>UELW01000744.1:400000-1880000 GCA_900490495.1 Danionella dracula
ATTTGTGTCATGAATAAATATGGAGAAAGGATTTGTTTTATCTAGAACAGGGCGGTGTTGGAGTGTTAACAATGCACAGATTAGCTTTAGCCAATATAAAAACTTCTGATCAAACTAGTTAAGGCACTGTTTTTCTTGTCTGAAATCAGGTTAGTGTGCATACCAGGCAGGGTTGCAGAGCTGCGTCCCTCCAGGACCGACTTTGGATAACCCTGATCTAGTTAAATGCTTAGCTGTTTAAAAACTACCAACAACAAAATGCTTAAAAGGTAAGTAAAACGTATATTATAAGTTACTTTAAATCACAGCTTTAATGCATCACTAGTGGAATGATTAACAATGAAGCTAGATTAGTTGATGTTATAATTTATTACCTGCCTTGCAAATATCTTCAATCACGCTGTCAGACACAAAAGATGTGTCAAATGCTGATTATTGGCAGTTTTTACCCTTTCCTTTTTGTCAATCTTCTTTGTTTGTCAATTTTACACGTGGATCAGTTACAATGTTAAGCATGTCTTTTTAAATGAGCTAACACTAAAAAGGGAATTCATTGTTTGCCTGTTTGCTACAAATGTCTCTATAGAGGCAGTGGCACATGTTGTGCAATACATTACACCCACAACCACTTAATGCAACAACACTTTCCAACAAATATTACACAGACAAGCAAACTCAGTGTGTTTGCTTCTCCTGAGCATGGGACGGCTGAAGACACATGAGTGTGCATTAATATGTCCAAATCCTCTGTGGATACTTCAAGCCATGCTTTGCGTCCTCAAACACAAGCACTTAAAATGTCACCCTTGAGAAAAGTTATGGTGAAATTGACAATCTACACTATATTTTCTGGATTCTGTTATTTAAATGGAAGTTGTTTACGGTCAATGTAGGAGATTTTCTAGTCTGATTTATGTGTTTGTTGAGCTGGAAAAAATACGTTTCTTGAGATATAAATACTTATAAACGTTCGTATGATTATAACAGAGATTCAACCAACTTTAGCAATTGTAAAAAAAACGCATTTGCATTTGATTCTCTAGGTGCAGTTTTGCAGAACTGCTGTTCTCTCTCTAAATCATGCATCGTGCCAGTACTCTTCAACTTAACGTTTAAGCACCAGTTCCAGTTGCTATGGAAACCATTCAGCACCACACAGGCACCCCGTGCCTCTTTGAGAAGCTCAAAAACAGAGTAAACATTGCCTCTAAATTTTTATTTTTAGATCTTTATGTGATAGCATTTGCTTTTTCTTCAGTAGATACAAGTCAAAAAGTGTCAGTTGTATGTTACTGTCTTTTTTTGATTTCTCAAAAATAAACAAAATAATCTTTTTTGGTTTTGACTTAGATGTTCAAAGAGTACCACTCCATTTTGCATAATGATCTCCACCCTAAACTAAAACATTAAGCAAAAACTAATAAATTAGTTTAGGATATATAAAGGATCATTAAACCCCACTGAAGCCATATTTATGACACACTACATGTGCTTGAGTTAGGGAGGCAGTGAGCAGAGACACAGGTTTCATAAAAACAATTTCACACACATCATCTGTTTAATTAGCTTCTTTTTTAAAACAGTGAATTTTGAGGATAAAATTTATTCTGGTAACTGTTTATAGCTTGAAAATAAAGGCTCTGATCTTTAAGCATGTCAGGGATAAAAAATATTTTTGGGGGTGTTTAGACCAAGGGGTTAGTTTCCTAGATGCAATTACTGTAATCTGCAAGTACTCAAGAAAAAACGTTTGTTAGAAGGAATATTTATCTGAGATTTTATTTGTCTGTTACTTGAGGAATTTGGATTCTTAGGTTTTGTAGAAAGATGCCATTCTGCTACAGATTGGTTAAGGTACTTATTTTGGCAATGGAACTGTGCTATTTGCTCACAAAGACAATTCAAACAAGAAAATATATTTGGTTTTATAATAAAGCTTTTCCGATGTCAAATTAAATCTGGTTTATTAAAAAGCCATCACCAGCTACAGCCAGCGCACCCATCTCAGTTCTGTGTGTGTCCATGTCAGGGGCAGAGTATGTTCTCCTCTCCTTCTCTGGCCTTAAAAGCCAGACCCTGCTGCTAGGCACACTGGAAACATTGCAGTGTTAAATTAACACTGTGGGTGCGGACCGATATAAGCACTGCCCCAGATTTCAATGTGTTACAATTAAGTTTAATTAAAACAGCAGTGATTGTTAGCTTAAATATGGTGGTAATTAACATGGAAGTTTTCCTGTACAGATTAAAAAAAATAAAGATAATGTTTTAAGCCTTGCTAAATAATTATCAGCATTTATTTGGGGTTATGATGCATGATTAACCCGATAACACCTCTGGTGTTAGCTAAATGAACACTGACATCTGCGTTAAATCCCCTCCCACAGTGTTAAATGTAACACTGGGGAAGTGTTTATATATGTCTACACCAGCAGTGTACATTTAAACACTGTGACTTTTGATGTGCAAATATTTCTTGATCAATCCAAACAGATTCTTTCAAGTGTGCTTAAAGTAGTTTGAAACTTTTCTTGTTGCAGATCAAAATCTACAACTCTCCGGTAAATAGGGGTCGTAAAGAGGGGTTGTAACTACCAGGGGGTTGTGAGGATGGTGGGACCTCATCCATACTGAAATCAAAGCATTTTTACTGAACAATATCTACAGAATACTACAGAAATTGAAATAATTGGTATTTTGTGCATATTCTTGCTATTTTAATGATTGAATTAAGCCCTTAACAGGTTGAACCGATCTTTCTCAGTGATATTAATCACAAAGAATGGCATCTTGAATCTAATCATCTTTGAATGTGATCTGATATGATCAATAAAAATTTGGTAAACCTAAACTTGTTTTGTTTTCAATCCTCTCTGCTGTAGCCTTCATTGGGTTAAAAAAAATGTTTGGTCGAAAAAAAAGATAGTGTGTTTGCTCGTGAAAGCATTTGTAGACTGTACCAATTACCCTAATGTATCCTATTAAAAATAGCTTGTTCAAAGCCAAGTGGCAGCTCTGTAAAGACTGCATTTATAATCAAAGAACAAGAGCACAGAGCGAAGAGGGCCTCGCAAACACCTTAGGCAACATTTATTATACTGACTTGAAATTACTCTGCATGATCATTCCAATCAATCTTATGCAAACAAAGAGCCTTCTGAGGAAACGGAAGCTGCAGGAACAGCAGAGAGCGTCTTTAGCAAGTGAGAGATTTATGAAACAAGTCAAGGTGGAGTCTGCCTAAAAGAAATTAAAAACTGAGCACAGTGTGAATTATTAAAGCAAACGGAACACCAAGGAAGATGTGCTGGTCTGCAGAAAGGTTTATTGGAACTAATTCAGTTCACCCTATAGACAAGTGACTAAGAATATGTGGCTGTAACATAACAACACAGCAGTGCGTGTGCTCTTTGACCAGCATACCATATAAAAATATGTTTTGAAATGGTGAGATGTTTGATAACTTAAAAACAGGTGTTGTGAGACTCTTATTCATTGTTAAAATTATTGGTTCAAAGAAATCCATGTCCCAAAACTAATTTTCAGCTTATTTTGTCTCTCTTTGAGTTGATTGTACATCAATCGCATGCTGTATTAAATAAATAGTGAGTATGTTTAATATTCAGTATATGACATGTTGCTACCAAAATAAAACGATGAAAACTCACACAAAAACCTCTCTCTTCACCACTGCTGACTGCTATTGTAGACCATGCGATCTAAAACACAGAACTTATTTGATCTCTACTAAAACAAGTATTTTTACTACTGATAGATTAGTGAGAAAGGTGTAGTATGAAATGTTTCCAGAATAAAATAAATCACACATGGATATTTCCAGCACAAAAATTTGAAATGTTCTACTCTTTGGATAATTTCGTATTAGTACTGAACAATTATTTGCATTTGCAATATGAATGAATCCAATTTTAAAATCGCAGAAACTGCAATTACTGTTGCGAGAGTTTATCGGGGCAGAAAAGTTTACTTTTTATTTAGCTAAAATTGGTCTGAAAAAATAGGTAATTTAAAAAGTTCAATCCACATTTTTATTTGCTTGTTAGGACAAAATGTTATAACTAAAATATGAGAAGGTTACATATTAGATTTTTAAATATATTTGTTTAACTTCACTATGATTTATTATTGACTACAATTGACTTCAATGCATACAAGGTTGAAAGTGTAACAAATCAATTATTATTGGACTAGTTGATAAATGTATTTATATTGATTATTGCATCACATGATTTCATTATATTTAAATGTAGTTCATTTAAAAATTGTTCTATTAAGGCTAAATAATTGTACATGTTATTTTGGAAAAATGTACAACAGAAAAAGCTTAAAAAAAACTACACTGTAAATCGCTATTGTTAAAAATAATCACAGTTCAACTAATTTCCAATGTCGTTCAGCCATAAGTTGTGTCATTATCAGTTGAGATCATCATTGAAAAATCTAAACTGAATTGGCTTTGTGGAAAAAGATCTAACTTTACAGTATGTTCACTTTCTGTCAGACATCACTGATGTTGGAAATAGCGTGACATTTGTGACAACACGGTGGCAGGTCCAAATAAACAGTCAAGCGCAGTACAAATGTCAGCGCTGCTCTATGACAGCCCACAAACACTTCACTCTATACTATCTGATTGGCCGCCAATGACAAAAACTACTGTCAGCTGGCCCAGTGCATCTTTGCCCCACTGTGAGAGAGGCAATCATACATGAACTTTTCAGCACCATGGACAGCTCTCGGTGCTGTGACTCATACAAATGTCACTGCATGCGATAAGTGGAGACTTCTTTTTCTGTTTTTTTAATGTATTTTTGCCATTAATTTATTAATAGAATAGAGCTCAAGAGCACCCTAATAACTTTATTATAATCTTAAGCTGATTTATTTGAATTATGAAGTAAAATGCATGACGTGAAGTGAAGGGAAGTGAAGTGAAGTGAAGGGAAGTGAAGTGAAGTGAAGTGAAGTGAAGTGAAGTGAAGTGAAGTGAAGTAAAAGTGAAGTGAAGTGAAAGTTAAAGTGAGCCGTTGGCCAGATATGGAGTGACCCATACCTGAAATGTGTGCTCTGCATTTAACCCATCCCAGTGTACACATGCAGCAGTGAACAAAAGCAGTGAACAGGGCCTTCAGCCGCTCTGCTGCCCATCTTTGGAACTCACTCCCCACTGATATTCGAAACCTTGACACTTTATCAATTTTTAAATCCAGACTTAAGACCCATCTCTTCAAGATAGCATACTCCATTTAATCTTGTTTTTGTTTTATTTATATTATATTGTCTTTTATCCTTGTGTTGTTCATTTATTGCCTGGTTGACTCTGTAAGGTGCACTTGAGTGTCGAGAAAGGCGCCTTGAAATAAAATGCATTATTATTATTATTATTAACAAACACACTGTGAACATACACCCGGAGCAGTGAGCAGCCATGGCTGCGGCGCCCGTGGAGCGGTCGGGTCACCGGTGACTTGCTCAAGGGCTCCACAGCTGTGTTTGTTGAAGATTGGAGAGAAAGTGTTTCATCACTCACACCACCTTCAACTCGGTGAAGTGAGTAATGCATAATGAACAATGAATAGAACTTTTTAATAACTTTTTAATTTAAAAGAAAATGTCAAAAATGTATTATATAAATTATATTTATATTATTAACTAAAATGACTAATTCATGAAAGTAAAAAAGTTGTCACTAACATTACAAAAACGCATTCACATTTATGAGATTTTTTATTTTATTTTAATAATCCTTTGCGAGGCCGATTTTTGTAGATTTGTGCATTAAACCATGTTTTTAAAATTTGGAAATGGTATTGTTTCTGTACATCCAAATGAGGTTTATACTGTTAAACAATGCTCAAAAATGGCGTAATTGGAATGAATTTGAATAACGCAACAGTAAAATTCTTGGGACAAAAAACTAACTTTTTTTTAATAAATTTTCACAAATCATCATATCACCGTGGGCGAGCAACACTGAAAAAAATGCATATATATTTATATTATTACTATTACGCTTTTATTCTGGATTCCGCTCCCAAGAAACGTTTATCCACTTTGCCCTGCAATATTGTATCAAGTGACATGACTAAAATATATAAATTGAAAAAAATGAAAGCATGAGCTTACTGAAATATAAAAGTAGGTTTAAACTGTTTTAGATGATGTTGGTGATGATGTGAAGCACCCTAGGATGCATCCTATTTTATTATATAAACCATATTTATATATTTAAGTATATGTACTAATTAATGAATGTAGAAAGGCACTAACACAACAAAAAGGCATTCACATGTATGAGATTAGTTTTATATAATCCTTTGTGAACCAAAGTGAAACATATTTTTCATAGTTTTGTACATTAAAACTGTGCTTTAAAAAATTGTTTTAAAAGTTTGGAGAATTTATATTTTGAGTTTGAAAATTTCAACACTTTGAAACCTAGTGTCTCTATATTTCTATACGTACACAGAAAGTTTAGTTTATCACTTAGAAATAACACTTAATTGCACAAGATGCAAGTATTCTTATTTAACACATCTTAATCTAGTGTGCGTTGTAAAACAATAGTAAACAAATTGCAAAGGACATGGCATAAGATGGTCGGAAAAGAGGAAACTGTCACCAGTTAGATCTTCTTGATATACTTATTTTTCCACCCAACATCAGTCCAACAACAATCCAATAAGGTTAAAATCCAAATGGTCACTTTATTGCAGTCAGTATATCCTGACCTGGTTAAAATGTTTCAAAGTCTGTTTGGTCATTACCCAACATAGGATGAAATTAAAAATAATTTACAGAAAGCATACATCCAAAACAATCACAACATCTTGGTTTGTGTTTCCATTGTGTTGAACTGCAGCCAACTTTTGAAGAGACACTAAGGATAAAGTTCTGTGACAAACTTCAAGTTTGACCAGCTGTCAGTGAACGCCATGTCTGCACAGCTGTCCTGCATAATCTTCAATCAAACCTTCAAGCTAAAACTAAAACAAGCTACAAACATAACGGTTTTAATCCGTACTATGAACACAGACCATGATTTATTTGAGTTTCTGGACTAGGCCCATGGTGGAAAACAGTCATAAAACCCATCACAAACAAAACATTTTGAGATGTTCTGAATAACAGCACTCACCCAACACGAAGTACGGGAGCTCGGTGTTTTCCAGGTCGTCCACAACGACGATCTCACCGGGGAAATCATTCCTGACAGAGAAGAGCAGCTTGGGCTCGGAGGCCGACGGGCTGTGCATGATGCTCAGGTCGTTCTCTCGCAAAAACGGCAAAGCGGACACCGTCACGCTTTTCATTTTGCACTCCATGTCTTGAGACTGATCCTCTTCGCCGTTCAAACATGTCACAGCAGCGGGGCTGAAACCGAGCAGCCAGAAAGCACCGAGGAGCAGAGCGGAGCGTGGCTGTAGCATGATGCCGGAGCGTGGAGCTGTGAGGCTGCGGCAGTCGTTCTACAGCGCGCGGGGAGATGGAGGAGGAGGGGGCGGAGGAACGCGCCGGCTACACACTAATCTAACGGGTTGCGAGAATTTACAAGATTAGGACAGGGTTTAAAACGGAGACATCCTCCGTCCGACATCGGGATGTTCTCTTGTCATCATAACACGGATGGCTCAGTGATGACATCGAGAGAGGCGGAACACGGCAGCATCGGAGCTCGTTATTGGGCTTCTCCACCATGAGCCACTAGAAACCATTTTTCTTGTTACAGCAGGCAGCCAGCTGAAAATCACCTACTATCCTAGTCCACTTTAACCTTTATACCTGTACTAGTATTTCTTTTTTTAAGCAGGCGAATGCATGACATATTTTCAGGAATGTAGGAATTAACAAAATAGCACTCAAAACATACAAAGTTTTCATTAAAAAAACATAAACTATGTTCACTGCTGAGAAGTTCTGAAAAAGAAAGCTCTTGATAAAATAGTTTTTTGATCAAGTAAATTAACGAAGGCATGTCCATAATCAGAGTTCTATTGTTGTTTCTTGTGAAGATGCCAACCTCTAAATCGTTTTCATTTAAAATAAAAAAAAGTTTTGTTTATTCAACTTTAGTTTAGTCTGGTTTAGTTAATGGTTAGATAGTAAACTAGTTGTCAAATTATTAATGCCAATTGTGGATTAACCCTTGTGTGATGTTCGTTTAATACTTAGGCAGTGTTTGTGGGTCTGGTCTGATTTTAATTCACCTAATCAAAACATTTTAGGTTAAAATACAATCATTCATTCATTTGGCTTAATCTGGAATCACCAAACAAACAAGGGACCTCTCACTTATGCAGCATATGTTTTAAGCAGCCGATGCCCTTCCTGCAACTCATCGCTGGGAAACATACTACTACAGACAATTTAGCTTACCCAATCCATCTGTCTTTGGACTTTTGGGAGAATTCGAAACACGTGTAGGAAACCCAGGTGAGGAGAGCATGAGAAACATGAAAAAAAGAAAAGAAGCGTGCAAACTTCACACAGAAAAGCCAACTGACCCAGCCGAGACTCAAACCAGCGACCTTCTTTCTGTGAGGTGATCATGATTCACACTGCACCACCGTCAAGCCCATGTTAAAATACTTAAAATATATTTACTTTTGCCAAGAAAAAAGTGATACAAACAGCAGATGTACTTTATTTATTGTTCTTTAACCTTCATTCGTCACATTTCAACTTCAAACTTTGTGTGGTGTTCTCATTATGGCTACTTTGACTGGGTTGGCGGGGTTTAATTCACACAATCATACAATGTTTAATAAAATGTAAAAGTGTATGTTTATTTGAGATTTTGTTTGTGTGGGAAGACAGAATAAATGTACAGAATCTACATTTTTTACATTTTTACATGCCCTAGGTCCAGTAGACCCGAACACCATACAAGAGTTAAAGCTATTAATAAAACAAGCATTAAAAATAACTTCTATTTATTAAAAACGATTACTTTGAGAGAATAATACTGGAATTGGTTTAATATGCAATGGTTTTTTTATCAGTATGTTGTATGGAGGGTGATAAATTGTATCAAATTAAAAACATATAAACTTTTTTAAAATCTGCTTAAAGGCACAAAAACAAAAGAAAAAAAAAAGAAACCAAAAGCTTCTATGCTGTAACAAGTTTACTCATAAATTCAATGTTTCTTATTGAATCCATAACTAGAATCTTTGAGAATGACGAAATATGCGAGACTATGGTTTTTTAGTAGATTTTTAACATCATTTTTCTGAATCCTCCCTTGATTCTTAGATATTTTAAAACTGCCATTTCTCAAAATATTTCATCAGGTGGTCAATCCTTTAATGCTACACCGGTTGAAATTTCATCAGATTATCTCAAACTTTTGACAGCTAGAATGCCAAGTGCAAGAGAAAAAAGGCACAGAAAAAAAACATATATCTCTTCAATCAAACTCATTCCTAACTGCAAAAAGACCAAACTTTTGACTAGTAGTGTCCTTCTACTAAGAACCAGTTGATGAAACCCTGCAAAAGTTCAATACTCCCCTGACCACTGACGAAAGGGTACAACTAAAGTTGAAAAACCAAGAGATTATTTTTTTCAAGCAAACAGCAGCTGCAAGCTTTGGGAAAAAAAGAAGGAAGAAATAGAGGAAGAAAGAAGCAATGCTGCCTGCCCCAAAGAATGATCTCCTTGTGTAATCTTGAGCTTATTCCAACTCTGAAGCACGGCTTTAGCAAAGTGTGAAGCACTTTTGTGATGAAAGGGCACAGTCCTCATTTCAGCTCTGACCTCCTCAATGATTGAACACCGAGAGAGGTGGAGGGGCCAGATGCTGGGGTACCATCACACTCTCTCTGCTATCATGTGCTCTTTTGGTATTCTATCTCAGGAACAGTTATGGGCTGTTAGTGACTGTTGTCTGCATGTGTGCAAGGGTCAATGTGATACATTCGATCGTTAGACCAGCAGGGAAACTTTCATTGAGAGGAGCAATCATTTTAGCCAATTTTTAAAAGGTATTTTTAAAACCCTCATAAAAGTAACCGTTTTGGTTTTTTGTTATACTTTATTGATACAAGTATAGGCTACAATATTGTTTTTATATACAGTGATACCTCAAGATAAGAAATTAATCCATTCCAGGGTGGCCTTCGTATGCTGAATTTTTTGTATGTTGAAGCAAGTTTGTCATGTGAAATTCCTAATCTGTTCCAAGCCACACAGAAGCAACACTAAAATAAGTAGCATAGAAAACCAGAGATAAATAAACTAGGTCTCTTCAATTCATAAATCTTAAAAATAATAACAAAACAATCAAAACAGAAAAAAGAAATTAAAAACATTAATCCTTGTCTTTCGAGTGAGGCAATGTGGCGAAGTGTCGGAGGAAGTGGTAGGGGAGGAGAACAGATGGTAGAGGAGGAGAGCCATGGTCATAAAAAATTTGCTTTGCCAAAAAAGCAACAACAAGAAAATATTCACGAATTTAGGACAACAAAATGAAACCGAAAGTGTGCATGAAGAGAAAGAGAGCTTTTTTGAGTAGACGTCATGGGGCGTCAGGAGACCAGAAAGTGAGCCGTAAACTACACACAAGCACACAACATCAGGGCAGGAACCGACCAATAGGAGAGCAGGATACTACATACAATCATGCAACATCACGACTAGAACTGACCAATTGGAGAGCAGAACAGTGGTGCGTTGAATGTAGTCATGTGATGACCAACGTTGTCTCGAATTTCAAATGTTGAATATGTACTTCTTCTGCATGTTTTTCGTATCTTGAAATTTTTTTCATATCATGAAACCAAAAATTCTTTGTGTGGCCTTTCATATTTTGAATTCTCCATAACGTGAAGCATTCATATCTTGAGGTACCATGTATTATTGTATTTATATAATATTATTATTTTATTATAAAACTTCTGGTGTCAACGTCTGGCAAAAAAAAAAATCCAATTTTATTGGTGCGTTTTTGTCTTCCTTGTTTGTATTTGCTTTTAAGTAACCCTAATCATATTGCTAGTGCTACCAGATTGTTATCTTGTGCTTTAGTTTGGAGCACATGGCT
This sequence comes from Danionella dracula, assembly GCA_900490495.1. Taxonomy (NCBI): domain Eukaryota; kingdom Metazoa; phylum Chordata; class Actinopteri; order Cypriniformes; family Danionidae; genus Danionella; species Danionella dracula. Next base: position 411,066 of record UELW01000744.1, read on the forward strand.
TGTTGTCTTACCCCACCCTGCCCGTAACTCATCAATGCTTCACATGTTACCCCTCATTATCCATTGATTGTGCTTTGTTTATATTCCTCTCTGTTTAGTCAGTTTTTATTGGTTCATTGAATGCACTACATACACCATGTTGGTTTGTTTGTTGAAGGGTGTCACAATTAAACGCTATTATTTTGTAACTTGTGTCTTGTGCATTTCTAAGTTCTGTGTTTTAGATTTGGTTGGAAACCCTTTAGAATCCTTGCTTAACATATAAGTAGGTGGGAGTTACTGCTAAACTAATAGATACCTCTGAATTTATGGTGAACTACATGGCAGGTACCAATAACTATTCAGTATGTAACACCACGGTAGCTATTGTGGTAACTACTATCACTGTAGAATTTTGATATAACTTAAGGAATATCTCCTAAATAACTATCAGTGGTTAATTATTTGGTTCATAATTTCTAAATAATTCCCTGTAATAAGTAATTACAAAATAAATCCCTACTAATTCAGCTTCTGGAAATGGCTAATGATCTTCAAATGTTTGAATGCTTTACAAGGAAACTCACTTCTAGCAGTTACCTAATAGCTTTATTTTATATAGCTTTATAGCTTTATATATATATAGCTTTATTTATAGCTATATAGCTTTAAATAATATTTATTTTATTGTACTTTTTTGTATTCTTAATAACACATAGAAATTGCATATCAATAAAGTTGTTTTCTTTTTGAAGAATCTGATGTAGATATTTATGTATGTCATTTAAAAGACAACCAAGTATCACTTTTAAATTAATTCCAAATAAAACTTCCCTTAAAAATATACATCAAACTACCAATAAGAACAATATATGATAAGAGCACAGAATATTTGAAATACTTAGGCATAGAATGAACCCTAAAACATGATAGTCATTTATCAACATTTAACAGTCAATAAAGAACTTGAATAAAACAATTTCAAGTTGCAGTTATGTATTTATATGGCAGCTTTTTGTAATGAATTCTGAAAGAAATATTTTAAATGTGTTTAATGTCAGAAAAGGTGCTATACTTAAGTGAATGAAAACATTGACAAATTATATACCTTCGTCACTGAAGACTGAAATGTTAAAGAAAATAGAAATGATAGCTTAACTAAAAACAGGTTAATGTTACTTTAAGTAGCCATTTGTGTATGCAAAAATATATAAAAGTATGTAGTATGAATTTGTTTGCAGTAATAGCTCTTTTAGCCATGGCAACCAATTCCAGTCAGCTGTCAGTGTAATAAAACAACAACCCCGCAACAATAATTCACAATGAAAAGCTTAAGAGCAACCTTTGACATTAAAACTACAAAAATCTAGCAGGGATTTACATCGATTGACGGCCCAACATATTGTTCTATGCATAAAAAGAGTGCTTTGGCTTTTAAATGGTGAGAAGCAGGATTTAAACTTAAGCTTCTTTTCTAAGAACAAATCATACTTGTTCATACACATCATAAAGAAGCACACCATGTCCATATTTAGTGAGAACTCTTAGAAAATGAGAAACGCTCATAGGTTTTCAAGGCATATATAAGCACATTTGTATTGTGATCAAAAACCAAGACACCAATACAAAGTAAAGCCGTTTTCATTTTGTCACAACCCTGCAAAGACACGAAGATGTAGACGAATCATCTGAAATATTATATTTATTAAACTGGAACACCCATAACCAAACACAAAAAGTGGGGTGCAAGAAAACATTGATGAACAGGAAGTGATTAGGAAGAATGACCAAATAAGGAAAAAACAGGAGGACCAAATTTGGGTAAATACATTAAAGGATCACATTGAAAAAAAACTATAAATATATACAAAATGAAAATCAAATCAGGAGAATACAGAAGAGTACAGTGTATACAAATTTGTGTTCATTTTCAAAAAATGTCAGACACAAGTTATTCATAGTTGATCAATGATCTCATTCAGTTGCTCTTGTATCAAAATGCATGTTATTAGTGTACTCAAATGAAACTCAAAAATTGTATTTCTAAAAATATATATTTTTTAGAATCTTATCAGATTATTTATGAAAGGCCTATATAAATATATATATACTAGCATTGGATTTCTAAAAATCACATTACACTTTTTAAGCTGTACAATACATTAACATCTTACTAGTCTATATTCTGCTAAATAATGTTAGAACAACTCTGTGCATTGTGAAACAGCTACGTTATTTATAGATGTCCTTCCTATAATCTGTAATCATTAATACAGGCCAGATGTTTGACAAAATGAAAGAATTTCCACCCCCTTGCACAAGGTGTTAACCCATAACTAATTAGTTGGAGAAAAACACAAAGCAGTGCAGAAGGTTGTGCTGAGACAGCAAACAGAAAAAACTACTGGAGATGCTGCACAATTCAAGAGGCAAAGATCAGAAATAGATGTTCCAGAACGAAGAAGTTTGCAGTATTAAGCAAATTGTTGTTTAAAGTGTACATATTTGTTTTTAAAAAGTCAACACAATCAATAACGCATTCAAGCATTTAAAATATTATGCTTTTAATATGTTTATACACTCTCAGTGTTCAAAGAAAACACAAGTAATCCTTTAATTCATACAAGAATATTATGTTTTTATGAAATGTAATCTAATGTAGATTGACTATGAGTAAAATAGAATTTATCTGAAACGGATGCTTATAATAATACATCAAGGCTAATACATCCAAGCAAAAACATTTTACTCATAGGTTAATAACTCATTTAAACTTGAATTCATATAAAATGAATAACCTCACTGGCCTTGACATATTCCACATGTGCTCAATGGGGTCTTCCCTGAAGTCTACCGCTCAGTGACATTATCACAATTAGATTAACATATAATGTGCTTATTTACCTTTAAACTTTATAGGAATAAACAGATCAAATAAGAAAATGTTGGTAATAATTACAAATAATCCATGTTACGCTCCAACTGACAGACAAACAAGGTTCCAAAGGACGTGCCCTAAATCTGCAGCTCTGTTACCATGGTAGCAGAGACACATGGCAGTTTTCTCTCACAGCAGAATCTGAGAAAGTTTATTCATTACATTACTTATTAATTATATGGAAATCGTATAAAATCTCATTAATCTTATAACTGCTTTAATAAGAATCTAAATTCCTGAATTTGTGTAAAATAGAGGGCATTTAATATTTTTTATGAGTTATTACAAGTTTATTAGTGTTAGGAGTTGACATAAGAATATTCTGAATACTGAACTTATATTTATTGTGTTTACTCAGCTAAAATCCAACTAAATTCCAGTTAAAACATTTGTTTCTATCAGTAAAAAAAGACAATTCAATACATACAATTCAATAGTTTGGATCTACTACTCAACTTCTAAGATTTTGTGAGAAAACATTGGTCAATAGTTATAGCAATAAGCACTTTTTCATTCAAATATTTTATTTAGTATGACCCTGTTTTACCATTTGAATATTTGTCGATTCCAAAACAAAGATTAACAACATTATGTTGACACTCAGCTTTTTTATATAAAGAACATTTTACACCATACATTGTAATGGGAAAACTTTTGTGGGATTTTAAATCTTAACCAAATATCAGTTATCATTTAAAGCATAGACTTAGAATCTAGATAATAGTCTAGATAAAAGTCAATATGTCTATGAATGAGTTGTTCAGGTCAGCTAATAATGAAGATGTTCTTAAAAGCAAGTAGGCACTTTTTACCATCTGCTTTGCAAAACAAATCACTTAGTTTAGTACAATTAGTTCTCCACCTTCCTCGTACTAGCACAATTCCAGACATAAAAGTTCAATGTGACATTAAAATGTGTCTTTTTATAGCAAGCATGAATACTTTAAGACAATAACAGCTCACAAAGTGAACAACAAGCCCACGTATTCAGAACACAAGTCATCATTATCCATCAATACATATATATTTCCATTTTGACTAACACTTAATCTTTCACTAATGCTCAATGAAACAACCAAGTCTACATTTAACAGAGACTTCAGTAGATAGAAAAGACATTAGGAAGTCTTGAGTCCAGAAGACTGTGGATGACCGCCAGGATTCCCTCCCGAGATTGTGCCCTCTGTGTGTTTTCTATATGTCAAAGTCACAAGACAAATAGAGGCGAGGAGAATCTGCCCCCTCACCCCCCAAAGACAAATCACCCTGGCTGTTCACTTTGCCCGTCTAAAGGCAGTTTGGGCCACCATCTCACTGGCAAACACTGGCCTAGATTGACCTTCTACTCAAGGTAATGATCACCCCCTTGAGCATGCGGCAGCTGGCAAGGTAATGCATTGTTGGCAGGTAAAAGTGATGCAGCAAGAAGCAGAAGGAGATCAGCAGTCGTGCACCCTAGAGTTTGACCATCTGTGGCCTATTGGTCGTCATTACACTTTCTAATTTTGGAGGACTGGGGAATAGACCAAACCATGGCTGAAAATGTCATTACCTGGCTCCTGGTGAGGTGTCCTCCCATATTTACATATTTATAAACCCTAATTGTCTTTGCCTCACTGACATGACATTGAAGCTGTGAAAACAGGAGCAGTCGTGTTGCAGACATCACATTTGAAGTAAACTAATGCAATGACAAAGCTATTCAAAGAGACAGACTTTAGAAGTAGAAGAGAGACAAAGTAGAGGATATTACTGAGCTTGTGCTTTAACTCCTGATCATTATGATGTCTAATTATAGCTTTGTTCTGACTCAGTGTGCCTGAAATTGCTGTTCAAATTGAGGACTTAGTATCTTGCACTGACTGTCAATGGCAATTTTTTTACTACTTTTTTAACTACTGGTTAAAATCTGAAATTTTCAAAGAAGGAGAACTGTTAAATACTTATTCTGTTACACAACCACTATTACATCTACTGGTTGTAGTAGTATTATTAAATGTACTATCAGCGGTAAATATGAATCAGGACTTTAAGCAGCAATGGCAGAGGGGAGGGCACTAAATTAGTTAGGTTTTTGATAGTTGATACTTGATGGTTTGTAGAATTTCCCATGATAATTAAACATTTTGGCTGAATACCCTTCCCTGTTATTTTGTATTGTTATATTGTCCATTGTCTTCATCGCCGTACTTATTCAGTCAGCCACTTCAGATTAAAGTGTCGCTTACTATTCAAAGACAGCTAATCAAATGACACATTTAAACTATTATAGTGATTACTGAGCTCAATTGTTAGTAACCAAGATGATTTATATGGATGAGCTTGCGGTAAGATTTGCTGGTTATTGTGGACCTGGAGAATTACAGATAGATGCCTTCTGTTCTGTAAATATGGAAATCGTATTTATTTTTATATGCCTTTTTATTTCAATAAGCATGATTTCCTTAAGTATTTCGCTGCTACATATGTTGTATTTTTGTCTGAGTAATCCCTTGAAATCAACTTTAGAAGCCTCCTCACTCGGTTAATCAAAAATCCTTTTCAACATTTAGTATAGGCACTTGGTAAAAAAAATATGTTGAACTGGGATTTATCTAGCATAAAATTAGTCCCAAAAACCAACGTTTACTCTGGGTCAGTCTTAAAAATAACATGTGAAAAAATCCTATTATTAATTTTATCTTCAGTACAAACCAGAACAATTCAACGTAAAGGTCACAGGATGACTTGTGCAACAAAATTCAGTTACAGAAAAAGTACAGAATACCTATTTTGAATACCTAATTGTTGTTTGTCAGCTGATATGTCCCACAATGTAAAGCGAAATGCTATTGTTAACTGTAAAAAAATCTATTTCGCTGTATAATACTGGTCGTAAAACAGAAAAATACTATGAAAACTAAAGAAATACAGTGCTATCTAACAGTATAATATTCATTAAAACAATCATTTTACTTGTTGATCGTAATGCACAACCACAATAATAAGAATCATTTGATGAAAAAAAATTTACTAGTTGGATTTATTATTTCTCAATTCATTCTTTCAAATTTTATGGTCTTTGATGTAAAGTTTTAATTAACCTTGTAGGAAACAACAATTTTCAAGAACAAAAACTAGATATAACAAAACACATTCTTTTCCTTCTTTAACAGACATAACCTCAAACCATTTCCACATTACAATAAGATCAGCGAGTTTAATGCATATTTTTCTTAGAAAACTCCAGAGGACACTGACACTAACAGTCTGTTACAAGAGCTGACAACTAGCTTTATTCAAAAGAGGAAAGTATTAGCCTCCCTTAAGAAACAAGAGTTTGCCTGTATGAGTTTAGTTTGCCAGGAGTCACAACACATTTGTAGCAGACAAATTTGGCTAAGGCATTGGGAGAAAAGCATTTTTGCAGTCATTAGCCAGGCAGTCCCTTCGGGGTTCACTGGTCCATCCTCCCTTCTCTCTCTCTCTCTCTCTCTCTCTCTCTCTCTTATATCACATCACTGCCTGCTCCCGCCTCAGCCAATCAGAGCAAAAAGGGAGTGGCTTCTGGTATCAGTAGGAGAGCGCTTGTTGAAAAGAAAGAGATGCTTTCCTGAATGACTTGGAGAAGCACTCCTCTGCGCGGGACTGAGCATGTTAAAGCTTGACAGTGAGTGATGGCGACAGTACATTTGGCTCAAACCTAGCTCTAGCATTTTGGCAGACACACTCAGAAATATACATAGAGAAAAATGGTGAGAATCTGTGGATGCTAGAAATGATGTAGGTGCAGTTTTTCTACTTTGAAAAAGCTGGATGTTACCACTTATTTGAAAGAAGAGAGGAGATCCAAATGGATGTATCTGTTGTTACTCGGATGTGATCCAACTCGATTTTGAAGATCACATTTTCGTCTGGAGGAAAACCACTCTAATGAATTTATCTGGATGACACTAAAGCCCTTTGGACACTTCATTTCTGTAAAAAGAATTTAGTTTTTGCTCTCTAAAGACTCTAAAATTGCAAGCTGTGTAATTCATTTTACCCATAAAAGAGTTGCACTTAGTGAGGGCACTCTCTTTTAAGCATCAACACAATGCCTGGATTACCCTTTTGACTGCCTGGTGAACTTGTGAAAAATCAAGCTGGAAGAGGAACAGAGGGGGGTGAGCGGATGAAAGCAGAGTTCCACTGCTTGAGAAAGGACTGAACACAACATTCTAACAAAGCCTAAAACTGTTCGGATACAAACACTGTGTGGACTGGTGCGGAAGCACCCTTCACGGTCTGGGTGAGTACTCCGTCACAGTTCACAGGACACTCAGTCTATACTGGGACTTCTTCACTGAGCTAATCTTTCTGTGACTAAATGATGCCCTAATTTGGGGCGTTTAATTTCTCTTTAGCATTTGTGCAGACTGATTGTTCTGCAAAAAAATTGTAAATAGCTATGGGATGCACCGATGCAGTTAGTTTCACAAAAGAAAATGATTTTTGGAATGAATCCAGAGAGTACGGGTGGCTGCTGTAATGAAGAAGTAACCTTAGCTCTATGTTACTGTAGTCAACTTCCTTGGGTTTTCATTACACATTAATGCCAGTAATGGATGCCCTTACTTAGCACTGAGTTGAGGTGAGCCCATGCAATAAAAATGGTTGCATTAACTGGTAGCGCGGTATTCTGCAGGGCATTTGTCTACATCTCATTAAAGTAGATTTAATTTCATCCCACAATGCTTTCGCAAATGAAATCTAGAACTCACCCCATGAGTTTCCAGCTCCTTGAACAATGACAACCCAAAGGGGCACACTTCTCAAGAAGTCCTTAACTTCTTTTGTAACTTTCACAACTCTCTAAAGCATATGAACACAATACAGGGAAGGTGGAAAAAATAACGGCAGCGAGAAGCTAAAATAAAACAGCCCCTCAGCTATGGTGACTCATGAGACAGCTTCCTCACAGCTTGATTTGGTCATTTGCCCGGACTTTGCAAGAACTCGGAAGTGGATAGCATTCTTTGATTTCCTAAGCAGGTGAATTATGTATTTTTGGGGTGAGAGACAGGCGACATTGTCTATCCTCTTTTCTCACAGCAGCACTGTAAACATACGAACAAGCTTATTGTCGCAGTATGCAATGCCCATTTCTGTAAAACTACAAAGCTGCTTGGTTTTTAATCTCTTGCAGACATTTGAGCTGCAAATGGACTTTATCTCTCTTCCCTTCAATCTTCTGCTCTCTCTTAATGACCTTAACAGAAGGTTTCAATTGAAATTACTTTGGAGAGCTGGTTGCTGAGGTGGGTTTTATCTGAAAATATTCATTAAACAAGCAACTGTGAATCCCAGTTGAGTCAACCATTGATTTTTCCACAATGTGTCATCGCAAATTAATGGTGCACTTCTATTCAAACAAAAATCATATTTTTTTACACAACTATGCACTTTCACAGTCCTTAAGCTGCCCTTTTTGGTTCCAAAAGTCCCCTACAGAGGGAGCAACTATCTTGTGACATGCAAACTCAACCAACCGAATCGTGTTTGGAATTGCCAAGATCTCTTACTACTGAGCAGAAGACACCAAAACGACCTCGGGTAGTTCTCAAATTTGATATCCTGCCTGTACAAAATCTAACTCAGAAACAAACTAGTCTTTATTATTGAAAATTACCATATAAGGTATGTAACATCAAAGCCTTTTAGTCATATTTGATGGGTGAAATAGACAGAAAATGACTACACCTTCATTAGTTTATATATTGATTTTGATGTCATGTTTTATTGATTTACCTGAGAGATCTTTTCATTCAGCTTCACATCAAAATGTTGGTAATGTCAAAGGTGATTTAATCTATGGAATGTTGGATATGGGGATTTAGGTCTATGATGTGTCTCCAGAATGCCTCTGAGGGTTTTTGAAGTGTTAAACTGGAAGAAGAACACAAAACTGCATTTACAGTCACCGAGTCCCAGGGGAAACACTGATGTATGTGGGTCATTGCATCTCTGAAGATATAAAGAAATATTGATCTCCTTGAGAAATATTTGACTGTGAGAAGGAAGATGTATGTTGAGTGGATTCAAAATATACAGCTTATGTTCACTGAAATGTAAATATAATAAAAAAGAATATTACCAGGATAGTATAGAGGTATTTTAAGCAGTAAAGACCTTACACCCCCCCCCCAAAAATGTAGAAAGCTTTAGGCTTTTCAAAATTCATAATCTGAAATAATATACAGCCCTTCATTTGTTAAGACTCTTGTAACTTTGAAGTACTGTAAACATCAGTTCAAAGAGTAAAAATGAATTCTGATCTTGCTCATCAATTCTAGGATTAAAAAGATTCATGCCCTCTGCTTATAAATGCATGGAAAGATCTGGATAACTAGTTATTAAACTGAGCTCTTTGAACTTTCTTGTTTGTGTTGTGTTGAAATTGCTGAGAGTTAGGTTAAGTGTAATGTACAGAGTTATGGGATTAAACATGTGATGCCCGATTTCATTTACAACTCAACCAATGTGTGAGAAAAATAGTGTAAAGATTTTTTTTTATTATTATTATTATTTTAATTTAAATAACATGCAGGACATTTACAGTGAATTATGGTAAATATTAACATTATAATTTGTTAACATCATAATATTGTATTTTTTTTTCGACAGAGATGCCTTAATAAACCACTGTTTTAAAAAAATCAACACTAACTGATTTATTCTTAATTGCATAATTTTTGCAATCTTATACAGTGACTTTATTAACAGCTGTTCAAATTTGAGCTCAAATTTGCATCTTGTATTATGTGAAGGTACATAACATTACATAATTGACTCAAACTGAATAAATCTGTATCAATATTGTATTGCAATGTATATTTTAAACACAGAACAGCCTGTTATGGTTTAAATAAAGCTACTGATTGAAATAATAGGATGAAAATAATTGAATTGAAGAAAATATTTAAATGCATATTTTCAATAAATGTAACCATTATCTTTAGGGAAATATATACAATATTAATATAAGTATAAATAAATCCCTTAGAAGGGAAAAACTTGGTTCAATAACCTAAGGTAGTATTGAAGTATTCAGTATATTCTTATTAAGGCCTAAGATGAGTAAATTAGAGCTTTTGTGTTGGTTATCATATGGTGTTGAGTCAATCATTAGTAAAGCTCCAGTGGCTTCCCATTGCAATTTAGAAGGATCTCCTTTGATAGAAGGGATTATTAATTGAGATGAACTTGGGGGTTCCCGCCAGCATCAAATCAAAAGTCTTAGGAACAAAAAATATATATAAATTTATAGTCAAAAGTTTGTGCTGCTGTGATAATAAAGGAGTGTAGCCATCCCTGTTGAATGAAAAGTGTATCACTGGTGTTTATCTTTCTACAAAACCAAAGGTTTTCATTCTAATTTTTCAGAAATTTAACCAGCTGTGGATTAATGCAGCACGTGCATGATGCGTGATTCATTTCATTAGCTAGAATACCATTCCAAATCTCCAGGCAATGCTACACTAAGGGATTAAAAAAAAGAATGGTTGCTTCCAAGCTGGTCAGCGGCCCAATGGGAAAATGATCTATATGACCAGAGTCAAAGATCAAAGGCATTGGCTAGCCGGGTAGTTGCAGTTTCCTGTTGCTTGTGATCACAGAAGGAGTCTCCACCAATCAGCTCTAGCAGCAGGGCCTCTTCTGTGAGACTTAATTGGTAGCTGTGTATCGGCGAGCCTTCAGAGACTTCAAGCTGGAGGACATTACATGTGGCAGCAGGGTCAGTGAGCTGTTCATTCTGCAGAAAAACCTCATTGGTGGATATTATTATGAAAAAGCTCATATCTTAAAATATATTTTGCATCACGAATGAAAAAGTGGTTTCAACATTGCATAAACATTTTGACTAAAAGACTATCAAAGAATTGTCAAAAAGGTATAAATATTATATACAATGAGGTGAAATCCACACAAAATGTACTAAACAGAAACCAAATTCTACATATTTTCAAATACCATTCCTAAAAATTCCACATTGACTGAAGAAGCAGGAAGAAATTAATTTGTTAGTACAAATGTAAAATAGTTTAAACATTTGCATCTATATAAGGTTTTATAGAATGTTATTTACTTCAATAAACCTCAACCAGAAAGTGTGTTTACGTATACGTAATGAACATTAAAAATGTTTTTAAATGTAATTAAATAAATCCATTTATTGATCATCAAGCAAATAATTGACTTGAGTACTATTACAAAAGCTATACTTAAAAATTATATGTATGTACATGTCTTACTTTATTTGAAACTTTTTCATATGTTCTATATATTTGTTTGTATTTCATTGGACATGAACATTTATATTTATATATTATAACTTTTTAAAAATAGGTCTCAAAGAAATTAAATATGACAACTCAACTTTTTTCAATATGGACTTATGTTAATTATTAAAAGAAGCAAACCAATATATACATATCTGACTGAGGTTAAAAACATTTTTATATATTTTTATACATTTTTATAAAAAAATTATATATGGTATTAAACTTAAATGTCTATTTAGACGTAATACAATGTTACGGAACAAAAGAAAAAAAAAATATTAAAGAAAAAAATAAGCTGAAGTTTAAGATATTAAAAAAATATATTCAGTATTTTTTTAAAATAACTTAATACTGCTAGATATTATAGTTATGGGTTTGATACAAGACATACAATTTTGCATTTAGTTTCATTAAAACTTTGATAAACTCACACACTTTAAACTAAGGTAGAAGTCATGGACAACATTTAGACACACACGTCCACATCGAGTTGAACTCATTTGCTACCATAACACCATACGACAAAATGGTTGCACCTCTTTGATTGGACGACAGAGCAGAAGAGAACTATTGTGTTCTACAGTAGACGTCAGATAGGAGAGATGGATGGTTACTGTTATGGGCAAGTCTCCTGGCATTACGGTCACCCCCGAACTGCCACCCCGACCTTTCCTCGTAGCAATGTGATCCACACAACCTATCGATCAAACCCTGACTCCTCTCTCTCCTAGGACAACGACTCTACCACTATGCTATTTATGTTCCCTCAGATCGACATCGTATATAGATCAATGTTAGACTCATGTCCTACCATGCTAACAACAGTTTCTCGGAACAGATTAAATTAACTGTATGTGCTTAGAAAGTCAGAAGTTAGCGTGCAGAAACGCTTGAGTACACTTTATAGGGATTGATTAGCTTACAAAGACAATTTCCAATTCACACTTAGCTAAAGGCTCATTAGCAAACCCAGTCGAGTTCATCAGTGGCTTCTCTTTGAGCTGTTCACGCTCTATTTTACACATTCTCAAAAAATCAGACAAAAGAACAGAAAAACATGTTCAAACTCGTCCTCTGCTCCTTTTCTTTTTATCTCCTTCTCGCACAAAATGCAGATCTTAGTCTAGTTGGACCTATAGGATTAGTTTCTCAGTCTGATTTTATTTTTGAAAAGGGTAGACATGACAGCTACATTGTTCTCTATTGTGTTCAATTCCTGTTAAATAACAAAGAGGAGAAAATGAAATGTCAGGTTATGCATATTTTTTTCTGACATATTTTAATTTGTTTCATTTATATTCATAGTTCCCTCGAGTGGCTTATTTTAAAAAGTTGATAAATTATCTGTTCATATTTTTAAGTGAGCTTTTGTGATAGCAAAAAACAGCTTTTTTTTCATGTCAGCAACAATACCTTTTTTAATAATTTACTCATTATTCTCAAGTTTGCCAATATATTTTAGTATGTAAAAGAAAAATTAATTATACATAAAATCTAAACATATCAGGAAGATGTACTATACTGATCTTCTAATAAGTATTTCATTTGCACACTTTTATACATATTCTCTTACTGTATATGAATATATCTGTCAAATCTCACTCATCTTGGGTATCACACCTTCTGGTCTTCTGATGATGTAAGCAGCATGCTCTACTGACCACAGGAATTATGTAACCATCATTCTTTTACTCCACTTTCACGCTTACATTTGAAAAGCACAAAAACAATATTACATATAATTTGTTCCCCACAAAATTTTTTAATTGCAGTCGAGTTAAAAAAAAACTTAACGTTTAAAGACTATACATTTGATCAGTTGAAAACCTTTTTATTTTTCTGTTTCGTCTCTAAGATTAAAGTGCTAATTATAAAAAGATGATTCTCTTGAATAGCATTTTCCATTTAGTGTCTGCAAAATACAGTGATAAGTCTGAAACCTTTATACATGCATATTTTATTTAATTTGACACTGCATGCTGTGTTGTAATCAATGAAGGTAATCCTTATTGACATGCAATTGAGTTTAACACTGCTGTGCTTCTCTATAATGACCTTTTGAAGGACTTAATGAGTCTGAGATGCTCCTTGCTGTTTTATTGCTTTGCTTTAGGGAAAATAAAACATAGAATTATTTTGTTTCTTGTTTGAAACAAAAACCAAAAAATACTATTGGATCTATTATTTTTAATAAATCTACTGTTATTTGAAACAGGCATCAGAATCTTCCAAAAAATCCTGGTACTTTTCCAATAATTACTGGCATTGAAATAAACAGGAATTAAAACCGTTTAACATTAAACATATTTTACACCTAATGAGTTCTAACCCAGTTTCCATTAATAACTGAAACTGTTCCTTGTGCTTCTCCTCCATTTGAGACTATAGCGTGGAGATAATCTTATATGTATGTGATGTGCTAAAAGTGCATGCTTGAGATGGAGGAGGGTCTCGGTAACATATAAATACATTTTTAATAACATATAAACATGTGTTGCTGGCTGCAGTCTTTGATTATTTCATCTACAGAGTATCGCCTTTAAAAAACATTTTTATATATCACACCATTCATCATTGATTACATTAGTTGGTGGCATGCATCATAAATTTGTTCTCAACCTGACATGAAATAAAAAGAAGAATTCACGTTCTTTAATTGAAATTTCATTACATTTCTCCTTACATTTAAGTAATGAAAAAAACAAACAAACATTACCAAGTATGAGTCTTGGAGGAGAAGGTTTTAGTACATTTTTGTGTATGATACAGTGAGTTTAGTTCTCAATGCAAGCAGTTTTAGAACATTTCTGAAAATGGTACAGGTCAAGTTTGATGTGTGTCAAAAAAAATTAGAAGCATTTCTGAACAAAGACACACCTGTTTGTTGTCAGCTTTCACTCATTTATTGAACACATATATTAATAATTTAAAAAGGGGAGTGTTGGCAAATACAACAATTAAGTGTGCATTATTTAGCTTTAAATGCACTTCACCATCACATTGTGCATTTAAAACTGAATAACGCACGCTTAACCATTGTATATCCCTTACATATAACTCACTGTGTGCAATAATTATTTTGTTGACATATTCAATGTGTTATTTTCTGTAGTAGTTGTTAAGTAGTTTAAAAATAATTTTTTTTATATTTTCTGAGCATACGCATCACAACATGGTATATGTATAAAATCACTGTACTTGAGAGTGTGGGGAAAAAAGTATCGTCAAATTTGCATTTTTTCTTTTTGAATGTTCCACCTGTTTCTAAAAAAGTATTTTGTAAAAACGAAAAGAGTAAATATAAGTCTCCTTTTAATATCAATGAAATAAATAGAGATACATAGACAGAGGAATTACTTTAAGACAAATATTTCTCTAATTGTACCAAACTTTACACATATTTTAATAGAATACAGCTATTCTCAATACTTACAAAGATTCATTGATTTTTGAGAACAAAACCTTCTTGCAATTCAAAGAGTTTGTATAGTTCTGCAGTAAGCATGTCTAGGTCTGAAAATGCTAACAAAGAGCGAGAGAATGTGACCTTAAAGACCTTAAAGAAAAAAGACAGTAAAGCATCTGAGCAATTTGATTTTTAAATACAGGAACCAAATCTCCTGCAGACAATCGCAGAGTAGTGGTCTATGTAAGACCTGACTCAACTTGCAGAATTCTGCAGGGTTCAAAGAATGTGAGCTGTCTTCAGAGCAGTGCTTGGACAAATGACTCACACTTCCTCTCCCACAATACCTACAGGCGTAAATCAGCCTCAGTAGGATTAAGCTGAATGTGAGCAAGATTAAATGGCTTTCACAAATGTCTTCCCATACATCTCATTGAAATTCTCATAGTTCCCTGCATGGTCCATACTCAACTCTGCATTCAGAGTTCAGGCATTTTTTAAAGGCTGCTGGCAGACTCTATTACGGAAAGGATAAAGAAGAAAGCAAAAGATGTCATATAAAAAATCAAACATTTCTGAACTGTAGCGATTGAATTAAATCCAAATTATTCCTTGAATTCTCCATGTAAGAGTTTTCCAAATATGTTCATTTGTTTAGTTTGTTCAATGCTATTTGATCAATTCTTTCCCCAAAACTTTTTATAGAGCAATCCTCTATATATATTTTTTCTTTTCTGTTATTGTTGGTGATTTTTTTATATATATATATATATATATATATATATACCAATTAACAACTTTTCAACAAAACGTTTGTATTTCACATTCTTAACTGCTTATCGAGAGGCAACCTCTCTAGCTGGCAGAGTATTAAAAATCCAAACGATATATGTGATAACAAATCTACTGCTCTACTAATTATTTCTTAATCACACATCAATTTTATACCACAGTTGCATATATTGACACAGATTTGTAAACAAGTACTGCAATGTCTCTTCTCTTTTTTCAATAGCATTCAATTTACATGGATCTTGTAAATGCCTAATACTAAAGTCTCTATATATACAGAATATGGTTTGAGATATTTCTGTACATGGAGTGCTATAATTGACCATTTACTGTCCAGTCTAATCGGAACACAAAAGATGTACTCATCATCTGTATGCAGTAGAGATAAATGATGAATGACAACGTTGCATGAAATTTTAAAGACAGTCTTTGGAAAGGTCATGGCATTATATGAAATAAGCGAAGAGAAAGGTCAGAAAGAGTTTCCCCCAGATCACACCAAGAATACTTATTACAAAACATTTCTGCTTGTTAGAGAGAGAAAGAACAAAATGAAGGCAAACGAAAGGATGCACCGCAATGCTGAAGAAGTAGACATGGGAGAAATGTCCAAGTATATCAGGCCAATTGTTTTGAGGGAGAAATCCCTGTTGATGTTACACATACACGATGAGACACAATGACCAAGAAAAGTGGGATGTTGAGACAAACAAGGAAGGAACTGAGAGATTTGTACTGTCTATAACCTACAATTCAGGAAAAAGGGAATAGTTAACCCCTGTTAATAGTGTTGCTATGACAGCCTTTTTCAAATGCAAATGTAAAAATTAATCAACGGTGTTTCTGTAATGCATGATCCAAACACGTAATGGTTATTTTCGTAACCCCGTTCCCCAAATAGGGAATGGAGGCTCATGTTGGTGCCGACTGTGGGAACCCTTCTAGGAGCGCTCTACTCTCTCTACACTGTTTTTAAAATGGGTGTTTTAAAAAGAGTGTGGAGAGAGTGGAGCGCTCCTAGCAGAGTTCCCATAGTCGGTACCGACATAAGCCTCCATAGTGACCGACTAAAGGGGAACAGTATTATATGCTATATCTTTAATCGTGTTTTTTCCATATTTAAAGCTATGTAGCACAATAAATAAACTATAGCACTCCTCATAATGAAATCTTGCACCATACATTTAACGGTGAAACATGTTTTTCTGGATACTGGTTAAGAAAGGCTCAATGATGCAGAGGGGCGATATTGAGGTATGGACTTCTCCATTGCTGCAGGGCACGGTGTCAGCAGCATTACTCTCTCCCTTCTTCATGGACTTTAGTCGATTCCCTCACCTCGATTGCTGAACACGCTCTTCCACCAAACATAATTAAAGAACCTGACTTTACTCCACCATTTACCATGTATAAATTCTCTGTCTGGTTACAAACTCTCCGCCAGCAAATTGCTTATCAGTGTGATTTTCCATTTTACATGCTTGTTCTACTGACCCTCATTGCTTTAGTGAGAATTATTTCAAGCTGGTCTTATTTCTAGATTTTAAATTATTATTTTTCTAT
Organism: Danionella dracula; assembly: GCA_900490495.1. Taxonomy (NCBI): domain Eukaryota; kingdom Metazoa; phylum Chordata; class Actinopteri; order Cypriniformes; family Danionidae; genus Danionella; species Danionella dracula. The sequence continues at coordinate 428,047 of UELW01000744.1, forward strand.
GTTGCTATATTTAGCGAGTTACAGATTGACACAGAGTTTTCCTAAGTAGGTAAACTAAAAACAAACAAAAAACTAAACAGAAACAAAGCAAGATACAAAAACAAAACTCAAAACTCACACAATTATAAAACAACCATATCAATATCTACTCTAAGCATCCTGATTAAAATGGTAGAAGAGATTTGTAAATGAATAAAGCCCCTTACTTTGGTCAGCATTTCAGCCGAGCTCAACTTGTTTGTTTAGCATCTGCTAGCCTTGGCTAAACGCAGATTTTGGCATGCAGACTGTCAGAACTAAACAAAACCCCATGGCACACTTGGACGATGTGAAAAAATCTGTCAGAGGCAAGTCAGTCCATCAAGTTTCAACTGCTTTGAAGTAAGCAGCATAAGACTTTTGAAGTCAACACCAAAGACAAAACCAAACATTTTTCATTTGATAAAAATATGTACTAAATTGATGAAAATAAAGATCTAGACGCATTTTAAAACACAAAATCATTTCATAGAACAAAAGAAACCTCCAATGGTTGGTTCAACAACAAAAACATCTGAAAAATAAATGCAGCAGCATTTCAAAAAAGGTCAGCAGAGCTCTCATTATATTTTCACATCAGGACAATTACAAGCATAATGCATTATACAATAGCAGTAGCTCTGCCTCATACTGCAAGTCAGGAACTATTTGAGTCAGTTAGACTGTGTCAGCATATTTGAAATTGGTCCCTGATGGCTTGCCTATATTAGGGTAAATGCCAACCTCAAGTATGTGCCAAAACCTCTACCATGGGTACTTGGCATTCAATCTCTCTGAACAGAAAGTCTTTCCAATATTTCCTTTCTTTCACAATGACTGTTTGATAGTTTCCCTTAGCAACTTGACATTTCATCCATGGTACTTGTGAAGCATTTAGTCTTGCTTCCAAAGAGAGCAGCTTTGTCTTGGCACAACAACATGTCTTTTCTTATTTTCTTTTTCACATGCCCATACATTCAGCTTTTAGAACACTGATATCTTAAGAGGTAACAAAACTAATAGGAGGTTAAATGTTTGTAATCAGTCATCTTTTTCACAATGGGAAATCATTTTTAGCAATTACAGTAATATGTGGTTGAGAAAGACAAAGGAACGGCTTCCTACAGATAGAGTAAGTGAGGCCAGTATACTATAGTATACAATGCAAGCAACTACTGTACTTCTTAATGAGTACAAGGAGAAATGAGAAGGAGATTTAAATAAAATAACAACATAAACTAGCAAACAGATGGAATCTTAAGTATAATTTTAACAATCATTTACTGTAACAGCAATTTTAATAACGTTAACAGACTGCACTGCAGAAAATAATCCATCCATCTTCGTCCCCTCATCTTGGGCCGGGTCGTGGGGGTAGCGGTCTGAACACAGAAGCCCAGACCTCCCTCACCGAGGACACTTCCTCCAGTTCTACCAGGGGCAATACCGAGGCATTCCCAGGCCAATCTGGAGACATAACTTCTCCATCAAGTCCTGGGTCCTCCTCTCAGCAGGACATGACTGGAACACCTTGAAGACGTCCAGGAGTCATTCAAAACAGATGGCCGAGCTACCTCAGCTGACTCTGCTCAATGTGTAGGAGCAGTGGCTCTACTCAAAGCTCCCCCTAAGTGGTGGAGCACCTAAAGGGAGTGCCCCAACACCCTGTGAAGGAAGCTTATTTCCACCGCCTGTATGCGATGACTTATTCTTTCAATCATGATTCAGAGCTCAGGGCCATAGGTCAGAGTAAGAACGTCTTTTGACTCAGCTCCTTTTTCACCACTACAGATTGGTAGCTCGACCATATTACAGCCGCCGGTGCACCGAACTGCCTTTCAATCTCATTCTACATCCTTCCCTCACTTGTGATACTTAAACCCCACCACTTGAGTCAAAATCTCTCCTCCAACCGGGACTAAGCAAACTACCCTTTTTTTTGGATTAGGTCTGTCTTATTGCCGGCAATGCGAACCATGGTACTACTATGGTTATACAGAGACATGATAGCCCTTAGCTGAGAATGTAATTGTAATTCAATTCAATCGCTCAAATTAAGAATACACTTGAATAATAAATATAGACATATACGGTGACCAAATAAATAGTAGTTAAATAAAATCCACTGAAAATAAAAAAAATCTAAAAGGCCACCTTCTGAGGGATTAATTACAGAACATTTGTTTGTCAAGAAAATTATTCTTTAAAGTATTTTAGATAAAACAGATTTTTTAACAAACCATCTAAAAGATTCACTTTTAGGAATTCACCAAAAAGCCTCATTTAAGTTGTAACTTATAAAACTATTATCAGAGGCTTCCCAAGGGGAAGAAGGTAAAGTGGCTTCTGATGTATGGAGGCATGAAAGGCAGCTGCCAACACACACAATGAGCTGGATATCATTATCTTTTGAGGACTAGTGATGCGAGAACTGCCAGGACGAGCTGGGAAATGGTCCATCATTCAGCCAAGTGCTCTTCCACCCCCTCAAACATTATTGCATGCCGATTTTGCTCATGCACGCTGAGATCTCTACAATGTTTTGGTGCACGAAACAAATGGGCTGTAGAAACAATGCTTAGATGAATTCAGCATCTGTTTAGAGAGCTAAAACATGTGGATGCTTGGAAATAGTAGCAATCAATTGTTCATTTGATTAAGTAATACTTAGCTGACAGAGAAGCTAGATTAAAAAGGAAAAAAAATAATTACAAAAATATTGACAAAGAGTTATATAATGGACTTAGACATAAGAACGTGGAACAGATGCCATGGCATGCCCTGGCATGCTTGAACTTTCTAATACACAATGATTCCATCCAACAATACATCTGCATTGTCACTGAATGAGACAGCATTTAAAAATGTAACTCCAGCGTATTAAAACAGAATTTAAATTCAGAAGAAATTAATTTGAAAGGTTCTCCATATTGTTGCATTTAATTAAATCTCAACACTATAATACCTATACTATATAATACCAACACTATAAGACCTAAATTTGTAGGCCAGGAAATGCCACGAAGACGAGTAACTAATAGTGCAATAAATGATGCGATTTTGGACTATTGAACTAATGAAAGCTTTTGAGAGTTTGAAATGTGCCATGAACTGTCTAGGGATCCTGTAAAACCAGAATCACACTGGCTCCTCTCCTTCTGAAACCATTCAACAACATTCATCTTCATGTCGGCTTTATTCCCTTTCGGGGTCGCCACAGCGGAATGAACCGCCAACTCTCTGGCATATGTTTTACGCAGCGAATGCCCTTCCCTGCTGCAACCCATTGCTGGGAAACATTCACACACGCATTCACACTTTAACACTATGGGCACTATACTCTTATTGAATTCACTTATTCCACACGTCTTTGAACTTGTGGGGAAACCGGAGCACCCGGAGAAAACCCACGCGGTCACGGGGAGAACATGCAAACTCCACACAGAAATGCCAACCGACCCAGCCGAGCCTAGAACCAGCGACCTTCTTGCTGTGAGACGACCGTGCTACCCACTGCGCCACCGTGACGCCTCCATTCAACAACAAAATAATGCAAAATATAGATTTTATAGAAAGGGTTATTGTTATTTAACAGGTTATTGTTAAGAACACTGCTTGCAAAACCCCCCACAAAAAAAAAACATATGTAATGAATAAAAACCTGTCAGCAATCTTGTTAATCTGCTCTCTTCTTTAAAAAAAATCACGGTGAAAGAAAAAAGTATAAAAGGTGTGATAACAGTGTTCAAAATAAATTCATCTCTGAAATTGCTTTGAGTTGTCTGTTTTATGCACTTAAAAAGCAATTAGCAGTATGCTTGTAACCCTATGTATAAAGGTCTTTCTTTTAGTTTAAATGGTAGAGAACAGCACTAGCAAGTTCAAGGTTTTAAGGCAAACTTCTAGGTAAAGCACAGACTATCAAATCTATACATTAAAAGTATTATAAATCACTTCAGTTCCTTACATTACTAAAAAACTCTGTGTAAGATTTACAAGAAAAAAAGAAAGGTCATCCCCTTGTAATTATCTTTCTGCATTCAGAGGGGTTTTGAGACGTTGAGCCTTTGCATTTTAAGAACAGTATGTCACAAAAGTGAGTACATTCCTGCAAATATTTATTTATATATTTTCATGGGCCAACACTGCAGAAATTGATCTTTGATACAATAAGTTTATTTATCAGTGTTAACATATTTTCCTCTAAAAATAACTAAAAATACTGACTATAATAGCTGAACCCCTGGCAGCAAAAGTGAGTACACTCTTAAGTGAAAATGTACAAAATGACAACAATTGGTAATGTTCCTTCTCCTGCGGCATGTGACTCATTATCTGGACATGTGGACAAAACTCTATGAAACAAACAATCTTAATATTTGAAAAACTCAATTTTGACCAAAATCTCAAAACCAATTTCAAGAGAATGAGTTGTTTGCTTAATGGGTTCTCTGTTCACCAGTGACAAGAAATAAGCATCCATTGCTCAAACTGAAGAAACAAAGTGTTGTTTAATGTATTAAATTATTAACCGGGATTAGCTATCGATATAAAAGAACAGTAAAGATCCATAGGACATCACATACATTTTCACAGATCTGAAATGCATTAACTTCCTTTACTTTTCTAATCTATAAACCCGATATCTGTCACACATTGAAATCTCAGTTAACAGCTAAAGTGCTGTTCAATGATGGACATTTCCCAGCATCGCCAGTCACTAATGTTCATTGACTCTGATGGAACGATTCCTATACAACTGAAAAGGCATTCATCCATAAGCTCTCTGAAAGCCAAAAGTGCTTCACCATCCACTCACTACAGAGTGAGAAGCCAAATCACCACTTTATTCCTACTGGTCAGCGTAACGATTTTTCAACACCAGCACAATTGTTGTATTATGCTCCAGGACACCCAGCCAAATGTATTCAAATGGCAACCAGAGGGAAATATAGATTAAATACAACCTAGCAAATGTTTTCAGCCATATTAGAACAGTCTGCTGAAATCAACATTGTCATATTTTTAGATGCAGAGTGGCGTTCACAGCCCAAACTCTACATTGACAGAGTTGCCATAGATATGTTTTTAATGGAGGTGGAACTAGAGCATATCTTTGCACTCATAAACACCAGTAAAAGTAACAGCTAAAGGATTTAGATTTCCGCTCAGTTTTGCCTTGCAGGCTTTTAGTGATTACACTCTAAAGGACGAGTGGAGTGGAGTGGAGTGATCACATCAGACCCGTTGAATCTTCCAAAACCATCAAAGCCTGTCAATCACTGCATTTGACTTTCATACTTTTGACTTACACAGAATGCCTGCGGTGCGCCCCCTGCTTGGTCACAGGAGAAATAAGATTGGAGCTGATAGAAATTATGATGACAGTGGCTTTGGGCTACTTTATGGAAATGCACCGCAAACTGAGTCAAAAACAGTTCAGGTTACTTCATACGTGCAGCGGAGGTGTGAAACACTGCCAAGTTCCATATTCCCACAGCATGACAGAAATATTTTACCCTCCAGCAAAGAAGTAGAAAAGTTATCTCTGAATTAAATTGGGTGGTTTACTGTGAATATAAACCCTTAGAGCAAAGAGGAATCAGAAAGATACTATATTATACAGTACAATAAAATCGAAGGCATTTCCATGAGAGGAAAACAAGGACGCCTGAAATGTGAATCAACTCTGTAAGTCGATCTTAATATCAGCCTTTAAGCCTTGCGTTTCGATCTGCTTTTTTTCTTTTTTTGTCAATCATGACACTAAATGCTACTTGGAAAGTATTAGGTTGATGCATTTCAATTTAATAACGGTTTCTTCCCCCAAAACCCGACACATATCTAGATCACATTTTGATAGTGATTGTTTCAAACTGTCATGCCACTAATTTGTCACCAATTTTGAAAATATGTAATCCTGATAAACCCCGAAAACGTGTGGGACTGGCTCAAAAAGTGGTTTATTATCTGAAATTATCTGAAACATTAATTGGATATTTGCTCAAATGAAATAATGATAAACTTAAATTAAGAATTATTTTCCTTCAATATAGTAGATGCCTCTATAATTACTTCATATCGGATATCAACAAGATTGCAAGAAGAGGATAAGGCCTTAATTAGATTTTGAATTAGAAAATAATGACAGGCGATACCATGAAGCATGATTAACGATCAAATCAAGGATGCTTTTTAGAGTATGCATGAGTGTGAACCTTTCAATGTTAAGTTAGAATTGCAAAAATGTATAGAAATTAAAAATCAAATGAAGTGTTTCTACAAGAATGTATCACAGTTGTGTATCACAGTTGATTGTTCTCTGAAGTCCCTTCGGGTTTTTACCCCTGGTGATTTTATCCCTGGTGATTCTGATCCAATAGCCAGGATCAGAGGTCAAATTCTTTCCAGAACAATCTTTAGGAGAGGTTTTATCTGCTGCTGGAGGGTAATGGACCTCTTACTGCTGAGTTGTAGATTTATCGACTATCTGAGGACCCCGATGCCCCTGATCAGTCTATGTGCACTACATCTGTCTTCACTCATTATCACACATGCATATGGAGCTCTGCAATCACCCTGTGTCTGCCAGAGTCCATTACCAAAAAACCACTCAGGCTCAATCACGAGTGAATTAACAGCCAATTCACACACATTCTCTTTACACTAAACTCAATATAAGCTACTAGGCTTTGTCCAGTTTTCAGCTTTTTTCAGCCATCAAAACAACCAGTTTTTGTAGTTAAAGCATTTAGGCTAAATGTAACAAAAAAATACTTTAAAATTAAACTATATTAAAAGTATAGACTAAGCACTTTGATTTACACTGTACGAAATGTGCTGTACAAATAAACTTGCCTGGCCTTGCCTTGCTTATATACAATTGTTGAATGAACCATACAACAAGGCATTAAAGGATGACATCATTTATAGCTCCTTGGATTTACCCTACTTTGTAGTTAGTATCCATTTCATGCAATACCATGTAAAATTTCATCATTGTCTTGTGGCTGTGACTATTAATCCTTGCTTTAAGTAGCTGCTGAACAATAACCTACGTACATGAAACATGCAGCATTCGTGCTCTCTGAAAGCTGAATATAAAACTGGAAACAGATGATGGCTCTTAATCACATCATTTTTTTCTTTGCCCAATTCTCTTTTACTCAAGTGTTTTGTTTGGGCCTTGTATCAAAATTAATTACGATGTATGACTGAAGTCTTCATTCCAGAACGCCAATAGATGGGCAAACATGGTCGACTAAAACCTCAGGGAATGTAATGTATGGGCAATGTCTTTAAAGTGACCAGTTGGTCAGATATAGTTCCATCCCTGGAATTTGTGCTCTGCATTTAACCCATCCCAGTGTACTCAAACAGCAGTGAACAAACTCACCATGAACACCCATGTCAGCATAGACAAAAACTGAAACCAAATTCAACATTTTTATGTTGGTAATATTGGACATCATGCTTCTATCACAACTTATTATTTTAACATAACCTGCCACTTATAACTAATACTTATAACAACTTATAACTAAATGACTGGACAAATAGTAAAAAATTACACAGAATCACTATGAATTGCTTAAACCTATACAGTACGTTACTACTAAAAAATATGCATTTTATACAATGTTTTTTGTTGTGGCTATTTACATATCAAATGCATTTTTTTAATCTTGTATTTAAGAAATGGTAATGCTGATAAAACCTGATTACCTACATGTTACAAAGCACTTCTATCTCAAGTTGGAAAATTCGAGATCCATCTTCCTACACAAGTGAGCTTTTACAAAGCATTGTCTCATAAACGACTGATAATTTACATTTTAGTGAGAGAATAATTAGCAAGCACACTGTGAAACACACTTACAACATGTACTTGCAGCAAAACATCATGTACTTATATAAACAATCCATGCTGTTTTTTGTGTACTGTAACTCAACAGCTGAAGGTCAGAAGGTGTGTTTATATTACAGAACCGAATCGATTCTTTCTTGCCTCTCATCCTTTGCTCTTTAAAGCTCCTCTTCCTACGTTCAAAAGCTACAGATACCACTTGAGCAAAAAGCAGAATTCCATATTAGAAAAACAGCAGGATAAACTATAGTTCACTTGAAAGTAAAGTCAGAAGTTTTGAAGTGAAGCACAGGTAAAGCACAAGGATTTTTAGAAAGTTAACATAATGTGGAGATCTCTGATACACCTCGGTTAAATTATGGATGTGTTATCTTTGTGAGAATAACTATCTGGCATGTTGCTGTTGCTGAAACAAGTGTGATCACTTTGAGAGTGTTCCGATACTAATTACATTTGTTACAATTAATAAACAGCTGCAATTTACTGGTTGACTGGACACAATTTAGGTTTCCTCCAGTGACAGAGGTACCACTGTGAATTTATGATTAGGGAATGTGGAATTAATTATTTCTTCAATTAATAACAGGAGAAGATGTCTTAGGTGAGAAGAACTTTAATTCAAAATGAAAAAAGGAATTTTCAAGGCGCGTGATGTGTACTTCTAATGCTCATGAAAAAAATATTTTTTCTTATTAAAACTGATCAGTCAGTTTTATGCTATTTACATTTTGAGGTTTTTTTTATTAGTAGAAAAATTAAGGTAAGAAACATATATCATAAATACCGAGTGGCTTTTAATATTAATATTCTCAAGCTTACTTGAATGACTTCATTGACAAAAAATAATCAATCTTTTTATTACGTACATTTTTTTTATGTATACCATTTACAGATAAACATTTAGTTGTCATCTGTAATTAAATTTTTATTGCATGCATACCTATTTTAGATATTTTAGCTATTTTAACAATTGACAATCTGTTTTTTATCTACATTTAAATAGTTCTTCATTGGGGCATGTTGAGTAGAGGTAAGACTACTCAAAAATAGATTTCAGGGTTACAGTAGCCTTATGGCCACCTGCTTGACTCAATCAAGTCAAACTAAGTCAGTCTTGTGGTTGGGATTTCTGAATCACATAGAAGACATGGAAGAACAAAGTGATTTTGCCTGAATGTCATGTTAGTATTTGATTTGCATTGTTACAATGAAATAATTATCTGAGATAACACAACTTTCTCTTTTAGCTCTGTTCCTGTAACCTCCTAGTCCAGTTCAGGTTTGGTTTTTACTCCATGGTTGTTTTTAGTTTCGCTCCCTTGTGCTTTCTTTCCATTACTTCATTGTGTTCCACGCCCACTTGTTTCCAATTCCCCTGTTTGTAATTGTCTCATCATATTGTTAGCAAATTCCCTTGTTGTTAGTTCTGTATTTAAGTCAAGTTTATTTCATTCATTCCTTGTCCATCATCTATCTTGCTGATCCTAGAAGACTCTTATGTCCCCTTGCTCTTTCATTGATTCCTGTAGCGCTTTTCTTTAATAAATGCAATACATTAGTTCCTGTTTCTCGTGTGAATGTGTGACAACATGGAAATGTGTCTTAAAATATAAATATATATGGTTGTGTCAGACTAAATGAAGTCTTTACTACTTTAACATTTGTCTCAACATTTTTAGTTTTAGTTTTTCATATTCACTTCAAGAAAATTGTTAATAATAAATGAAATGTTGATTAATGTAGTATATCATTTATATTTTATACTTTGTCAATCCATATGCTGCAAATTATAATATACTGAAGCCTCCTACATACCCTTTTACAGGTCACATGATCAATTAGTTGCATGCAGATTCAGGCAATGGAGTTGAAGGTGTTCTCCATTCAACTGGTTTAATGACAGTTTTCCTCTATCCCAGTAAAATGTTTTGATGTTACATTTATGGTTGCATCAATAGATGTTTTATAAGTAATAACAATTCTAAATATATATAATATTTTGTAATGTAATTATTTACAAATAATTTATAATATCATTAGTAGATTTATAATATCACTGTTGACAGACTTATAATTGATACTGCAGTAAAATGTATATTATACATTCATTCATCTTCATGTCGGCTTTATTCCCTTTTGGGGTCGCCACAGCGGAATGAACCGCCAACTCACTGGCATATGTTTTACGCAGCGGATGCCCTTCCCTGCCGCAACCCATCGCTGGGAAACATTCACACACACACATTCACTCTTTAACACTACGGGCAATCGTTCTTATTCAATTCACTTATATCGCATGTCTTTGGACTTGTGGGGAAACCGGAGCACCCGGAGAAAACCCACGCGATCACGGGGAGAACATGCAAACTCCACACAGAAATGCCACCTGCCCCAGCCGAGCCTAGAACCAGCGACCTTCTTGCTGTGAGACGACCGTGCTACCCACTGCGCCACCGTGACGCTATATTATACATTACAAACTTAATTACCTAAAATGGGCTGTGATTTTAAAGCGCTACTTCTATTGCCAAAATTCCATCCTCCATGATTTCCAAGCTTCATATTTTGCTTGTTTAAAAAAAGGGAAAAAATATTTTCAAGAAAATTCCCACTTTTAACTAAAGCCACTCTTATGAGAAAGATTCAAGATTTAGCTCCCATTAGGCCACTTCTTCAAAAAATGCCTGAGGACCTGTGGTGTAAATGATCGTGCACTTGTGGTAATTGGTAACCCGTGTGAGGTGGCCATGGCAACGATATTGGAAAATGTCCTTTGTAAATGGAAGGATGAGTCGTCCTCTGTGTGTTCTGGGTTTCTAATTCTCACCCTCTCATTAGCAGCGAAAATGTTTTATAGGCATGTGGGAGGTTTGTTTGCACAGGGACTATGCTTTCCCCTCAATTACCAAATGAGTTTGTATAGGATCTGGCAACAACTCTTCCAACTAAGCAAGGACTCGTCAGACAATTGGCCAGGATGTATTTAAGAATGAGGCATGGAGATTAAAGTATCAGGTCAATATGCATATGGAGAACTGTTAATCTAATAAGCAGCATGGGTAATCATTTGGAGTGCAAGTAGGTGTGTATAGATGGGGTTTGAAAGTGTGATGGATAATCAATTACACCCAGTGGCAGGCTGAAATGTGTTTATGGTGATAGAACAGCTGGACAGTTGAGAATAACACCCTGTATCTGCAGATCTTCACACTTGCCCAGCATGAGAGTGTTGAGCTGTGAAATCTCGTTTAGACAGAATTATTACTCTTTTAATGATCCATCACAGGTATACTGAACAAGGCCACGATGAGTCTTACTTATCCATCTGGCATTGTGCTTGATTCTTAAATAAATGGAAGGTGCTTAGCTGTTTGCTTTGACTCAAACATCTGTTGATATCCATCTGCAGATAATAAAGCTTAATGATGTCCCAAAATGGCTTCAAACCCTCTGTAAAGGAAGCTAATGAAGACCTTGTCCTTACACAGAAAGATAAAAAAAAGTAGGAAAAATTAAATTTACTTAACTATCAATTTTTATGGTTTAGATACAAAAATGTGCTGTTTTAGATCTTAACACTAACTGCAATCTCACCCAGGGTGACATTTTTAGCCCCTGTATGATAAGGTACTCCTGAAAACAGGTTTACATTAAAGCTTTAATAATTGTTTCACTGATTAATTTCCCTTGTCACCATCTTTTAATTTAATGCATTTTCTAGACTTTGCCCTAACATTAATTTATCTCAAATCTTAGAAAATAGTCACCTAGGGTTTATTTCAAAGGAATAAAAAGTGGCTTAATTATTTTCCATGGAATTAAATTGCTTGTAAACATTCATATGCTGAGGTTTGTCAAGCGTGACCTCATTAAAATATTCTAGCATGCTTTATGCTTGTTCTGTTTAAGACACAATCTGGCTGACTGCTTGCAATAAACAAGACAGATGCAACGATCCTGACGCAACAATTGCAAGGACGAATGTGCTCCTTCCAAAGGTTTGCTCTCATCGTGAAGAATACCAAAAAAAATGGTTTTGTACTATTGAAAAATTTAGAAACTTGGTTTTGGGTCAGATTGGTTCTCTTGAAATATGGTATAGTATTGACTCAAACTACTTCAAAAATTACACCAAGCAATTTGTCCTTGACGATAAAAGTGGTTTTCTATAAAAAAAAATGTGGTCTTTTTGAACTGTTGCCACCACCAAAATACATGAGGGCAAGATATGGAGTGACCCAAATCTGGAATGCTCTGCTTTCCCATTCACACACACAGCAGTGAGCAACCCCAAACACACATGTACCACACACCCACTGTGAACACACACCTTGTGGAGTAGGCAACCATGGGGCAGTTGGCGTTGTCAAAACATAGTTTTGATTGCTCATCCCATCTTTTAACTGAATTAACAAATGAGAGTAAAGCTCTCATAACTAGCTAATCTCTTTGTCCACCAGACAAATTTGCCCCCAACTATCTATCTAATTATAGTTAAAGGGCATCTATAAAGAACACTCAATGTTTGTGGAAGGTGTTTGACCATGAATGTGTGCATGAACACTTGTGCTACAGTGTTTTTAAGCAAATTTAGTAAACATAAAATATCTTAGAAATAAAATCTCTAATGATGTCACAAACTGTTCTCTTCCATAGGGTCTTCCCTTTACTAATGATTTACTATAATATTCACTATTGCCAAAAATTTTTAATTATGTGCAAAACAAGCAAGCAACTCACAAAAATCAGATTTTTAAAACAATTATTTATTTTGATATAATTCAGTAAACCCCTTTCACATAAAATCAACAACTATAAGAGTCGTTTTTAAACAACAGATGTTATTCCAGCCCAGAATGTGCAGCTCAGACCTTCAGGGGACCTCAAGGAACACCAATAGCATGTCCTGTACTCTTCATTAATTGTGAATGCAGACACTTTTTGTTTAGTTTTTATTTAGAAAATGCTGAAATCATCAGGGTTTTGTGAGTTTTTAAGGCAACAATAAATTGAGATGGAGTTACAGGCAAGTAATAAGATCCCAGTTCAATAATTCAAGCATCTCTGATTTTTCTTGACTTTAAAGTTTAAGTTTTACATTTAATATCTTCATAAAAAGCATTCTAAATAAATATGATATAATTCCCTGCACTGTTGGTCAGCTGAAGAACATACCGAGTTAAAAGATTGGGGATCAGACATGTATTTATACGTAAATCAGGAATAAAATTATAACAAAATATAGGAAGGGTATTTTAAGTCTACACTTTATTTGGCAAGTATAGAAGACTCATGTGACATTACAATCACATCATGCAAAAGGGCATATTAGGGGCATACTTATAAACAGAGTGTTTTTTCTTTGTTTTCCTAAAAAGTATTATACTGTAGTACTTCCTAATACTGTAAATATATATATATATATATATATATATATATATATATATATATATATATATATATATATATATATATATATATATATATATATATTGTAAAAACCTTTTCTCAAAATCTGAATTGAGTCGTAACATGAACTAATGAACTACAAAATTACTATTATATCTGATGTCAGTTAAAAAAAAATTATCCATTTGAAGATACTATAAGCAACCTAGCCTGGTAAAAACTCAACCCTCCCACTGCGGTAGGGGTGAGTTTTAACCAGGCTATAACCAACCCTTACCAAAACAATGTAATGAATGCAGTTTACAATCATGTTCTAATTGTTTTAATAGAGCTGCATGCTCAAGATAGATGGAGTAAGGCTTTGAGTTGAGTTGGTTTGAGAATGCTGAGTAGCTGAACCCGGGTTCAATAGGACAGAAGGCTTATGGTTATAGTTGTGCACCTGCTTCCTCTACACTCTCGGGCTCAGTAAAACTCACAGCTGGACTGCACACCCTCTCTTGGTTCACTTTAAATAATGAATGAGAACACACACTCCAGTCAAATCCTCAACAGGTCTAACCTGTGCTTAGAATGTGAAAACTAGACATTACTGGTTTATTTGAGAGGTATTTCGTGTACTGAGCTGTTAAAATAACTATAAATCAAAAAGAGTTTGTTGTGGCAGTGCATGATTTCATCAGGGTCAGCTTGAGGCACTGCAGTTGAATATAGAATTATCTTGATTTTACTGGCATTCTGATACAGCCTGTTGCGTCACTTATGGATAGCTGATAATGTGACCTAAGACCAGTGGGATCTGTGTCAATATGTGAGTTTACAACATAAATCCTCCCATGCCTGAATAAAGAATGCTGTAAATGGATAAAAGTAGATGATCAGAGGACATGCGCTCTGTTTGTTTGCTGAGGATTCCACTGAATCATCTACAAACATCCAACTGAGAAAGTAATTTTCACTGTAGACCTAGTCGCTTTAAAATTCACATCAACACATGGAGACCAATGCAAATTCTTTAGTTTCTAAGTTTCCCTGGCAATGCTAAATTTTGTGTTTAAAATAAGACTAACATTGACTTTAACCATTAAGAATATTAATATTGGTTGAAATTAAAAACCTCAGTCAATCTTGAAGATTTACAGTACCTTAAAGTCTGCATAGATGAGATAGAAGTTGTACTGTACTAGATGTTAAGTTTATCAATTAGTGCATCACCTAATAAATACATATTTATTTTCACAAATAAATTATCCATGAAATACTGCTACTGTACACATCAAAAACCCATCATATACAACAGAGGTCTCGAATTCAGTTCCTGGAGGGCTGCAGGTCTGCATAGTTTTATACCAACCTTAACTGAACACACCTGATTCCACTGATTAAGCTCCTCTGAGTTTTGTTAAAGCTACTGGTTTATCTCCTCAAACAGGATTGGAACAAAAACCTGCAGGGTCTGCGGCCCTCCAGGAATTGAGTTTGAGACCTCTGATATGCAAAAATACAAAAAAAAGTATTACTTAAACATCTGCTTTCAGGCAAAACGTGGAAGAAAATCCCACCCTCCTTAAGCAATTTCTTCTTCTTTTGGCTTGTTTATCCCTCATAATCACAAAAGCTGCTTTGTCAGCATGCCCTCAAGCTATATTCAAAACCCACCACACACTCATCATTGCATCAATTAGATCTAAAGCCTTTCTGTTAGATTCGTGAGTTACAAAAGCCTTAAGGTGAATTTCAGGCCATCTTCTGCCAGTTTTATACTTGTATTCTGCCTATAACTCAGCACTCAGGCCATGCATGTTCCTGCTGTCTGCACTTCTCCTGAGCTGGAAGTGTAAATATATAGACAACTAAATTATGCAAGAGGCACATGAAAATGTCAGGGCTAAATTCTGTATATTTTCATTGTCTCTCTGGCATTTTAATGTTTGATGCGTTTTATAATTAGCTGGAGGCTCCGGAGGGAGAGTAGAGACTTAAGACTGCACATTTCAGGCTGGGTGTCACTTTCAGACCTTAGAATGATATAAATGGGAAATATCTTATCTGGAGTTGGTATGTGTTCTTTTTTAACCAAAATGGTGATCATTCCAAATGAAGAATTGTGAAAAATTAAAAATGTGTACTTTGTTGGAAATAAAGAATTATTGATTGCATGGATAGAAACCATCGTACATTGCATTTGGAGGTACTTTAAACCTATTATGGAGAACAGTGTTTCTTTTAGCCAAGTTAGCCTTTACAGTATGTTTTTTATAAACTAAAAAGTTTTACAAATAAAATATAAAAAATGGGTGGAAAGATGGAGTCATGTAACCTGAAGATTGGCGGTTCTATCCCCACTAGAGTCATTCTGGCGCTGTGGCCCAGACCAAGCCACTTCAAGCCATGGCAGCTGAGGGCTACAAAGTTAGCTTATCACCATCAGAGTATGAATGTGGAGTGAAAAAATAATGCACTAATCATTGTAAAGCGTCTTTAAGCTCTGGAAAAGCACTATATAAATTAAGCACATTATCATTATTATTATTATTATTATTAATAATAAATCATGAATACTGAAAATGTAAAACATGGCATGTATACAATAAATAAGATTTTTACAAGATGATTTGACAAGCTGAACTCTGCTGGAGATAACATAATACCACTTTGGATGTGAGGCCTATCAGCCACCCACCATGCCTTAGGTTCCATTAGCTGACAATTAAATCACAGAGCATGCCAATATGTAAATTTAAACTGTAGTTATAAATTAAAAACAAACCCAAGAAGCTGCAATTAAAATGTAGCAACATGTTTATGAATGCTAAACATCTCACTGTGTTTTGAATGAAGTGAAGACTCTAATTTTGATAAATAACATTTAGCGTAGCTCTCTCGAGAAGCAATTAGACTGTAATTTAAATAAAGTAAATTTAGATTTGTATAAAAGTTATTTATCACATCTTCACTTTTTGTCAAACTGGCATTTCAATCGATTGTGTGTATTAATCTTTCTACTCGATTTAATTCACCTTTAACCTTCCTTTGGTGTGTAAAAACTAGATTTGAATGAATGGATTTTGATGAATCATTAGAAAGGCCTATCATTTAGGAGATGAAACAGTCCCAAACTAATACAATAGCATAGAATATATTATAACAATAAGGACATGAGAGAGTTGCAGCGTATAAAACAAGAGACGAGAGAAACAGTAAGCAGAAAATAATTGTATTTTGCTGGAGGGATCAGGATAATTATATTTTGTATATCAGAAGAGAGGAAATAAGATGTTCTCTTAGAAAGCAATTGGAGAAAACATGGGAAAATCAGTTTTATGCCCCTGATGGCTACCATTACTTTAATGAATTGTGCCTTAGAAGACAATGTTCGGTAAATGGAACTTGTTACTGTACTGTAACCACTGTAAAGGTCTATGCATTTGTATGTTTTGTACCAACTGTCTTTTGCTAAAAGTTATAAACTTGGAGAAACTATAAAGAACAACAAGAATTGAAGTCAACCTAAATGCCTTCAGAAAAATCTGATTTCACAAGGATTTGATACAAGAATATGAAGGATTCAGAGGGAATGGAACAAAGCCCAGAATGGAACTAATATTTTGATAACATACCCACTGGTGCATAAAAGCGCTCACTCAATATACCTGGACTCTACATAATCTATGCAAACTCATTAAAATACAGCAAGCATTTCCCATGGCCGCTGGATTTTTTAAATCCATGTCAAATAATATTTTCAAGGTTGCATTTTTAGTCAGTGCTGCAGTAAATAATTGAGGGTTTACTAAGCCTCAGAGAAAATATCTGTCCAAAACAGAAAAAAGTAATGTCTATAGATTTAGTTACTTATTTATTTGAGACACAATGATTGAACATTTTGACTAGTAAATGTACATTTAACATTGTATCTACAACTGTTCAAAGTCT
Source organism: Danionella dracula (assembly GCA_900490495.1). Classification (NCBI taxonomy): domain Eukaryota; kingdom Metazoa; phylum Chordata; class Actinopteri; order Cypriniformes; family Danionidae; genus Danionella; species Danionella dracula. Next base: position 445,277 of record UELW01000744.1, read on the forward strand.
GATTAGTTAATCTTGATGACAAGATTAAAAATCATCTAGTCCCATTGAGTAATGGGATGCATTTTAAACACCTAAGATTCAAACTTGAGTTTGCTTAAGTCCAAATATATTATACTACTATATTAATACTATAAATTAAATGGACAATAGACTGTAGACTGTACTATTCAAAACAAATTTATAAATTTTAACAAATTTTACCAGTCTTAACCTCTCATAACTTAATCTTAATTATTTTGTGAGTCGTTTATTTAGCTTAACGAAATGCAACAATACACAATGGTATTTAGTCATCAACACACAGTGGAAAAATACACAAATAAACAACACACTGGAAACAAAGGAAGCGCAACACAGTTTATTTACAGTCAATAAAAGAAAAAAAAACAGAAAGTCCAAAACACACATAGACAAATCTGTAAATGTAAGTCCCATAAAATCTACATTTGAATATTATACAGGATCAGGATTTATTGAAATAGCATCATGTCAATTGCTCCATCCAAAAAACTAAATGTGATTAGTCTTTGAAAATGTGTTTTAGAACATTTTAAATCATTATGATTGGCCTTGATGATAATATTTTAAAATTATTGTATGATTATTTAATGTTACTAATAGCCGATCTGCTATGGAAAGAAAGGAAGGAGAAAGAGAGAGAGAGAGAGAGAGAGAGAGAGAGAGAGAGAGAGAGAGAGAGAGAGAGAGAGAGAGAGAAGAAAATGTAGTTGTGGGTCCAAACAGTGTAAGCGCATAAATGCCAGACACAGGAGAAAACAATTCCTCTGTCATCTGTTCTTTACCCTCTTTGTACCAGTGTCAAATAGCGCATGCGTTAAACGAGTGTTTATTTCATTGTTTGATAGTTAGATGATCTTAGAATAAACTGCTGCTGCTTCTACGTCCTACACCTTGACTCTGGTGTCGTTATTATTAGAAAGGAATAGTTTGCATTACAAGGGCATACATTTTAGACCAAGAATACCCTTTTAACAAACGCTTTTATAAACAAAGTTAACTCTGCTCTGTCCCACCCAAAGGCTGCCAGAGTATATTTCAATAACTTAGAACATTTTCAAATATCTGATTTGTTATTTTTAGTCGTTAGAGGCTGGGAGCATTTATGTTTTTTGTTTGTTTGTTTGTTTTTTGCCAAAATTGCTTACCAAAATGCTTTATACTTTTTTCTTTAGAGTAATTGTCAATAACAATATGTGTAGGAATGATCATTTGATCATGTGAATCAAACACATCGTTTAAATGTCAGAAAAGTTCGCCAGATTGGTGCTCATGCACAGAATTTTCCTCTTTAACATCGTAAGTAGCATCTTTTACTGTATTTACCCCTAATCTAAGGTGTCTTTCATGGGACAGAATAAACACATTTGACAAGGTCTTACCTGGACCTGAAATTCAGCCATTCAGCCTTAGCAGGGATTTAAGCACTGCGCTGATTGAGCAACAGGACAGCAAAACCTTCTAAACATACTTAAAGAATCATGACATTAAATTCATGAACAGCATCAATAAATATAACGTGCCCAATCAAAATGAATTAATGAAACCAGATAGCTACATTTATTTTAATATATATGGCTTGTGACTACTTTTAACTTAGCTTCTACTTTAGGATAGCCCTTAAAAACCAAATTTACTTACCAACTCATGAAAGACTTTCTCTTCTCTGCTCAGGTTGCAGGGATTGTCAGAAGAATGCTGGCGCCAGGTGCCCAGGGGCAGGATGGCGATGTGTTGGCAGAGAGCTACGGTTGTTAGATGGTTCCTCTTGATGCTCTTGTGGCACTGGGCACCCCTGGGTCCTCTGAGTTGGATTCTAGCTCTAGCTGAGCGTCTGGATCAGAAGAGCCCAGCATTCTCGTCCCTCTCTGGCAGGAGCAGTGGCCAGCTGGACTGGCTCCTGTCTGATAAAGGGCCCTTCCATCGTTGTCCAGAATACACAGAGTTCAAAGAGCGCTTCCAGCAAGGCTTCTCCACACGTTACAAAATCTACAGGTTTGTGCTGGGTTTATTGGATTGTTACTTGAAATTTGAATAATAGAAGCACTGTAGAGTTAAAGAAGCACAGTTACAGCATCCATAAAGATTTTTAAAGTATAAAGGTTTAAGGTTAAAGAGGATTGTGCAGAGAAAAAACAAGATATGGCCCTTTCACTGTTAAATAATAACTTGTCTTATCTTTAATATTCATATTTTTAAAATATTTTATCTAAAATGATATAGAAGCTGACCAAACCTGTAACATTTAAGTGTCTGGAAGTGAAGGATGTTCTCAGGGTTCTTAGGCAAATATTTGAAGGTTCTGGAGAATAATGTGGGTGCAGATTTCATGCAGACAAACTGACCTTTCGTCAGCCTCGAGACAAATCAAATAAAGCACAGGAGGAACACTGACAACAGCGCAGCAGGAGGAAACAGAAATGACAAACATATTGACATCTCACTTGTGATGAGGCACTGATCTATGTGCAATGGAACCCACTCACAAGAGCAAAAAAAGGCTCAGTATAAAATTAAATTTAAACCATTGTAAAAGTAAACACAATTAAGTGATGTACATTTTTCACATTCAGAAAAGCTTGTGTAATACTTTTTAAATGTCTTTTTAATATCAATACTAAGCTAAGTGTGTTTGAAAAGAGTTAATAGAATATAGGGATTTCAATATGTAATGTTTTTTTAATGTTTGACTTCAGCTTTTGGGTTCTTTGAATGTCTTTTGGATGAGATTTCTTCATCCTCATATCCCCTGGTATTCACGACACCTCTTGGAGAGAGTTGTTGGTGCCACCCCCACCTAAGCCCACTTGAATGAATCTGATTGGAAGGGGTTCCCAGTGTATCTATGTATGTTGAGTGTGAAACTTCTAAAAGCTTTACTGATTTTTTTTACAAACCTAACAATAGTAATTCAACAAAACTATATATTATTTTCCCATGCTTTCTGCTCTTGCATGCTTTACATACATCACATAATAAATGTCTGGTGTATGCGTGGTGTATGCACTAAAATCTCTAATAAAATGTCTATATCTTAAACCCAAAAGGCATCAAGCCAACTGAAACGAGGCAGACAATTTCCAAATAGACTTTTTAAGTGTCTGTGCTAGAGGTGTTTTTGTTTTTAGTCTTTGAATTGCTGTGCAGGTGTTTAGGTGAATTGTTTGTGTTGTTCTAATGCATTCTGTAAATAGTTTCCCAGGTTATTTTAGACACTTTGGGGCATCTCACACATTTCCCAGAGTTATTGATGTTCTGAAAACTACTTTTAACCCTGGGTAAAAGAAAAAAAATCACATGTCAAGTTTAAAAGCAGTGTTTGTTCCCTATATATCCACTGAGGTTATGAAACCTTGCTCCAGATAAATTTTAACTTTGCTATTTCACATCTCTGAAATCCTGTGGTAAACATGTGAATTCTGAAGAAGCAAGGTTAGTGCTGTTGCTAAAGGGTTAGCAGACAAACAGATAATTGTGTGGCTGATGTTTGCATCCTTTCTATAAAATGCAGACTGGTTTTGACCTTCTGGCATCACAGACATGATAAGCGTACTGTTTTTGAAAGAAGGCTGAATACATATTTGTATTTATCAAGGGACCTATGAACAAATCTTTACAATCTAAGAATGAAAAAAACAATTTACAATTGTCTCAAATCACTTTTAAGAAAGTGCAATAATTGGATGTTACAAAAATGAAATTAGAAGCAGTTAATAACAAAGCTCACTGGTTTTTGCAATCAAGTCTTGAATGTTTTGACTGTAACTGCTATTTTTGAGCACAACCAATACACTTTTCTTGCCACTTCTGATGGGGTTGAAGAGAAGCTATTTTAATGGCAAGTGACTCGTGTGTTCACGTTTCATATCTTTCAGTCACAAGTGATTGCATTCTACTTTACAAGAGAAACAGTCGACCCATTTCGAATACAGTATACTTAAGTGTTTTATCAATTGTGTTATCATGCATCATTAAAGTGGCATTGACCTGCTATCTCACAAAAAAGCAGTTTAACACTAGAAAAAAGTTCTTATCCACTAAAGAGAATGTTTAAGAGTTTTCCAAACACAGAGAAGTTGATTAATCTATTGATACATGCTGCATTGCTTATATCTGTATTCTTAAGGAAAACAAACAACTTTTAATTTGGTACATGTACATTTGGTTTTGAAGTTGAAAAAAAAAGATTCTAAAAAAAGGATTGTACAACTAGGATTAGGTGCTTCTGTTAAAATTACCTCAGGAATTATAAGCAACACAATGATTAAACTGGGAGTGTTACTTAATATTATTTATTAAAAACTAAAAGAGAGAAAGAGAGAGAGAGAGAGAGAGAGAGAGAGAGAGAGAGAGAGAGAGAGAGAGAGAGAATATATATGTGTAAAGATTAAATACTATAATGTACTAGTGATTTGAACACAACACAATTTCTTGTTAATGTGGATGGTCAGAGGATGGAGTAGCTCATGTTATATTTATCACCAGACGGCAAAATATGAACCCTTTTGTGCTGCAATGGAGACCAACAGGCAGCGAAAACATTGGGATTCAGTAACCAGGTAGCAGCTGGTTTCCAAAGACAAACAAGATTCTGCAAATCAAATAAAACACAGACATGTGTAAGCCTTAAGCGAACCAGACACAGTCTTCTGTTTTCACAGGAAATGCATGATATGAATTGTGTCATGCAGGTGATCCCGCTGCACAAAGTAGAATTAATATGCCAAATGGATTGAAAGCTGGAAGATGCTTGTACAGAATTAGAATGGAAGGAAGAGATTCAGAGGCTCGAGGAAAACTGCTTTTGTGTTCCGTTTACTTGATGCAATTTAGCCCTTCAACAACTAACCAAAGGATATTTCAGAGAAATTAGATAGAAACTGCCTGAGCTTTCACAGATAGAGTCAAAAGTCACTCTCTATTGATGTTTGCCTGTGTGAAGTTTTTGCAGAGCAGTTGGTTTTCATTTTGCATTGTGATGTTCTGGGCTCTGCTTTAAGCATGATTCAGCTCAAGCTTATTTGCTTAACTTTGTTGCTTAATCCTTCTTTAAAAAAAATCTATAGTTAAAGCTGCTTTCACAAAACAATGCAGTCAGCCCCGATGGGATTGGTCTTAAGCTTTTTTTTAATCAGCATATGGCAGTGTTTTAGTTCAACTAGAAATACTTTGAAGAGAACAAGCAGATTTTGGAGAGAAAAATAGCAAAGAATTGGGAATTTAAACAGAATGTGATAATTCTGGCCAATGGCTGAATATGTTAATGATCTTTCAATAACCATCTGTTGAAAAAGTCTTAGTCTCTGCTGTTTTTAATTTAAAAGAGGGGTAAACAAGGGACAAACAGTTCCTTTTATTAAAGAGATTTCACTTAAACTGATCCTACAGAAGGACCATGCTACTGTAGCTACCAAACATACACAGTGATCATAATAGACTCGAAATGTCTTTGTGTCTGAACATAAATAAAGTGATTTGTTTCTAGTAGATTTACCAATCTGACTTCACTTTAAAAATTATGTTTCCACTTTAAATACATTTTAGTATTTAGTGTTAAGTGAATATGTTAATTAATACAAAGTCAACTGAAATGCAGTTAGGTTATTTCCCAGCAATTGGTTGCGGCTGGAAGGGCATCCGCTGCGTAAATCATATGCCAGAGAGTTGGCGGTTCATTCCGCTGTGGCGATCCCAAAAGGGAAGAAAGCCGACATGAAGATGAATGAATGAAGATGTTTTGCATTAAATCTTTTAGCACACAAATAAATCAGTTGCAGCATGTCATTCCTAAACTGAGAACAAGTATCGTAGAATCTAAAATAATTTCTAATTCCCACTTCAGAAAACAGACAATGTGTTAAACAATTAATAAAAAACTAAATAACCTTTTTTTAGGGATCAAACATTGGTCTGATAATGACTACCATCTTTGAGAGTATATTTTGTTCCTCTTTATATGCTGCTCTAACCCCATGTGTGCTTAATGAATTACCCTGGCTGCATAAGATTGTGAAAGATCCAATATTCTTCATGAAAATAACAAAAAAAAAAATTATGTATATAAAATTAATAAAGAAGCCAGTTAGACATCAATTTAAGGAACATGATTTTGTAAATTCCTTAATGAAGTTCATTTTTGTAATTATTTCTATGAAATGTCCTAAACAAATATATTCCATTGTTAATGAGTCTAGAGTGGAGGAGTAAAAAATGTAACTTTAAATGTGTCGTCAATTACTGAAAGATGCAAGAGATGCAATTGAATTAAATCACAAGACCATAATGCTAAAGGAAATGATTTCATAGAAGAAATATTAGCTTTTCCAAAAAATCAGCAGATTTGAAAATAATGATCACACACAAAGTGATCTATCAAATAAAGTGATTCTTAAAAACAAACATGTATTAAACTTTTTTTTTTAAATAGGGGTTTGCTGGCTTCTCATTAAGAGCTACACTGTCACACACAAAGTGGAGATAAAATGTCCTCTTAAACTAAACACTAACTATTATTCGATGAGTAATATATATTTAGCTTTAGATGACAGTTTAAGTATTCTTTCAGGAATTGTTTAATTGTCACAAATTAACAAGCAATGCAAGTTGTGAGGCAGCTATAATTGTACTGAGCATAAACAAGACTGCAGAATGCACCAGCAGTGAAGCTTCACAAGGGAAAAGAAAGTGACTCTAATTGCTATTCGGACTGCCCTCCTTCATTTCCCAAACTCTGCATAGCACCAGCTAGTCTCCACAAAGAATTCTGAAGTGAAAACAATGACTTTGCTATTCACTTCTCTGTTAAACAGAGGACAGAGCATTCATTATTTGCACTGGATAAGGGTTTGTGTCTGTTTTAATGAGTAAAATGTCTGAAAGGTGAAGTCCTATTTTCACAAAGTGCACAAGCCATGCTCTCTTGATTGACAGGTCAGCAGAGCCAGATTCAGTCGGGCAGAGCAAGATGTTGCAAATCAGCAGTTCTCTTTTTCAACCTATGAATGTAAAGTCGAAGCTTGATAGTGTTTTTTTTCTTCATAAAAAACAAGTTAATTTTTGTTTTGAGTCGTTTGGCACTTAACAAATCAACCTTGTGTTATGACCTGGGTAATTGATATTTTATTTGATATTGTTTAAACTGAACAATTAAAAATAAAATGCTTCCAAATGACATGCTAAGTGTCCCTTCATATGGTAAATAATGAGAGTCGTACCAGCAATCACTTTTTTTATTACAAACTAAATAGCTTGTTTGAGATATTACTCTGAATATCTGCAGCAAACCTCTATTCACAGTTTTTTTAACAATATATTTGTTTGTTCCATCATCACGAAACACCGAAAAATGAGTAGGAGAAACTTTTTAAATTGGTCTTTAGTGTCATTCTTTTTCTTTGCTTAGTTATTATTTAAAAAGTAAGCAACACTATTTTCTGAATGACACAAAATGAAGAATGCATTGACAAACATGATTATCTCAGCCCACTCTTTACTGAGACCCAAGTGTGATGGCCCCATAGCAAGGCAGGTTTGGAAAAAAAAAAGTCTAGTGTTTTGGGTGATGTTGTCCAACTCTCCAGCAGAGTTCCAGGTGCTATCAGCTGCTGCTAAAGCCCTTTAATTAAGACCATCCATCATCGTTAGCTTCTGGTCCACCAGCCTCTGCTTTTGTTAATTAACTCCAGAAGATTTCCACAACCGTTTCAATCCCAAAAGGCGAATCCTTTGGGTTAGATTGTCATAAAAGCACAAGCTTTGTTCTGTGTACATAACCCACGGATGATAACAACTGGGATTCTTTTACCTGCCAGCCATGTATTGTAAAATGTATATGGAGAGTGTTTAAAATATGTAAATGCAGGAATGATGCCAGCATTACAATAGCTTTCCATCATATTGCTTACATTATTGTGCTTATGAACCAGAATTGGGTTTGTTCTTACATTAGGTGGAGATGCAGTAATACTCAGCACCATCCAATATTTATGCTTGCTTTATTTGCTGCTGATATCAGCATTTTCTGTTGCACCTTGTGCAAACTATAAACATATGAGGGTTTTCAGTTTAACCAATGAAACAAAACAAATGCTGCAATATATTAAGACAGTTACTGTAACTATTTATTTTGTCTTACAGGGAGTTTAGCCACTGGAAAGTGAACAGCTTGGTGACAGAAAAGAGGGAGTTCTTTAAAGCACCTGTGCCTCTTGCACCTGAGTTTTTACGAAACCTCAGGCTTCTAGGGAGGAGGCCGAGCCTTCAGCAGATCCATGAGAATCTCATCAAGAAATATGGCACTCATTTCTTGGTATCGGCCACATTGGGAGGTAAGCAAAAACCCAAATGTTGGCATGTTATCAGAAGAACTGTTCTTAATACAATGATGTGTCTAAAACTGAGCCTTTAGGCCTTTCCACATCTGGAGCAAAGGAATATAACTATTATAAATTAAAAATACTATATTTTTTTCCTAATGTGATTTAAATGCACAGTAATATAAACACTGATCGTGACGTGAAATTGTAAGAGTTTGTGTAAGAACTCCCCAAGTTCTCTTATTTCCTGTCAAGGGATAATGATAGTTTGTCACTTGAACAAAGGAAAGGAGAAGATTTTTTTAATTAAAACGGAGGAGGAATCTGGTGGGGTTAACCATTTGGTGTACTGAAGTTCTCATGTGATTGCCTCCAGACCTAACATACTTTAGAATGTCTGTGGAGCAGTTTGAGGAGCTGTTGGTGCCACCGTCACCCACTCTGACGAGGCAGAGGAGCTACAGAGACCCGCTTGACCCGGGACAGCTTTGACTGTGTGACTGAAACGTTAAGTTGTTTCATTCAAAGGCACACTGGAGAGGTTTTAGCAACAATGTTCTCGACATTTTATTCCCTTATTTTTAATGCTAGCCGACATTATGAAGACAATGCTCTCATTTGCCAAATAGCTCAAGGGTATAAACATCTAGTACGCTATTCACAGCCACAAAGTTGATCTATCGATCCCCTATGTTGAATGTTTTGAGTGACAAGGCAACTAGCTGCACTGTGATTGGTCAGATGTCTGACATTGAGCCAGAAAAATAAAACAAGGAACTAATCAAATAATTTGTGCATGTTCGTTTCATGGAGTTTGTGAAAGGGATAATTGAGATGTTATTGTTTTAAATATTATTATTGTTTTGCAAATGAATTGCTAGTTGAAATTGCACCTAAAATCCAAGGATCCAAATAAAATAAAAAGAGAAAGACATGGTTTTAAATAGATTTTATAAAAAGTATGTACAGATTAAATATTATTGATTGTAATTCAATGTAAGGGTTAAAAGCTTTTCTGTCATAACATTAAATTGCTTTACATAATCACAAAGCTTGTATGTTAATGTCTTTAATTAAATGATAAAGAAGTTAAAAGTGTGCTTCTAATCACAGTTAGTGCATTTTAACCCCCAACCAATAACGTATTTAAGATATTAACAGCAATTGACAGACTACTGTGGAACTAAAACTAAACTGCATTGATAATCAAGCAACTATGAAATGGATAAAGCTTTAGAGAAAGAATTGAAGGGAATTTTTAAACAAACGACTCGTAAAATAAACCAAAAAAAAAAAAAAAAAATCAAAGCTGTAATTTATCACCCATAAACAGATTCTGACGGACATCATTAGACAGTCTTTTTCTCTTTTCCCTCTGGCACAAGAATAAAAAGTAGGCCAGCATGTCCCAGCAGTGATTTCAAACCTCTCGATGTGTCTCATGCAAAATGCTGCACTCTACGATACTAATGATGATGTTACTTATTGGTGGATGTACTGTATACCGTGAAGGGACAGGAGAGATGAATGAAGGGGTAAAGCAAGAGTGAACGCAGGAAATTAACAACTCAAAGCAACAAATGGGAGGCTCGTGCCATTACATGCATGCTAAACAGATTGAAACTAATAACGACACTCAAGCTCCATGAAAAGAGATATGCTTTGCAAAATGTTCTCAGTATAAAACAATTCAGCTGAATTGTCAAATACAATTTTAACATTGTATTTGAAGCACTCAAAGCTATTGATTTGCAGCACATATCAAAGCCAGTTGCTGGAATGCTTTCTTAAACTCGTGATTTGCTTTCTTTGCCTAGGAGAGGAGTCTCTCACAATCTTCTTGGATAAACAGAAGCTGAGCAAAAAGCCAGAGGGCAATGGAAACAGCTCTGTGGTCTCTCTTGAAATCCTGCACCAGTTGGCGGCATCATACTTCACAGAGAGAGAAAGCACCCTGCGAAGGCTCCACCACCTGCAGATAGCAACATCTGCTATCAAGGTAACACAAGATGCACTGTGGTACTGTTTGATCCATTCCAGAATTCCAAATTCAAACGTTCGGATGACAAAGGTTATGTTTTTTTCCTGCTGAGAAGTCCAGTTGCTGGTCCTTCTTTTTCTGACCCTAACAAAGCAACATATTGAAATTACTTATCATCAATAAATGTGTTCCTGCTTGTTTAAGGTATACTTGAATCAATAAAAGTACATTAGACATAAACAATGCAGCATTTGTTTTAGAACATGGACATTTTTCTGTGCATTCTGATGTTTGCAAGTTGCTATGGCAATTCATCAGCAATTAAGGTCCTTCCATTTATGCAATTCCATTTGCATGGCGTGTCAAGTGCCCCTTGTACTCACTCACAGCTGCTGAGTGGGTGAAGGAATGCTGGTGACTCTGACATCATGATTCAACATGATTCATGCAGGGAGTTCAGCATGAAATTACACCCCTGAACTAGAGCGAACATCACTGACTTTCAATCAGGACATGCGCTTTGCCGAATATAGCTAGCGTTATGTAAGTAATAGCTCTTTAGAGGCTGAGCAGTGATTTTTTACACGATTTATTCTTAGTAATAATTTGACAATTCATATAATTTCACATCAAGTCTTCAGAACTTAGTTTCGTTTTTAACATCAGTACAGACAGTTTTGTAAGTTGATAATAGTAATAATAATAACATTACCATCTCTTTCATTTATTATCGCAATATAAAGCAAATGGAACATTAGCAAGATTCGACCCAAGATTTCGGAAAAAAGCGACCTGGCTGTTCAGACTGAGGTCGGATTACAAAAAACTTAAGATGTATTGTAATCAGGACCAGATATGAATGCGACCTTGGGCACATTTAAAAAATCGCAATTGAGCTGTTCAGACTTTCCTGAAAATGTCAGATACAGGTCGTATATGGGAAAAAAGAATCGGGTCACTTTGGACTGCAGTCTGAATGTAACCTAACCCCAAATATGGTTACACTGAGTTCAGATGAAATTAATAAAAATTAAACTTTGGCCATTGGTTTTTTCCTTTTTTTCAAAAAAATTGATCGGATGATTAGAAAATGTATCAGGATAAAAAAAAATTACAAATGTTTGAATCAGAAAATATCAGGATTTGCAGATACTCAAACTCAAATGATCAGCATCGAATCGCTGACCAAAAAAATTGTTTGCAGATATTTAAATAACCACAAATTGACAGACTTTCAAACCTCAACCAAGTCAAACTTTTCATGGTTGTATTCATTACTATCATTCAATGAAGGGATATAAGGTGACAAATGTATGTAAAATGAAAGAAAGAAGAAGTATGCACAAGAACAGCAGGGCTATGGGAAGATAATGGCTTTCTCATTGGGCTTCAGCATGCTTTCATTAAGCTGAGCTTTCTCTAAACAACAGCAGAGTTCAATTTAACACAAACTATTTTCCTGTCAATGTGGCCATGGACCAGAAAGGCATCCGCATTTGTATGCAGGAAGTGTGCGCTTGAAGTTCAGCCTATTCAATCTGGATAGCAAAACACAGAACATCAAGTGATCACTGATGTAGCATTATCAAACTGAAACTATTCATATCTCTTCCGGAGTGTTCAGAGTAGCATTAAAGGGGGGATTTTTATTCTGAAAATGGAGACATTCTATTCTAGGGAGATTTTCAAAAGCCTTTCTAAAATTGTTGTAGAGATCAGCCTGTCCAGGTGTTTGCCAAGGGAGAGGTAATGCTTATGAGACCTAGGGGGTTCCTATTGGTTGTTTCCTTCCTGCACCCTCTGTGCAAATCAACCTGATGAATTGGGCACCACACCAAAAACAGGTTATAGTACCATCATCAATAATGTCATGAAGAATGATCAATTACACCCTCGGCTCCAACACAAAGTGCGCAAATGCATTAAAAAGCAGCTTCTGGGGATGCAGCTTTACTTTGATGTAATCAGATACCACTTAAACCTAAAAATATCGGGATAAGTTTAGTCGTGATCAGATTTCACAGAAAGCAACAGTCTAGAGGTTTTATGTTCTCAGTACAATTTCTGTTGGCTAAACAATACACTGCTAGAGAGATTCAATATCAACAAATTGTGGTGCAAGTTAACTCAACAAACCAGATCTACATCTAGACATGAAGGACTCTTGCCCCTCTCTGTAATATAACCATTTGTCATGATGACATACTATTAACAGTCACCTCCATGTAGGACACGAATCAAAGACTTACCGCAAATGCTACGGCTGAGCACACTGGAGGGATATAATTCTAAAGACCATGTTAAACGACTGGGTACATGTCATTAAAGGTGACAGTTTTTAAAATGTGCAAGGACGTCTCACTCCAAAAGTTACTGGAGGGAAAATGAACGATGGCGCTTAGTTATGCAGAATCTCAAATATATTTGGACACTTACTGAAGAACTTAAAACATAACTTTTTACATTTAAAGTTAATTTGGTATATGTGTCAAGTCTGTGACAATCTAAGTTTTTGTGAAAAAGAAATGACAAAATTTTACCTCTGCGAAACAACATTCAGTTAAAAAGAGCTGTATGCCACACATATTTTATTTATGATGAATGCAGGGCAGCAGGACCCACAAATTATGTCATGCAAGATTTTAATAGTGTTGGTGCCAAAAACTTATTAATGTTAATTTTTAAATAAGTTGGATCACATAGAGTTTGTTCAGATCCAAGTTTCAGTCTCACCTTTATTGCAAATCACGTTTTATATTGACCTTCGTTCAGAAAAACAGCCTGGAGCAAAATGGCTTGAGCCACAAAAAAAAAAGGTTTTGGTAGATCTGCCGGAGCATTTTCTCTATAAATAAAAGTTAACTACTCAATCTTAAAGGTTCCTTTGATCCCAAAACACAGCAGACCTTAGAAGACAAGGCTACTCACGAGTAAAGTGGAGGTCTATTGTGTTAATGCCCAGACATTGGGAAGTTAATGATAATTAAGGGGAGGGCCTTTAAGTATTTGACATCATTTACTGTGAGTTTCACAGTTTTTCAGAGGGTATAAAGCATTTGTTGTGATTAAAATAAAACTCTTGGATTTGTATCATTTTAAGATGACTTGACACACACATCAATGAGACACATTTTTGTCCAGATAGAGACTTTGTATTTCAACTGTAAATAACAGAACTTAAAACATATTGAGTGGCTATGCACTTAGTATTTTTTGTTGTTTTCAGAACACAAAGCACAATCAGGGGAGCCTAAACACTCCACAATTTGGGTGAAAAGCTGCCCGTCAATAACTGGCAGTGGTCAGCGAACCTGATGATGCACAATAATCAGCTTTACCTGTCAAACTCAAGGAAGCTCAAAAGAAATCTGTCACATGTCATGAACTCTTTAACTGCATTCAGAGCACATCAACAGTCTTTAGTCAAGCAGCCTCTTCCTCCGCAGAGGAAGAGACAGTTTTGACAAACGAGTCACAGTCTTCATAACATTCCTCCCGCATCTCAACTGACAAAGAACGGGCTGCACAATGTGATCTGTGGGAGTTTTCAGGGCCTACGGATGAAGTGAGGTGTTGGAAAATTGGCAAGTGCTGTGCCCAAGGCATTGATTTCCTTTGCTTTGTCCTTCAAAAAAAAGCATGGAGAGGAAGCTGATGAAATACGGTTCGGGTAAATATAAGATCAACTACAAAACAAGATGCTCAGTGTGGAGGAAGAGTGCAGAATGTGATATTTATACTATTATGATGTTCCTTTGTCGGGCATGATCTTGTCATTTTAAATGAAGCCAAAACCGAATGCTGCCTTTGGCATAAGAAGAAAGGCAGCACAGACAGGATATTTGAGCAATCAGATTGACAAAAAATATCCAGCTAGAATATTTACAAGTTACAGCCCCACACCTTTTAGTCATATAAGTTCTCTTTCAGTTTTTACAAAGAGTTAAGAAAGCTGCTGGAAAATTTTGGTATGAACGAGAGATGAGTGCATCCAGGGGCATTGCATGGAACATATTGTTGCTAATTATATAAAATCTTAAATGAAACATGTTAAAGAAGGTTACTTTTTCTTTTCAATGTTGTATTTGTTATGTTTTGGGGGGTTTCAAGGTAAATGTTTGTCAAATTAGAAATACTAATTTAATGTAGATTTGATTTCCAATGAAAGAGCAAGTTTATGATAATTTTAATCATATTTTTTTTTAAAGTAATGGTTATAATTATAAATGATAAAAAGTAACGTTATAATAACTACACACTACTAATAATTTATTAAACATTAAAAAATAGTTGATTAATTAATTAGAACACAGTTTCTATGTTATTACACAATTTTAACTAATTCACTTAACTAATAACTTTCATAATTTCAACTTTAAACGTTTATTCCTGGTTTATAAGCATATATGGGATCCCTAAAAACATTAAAACCAGTTAGTTAGTAGTTGTGCGCGATTCATGAAGTCATTTAGAACATGTTGATAAATGATTATTAAACTATTTGAAAACACCTTAATACATCTTATTATTCAGAGATATAGTAACTGTTACTAAGTGTGATAACAAGTGCTTTATTAACGCACAATCCTACTGTAACTCAAGATTAATTCAGCAAGTTATGAACCATTTACTAGTTGCCAGGGAACTGTTTTTGTGAGCTCATCTAAAGTGAGTAACATAGAAAGAATGCTTCATAAATTATTTATTAACTATCTGCTAATGCTTAGTAAATGATTAGTAGTCAGTAGTTATTATAACGTGTTACCATGTTTTCTTGTTTTTCTGTCATAACTGAAATCTAAAACCCACTCCAACATTAACTAGGTTTTCAAACAATATTCATTTTTTTTTTCACAATTATGCACTCTAACTGAACACAGAACTATGTTCATATCTTTCCATCTTCTGTAGGTGCAGTAACAGTTTTGCTTAAAAAACTTACAAACCTCAGTTTTAAAATATATTTAATTGTATTTTATAAGTAATATAGACTTCAGCAGACTTATGTTATAATGAGAACATACTTATCTTTTTGGTGGATGTTTATTTTAGCTTCAAGTTTTAGTTCTCTTTATCTGTACACAGTCTTCTGTATACAATAAATCAATGAGGTCTGGAACCACGAAGAGGTCTGCTTGCTTTTAAAATTACTTTCAATGTAGTACATTTCTTTTTTAATGTTCCAAAAATATATAATAAAATATGCTCATAGTCGATTTTGGTTTTGTCACAAGCCACATTTAGCTTCAGTCAGGCCTGAGTGATCTGAATTAGTGTGATAAGGTGTGTTTCATTAGGTTTGATGATAAACGGTGCAAAGCCACGGCCTTACTTAAAGATGAATAAATAGATAGATTTAGTCGTCTTTAAATTTAATTTCATAATTTTGGAAATGGTGCATTGGGGAACTTTGGAGTAAAAGCCAAACCGCATTTGTTGTTTAATTCTTCCCAGAAACATGAATGAATAAAACTGATTCAAGCCACATTTGACTTCCAACTTCACCACATAAAATTTCCAGTCTCTACAAAACCTTAAAATGCAGCAACAATGCATGTGATTTTCACAAATCTGACTTGAGAAGCTGTTCAACGCCAGCAAGGCCCTCATTCGTCATTGGCCAATATTTTAAAGAGAAATACAGTAATGATAAAAGGATCAGATTATTAAAGATATAAATAAAAAAGGTATTACCACAACATCAAACACTCTTGAAGAGAGGTAACCAGGGAATTATCGAATTGATTCCTTCATGAAGAAAGCATGTTTTGTGAAGACAGTTACATGGATTAGTGTCTGCATATATGTGTGTGGTAAACAGCCTGCAGTTGTATTGGGATCAGAGCAATTGAGCTGCAGTAAGCAATCATAAATGACAAGTGATCTAATGAGATTCTGCAGTGGGATGGGGGGGCGGAGGAGGCCACGTGCACCACTCACAAAAGAGACAGCAGTTCTTCAATAATGAAGTGTGCATGCCTCTGTGCTCATATTATGATGAATGGTTATGCTTTCCTCTGAAGCTGTCATCAGCATCATTCAGATTTCATCTGATCCGCACGTTTCTGGGCTGTTTTCGAATTTCTGTTTTTTAAAGAAATTGATGTGTTTGAATTGATGTGGTAATTTGAAGTGACAGTTTAAGGCTGTGTATTCATTAAAAAATGCAATTCCATTAATACGTGACAGCTTTGGTGTGCTTAATAAAATATGCACTGTTGAAAACAGTTATGCAAGAATAAATTGCTTGATAAAACAAACATGAAAGATGGGTGTAATCCCAGATAGTTGGAGCCAGTCTTCATTTTCCACCCAATATATTATTTATAATACTATGTATGTTCAATTAATAGACTAAAACAAATACAAACGAAACAATGTAATGGTCTTTGCATTGTGAATTTGTGCTCCAAAACAAATTGTTGCTTCGTAAAGGATTAGAGCTGGATTAACTGTTTAATTTATACAAAAAATACCTGGCAACGATGTGGAAAATCACATTTTTAGACAGCTGCTGTCAAAGAAGAGGTGGTTACAGGGCATCCAAAGCAGCAGGGGAACTTTGATAGAAGAAAGCTGGTGAAATACTTAGCTGGTGAAATACTTACAAGTTATTTCAGGTTTATCCATGCATTTCGTAATCTTTAGCGCATATACAAGTTATCTCAAGTGTTGAAAAAGGTTGAGAAAAGTTGTGTTATTAATCATCCTATTATCCTATTTTGCCTCATTTTCTTTTTGGTCCATTTGACCCCAGCGTCTTTTAGCTGTATAAAACATAAGAAAAAAAAAACACATATTTTATTTGGGTGATATTGAGGTCACTATATTGCTATGGTTTTTATATATAAATGCTCTGCAACTGTTATGTTAACTATAATAATAGTAATAAAAAAACTGTTGACATAATCACGCAACATTTGATATTTTCTCATGTTTTTTCTCATGTCTTTGCATGGTAGAGGTAAAGCTATTGAAGCTTGCACAAAGGCTTTCTAAACAATGCTGTGTTCATATGATGTTATGAAAATAACTGTTATGTCCTGATAGAAGTGTGTTCCCTTTAAAAATAAAATCCTTCTAAATGTTTGAAATTATGTAAGTTTGTATGAAACCTGTTGACCAAACAAGCTTTCTAAGAGTTTTTTGTATACCACACAATATCATGTTATATTCAACAATAGTTTCACCAAAGTAACACAATTGCTATTGTAAAATAGTATTTGAGTGGGATCTAAATCTGAGGTTTGTATGCTATTCCAGAGACTTTCCAGTGAGTTGTGACTTGCAATAACGTGTTTTGTGTGGCATTTAGATATTGACACAGGCTTATTGCACAGCCTTGTCGGTTTGTTTTACTCAGCACTCTTCCACTTCTGAAAAAGAACAGGTGCACGATTTCATCCATAATCAGGTATTAAGAATCTTTCCTTGTTCCCTAGGTAACGGAGACCAGAACGGGGCCTCTGGGATGCAGTAACTATGACAGTCTGGATTCCGTCAGCTCTGTCTTAGTGCACAGCCCAGAAAATAAAATCTATCTGAAAGGTATGACAGCAATTTAAGTAATATTTATTAACCATATTTAAAAGCACAAGATATTATGACAGGTATAATGCATTAGTTCAACTTGAATTAAAAGTTTACCTACTCAGAATGAAGAGTTATTTAAGTACCAATACACTAGGAACTAAGGAATTAAGTGAGTATGAACAAAACATAAAATAAAGGTTAACTTGTTTGTTATTAAATGCCATACATACATACATACATACAAGCATGTGTGCGTACGTACATACATAGATACATACATAGTATAATTATAGAATTAAAAAGCACACTAGAATGTTATTAATGAAAAATGAACTGATTTTTCTAGCAACCCATTTGATAATAAACTGTTACATTTGTGATTCACCAGATACCACACATACAATATGAAAAACATAATTGGTACTACATGAAGATGGTTTGGGTTAGTATATAGATAAAACAGTGTAGAACACTGCTCAAAATTCTATTAGAAGTATTGATATATTGTTCTAACTATCATTATAGGAACTAACTCACTAACTTATAATTTCACTAACTACCATTATTGCTCTAACTATCATTACATCCTCTCTGATACTTCCCTTGGTGTCAGACTGACATTACAAACTGGGTTTTTATGCCAAATTTTCCATCTGTTAAGTATGTTTTATGAAGGACCAAGGTAAAGTCTAAACTCGATCTTGAAGCATGTGTCTCAATGAAAGTTATTCCTAATGTAAACAGTAACATATTTAAATTTATTGAAATAATAAGCATGACTCAACTAAATATTGGCTAAAGAACTCTATACGGATGATGACAATCGACCGTAAAGACATTTGAAACTCCGCCCTTACCTAGATGTTAAGGTGTGACTGTAAAATCTGACTACTGTAGCTTCACTTTTCATATTTTCAGCCTTCTCCATCTTTCAAAACCATCTCTTATTGTTTTTTTCTTATTTTCTTCATTTAAAAGTATTACATAAGACAATTAATTTGTTTCTGCAGGAACTGGCCACATTACAATTCTGCTAGTAAAACTTAAAAAAAATAAAATAAAATTTGATCTTTAAACTTTAAATTGCTGATATGTAACCATGTAAACAAACAATGTATGTTTTACCTATACATTTAAATCGCTGTGGTGACCCCGAAAGGGAAGAAAGCCGACATGAAGATGAATGAACTTTTATATGAAACAAATCCATGCTTGTGTGGACCATATTTAGAATCTACAAAATATATCTTCCTCACTCTACAGACCAAGCATCCCTTGATTTGTCAAGTATATCAAAGTTTTCTTTGTCCCTTATCAATAAATGAGTCTAAATTTCAACTTTCAGTGGCGAGATTTGGTGAGTCAACCCAGTATTAAAAATTCATAAATGGAAGTCACTTAAATTTTTTTGTACTCATGTCAAAAAGCAAGTGAGGAAAAGCATTTAGACTTGCATTAATTCATCTCACACTCTTGTGACAGCGGTGTCACCACATGTCGGAGGTGGGGGTGAAAGTCAAGAAAAAAGAAAGAAAGTAACACCAGTGGAATCTGCGATAGGAAAGGTTTTACGCCTCTAGCCACTGCTAATTATGCTGTACATGTGGCCTGCACCAATTTCCGCTGCCTTCGACATTGACATTTAAATCGTCAACCCACTTAATGCTGCCATCTCCGAAAGCATGTTCCCTGCTGTCCAGACTCATGTAACTACTTTAATGAGCTAGCCAAAGGGTTTAGAGCCAAAGCTTAACGTTTGCTGAAAACAGGGGAAACGTACAATGGGAGAAAACTTGGAGGATCTATAGTTTGGAATAAATTCAAATATTCACACTAAAACATTATGGCTTCATGGTTTAATGTTTAGACAATCTTTATCGTATAGACTGTTAAACACATGGGTGATGTCCCACAAGTCTCTAGCCATTGAAATACAAATGTTTGGACCCCTAACAAGAAAGATAGATAGAGGTGGAACATGCTTTGGAATCAAAGTTTCCCCCAAAAAGTGCTTTCTCCACTTATCACCGCAAACAAGCAGATGATATTGTTTTACCTTGACCTGAAATATATATAAAAAAAGATTATTGAACTATCTTGATAGACAGCTAAAAAAATGTTGTTTAAGCATGATTGAAAGGTTGACATGACTGACATACGAGAAGGCAAACTGTATTGCGTTACTGTGGCTGTTCTACAGAGAGTTAATTTCTTCAGAGTTTACTGATAAACAGGAAGCAAATAAAAAATTTTGAAATAATTTTTAAACACTTTCATTCAGGCAAATACCTAATTTGGTTGGTATTAGCGGACTCCAATAATATTTTTTTTACTGCTTGCAGAAATTCCGTTTTATAGGTCCCTAAACATTTTGTTAGGACTTGGTGTGGACTGTTACTTGATTCTTAAAATTACAATGCACATTTTTTTTCAGCAACAGCAACAACAAAAACTTCTCAAATGTGTTTTACAGTGTTCCTGTTAAATTCTAATTGTTTTCTTGATTAACCTGTGTATGCTGTTCGGCTGGGACCCATTTTCATTAAAAGAAAAATTATGCAAGCAATTGTTATTTGAAATTCAGATTCACTGGCTAATTTCCTGTGATAAATCTTTATCAGAACTATATTTTAATGACCCCACAATGTTTTCCCCACGACACATTTATATTATATATATTACAAGGTGTTCTGGTCTACCGGACCCGGGGCAGGTAAAAGTTTGAAAATTGTAGATTCTGTAACTTTATTCCGTCTTCACACACAAACATAATACACACATAAACGTAACATTTTACATTTTAGTATAACATTTTATGATACGTTAATTAAAATTACAAATATGCAATTGGTCTGGCAAACCTGCCAAAGTAACATAAAGAGAACACCATACATGGATTAAGTTCTATATGTGACGAAATAAGGTTAAAGAACAATAAATAAAGTGCTGTTTTTATCACTTGTTTCTTAACTAAAGCAAATATCCTTTTACATTTTTTTACATAAAAATGTTTTAATTAGGTGAATAAAAAATCCCAAAATGCAATGGGTACAGCAGACCCACACACCCTGTCAAAATAACAATAATGAGAATACTACATGGTTTAAATTCTAAATGTGAAGAAATAAGGTTAAATAGCGGTAAATAAAATATTTTTGCTGTTTAAATCATTTGTTCCTTATAACATAAAATGTCTTGATTTGGTGAATTAAAATCCACAAAAGACAATAAGTAACAATAAAATCAACACCACGCAAGGAAAAAAGCGTTCATTTTAATACCATTTCTACTTTTTTGTTTGTTGAGATACATTTTTCTACAAAATCTTTCCGCCATCTTGTTTGAGCACAATTAAATTAGACCTCTATTCTCTCCGAGAGCTGAATTTCAACCCTTTCAAAATGAGGACACCATCAATACCACAGAAATAATCTATAGGAAAGACTCGTGTTCCTCTTGTCTTCTAAAAGTCTGAGAGTGTGAAGGAGGGGGCAGAAGATCAGCTATTTAGCTGCCTCCGGTCTGAAACCTATCCAAGTCGTCTCTTTTATGAGGCTCCCCACACTGTTGGCTTCAAACCCAGCAAAACCAAAAGCTAAGATGAAGACTGTGTCTAATTACATCTCTTGTTTTTCAACATAATGAATAAATACTGAAGAAAACATCATAAATATTCACAGGGAGAGGGGACTGAAAGGCTGAATGTGAAGGCAAAAGGCATTGATTCTTTCTTAAAAGAAGTAAACCTGGTAAAGCTGCGAAGAGCGTTTTCTCAGATAATATAATTAGCAGGTGTTCAGCACGCACAGCTGGCCTGTGAACTCTGAATCTCTCTTTTATATGTTGCTGGATTAATGTATTCAGCAATGAATAGCTTCATAAGTAATTCATAGGTGTGTATTGATCAGGAGGCCTTTGGAGATCACATCAATAAAAGTAAACACATTGGCTCTGCACTTCAAAATGTCTCCATAGATTCTCCACATGCCATTAACATTCAAGGCTCAACATTAAGGGGTCGGTTTTTCTAGCAGCTTCGCTAGAAATAAGGTGGAACTGCAGAAGCAAGGACATTTTGTTATACATTGTACAATAGAATATTTCTCATTCCACACCACACACCTCAAACCATATCTCATAGGTAAGTACAGATGTGCACTTTAAAGCCTTCTTCCCATATTCAGATGCTTACTGCATGCTTAGTTGCATCATCCATTTGTTTCACTTAAACACATTTACACCTTGCACAAACTGGTTCATTCCATGGAAACAAGGCTTCTGTCACTATCCTGATTTATTGGATAATGAATATAATTTATTTGTAAGAGAAACAGCTGTTGATATTTTGGAGTCTCCAAGACCTTTAGTGGGGAGTGGTGTGTATGCAGTTATTCCATTTAAATTAGGATATAGATTTGGAAAAAATGGAGAGTGAATAATAGAAAATAATGTTACGCAACAAATGCAGGAACAACATTTTACAAATCAGCTGACAACTTTTGATGTAATAATATCAGGAGAATAATCAAAATAAATACATTCATGAAGATTAGTTGTTGCTCATTGAATAATTTCAAAGTGGTTTCTGGTTTGAGACCTAATTAATAGCAGCCAGAGTGGAGTTTACATGTAGAAGGTGAATGGGTGATATTATTTAATTATTTGACTTTCAGTAAAAGGAAAAAAAGAAAGAATCAGACTCACTATTTATTGCTTGTATTTTATGCAACATGATCCGCCCTGTTATTTCAGGAAACCCAGCAATAATTTTACTATAATTTTATAACTTTAAAAAGGTCAAACTCATTTAGTAAAAAAGATTCAAAAACAGAAAAAAGAAATCTGCCATTTTTTGACATTAAAAGTAAAATCGTTTTTTGAGAGTAAGTTATTATTTTCAGTAATCAGTCAACTGCGTTTAAGAAAATTATTGAAATATTAATTACCTATATTTTAAAACAGGGTGTTTTATGTCAATCACAACAATCTAATTCAAAGCATTTTTATAAATAACAGTATTAAGCCATGAACAATTTCAGATTTTAGTAACAGAAATTCAAAAGAATAGAAAAAAAATCTTCATTAATGGATCCTCAGTTTTTAAAACTTCTCTTGATGTCAATGTCATTAAACATTTAAGATAATGTTTTTTTTTTTGGAACGATGTTTACAGCAAAATAATGGCACTAATACAAACTATTGAATATCTATGGCATGGTTTATATTTAACTATTTTCAACATAATAGTAAAAAACACAATAACATTCTCTTACACTTAACCATCGTGTTACTGTTTGTCCCAAATCACAAAAAAAAATCAATAATTAGATTCCAGGGCTAATGTCAATGCTTCCATTCCCTGCTATCAAAATATCTAATGGGGCAGGAGGATTCCACAAGAGCCTCATTGATTCCCTGTCTCCCCTTCACGTCAGAGGTTTACGGCTGAATGACCTTGCCACGGAGATTGTTGGTCTTTATTCATCCCATTACCCCATTACTGCACTGACATAGCAGACCTCTGTCCCAAATAGATGTCCCGTCACTGCTTCTCTGACCCACTTTACATGCTGTTACTTTCCAAACTCAGCCTCGCCTAAAATAAGAGTTGCAAATAAACAAAAAAAAGGTATTTCATTGCAGAAGTATTTACATGGAACAAGAAGTAAATATAAAAGCGGGACATAATAAATAAAAACATAAGAAGTTTGGTTAATGCATCTGTGCAGTATTTTTACAACCACTTTTTATCCTTTGATTAATAAAATATCCTTAAAAATACACCAAAATTGAACCCTTGGACTGCTTTCATTTGAGATGCACCTTAGTGTATTTGTAACCATCGTGACTTAACGAACCATTCCATTTGGTTGGAAGGAGGCTCATTCTTCAAATCTGGTAAAAATAGTAAGTTTTGATTTGTCTACATTATCTTATTTGAAGTAGAGGAATGCAATCAAAAAAGTAAATTTTTAACACAAAACATAGACGTTACATAAGACTCAACATGGCTCAATTGCAATCTTTGTGTTCAAACTCCCCCTTCTCACTTCATTCGATAGCTTACGATGAGTTTAGTAAAGATGCATAACTCTTTGTCTTCTGTACTACTGTGAGAAAGAATGTTAAATCACCTTCTTATACCTTATGGAGGAAAAACGATGAGCTAGTGGATTTCTGCTATTGGAAAATCAGGCAGAAGGGGAAAGGTATGGTGGCAAAGAGGTGTAAAACAATTCACAATTATGAAAGGAAAATACCACGTTAAAAAACACAATTACAAATGGGAGAACAAAATAACAATTCAGAAAACACTTCTGCAAATAAGTGAACAAATTGTACCATTTGAGAACAGTCAACTGCTGATTGGACAACATTTCTGTCACAAGCGCTCATGCAAATGGTCCTTGAGCTTCCGAACTTCTGGTAAAAAATAAGGTTGTACTTACTGAAATGAAATTAATTATTTTCCCACATGAATTTCAGAACTTTGGAGAAGCGTCAGATTGTGCTGTATTTACGTACTTCAAACTTTCCCTGTCACCTCTGTTTCCTCTGTCATCTAATCAACGCCAAGTTGTCAGTTATCTCTTTTACGGTTTAGCCAAATTGTCATGGCATTTTCTTATTAGCTGGAGTGTTTTCTGAAGTGTCATTTTGTTTTTCAAATTTGCCATTGCATTTTTTAACTCGTTATTTTGCTTTCAGAATTGTGAATTGTTTGGACCGCTCTGCCACTGTGGAATTCCCTTGCAAATGGAAGTGAAAAGTTTGCATTACACTAGAATGGAATAGTAATAAATAAATATTTGCCTAGAAAGTGTTAACTAACATTCTTTTATTCATCACTGTGTAACAATTGATAAATCAAGCTTTAAATAAGCTTAAAAAAAGCACTATATAAAAACTCGATTGATTGATTGATGATTAAATAGGACATTTTAGAAGCTCAAACATTCTGCTATTGTTATAGGTTCAAAAGTGCTACTAGTTTAATTCCACCATGCTAATCTACATTAGAAAGTGCGATGCCAGATCAGATCAATTCCAAAACAGTACAACACTTTATCTCAGACGGGATGCAAAATGAATTGGTTTCCCAAAAAAACATAATTCTAACAAATCTCAAAGGTACATAAAAATACATTTATAGTTTACAGTGCACCACTTTCTGCATCATTATCTTGTTAGAAAGACATATTGGCATAGAGTACAACTGCAAACTAAACTTCCCATGAAAAATGTCTCTAATTCGTTTCAGATTCACCTAATGGCACTGCATAATTACATTGTTCTAAATAGAGGCTTAAAATAGAACTTATATTACTTGCGAGTTAAGAGGGTGAGAAAGGAAGAGAGGATAGTCAGAGGACTCAGCGATCGATTTTCTTTCTTTTTCCTTGGGCACGTATGCACATAAAGATGTAGGGGAAACATTTGAGACCAACACATGCTTACCAGCCTTATGGCGGAAACAAATTTGTTTGCTCAAATCATATTTAAGCCTGACTCAGAGTCTGACATGAGAGTAAAGAGATTTTCTCTCTCTTCCCACTCATGCAGGTCTTCAGGATGTTCTTCCTGAGTTTCTGCGAAATCGTTTTGTGGAGGCGGCCCTCAGTTATGTGGCGTGTAACTCCGAGGGTGAGCTTCTGTGCCAGAACAATGACTGCTGGTGTCACTGCTCAGCTAAGTTTCCAGACTGTAACTGCCCGTTTGCCGACATCAAAGCCATGGAGGATGGTCTGCTTAAGAGCAAAGAGTCTTGGATCACCCTAAACCAGGACTTCATCGAGTCAGGTAGGTTCTGCTAAAATTATTCAAATCTGCTATTTCACCTCAGAGGTTTCCACATTGTTCTTCAACATCTGATTTAAACAGGAGTGTTGAACGTCTCAGGTTATAAATAGATTATAAAGTTATAAATGATTGCTTTTCCTTCACATCCGCTCGCCAGCAGGGTTTTTGAAGTCACCTCAGTATAAACGGATGTTTCTAATACGTGATGTATGGTCGGTAAATGCCAGGTCATTGAAATGCAATTGTTTTGAACAACCATCAATGCATCACAGATCTCTGCAAGCATCTTTTAGCAGCATTGCACAGATGGTTCATGTACAATGAGAAGTGCTGTAATGGTGAAGAAACTAAGCTACAAAGACTGGAGGTACAATCCCATGCATCAGAGAGAATGGGAGAGTTAATGAGAAAACAATTCTGCTCTATTACCACTGTGTTTATTGGCAAAGTGTTTAATGCCTATAGATACAATGGTGAACTGTCTGTGCTGGATACTCTTTCCAGCAAAAGCATCTGCCAAACTTCAGAAGTTCAGAATGCAAATATAAATTTTTTTAAATGGAAAGACAATTCTGTCATTGGAATGTATTCACTGGATTAAAAAGTTGTAGTGTTAGAGAAATAGGAACAAACACTCTTAATTCTACAGAAAAGAAGTGGGAAGGTGTAGGAAACCTTTAACTGTGCAATTATCACAAATACACTTATTTTTCTTTAACTTCACTCATGAAGTAAAAACTAGCATCATCAAATGTTAAATGGAGCGTTCTCCATATTCTATGAACATTTTGTACATTATACATATCAGTGCACCCTTTTTCCTACTATTTTTTAGAAATATGATTCAAATAGTTAAAAAAAGAGTTGTGCTGTAAAATGTATAAAACTTATAAAATAAAACTTAATACAATTTTAATGAAGATTAATCAAGCAGCCTTTTTATTCCAACTGATCACCTTCTCTAGCTCAGTGCGCTTGCCTTTCAACCTCTGTTGTAAATCACATGCACATTTCTTTCCACTCCAAGAAGAGCCAAGAGAGTTTCTTAGCAGAGATATATACAGAAGTAACTTTAAACCGTTTCAAAAATCTAATTGACAGTAATATACAAACTTAATTGGTATAAACTCATCACACTATTTGTTTTAACATATATTTGATTATTATTCAATTTTATTTTATTACTGTATGAACACTTAAATCTCCTTGAAGTAATTATCCTAAGGGATCAATAAAGTTAAGTATAAAAAGTGTGTTGAAAAATTGAGAGGGGTTTGTTTTGCAACAGTAAAGAATAACACAAACAAACTGGGGGTTCAATAAAACCTCCAAACAGGCAAAAAATACAAAATATTTAAATCTAGGATAGAATTCAAGGGCAGTGTAAATCACTCATCTTCCTTTAATGACTTTAATAAAATGAGTGTATCATGGATTAAGAAAAGCCATACAGTTTTCCATCTGAAAACCCAAAATAATTCAAATGACAACATTTACAAAAAAAAAAACTTTAAGATTGTGCTTGTTACTTTTTTTAGTACAGAAAGTAACCTTGACTATAAATGTCTTTGGAGGTCACCTCAGTATGTTTTCTGTATTAAGACAGGGAGGTTTTTTACTCAATTTGTTTCTGAAACCCCTGCAAGGTTGTACAAATCAATCTTAATCTGTGAACTCTGATAATCGAGTGCCATGTGTAGGTTTAATTCAGCCTAACAATAAAGTTCACCGGCTATAATGCATTAGCACCTTGGAGCAGAAACCTAAACTGACATTTGGGACTGTTTCTCACCTTCATCCCTCTGTTCCTGAGAGGACCACGTTGATAAAATCTTTAGTCTGACAAATTGTGGACCAAGGATGTATAAATAGAGCCAAAAGAGAGAGAAGCATGGGATGTGGGCTCTTTAGGGTTTTTCTTCCAAGCCTAGCATTTCCACATTCAAAGAATGATTCAATCAGCGAGATAAACCCGAGCTGCCTCTAAAAGCTTCTCTTGCTCGCTGATGGAGCATTAATGAAAGCAGCTCAAATCCCTTTAACTGTGCGGCTGTGCTCAGAAGAATGTGTACCGTATCTCCTTTCAGCAGGTGAAGTGCTGGGCTTGGGGAAAGGGCTCATTGACCAAAGCAGAGGAGGCTTTATTTAACCAACTTCACCGAAACTTGCCCCTATTGTCAGGAGGACATAAAGCAGAGCATTCATTCAGATTTAGAGTGGACCATTGATTGCTGTGCAGGATTCAGATAAACACTATTAAAATATCACGGGAAACGGCACCGAGACAAAACATGTTGCAGGTACAAATTGGTCTGGGACCATTTAAGTAGCTTTAAATTGAATCAATTTTAGAAAACACCCCAAAAACCCACTTTCCTTTGTTTTCAATCGGTTAGATGTTTTGGTTTGGCTGTTTAACAAACTTTCCATCCCTCTCCCCTGTACTCACTAACAACATAGATCCAAAATCAAAAGAAAACTTTCTCTAAATTAAAAACTAAATCTTGTGTGCCTTTTACACATTGGTTTCCAATAAAAAGCTGACCATAGTCTGATCCGCCTCTTAGAAAATGAAATAAGAACTATGAAAACAGCCAGGAAGACTGACATCATATGATACAGCTAGTTAACAGCTTAATACAGTACAAAACAACAACCCTGTTTGTTCTCAAATGCAGTTCTCCTACACTGCAGTTCAAAACGGACACATAAACCAGATCACACACACACACAGAAGTAAAAACAGAAATTCTTCAGGGATATTAAGTCCTCTGCCCTCACTATCTGCTCTTTAGGCCACTTAGCTGACCTTAGTTTGAAACATCCATACTCCAACCTGTTCTTAACCCAGATCTCCTCACAGGTTTTTTTTTAAACCACAGAATGTATTTAAAGCCACTACTGTAAGCGCTAACATCCCTCTTATTTTATTTGTTTATTAGAATAAATAAATATGTTTCATATGCATATTTAGTTGTGTAACATAATGTATGCCTTGCACTTGTACATTTAGTCAGTGTTTAATCAAAAAACTAAATGGTGAATTGTGTGGATTTTGGTTGTTTACTGTGAAACAATCATTTGATTCTGTATTTCTAAATCCTTGTTTGGGCAAATACATATATACAGCATTAGCTTGGAGTCACTTAATCACTCAAGCTAAATTATTTCATAAATAAGTCAGATATAATTTTTTTTGTGAGAAGATAAATGTTCTAGTGATCTTTTACTTGTGATCATTTTATTAAATTGAAACCCTCACAGTCAAAGAAATTTGTCAAGCTCTCAGTCCATTGAGGACATTTCTCAAGACTTATTTTTGAGGTATATCATCAAAATATTTGGAGAAAAAAATATATACACATTTTTTTTACTTTTGACATGTTGTGTAAATTCTACTTTGGTACACAGAGATGTTAAATATGTGCAACAGGTATTTTATAAAGTTATATTTACTCCAGTTTGCTCAGTGGTGCAGATGGAAGGTGTGAAGCCCCAGTCGACTCTAAAATCTTAAATACTTTGTTAAGTTGTTGACAGACATCTCTTATGAAAAAGTCAACTGTCTAGTCAAAGCATTATTTTACAAGAGCACTGGACCTTGGCCACATGAGTCCTGGTTAAAGTGCGCTTGCTGCCGAAGTAATCAAAATTCTGCGGTTTGCTTTTACATAGCCCCAATCCATTAAACTCACCTCAAAGTCATGGAATACATTATAAAGTTGCATCTAACAGAAAGCACTCTTAACCTTAATTCTGTGGTGTCTGAATATTGATTTCCTGGATAAAAAAACTATAACTAAATTCACATTATCGCATTCAATTTCAGGTAGGGTTTTTTTTTAATTATCCAATTGATAGAAAAAGAGAAACAGTTATTGATCATGTTTACTGCAAAGCATTCAAGAGTGCTTTGAATCCCTCATCCTTCAAGTCACGGCTTGATTAGCTTAACTGTTCCATTATGTTAATTAGAAACGGTTCCCAAGTGTCATGGCATTATTTGATATGTGTGTTACTACAAACAAATCAATCTGGCAACATATTCTTATTGCTTATTAGACTCTGCTAATAAAACCTCCACTAGGCTTATGTCTATGTTGGGCACAACTTGCAAACTAACTAGGCAACTGTGACATAAATCAAGAAAAAAATATTTTTTATGTAAAATAATTTGATGTTGGCAAAAATAAAACTTTTTAAAGTGGAGGTATACACTGGCTGTTTACAAGGGCTTCATTCAATACATCATGCTTCATAAATGCGGTACGACTTACTGGGATTTTATTGAACACATTGTGTTCAATAAATGCTGCACAAGGGGCTTTATTCAATACATTACATTCTATAAATACTGTACTCTACACCAATGTTAGACATTGGCTTTGTTACAGCTTGCATATTTTCTCTCCCTACTGTAAGATGCTTTGGGAAAAAAGCCTCTGCCAAATGCATAAATGTAAATGTACACATTGCAAACATTTTCCAAGATACACTTCCTAATCACACAGCTTTGACAAATTTAAAAATACGAAAATGTCTTAAGGACTAAAATAAGTGATGAACAATATTGCATTAGAAATGTAATTAGGTTACAAGTAGCTTTACCATGCATCTCTTTCACTTCTGATTCTGAAAAGAGTAAATCTAAGGTATATAAGGCAGGTCTGTATGATGGGTATTGCCTTTGATGTAAAAACCACAAAATTAGTTTTTAGTTGTTGACTTTCAGGTTTAATCTCTGCACCTAATACAGCTTGTGCTTCACAAATGTTAAATAAGCCAGTACGCAGACATAAAAACGGAATTGAAGATATTTCCAGCATTATAAATGGCCGCCTTTTGACCATGCAGTGTTTGCTCAGTACAATCAATAAATATAACATTTTACATTGTAATGATTATTTAAGATGCCAAGCTAGACAGTATATGCCTCATGACGAACATTATTCTTAATATTCTTCATTTTATAATTACCACATAATTAATTATTAAACTTAAAATAATTCCAATGGTTCAAATTGAACTTGTATCATTAGGGTAAACCAATAAGACACCTTTTTATATTTCCACCACTAAGGAGGTAGCTTTTTTTTTACTGTAATTCCTGGTTTAGTAAGAGCTGTACTGCTCCTTTCCAAGACATCCATTTCATTTTCTTTTGCCCATCCTTAATCCATAGAAAGAAAGTCACTCTGCAGAATATCTAAAAAGGAATAATGCATCTCTAAAATGTCAGTAACTTCAACAAAGGGATGGAGCAACTTCAGGAAGTTGCTGTCAGAAAGTTGCTCTCGAGCATTGAACAGAGCCTAGCAGAGGAGGAAGCGGATTTTTGGAGAAATGCATTGTTTGAAGCTCCTGTCAGAAGTTCTACTGACCTGCAGTCTCAATGCGGTTCTCTATAGGACCAGACTGACAGTTCGGCCCTTTCCTAGAGACACCTGCTGCAGCAGGGTCCACTCTTGGACAGTGTAGATGTTTCCAAAGGGCTCTGTGGGTGTGCATTCAATTCTTGTTTGGTTAAAAACCTCGATAGCACACTGACACCATTGTGACACTAACTCACATGCTCACTATCATGACATGGGGAGGAATACTCATGGTTTGATGGACTGAGGCGTTAGCAGAACCAAGAGAAGAAACTCTGCAAAAGTTGGTTATATAAAAGGCTAACGCAGAAATGTATTGGAATAAAAACTGAATCATAACTGCTTTTGATATGTAGAAAATAGCATACTTCACTAGTTACATCACAAGTATGGGTAGCACCCAATAGAGAAGCATACTAGATGATTTGCCCAACCTAACCGATTATGGCTACCATATCACTTTAAATTGAGCACAATAGTATATGTTTAACATAAAAATGCCATTTAATCACCGCATTGGGAATCATTTACATTTTACAATGTTTAGGGCTTACCCTTCATAAAAAAAAAAAACAGTACGACAGAAATAAATAAAACACCATTTGTGTCTATGAATGCTTTATAGGAAAATCTCATGACGTAGCAAAATCTAATAGAACATCGGGACTAGAAATGGATCTGGGTTCAGCACATCCCCCAAAAACTGGTTGACAAATGTTACTGCACAAATGAACAGCAGAAATGTTGTAAATTACAAGACGTTTTGTTTGTGTTAGGTGAAACACACCTGATCATAGAACAATTACAAAATAAGCGCCCCTCCCATACTTATGTGAATTGGTTTATTAACTTCGTAAATCCAGATATCTACCCATAAAAAAGGTAATTGTTTATAAATGGAAAAATAGCAAATCTGCATTTTTTGAACATATGTTCAAAGCATTTAATTACAGTTCATGTTTTTAATCTTACAAAAGGAGAATCTTGTATTATGCAAAGATTGTCAGTTTCGGATGGACACTGTCCCTGCACATTTTAGCTCCAACCCTGCTCCATTGCACAAACCATTATCCCACAAGAACCCAAGATAACCTTCATTAGTGCTATCAGGTGTGTTTAATGAGGGTTAAAACAAAACTGTGCAGGGCTTCGGCCTGCCAGGAACAACTTTGCCCACCCCTGTACTACTCCATACATTAGTGCCAATTTTATCACTCGAGATGTATTCATTTTTGTGCCCAGTGCAACAACTTAATAATAAAAAATAAATTTATTTATTTGTTTATTTATTTTTAGAAACTGACAAAAACAAGTCAAAAACTGAAAAAATCAGACCATTGCAAAAGCATTTTTCTTAGTAGAAAAGATTAGACTGGAAAACCGTTTAGCTCAGTTGTGGCACCATTTGACAGTTTAGAGGAAATTGAGCAGATTTTGTAGATGCAAACAGACAACAAAGATGATGCGTTAGCTCACAGTGACACTCCCAGTGGCTGCTGGGAAACCGTGTTCAGCACAACTGCATATATTTTCTGCCTTGATAAGCAGCTGTCATTAAATCTGGCAGGTGGCCCGGGCAGAATGAGGATGGATTTGTATGGAGCGGCGTGTGCGAAATGAGTTTTTGGCACGCAGAAAAAATACTGTCATTGTCATCAGCGAGAGTATTAGAAGTGTCACTTTCTGCCTGTCTGCCATTTAGGCCTCTAGCAGGAGCACTTCCCAGCTCTTCTCCTGACAAATGTGAAAGACAATGGCAGTTCATCTTGTGCACGGTGTGATCTATGTGCTCAACAGAAGAGAGAGATCAAATCCACATGAGGCAATTCCACTGGCTGGGAAGGGGCTTCAATTCAGGTCACATTTCTCTCCGAGATCACCCAGCGAGCACCTCTAAATAATGTCATTTTGAGGCAGCAAACATTCACGCAGAGAGATAAGACACTAGTGTAGGCACCACACTATGGAGGGGATTCAACAGTTTGAACAGGAGAACTGGAGATTGTATTATCCGGAAATAAATATAGTACAAATACCATCGTATCTTTTAAGAAATCCAATATTCTACTTGTAACAGCTGCACTTCTAGGGTCCATATGCCTTATTACCTTAGTATCATGATACAAAGAGAAAGTGACCTTTTCACAAAACACCATTCTGTTTGGATAATGTTCATGAATCAGAAATATATTAATCAGAAACATTAAAAGATTGTAGAGGTCTTATGTTACCCAAATCGCCTATCAAAGTAAACACATAAAGGCTAACAAAATCATTTGAAATAAACATTTGAATAAAACAATTACAATTATTATGTTTATTATAGATTAATAAATAATACTGTGTCTAATGCTTATAATTCAGTCAGCTCAAACACTATATAGTCGATGTCTAACAGAAACAATTCAAATGTATTAATATAAAAGGATTATTTAACTATTTTATAGTATAATAGTGGCTCAAAAAATCTCAGCTCACTCACTTTTTCTGCAGGTGAACTCATGATCACCTGGTCCGCCATTACTTTTTTCCATTACTTGTTTCTCGTTCCTAATTGGTGAAAATTCCTCAAAGCTTAAAACTTCAACCCCATTAAATAGAAATTCCACTTTATTTGCACTGCAACAGTAAATAATTATCAACATAAAACCCACAATGGCTGATGGCTTTTGTTCAGGCAAGTTATGGTAGAGCAATAATAATGCAGAAACCATTTTTATGTAAATAATTATATTGTTGACAAGGCAGGATTTAATTTTTAATTGTGCAACTCATATTTTAAGAGAATTGTTTAGCTTTGTAGTATTACATAGTTTTGGGCAAAATAGTTTTTTTAAGAAATACAATAGTTGTAAATAAGATGATCTTACTCTCCAAAGACCGTCAATGATTTTTAACCTTGTTTTCTCCTTTTTCACAAAAAAAGCTATTGAACTCTTTAAATTCTAGCATGCATGCTTCAGCAGAGCTTAAGATCCTCAAGGCAATAGTCATGAATCCAATAAAACTGTAACTGTTTGGGTCAAATACTGGCCTATTCGATACCCAACTGCCGTGATGAGAGCTAACCAGCAGAATGGGAGATTGTGAGTCACTCTGAACCCATAAATACAATAAATCTGCTCAGGCAGAAAATAAATATTGGCTGCCTGCTATTTCCATCATATCCATTGTGTGATTAGAGTCTTTGTGTAAAGCACACAATCCATGGACAGCTAGGTAGGTTTTCTGTGAAAAGCAAACACTAAACTCCCACACAGAGGATCGTTTTTCAGCTTTTTCAGCGGTTGAAAAACTTAAATGTCAACCCAGAGAAAATGAAGCACAGCATCATGGTATGAGAACACTGCACAGTTGTCACCACAATGCTAAGTGTCATCTTGGTGCACCAACAAAAGGCTTGGGGGAGAGTTTAACCACATGTTGTTAGATTTTAGCAAAACAGAAACATGTTGTAAAGACATAAAACATTGAATTTTTTTTTTCGTAAAAAAGAAAACATGAAAAAGAGTTGCTACTTCCTATTAAACTTTCAGCAAATTCAGGAAACGGTGCAGATTCATGCCTGAACAACTAACAAAAAGAGGCTAAAAAACAGCAAAAGAAAAGCCAAAAGACAGCATTTAAGTCGCTAAAGGCTAAAAATCTTTAATCTGCAAAAAAGACTAAAAAGTAACCAGGCTCACACTCCTGCTGTTATTGCCAAGATTTATGGTTTGCCACAAGCTCTTCTCTGACACTGAGATATTGCATTTAATTGCTGGTACATCAACTTAGAAGAGAGCATGGAAGGTATTCCCCTGCTCTTCTGAATTATATATTTGTGTGGATCAATAGAAAACACTGGTATTAATCATCCACAGATATGGCAATCTTTTTTGTAAGGCTGAAAATCGAGGTGCGTACTCATCAGAAAGACTCATTTGAAGACGCTACATGATCAGCATGATGATTAGCTTAACCTTCCTCTTGTGTTACAGTCGGGACTGAGCCGTTTTACAATTTTTAAGTGCATAAAAGAATCTCAGAAATGTGTTTATTGCATCAAGGACTTTGTCAGGAACCTCTATTTAAACAAAACTAATCTTTTCACTAAATTATAAAATGCTCTGGTTGAAATTGACATTAGTGGTGTTACTGTAGGGCCATTTCAACCCAAGTTATATTAATTCTATTATAAAGTAGTGCATTCTAATGCTTGTCTGCTTACAGAAACTCACTGTTCTGCTGATTATTTAGTAAGGTACATGTAGCACCATCCCTATTAATGACATGCATACATTTCTTATTTTATTACATTTTTGTGTCTTATTTACACATTAAGAATCCATTCTCGGCTAGTAAAAAAGAGCATGTAAACAACATGCATCAGTAACTAAATTAATTCTTAAAGAGCAAGAGAAAATTAGGGATAATACTAAAGGGGAAAAATTGTTATTTTTACTGAGTTGGACCTAGTCCACTTAGAAGAAGGGGCTAGAACTGTTCTGAGGGTCTATCAAGGACCATGACTCATGTGTACGTTCTCTATGTTCAATCACTCAATGTGACTCTCATTAAAACCAACATAGCAATAAAGAGTACTTATCCTTATGTTTGTTTCAAAAGAGTGACATAATGTTGTAAACATGCTCTGGCATAAAACATAAAGTGCAATGTGAGTGCAAACTTGTGTGGGGAGGACAATGCATAACAATGTACCAGCAGTCAAGAGCACTAGAATGACTGTGAATGTCCTGAATCCACATCTATGTTAAAATTTCATTAAAGCTGCTTAATGATTTCTAGTGAATCATGTTTTTCATGCAAGGCATTCCTGTGTTATCCACGTGTACATGAAGCAACATAAAACAGCACACATGTTCAATTCATTGAGCCATCTGGACTCATCTGCAGTACTCCTGATGAGCATCATTTAAATGCGAAGATCATGAAAGACAAAAAAAAGAAACGGCAACAATCTGTAAACACCCAGCAGGCAAAAGAAGCATGCGCACAACATGACTGAAATCCTGTGTGGCAAAAACAGACAAACTGTTCAGACCCTGAACATTATAAAATAAAGATGATAGCATCAGAGCTTTACTTGTGATTTTCTTAATTTCTCCCTGTAGACCAAATTAAATGAGGGAAACTATCTGTAAGGGCACAAAAATACAATAAATATACTAAGCAACTGGATAAAGAAATTGTGTGCAATTAAATATACCAATATACTCTAAGAAACTAGCCTGCTCTACTACAACCACACACTGCTAATCATTTATTAAGAATTGACAAGTAGTTAATAAATAATTCATAAAGCATTGTTTCTGTGTTAATGCACATTTATAAGCAGTTTTTAAATATAACTTTAAAAATGTTATTGCTGGTTTATAAGCATTTATATAAAATGTCTAATAACATTAACTTCAGGTTCTTAAAAAAACAGCAAGTTATTATTTGTTAGTGACTCTTGTAATCATTTAGAGATAAATAATAAAAGAGTATTAAACTATTTAAAAGAACATTAATATATCTTATTATTTGGATAATTAGTGATACATATTAAGTGTGATAACAAATACCTTATTAACACATAATTCTACTGTAACTCATGATTAATTCAGGTAGCTATTAAGCATTTACTAGCTGCTAGTTTAACTGTTCTTGTGAGCTCTTCTAAATTGAAGACTATTTATGTTTACTCAATTACTTAAAAGTAAAAAGTAAAAGTATACTCTTTTAAAGTATTCAAAAAGTACTAGTTACCCTGTAAATGTACTCAAGTAAATGTAACTAGTTACTACCCTCCTCTGGAAGGAACCTATTTGAGCATATAATTGAAGACTCTCAGAAAGTTATTTACAAATTAAATACCCTTCTCTGTTACCAAAAGAGATCTTGTAGTGTAAATCCCACACCTGAATCTAAACACTGTCTGGATTCGTAGCGTAACACAATTTGAAATCTATAATTGAAGCATTCCAATTAAAATGTTTTTTTTTTTTACGAAAATGACAACTGAGACTCACTGATTTACAAATAAACGAACACAAGTTACCA
Source organism: Danionella dracula (assembly GCA_900490495.1). Classification (NCBI taxonomy): domain Eukaryota; kingdom Metazoa; phylum Chordata; class Actinopteri; order Cypriniformes; family Danionidae; genus Danionella; species Danionella dracula. The sequence goes on from UELW01000744.1 coordinate 482,341, forward strand.
ACAAACTCTAGTTTTAAACACAACAGTTAATATATTTTGTCAAGATGTATACCAACAGAGTAATGTTTCTCTCTCTAATGAAGGAGCAGAGGATTGCGCGAGAGCTCTTTTCATTTGTTATCGATGCATGTGTTGCATCAAAATGCTTCCTTTAGGCTTTCAGGATTTCAATCATCCTGATGACCATTTCAATTCTGAGTAGGCTTCAGTGCTCCTCAAACTCATAATGGCACGCCGGCCTGATATGCTACATGTTAATGGCCTATTAAGAAAAACAAGCAGCGCTACTCTTTCTGATGCATGGGCTGATTAAAGTCAACACTATTTTACTTCTCTCATGCTGCAAAATGATTATGCATGCTCTTAGAAATCTCTACCACTTTTCATGTCTTAGCATATAAATCGACTTAAAAAAGACAAGCTTAAATGACTAATGGAATAGAACGGTCTGCTTTAGAGCGCCCCGTAAACATGTTTTCTTCTTTCTAACTCTTCCCTTTTTCTCTCTTGTGAGCATACGTTGCAACTGGAGTCATTATTGTAAATTTATGATCAGTCACCCTACAATGGGCACTGCCAATATTTTACAACTTATGAGCAAGCATTTCAAGTGTTTTATGCTTCTCTACAGACATTGATAGGCAAAAATGGCTGTCTTAGTTAGGATTGATCTCCTTTATGAGTTTTTGGAGGCTGAGAGCTCAACACAGCCCCGGCCTTGTTGAAAGAACTCACTGGAGTATCGTAAGAAGCAATCCCACTGCACAGTAACAGAACATAGAGGCTAAAGGGTTAGGATTTATGACTCGGGAATACAGAGAAGGAGAGGGAGATGGGGACTGCTATTTAAACAAGCATTCGGAGCTCTGATGACAGCAGGACTTAGGGATTCAAGACTTTAACAGAGATTTATATACATTTTAGTGCAACCAAAAGACAGAGTATGAAACCAACCTTGAATTTCTTGATGAAAAAAACTTGTTGTATTAGTTTTTATTTATATGTTTGATATAGTTATGTATGTTTTTGTATTGTATGTTACACTACTACTAGGTATTAATATTGCGCATCATTCATTTGTAGAAAGCTGAAATGGCTTATGTATATTTTGTTTTTAGAGCTGAGTCATGTTTTGCATTTTAGAATAGAATTCAAATTCCTTGAATTTGTTCAATTGAAAGCTCTTTAATTTTCCTTCTAATTTAAAGCCGGCATACTGGACCATTTAGTAACAGAGGAAAAGGGTTATTGTTCTGGCCCTACAACAAACTACAATTAACCCTACAATTAACTTGAAATTAATTTTACTTTTCATTTATTTGTTGTTATTCTCTCAGTATAGCAGCAGGGTCATGGTATAAAGAAGGAAAGAAAAACAAAACAATCAAATCAGCGCAATGAAAATCTCTATGGACAAAAGTATCTGCCAAATGCATAAAAATAAACAATATTTTATCTTTAGAATGTAATTGTAATAAAAATAGCATCAGCAGGTGAACAAAGGATGTATAATAACTAATCTTTGTGTCAACTGGTTTGATATTTAGCTTTTTTCAGTGACTTTTTTGTAAAGTCACAAAGTAAATCAGACTGTTATTTCTAATTAATATAATATTAGAATCTATTTTTAAATAAATGATTTTTTTCACTGATAATAAAGCACTGAAATGAAAACAAGTCATTATTAAACTTTTTAGATTTTAAGTACATGGGTTAGATATATATATATATATATTTCACAACAGAATCTTGCCATTGGTATTGAAGATGAGCAATACGGCACAAAAACAGGATCATTCCTCTTCGTTGTGTGTTAGACATGGTCATATAAAGTTTAAATCACTCTATTGACTTCACCTATTGAAAGAGAAGCTTTGTGAAATATTCACTTCTGTGGACTCACTCTGTGACCGGTGTGATCAAACCCCTGCCTCTCTAGGGCATGAGTTGTCCTAAAATTACCTTTTATTGGAGGTCAATTTTGTCAGATGTGTTGGAAAAACAGTTAGATCCAGACCCAATGTTTGCTCTTTTTGGAGTCACAAAGGACTGTTGGGAACTATCCAGGAACAAAAAGAACATGTTCGCTTTCATAATACTCTTGGCAGAGTATACTGTTTTTACTCAACTGGATGCAGAAAATCCACCCTATTGCTCATCGTTAATTAATAATCTGATATTTTGTCTTTAATCGGAACAAATTAGATTTGCCTTTAAAAAAAACTAAACTGTCAATTTTCTTTCTTTTCCAATTTTTCTTTTTTCTTTCAGAAGTTTTTACAATTATAGAAATGTGTATACATGAATCCTAAAAAATTTCACAAATGTGCTCTGACTAATTTCAGAGAATCTGTAAAGGTACACCACAAGTAGTCTCCAACATTCCCTTGCTCTACATTTTTCCCTTTTTCCCTAAATTTCATAAAACTAACTGCAGTCTCGGAAATGAAGAGTTACTGCTCTACTGCTCTCCTGTTGGCTTAAGGAAAAATTTGGTTCTACTTTCGCATTTCAATGTCAATAAAATAATTTGACTTCCTAGTCCGTATGTATTTGACTAGTTGTATACAAAATACATGCGTATCAAGGACCAATTTAACAGTCAATTATAAAAATTACTATTTCAATTAGTTAGTACACAAAACTTGTAGTTCACCACTTCATTTACTTTAAAGTCTTTAAAAAGTGGATTTTCATGTCACTTCTTCTGCACTTACTAGAAAGTTCAGGGAAAAGCATTCTCGGTTGACAGATTAACAGAGAAGCCCCTTCATTTCCTTTGAGCCCTGCAAAAAAAGTCTAATCATGGCCAGTCACTAGTAAGCTGCAGCAGATGAGTCGTAATTCAGCCACCCGCTGCTACCTGGGCTTTGATCAATCTATGAGTTATGCCTTGTCCTCTGGGAGTCACCACAATTTCCCCGGCTTCATAATCATATTCGGATTCGATGTAGAAAAGACTTCCAAAGTCCGGGGGGGCTCTGTGTGTTCTGCTGGGTGTTTGGTAAAGATAACCACACCGCTCCATCTCACCGTGAGAGAAAGCTCTCATTTGAAATTATTATATACAGGTTTCCTGGTTAGTATTGAAATACATCTTTCAGTAAAAACAAGCCGAAGGGCAAAAAGTTATCCTTGTTATTTTTTATCTTCTCCGCACATTAGCAATTATATTGAATCACAAACATCAAGTTAATTAAGCACCTTGAAAGTTTGCAAACCATTTCATCAAAACTTTTCAGCACTTAATAGATCTCTGTGGAGTTTTGTTTGGGGGGTTATTATGTGGTACTTTTAGTTCTCTATTTAGATGCAAAAGAGTTCACTATATGAGCATTTGCATCTGTTGAAAAACAAAGTCCATTTGTAATTTCAACAGCCTTGTCACCTTCTACTTGCAGATTAAAATAAAAACTTAAAGTTTCTCTGTGTAGCTGTCTGAGATTCGCTTGCAGCAAGCATTTGTTTCGTCAGACAGTAATCGCAAAGGGAAATCAGCATTTGCAAGGATCAATGGCTTTTTCAACAGCTGTCTAAAACACAAAAGAAGATCATTTCAGGTTTCGACTGCAAATCAACACATTCAACAGAAATCAAAGAAGCAGACTCTAACTGAATGGATGATCTAACAATAAACCCCACTTTCATAAAGTAAAGAATTTCATCTCAATTAAGCCGGAAGGTTTGTTAAAATGACAGGGATCTTGCTGCTAATCAATCATCAAGTTGGATTAGGAAGAACCAGCCAATCAGAGACTTAATTCTCAACAAAACCATTGACATTTATCAACTAATCTTGGATTTGGTGTCTAAAGGTCTCCAATCATGGAACAGTTTACAAGAGGTTATGAAAGTGATGTATTTACCAAACACCTACTTACCGACTCCCATGAATTGAAGCATTTAATGCAAGACAATAAAGTCATCAAGATCGTCCTCATTAATGTCAAGTAATTGTCTTACTATAATGACCCATTTGAGGTGTGGTATTTGAAACACTTTTCAAAATAGTTTTACTGTGTTCTTTGTGAAATGTTAAATGTGCTCACTGACGAGTTGTCCATAATAATAATAGTAATATATTAGTAATTTGAAGTCGTATTACTCAAAATGTGGATGGTTTAAGGAAAAAAACAGTTGATTCAATCTTTGTCAAAATAGTCCATAAATTCTGAAAATAGAAAAAGAACATCTTAAAAATGTGCTGTGGATAATGATATTTTCAGTTAAATCTGGACAAAGATGAAGCAAAGAGATGAGAGAAGATATAAAGAATAAAATAGTTGAGCCACAGAAAAGAAACATAAAACATAAGTTCAGGATGAAGAACTAATCAAAGAGTTTGTGCAATTAGCTAATGTTTTTCTGGAATAAAATAGAGTATCGAGTGGGATATTAAGTTTGAGGACAGAGTGAACTGATACTAATGCAGTAATGAAAGAATACATGCTGAATCTAGATCAGATTCTTTTAGCAATGAAACATCTGTTTAAATGGGAAAACCAACTTCACTAACAATAAAGTTTAATGATAATTATCTCATTAAGTATGATAAGCTTTGCAGCTTTTGGTAAACATTACGAGAAACAAATAAATGTACAAACTAAATGAACTCAGTAGAGATTGCTAAATGGGAAACAAGCTATGATTTGATCTGGATGATGGATAACTGATAGTTGTACACGTTTCTGCAATATTTTTTTAAAGTATTAAATATATTTCAAAAGAATGATAATCTAACAAATGTTTCAGTTTTATTATGTTTTGAACAAGTCAGACTGGTTGTGATGTGAACCTGAACATCTTAAAAACACCTCTGCATCCAATTATCCAATCAATTTGGGCACCTGGATTTAAACATCCAATCAGTGTCATGCTTTACTCTGTGCTCCTAAGAGCGGAAGGAGGACTCACCTATGTTGATGCATATTCTTCTTTCAAATTAGGAATATTGAAATCTGCAGTTTACAATGATGCAGAAAGAAAAAAACTGCTACTCACAAGTATTTACTTGAACAAACATAATGGATGTATACATATAATGACCTTAAGTCCACATTTCTCATAAATCTCACACATTTTAGAGATGTATTGCTTTATTTGAGTTTACTGTTCCTCCTGCAGTAAAAGAACAGTTCATGATCTCCAGCAACACATAAAACAGCAAAACAACCTTATAAAGAATTTTACAAGCTAAAAATAATAGTCAGCATATAATATACATTTTGCTTTAAGAAAACCAATTTCACTTCGGTTTATAAATTCACCATGAAGATGTTATATCCAGCCATTATTCTTTTAGATAAACATCTGATAGATCTAAATGATCAACTTTTAAAAGGTGTTTTAAGATGTTTTAAGAAGTGTGAACTTATAGACTGTACAATGTTTTTCTATGTAGCTAAGTTTTAAACCTTTCAAAAAATGCACAGCGTCATTAAAAAAATAAATGAGGTTTTATGGGAGGTAGATATTGTGGTTGACAGTTTTTTTGTTTTATTGAAGTTCCAGATTTGGCCACAAAGTTACATACTTCACCTTTAAGACTGAGTTTGACATTCTTGCACATATTATAATTATTAAATAAACTGTTGAGGTGCCACCAAATTTCCTCTGGTCGCTCCTAACCTGTGATATAAAGAATTCTACAGAAAGCACAAACAAACAGAATTTTTAAAAAGTGAGGTACGCTATGCACAAACCTTTGATTAACAGTATTGTTGTATCCTTAAAAAGACAGATGTAAGGAAAAGATCCAAGTGAAAGAGAAAAGGAGGCTTGTTTTTGTAGCTCTGGGAAAGACACTCAATAAATCAATGAGTGTTGGCTCTCAGACAACAACAAAGTTCTTTCTCTATTGCTTTACGCTGAAAAAAACTTTTTTAAAGGTATCATCCGTTTTGAACTTAACCAATGTCTTCATTTTATGAGTGGTGTGTATGTATTTCTTAATGACTACAATGTGATTATTTATGATGAGAAAGTGTATGACATGTTAAGAAATATAGATTTTTCCTCCTGTGGGTAGGCAAACAAACTTATTTCAAACGATAATCAATCAACATTTTCACATTTTTAATAAAGCCATCACTTCATGTTGCTGCTCTATAATTTAAAATGCAGTGAATCAGTTGTATAACATTTTTTCACAGGTTTTCTCTCCTTTTTTAAGAACATCCATAGTGATTCGCTCAATATCTCATATATTCTCATCATGAACCATCTCATGTTCTCTCATCCCGCAAGATTTGAAACTCATAACACCACAATATAGTTTATTCAGCTTCTCCATGGATTCCGAGTAATAATAACCATAATAACATTTCTCGCTCTTCTTTTTTTGTTTCAGATGAGTTTAAGGCCTTTCTCAAGAAATTGCCAATCGACCATTTTTTGAACACCTCTACGATCTTAAAGTTCTGGTCATCAGATCTGGCCCTGCAGAGGCGGTATGGCCTCCTGGAGACCAGCACTAAAGTGGTGCTGGGAAAAGCCTTCAAGATTGTACGCAAACTCTTCACACTAAGCAAACGCTGTCCTACACAGCCAAAGATCAGCCTGCCTAGAGAAAGGTAAGTTTAATGGTTTTTAATGGTTAAGTAGTACTTACTCTTGCATCGGCTGTCTAAGAATCTGTTTAAATAATAATGTTATTTTAGCAATTCTGGAACTATTATAAAACTCCTTTATATTACTGTTTGATGCATTAGACATCTTCAATATCAAAAAATCAATAACTTTACCTTTGTGTTAAGTTGATGAATTATGGTATACGCGTGGGGGCAAATAACAACCATACATATTTTTTTGTATAATCGAACTGAACTGAAAAAGCTCCAGTGGCTCAACTTCAGTACTATGAATGTGCTGCTCCAGTCGCTGCTCATTGTATAGAAGGATTAGACAATCACTTGAATTTGAAAACCATTACAGGACAATGTAATCAAAAACTATTGAGCTTTTATAGAGATCAAAAGAGCAAGTGTAGTGGGAAATGTTTCTGGAGAGAGGTCATTGTCAGTGCAGTCTATAATCAAGAGCTCCACATGAGTGACAGGCTGTAGTTTTCATCTTTCAACTTAAAGACTCTCACTTTTCACAGATGGCTTCAATAAGTGTTTGCCACAGACAAGAACTAGCCAGACCAAGATAAAGACAGCTCTTCATTTTTTCATAAGCAACAAAGGTCTTTAATTGACAAACTCGATTACAAAAACTGCGGGAGACTATATTATGTACCCAAAGAATCCACGGAGATCCTCGACATTATTAGGCATTGCATAGAGTTTAATTTAACTGCATAAAAAGCTTCTTGACATTAATTGGTTTTAAAAACATTTTTTTATTTATATCATTAATAAAAGCTTAAGAGTGACATGGTGAAGTTGCGAAGAATAGAAAAATACACAAAATTAAAGTGCACACTAGACAGGTTAAGACAATTATATGATATATACAAAAAAAGAAAGAAAGTAATAAGTCAGTTTATACACATTTTAATCCATTTTACACAACTTCTCATATAACCCTTTCAGACCAAAATCATTTAAATTAACAGTTTGCAAAAATCTAAACGTAAATCAGTTTTAGAAATAGAAATCTAAAAATAGAATATACAACTGAGTCAAAAACCTATTGTAAAATCAATAATTCACAGTTTATGAGAAAACATATCAACATGCATAAATACAATCTTTGTTGATGTTGCTTACTTCATTTGTAAAAAAAAAGACAAATACAAAAGTACAAATGCACATCTTTTCAAACATCTTACCAGATAATATACTCTATGTTTAAAATCATATAAAAATGGTTTCATGAAAGTTCAATTTTCTAGAAATAAGTAATAAAAACTTTTTTGGGGAAAAAACAAATATAAAGTGCACACTACAAGTTGAGACAATTCAGAAATTGAATGATAAACTATGAAAAAAAGATCTAATTTTATACAACTATACTCATTTATCCCTTTTAAACTAAAATAATTATTAAAAAACATAGAAATAGGACAGACATCCATCCGTCCATTTTGTTGTCATTTTCCCTTTCCGGGTTGCCACAGCGAAATGAACGGCCAACTCTTCTAGCATATAATTTATGCGGCGAATGCCTTTATAGCTGCAACCCATTGCTGGGAAACATCCACACACACTCATTCACACTCAAACACTATGGACAATAATTTTTACCATGCAAAAACATGAGCATGCAAACTCCACACAAAAGTGCCAACTGACTCAGCCGAGGCTCGAACCAGCGACCTTCTTGCCGTGAGACGACCGTGCTACCCACTGTGACACCCATAGGGCACATATTAAGTCCAAAATCTATCTAAAATTTCAACTTGTTAGCTCATGCACAAATTATTACACTTCAACACTCATGAATACAATCCTTGATAACGTTGCTTAATTTAAAATTTAAAGAAAAGCCCAGTACAAGTGGGGGTTCCAAACATTTGAAATCATATAAAAGTGGTTTAATTGAATTTTTATTGAATTGGAATAATTAAATTTGAATCTCTATAGAAACATTTAATGAAAACCAGTTCTTGTAGTAATTGCGTAATATTTGTTTCCCTTCAGGACGCTGGGGTTCTGGCTCAACAAAGCCCAGTCTCTGTTGTACTGCAGCGAGCATGGGGTTCAGGGCACGTTCTCAGAAGATCTGCAGGGTTGCATCTGTGCCACAGAGCAGCGTGCTCTCTGTCAGGGCACTGTGCCATGTAAGGTGGGTGATGGTACCCTCTGCTCATCTTGTGCCCCGGACAATATTACCCGCTGTGGCACATGTCTCCCAGGCAGCATCCTCCATATGGGCTTCTGCCGTCCAAATATTGCCAACTCTTTAGACCACTACATCAACCTTGACTTTGACATGCCGGATGTAGAGGTGCGGTACCTTCTCCAAAGGCTCGACAGCCGCATGGAGGTTCATGCCATCTACATCAGCAATGATGTGCGGCTGGGCAGCTGGTTCAACCCTGCATGGAGGAAGAGGATGCTGCTCACCCTCAAGAGCAACAAGAACAAATCCAACCTCATCCACATGCTGATGGGGATTTCTTTCCAGATCTGTTCCACCAAAAACAGCACACTGGAACCAGTGCCTGCAATCTATGTCAACCCCTTCGGGGGCAGCCACTCCGAGAGCTGGTTTATGCCTGTCAATCAGCAGGAGTTCCCAGATTGGGAAAGAACTAAATTGGACGCTTCGCTCCAGTGCTATAACTGGACTCTGGCTCTGGGCAGCAAGTGGAAATCTTTTTTTGAAACGGTACACATTTACCTGCGAAGCCGCGTCATCACAGATGACCCAACCGTCAATGAGACGCTTTTTTATGAGCCGTTGGATCTGGATGACCACTCGACCAACCTGGGCTACATGAAAATCAACAGCCTGAAGGTCTTTGGCTACAGCATGCATTTTGATCCAGAAGGAATCAAGGACCTGATCCTGCAGCTGGACTATCCATACACACCAGGCTCACAGGATGCAGCCTTCCTGATGCTTCTGGAGATGAGGGACCGTATTAACCGGCTCTCACCGCCAGGGGGACAGCCTCTGGACCTCTTCACTTGCCTCTTGAGACACAGGCTCAAGCTTTCATCCAGTGAGGTGGTGCGCATTAGGGAAGCGCTCCAGAGTTTCAACGCCAAGCTTCCCAACTCCACTGAGCCAGAACTTAGCCAACTGTGCAGCTAGCTCAGATGAACGATTGTCACTCATTTTGCCTGCCTGTGAGAATGTATTTGTAAATGAGATGAGAAAGAGAGGAAGTAATATATTCTGGATGTGTGCATATATGTTTGTGGATGAGACTTTTCATGTCTTTGGAGTCTCGTCCTGTGGATGGCACTGGAAAGATGCAGAATTTTTTTTAACTGAGTGGAAAGTTGTCAGATGCCGGAAAATTGACATGCTGGCCAAACCTTTTGGGATATATTACTTAGTCAAGTGTGTTCTTTTTTGAGACAATGAGGACTTATCCAAGTGGATCGCCAACATTTTTCTTAAAAAAAAAAAAAAGAGACTATTTACGTATACGTGCTTAGAAGTACAGAACTGGCAGTAATTCTTGGTGATCTGGAAAAGAAGGAGTATTCCAGCATTAAAACTTGGGAGACTTTGGTCCACTGGCTAACACAGATTGGATACATGTTTTATTTTTCAATCTTGAGTCAGAATAATTGTAGTGTGAGATATGTACATCTGTATTTAATGTGGAACTGAATTCTAAGAATGTTGAATGAAATTCCTTTGTATTTAGAGATATGGCTAAACCAAAAGGTAAATAAGAAAACAAACTGAATGATCAATTTTCCTCACTTTTATAATGCTCACTAAAACCTATTTCAAGATGGCGGGTTTGTGGGTAAAATACGTCCTCACAATAAGTTAGATCAAGTTTATGTGCTGCTTTGTAAATACTGCTCACTTCATCCCAGGTGTAAACTTCTTAGACACATGTTGTTAAATGCTAATATTTGTACTTTTTTGAGAGTACAATGACCACAACCGTATGTACACACGCACACTTCAACACAAAACAAATGCCTTATGAAGTGAAGTCTGTTTCGATATCAAAGCACACTTGGCTATGTCTCTCTTAAGGGAAAAAATTATCAAAATGTTTTTTTCCCTTTCCTTAACTTTTTCGTATATGCTAAATTTAGATTTTCCAGTGAATCTGATCTGTAAATGTTCATTTGAAATTAAAGTAATATATGAGCAGTGCATTATGTGTCATCTATGTGCAAATACAGATTTACACTGACAATGCCTAATTCAATAGCATTCTTATTTTTGTCTCATTTTTTCTCTCTCATTCGATAAGATGATGCATAACTGCAATGTTTGAATAATTTCTACCTGGTCTCTTTATCTTGTGGCAATCATTTACACATTAAATCATTGTATGAACAAATTTTTCTCTTATTTTCAAAACAATAAATTGAAGAATTACTTTGACAACACTGACAATTGAAAACCTTTTTCACAATAAAATGTTATTAATGTTCTTAAAAATGTTATTAATGTGTCGGGTAAAACAAATAAAGAAAGTTGGTAAATAAATGACAAGATGAAGAATGCACTTTAAATTCAAATTAGTTAAGCTTACTTAAAAAATGAAGGAAACTGATCGCCTTATTTAATAAAAGCAAACTTAGGTGGGAAATCTAAGTAAGTTTAAAAATGATGCTCAAGGAGAAAATGTAATGTAATTTTACACACGTTTTATCAGTATTCTCAAATATTTATTCAAACATTTTACCAATACTTAACTCTTTTACGTAAACGCAACATTTGAGTAAAACAAATAATAATATTATATTATTAATATATTATTACTATAAAATAATAATCCCATTTCTCTACTAAAATATACTACTTGCTTTGAAAACGTGTCAAAATGTCACAATAAGACTTCACACCTTCACACCATTTTTGGAGATATTTACGGTCATTTTAGTACAATTTACTATTTGCCCTCTCAAAAAACTTTAATTCAGGTTAAGCTATGCAATACTCCTTTTACTAGTTGCTGAAGTGCAGACATCATAACATTCACGGATAAAATCTTCACTGTTTGCTTATTTCTTTGGGAATTCACAAGAGCCTTTTTCTAATTTATAATTCTTAGATAGGCAAGATTGCGCCTTTCTAGAAACATGTCAAGTGCGACCTACTTTCTGGCTTTTGCTGCATGCTGTTTCCATCACTCACAAAATAAAGGGAGGTCTTAGATTAAAAAAATACATTTGAAAACAAGTCCACATATGCATTCTTGAAACAAATCTCTTATATTTTTGTACATGCACCATAATGCAACAGAAATAAGAAATAACTTAATTTTCCAATTAAAGAATAATTTATTTCTAAATGTAGTCTTTTTTAGCTTGCTGCCAGGCTCCTGGCACTTTTATTTATTTATTTTTTTCGATCAAACTAGTCCCAGAGGAATTTTTTAACAGGTATTATCTTTAAGAAAAAGTATGCTTGTGAATTTATGCTTTACTTTATGATTATGTTTGCACTCAGCTTTCCCCGTCCCATCTGTAAATTACACTTGAGTCCTGCCAAACACACATAACTCATCGTCTGGACTGCAAGACATCAACTGACTCAGACCTTATCTCTGCAGTAGTGATAAATCATTAGGCCATTATTCACTCCCTTTTTAGAATAATAGTAAAATAGTTTTTAAGTCCTTCACAGTTTCAATCCAGATCTCTTTTTTTAGATAAAAATTTAAGAAAAAAAGTTGCTTTCATTTGATAGATAGCAATGCAGCAGATATGTACAATTATGAAGAGTGTGGTCTGCAAGGATGAAATGTTGCAAAGAGGATTCTGTATAAATAGCATTTTTATCTCTTTTGATTATCCATTTCAAAGTTAATACTCCTAAATGACTTGATAAAAAGATGCATTAACATAGCATGCAATATTAAAGACAAACACATTCATTTTAAGGAATATTCTTTTATAATAAGTAGAGAGTGTGTGGGGCTAATAAGTTCACAAGTTCAAAATACGTGCAGGTTAAAAGGTTTAAACCTAATACGCTGTTTGCAAATAATATAAAATGTGTTTAAAAATACATTCTAATTTCAAAACCAGTTTTTTCTTTAAGAAAGCTGTTAAACCTTCATAATCTCTACAATAAATGTTTTACTAAATACTACAGGGAATATTACAAAAATAATGATATCAAGCATCCAATTAATAAAAAAGACTCTTTAAACACGTAAGCAATTATTTCAGCTCTAATATTCTTTAAACAAGCTCGACATGTTAACTATTCTATCACCAGGACACTATTGCAAAAACAGCTCTTAAATCACTGTCTGGAGCCTTCGTTTCTAGACTCTAGCTTCGTTTCTAGAACATGATTTCAATTTAGCCACAGAGGCTTTGCATGAAAGGTGTGAGAATTTAATGCACACTGAATATGTTTGAGGTCATAAATCCATTAGGATATTTTTCAAGGCACACATAAAAAGCATAAGTAGTCTTCATCATTAAGTATTAAAAAAACAATAAGTTTGGCTTATATAGGAAAGTGTCTCTGTGCTACCCTTCCTAATAGGCTATTCTATTTATGCAACATGAATGTAAGTGAATGATACAGAGATGACATTTGTTGCCAGATGTGAGGGAGAGTTGCAGGAAAATGAAGCAAAGTTATGCAAGTGGATCTGAAAAGTGTGAAAACAACAAAGAAACTAAAAATTTCCCAAAGTTACATAATTTTAAAGAATGCACAGTAAACCACAAAATAAGAGTACATAGATGTTTTTCCTTCAGATGCATTTTCTGTATTTTCGCATCAATGTCTTAAAACTAGACGATGCAAGTGTAACTTTTGATGATTGTGAAGTTTCAGAAATTATTCTTTGTTTGCCTTAAATTCTAAATCCATTTAACTACCATTCCGCTAGATACAATACTGACTTTTACTTATGTGATTAATAACATTATAACATTGTAAAATAACTCCTGAACTCCATGAGTATACAAACTGAAAAGCTATTTTATAACTGGAGACACGGTCTGACACAGAAGCAGTATTTTTTTCCACCATTCTGACCTCTTTGAATTCTTCCTACTAACTTCATATGTCTCCTCTGCGACAAAAATCCTTCGAGGAAGTAGGAAGATAAGCAAGTCTGGGAGTTCAAAACATAATCTGTCTTCAACACACCACACCGCAGAGCAAATAAATTCTTCTTGGTTCTCCTCCAGTGTATGTTTGAGGATTTCAAGACTGATAAAAAAGACAGCACAAAACAGGTTTAGCACAACAGAGAACAGGAAGAAAGTTAACAAGACGAGTTTCCATGGTCACTGTGGGAGGATCGGCTAGACCAGTTCAGTTGTTTCCTCCAAAACGACGGTTTAAAGTAATGAAAGGGTCGACACTGCTGTGGAACAGAGGAATTGGCCCTGCAGCTTCTTCAGCTTTAGCAAAGATGTGTGAATCGATAAGATGCCTGAAGGTTGAAAGATTGACAGCCACCAGATGCCCCCGAAGGACATCCTGTGAGGGAGAAGAGAAACAGAAGGGTAGGGGAGAATCTGACAGGCCACTTAAATGATTAGGAGTTATTCTTCAAAGGAAACCACTCCGATTTGTAATAATGAAATCCATCTCCCAAATGAGCAGTGGTACTCTAGACAACTGGAGCTCTGCAGGAGAGTCCAGTAACTCTGGGTAAACATGAAGAAAATATGGTCAAAGCTTCAACTCAATCTGAAACTGGTGCAAAGAATGAAAAGCTATACACTTTTTTTCTAAAAAAAAAAAAGATATTTTTTGCAACTACCACCCATTTTTATCTCAATACATTTGTTGATTAGATCTTCATTTGTTGCACATTTTGAAACAAAATCTTTTAATGAAGGTTGACAAATAGACTCACCATCAGGTGAGTGCCTAAAAAGTCAGCTAAAAAGGTTTTTGTTTTAACAAGGTTTAAAGTGTATCTTATCTCATGTGTTACTGTTATTGTAGGTTTTTAGAACATCTCTACACATTGAACTCTTTTAATCTTCACATTACAAAGTCTTTATTTGAATAGAAACCCTCCGGGAACCTGTGCCCCAGCTCTGTTTTTATTTAAAGACCTTTTTATAAAATCATAATTTAAAAAGGATTCCAACTACCAGAAGGTTGAAAAATTATGAGCCAAGCTGCTTTGCTCGTGTTTTAAAAAAAAAACCCTCTTGTTAGAATTAAAAGTAAAGTTATGAATGATCTACTGTGAAGAAAAACAATATACTTTCTGTACTGTAACCCTAGCTGAACATATAAGAACAGCGGGTTCCCTCTCAAAACCAGTGAAATAAAGGGTCTTTCTAGCAAGAGTATTCCTTGATCTTATTCTCTTGCTCTGCAGGCTGTGTGCAGCACAGAAAGAGACTGAGTAACACTATAATGTCAGTTGCCTATTTGAAGCCACAAAAACAGCCAAAGAAGAATTCTCTCGTGTGCGTCTGGCCTTGAAATATACTGTCTCATATCCATGTGTTAATAGATGAATAAGAAAGCAGAATAATTGCATTTGTTATAAGCTGGATCTTATTTAGCCAAGAATGTATAATGTGAGAGACTACCGTGGACGTATTTTAAAATGGAAAAGATGTTTACAATGTATTTGGTACACTTGAATGAGAGTAGAATCTCTCATAAGAGCGTGTGATCTCTGCAGACACACAGTCTAGTAAAATATACTAAATTAATATCCATTGAACAACTTAGTAACTGAGGTCTTGTCATACAAAAAAACACAAAAAATAAAAGTAGGATTTTCAACGACCAAACAACTGAAATACAACTTTCAGTTTTTTCTTCAAAGCTTTATCTATTTCTTATATAAACGAATCAAGGATTTGAGTATCCATTATGTTGTCTAAAGTATTCTGAAGATCAAATTCACACTGGCAGCACATCACTGCTGGAGAGTGAAAAATCACATTTACTTAATCAACGTTTAAATCAGGTGAAAAACATTTTTTTATATAAGGAATTGGGGTGATTTAACATGGAAGTCCATAATGCAGCCACTCTCAAGTGATCAGAGGATAGTAATATTTTAATCTTCTTCTGTGGTATTTTGTTGAAAACCAGAAGATTGCCACTTGGATATATACTTTTAGTTGTATATAGACAATCCACACAAAATACAAAACAATATAATGCAATAGATTATTAAAAACACAAATATTGTATAATTCACCATTTGGGGATTATAAGAAATAAATTAATTCTAAGAAATGAAATTGTCACGATCGGGGGTGTACGTGAAATGAAAGATCTCAATCGCAGAGACAGCTTGACCTGAGACACTCCTTTATTATCAAATAAAGCAAAGAAAAACGAGATGGCTTAAACAAAAGACCCACGAGGGGGCAAACTTGATCAATAACATAAATAACAGAGATCACTGGTAATTTAAGCACTTGACAAAATAACTAAACAGACATCACTACGTAACGCACATAGAGACAATTAATGCACCCGTGACGATCAACACAAACACAGGGGTATAAAAAGGGAGACTAATCAGTGACGACGCACGGGAAGACAGCTGAAGGGACTAACGACAAATTAGACACGGGACGAACATTGACGCAACAATCCACGAGGTGAAGGGAAAACCCGGAACCGGCACAAGGGAACAGAGACGCACGATAACAGACAAAAACCCTGACAGAAATAGATAATGAATGAATAAGTGTTCCCATATAATGAATTAAATGTTATTTGTTATTTTAAAGATTTTTATGCTGCTAACTAAAGTAAAAAAGACAATACTCAACATACCAAAAATAGATGTGTGTCCTCTTCTGCATTCAAAAAACACTCAACATCTATACATGCCATTATTAGCCCTGCAAAAATTTAAAAACAAGCTATATTAAGACAAGTGTACTATTGGAAAGAGGAAAACACATGCAGTGAAACACGAAGCATGAGAAAGGCTGTGCAAACGCATCCAAAGATTTTGTTAGTGGGCTTCAGGCAATACTTTAGAAACACACATTGTGTGCTGGAGAAAGCGCTCTCTGTCAAGGACAGTCTGCATATGCATGTTAGTCTTTGGACTTCCTAAGGGACATTTTATTCTGAGACAATCTTTCCCTCCACACAAGACATGGAGGGGTCCTCTAATCAAACTGTCAGTATGGGAACCAAGGACAGCCAGAATGAGTTGCAAGCATCCAATCCATATCTCTATACTGTCAAAATCTCAGAGGAGGGAAAGCAAGGGAAACAAGAGGATCAAGTCAAGCACAATGCAAATCCACGCAATGAGGCTGCATGTCTGCATTTCCAGAATCCCAGACCTTCTGGGATTTGAGAACGAAATCAAACCTTCAGGGAGAAAACCAGAGATCTACAACTGGAAAACCTCAGATAACCAACAGCTAGTATGTTCCAAATAACCTTCCTGATAAAAAATGCAACTTATGATTTACGTCAAAGCTCTGTGTCATTTTTTTCAGACATGCATCTTTTCCTTTCAATCAGCTCAGTCTTCTCTGACTAAAGTTGATTCACAATGTACATTTGCCTAAAGTAATGCTGACATGTGATTGACAAACAGTTTGTCTTAAAGCGACTATATTCCACCAAAGAAGCTCAGTCTCCATGTATTTCTTACGAAATTGATTGTTTTTATAGCACTGGTTGCTATACACTAACAACCCTTAATTACCTTATTTTATGTTAATACAATGGCAAAAGTGACTATTTGTACATTTTAACCTCTGTTTGTGAGCTCACCTTAAGTGAGTACCTTTTATGATAAAGCATTAACACTTGCAATATAAAGGTTTTGTTATATTCTTAACAGAAAGAAAAGTGCACAGTTATAAAGCATAAACAGTCCTCACTGTAGATGAGCTCACACACAGTTAACTGGTATCTGGTGAATGTTTTATGTGTTAATAAATGATTCATTATCACACAGAGTAACTGTTACTATATGTATAAATGATAAAGTGTTTTAACATGCTTTCAAATATTTTAGCAGTCATTTATTAGCAATTTCTAACTGATATTAGAACTTTAACAGTTTTTCCAATAGTAAAATGTATAAATTATTAACTGATCCTTAATGAAGCATGAAAATTATATTTTTAGGCGTATTATATAGATGCTTTTAAACCGATGATACATTTTTTAAACTAATATGTATAAACTGTGTATGAATGAGTATTCAACATATAAGCAATGCTTTATAAAAATATGCATATAGAGCAAGGAAGAAAAATTGAGTTTCTAACAGTATTGGTCTATAAATAAAAAAACTAACTGGACTAAGAACACAATGTAACAACATTACTAATAGATGGTTTTTAAATATATGAGAGATGCTTTAAATACCCTGAATGGGCAACTTTTCAATAGTCCGTTGATAAAATAAAAAGTGGAAGTTTCTGTTCAGATACTTTCAAATCACATATAGAAAGCAATCAATCTGTGTTATCTAAGTTTTCAACTAGCCTAAACAACTTGGTTATTTATAGGCATCTGTCTAGTTTCCACAACAATCTACAACACAGCAGTGCCACCCTAAAAACAACTTCAGCTGCTCTGATCACTTCACAGCTTCAGAACGTCTACGCATAGTAACAGATGTGCAAGATCAACAATGTTCACTCTGTTAGATTTCTCCAATAAAGGAATGCAAAAAAAGTGAAAACTTTTTAAGGTTTCCTTCAAGCTTAGGGAATGGATCAAAAACTTGTTTGTTTCATTGTACAGAAGTTTATTTTACTTTGAGGGCATGTTCAGTGCTACAAGTCTTTAAAAGAATAAATGTGAGTGTAAAAAAGAAACATAATTGAGGTACAGGAACATTTTTCATGTCAAAATCATTCAGCTATTTCGGAGGAATTATTTACTCAAGCTTGATGGATCCAAACTCAAAAGTTATTGGTTGGTTAAAACTCAAAAGAACCCAAATTAAACATTAGAAACTTTGAGAAAAAAAACTAATTTGCAGCTTATCAGTAATGCTTTTAAAGAATGGCAACTATTTGTCAATCTGATCATAGTTCCTGGATCTGCAAACCCAGCAATAGTCCTCAGGATAATTAATGGAGCAGCATAACCTATGGTTATGGCCAAACTGTGGAAAAAAAAACACTAAGTAAGGTTGAAAATTGCAACCAGCATTGGATAGACTCACCAGTATGCGGCGTCAGGTGTGCATAAAGGGGAAGGTCGACTGTCTGACTGAAGCAAGAGTGTTGGCGGTTCAATCCCTGCCAGGTTTATCCTGCCATTGTGACCTTGGACATGCAACTACACCCACATTGCCCTGTATGGAAATTTGTGACTGGTGGCGTGTTATTGGTGGTGGGCAGGAGGCCATAGGTGCAAACGGCAGCCACATCCTGTCAGACTGCCCCATAGCAGCTGAGAATTACCTAGGTAGCTTATCACCACCAGAGTGTAAATATAGAGTGAATGAATAATGCTCTGATAAATGTAAAATGTCTTTGAGCACCTTTATATTACTTGTCTGACTCCTCTATGTGAACGTGTGACGTCGACTGACTATGTGTCAGGGGAAAATTGAATCAAGCCCACTAAATTGTGTGTTAGGGAAAGGTTAAATTAGTTGGGTTTATGGTTGTTGGAGACAATCATTTAAAAAAAATTATACAGAATTCATAAGGACATTGATGTACAGAAAAGGCAGAGTAAGAAATTTTAAATGACATGGTAATAAGCGCTGCTTCCAGGTCACCACATGTAGAAAAAGCTACAGTAAGACTTTTCTCAAAGTGTCTCGAAAATCTGTGGATACATTTTGAGGCTGAGAAACCAGAACCATCCACTGTAATCATGTAAATACTTGATTTTAAAGTTAGTGAAGGTTTGATCGTCATTATAGTCTCTAGAAATCTAGAATCCAGAAAATCTTTTTATTTTGTCTAAAACTGTAAAATTATACACTATATGTTATACACTCTATTATGACTTCAGACTGTGAGTTTAAAGTTATTGCAAACAGCGATGGAGAAATGGAATGGGAGAACAAAATGGCAAACTCCAGTTGATCTGTGTTCAGATTCAGGATATGTTGAATGGATAATTGTTTTCATATATTTATTGGCAAGCAAATTTAATTAGGAAAAACTATGGGTTTTTTTTCCGAATAATGACACATTTTTCCAAAGGAATCCATAAGATAAAGTGATATTGCAAGCTGTCACTCCAAATTCAGATTGCCCCCACTCAATTATTCCACGCAACAAAATGTTTTCAAGAGCTTAATCTCCTATTAATTTGAATCCAATGAGGATACAGGTTACCTTGGGAAGAAGTAAGTGCCAACAAACAGGACGTCAGCAAAACTTCCACTACGTATTTGTTGCATTCTAGTACAGGTCAACCTGAACTGACATTTTCTCTGCTCTGGATATCCATCAACAATTTGATCAGTGAAAATAGCTTGAAGCACGCACTCAGCTTTTCAAGCTAGTGGCTATTTGAGCAATCCGATTTTTAACATTCTTTACAATTATCCGGAAGTAATTAACCAGATCAATCTGCAGTAATTCTATCTTTAGCTTGTTTCAGTGCACTATAGGAAGATATAATATTGTGAGAAGGCAGAAAAAGAGGATAGCAGATTCTACAGTGTTCTGCTGCTTCGCCCTATTATGTAGTCGCTGTGCCAGTTTTAAATATGAACTGTAGCACAAAAGAAAGATGCAGTGGATTTTTTTTCCACATGTGTATATGTCAGTGAAATCTAAAATCCATGGAGACCAGATTAAAGTTGGAAGGGAACTAAAGCTCTGTACATCACTGTAGATCTCACCCAATGTGGAAGATGACAGATGAGGGTATCAGAGAATATGTATACTGGTTTTGTGAAACTAGTTCTTCTACTCCCAAATTGACTGAACTCAAAAGTACAAATAAAACCGCATATGCAAATAACTTTGCTGATGATTAAAAATTAATAATACCAAAAAATCTGATGAGTTTTAAATTGCAAAAGTGCTCAAGTCTTATTAAATCAGTAGTGTGCACTAATTCGAATTTGAATGGATATATTGCAGTCTGTTTATCAGACATTATTAAAAATTGCCTTTGAATTAACCTTTGAAATTGCTTGCTTGGACACAAATAGTTTAAATTAGCTCAAATGGAAATGTCATGACTCACAGCCAGTAAGATGATAAACCCTTTTAGGGTCTAGAGAGATGAAGAATGTAATTATGATCGAGCTGTGAGCTATTAAACTTCAAGTAGAGTTAGTTCTAAGCTCTTCCCACACAGTTGCACAGGTCTCTCACGCAAAACACTGACACAGGCCTGATACATCCACACAGAAACCCACACAAAGGTAAGCTACTGTAAATCGAACAAAAGATTATTTGATGCAAACTGTGAAAAGGGCATCTGATTTGCACTTGGTCTTGGTTTTATTTATTTAGAATTTTTAGTTTTGCAAAATCCTGTGAATATACAATATACCATTTGTCATTTTAAAAGGTACAATATCAAGTACAAAGTATAAATTAGGTTATTTGGTTAATATTGACTCCCATGCCAGAGTCAGTAACATTTTCAATAACCATGCAATAAATATCCAACAGTAGACTTGTTCCTATTTGCATTGGCTTTTTGGGCAAGGCAGAGTATGTTAAAAGTTGCACACATGTTAAAGTTTTTCAATATGTAGAGATCAACAAGTCAGCCAGTCATATTTGCAATGGTACATTGTAATGTTAATTAGTTTGTAATCTATGCAAGTGCTGAAATTTAAGCAGAATAGATAACTTGGCCAGGCTGAAAGGGAAAAATGGGTAAAGACCAAGACATGTAATATTTATTTAAGTTAAAACATTTCCGTATTTTAAGAGATGCGTGTTAAGCTGAGGTAAGAGGCCAAAAAAATCAGGGTCCAAAAACAAGGGTATAATTACCCAAATGAAACGCCCCTAAAGTAAACAGAAGAGCTCTTCAAAAAAAAGAAACAACTGCCTTCAAACTTCTATGGTTATTTGTGCTATGTGTGGCACCACTTTAAGAATTTGCTCTTAAAATTGTCATTATGGTTGTTTAACAAAACTGAATTTTCATCAAACAGTGTCTCGTGAATCACCGTCTAGTAGATCTCAATTAGTTCCTTTTTAGTGTGGTTTAAGGTGATGTAAATCCCTAAATATTTTACATTCTAGTAACTACTGTTTCTTGATATCTTCAACATACTATTTCATAAACTGCTAAAAAAATAATAATAATTCAGTAGTGTTCAACAAACTGTAACTGTGATTCCTGCATACACTGCAAAACACACACATAAAAAACGTAAGCACATCGATCTATAGTACATCTCAGTCTCTGCTGACCATGAGGGTTTCCATCAATAAACAGTTCCAGAGGAATGCCTTGCAGAAGTCAACGCCCTGAACCCAGGAGCACACACTGACACAAGGTTAGTGAGGGGAAGCTGCTGTCTGGATGGTACGAACTGAAAAAGGTTATTGGAGTTGCAAGGCCCCCAGGGTAATTATCATTGGCCCTTGGGATGGTTAGCAGTACAGCGTGTGAGGACATGTACCTTAATTGGATCATGCTGCAATCTCTCAGAGCTTTACAAAGACCTGGTTGTCGGGGTAACAGAGCTCAGGAGAGTGTAAAAGGATAACTCATCCACTAGCCAATCTTTACGAGGGTTGTTGTAAAGGAGCTATCACAATCTAGTCAGGTTTATTTTTTATTCCCTCAACAAAGAAATTATAGTGTTTTTTCAAGGTTTTGAAAATTCTAATTAAAAGCATGCTGCGTTATTGAGAGACGATTTTACAAATGAAAGCTATGTCCAAAAGTTAACTAATTCAAATAGGGCATATGGATGATTTTTAATTCTTTTTTCAATTGATAAACTTTTTCACATAAGAAAAAATACATTGTGGGAACTTCAAGAGACATTTGGGGAAATTTTCTGGTTGAAAGCTTACATTTGCAACATTTTAAAAGTAAAAGTTGCTACATAGTTTAGAGAACATTTCACAAATGAATAATATGTTCAAAATATTGCTTTGTTCTGAATTCTCCTGGAAAACTCAAATTTGACAAAAAAATATAAATTAGGAAGAATGAATGCCTGACACTATGTATGGTTTATCATGCTTGTTATACCTTGTTATACCTAGTAGCATTCTAGAAAAATGTTGCATACTATCTGAGCAACTAGTATTTTTGAGGGAAATATGTTTCCTCTGGAAACTCCAAATTTGTTTTAAAGTCTCAGAAAAAAGTACACCTCTTCCTGAGATAATCTTTAATAATGTAAAGGTACCAATAAAGCATTTTCAAAGGTACTCCTTGCCTTTTATGCTGATATATTTCTTGAAAATCTTGTATAAAGTGTTACATGAATACAAATGACCTAGTTTTCATGTCTCTGAAAAACGTACCATTTCCACTTTTTGCTTACTTCAGTTTCAGATTACTTGATTTTTCTTCATAAACTCTAAGGTGAACTTCAGTATCAACATTTAACTTATAGAAGTGTCTGGAGGAAGGAGGGTCTGAATACAAAAGACTACAGTACTGTAAAAACTGATAAGAGAAGATAACCATTACTTATGAAGTGCATGAACGGTCAGAGCTGTGCAGTGTGAGAGGTAAAATTGTGTAAGACGGGGAGATCAATAAACTAATCTCACTCATCGTTACAGCTCTGGCCACCGATAACAGCGCGAGGCAGCAGTCCAACTGCACAGAAAGCAATTATAAGACTTGGAGGAAATTGACAAGCCCCATGTGGAAAAATGATGACCGCTAAATGGATGAAAAAGTGCAAAGATGCCGATATCTAACCTCCATGTCCTCCATCCCTCGTCTCCTCTTGTAAGCTTTATTCTCTGCAGTGTAAGCCTTTAACTATGTATCATTACAGCATTAGGCTCAATTTTTGGAACTCCACTTTTGAGAATAATGGAGTAACAGGAGCAGTTTAGCTTAACAATTTTAAGTCTTTGTAAAAAAAATCTTTCCTTTCAAAATAAAGTTTTCTACAGGACTTTCAAAATGGGAAACAGACAGAACTCTTATATTATTGAATGGTGGGAGTACCTTTCCAATGGTAAAATCTGATCAAATAAAAAGATAAACGAGGAACAGAAGTGACAGACCTTAATACACTACCACCAATACCTTTTTTAGAAACAAAAAGTATTCTTCATTTTTAAAAAGTATGAAAACAGTGTGATCCCTTTTAAGCATGTTACAGCATATAAAAAAGCTACATCATCTAATGTTTTTCTTTTAGATGACTAAAAGAAATCAGAGTAACTGTCCTTGTGTCAACAACAAAAAACTACTGCTACAGATTCCAGGTAATTTAGCCACAAGACAGAGATGGCTACAATACACCAGGAAGTCTGAGATGTGAATTGTTACTCATTTAAATTGGAAAACTCTCTAGGATTACCAATCATCTGAAACTTTGAAATTAAGTAGATATACGAGATTTGTGATCCATCACAGCACACAGTCATGAGTTTTAGATATTAAAAACCCTACACTTTACAGAATTAATGTTTTCAGTGTGTGACAGCCCTAGCACTTTAACTGGGTAAGGTATTTTAAAGAGTGCTATAACATTATTCTTAGAAAAGCAAAGGTTTCTATTTATTGAGAAACTGGAAAGAACAAAATGAACACACCATGACTGATTTGAGAGAGCATCGATGCTGAGAACAAGGGAACACTAGGGGAGAAGTAGAAGCCAGAGCCACAGAGCATGCCAATCTGTGAATTATTGATCAACCCGGGGAGTTATGACAAGGCAGCAAACACTAGTTTGCAGTAACTTTGGCATTGAATAAC
The DNA here is from genome assembly GCA_900490495.1 of Danionella dracula. NCBI lineage: Eukaryota > Metazoa > Chordata > Actinopteri > Cypriniformes > Danionidae > Danionella > Danionella dracula. Next base: position 506,716 of record UELW01000744.1, read on the forward strand.
AACCTTGTATCCTCTACCTGCGATATGCCCACTCAACTCAACAGCCCAAACAAAACTCTGCTTATGTAGCTACACAGTTACAATAGCTGCATGAAATTAACTTTATATATATATATATATATATATATATATATATATATATATATATATATATATATATATATATATATTATATATATATATTTTACAATACTAAAGATCAACTGATAATAGATTTTCTTTCGTCAATGATATTTCAAAACCTTGACAGCTCATTTTTTTTATAGATACATTATACATACACTTTGGAATGCAAAGATGGTTCATAGTCCTGCTGAAATTAACATTTTATTAAATGCATGAATACTAGTGTGATTAAATCAATCTTTCAATTAATATTTTTTTTTGTATGGAGCTTTTTGGCAGTTGCTTCAAAGCAGCTTTGCATAGGCCTAATGTGGATTATGAGTAATACAAGAATAATTATTGGATAATTCTATGAGATAGAAATAGAAATAGATCTACAATACAGTACAAAATGTATTAGCATGAATAAAGTGTGGATTTAAACTGACCAGTAACCACTGAATTATTATAAAATCACAGGTTAAAACAAATGTTGTGGTGAAATACAGTAATGCAATCACTTAATTTTTATTTATGTGCTGAAAGCCTGAGGTACACCATCTGTTAGAGTTTAACATCAAATAATGTAAAGCTAAATATTATTAAATAACATTCATTAAACACTAAATAGTCAAATAAATGAATGTCTAGAATATCGTAGCAAACAAAACATCTGTATGAAATGAAAAAGATCTTAAAAAATATTAAATAATGGGAGCATGTGAGTCAACATGTTTTGTTTAACAAGAAAACAACAAACAATACTTTGAATCTTATGTGAAGAATTTTAGCTGTGATTGGATTATAATCTGCCAAATTTTCACTGTCTAATTCCCATTATCGCTGAATGCTAAATAATCTGGTGATTAATTTGTCTACCGCTATAAATAAAACTACATGTTTGTCAGCACTGATATCATAGCGGTCAGTGCACTGACATATGGTGCATATTTGCATCCGGACGACAGGACAGGGGTTCGAATCCGGCCTCACTCCCAATCATTTTTCGTGTCTCCTCTCTGAATTCTCCTATCTAATAAAGGTATTTAAAAACTAAAAAAAAAATTTAAAAGCAAACAAAAAATCTACACATTCATTGAGCTACAAGTAGATGGAACAGACACCTGGTCTTTCAAAAATAATCTTTTGCTCCAGTTGTTAACCTTTACTTTGATTCTGAATAAAGTGATCATTCAAGCATACAAGCTAGATTTTTGAAAGAATTTCTCAGTTGTGATATGTGTAAATCTTTCATATATCTTTATTATATTAACATATTTCATGTGTTCCGATTTTTTAAAGGCTGTAAGCAAAAAAAAAAAAAAACTTTATTGGTTTTTTAACTTTAAAGGTTTTTCAATGAATGTCTGTTGCAATTGTATATGGTGTGTGCATAATAACCACAAGATAAATCAACATGGCAATAAACAGTTCAATAAGTTTCAGTTCAATAATGCTACCGAAGTCAGCATCTGTCTCACTAGACTTTCACATGAACGAGTCTGAATCAATTTTGAAAAAAAAAAAAACTTCATACAAAGCGATCCAGTGGGAGTAATGGAGGAATTTTATGTCACTTAGCACTTTCAAGCATATGCGGTCTTCAGTTTCCCTATGTTGATAGCTGACACACTTACTAAGCAAGATAAATTTGCCTGGGAGTTTGAGTATATTAACACTAGAAATGTTTCTAGTGGATTCATGCATGTCATCAGACAATTTCCTTGAAAGGGTCGTGATTCCTTCCTCTTAAAATAGTCCTCCATCTGAGCTCCAGTGATTTACAGATGAAGAAGTCAGAAATCATCATGATAACAATAGTTAAATCTGATATTGAGCTAATAGAAACAGAGTGACAAGAGAAGGAGAATGGTGAGAGAGGAGAGAGAATTGTAAAACTAACGATTGCATTTATAACGAGACAATAACAAAATTAGTTGTAAATAGCCATGTTGATTCAAGTAAAATGAAGCTACAAAAACTATACTCGAATCCCTTCCTCATCAGACTAACTGCAAAACCACTTTTAAAATTTCCGATCAGAAAAACTTTGATCTAGAATTTGAGCAACAACAAAGACAAATTAATTTTGAATCATTCCAATACCAATACAATCTACCTTCAACTTTATTTCAAGTGGCGATAAACAGTTAAATTACAGTGCTTGAAACAATTTACTTCATGTTGGAAATACCATAAGAGACAGATATTATACATCCGATTATCTTGCATGCACAAACCCTGGCCTCTATTTTTATTATAAAACTTAGAGCATTTTAATGCAATTAAAAATAGGATTGTGAATCAACAGATTAAATAATGCTATTGCAAGTCTATACCAAACTTCACATCTTCAGATGCAATAAAATACTAACAATGTTGCTGGGTTTTTCATAACTCTTTAGTATTTAAAAAAAATCCTCAATCATTTTATCATAGATCAACAGAACATTCTTTCATGCCAACTCTTGCTTTTAGATGTTAACAGTAAGTAACTATCATCTTGCTGAAGGGAGAGAAATGAACATTCAGAGATGATGTAGAGAACAAGAGCACCCAAGGTCATGCTGGAGCACCCTGTCTGATTCAAACAGCATCAGCAAGCAAACTCTCAACCAGTCGTTGTTCTGAAAATCTTAGCACATGGCTCCCTTCCCCGGGTGCTATGTGACATGTGACAAAATACATCAAGACGTGATTATGCACAACCAGCATGGCGTGTTCCGTGCAATGATGTTATATGTGTTAATAGATCTGTCAGAAGAGCTTTCTTGAGTTAACGGCTCAGAAAGGCATAAACACATCTCTCACAGATGCATCTTTTATCAATTAAGGGTTTACTCTTACACATTTTGCTTGAGGTTTAGAGAGAAACTAAATGGCTCTAAGAATTTACAAATATAATTATTAAAATGTACATATTTACAAGTTAATTCTGATCATAATTATGTATATCAACCAATGAGGACTGTAACTCCAAAGAAAAACATTCCTTCACAGCTTTAAAATTTTGGCTTATTTAATCACAAATTGTATGTTTAAGAGATCAAAACCGCTTAGACTAGGATTGTGTTCCCAATATTTAATATGTGTAACATTTGTTTACATATTTCCCTAAATGAAACAAAAAGCTGCATTTTATAAATAACTAAAATACAAAATGTATGTGAAAAGAAAATAGCTGTGCCTTCGCAAAAAGACTTTTTTCTGTGAAAGCAGATGTTGTACCTGCACTGCAAATATATTTGCAAAGTTACGTCCCAAGTGAAACCTATTCTGTGGTAAAGTGTTTAGATTTGTTCAATTGTATTATGAAGAGCAATGTGAGATTTTTTTTACTGGTGCTCAGAAAAAATACCAGATTATATTGGGAGTAATCATTTACAGGTATCTCTAGAAATCAAGAATAAGCTTGGCAAATTATCAATCATCTTAGTGCAAACTTAGTTTTTTTTTTATCAAAAATTTCTAATAACTACACCTATTATGGTATAAATACATAGTATTTAAATATTTGTTTCTCGTTATTTTGTAGCTTTAAGTTTACCTTCTTCCAGAACCTTAGCATCAGCATTTTCTCTTTCTCTCTTGGGCAGTGGCATCAACTCAACTCCACGCTCTAGTCACAAGTAAACTATCTAAATTATCTTTACAATTAGCAATAAAGATAATTTTTAAGCAACAGCTGGTCCAGAACGCAGCAGCTGGTTATTTCTGCTAGAGTTAAAATGTCACACATTATGCCTATACTTCATGAACTACACTGGCTCCCGACCAAGCAATAAATTGATATTAAAGTTCATTTTTTTTTTTTTCATTTTAACTTACCAATTTTTGAACAGTCTGGCACATATGTACTTATTTCAGCTCATTTAGCTTTGGACCCCTTCCCGCACACTGTGTTCCTCTTCCTCGGTCTGTCTGGAGCCCACAACCCCCCAGAACCCTCATGAGCGGGAGAGCCTTCTGTTCTGTTGCCCCTATAATCTGGAACAAGCTCCCAGGTATGGCTCGTAACAGCACAGCCATAACTATTTTAAGACAAACTATATTAAGACAAACCTCAAAACCTTTCTCTTCAGGTAGGTTTTTTAAATTGTGAGCTCTACACATGTTTCTGCCAGTTTTCAGTGGTGTTGGAGGTTTGGTTTGTCATTGTCATTGGGATTTGTTATGGTAATACTTACACAAGAGAAATATGGAACGCAGCAGCATTTTTACTTAATCAAACCCAAATATGATAAAATCATACCTAGCAGTCGTGAAGGGTTAACACATCACTTAACACATGAGTGGTGTGGACAGAGACATCAGGAAGATAGAAAAGCAGAAACAGAAGAGAACATTTTGTGAAGGTCCCTAGTGCTTGCCCCGCCCTTCAACGTCATTTCCATCTCTCTCTCTCTCCCTCTCTTTTTCTCTCTCTATTGCTCGACCACCTCCGGCACACACATCACTAGCGTATGCATAAACTCATTCTTATAGGAAACAATAAAATCTATAATACTGATATTATTTATAATGATTAAATTTTTCCATCACAGATTCTAATATCCAAATAAAGTGCTGTATAATGGTATAGTGCTAAGACTCTGACATCCCCAGTTCTTTTTTGAATACACAAATCTTTAATGAAAACATACACCTAAACATAAACATATACGCTTGCTTAAGATATATATATTTTATAACTGCTCAAGAAAAAGTAAGAATGTAAGTATTTTGACTAGCATGACTGCCAGTCCATTTTCTTCCCAGTTGTCTTGCATTTTGGATGTATTATACTCCTGTGACACGTTATGAATTAATTAAACTCTGTTGTCTCTCCAGACAAACTATTCGACACATTTTTTCTTCGCAATTGTTCTCGGTCATATGCCGTAAACCTGTTTGGAGGCTTCTGATTTGCCAACTTCAGCATTTTAATTGACTGCCACCTGTTGGTTTGGCATAGTCTTTAAATGATTTCTGTGGGCTGTTTTAGTGTTTTCATGTTGACTTGGTTATTTTTTGTAAATGAGCATATCTGGACAGAATGTGAGAAAAACATTTTTTAAACATGGCCTAAATATCGTGGCGTGTAATCCCTCAGATCAGTGAGCGTCGCCCTCGAAACTCTGCTCGGGCAACTAGGTGCAACTGACTCTTGTTATCTGCAGCACCACCAACTCATTAGAGGGAGAACAAAGTCGGTTTCAACAGTCAGTTTCAACTCGGCCACTTTAAGCTACAGGGAGGGAAACAATACCAGGGGTGACAAAAATGCCCAAATTGAGGGATTTCTTTTAGCCACTTCTGCGGAGAACCAGGCCTTCAGCACCCATCCCTGCATCGTCTTCTGAACCGCTTCCCCTGCCCGAACTATGCCTTGCACAGGCCTATACATCATACCTTTGTTTTATCATAATCATTATTCAGTTTTATTTTAATAAACCACTGTCACCATGCAACTATTAAGTTGTGTATGTTTTAAAGTGGTTTTGATTTCTCTTTTAACACATCTTTACTGCTTCAGCACATTTTCAATAATGTTAAACAATATTATTTACTACAATCTATGGATCGCATTAAACAGAATCACTCAAAAAATGTCAAATACAGTTACCATTACTTTTTTTGTTACACAAAATCTTAGTATTTTTATTAATTAATACTTTTTTTTGCATAGTAACTCAAATACCTTTATAACAACAACAACAGCAAAAAAAAATTCCAATTGCACAGATGGTCAAGGTTGTTTGGTGAAATGGGTTTCATGATTCTTTCCTAAACCATCAAGTATGCTATCAATAGACACCTCTGCCTATTATCAATATTTCCATAATGCTGGAAAGATAATGAAATCTCCTTCTGAGGCCATTTCCATTCCCTTCATCAGATTCTCATCTGCTTGGAGATGCTTCAAGGTCGTTTCAAACCAGACTGAAAGTGTGTTCAAAAACAGACAAATGTTAGCCATTAGGTTAATCAGTTTGAGGATATATGGTGTGAGGCTTCACCAGTTCTCCATCCATTTACTTTTGTCCGCTCATTCTCCGAACTGAACAAACACTAAGCGTCAATATAAGGGTGAGAGACCCCCTTAAGCAATGAATTAAGCTGTAAATTACACACAGTGATTCTGTTACCCTTAAATGTGCACCGTCAGACAAGCTTAAATACTGTTCAATGTTGATGGCAACTCTCTCACTCACCCCGCTGTAAATTATTTTGCCCCAACTTCAGTTGGGTTAATGAAGAGCCAAGAATTGCCACAAGCTTTTGCCAGGCCCTACTTTGTCAACCTCCCATAAAAATACATAATTAAAACACTAGGCTCTTAAAATGTCTGTAATTGTGTGATTTAATTTTACTTTTGCAATACATAGTAGTAGTTCTTAGTTATTGAAATTCTTAACAAAGTAAAAAAAAACATATAAAACAAAACCAAAAAGATCACAAAAAACAGAAGATGCAGTGTTAAATATAAAATATAAATGGACAATAAACAACAAAAAACATCGCTTAATGTTGCTTGTTTTAAGAGCTGGTGTGTAAAGTCATGTTAGTGCTTTTGTTTTTGCTAAGCGCTGCCACTGTATGTGTGTTTTAACATATGCTTTCTTCTAAACAAGATAAATTCAACTATCTCTTGACAATACATATTTTTTAATATGATGCCAAACATGTTTCAAAACCATCCCTTTTTCATGCATCTCTTTTTACCAATGTTGTATAATGTTTGATTTTAAAGGGCCAATATCAATGGAACATAATAAGAGTTGATATTGATCTTTTGTCTCACCTCAACAAGCCATGCTAAATTTTATTTAAAAAAAATCTGTTATGCCCCTAATTTTCCATTAATGAGATTGGCTCAATGAGCTCAGATTAAATCATTCAACTCCACCAGGCAGTTAATGGCAGATGAAACTGAAACTGACAAAAGATACTCAATATTCAGGGGTGGTGAAATTCAAATTAGAAACCAACTTACATTTTAGCATGTTTTGCAGAAAAAACTCAATTACATTAATCCACTCCAATATAGCTGTGTAATATAATATGTAGTGCACCAACACCTTGTGCACAACAAAAGTTGTGATTTGATAATATTTGCCATTTAACAACACCAAATAAGCATCTGGCAATTAAGTAAATTAATAGTTTTGAAAAATATTTCCCAGTCCCACCCTATGTTACAAAATTCCAGGAAATTTCATATACAGATATTCAAGGGAATTCACAACATTAAAGGGAAACCTAATGGAATACATTGCAGATAATGGTAATGATTGTGAAAATAATTGCAAAACAGTAAAAATTAAAATAAAAAATAAAATGTGCAGCTATTTAAATATTAGGGCTAAAATTATATAACAATGTTTATGAAAAAAACAAGTATAAATAATGTGGGACAGCTAAATCATCTGTTAAAATGTATTGCATCATAAAAATTTGACATTATACTGTATGTGCAAAGAAGCTACTCTCATTGTCAAATATCTGTGTACTATTGATAACATTTTATTGATAAGGTGGGTGACTTTTTGGAAGTGAAACATGCTGCCTACTAAATAAAATTGCTCATGCAGATCTCACTGAACCCTAGAGCGAATTTAAAGTTTATTTATTCCATATTGATTTCTACAAACACATTTTTTAAAGTTATGCTGTTTACAAATTTTTACAAACCGAATCTTTGATGAGCATTATAGAAAAGGGTAATTAACAAAAAACTACTTCTTTTCGTTTTATCTTATTAATAAACCATAGCAAAGCTTGTATCCAGCAGAGTGGTGCAGCTATATTCGTTATAAAAACAAAACAACAAAAAAAAACTCATACATTGAAGAAGTTTTACAGCCAACGGCTCCCTCTCACATCTTGTGTAAATTTTTACTGATTACCTACAAGGTATTGAGAATCTAGCACCATACTATATACATATTCACACAAAAAAGACCATGTACTCTATTCCTCATCATCTGTCCTACCTATTGCCCCTTTCTGTCTGTCTGTCTGTCTGTCTGTCTGTCTGTCTGTCTGATAGAGTGAATGAGCCTTTGGTCTATCTGCACCCAAACTCACTACCCTCAGACCTTCAAAATTCTGAAACTGACCAATTTAAATAAGAAAAGGGACATATGTACTCAATTTATCTAATGCATTTTCTTTAGATTATGTCTGTTTCCTTTATTTGTATTGCTGACAATAGATTTGTTTGCTTTTTAATCTTTTAACGGTGACATTGAGACCCTTGAAATTGGACTACAACTAAAACTTATACTTTTAAATATGCACGAAAAGTTTATTCATCATGCTGCCCTTTACTCCTTTTTCATGTTTGGAAAATATTCTACTGAAGCTATTATCTACTGGCTAATTACATTCTTCAGCAATATAATATAATCATAATGTCAACATGTTTGTTGTTGTTGTTGTTGTTGTTGTTGTTGTTGTTGTTTTGCTTTTGACCACTAGGGGCTCTAAAGGAAGAAACTCTATATAAGGATCTGGGCTGTAGAATAAGAGGATGTTTACCAAAATGGCGGTCAAACAGCATAACATGAAATCAATTGAGAAATCAAAGTGTTCTCTTGCCTAAATTTGAAGTAATAAAGTACTTTTTTGTTTCTTTATTAATGCGTTGTATGTTTCCTTGCTTACAGATTCTTAGACTGTTTGATTTATATTTTGAGGGACTCCTAATCTTGGCCTGTGTTTTTACTGTGATGATATGAAGTTATCACATGATATGTGAAAAACTTCATAGAAAGATAAAGATTACCTGTCTATATTATTAGGATCACCACCAAGAGACAATCTTAATGTGAAAAATATTAATTTGGTCATTTTGATGGTGATGATTGTTGAATACATCTGGTATAAAAAGGAGCTGCACTTACATTTGATAAAATGGTAATTTAATGAATATTTCAGCTTGCAAACTATACTTGTTTGATCTCATTTATATAACTAACCTTTCTAGATGGAGCAGTGGTTTAAATATTTCCTTTTTTAAAGGACTACAGTTGCCGCTTCTAGTCACTTAAGCATTCAGTGACTTTTGAATTCAGTGACTAGTGAATTTTCACTATTAAAAACTGCGTAGTCACTAAAGTTGGTCGAGAATGGAGTGAGAACTCCATACAGGTCAGTCAGCATGGAGTGGAATCCTGAAGTGAGCTCAGCTTGCTGGGGACAGGTGGCTGTTTATAAACAGATGGAGCCAATGAAACTGCTGGCTTCTCCACAGCATGCCAAAAACAAGCAAATAAACACAGGACCTAGGAACACTTGCATTGCAAAACTATATTATAGATTACATTCCTTATTTTCTAGTTGGCACTTTGCTTTTCATCTGTTTAAATCCACAAACAACTTAAATTGAAATTTGGAGAGGGAGAGACCAGGGAGCACGAAATGGACCATAGAATTTGCTTCTACCGTTTTTCTGTTTTACTCCCTCTGTCATTTCTTCTTGTTTTAAGACACCTACTTCATAGGTAGAAGTCAGCCATGCAATACTGTAAATATTAGAGTCAGGGTGTGTGCGGATTCAATCATAATTTACAATCTGAAATCCATTAGCCTCTCTCTCTCTCTCTTTAAATTAATCTCTCCCTCAAGCATTAAAAAAATGGGCTCTAGAGCTTTTTTCAGAATTTAACCTCCTGATGAAGCAAGTCAGTCTGACTGGAAGGATGTAGACTGAATGTTTTTATACATAGAGCATTGCGCGTAAGAAATCCATTAGAGAGTTTGGATGGAAGGATGGATTGAATTTCAAGGCTGTGTATCCACAAGGTAATACCTGAAGCCAGGAACCATTAGTCTTGAATCAGTCTGCTCTGATTCTCTCCAAAGGAGCGCATGTTTGCTTGACAGACTGTAACCTGACAAAGCAAAGAATGATAGACTGCCACAGAGAAGCCTTGTGCAGCATAGCATTGAAGAAAAGTTTAGATTGATGTGACCAACCGGGAAAAATTGAGCTGATGCATGCGGATTTTGAGCTTTGTTCAGAACATCCTACAGGCATGCAAAATTAAACAAGACGTAGAATGTAGTAGACCATTTTTTTGAACTTTGAAGAACAGATGATCGAAACTTGCATGCTTTTGGGTCATCAAATTGGTGATGTAACTTTTCTCTCAATTTATCTTTTTTTTCAAGACATCAATACAGTAGTTCAAGTTACTGGTTCCTCATAATGATTTATAAAATAAATGTATAATACTACTTTATCAATGTCTCTACTGATTAACAAAACATGAAAAACAAAAAATGATGGGCTTTTAAGTGAAAACCAATTTAGATCTCGTATCAGTTGTTTTGAATTTCAACATTTCAACAAGATAAAAAAGACATTAACATGCAGGAAAATAGTTCTTACTATCAAACACGAAGATTCTTCCATACTTCTTACTGCAGTAAAGATGGAAATAGTTTGCTACCCAGCACTGGAAAAGCTGTTGATGTAGATATGGCTCTGGTGACTGTGTACAAGTAAATAAAGACTGATACATTATCTAAATTAAAGTATATTATACATTGTACATCAAACATTAATCAAAGAAATCACTTGATCTTCTAGAACTCTCCCTGAAGACCATGATTGATGACAGATGAAGACAGATGATTAAAAAATATGGTCACATTGATTCCAAACCCATAAACAAGAAGCCAAAGGCAGGCAACTAAATGTGGTTATGACAATAACAATGACGAAACACAACTGTATCACCAGTTGGCTCAGAAAAATAGTCTCTATTATTGCTAACATGATGAAAAATACAATCCAATAACTCAACAACTTCATTAAAACGAGAACTTCCGTTTCTATTTTAAGAGCAAAATATTGTTTGGTCTTGATTGCATCAGTGTTGATGGAAGGGAAATTTGGAAGAAATTAAAAATTAAGAAGAAGGTTGTTAAAAAAGATGTTGTTATCATTCTGGGAGGAAAATGAAATAAAGCCATTCAAGTTTTATATACCTTGCCAATTAAAATATTTCAACAGGTAAGATTTGCAACATAATTAAAAAGTGTGAAACGTTCAGCACAATTATGAATATAATTTCTTCCTGCTGGATGCACAAAAAAATTGGTATTTAAAACCTTGTGTGGTAAAATAAAAGGTGAAGATGTTGCACCTTGTGTGAAATGTGACATTACAATAGATCAGAGGCAAACATACATGCTTCAGGGATTAGAAGCTTGTTTTGCTGCCGACACAAATAGCTGATATAAATATGAACTCATAAATATTAATGTATGTAAAGATCGATCTACAGCACATGGTACGCTTCGTACTTGTCAAAATCAGATACTGTCATGGAAAAAAGTATATACACTTAAAAATACAAGTTATTTTGTTGCAATTATGGCCAATACAAAGGTTTTGGAACTTCTTTATTGACATTTCAAAAACAAATTGACATTCTACATAAAAAAAAGGTTAAAACTAAAAAAAAAATTTAACTTTGGAGAAAAAAATAGTAGAAACTCAATACTTAAAAAAATTATTTTAATAAAAAAAATTCTTTTTTGTCAGTTATAAACAATTGCGCATGGTGATTTTAAAAAGGACAGCAAAATAGTCTGTGAAATCGTTTGGTATGCAAATACGCCACAAAATAATTACCACATGTACAGATTATGTTGTCTGAACATAACTGTTGTTTTTCAATGCAAACCCATTTTAAAAGACAGAAAAAATTCTACCTTTCATGATATCGAGTTCCTTTTGATGAGGAAATAATTATTTTTCATTGAAATCCATCTGTCTTCCCTAGCGTGAGCCTTTCTATATTACCAATAATGAATGTACCCTCCCCATAACAGTAGGAGCTGTAAACATTGGCTTTGATGGTGTGATCTTAGCTCTGTGTGACATCAGCTCTTCCCTCTCAGTAGGATGCTTCCCTCACCAGCAGCCGGGGCCACCATGAGCACTAAGTTCCTGGCAACAATTCAGAGATGCTGGTCCAAAGCCAAAAATGAAAGAAGAATACTTATGTTGTGTTGTCTATTAAGGGTGCAGGTTGTCAAGAAAACTCAAGTAAATTTTGTCTAAATCAGGCTTGGGATTTGAGACTTGATGCATGCTTTTGATAAAATAAGCTAGAATAATACACAAAATCTACAAAATATGGGCATTTATCAAACATTGGATGGTCAAGAATGGCCAACAAAACAGAACACACTATTCTCTCTTGGTTCATGAGAACAGTCCTAGTGCATAAATGGAGGTGGGGTTATTATTAGATGATCCATTATTAAGAATTAAGCCTGCTATACTTTAAAGTAGACTGGATATTATAGAGCTTGTAAAGCCTTAGATCACTTAATGAACTAATAAAGAACGATTGTTCTCTACAGTATGCAAATAAAGCCAGCATGAATAATTCAGGGAGAATGGACACCCTGAAAGTTGACCAAAAGTGTGAAGAAAGTCTAACCTTTTTAAAGTCAGAAAATTAGAGACTTGATTTCAGAGTGAATTCCCCACAACAAGCCCCAAAGCAAGTCCAAGCTTTGAAATCAAGTAATAATGTCTGCGATTGAATCATGCGCCACGTTCTAAAAGAAATATTCATACTCCTAAATAAAAAAGTGCTCTGTTTCAACAAAGAAGTGGAGAAAGATGGAAAACCATGCCTTTGGGCAATTTCAAATAATCTCTTGATTTCTGGAAAAAGCTGGAGGGATGGACTACAACCCCTTTGAGCTTTCAGACAGCATGGCCTTTCATCAAAGTGCACTTTAAATATTCCTGAAAACTGAGGCCAATTTTAGCAACACTTTTTCTTTTTAATGGGTTGTTACATTTTTTCTTTAATTAAACAGTTCTGCTTTGATTCTTTTCTCAAGAAATGTAGATGAATAAAGCCGGGAGGCAAATAGGAGATGCTCCTAAATTTGTTTTTAATTTTGTAGTTGTTATTTATTTTATCAACTTTTTATAAAAAAAAACATATCCTGCATTCTCTTTTCAGAACTAAGCTTAACAAACAAAAAAAAAATAGTTTGAAGTTTGCCGTTACTCAGGTCCTTTTGTCATGCAGTAGAGCAGGTGAACTGCTTCGGTGAGCTTTATTGGTCGATGCTGTCACTACACACTTTTGACCTTTGACTGGTTTCAATTTGTACTCAAATCAATTTCCCCATGACACCACTTCCACTTTAAAGGTATAAAATTAATCTACAATAAAGACATTCCTTCTGTAAAAACACAAAACAGTTGTAAAAACTAATAAATCACAAAATAATTACAAGTAAGTCAAAGAGCTTTTTCTTTGATTGTCATTTTGTAAGATGTATTTAGTGTGCAAGTGCAAGTATACACGTCTTGGTATTTATTATGTATTATCTATTTATTATATATTTGATAAAATAACAGAAATAGTTTTTATATGTTAACACCAGGATTTTGAAGTGACTAATGCTGATGGCTAGATTGCTTTATAAAGAGAATATTCTTTTTAATAGACAATGAAGGAAGATAAGTGTGTTACAAGTTTTGTGAATCTCTAATAACTTAGAGCACATGAAGAAGCATTCCCTTTGCTATTTTGCAGTTAGTGACTTTACTTTGCTTTATTATGCACTAGAATGAAACTAAATTCTAAGCAATTTCTATTTCTTCAGTTAAAATGAGATCTAATGTCAAAATGTACAAAGATGGAGCTTTGTATCTTATTTATTTGTCTGGTCTGTCATTGTTTGATGTTTCATTAACTTTTATATTCGTCTCATCTTTACCTACAAACCGCATGAGTTTTCATAGCTGGTGTTGCTTATGTTTTAAAACCTTCAGGTTTCATTATCTTGGTAACTTATTGTCTGCATGTTCATGCTTATTTTGTAAAATACAAGTGTTACTAAATACCTATATCATGATCACAAAGTTGTAGAAGTGCAGTTTTTAATATAATCAATTGATTAATCACATCGACTATTTCCATTTTTCCATTTGATCAGAAGATATTTTTATGTATTTATGGCAAATAAATAAAACAATCAATATGTAAAGGTCAGAGGATAGGGGGTATTTGAATAAAGTGCATTTAGTTTTGTACATAACATAATTATAAACTTTAATTTCTCTTCATTTTTCACATAAAATGTTCAAAAATTATTCAAATGTTCAAATTAAAATGTTTAGCATCATCATGCTGTACAGCACAACACAACACTGTGTAAATGATTTAAAAAGCACTTGTGACGTTGTACAGATCAGTATAATACTGAAGAATGGCTAGCGTTAATGTTAGCATTGATGCGATACAGATCACAGACCAAAAACGAATAAACAAAGACTTTCAGTGTGTCACCTTTACATCCAAAACACTGAAAGGAAAAATGTGATTATTTCACGCTTGGAACTACTTCTACCGTTTTCCCTCGCTTTGTTGTTTTTGTGAGTTATAAAACCATCATGTATCTTTTTAAAATCATTTGTAAACAGATGCGAGATTTATGGTCGGCTAGGATGCATCTGAAGTAGATTCTTAAAACTGGAAGTGGTGCGAAATTAAGCTTTGAATAAAATTTATTTAATCCATCTTTTTTATCAAATAATTTGAATCAAACAACTATTTCAGCCTGGCACGAATGTTTTGTGTGGTCTGTTCTAATCAAATGGTGGATGCTACAATCACAAAAGTTTATGAAGTATATGAAGGCATCAACTATAAATATTTTATCTCCAGTTTGAGCAACTGGCAAACAATACCTTCTAGAGATCGAACAGTATTATGTATCATTTAAAATGTTTTAGATAACACAGTGAAGCTTCTGTGGGTAGATTTGTGGACTAACATGAGATGTGGAACAAAAAAAAACTTTTTAATTAATAACCATAGTGTGCAGAAGCAGTGGTACAAACTCTTGCAGATGAAGTTCAAGCAACCCAATCATCAAAATATATAAAAAAGTAACTTTTTATCACAAGTCATAAAATACAGACAGCATTAAAATAATAAGTCAATGAATTGGCTTTGCACCAACTGAGCAGCTGCCATTGAGATGAATTGGAATAAGTCCAGTCTGGGCAGTTCGCCTCTCTGGAGGATTTATAGAGGCTTTGGGGCACTTGACCACAAGCCCCATCTTAACTGCCTCCTGACTCAGGTCATTCTTTCTCTTCAAGAGCGCAGCTCTGCTGATGGGTTCCAGTTCATGCGATCATGATCCCTAAATGGATTTGAAGAAGATGAAAAAGCATATGTCAAATGCCCTCTGTCATCCTCAGGCAATGTCTTCTCTCATTCAATCAGGAAGTTGGTTCCACAAAACTAAGATGGACTCTATCATAAAGGAGTTGCATTTCGGATAGTTCAAGACATAAATTACTTTACAGCGTTAACTGCATTGATCTGGGTGGTTGTTAGTTTAGGTTTACAAATACAGATCAATACGAAAAGATAAAATGAACTGAGGTGAGTTGCAATCAATATAACGTAAGCTTCCAAACTGTAAAAAAGCTAGATAAAATAAGGATGATAATGAAGTAGAAAGCACATATGGGAACTAACTTTTTATCGTTGTGTGGTATGTCAGATCAGGTTCTGCTTTTGTGAGCAAGACGTGTTCTCATTTGGAGGTGGTTTTATTTGTTCTTTGATCAATAAACCCACCCAGGATCCATCCAACTGTACTTCATTGTGGTGCTCAATCAAAGAAAGCTTTTACTGATCACTATTTCTTCAAAGGTATACTCCCTTGAATCACAGAGCAAGAATATGAGACACAAAAAAACCTTACACTCAATCTTACGCTTGTTTTTCCTCAGTATTAGTAAATAGTAAAAATTAATAAATAGCAAGAGTGAGCAAGGGTCTCACAAAATGTAAAGTAACTATACTAATCATGTCATGTGACTTATTAATGTACATTTGAATATATGCTTTAAAATACTTTTTTTACTAATGCTTCTAAAACAATGAAGACAATTGAGATAAATTCCTGAATAGTTATGATTATATAAGTATTATGAAGATAGGTAGAGAAGATCATTTCACCAGCCGGGGACAGTGAATGAGAATGTCATGGTAAAATGCGATTTGACTTTGAAACCATCACATTTTGTTGTTCATCTGAAGGCAAGACGTAAAGTTGTAAGAGCTTATGAAAGTTTGAAAGGGGGGTGTGTTATCAATCAAAGTTATCAATATTTTACTCAATAATCAGAGAACAACTATCAGTTGCTCTTCATTTGAAAATTCTTTAGCTCAAACTTACTTTTAGAAACAGAATACCAACAATTTGTCTCGCTCTGCTCAAAAAATGGTTTGCATAAGAGAAACTGTCAGCATTTTAGTAATGATAGTCTTAACAAAAAGATGACACGAATGTTGTGGAAGGAAATGTCTGAAGGTCTTAGGCACTGTTGGGATTAACAAATTACAAAAGAAATTTATTACTGTAACATATTACATTTGTAGTAGCGCGAATGCGCTGATGGTCATGAGATCACGCTGTCCCATACAAAGCACGGATGCTGTTGTGAAGCTGGAGCCATACTCATCCCCTACGCATCCAGACTTACTCACGATCTTACGGTTGTGGCTGGGAGACATAAGTCTCCGTTCCCTATTCGGGAATGTGGGTTATGAAAGTAACCACTACGTTCCCCATCAGTCGGTCACTACGACTTATGTCGTTGACAACTATGGGAACACCCTGCAAAATGCCACAAGCTTGGTCCTTCCGCATCGGCTGACGGCCAGGCAAGCCAGGCACATCAGTAGTCCAGCACCAAGCGGGCCCTCCTCCGCCCTGGCCTTAAGTATAGACTTAATTTGTAATGGACAATCGGGCAATAATTATCTGTTCAACCAGTGAGTAAAGGTTCCTCCTTTTAAAATGATCACTAATTAAATCAAAATATACCAACATACAACCCAACTTTCAGTATCTGAGACCATAATAAACAGGCGCCAGCTTGTCAATACTTTGTGAATGACCTCGTTTTTTTGCCATCTTCCAATGCAAACTCAAACTGGTGTGGAAAAAACAGATTAATGCTGACTATTAAATTTCATGCATTAAATTGGATAGATCACTGACACCCAGAACAGCATCTGAGAGACTGTAGATAGTACCGGACAGTAGGCGCTGAACAATCCTCCACCTGGACTGCTTGTTAGCAGAACTCATTTGTTTCTTAAATGAACTCTAGAAGCCGTTTCAGTGTGAAATTGGCTGTGCTGGAGTGTAATGTTGGAGCATCAGCTGTACCAGCTAACAAACAAATCACACCCAAATAGCACCATGCATCTAAAGTAAATTAGGCTCGCATGTGTATTAGAATTTCCTCATAACTTCAATACCCCTGAGAAAGGTAACATTTAGTTTCAATCGCATTCATCCACTCAAAATGCATATTATGGGCTCTGGTGCTATAAGAAATCTTGACTACAGAGTATTCAATTCATAGCCATCAAAATGTTGGGGTTCATTCCCTTGTGAAAAATCTAATGACTTAACCTAAATGAAAACATGCCACATCATAAAATATACAAGATCGAAAGAGCTCCGTTGAGGCGAGGAATCATGTATGGATGGTTTTCTTTCAGATCACCAAATAGGTTTTCAGTTCTTTCACAAAACATTTATATAATAGTACTAGTCAGATGGAATGACTATAAAACTAGCTTTTGACTGCAAAAGAAAGAGCCAAATTTGAGAAAAGAACCCATTTTTTCCCATAATGGTTCCTGTACTTAATTTAATTGTTTTCTTTATATTCCTGGAGTGGTGCACACTGATTTTTAATGTATTTTGAATTTATGTTGCATACTGAATGTGCTATTTAAACAATAGTTTATTTTGCTTTGGCTTTTAGAGCACAAAACTGTCCATTACGCAACAATGTATTCCATAAAATACATGGTTTTGCAGATGTGTTTGTGATCTGAGAGAAAAAATTATTGAGCTAGAGATTTTTAATACTAAAGTGTTATTCACTAATATTTTTTTTGCAAGTCTAGGACAGAGAAACAGCGTTCTTGAGAAATGAAAGAAACAATAATTTAGACCATAACGTCATAATGTATTCTTATTAGAAAGTTAAAAAACATGGAAGATAGAAATTAAAATATTCTGATTAAACAATTTGATTAATTTTTCAAAGCCCTGATTAAACTCTCTAGAGTCTTGCACTCTCCCTGGAATATCTCTTTTTTGGTAAAAATTCAATCAAGAATTTAATAAAAGTCCAATGCACTTATTACATTTGTATTGGTTGGATGATTCATTCGATTACTAGCATCTATGCTCAAAATTCAGCTTTGTTAAATGTATATTAAGTTTCTTAATCTTAACATGATTCATTGTTTGTTCTTTGATACTATTTACTTTTATTTTTGTTTGCTCAATCCATCATTTCCTCTGCCTTTCCTTTCTTCTTGACAACATATTTAATATTACTGTTTCTTCCTTGCTTAACACCATTTTCTGTTTCTTCATTCATTCGTTCAGTTTATGTTAATCCATTAACACACCAATTATTGCTTTTATATTTTCATTAAAAAATTCATACAAGAACAAAATGCACACATTATATTGGCTAACCATGCTTTAAAAACATATGAAAGTGTCAGAGCTCTCAGAGTCTCAATGACGTCAGTGTTTTTTTTTTTTCTTTGATTCAATAGCTTCTATTTTAGATTCCACTTTAAAACATCTGAAGAGCATGTATTTAGTGGATTGCCCTTGAATGACTTGACTTACTTCCATCTAGCCTGAGCAAATTCAATTAGACATACATGTCATTAGGACAAATGTTTACTTTATGCTCTAATAAGGAGCTTTCAAATAAATATCCTGGTCTTCAAAAACATGCATGTCTGGGTGACTAGAGACTTAACTGGCCACAGGAAATAGTTGGATTAGAGCCTTATGAGCCTTGTTACAATAGACAAATAGAATGTGTATTGTATTTTATGTACACTGAAAAAAATGGTAGAAATAAATCAAATGACCAGTTAAGTTTACGAAAATCTGTCAGTTTTCATGACCTACACGGTTTTGTACACTGACACGTTTGCAAAAATAGTCTAAGCTGTAATTTCTCAGGAGACATAGGTCCTTTAATGTATACAGAACAATGCTTGAGATCTTCTACCATTCTGTAATCTCCAGCATTGTCTTCTTTACCATAGTTCAGTCTGTTGGGGTAGCAGATTAAAAGCAACTGACTTAACAAGCTCATAAGAAAAGCAGTGGAGTGGAGTGGAGCTCGCTTCTCTTGTGGATCTATCTGTAGATGCTGAATAAACTTCTCAGTATCATGGACAATACAACATATCCACTTCATGAGTCAGTGATGTCATACTGAAGCAGTTCAGCCTTCCAAAACCAAAAACTGACTGACACAGGATATCATTTATAAAAGGTGCAATAAAACTCTATCTCACCAAACAAGCAACCTTAAATAGACATTCAAATGTCTATATGATGTCTTTTGGTTCAGAAATAATTAGATTGACGTCCTGTTCAAGTTTACTGCCCTATGGGATAACCTTTCCCCCTTCATTTGGGAACTGTTATGATAACATAAGCTAGAGAGTCTTTTTTAATTTCAGTAAACATTGTGCAATATTAGATTATCAGAGAACATCATACCACTAATTATACAATAAAATGCAAATAATGCGTGATATATTTCTTTCATTATGTGTAATATATACTTTGTGTTTTTTGTGTCCTTGTGTGTTTGTATTGTTGTATATGCAGCCGCCGGAGATACTATTTTCTGCAGGATTAAAACAAACCTATCTGTATTTTGAAACTTTCATAGTATTCTGAGATGGTTTGCTGATTGAATAGATGCCATTGCATCATCTTTTCTAGTTGGTCAATGGGCATTGTAAATTTTGTGATATTTTGTTAAAATACATGGTAAATTATATGTTTGTTTCTAAGTAGTTTTTGTGTTTAGCTTGTAAAGTTACATGTGCAAGTAATGGTATACCTAATGGTATAAGAATTAGTGTGCTAAGGAGTTTATTTCCTACCCAATACTATGATTATGTTCTTATTTCAATAGAAATATCTGTTGAAAAAAATTTATTATTCTTAGACAACCCATTTTCTCACTTACAAAAACTTTATCATAAACTGTAGCTGAACCATGCTCCAGAAACCAATTCTCTTTTGTGTTGTGGTGTTCAATTATTCCTTTAATCATTTTATTTACTGTTTTCAGGTGAAGTTTAAGCTGCATTTTAATTTCTTTACACTTGGTCAGAAGATCTGTTCTCTCAAAATTATGGTTTCTGAAAAATTCTAAACACTGTTAAATCTAAAACTAAAATGACAGCAACTGTAATCCAATTGATTTCTTTTGATTAATCAATTTTTCTATACATCACAAAACATATTATCAAGTAAAACAGTACTCAAAATGTACAATAAAGTTTGTTGTTGGCTCTCAAAGCAAACATTTCTCCACTCAGAGTTCAAGTTGTCCATTTACAGCTGGTATCTCTGGAGCCGGGACAAGCACTGCATTTTCTCTCGTCTGGAAATGAACTTCACTTGTCTGGCAATGAACTGTTTGTCATAACCTTTTATAGTCCTTATAACTCAAAAGTTCATTGGCTTCAGCATCATCTGCTGTTCATGTTGTAGGTGCACGTACAGAGTGTGTTAAGTTCATAGGTTGCTCACTAGAGCCCCCTCAGTCCATCTCGCAGATGTCCATAGATGACTCTTCTTACATATCTGCCCTTTCCCCTACAACTCCTTTGAAAGCAGTTTAAATACATTTCTAGCCAGATAACTGTAACACACTTATTACAATATCTGTGTTATCTTTCAAATAGGCATAAAAATAAAGTAAAATCAGTGAATCTAACGTAAAACTTTTACACTTAAACTAATCAGTGCTAAACTATAAAAAGCACAACATTCATTCTCAGTTTCCATCATGGATACTTCCATGAACTCGTTAGCTCAGCTACTTACACTGAATGCTTTATGTAAAAGGGGCCTTGACCATAAAAAAAACAAGAATAGAGTCTTCACTGGAAGTGGAAAGTAATGAACATACATTTTTTTTATTTGCAAAGAATATTAGATGAATATATCAAATACACAAATCCGCAATGCGAATATGTTCAACTGCGGGGAGAAGATTTTCCTTCATATATCAAGCACAGACATGTTTTTTCACTTTTCCAGTGTATTTTACATAAAATGTTTAACTTTTCATTGAAAATATCTCATCAATAGAATTGTGACAAGTGGCTTACTCCGACTAGTCCCTAACTGGGTATACATGCGAAAACCCAGTATATTTTATAATTATATTATGTAAAACAGTTAACAAATCAAACTAATAAACAGACAAAATGTATTTATACAGCATCTGTTTGTCATGTTTTAAAGCTTTACAAACAAGAGGTCTAATGTGGGTTAACATGATTTAAGATTAACAATAAAATAATAGAAATGCAATAAACAGACAACTTGAGGACAATGGAGTTTGCTTTGCCTTCAGAAAGTAAGATTTTCTTATACAATCTACAGGGGTTATGTTAGAAAGAATGGGACTGTTATATCAATAATGTATAACAAAAAATATATAAGCCAAAATTGAGGGCAGTGTAGAGTATGATAATTCATTTTCATGTTTTTATGTTGTGGCAGGGAAAAAAATGAATTCCTGAAGGGTAGCAGCCCTGCACGAGCCGGAGGACTCGGGGAAAGAATGAATCTTTTCTATTTCCGGCTCAAACTGCATTTGGTTAATATTAGGGAGCGTTATGTGACAGAAGAACGAAAGGAGTCGAAGGACTCTGGGGGAAAGAACGAATCTTGTAGGTTTACGGCTCATATTGTGTTGGTAAATATTAGGGAGCGTTACGTGACAGAAGAACGAAAGGAGTCGGAGGACTCGGGGGGAAAAGAACGAATCTTGTAGGTTTCCGGCTCATATTGTGTTGGTAAATATTAGGGAGCGTTACGTGACAGAAGAACGAAAGGAGTCGGAGGACTCGGGGGGAAAAGAACGAATCTTGTAGGTTTACGGCTCATATTGTGTTGGTAAATATTAGGGAGCGTTATGTGACAGAAGAACGAAAGGAGTAGGAGGACTTGGGGGGGGGGGGGGGGGGGCGAATCTTGTAGGTTTCCGGCTCATATTGTGTTGGTAAATATTAGGGAGCGTTACGTGACAGAAGAACGAAAGAAGTCGGAGGACTCGGGGAAAAGAACGAATCTTGTAGGGTTTCCAGGTCATTTTGTGTTAATAAATATTAGGGAGCGTCACGTGACAGAAGGCTCCGGGGCCGGACTGGACTCGTTACCATCAGAGAGAAGAAATGTGAGGAACGAATGAGACTTTATCCTAAAGACAGATCAGAGCTGAGCTAAATCAGACTAAAAAACCCAGGTAGGCTTAATTAAAATATGTTTTTTTGCCTTCTAGCATTATAGTTTTGTCTTATTTGTAGTGTGATTCGGGTTTGTTCATTCATTCATCTTCATGTCGGCTTTCTTCCCTTTCGGAGTCGCCACAGCAGAACGAACCACCAACTCTCTGGCATATGTTTTACACAGCAGATGCCCTTCCAGCCACAACCCATCGCTGGGAAACATTCACACACTCATTCACAATTTAACACTATGGACAATTGTTCTTACTCAATTCACTTATATCGCATGTCTTTGGACTTGTGGGGAAACCGGAGCACCCGGAGAAAATCCACATGATCACAGGGAGAACATGCAAACTCCACACAGAAATGCCAACCAACCCAGCCGAGGCTCGAACCAGCGACCTTCTAGCTGTGAGACGACCGTGCTACCCACTGCACCACCGTGACACTTTGATTCAGGTTTGTGTATATACTAAATGAGTTATGGAAGAAACACAACCTTTTATTTTTATTTTTTTTATAAAATGAATGAAATAAACGAAATGACTCGAAAAAAGATTCATTCATTTTGCTGAACAAGACTCAAAGATCCGAGTTGGTGAAATGATCCAAACTTCCCATCACTTGAACACACCTGAATTCACCGATTAGGCTCCTCTGAGTTTGGTTGAAGTTACTAGTGTGTCTCTCGAAACAGGGTTGGAACAATAACCTGCAGCATCAGCCGCCCTCCAGGAATTGTGTTTGATACCCCTGCTCTAGTCAAAACATTAAAGTAGTGGGACAATGAGTACAGTTTGCATTTTTAATCAATTTCAAGCTATGAAAATATATCACATAAACATTTAGTAGTTCCTGGCCAAAGGCCTCATAACTTAACTTACATTTTTCAAATTTAGCGATGGGATAAATATTAAGGGACTTTGTTTCAGTTTGTATGCGGCAGAAAAAAAAAGTAGTTTGATTCTGTCTCTTATACCTCAAACAGATTTGTATATTACAAAAACTCAGTGCAACTGAAATGAGGACTTCCAGAAACATTATTCAGAAAGAATTACTTCTAAATGCACTATACTGACAGCACTCTGAGTCAGCAAAAACTTTAATATGCAAACAGAAAAGAACAGAATTTATGCCTTGAGAATCTTTCCAGCACACTCCTAGAGTGCCTCTCAAACGCCTCCTATTACAAGTTGTCAAAGACTCACATTAGAATGCAGAACAGACTTGTTGTTATTAAAACTTGTTTTCGTGAGTGTGTTAAGCTTAAACTCATAAAATGCCACCAGAGTTTGTAAAGCACAACTACAAGAAAAATGCCAGGTGTTTTTGTGCTCCAGAAATTCTGTGTGCTGTCCAAAACAGTGAATACCTTTAGTTTTTTTTGTTTGAGGTTATTTAATTTATTTAAACTTTATATATTGAACTCATGTCATTCTAATTCTCAATAAAATGTATTATTTACCAACTTCTATTCCCCCACAGGGCCGATCCTATAAAATGAGTTCACCATATTTAAAGTCAAAACCAGCATTTTATGGCTTTAATCATTAGAAATAACTGTTCTTGTATTAGAGTTTTTTAGGCTGCAGCACCTAACTTTTTTTACATGCTATTTTTCTTTATTTCAGGAATAATCTAACATGCCAGGTTACAAGCTCAAGCTGTTTGTAGCATTTCCTTCAGGAACATCAGGTTCTATTGAAATGTGGAGCTAACACACACACGCACACGCATGTGTCAAACAACAGGCTTTTTTCTGCATGCAAATTTAGTCCAGGGCTCCCTGAGACCTGTGATTTTGTTGTTCATGTAAGAGTGGTGGCGATTTCAACAAAGGCAATCATTCCTACAAAAGATGCTTCGGCATGCACGTCAACTGAAGAGCTGCTTGAGCTCCTCTATCATTATTATTGAAAGCTTTTCATTGACATTTTAGGTGTCAGGGCTACAGGAGTTGCTGTCTTGTCAGCGCTTTAAAAGAATGCAGATTGTTTCTGACAGACTCACACTCGCATTAGATGAACAGGAGGTCAAGACAAAGCTCTAGTCCAATGCATGAACCTCCACTGCACATGCAAAAGAATTGGTGGAAACATTTCTAAACAGCCTCCACTGTTGTTTTGAGACAGATGGTTTCTCTTTAGAGTCATAATCATTTTAGACTGTTAGTGCTCTGCATTGATTGTTGCCTAGCATGTGAAAACAGCAGCTTTTTACAACTTCCTGCAAAAAGTGAAACTCCAGATCAAAACCACTGTCATGGAGATATACAGATAATTACGGCATATGAAATACAAACTTTATCAAATACAGGGGTCACAAACTAAGGAAAAAAAAGGCCTCACACTGAAAGTTTATGAATTCAAAATATTTTTTTGTATATTTTAAATTGGTATTAATTGAGTTACAAGCTAATAATGAGTTCCTGGCATCTAGTGATGTAGTGCACCAGCTTTCTATTGTATCTTTCTTGCCACTGATTCAATGATTGCTGCCTCGGAGCTGGTTACAGTCTCGACTGCCTGTGGTCTCTTTTTCTTCTCAGTCTCTGCTGTCTCTGACCTCAGTTTTGGCTGCAAAGGTGTCCTGGTGATTTTAATCCAAGAACAAAAAGAAAGCCGCGAACACTTTCATGTAATTAAACAATATTATAGGCTATATTTTACCACTCTTCAAATATACCCAATCAGCAGCATATGTAGTCAAAATAAGCATCAGCCTAATGTTTTTTTTTTTCTCATCGATAGCGCAAGTGCTCCATAACGTATTCTGAGAATAATTTACACAAGACATACCAAGTTCTCATAAAATGGTCATAGGTGAGGACTGCTGCAAATGTTATTTATAGATACTTAATTGAGGAAGTGTTGAATTCAGTAAATGTAATCCTGTGGTATAAATGTTACAAACTAGATTTTTTTTTTTATTATTGTTTAATAAACAGCGTCACGGTGGCGCAGTGGGTAGCACGGTCATCTCACAGCAAGAAGGTCGCTGGTTCTAGCCTCGGCTGGGTTGGTTGGCATTTCTGTGTGGAGTTTGCATGTTCTCCCCGTGATCGCGTGGGTTTTCTCCGGGTGCTCCGGTTTCCCCACAAGTCCAAAGACATGTGGTATAAGTGAATTGAGTAAGAACAATTGTCCATAGAGTGTGTGTGAATGTTTCCCAGCGATGGGTTGTGGCTGGAAGGGCATCCGCTGCGTAAAACATATGCCAGAGAGTTGGTGGTTCATTTCACTGTGGCGACCCCGAAAGGGAAGAAAGCCAACATGAAGATGAATGAATGTTTAATAGACAAAATAACAGAAAATTAATGACTTTTGCAAAATAACTGCAATGTTTGAAATAAAGAAAGAGTGAAAATGAGTTGTGTCAATTCTACAACTTTTCTGATTTTGGTCTCAGCCTTGACTTGGTCTCGGCTTAGCATGCCTTGGTCTTATCTTGGTGTAAATACCCTCTGGTCTTGGCTGAGTCTTGGTCTCTGTCAAGGCGGTCTTCACTACAAGACTAGTGACATCTCAATTTTTGAGACAAAGGCACTGATTAATGAGGTTTTAAATACAGCATAGCTTATGGTTTCAAATGAGGTATTTTTTGTATTCAGCAAAGTTAAAGTACCAGAGTAAAGCTTGAAAAAATTTAAAAACTGAGTAAAATCAATAATAAAATATACAAAAAGCTTCTGCCAGAAATGGATGCTCTTATTAACATCAAAGTAAAACATGTTATATAAAAGAATGCCACAAACAGCAGATGCTGTTTAAGTAAGATAAACAAAATGAAAGGTGATCCTTTAAGTAAGATGATGAGAGATTAAACTACTTTAAAGTACTCTATATTATATACCCTCTCAACCCCCTTTAAAATTCTTCGTCGTAAAATAGCTACTGTAATCATAGCTCATAAGTGAGACACGTCTGTACTGAACACCAAGTGTACTTAAATCAGGATGCATTTGCTTTTGCTTGCAAAAGAGAGTGAATCTCACACTGCGGGAAAACATAGGTCACTTTAAATGCCTGGTTGACTATCCATTGTAGTGAAGAATTATATACGTTCAGTTTAAGATAGTGTGAAGTATATGCGATCCTGATCAAATCTGGGTAAACCTAAGAAATGGGTTATAAGAAATGGGCATTACTTAACATAAAAAAACACTCTGGATTTACTTTGGAACGACGAATTCGCAGTGGTATAAAACCTATGGTCCAGCCCTACAGATTTTTCCTTTATGAAAGTAATCACACTGTAATATTGGAGACTGTTAATTAAATGTATATATATAAGTCAAAGAGATACAAACAAAAGCATAATATAGTTTAGTGTTTTTATTAAGATTTAAGTATTAAGAGAAAACCAAAGTACAAAACTACTCTATATAAAAAGTATTTGCCACTACACTTAACATAGGAAATACAGTTCTAAGTTGTATTATAAATCTATTGTTTATGATATGCACTAGGAAAAGATTTTCACCCACTCATCTTTACAAATTCACAGCAAATGGTTTTCTAGCATGAAGTGCCTTATTAAGGTCATGTAACAACATCACCATTAAAATTAAGTCAGGACTTGTACTTGACCAGTTTAAAGTATTGCATATATTTCTCTTCAACCATTGAAACATTCACTTGCTGGTGTTTTTCAATCTTTAAATCTTCACAATTGCAGAACCCAAATTAATTTCAGCTTGAGGTCCCAAGTAGATGAACTTGCATGCTCATTCAGAATGTTTAGGTAGACATAGATCAAAAAGTCTTCCAATACCTGAAGCAGCACAGAACATTACACTACCTCCATCATATTTCACTTCTACTATGGCGCTCTTTTGAAAGAGATTGCTTTTACCCCAAAACATAATGAGACACACACCTTCAAGAAAATGTTCAACTTTTTTCTCATCAGTCCTATGAGATCATCCAAACATTTTCTGGGACTCAGTAGCACAAGCAGTCAGTCTTGGAACTCTGGAGTCATGCAAACTTCTTTTCCTCAATCTTTCTGAATTGTAATGTTGGAGTTATGACCATTTACCAAATCATGTCGATTTTAGGATGTTATTAAGGGTAATTAGTGACATTTAGGAGGAGTGATGTAGCACTCTTAGGGTTATTTGGGTCAGCCAGCTACCCCTGAAAAAGATCCCATTTAAAGATAATAGCTCTCCCTGTGGTTCTCTGTAGTCCCAACGTTTCTGAATTGTAGACTGATGGATCCTAATTACTGTGGCTTTCTGTTTGATGTCTGGCTTTGGAGGATCTTTTGGTTTCCTCTGCTTTGTTAAGCAGATCCTATTTGAGGTTTTCTAAACGGAAAACAGACGTAGTAGCAATGCTAGCAATTTAGGGGACAAATCAGCTACAACATTTGTCACATACAATGAAATACCTAAATAATTTTTGTTTTGAAATGATCAGTCTACATCACAAAAATGTTACTACATTGCCTTGAAAGGGTAGATAAGTGGCTTCAGAGAATAGATGCATCATTTATTCATTGATCATTGAATAAATCATTTGATCATTATGAAAGAAAAAGTGGACATAATTAGGGTCACATTACAATACAACGTTTTGAAAAAGAAGGAAAGAGGCACTTTCCATTTTCATTAGCTTTGTTTCCCACGCAGTCGTAAGCCTTGAAACATGGATTCAATTGTTCAATAGTTCTTGCTCTTTACATTCCTCTGCAAGTGATGAAGAGCATGATGAAATCTGAGGAAAGCATGTCTTTTTAAAACCATTTGCTAAACTGAAGATTATTTGCAGCTTGCATAAGCAAAAAGGAAAGTCTGTTTTTAAATAGAAAAAAAAACGACATTACTGACATTATCCAATTGATTGCTGCAAGAATGAAAGAATAACTCTGAACCAGAGAAACAGCACTACTGGAATGACTCTTAAGTAAGCTTCAAATAAAACTAAATTAAAACAAAATTTTAGTAGAATAATCCATAAAGTGGATCTTCAGGACTGTTGGAGTCTCCACAGAGTGGCCATACGTAGTCTGCCAGCATGACTGGCTCAGATACAAAGCCGGCCGCGTGGAAAGGGTCTTTTTGCTTTGGCTTTCCTGCTGAGGAGGCAGCACAGCATGTGCCTTCTTAGGCATGGGAAGGATCGATGGGGCTATGTGAGAAAAGCTAGAGCCTAAAGATTTCCAGACGCTTGTAACGTCAAGCCATATACTTGATCTCTGGACAATAGGCAGTTGCAGAGCTGGATACTGTTATATCTCTGTCTGGCCATGGGGGAATATGATGAATCCTGTAGAACACAACAATACAGTTTGTTTGCTGCGATTCCAACCAGTGACTAATCCATAGTACCACTTGTCTTTGTTTTCCTAGGCCTTGCCTCATTTGTTTCTGAAACCAAGACAGAGCATCATCCATGAAATCTGTAAATTAGAAGTTAAATAAAGTAAGAGAAAAATAGAAATAAATTATATGTCACTTGCCTCAAACCATGCCTCCTTTTCAGTAAAAAATGGGTATTTTTGCCTTGCATCAGTATCCAGTAGTGCTCAGTTGCTTGTTTCTATTAGCATCTCCTCCCTCTCTCTCTTTCTGGACCATGGTTTGATGACCTACTGATAGTTCAGCAGTACCCTACGCCCCAGCAGCTGACCAGCCCTTCAACCTGCTGGAGTTCTGCAGTGCCCACACATGGCTTTGGCGCACAGAAGCTGCCAACCCTTTCATTAGCAAACATGACCTGGCACCAATCACATGACAAACAAGGCTATGGGTCAGCAACCCCTCGCTAAAGATTTCCCACCTGCCCCGTGGTAAACAGACCTGCTGAGTGCACTGCTGAGGATTAGATGAATCAAGCTGTTGTTGACATCTAGACAGTAGTGGGTATGGACCATTTTTCGTCACTATTAATATGAAAAAATATCTATCTGTAGTCCTTGTCTTGCTCCAAAAACTAGAAAAATAAATTTCTAACATGGAATTTGTTTTCATTTCATGTTTTTTTTTTTTTGTTGTTTTGTTTTTAATTCCTAGACCACCTGACCATTACATTACAATTTTCAATATCTCCACTTCAATTTCTTACAAACATTACTAAAGTTTATCGAAAAAAAGTTTATGCTTATTTATTTAATTTTGATTTTCTAAAGCAAAACTGTCCGGACTCATTGGACCTGGCAAAGGTACTGTTATTTGGATATTTGGAGTAATTAGGGACCCCTAATGGTGACATCATGAACTTTAGCATGCAAAACATGTATACAGTAATTTATAAACTCTAATGCACTTTGTTTATATGCAGACTTCTAAGGAATGTGGACAAAGCAAATCTTTGCTTAGAGATGCTAACATGCCAGGTTTATAAATCTGACTTTTGGTGCACCCATAAGTTTTGTGACACACATAAAAAAAAATCTCTTTACACATATACATTTTTTAAACAAGGCTAGTGGATTTTCACACATCATCCAAAACAGCAAATTGTATTCTATTAGAATGCCTAGCCATCTTAGGCATTAGCTACAGGCAAAGTATGCAACAATGCAGGTATTACATACTGTATTTTGTCAAAAACTTAAACAAACCATAGTTTCATAGTTTTTTACCTGTATCACAGCTATATCGAGTTATACAGGAGCAGGATTTTTTTCTTATTTTTGGTCAGGCTTATCATTTAATTCCTTTACTAAATTTTGAGGGAAACACATTGACTACATGAAGGTCACGTTGGATTATTTGAAGTAGCAGGCCATTTTGGCAGAGACTGTGACACAGATGGTGCATCAACTGAAGCTGTTGATCTTTGGACTTTTGTTCAGGATTCTCAGTCCAAAGAATACACCCAAATCCACTGACAATTGATTCAAGTAATCCTACTAGAACACATCAGAGAGGACTACGGCTTTAAATCTCATTATAAATATTAGATGAAAGATGTTGAGAGTGCATGTATAGTGACAACCAACAAATACCAATATTATGGGCATCTCCAGAAGAGAAATTTGAGAGGAATTAACAAGAAAACACACAAGCTTGTAAGCAGTTTTAATTTTAGACCTTTGTTGGAAGATATAAAGATACTTTTATTGAACTCATAAATGTATAAGAAAGGATTTTAAAAATACTTTCAAAATGCTTCTTTCTTTTAACAAACCAAAAGTCATATCAGTGCTGTAGCACATTTCTAAAAATACTCCCGTAACCAAGAATTTCAAATCAACAGCCAAATAATTGAATTGTTTCTGCATATTGCAAACATCTGTTAAAAATCACCATGCACTAATGACTGTTTTTGCTTTTATTCCAACAAAAAACTGTGAACCTGTGAACAGATCATTCATTTTAATTAGCAAAAGTTGACAGGCAGCATGATTTATGTTTGATTTAGCATCCCCATCAACTGCTCTCTTGACTATTTGCTGGTTCAAATTAGCAAAGCTGGCAGGCAGTTCGTAGCAGCTGTGTGTCTATGACTAATGCTACTGAAACAAACATCAGAGCGACAGAAGAACTGCTCCACCGTGCCCCCACATTACGAAGCCTCTTCACTAATTCAAGAATCTAATCTAATTTCCCTCAGACTTGCAGAGCGTGAACAAACTGCTGTGAAGCTTGCCGTCGGTTGCTGACAAAGGCTCTGAGAATAAACATGTACAAGCGTGTCTGCTTGTCTTGTCATCAGTGGTCATTGATCTGTATGTTCCTGGTATGAAAGTGGCTCAAAGACTCCTTGAAAAGTTTACTTCTAGCAGAGATCAACACACTAGCATCTAGTGCTCATAAAGTTTCTCTCCAATCTGATTGGCTAGAAAATCTATCGAAACCAGAAAATTTTATTTTTATAAGAAGTGTACTCCTCAATTGGCTTTTCGCATGCATTCATGTATCCCTCAGAGGAACCAGAAGGTTGAAATTATACTTTGAGCCTCCAAACACCCACAGCCATTTTCTGTTTGTTTTACTGTGATGGATACATGTGGAAGCACACCTGAGACGCTGACCGTTGATATTCAATGTCAAAGTATTCAATATTCTGTTGTGTGCTCTGAAAAGGAATACTGGTTTCTAGTGTTGCTCGTGGTTTCACAGTTTTGGGAGGGGGCATGTGTCAGTCATGAATTTCTTTCTTAAGTGAGAAAACCCAGAGTGAGCAGGAATCCAGGCTTTCAATATCAGAATCTGCCACCAAACATAGATATTTGGTCTTGGAAAGGTTTTTATATAATAAAAAACAACAATAACATAAAAATAGCAGCTATTAAGCATTTTTGAAAATGACCTCTAATAAAAAAAACAAGATCATGACCAAGCCAGACTGAGCTCATTTAACAAATCCATAAGCTAACACAAAGGAGAGGTTTAGTACGAATGATTCAACAAATCAATCATTTGGTAACCGCAAGCAAATCCAGTAATATGTTAAGAAAACTAAAGCTTTTTCGACCTTGCATACGTGTCAATTTGTTGTTGGAGACAACAAAATAAGGAACCTTATTGTAAATCACAATAAGGCACTTTAATTGATAAATTAACTCCAAATTAATCCAAAATTTACAAATGAGCATTTCTATATAACACAATGACTACAAAAGAGTATTATTTCCCAAATAGACACTTTATTCACATGTTTAGTCTATGCCATGTTACATTCAAACCGTTTAGCTTATCTCCAAGCTGTCTTTTAACACAAGAAAATCAAAGTATTATTATTAGATAAAGGGAAAGTACAGTGGAGTGTCTCTCCTGACTTCACACTGCTACTTTGCACTGAAGTAGCAGCTGTTGATTGGCTGCACCTCCATAAATAAAAATCCACGTTGTTGGAAACACTAGAAATGCAGGAAAAGCATGTCAAAATCTGAAAAATAAAAAATAAAACTACTATTTTTTAGGGCTGTATCGAATATTTTTATTATACATCATAGTTACATACATAGTTATAGCCTTTTCATTTACATCCTGCTAGTTTAACTGAATGGGTTACATGAAACTGTCCAATAGGATGCTATTCAATGCATGTGGAAACTCTGGGTTTCACAGAGAATTTAACATTTACTCTACAAACATAGACTGAGATTTAGCAGACATCCTATTTGAACTCATCCCCATAGTAACAAAATCTACCCCATTACATCTAAAACACTGCTGCTTTGAGAGGGTTTACTCTTGGTCTAATAAGGTTTGTGTGATATTTGCTCTTAAATTTCTCCAGGACAGTCTATGTTATCTAAGGGAGGGCTCGGAGATTGAATAAGAACTGAAAATAGAGGATTCTTTATGTCGTAATGTGTCGCTTCACTGCTAATAACAGCATACAACGTAGGCGCCATTATTAAATTAGCTAATAATTAGGCAAGTCAATAATTTTTCCAAAAGTTAGAACCAATTCAATGAACATTACATTGTCTTCTTGTTCTATTATGGATATCACAAAACAATCTCAAATATTCAACAGCAAGCTTTAATGAGGTATATATATATATATATATATATATATATATATATATATATATATATATATTAATATATTGTAATACCTCATTAAAGCTTGCTGTTGAATATTTGCTTTTATTGTAGCCTCAAAAACACTGAGCAAGCAAATTATTATTCCTACAAAAATAAAACAAACAGTGACTCAACAAAACACTTAAATGCAAAGAAAACCATCTCATGATTAGATATTTATATATTCAAATACAAATATTATGGTTCAGTGGAAGTTTAATATTAAAGATTGTGTGAAGAATATCAAATGCTTTGATATTTAACTTAGATGAGCCAATTGTGCAAAACCAAAAAAAAAAAACGTGCAAATCCTTATACTGTTCTACAATTGGCAATGAAAGTCAGGTTTCTAAAATACATTCTCAGAAGCAAACTTCAGATGTCCCCTTCTAACAAGTTGATTTGATGCTTTGTATGAATGCTTGGCACATAGTTATAAATATATCAATTGAAAACATTTATACTCTACAAAATGATTTGTTTTTGAGTTTAGTGCTTTCAGTGATCCTGAGGTACTGCTCATCCAGTTCTCTAGTCACAGTGAAGTTTGTACGGTGTCCCTATTATCACGCACTGTTTTTAGCAGATAGAAAATGAGGCTCAGAGCTTGAGTAAACAAGCCACTGCTCATTTTCAAAGCATCACTACCGGTGAAAATGTCAAAAATTGTCAAATATATACTATTTGGTGTATCTGAAGTGATGAGAACCGCACCTCAACACTTGTTTACGCCTCAAACAAACAAATAATAAAAAAGCCACCTTTTAAGTTGTCATGAAGTTGTCAACTCAAACAATATACATTGAAAAACCTGTAAATGTTTTTTTTCTAGCTGTGAAGTTGGGCAATTTTAACATCGCTGCCAAAGAGTCCCTGCTACTTCTGCAGTCATCCTAAAGTTGTCATGACAAACTGCCGTTCAGTAACTTCCTATTGCACATAACTTAACACATGGGTGTCCAAAATCAGCACTGTACAGATCAGCTTCAACCAACATATACCACACCTGATCCTGGCCCTGTTTGCTTATCTGAAGCCACAACAGTATGAATAGTAGACCAGGATTGCAAATGAATTGCATAAAACTTTATGACACCCCTGAATTAACAGATATAATGTACTTCGAAACTCTGCTTCTCAGGGCTTGTGATGTCATAAACAAAGCGGTTTGAGAACAGGTTGTTTTAAGGTACTAAAGTTAAATAGAGATTAAGCAGAATATTTCCCAAAATTCAATAAATTGTTAGAAAAGAGTATTTACATGAGCATAATCCCTACATTAAAATATTTTTTCATTTGCAGTAATTGGAGGAAGATTCACGGCACGTTAGGCTTTGCTGTTGGCTTTAGGTGTGATAAACAAAATGCAACTGAACTCAATTAGGCATGCTCTTCATTTAACTGGACAAAATTGCTACTTAAAAAACCAAAAATTGTTTCAAAATTGTCTTTTTTTTTTTTTTTTTTTTTTTCATCAGTGTGCATTTTCTAATGCCTTGCAACAAAATCTATAGAGTTGGACAAATATTCAAACAAGTGCAAATACAAAGACCAAATAAACATACCCATTTCTGACCTGCAGTAAATGGAATGAACTTCAAAGTTCTTTGAAGACATTTTGCAATGGCAAAAAGCTAAAACTTAAAAATGTTAATTAAGAACAAGGATAGAATAAAAAACATGGTTTAATTTCACAAGGTTAAAGCAGTTTAAAGTAGGGAGATCTTTTTACTAAATGATTTGTCCTCTGTATCTCACTTATCTAAAACGATGAGCACTGGAATATTCATGGCAATGACTGTCGCAGGGAGGCAATGAAGGGTCCTTCTGTCTTCTATTACATGTACACCAATGAATTCATTGCAAATATCATGAAGGCATGACCTTCGCTTTCACCCATGTTCATTATCAGCCAAGCCAGGACTCATGCTCAGAGATTATTTCACTGTGTCTAAAAGAGCAAGAAAGAATGAGAACACAGCCAACCATCATGAGGTGAGGGACGGCAGAAAATGAATATAAAATGTGAACGCAATTTTCTTTCATCTGAGCGGGTGACTTGGTATTCGTGATGAACATTCAGAGATCAAAAAGTCCTATTAAGTCCTTTCTGATAAAGCAGTGCATGAGAACGGAAACCTCCCAGAGACATTTAACAATGAAGACATTGCAACAGAATATAGATTTGCTTTGAAAATGTGTTTGTCTAAAAGAAGCAAGGCTAGAATTTTTCAGATGACAATAAAACTCTTGTCTGGGCAAAGGTAGACTTTTGAGGCAAAATTCATTTTAGTAGGCACAAGCCTGCTTGAGAGGACCTTCTTAAAGTCAGCCTGACATCCATAAAATGTCAAGAGGAATATCGAGTATTGTAGAATATAAGATGGCTAAAAAAGTAGAAGTTACTCTAATAATCTGAACAACTTATGAAATCTCTTCTTCCTCTTCACAAAAGCGTGTAATGAAAATGTAATGAAGGGAGTCTCAAACACATATTTCTTTTGCCTTGCCAAATTGATATGCTTGAATGTTATCATGCTAAATTATTTCTACAGACTACTACAACAAGTCTAATTGTGTCTCTGCAAATTTGCTTTTTTTATGTTTCACTCTAAGAGACAACAGCAGCTAATCAGTGTATCTATGACTGTCCTGCACTTAAACACTGTACTGTACGTAAGATTAAAAGACAATTCACATTTTACCAGATGAATTCGATTATCTTTTGCAAAAATGTGTTACAGGGTCAATTTATGTAAAAAAAAAAAACAATTTCATTTTGGAAACTATTTTGAATCAAGAGTAAAATATTCAGAATTATGATATGACCAATCAATTTGAACCAATTGAAAGTAACCTTTTAGATGAGGACACGTTTAAAAATGAAAGAATCCCTGACATTTGACAAATATTACAAACTTACCTTTTAAATTCTTTTAAACACAGAGCTCTAAGTAAAGTAGAACTAAACCCTAAAATTACAAATTAAAATTTATAGAATTAATTTAACTAGTCTAACATGGTCCATCTCTATATAGAGCTACATTAAACACAGAGCCTCTGCTCCAATTACAATTTAAAAGAGTTTTTGTTGAGTTTTATATAGAGGAATATAAATATTTATTAAATGAGTAAGACTTCTGTTTAGATGATGAAAGGAGCAATTTGACTGTTTAGATGATGACTCATCAATGACATATGAATTTACCTATGTTTGAGTGTTATTTGTTCTCTATTCAGAATATATTTGGTCTTATTCTGCATAAAATTAACTTTACTTTCAAGATAAAATTTTGTATATAATAATAAACCAATTCTGCCAACCATTCTTAACATAATCCCAAAAAGACAAAAAAAAAACAATCCATGGTATTTAGATCTTAATTATTCTAAATGCTCACATTTAAAAGTCAATGAACTTGGAAAAATGCTATTTTCAAGCAAATATCTCAGAACTTCAGCTGTGGTTGTGATCTTGCTTTTCCACGAATTGCACAAACCACTTAATTTCTGGGTTCAAAACCGATACAAGTAATTGATTCATTTAGCTCCTCTGGCTGTCTCCCTCTGATAAACATGTTCTTCCCTTGTTGGAGGTGGTAATGAAGGTGCTAACAAACTTTTATAGCATTACTTGTGAGTGAGACCACAGGAGAGATGGCGTTATCGAGAGTATTTTTAGATGTTTTTCATTTCCTCGTGCTAATTGAAATTTTTGCAACTCTATGTGCAGTAAAATTTCCCTTGAGACCCACAGAGATACCAATCTAGAGATACAGTAAAAACCGTTCAATTAAACCTATATTAAATTGTTTAACTTCATCTGGTAAATATCACTTTATGTAGACCACATTTGTCAAATCCATATGACGAATTGCTCTGAAGCTGAACATGATTGTAAAGGCATGTAAATCAGGTTTTGTGATACCAACATTTTCTAATTATGTGCTGATAATAATGAGAGATAAAATCAGTCAAATGACACGGTGATGCAATGATGAATTTGGCATATTACCCCGAAATGTTGGAAGCGACACCCATCACATTATCTCTCTCATATTACATTCATGACATACAAAAGCAGTGAACCCAGGGGCAGTCATTAGCCATTATAGTGCCATTCATCATCCAGATTTTGCATTGACCAAACGGATTACAAATGTGCATGCAAAGTGGTAACCTTCTCCTTGGTTATCCTCAACGGCCTCAGTGAAATGGCAGCTTCACAAGCTGTAATGATGTCACTGAAGTATCACTTGTCATTTCTCAATGATGGCCAACAGAGTCTCCACACTGTTCAAAGGAGATGGATGACTCTGCCATTACTGCTGCAAGGTAAAGGTCACAATAAACTGTCTGTCTGCATCAAGAGACCTCTACTTTCCAGCAATAAGGAAAACAAACCTCTCTGTTATTTATTTAAGTTAATTAGTAGAACACTGGCTCTTAATCTTACACGATAAACACCTATGGATGTAAAATTTGCAAGTTTTATTGTTTTCATTTATTTCACTAATGTGATGAAATAAAGAGAATATATAAGGACAAACCCAATGAAAGGATATTCAAAAGTCATGAAGAATGGTGTTTAAAATTACCCAATCAGATACTAAACATTTAATCTCAATGTGACTAAGGATAAATAAATCCATAAGCCTCTATATAAACTGCAGGTCGGCAGTACATACACACACAACAGTGTCATGCACACAGGGCTTAACTTGTCAAAACTTATCAAGATTTGACCAGATTGGGGGTATAAGGTAGAGCGAGTTCATTTTTCAAACTGTAAAAAAGAGTGTAAGTCACACCAGATACACTAAGAGACTCTTAAGAGACAAAAGTGAATGGATAATAGCTGTAAGCATGGCATACAGTTCAGGTCAATTTATGAAAATGAACAGGTCCAAGGGAAGCGCCTGAACCATGTACACCCATGTAGGAGAAGATGAGTGAGAATACAGACAATGTTTTCCAAAATACAGTTCACCAGTCTCCTACATTTTAGATCATGGAACTGCTCCACTGACAACTGTTTACTTCCTAGAGGCGCGCATTTTGCCAGTTTACTTTGATTAAATCTGCCTTTTCCTAATTACTGGTGTCGGCCTCAGGCATCAGGCCAGTGGAGCACTAGCTAAATGTCTGATGAGTTTGGTACAGAACAAAGAAGGTGCACAATCTTGGTAAATTTAGACCAAAAAAGACCAGATACGCTTTTGAATCAGAGGATTTGTATTGCAAAATTATTCTCTTGTAAAGCCACTGGAATATAGCACCTCAAATATGTTCAGCTAAAGTTGGGTAAAAAAAGCGCTAAGAAAATTGACAGACAGCTAGCTACAAAGTCCTTTATTCTTGTTTATATAAAATTTCTCTTTAGCTTTCAGAGTATAGTAAAGCAGTAGCTGTGCTTCATCTTGTTCATCTGTAATGCAGCTTAGCTTCATAAAAGCACATCTTCTCTAGCCAATGGCCCATCGATTTCTGCTTCATTACATCTGTCTAAGCTGACATCTATCTCTGATAAGATATCTCCATTTTGACACAGCATAGCAAATGTAGCCAGAGTTTTGTGCATTCTTAATCTTACTTTGAAAATCAAAAGCAGTGAACACAATCAGAGGAACATTGCATCCGCAACTATCTGGCTAACCTGGTTACATTTTTTAATACCATGTGTGAAAGTTGCATACATTAGTTCAGCTTGAGCAATCTTGCAATGTAGCTGAGAAAATCTGAAGACAGAGGGTACAAAATGTACTTGTCAAGAGGATTATGTAATTTTAAATGCAAAGAAAAAAAAAGATTTTCCGTCCTACTGTCCTGGCAGACCTAAGTCTAGAATGAGCCAGCATAGTGTCCAGCCAAACCCTTGATCAGATTCATTTTCAAGCATAAAAAATACAAAATACAATCTTGCCAGAATAACTATTAAATGACAGCTGAACTGTAGGGATAACAATTTAATTCTTTAATCTCTCAGCTATAGCGGTTGGGGTCCCAAGAATGTGATAGAGTAACTGTAGTCTCTCTGGAACAATTTCTGTCAGCTTCAAATAAACTCCATCAGCAACAATAAATGAGAAAGCACAGTCAATCAATGGAGGGGATCTCATCAGATATGAAAAGCAATTAAAAGTACCTGGGTCATTTTGAGTGAGTGAATGTTCCTGAATTTTAATGGATCTCTTTATCTTTATGGTTACCCCATACACAACACAACCAAACCTGGTGCAATCAGCTCATCCTTTAGCTTTGTTTCTAATGCAGTTTAGCTTGGAGTCTTTCAAAAAGACAGATTGTTTTCTCTTCAGTCACAGATAGAATACGCCCTTGTATGTTTTATACCTTTTTTTAATCAAGCACATTTATTATGATAAAATTTTAAGCTATCAATTTTGGGAGTTGAAGGTCTCACCAACCAAAAACCTAACATCTAAATTTGTAAAAAAAAAAAAAAAAACTCAAGTCGTTGCACCAAAAACCAAAGGCTCCAGTTGACAATCATCTCATCAAGCCACTATTGCCTGGACTACAAAGTATTTACACTTGCACACTGCAAAGCCTTGTTTGCCAAGCAGATTTCTGAACCCTTTTGCCCTAACACACTTCAGTTTAATGGCTACTGAACACTTGTTTGGAATGCCTCTCCTACTCTTCAAGATCCAATCACATAGACAATATGCAATTACATCATAGTGGTGGAGTATGTAAAATTATATATTCTTTTGCTACAATTTTGTATATCATCAAATAATGCAGGTACCCAACTGAAAAAGTATAAAGTTGATGTCATACAATTAACAAAAAACTATTATAAATGAAACAGTTAATGCTGCACTTATTCATAAAACTGGAATGGTGCAATGTTTTTTGTGTTTCTTGCTGAAACCAATCTTATAGCCCTGGCTTCAGAACACTAAAAACAAAGATGTACAATAAAATTATTGTTAATTTGGAAAAATTTACGTGTTAATTTTAGAATAGGATAAAATAATTTTCATATATTAACTGTCACATATTTGAACATACGTGCAGTAGAAAAATAAAAACCAGAACTTGTATGCATTCTATTTAACTTAATGTAAAATATGTTTTAATGTTATATTTACATTTCTGTAAAGTTAATAATGTAGATCATCATTGTTGCTAGGTATTTTTTAAACAACTATATCTAAGTAGATTGAGTTGTGTTGCATTAAGTGAGGCAAAGCTGCGTTGACAGTTTTTGGAACAGAGGATCTCATTCAAAAACATATGCGGATTATTATGACAATAAAAAGTGAACATTAGATGCTGGGTTTGTGCTACTTTAGTATGTGGGCAGGTGTAATACAGTTGCAGTCGGATTAAAGAAAAGATTTTGAGAATATGCAGGTGTTTGAAGTAAAAAAAATATAAGGAATTATTTATTATTACAATAACCTACATTGACGTACAAATATATTTGGATTTTTACTTTTATGTCAGCTTGATTCAATTTGTTATTAGAGTTGCAAATTTACAGCGCTTAAGTTTTGCAAACTAAAAACATGAATAATTATAAACATTGCAAAGTTTGTTTACATCAACATATTTGCTTACTAGCAGCATTACCTCATTTGTAACTTTGCAGAGATGACAAAAACTGGCTAGCCTCTCCATTAATGAAACCTAACAGAATCAAACAGAATCTGATAGAGTGATATGTAATCCTTTTGCTCGGATGATAATATAAGTTCCATCACACAGCTGCAATGAGTTTAGCCATTGAACTCTGAGCTTAATATCTAACATTTCAATAACAGGACCTTCTTTTAAATTCTGAGAAATGGAACCAAATGGTAGCAGCAGGATTATTAATGAAGTCAGTTTAGGCCTGGTGCAGCAGTGCACAATGAA
The DNA here is from genome assembly GCA_900490495.1 of Danionella dracula. NCBI lineage: Eukaryota > Metazoa > Chordata > Actinopteri > Cypriniformes > Danionidae > Danionella > Danionella dracula. Next base: position 547,570 of record UELW01000744.1, read on the forward strand.
TGCTATCCTTTCTTTTAATTTATTTTGCTATGCCTTCACAGTAGCCTTCTGTTTAACACAGCGTAGATGGATCTCTCCTGGCTTACTTACCGCCCTCCAATAAAGGTCATTTTTACCTGCTGTACACGGATTGAATTTGACCTGCCATTTTCCACTGGCAACTCTCAGTGACGGCACACTTCTGGGGGCACTAAGTGAAAATCAATAGTGCAGGCTAAATAAGGTTTGAATCTGGCTGCAATATCTATAATAATTCACCACACCAGTCCAAATCATCCGGCAGAGATTGTAATAGGGTGAAATATGGTGAGTCATTTGTGGCAGTCTACCAGTATGAATGAGATTGCTCTGAAATTACATGTGAAGAGGATGCCATGTTCAAACTCCACACGGGAAGATGAGAGGATCTAGTGTTTCTTGGTGAAAGCAATCTTGTAGCTCTGGATTCAGAACACCAAAACCAAAACTGTAAAAAGCTGAAGGAAAAAAGGTCTATTTACACTAAAATTCTACATGTTAATTTTAGGATAAGATAAAATAATAGTCATGTATTATTAGTGTTATTTTTTTAACAAATATGCAGCAGAAAAATAAAAAATCCACACTTTTATGCTTTCATTTTAACCTAATGTAAAATTATTTTAGTTTTAAAATAGTTTAACAGCACATATCCGTAAAGTTAATAATTTAGATCATATATCAATTTTATCCTCATTTTGTTCATTTTTATCCTCAGTTCTTTTTGTTACTACCACAGACAACTATTTACCAACATTTACAGACATGTGCTCCATGCTTTATGGTACATTCAAAATTAATCTTGGTGCAAAATGTACAAAGCTGAATTTATTTTTCAACTCGACTTTCCAAAATGGATTTGAACAAGATATGTTTAGTATCGAGAAATCAGCAGGCTAGTAAAACATTAAGATTTTACTGTGATATGACTCCATTTTATATAGATAAAATGATACACCGTTACCAAATAATTTGACACAATAATGTGAAACATATTAGTTATGCATATTTTTTAAATGCTAATGTCGCCATAAAGTATGAAAATACTAGAAAGCATACCTTTGTTTCCATGTTATGTGGAGCAAGCCTGAGTATATGCAATATTCTGTGACTGATGCAAAAGATTCAACATCATTACAACAGACACAACATTTCAATGACGTGAAAGAAGAATGATGGGATTAAGCAATTAACTGACTTAACAATATGTTTTTTTAGTGTACTAATAATGCCGGATTTATGATAGAGACTCATCTAACCCAGTCTGTAATAATCTGCTTGCTAAATGTAATTGAAATAAGGTCATTTTGAAAAGTGCTGATAAGATGCAGTATACATGTCCATTTGAGACTCATGTATGTAGTTGCCGGTCCGTTCAGTCATGAATCAAATGCTCTTCCGACTCTAAATGCACAGTAAAGCAGAAACTTAAATCGGAAAGTCTTGTCTGTGTTTAGTTTAGTCAATTTTTCACCGACAGAAGCAAACGTTCAAAGGCAATTTTGGATTTCTTTCAAAACATTGGAGGCCTTCTGAATAATTATGCAAGCATGCAACAATATTTTTTACATGGGATTTTTAGCCAAACTTTACAACAAAAATTTGCTATTTAAGCCTGGGAACCTATTTAAGCCTTAATTGTATCATATTCTATCACCCCTTAGCAAAGAAAAAAAAAACATTTTATTAATCTGAAAATGTTTTCTGGCTCTTTGATCAAACCTGTTCGTTCATTCAAAAACTGTCAGTGCAGCTTTAACCTCACTTAATGCAACACAACTCAATCTGCTTAGAATTATTACACCCCACAGTGCAGTAGCCATAAAAACCTGCAAACTTTAAAAAAAACATTTCCAATAACAATAAATTAAACCACTTATGTTATTTTCCTTTTAGCACAAACAGCATTAGTTCTGAACCTCAAAGTGTCAAAAGATGGTTGTATGGAAGTATCTAGTTTAGAGAAAGTAATACACCTGAAAGCAAATATGGCGGCAGATGTCTCTATCAAACCAATCCCATTCTTGTAACAACACCCACTGAGACAACGAAGCGTTTCTCCAAGCTGATCTTTAAGCGGTAGATGAAAAACAGTTAGTTGTCTTTGATATGCAGGCTTTGAAGGTTTAAAGGGATCTTTATCTCCTCCCAACTCCTCATTTATTTCTATTTTAAGTTGAACGGTGAGGATATGATGTTTGATTTCCATGAGATAAACCAGAGATGTCAAACCAAATCCAGAGACGACTAACACCCTGCAGTTTTGTTCCAAACACACTTCCGTTAGCATTCAATCAAGACTTAATTGGGTTGATCAGGTGTTAAATTATGGTTGCCGCAAAAATGTGTGGGGCGCTGACCCTGCAGTGATTCAGTTCGAAACCCCTGAGATACACGATCAATATGCAGAATGTTTTCTAATGTATGTCTTGCTAACAGATGACAGCATTGACTATCATTGTTCAAAAGACTTCTTATTTTGCAACACACTAATCAGGCCTATGAAATTAAGTAAGAATAATAGAATATTTCAATGAAAAGCCCCCAAATGAAATTTCTAAATCAAACAAAATCCTAGCAAGAGATGTCAATATTGGGGTATGTAACATGAATCATTGAGTTTGCCAGCACACATCTAAAAATTGAAAGGGGGGTTTAAATAGGTTGATGTAGAAGTGAAAGTGACCAGTCGGCCAGATGTGGAGTGACCCATACTTGGAATTTGTGCTCTGCATTTAACCCATCCCAGTGTACACACACAGCAGTGAACAAACACATGGTGAACACACAACCGGAGCAGTGTGCAGCCATGGCTCCTGGGGAGCAGTTGGGGAACTGGTGCCTTGCTCAAGGTCACCACAGAATTGGTTGTTGATGATGGGAGAGCAAGTATTTCATCACTCACACGCACTTCAACTCAGTGGATCTGGGGATCGAAGCCCGGACCTTCAGAGCACAAGTCGATCTCCTAATCCACCAGACCACAACTGCTCCACAACTGAAAAGGACCAGCCATGAAAAGACAGAAATGTATACATAGTTGCACTAAATCTGTGTTTAATTTGAGACAGGTGGTCCTAATCTTTATTAAATTATGATGTAATCTTAACATGCACAGTAAATGTGGTCAAAGGATTTCATTGATTTTCCTCCTATTGGCCGATATGACCAAACCTCCCAAAATAAAGCTAATTTAAATCAGCAACCTCACCTTTATAACATCCAATTAGTGCAAGGATGCCAGTGAACTACTTACATCATTGATGAAGTTTAAATGTAAGCAGAAATAACCTATTAGAAATCACTAAATGAGCGATTTGTACATGCAGCCAGACAATTATCTTGGTCATGAGAATATATCAGACCTTTGGACCTCATTACTCTCTCCACTTTCAACATTTGCCCTTTTACTCCCTCGAATACCACAACCCCCACATGCTTGCTGAGGAAATTAAATATATTATTACTCAAGTGGAGTAAAAGTAGTTTTTATGTATTTCAAAAAACTAAACATGTAAATAAAGTCGTTTTATTTATGTAGTATAAAACTATATAGTTGACTATATAGTTTTATATAGTCAAAACTATATAAAAACGTGTTTTCATACTACAAATTTGCATCACTTTTCAATTTTTTTTTTCTTTATAAAGCACTGTAAATTGTCAATGTATGTGAAATGTGCTATACAAATAAACTTGCTTCACTTACATACTGTAGTCTTTGGTAAAATAGCAACAATTACAAAAGGAAACAAAAGGTTGCCCAACATTAAACTTCCATGTTCTCCATAATGCATCTTTTATTTGGCAGTTGTAAATGCTGGATTCATTTCAAAAAGTTCAATAAAATATTTCATTTCTTGTATCCTCTCAGCTTATTAAAGACTTTGATCTTCTTTTGGATTTCTCAAAAACAAAATGATCATAGTAATAAAAAACAACCCATATTTCTCAACACACTTATGAATATGCTGTTTAGAAGAACCCTCCACCCCCACCTCAATGACTACTTATCAGATGCGGATATGCTGTGCGGTGCTTTCGATGGTGAAGTGCAGGCTTTATTGGAAGTCACTGAAAGCTCCCAGGATACCCATCAGCGGCTCGCATGGCCTTGAAATGTGCACAACAGCACCAAAGCTCTCTATTAGCAGTCCAAACACCAGTCTTCATCACAAACAAGAAACGCTCCCCTCTGCATTGCTATCCACAGCCCTGTTTCACTCTGATAAAAACATGGCTTTTAATTTGTATATTCATTTAGTTTAATATACAGTAAAAACAAATGTCACATGTGGCTTTCATGCAGACAGATTCGTCAGAAAACAAGCATGTTGGGTGGATTGCTGATGGCTCCAAACAGACAATAGAATTGAATGGTGAGTGAAAGAGGCACTGTAAGGCAGCGGTCTCCAACCTTTTTTGTGCCATGGACCGGTGTAACGTCACACAATCTTTTTGGGGACCGGCCTTTTAGGTGTGGCTCTGTAAGGTATTTGCAACCTGAATTTACCCCGTCCTTTATTTAAAGTGGGGAGCTTTTTGTGGGATTCTGCAGTCGAGTGGAAAGTAGCTACCTTGCTTTTTCCAATTAAAAATTACAAATAAAGTTTTCTTAAATATCGTTTTTCTTTTACTCGCAAACCCTTATCACCATCCAGCATGATCATTTTAAACACAGTCAACACTTAATGTTAAATGTTTACTCTCAAAATAAGTGTAGCCTTAAATAAAAACATTATAACGTTCTTTCTTGGCTAAAGACCAGGCATTTGGGGCTTGGCTTTTTTCATTCTGCAACCTTAAAATATACTGCCCTTGGTGAGAGTTAATGTTGGACGAGATGTGTCAAATTTAAAAAAAATTTATTGATGTGCTTTGTTTGAAACAGAGACTGCAAATGATCTCAGATGCAAAAGAAGGAAAAAAAAAATGAAGCAGGACATCACGAGGCACTAAGAGAGGAGATGCTCCCAGCTGTTTACAAGGGAACGCTGCAAATTATTCCCCTCTAGACACCCAGGAAGACACTCCTTGGGATTAAAAAAGCGATGCGTTGCTCTAGAGTCATGCAGATTCAAAGTGATCATCAAACCAGAAGGCATAACTCTAGCACACTGCTTCTGCAGGTCGCTATAGATGCTTCCCAGCCTTGAAGCTGCTGTTTTTTAAGTTTAACATGAGTTTGGAAGTCCAGTGATGGAATATCTCCCCAGTCACTTGTGCTGGGGATCTTATCGACAGCTGGAGAAATGGGTATTGTATTTTTTTTCCAGTTTGCAGTGTTCAGCTTGTGTACATAAACGATCGCTCTGAGGCTTCAAGAGATTTAAGTTAATATAAAGTTAGCTTGGTGTTCCAGACTGCTAAGTTTAAATGCATTTCATCTTTTGAATATCCTATTATCGAGTATTCTATTTTGTTAGGAAGTCCACAAATTCAATTTGGTGTTTAGTTCTGGGAGCTATTTCTCATCGCTCGAATTTAGCGTAGGCTTGCTAATGTTAGCTACTTAACCAAGCGGTATTTTAGCGCAAGCTTTACTCTCTGAGGAAGAGCTCTTGAAAATGTCTACTTGTGTCACTGTACCATGTCTCAACAGCTCGTAACTTTTCGTTGCTAGCTATATAAGAATGAGCTTTATTTAAAAACCAAAGCATTTTGAGCTCACCCATTTTTAGGGTTAATTACTGCACCCCCCTACAATGTGTTATTGCCACCAGGAGAGGTACATTTTACTAACTAGGATTAATAACTGAAGGAACAAACAATGATCAGTGACCAATAATTTTCTAGAGCAGATTATTAGTGTGAATCAAAAATGAATTATAAACCTATTTTACCCCATTACGATCCTTTGTAAAACCTTCCATGATCATTTTAAGGTAGGCTTAGCTTCATTGAAGGCTGTTTTCAAGTTTTCATTATTAGATGACACAGTTTACTAAGATGCAGCAGCATGTAATAATTCATTTTACATGACCTTAGCAGATAACACTAACATACTGTGTGCTGTCTCAACTCCTGTGCAATGCTTCAATGATTGATTAGCTCCATTAGCACTTCAGACACCGTCTCACGGTGTTGTGCTACGTCTGTCTTGTGATCCAAGCCAATGTGAAAAGCACATCAGATAACCAATTCTCCCTTCAGACCTAAACAATACTGTTACAACTATGGAAACTAAACACAAAATGTTGCTATGAATGATTGAGGAAAAAGGAAATGGTTTGCTTGTTGAGCTTTCAGCAGCTGTCACGAATTCAATACTGCCCTCTATAGATAAGGCACAGATCCCAGTGGGACTCCCTCTCCAGCTCATCTAGAAACTGTGAGCTCTAGAATAGTGTTGTAGGGGTCAGAGGTTACTGTCTGACAAAAACGTAATGAAAAGACAGAGTTTATCAGACTGGGCTCAGGACTGTTAATGAGGAAATGGAAAGCAGGTGGTCCCTTCATCTCCGATAGAGGTCAAAGCTTGAAGAGAGAAATGGCAGGAAGATTAGAGATGGGGATTAGGCAGTCTAGTAATTTTCCTAGTGGAGGAAATTATACAGAAGAGGTGTGACTGAAGAACAGGGAGAAATATCAGATTTAAGAAAAACTAAAATTCAGAATATTTATTTTACATTTATGCATTTTGCACATGCTTTTGTCCAAAGCGACTTTCTCTAGGGTAACAGCGAATATGCAATTTGTTACAAAGTCAACGTCTAACTCAGGTTGTTCAAAATAGAAGTTGATTTGACTTCTCAATCAATCATAGACAAAAGGAAATGAAACAGAAGAAAAGGAGAGGATAGCAAGAAAACTATTTTATTTGCTTTTTTTAAAAGTTGTTAGCATTGCTGATTAACATTGTGAGAGAGAAGGTTCGGTTGAGAGTTTTTCAGTTTTTATGGGATGGAACCACAAGATGCTGTTCCTTCTCTGAGCACGTAGGGCTGTGCAGGCTTGTGAAGGTAGACAGGAGCAAGCCTTAGCCAAAGAAAGATGCCATTCAAGTCTACTTTTGCAAATGATCTTTTTGGACCCAGACGACTAGTGTGCTAGAGACATGATTTGGCCTCTTTGTTTTAAACTGTCATGTAAAAATGGGTGTTAAAGTGAGCATCAATAGAAAAAGTTAATTCGCCCAACAAAAACACTGGACTCACAAATGCCTTTATGCACAATTGTATTAACTGTTTCATTGTAAAACATATTTAATTAAATCATAATGGCTGTGCTGTTTACTTTTTCTTGCAGAAAAAAGATAATATTTCCAATTTCAACTTGTTCAAAAGGATGGCATGTATATTGTTTTTGTCCAAATTACAATAAATGAAAATTGTATTGTATTTCCCCCCACAATATAGAAACAATTTTGATATAAAGAACAAATCAAATAAAGCCTCCAAATATGTACATCTTAGGCCTAACGGCAGTGTTGTCTCTCAATGTGAGTTTTCTGCTCCAAGATCGAACTAAATTGTGTTAAAAGTATTTATTCAAGTCTGATGTTGAATAAAAGGCAAACAAATAAGTACTGTTTTGGATTATTTAGCAACAGGTCTATGACAGTTTTGCTATGTGGTGAAGACTTTTATTACTGACAAGGAGAACAAAGAAGATGACATAAACTCAAGGTTAACCAAGATAAGGTGAGATGGCTTCAGCCACTTTTTAATAATGCCTGCCACACTGTTCCCATCGCACCAGATTAATGGAGCAAGCAGAAATACGCCATGTCCCGGGGCCATCACTCTTACCGTTTTTGTTTTTATAGACTGCCATTCCATTGTAAATCCCAATGAAATAATGCATCTTCCGCAGGAATATTGGACAAATCTGAAAAAACATCCATTTGTTATGGCGACACAGAAGAGGATGCCATTGCCACGCAAAACGTATTGAACAGATGTCTGGTGTGTTTTCAAGTCCAAGATGAATCAGCTATCCATCATCAGAAGACAGAGAGAGAAGTGTGTGCTGGTAAAGGACTGGAGTAATAATTCTAGTTAATCACTGTCAGTGAAAGGCAGAAGTATTAACAATTCATTACCCCACTTCACAGCTCAGAAATGAAGTATCGATGTATCTTATAACAACTACAAAGCTTCAGGACATGAACTTGATGGTGACAGAGCAGTAGATAGAAGTCTATTCAATGATTCCACAAGCACCTCTTTTGGCCTCTTCCCGCCCTGCGTTGCATCCGCAGAAATACCGCAGCTGATGAAAATGCAATGGGTGTATTATTTATGCAACCTCTCTCAGTAGCACAAGAGCTGTCGAGATTGAAAATGCATGTTGTCAGCTGCTGGCTTCCCTAGCTTGAAATCAATAGAGAGAAGCACTAACCTGCCACCAGGCCTGATGACTGATTGAATTCAGAGAGGCTGTGAGGCTTAACGCACTTCAGAAAGGAAACTGCAGTCTATTGAAGGCATGCAGCGGAATAATATTCCAATTTTGGTGTGGATGGTTTTCCTTCCCAGAGTGCACTGCTCTTACCCTTCACTGCCCAAGGAGGAATATCGATGAATAGTCATTGGGATCATGAAGCAGGACCCACTTTAGAGCAGGCAGCCTTTGCAATCTCAGTCACATCCCGAAGCACTTTGTTTGTGCATAATCTGTGAGCGAACAATCATGCACAAGGCTAATTCAATTACTTCTAGGTGCTGTTCCGTTACCTCTAAAGTCCATCTTATAACGTACATACAAGAGCATAAAAACACAAACCCATCAAGGGTGAACAAAATCGTCCAACATTCTCATATAAACCATTCTTCACTGATTTCCTATTCAAAGCATGTCATAATCTTTAAAATATGTATAATCTTATACCGTTTGATAGAATTGAAAATACGAAGTACAGAAAGCCATAATTGAAATCTTTGATGCAAAAAAAAGTACTGAGATACACTGATGTAGAAAAGGCATTGAACCAAATTTGCATCCCTGATAAAGGTCCATTTTTCATCAGTTCATGCCTTTATTAGTGAAAACCTACAGAATTTACTAGCAACAGCTAGTTAATATCAGAAACAGACTAAGTAAAGATGCTGTATGTAATCTATGGTATCCAGTGTTAACACTTGGAAGACTCACACCAAATCATAATTGACCAATATCCTTTTATCTGTATTCTATTATTAGATGTTTAGATTCATACCTCCTGCTGATTATATACTAATTTTGAACATGATCAATTCCCTCTTGATGTATTTTTTTAAAATCGCTTATCGCTCCTTGAAATGACAAACGTGTTCATATTGACAAGTACAGAAACAATATATAAACTTAAATTATTATAGATAATTCAGCTTCTTTACCACTACACAAACTCGAACTAAGTTTTTTCAGAATTAAGTATTTTAAAGTAATATTCACCATGAATTATTTTGTTAAAGGCACAGTAAATACATGTTTGAGTAAATACAACAAGTTATCCTTTGAAATGATTACAAGCATACAATAATTTTACATGGCAATCATACATTTGCAAATAATTATAACATTAAGGTGTTATGTAGCATTTCCACATCACAAATTACATGCACTGAAACATTAACCAATGATGAAAAATCAACTATTTACTCTTTAAGAAGGATATTTGTATCTATAATATATTGCTCTCTAAACAAATTAATGCATAGTAAATATTACTTACATATATATGTATAACTAATTTTAATGAAAGCAACAAAAAACTTGATTGAACACTCATCAGCCAAGTGAACTCAAACAGATGAACATACTCAAAACTGGTAACCCTAAATACCCATCATGCACTACACACTCTACAAATGAGAGCAGTCAGTTGAAAGATTTCCAAATACCAACATTTTTTTATTTATTTAAGATATAATGAAGCATCAGAAACATATCACCTGAAACAAAACTGGATTAATTTGTTTTGATAATAAGTCAACGAATCAAAATGTTTTTGTATAGTGCTTTTTTAGCAGTTTCTTCAAAGCAGCGTTACCAAGCTCTAAAGTGAAATTCCCTTGACCAAGTTTTTTGATCGCTGCTTTGTACACTACTATGATATGTGAGCTGAACAAATACTCATTAAATATAGTAAATAGAACGAATTTGTACACATAAAATCATAATAGTTGTGATTACTTGTATTGTGAACAAGGGTGTATTTAATAAAACCAACAACGTTGCAAGTAATTTTTTGAGTGCATGTAAATATAGTATTGTACAATCCATAAAGCATTTAGAACCTTCTTGCTTTCAAGGAACATGTGATATAATTGTACTTTTGATGCATGTTAAGAGTTAAACCAGATGCACAATTATGCATGCAAAACCATTACTCGGAATGATTAGCCATTAATTAAACAACCATTAAATGTATTTGATGAGCTTTTGCTGCATATTCTTGTCTAACACTTTCCTGTCTATAATTCTAACTCAAATGACCCAAATTTTAGCACCGATCAGCTGGTCCAGTGCTCCATTATTTAGCATGCATGGTATTTGCAAGTTATATGAAGTCTGATTATCAGTTCCTGGCTGATGAGTCATACAGAGCTGAGATGATTAAAATGATTGGAAATCTATTTGATGTCAGGTGTGATGACATTTAGGCTTTGAATCGTTCATTCATCTTCATACTTGACTGAATCCTAATTAGGATTGCAGAGGTCTGTTGCTGGTGGCTGTCACAGGTTACATGTTTAATCTAGCCACTAGTTTAGGTGCCAAATCTTCTGACCTGAGGATTCTTTAAACTAATTCCCAAAAATAAAAGGGAAGTGTTTATCACACCACAAAATACACAGCACCATACAATATTAAAGGAAAAAATCTATTTCAAATACGCCCATTACACATACGCCTCTACTGCTTATGTTTACTGCATGCGTTACACTTGCGCATTTAATTTAAGTGATGCTCTTTTCAATGCTAGATGGTCCACAAATGGACTGAACATGTGTGGGCTAATTAGTGCATTTTATGTTTTATTTATTCAGGGTTTTATTAAATGCTAAATGATTGAAAACAACTTCTTTTTAGTTCACCTGCAGAGAAAGTTCTCTTCTTGCTCTGTGTAAAGGGATTTAGTGTGCTCCACTAATGAGGCGAGGCACAGCCTGCACAGGACTTTATGTCCTCTCGGTGATACAGGAATACAGTACTTTCGTGTTGAGCAAGAGTATAAGAGTATCCTGTTGTGACAAGATAAATAAAACATTTAGCATTTAATTGTTTATATTACAATTCCCAGAAAAGCAAGTATCAGGTTAATAAACGTCTGGATGTAATCCTTTTACAAACATAGATTGTTTCATACAACTTGAACACGTGTAGTCCCTTGCTTAATTTTACACGTGGATATATTTAGGTATATTTAAAATTGATTTTGAAGTTGACAATTCAGTCATAAGTGACAACTTAGAACATTTTTATATGCTATTCAACATGATGGATAAGCATACATTTGTAAATAATGTGAAAATATTTTTCCTCAGAGGATTGTAAAATGTTTCTGATGAGGTTAAACTTCAGAGCCCTTCTCTCTTTATCTGTATTGTACAAATATAAAGTTGCTTTTTGTAGACTGGGTGGTGAGCTTTATTGCTAGCTTATGCATTTACAAGCATTCAAAGTTGTATGACCGTCACAGTGCACAGCATCTTTCACATAAAAATTACGAATAAACAAAAACTGTGGCACTTCTAAGGAGACATTTTTGGTTTCATTGATCCTGGTTCTATTTAGGCAACTTGACTCCAACTGATCAAAATTCATTTTTTTTTTATCAAACCATATTTAGCAGGAGTTCACTAAAAAGCAACTCCCTTATGTATCGTGAACACAAGCTGTTCCAAAAATTACAAGTAAAAAGCAATAATTACGTCAGAAGAACTACCAAATCACAAACCATGCACTTTGATTAATTTTGAGGACAGAGGACAAGCATTCAATAACTTTTTACAGAAAACAATACAGCAGGCAACACAAACTCTGTAATACAATATTGCATTCCTAAGCATCTTTGAAAATAAGAGTCCAAACCAGTGTTTCACCTTCAGTGAGCTGCTTCAAAAAATGTATTTTTACATTTTTAAACAGCAAAATTTTATTACACCCTCAATCCTAGTCCTTAACATGCTTATTTTTAACCTCTCCATTTATCATCAGTCTATTAGAACTTTGGTTACTGATTGGGATGTTTGATGCAGGAGAATTATTTTGTTAAATGTAAATAAATTCAAAATAAACTTGAACTGAAATTGCACAAAGCACAAATAGTTGTAATCCAAACAATACTTTAACTGTTTCACATCATCATAGAAATTCAGCAAATGATAGCAATGATTAACACCATAACATTTTCCTGCAAAATTTTGGAATAACATTTTGCAAAAAAAAGGCAGAGTCAAGGCCAAGCAGAATATTTTTCCTAAAAAAAAAGAAAGTAGAAAAGAGCAACATGACGTAACTCGAGTTTCTATGAGAAATATACATATCAAGGTTAGATTAAAAAAACACATTAAAAAGACATTTTCTACATTTTTGTAGAATAATTTAAATGATCGATACAGTTCTGTTTGGTCCAAGCAAAATGATGATAAGAATCTACTGATGGTAATAACCAACACCAATCCCACCAAATATAACATTATTCCACCAGATCGTCTTTTAAAAGTTAAAGTTTGACAAACCTTGTCGCTGTGTGTTTTGATTCTCAAGAAGCGTCTGCAGAATGTTTGGTTTGAAGATCTTGTGAGCCACTTGAATTGTTGAATTTATTCACATTCGCTTCCATTTCCCATGGTTGTCTTTAATTAAGTTCTAAATTTTGAATAAATTCCTCTCAGCAAGCAATTTTATGTAGCCCCTAGAACAGGGGTGTCAAACTATACCTGGAGGGCCAACACCCTGCAGTTTCTGCTCCAACCTTGCTTCCAAAGATACAACTTTAGCTTTCAATTAAGCCTTAATTGTATTTTTCAGGTTTTTAATTAGGTTCCAACGAAAGTCTGTAGGGTGTTTTTAAGCAACTGTATCTTGTTCGAGTTTGAAAACTTTGTGCAGTAAAATGCAAGTTTTTGCTAAACTTTTGTGAGAGGACCCAAAACATGGAGAAAATATTTTATTTTAAAATCAGACTGTTTTTCCACCACAATGTTTTTTGGGGAATCTGTTTAAATTTTCAGATTGTACCATTTATTTCTCTATATTATACAAGGGTGTTATAAAACAATTCAGTGTTACAACTTACATTTTTACTATTGTATATACTATAACATAACATTATACTACAACATAACATGCAACAAATAAAACACAATTTCTGGTAGTATAAAGTACAACTTTTGGCCCTCTATTCTGCGTCACATTTGCACTTATTAACGCATTACTTCCTTCTTATCTCATCTCCTACTATAGATTTTTCTATGTATTTTGAAATATATTTGTAAAAAAAAAAGCTCCTTTTCAGACAAAATGTGCAATAAAAATTTTTTGTGTGGAATCAGTCAATTTACTTTTTATGATTTAACACATTATTCAAAATAAATTTTCCTTCAACAATTTACAACAAACAAACAAAAAAACTACAAAACAATAAAATTTCAAAACATGAGAAAAACCTATCTTTGACTAAACAACTTTTAGTTTTGTTTCATTTTGGGAGGAAAATAAAATGAGCTTATTTCAAAGGTCACAGCGAGCGAGCTCATTATCTTCCACCATGTTTCCAAGTTACCTGACGGCTCTTCAAAACAATAATTTAGTTATGAGGTATACTCCTCTGAAACACATCCCCTTGAGATCAAAAACACACTGGGATTTATAAAGAAACAAATTATGCAGCCCTAAGAGCATCTCAAACCGAATTCCATTGTTATTCTTCCTTTAATAACAGTGATATGCTATCCTTTCTATGACTTTGGCTGTGTACTTCATGAACAAACAGATGTGGTTATATAGGCCAATTAGTGGCTGGAAAAACAGACAAGCCTAGTCTGGGTGTTACACGCCAGAATGAAAGATGAGTAAAAGGTGACTAAAAACTGTCAGTCAAGTCCTTTTAAACCCTAGAGGCTCCTAACGTTAACTGGACTGTAGATGAAAAATCAGCTTCATAAAGCCCAACTTCTGGACAGTTGAAGAGGTGCATACACAAAATGAGCTTTTACAACTGTGAATTTTAACTATTTAAAGTTAATGATGCATGGTTAGACCTTTGCAGCATTGAGTAGCTCATCTAAACCCCATTTTTCACAGATTGCACAGCATGCTGAGAGGAGTAATGATGCCTGAGATTGTATTTCTTAGGACTCCCAATTTTCCTAATGCAGATCAGGCCAGTGTCTGCTTTAAAAGATGAGAATAATTACAGTTGATTTGACATGTTTGCTCAAAAACTCCTTAAACTAAATTTTTTATTAGGCATAGAAGAAAAAAATTAATTCACACAAGGTAATGTCATCCATTTTTAAAAATGCTTTAAAAGGGTTCTGGATCGAACTATGGTAGATACCAAAACTTGGACCCAACACAAACAAATCCCAATGAAAATATCTTCAAGGCAGTGTTCTTGCCTGGAAAATAAGAAATCAGCCAACTAAAAGTGAAAACAAATTTTACATTTTAAACATTGTACAAAATTGTCAATCAAATATACTAATTTGTTGGGATCATGATATTTCGAGACCTTAAAGCTCAGAAGAGCATACAAGTTCAACTATTTTTATCAAGTCTGGTTTCTATCAAGTTAGCGGCAAAACAAATGTGTAATTTTATTTTCACGTACACAGAGCATTGTGGATGAAGATGTTTCACCGAAGATTGTGGAGAAATGACCTGAAGTGGCCAGAGTTATTATGAGCGTTCAGTGTTGTTGCAATGACCACTAGATGTCACTGCGGGGCCAGGTGTCAGATTGTTACGAAGCCCCAAACCAATAAGGGTCATTTGATTCATCTGTTTCGGAGCTTCACAAAGCTTCGTTTTGTCCATCACTACTAATATGCATTTCTATCCACATTTGACACTGTGCCTTTACAGAATGAATTCAACAAAACAATGTTCACAAAGTGAATCATCTTTCTTTTAAATACAGCTGACATGAGAATGTAGACAGTGCAGCCCTTTGTTGTATTTTTCCTGCCAAACTTTTGGATGGGGGAGACAGAATATGCTTGGTTTTGAAAACCTAATTTACCGTTACTATGTTAGAGTTTATCCCCTTTTAAATACTACTGAATTAGTTCTGCAAAAGTATGTTATTTCTAATGTTTCACATGTATGTTTTAGGGAGTTTTTTTTTCTCTTGATATCTTGTAAACTGTCTCTCAGAAGTACCCTGTTTGTTAAATTATGGTTTAGACTGAATTAGCATACAAGAGTGTGGGTTGATCAAGCAAGCAATACAATTTCTTAAATACATAAAAATGAAACATAAAATATAAAAGAATCACTTAAAGAATGTGATTAATATAACAGAATAAAAAATAATTTGTTTTTGTGATCCAAACTACAGTTCCAGCTAGTGGCGGCAATGCATCATAACAAGGCTGCAAAGTCCCTAAAAAATAAAAAATAAATAAATAAAAAACAACAACAGCAATAGTAGAAGAAGAAGAATAAGCAGTTTTTGGGCCAGGCTCTTGGTTTTGCCAGATCTCTTCAACTTTGCTGGAGTCTTGAAAATTTTAATTTGGATTTTTAATTTTCACTTGTGTTCATTAAAAACTTGGACTTGGAACTGTATTCCAGCAAAATCATTCTTTTGACTTTTATAACTATAACTGACTAATGAACTTATTTTTCAGACTTATTTTTTACAGACATGTATTATCTTTTAAAAACTACATCGATTTATAGCTAGAATTTTTTCCAAGATGCTGAAAAAAGAAAATCTCAAACGTATTTTAAAGCTTATTTCAAATGTTACAGAAAAATATCTAATCAAACTCAAATATTTTAAAACATTGCAAAACAGTATTTTTATTTAGGGACAAACTCAATGAATTAATGAACTAAACCATCACTGAATTCAGTCTGCCATAGAAAATCATAGATGAATAGATCTAAAATGAAACAGCTCTATTTTCATTATGAAAATATCTGTAAGGCACTAATGTAAATATCTAACAAACACAGCTATGTTCTGCCAAGTTAACATGGTTGCCTCAACAGAAAATGAGTGGGTCCTTTTGGGAGAAGAGCAAAAAAAAGCTTGTAAATTAAAAAATAGTGTTCTGTCCTTAGCAGCCACACACAAGTCTGCCTTTAAACAAAGCCTTGGTATAATGAGTGGCTGTACCTGAGCATGAAATATGAGCAGCTGCTTTTGGAGATAAAATATCGCTGAGAAAAACAGAAATGTAGCTTTATTTGGTGTGTCTGGTACTGGGGAAAAAATACGGAGCATATTGAAGAAACAGTGACCCCTAAATGCGCTGGTAGAAAACGAGGAAGCAGAGGTAGAACTGCAAAGGATCAACCTTGCCCCCTAGTGGAAGTTTCCACTAAGGGCTCTGGATTTCACTGCATTTCACCAAGACAAATGTGATTAGTAATGTACGGGTGACATTACACTAATGACATGTCATCTTTGTTCGGGAAAAGCACATGACTAATCTAAACACGAAGACTGTGGTGTGAAATCTCGTAGGACAGGAAATAATCCAGTTCTGAAGTCCATCGGCTGGCATTGGCACAGATGGTTTCTAATTTTGTGGAAATCCCTAAGAGTCTTGAATGACCTCGTGCCAACAGAACATTGCATATGTATTATTCATTTCAGTGCTTAGTTTGGATTGTCTTGTTGACCTTGTGTCTCTGTACCTGGCCAGAGTACAGAAATATGGTACTGATTCAGATCTTCTTGAGAGACAAAATCAGGAGCGCGACTCATGAGGTCTTGTCCTCTGAAAGATTTTGGAAAAGCAATGACGTCTCTGATGCTGGGAGCTCCTACAATGATGGACACCAGCCGATCCAGCCCTGTTCATTGGAGAAAATGCAGTCAGTTTATTGGGAACTCCACGTTACAGTTGCACTTATTAGGTAGCAGAAACATTTTCTAAACTGATAGTTGTTAATCCCTTTAGAATTTTTTTTAACTCGATATGACAAAAATAAAACAATTTTTTTTTTCTAGCACATAAAAGAAACAGTTTATTACTTTTATTGTATACACTAATACACAAGTGTCAATGTCAATGTCTAGGGGCCAGATCCGTCCCATAAATGTATTATTAATGTCCCCTGGGTTGATTTTCATTTAATTTATACTGAAACTGGTATAAGCAGTCACACTGGTGTTTTGCATGCACCAACACTACATTTCCCACAATGCAACAGTAGCTAGTAACTCAAGAATACAACTGATAAAATTTTTTGAAATTTTTCTCATGTTACTATTTGAAAGCAGTGATTGTAGGATAACAGAGCACCACAATAATGCATTAAATTCCATTTATGCATTTATCTTCATATTAAAGATATAATTTGTTTCAGAAGGAAATTAACTTTTTTACTATTTGCCTGTTGAAAGTGTTTTCCCTTAAAACTAATGACAGAGTCATGAAAAATATCGTTTTCTTTGTTTAATCCTTAACTAATATTAATAATAATATTAGGTCTTGGTTAGGTGCAATCATTTCATATTTGGGCTTGTAGCAAATGCAGTTTTTTTGACCCTTTGTGAAATCAGACTTTGACATCCCAGCACTAATGCATTAAAAAAAACTATCTATATTGATAATCTATATTACATAAAGTGTAATGAAGGCATGCTTATGCCAGATATTCTTGTTATTCATAAGTATGCTAATGGAGAGAAATAAAATAATTCAATCTTTGATTTGTTTTTGTTAAGACGCACCCCTTATTTTCTCAGCCAGCATGAAGAGCACTAATATTATATACATTAATGTAATGTTTGGGTAAAAATTCTATGCAGATAGAGTCTCCAGAAGCAGTCTTGATATTTTTCCTGGGTTTGTTTCTCTAACCAAAAAGGTATAAATGGAATTTTAGTCAATATTTTACATAGTATTTCACTCAATCTATTGGTGGAAATATGTGATGTGATAGAAGGCAAGTTTAAATCTCCATTACCTAATAAGAAAATACAATGTGAATAAAAAGTGAATTTCCCAATGTACATGTCTTTCTGAAAGTTTTGGACAATAGATAAAAATGAACACCTCTGGTAAAGTCTTAACATTTGATGTACCTTGTATTATAAGTTATATGATCTTGATGAACTGTTATTCATGTTTAAACCAAACATATTTTACACCAAGTCAGAAACGCTTTTTCAAACCTTTTATACATTTTCAAAATTAAAAATAAAAAAAAATCTTTGCCTGAATGTTCTTTAAAAATATATGTTTTTTTATGGCTGGTCACTATTCCTGCCACCTTGATTAAGATAAGCTGTCTGTTGATGCAAGACAATCTATCTCAAAATAAAAACATCATGACATATAATGTCAAAATCAGTGTGTTTCTGTACATATTGCAAATAATATATTCTGTATAAATCTCACTTTGTTCATAATAAGAATCTTCTTTTACAATTTATTTCTGTGAAGCTTTCCATGACTTTGATGTCCTCTAACTCTCAGAAAGTGAGGGGTCATTTCATCGTTTCGATTACAACCTTTAAAGTGTAATGACAGTTGAACGCATGAGATATTCACAGTTCAAGAGAACACAAGCAAAGCATGTCATTTGCGCATGTATTACAAACAGAAGCAGTGCTCCTTTTCTCCAAAATAAACCCAAATAGAAGTTCTCAAACATCAAGGGCAGTTCATGCTTCAATTTAGAGTCTCAAACTGAAACAAAGCCGCCAAAAAATCTTGGCTGTGCTAGCAATTTCAGGTTTTGAGCATGACCGTTCCACTTTATCCTACAAGAGAATGCAATCAACAAGGCCTTTTGTCACAGTATTACCCAAACAACCTTGTGAAAGTCCGAGGCAGCTAGTGTTGAATGCTTTGCTCACCTAAAGCAATTCCACCATGAGGAGGGGCCCCAGAATCCAGCGCCTCCAGGAGATGAGAGAGAACTGATGGGTCCTCCTAGAAAGCAAACCATAGGAAACAAAGACACAGTGGACCTTGTAATTCAAAACCCATTCGGCTTGAAAGAAAACCGTACAGTCTTGTAAAAACAAGACAAAAACAACCTGTGTGGAGATCCATACAACCGCTTTAGTGTTAAGAGAGTAAATCGACCTATGAAAACATGTATCCTTAAATCTTTAAACAGGCACAATTGAGAAAAACCCTAATGCTATGTTCCATCTTCAAAGCTCTCAAGAACTAGAAGCTTTTTTCTCTTAAAGCTGGTTAAATATAGCTAAACGGGTTGCCACAGCAACCAGGGGAGGGGAAGTGTTAAGTAAGAGTCACAAATAATAAAATTGTGCTGCTAGGAATGTGGACATGTCCATTAAGCCCGCTTTCCTTTGCTGTCAGAGTAGCATTAAATGATGCTCTTTGCCCACAGGGTAATTTTTCACTCTTGCTCCATTACCTTGAGGATGGTTTCCAGGACGTACAGCTGCTGAGAGGCATTGTGGATGCGAATTGAACCTCCTCCGATCTCGCAGCCGTTAAGAACCAAGTCGTAATGCTGGCCACGCACCTGAGAGGGCAAGGGAAGTGTTTGGAATTCAGAGCAAGGCCACACATTTCCTCTGTGAAAACCACAGCTTAGGACCGCAATCTTAAAAACTGACAAAACTTCACACTGAAGCCGACTGTCTCACTTCGAAACACACTGTGGGTAAAAGAAGCAGACTGACCATTTCGTTGCACACATAATCATTTTTTTAAATAAATGTATTATAGAATACTATGTTTGAAAATAAATGAATATACCAGTTAGCATAACTTTCTTTAATATGATGTTTTCTTTTTTTTTCATCATGCATTTTTTTCTCTGAGGGTATTTTGATAATAATATGATAATTTATTACATTTAAATAATTTTTTTATACTATCAAATAACTTTAAATCTTAAAACAGGTCCTACTAATCTACCACTAGTTTGTAGCATCTACACTCTCAAATCCAGACTAAAGATTTATTGCTGTAAGCTTTTAAAACTATGTTTAAAGACCAAAATTCAAAACATTAACCAATAAATATTCCAGGGCTAAAACTTGCTTTTTAAAATGTGGAATTTCTGACTAGCAATTTTTGTGCTTAAAATTAATACTTTTCTATTATGCCTCTCGACAGATCAAGACCATTTTATTATTACATAATAATCGTACTGCACCTTTAACATTCAAATTTAGGCCACTTCTCAAAGTTTTCAGAACTTTAAATATTACATCCATACCATGCAGAGATACAACCTTAAATTAGATATGACATGCGGCATAGAGAAAAAAGTCAAAGTGCTATATTTTCATACATTAAACGAACATATGAATACGGACATTGTATGATAAATGATATCTCTACATGGATGAAGAACCATCAGCTATGGCTTAACATGGCCGAAACAGAACTTCTGGTAGTCCCTGCTAATCCCGCTGTACACCATGACCTCACCATTTATCTGGTATCTTCAACAATGACTGTTTCTCCTACAGCTAGGAATATCTGAGTGACTCAAAGGATGAACAACTGCCCTTCAAAGACCACCACATGAAGAGAACTCGAACTTTTAGGTTTACACTGCACAATATCAGAAAGATCTCCTTAACTGAGTATGCAACACAAATTCTGGTTCAGAATCATCTGGTCTGATCTCAACTGGACTACTGCAGTGCTCTCCTAGCAGGCATTCCAACAAACCCACTCAAACCTCTGCAGATGATCCAGAACTCTGCAGCTCATCTTATCTTCATGAAACCGAAGCGAGCCATGTTACTTCCCTCTTCGTCAGTCTTCACCGGCTTACAAAACCATCTCCAGATCTGCTCTGTTTACCCTCACATCAACTCATGGTTCCGTCCCACATAGGCTGAAAATCTCTTAGCAGAACCTTCTCTCTCACTGGCCCTGGCTGGTGGAACACCATCCCTGATCCAGTCATGAAAGCAGCAACACTAACAGCTTTCAAAAAGCAATAAAAAAATCCTCTCTTCAAGGAACAATTACAATCTTCCTATCTGTGTTAGAGGTCTCAAACTCAGTTCTTGGAGGCCTGGTTCCCTGAATAGATTAATTCCAGCTACTCTTGGACAGACTGAACAATACAAAAATAAAGTAAAACAAGTGTTATAATCAAATAATCATGATCAAATATGATCGGTTAAGATACTGTACAGAGTCACAGCCCTTCAAGAATTAAGTTTGAGACTCTACATTAATTAAATGCAAACTTGGAACAATGATGAACAAGTGACTAATGTTTTCTATCTATTGTATTGCAGAAACCTAGCTGATTCTACCTTTAAATACAAGCTTTGCTTCTTTTGTGTTACCACAGAAATGTTACTGACATAACCGCTATTCATTTCAGGCACCAAGCTTAGCGCATAAGTAACAAACAATCTCAGTAAACATTTCTACAGATACGGGCACGGCTAAAGGTCTGTTGGTATAAAACTGACAGGAAAGTCCACTCACAAATCTGCACAAAAAAACTCACTATTTTACTTTGTAGGTCGTCACATTTAGAAGAATTTAAAATTCCATTCACTTAAGAAAAAAAAAACTCAGAAGGACAAAAAAAACTGTATTCGATGGCATGATAAAATCTTGTAGGTAATGAATGGTATTGTAAAACAACACAAACCTTGTGTGGTTGATTGTATAGCAGATCAGTGTCTTCAGGTACTGGAGCAGTGAATGGGTGATGGGCTGACTCAAGCGTTTCAGGATCATCCTCTTTCAGTAAAAATAGGGGAAAGTCCACCACCCAGACAAAGTGAAAGACAGAAGGGTCCCGAAGAGTCATCCCACGTTGCTCTAGTAGCTCAGCACACTGTAGCCTCACTTTTCCTAGCACAGGGCGCTGATGAATGACAAGAGACTTTTTTCAATGTAACAAGAAGAAATGGTGACAACAATATCGGTAAAAGAATAAGCATACAGAACTTTAGGGATGTTACGTGTTCAATCATCAGAAAGACTTTTTTCTTATTTTCTACATTTCATAGTGGAGCAAAAATAAGAACAATTACACTTTTACATCCAAAATTAGTGCAATATCAAATAACAACACCATTTTCTGTCTTGACTACAGGAGAGGATTTTGGAATGTGGCTTTCTACATTTACATTAGTTTCCCCATAATTCTGCTCTGGACATCAAAAGCGACCCCAGAACACAGGCTGTCTCTCAGGCACAGACTGGAAGTCTTATGGATGTGCCCGATTTGTCATAAAATAAATGCAAAATAGAGCTTTAAACAATCTAGTTTTCCAGATAAACAGGCATAGGTTTGGGTGAACAGAAATGTTTTTTTATTATTATTATAAAGTTAACAGTCTCATTATAAAGTAGAAGAAAAAACACGCAAAACATGAGAGTTTCAGAATTCAGGTAGTTACCTGTTCAAGCAATCAAGTCACACACTCAAGCTTTCTCTCCCTTACTGCACTAGCATAACAAACTCAGCACACAAAGCTCTCCAGTTATCCTCAGCTATCTTCCAAATCTCTGCTTTGACTAAAAATCTGTCTCACTTTGTGCCAAGCTAACCATCTGCACTGGCCCCAAGCTAAAGCTGAGGCATGAAAACGGGGAATGTTGAAAAAACACACTGACGAGATCATGCCAGTAATCCTTGGAAACTATATTGAACAAAATAAAATCACTTCAAGGCACAAAAAAAGACTGAAAGTCTGTGAGGACATTAAACGAAGATGCTGAGCACTGATTTTCTTCTTCTTCATCTTGAAATGGCTTCTTTGGTATTGCATGCTCAGCTCTCAAGACACATTTTCAACTTTTAGATTTAAGATTTTTAAATCTGTATGTAAAATTAATAGAACTGCGAATGATACACACCACAATCTCCTGGGGTCCAGCAATGATGAAGATCAGGTCCCCAGCACTGGCCTGGGCCATCTGGAGCAGCTGCTCTTTGGCTGAATCTGAGAGCAGTCGGTTGAACGGGGATTTCAGAGAACCATCTGCCCTTACGTGAACCACGCTCACCTCCTGTATGATACACAGCAATGATCATCCATTTCCTTCAGCCACACATATTCAATTTCAACTGACAGTATAGGGCACAGCATCTTCAGCATCATCAGTCTTGAGAACACTTCCCAGGCTGGATTCCCAGATTCAAATGGAGCCAGGACCTAAATTAAAATGGATGGTAATGGCGAATCACCTTTGGCGGTGCCACTAGTTCAGGGCAGGAACACTAGCTCAAAGATGACTTTCCATTTATTCAATCAGACAGCAATAGAACAAATGGTTGGAATTGAGAACACAAAGAACATCTAGTGAAAACTGTTTTACCATTATAGATGTTTAAGTATTGGATATAAGACCCTTAAATAGATACACCACCCCAAAAATGAAAATACACTCTTCTATCTCTTACAAGAATGTCGTTGAAAACTGTTAAAATGATTTAGTAATGTTGCAATGTCTTGCAAAGTAAAACTTTCATTACAATCAATCAGACAAAAAGCTATTTTTATTTTCTCAAAACAGCAGCTAGGTTTGTCAATTTAAACTACCTTGCCAGTCAAACAGTCGATGAAACCATAGGATCCATGCAACATACTTTAAAAAAAGTGTCTAGAATCACCTTATAAGACTCCCAACAACACAGTGAGCTTTCCTGTTGAGGCCAATCCTTGCCTCGGGGTGAATGTACAGAGTGTTTTATTTGATTGTTTCACAAACAAATCATACTGACTTATTGATTTCTGTTGCAATAAATATTTCAGAAGCGTTTACATGTGATGTGTGCACATAAATCGGATTCCATCACCAAACAGAGGGAGAAACAGAAACCTCACCTGACTATGGTGTCCCCTAGCACCTGCCTTGAGAAACTCGATATCTTTACCCTTCAGCTGTTTCTGTGGAAGACACAAACACAGTTAGCTTTGACTGCATCACAAAGAGACCAAACCATGATATCCTTTAAAGGTTCAGTGACATTGTGCTATTTTCAATTATGTGTTGTTCACATTGGTCTAAGTGTATGAGAGGTGTGATTCTTTTACTTATAAAGTGTCTATTTTTAATAAAAATCTCATTCAATCTCCTCATTTTCTAGGCCCGGCTTTTTCCGGAAATGAGCTGAGATTTTCATTCTGCAAACTTCGTAACCCCTCCCCAGTTAATCACCTATTGGTTAGTGATTTGCATATTCATGACGTGTATGCATTGTACAAGTTACTGTCTGAAGGTCAACGTAGATTCGAGAGATATTAGAGGGATTAATCACAAGCAAACTCACTAAATTCCTTTATAGACACTATAATGACGTTTGGACGGAATACTATTATACAACCGTACCTCTTTGACCCAGAGTCATACAAATGTTTGGTTTCTTTACACCCTGCAATTGAGCATCTTCGTTTAATCCTTAAAAGTCCTTTTTAAAACATTCTTTAATCCTTTTAATAACACAAGTCTAAGTTGTGTGCTGTTCACCCGTTTCGCAACGTTAGATTCCCGTGTGGAATTTGTAAAAAGTGCATTACTTCCGGTGAGGGAAATCGTCCCTTTGATATCTGGTCGTGAAGTTACAATGTGACCTCGTCACTGGCACTAATAAATCCCATTTTTAAAAGAAACAAATTCGTTTTTTGTTTGAAAACGTCCATGGTTCGACTTTTAATTCAATCTACTCTTATAAATCATTATAAAAGCCACAAAAAAGCTCACTATGGCATGACCCCTTTAAGTTACAAATTCAGGACACTGGTATGGTTGTTTTACTAGGACAAAACAAACAACCATGGGCTATGGAGTTATTTAAATGGGTAAAAAGTTCTTGACAGATTAAGCTATATCTTAATATTTAATGGCTTGTAAAGCAAGCTTGTCTGAAATACAGGCTTTGCAGGAGTTGTGGATGTTTTGCTTCAGATGCTACCATTCCTTCCGACACACGGATACCCAGAACAAAACCTCCTGGTTCAGCAAGGGCATCTCTGATGAACTCAATTTGTGTGTCCTGGAAAGCTGCAGTGAGATCCATAATCTACACACAACAACAACAAAAAAAAGTTTTAAATAAAAAGAAGTTTTTTCTACAGTAAAACACAACTTGAATATTTTGATGGATTTAAGCTTTATTTGAAAAAAAAACCCTAGGTAAATAACTGTGAATACATTACAAACATTGTTAACTTGTATGTTTTAGAAACATCTACAGTTTATTGGTTAGTTTCCTAGTCAGTTTGATGTGTGACAAAGGCTAGTTCAGACTGCAGCCCAAAGTGACCCAAATTAGATTTTTTTTTTACCCATACGCAGCCTTTATCTGATATTTTCAGAAGTCTGAAAAACTCAATTCCGGTCTCATTGAATGGAGACAGATGCTGCATGTCTGGGCATGGGCGGAAGACAACAAAGCTAAAAAAAAGTCAGTGGAAGAAAAGTAAAGTAATATAACTAATAAATATTTCTTATTTTTTTTTCTTGTTGAAATGATTTAGTTGAAATGATGGGGGCTGCGATGAACTGAAATAAAGCCACACAATTGCCTCGACTCGCATTCGCGACCATGTTTACTTTAGCTTTGTTTAAAGCCAATTCCTGCTCATGCGTGCCTCAAAGCGAGCACGATTGCGTTCATACACAGGACGGATACAAATCGCAAGTTGTGTGTAATGTGAACAAGCACATAAAAAAATCTGATTTTGTAAAAAAAAAAAAAAAAAAAGTGGAATTAAATATAAAGACCTGCAGTCTAAACACAGTCATGATTGTTTCCTTTTTACACTGCAATGTAGATTATGAAATCTTTGATTTAATTGGATTCCTTTTTTCTTTCTCTAGTTTTAAAGCCTTATGTTCTTTATTGTTTTTATTCTGTTATCCAATGAACATTTACGCATTTGCATTTATGGTTCAGTTTATGCTTCAACACATGTTGTATTTACAGTTCCAGTGCGGTTATTCATTTAATCCTCCTTCTTTTCTTGTGAGTGTCATCGTTGTGGAGACTCTGTGTGCTTGATAATGGTTATAGCTTTTGATTTGTGCTGAAGTGAGAAAGTTATTCAGTTTGTCATTGTCTTGCCCTCCTGTTCATAAGGACTTCATTTGTGCTGAACTTTTCTATTTGTTTTTCGTTTGATTTTGGCTAATTGGGGTTTTTGTTTGTTTAGGTAGCTTGTTTTAATTTGTAAATAGTTTAGACAGATAACCAATGTTATTTGTGAAAGTTTTGGGGGTTCCTTTAGACCATATTCTAATTCACGTTTTAAAATCAAGAGCATATGTTTGGATCACCTGTTCTAAATTGATAGATATATACGATTTGTATCAACGATTAGTGTGTGTATTTATACACACAGCCCATACATTCATACACACTTGTGTGTATTCATTTCAGGATGCAAACAGGGGCTAAAACTATTTTTTGGACAAATAAGTCATTTTTAATAACTGAAAGTCTCAAGAAAATCAGTGGTGTATGTGGAAATAGGTTGTTTTCTAGAACAGCCAAACAAACATCCACACTGAGCCCTTACCTAAAATTCACAATAAAGACATAGTATGCGGTCACCTTCATCCCGAATCTTGTGTCAGGTTTGTCAACTCCATAGTCTCTCATGGCTTCCTCATAAGTCATGATGGGAAAGGGAATATTAATCTGCCCTTTCTCCTTGGGCCAGGAGTACTGTACCAAGCCTTCTATCAAACGTATAACTCCAGCCTGGTCAACAAAGGACATCTCAATATCCACCTAAGAGACATGTCAGGATAAGTTAGAAAAAAAGAAAGTTCACAATTGCTTTATTAAACTAGTACGGTGAGATTGGTGGCCAATTTTCAGTATTTAAACAGATAATTACCAACAAAAAACAAGCATTATTCAAGATGTTGAATAATAAGACATCACATATGTTAGCTATACACATGAGGCACTATATGCCAATAGTTAGCTAAACAAATGTAATTTAAATTCAGGTATAAAGATAGATATGAAAAAGGTACATTTTCACAATTTTTGCTAAACATTAAACAATTTACAAACAATGCATAGGCATGGTTATTATAAGTTTTCATGACCTGTGTACCCTCAATTGTGGGCAGAAAAAAAAAAAAAGGCAAGACCCCAGTCTGATTTCAATCATAAGTGCTCACCAGGATACCAGATTTGTTTCTGGTTCTAAATTAAAATTAATTGGTTTTGCATGGGTCCTGAAACCCTTACATTTTGTGTTAAATGTCATTTTTTCTCTCTGCTATTTTTACATCCAGGTTAAAAAACAACTTCATTGACTGTGATGGAACCTCTTAAAAACCCATTGACTCACATTTTCTCACAATTATTCACAAGCCTGAGATCTCTTATTTTATAAAAAAGACAGTCAACTGCCGGCATCATTTTCAAAAAAAGTCCATTCAAATCTGGCACTTGCTAATATTTCAGACTCAATTGAAAGTGATTAAGTTCCTTTACATCAATCAAGTTTCTTGAAATATCTAGGCAGATTTAAGATATCTGAAATGCAAAATTTTTTATCATCCATTTTCTCCAGCACAAAATCATGTTTGTTTACTTAGATATATTAGATTAAACCTTAACCCTGACCTCTCCAATTTTCATACATTTAAGCACCGCAACTGTGCATAGTTGCTATAAATGTGCTAGTTAGAGTGCAATGAGAGAGCTTGGGGTGGTGTTCCCAAGAATTTCCTTATGCAATGCAATTAACTTATGTTCATGCAGGACCTTTGACCAACTAGATATTACAAAGTAAAATAATAGTGATTTTTATATTTAAATTTGCCTTCATTACTTCATATATATGTGTGTGTGTGTGCGTGCGTGTGTGTGTGTGTGTGTGCTTTGTCTTACCAAGCTAGTCATGGTAAGAGAGATGGAAGAAAGTTTGTTTTCATGGAACTAACTTTTTAGATTATGAATGGAAACTTGTTTCAGTTGATTTTAGATGAACAAGGTTTTATCAAGCCCTGTTGTGCTTTTGGTAACATTTTTCAATTCAAAACGTAAAGCACTAATCGGATTTGAGTCAAATGCAGCAAAAGAGATTTCTGCTGCCAGTCTGAAGAAAAGTGAAATGATCTTGTGAGCTTCATGATTTTAATCTGAATGAGAAACATCCAAAGCCTATTAACAGCTCTCACCCTCTGAGTGGGAGTTTGAGGAAGACACATCATTAAAATACTCCATTTTCATCTGGACCAGCACTGAGCTCTAGTTACATGGATATTGTCAGACAAGCTGCGCTGTTTCCTCTCAACCTTTAGCACATCATTACCTGTGTGAATTCAGGCTGTCTGTCGGGTTTGGAGCCCTCGTCTCTGTAGCAGCGAGCCAGCTGGAAGTATCTGAGATTGAAGGAGATAACCATCATGCTAGTGATGAGAAGACCAATACTGACTGACGGTGTTAAATCATGTATAACAGATCAGTTCTCTTTGACAGCCTTCTCATAAAACTAGCCAGAAAAACTGTCTGAGTGGAATTAATAATTCAAAGAGATGTATGCTGTCAAAAATGTTATAAAAATGATACCACTGTGGTCATTATTATGTTTTTAAATCCTCTCTTAATTATTCAAAAAGATTTTCATGATTATACAACAATCAATTATGGCTGACGTAATAACCTACTTTAATTTTACATTCGGATAACCACAATCTCAGACAATCTCTTTATATTAAAACAGTACTTGACTTGGCATGGACTTAGTAACTATTTATTAAAAATCCCCTTTTTTCAGTTTTGAACTAGAGAAATTACGAAGGTATTGCTTCTCTTTACACTTTTTAGAAATCTATGGTATGCCAAGACAAATTGCACTTTAATTTGCATGCGTTGCATTCTTAAGGGTTTAATAATTTAGTAGTCATGGACTTGGATCTCAGGGAAAGCAAACCCTGATCAATTGAATGTGTTAATTCCTTGCAATGTTAGTTAGTTAGTAGCTTATTAAAAAATAATTAATAAAAAAAAAATCAACACTTTTCGGTGAAATGAATAAAAATAAATATAAAAAAATGTCACTTTAAATACCTAAATCCTAAACACAAATATGTTCTTAATTTGATAAAGAAATGTCCCAAAACATCTATGGTTATACACCCACGTTTCACATGTGTGGTCATCAAATTTCTAGACTATATATATATATATATATATATATATATATATATATATATATATATATATATATATGTTACTAAAGATTATTATCTGCCATTGTTAATGTCTGTGAAGCTGTTTTGATAAATTGTATTGTTAAAATCACTTTGGAAATTAAACTGAATTCAACATGATTGATAATGTGTGAATGCATTCTCTTTGAATCATTTGCTTAGATTTACGAAAAAACGCAGCAATGGCATCTAGAAACAGAAGCAGCATTGAGACTCTTACACGCTACTTATACGTGTTTATTAACTTTCGGCATTGCTCTGGAAAGATCCACTTAATAACAGGATGCAGGCCTTTTTAGTTTTAAAATTCTAAAAAACAATCAAATAATTGTGCCAACCAAAATTTATAGAAAAGTACCCAAATACTAATGAAATTTACCGGTCTATGCCAGCCACCATGAGGATCTGTTTAAACTGCTGTGGACTCTGTGGAAGAGAGTAGAACTTCCCAGGCTCTCCAGATGGCACCACAAACTCTTTGGCACCCTAGAAATCAGATATTCCTGAATAAACCTTGTGAAAATCTGTCTCTCACCAAGCATTGCATCAGCCAGCATGTCTCAAGTATTGCAGTTATAAACTGAGCCTTGATTAAAATAAAAAAAATGCTTACACCTGGAGTCCTTTTAAACAGTGTTGGTGTTTCCACATCAACGAATCCTTTGGAAGAGACAAGTAGCAGTGAGTGAGTAACCTGGCTGTAATAACTTTTAGAAGCATAAAACAAATTACACATAATAATTCTCACCATGTAGATTGCAAAGGTACTCTCTCATTTTCATCACCATTTGGGAGCGGAGTCTTAAATTGTACTGCATCATGGTTGAGCGCAAATCAAGATAGCGATACTTCATCCGGAGGGCTTCTGATTTCTGCAAGAGAAAAAATAAATCATTGTTAAAACTGCACTAATTGGAAAACAAATTCTTCTCAAAAATTATTAAAACATCAAATCGTTCAAAACATGTACATATGAAACAATAAAATGCCTCATTTCGTTACATTTCTTTAAAAAAAATTGTCTTTTATTCACCTTGACAAATTCTTTCATCTCAAAAGGTAATTTCCGGGAGATATTGAAGACTTCTATGCTCTCTGCAAAGACCTCAATTTCTCCTGTGGACATGGTCTAATGAAGAGCAGAAGTAAAAAATGTACTAACACAAAAATCCTCTCCTGCAATAGAGTCCAATCTTGTGTAGTCCACATAAACAGAAATAAAAACCTTATTCTCCTGTCCCTCGGGCCTGAGTTGGACCCTTCCTTTGACCTTGATGACAGACTCCACAGCCAAACCAAGAAAAGCCTTCTTCAGCTCTGATCGGGGCTGAAGGGGTCAATAAACAACAATACAGGAAAAAAATTATTTGCAAATCACAAAACTTTTATCCACATCAAGTACTTCACAACATTTACTCTCAAAATTTCACATTGTCAAGCTTATATTTCACATTGCTACAAATTTTAAATAACTTAAACTGAATATAAATAACCCAAATAGTATACTTGCTCATATATAGGGAAGTTTTTATTGAATCCACCAACACTTACAAGTCTGACAACAAAAGTTACACTTTAGAGACCAAAACCTTCTACTCTTCATTTAAAACTCAGTTTTTGTAATGACAATTTTATCCAATCCTGTTTTTTTTATCTCAGTAAATTGCCTAAACTGTAAAAGTAGTGATTTCCCATTCCCATTCGATATTCATTCATATTCTAGGAATGAGCTTCCAATGCATTATTACCTCGTCCTGTGGAATGAGAATCTGCACCAATCCACTGAAATCTCGCAAGATCACAAATAGGTCTTGCCTAGGTGGTAAAAAGAGGTAGCAATCACATTATACATCACATCAACAATGAAATGTGTTTAAGTGAAAGTCTTGGGACCAGTTTGCTGATACATTATGTTTTTGTGAGATCATAGTTTATTCATGAAATATGTCCATTAGCAAAAGCAACAAAGATGTTTAGCTGTTGTTGTTGTTTTTTTTTTACATAAAATCTGGATGATCATTGGTCAAAAACAAATATGTCCAGGGAAGCTGAGGGTCTCAATCACTGGGCGAGAAGGGCTAAGTGAGATGCTTTAATACATGTTATAGCAATTATGAAATTACTGTGAGCATCTGATAGTCAAAACTGCACAGATCATACAGTTAGCAGCTCATGAACTCTTCTCCAAGTTCAGCAGATTTGCTTTCCCTTTAGCAAGTTTTAAAGAAAGAAAGCAAGATTAATCTTCAAGGGTTTTAATTATAAATGTTGAACACTTGCTTATTAATGAGTTTTACAGCAAACTATTAAATATAGCATTTTTCTCTGTTGTTCCCTGTGTTTGTGACAGATATAGGGACTCGGTTTTACATTATGCTGTTTATAATACAACCCTCAATATGCTTTTTATATAACCCTTAAACTCTACTTAATTTCTTTTACACTGTCCCCTTGTGGATACTAAGACGCATGAATTATGAATTGATTTTGGGGTCTTTTTAGTGGTAAAGCAAGAAAAATTTGTGTTTGTTCACTCATCATTACAGCTTCAAAAGTATACAATTAATCAAATTGTAAAGATTAATTAATACATTAATGTGTAAAACAAATTACATACAAGGCTGAATCAGCTGTGAATAAAAGGCTGGATTCAGCCTCGTTTGCAAACAAATATTTACAGCCTTATCAACCATCATTAATGATGAAAAACACTATTATCCTTGCAATGTTGACTAATGACTAAATGCAAAAGACAACTTTAACATTGGAAATGCTGGAAAAATGTTGAAAGGGCGTTTTGAAAGTTTCTCCAACCTTAAGTATTGAATCCAGCCACATAACGTCACCTCTTGATTTATATGCCTGGAGCTCAGTTCCCCACAAGTATGGCTCCTCAGCGAAAAGGTGCTTTGTCCTAGTAAAGAGCGTTAACAAATTTCTAAACAGATTCTTGGAAGTACAACTCTTCAAACAATTACCTTTGTTCAATGAAGGTCACATTACCTGACGTATAAGTAGAGCAGTGCCTGGTGAGATTATCAACACACGAGGGATTTTGTGAAACAGCAGTGGAATAAAAAAGATTGATGGAAGGCAATAATCTTCTGCATGGCACACAACGCAACATCTGATTGGCTGATCTGAACAAAAATGTTCTGCATTTGTTTGCCATTGTGCAGGTAACAGTTAGAGGTCGTTTTGTTCCTTTTAGAAGCTTGTCCCTCAGAATAAACACAGTGATTCCCTGTTTATGTCGCTTTAGAAAACCATCGTGACGTGAATTCACCTAATTGTCACCTTTGAATATTGAATAACGTTATTTCTACCATTTTACGTGATACAATATAATTGTCCAAAAAATATAAACGCTACATCGTTGGCGTAAATAAAGATAATATTTAACATTTACTATAATATTATGCAAAACGTTCAGTGACATTCATAATAACGA
Organism: Danionella dracula; assembly: GCA_900490495.1. Lineage (NCBI taxonomy): Eukaryota > Metazoa > Chordata > Actinopteri > Cypriniformes > Danionidae > Danionella > Danionella dracula. The sequence continues at coordinate 580,312 of UELW01000744.1, forward strand.
CAGTAGTGAACTGGTTCCGTGTTTTCCGTGCAGGCACATGGAGTTCTCAGGCAGTACAAGTCAAACGCAATGTAATCGAATCAGGCAATAATAAAGTGAAGTTTACTCATATATTGCATTCTTTTTCTTAATGAGATGAAATAATTTAAACATTAATATAATATTTTGTGTTTAAGAGTTCCGTTTAGACCGAAATAAAAACATTAAAATGGTAAAATGGTCTTCTCGACAGTTGATTAGTGCTCCTTGACTGCCTCGTTGCATCATGGGAAAGCGGAATGTTCAAATCCTCTTCCGGTTATTTTGGCTCGCTGTTTTTTTAATATCATGGAGGAGAGGGAAAGGTAAGATATTTAAGTTACTTTTTTCAGCATCTTAACGCTTAGAAAAAGTCATTTTAAATCGGACACAATTGAAAACGTTTCCTAAGTAATTTACAAGGATCATTTCGTATTATTTTACCTCACTGCTAATAGTAGCAGTTATGCTATCTCGTCTTGTTTCTGTCCAAATTTGTTAACGTACGTACTCTTAACTTCTGCCGTTCCTTAATTTCCTTTATATTCGGGTAACGGTAGTGCCTAGACATCAAACTGTTTAAACTGTTATTAAATATTGTTAAATATTGTCATTGGTTTTCAAGATCGTAAAGCAGCCACCTGATTTATATTTGCTTACTAAAATATTTTTTTTATTTTACTTCATATTTATTTTTAGTTATATTGAAGTTAGCTTCATCAGATTTGTGCATGCTCTGACAAACAAAAGTGTAAAAGTTACTGTAACGTTTCTGTTTATTGTCCTGTTGCAGTACTGTTAAAACTCCTGCCACCAGACCTGTTCCCCGTAAAAGCAAAAGCTATGGTCGAAGTTGTGTGGAGGCTCCCTCTTACTTCTGGCAGACTCCTGGGCATTTAACAGTTCTGAAGATACCTACCAGCAGAGGAGCAGCCAAATCCCAAATCATCACTGTAAGATTCCACCATGGAAATCTAACATCTGTTTCTCTTACAATACTATATAAAGCATAGATGACTTGATTTCCAATGTTGTTTTTCAGAATAAGGTTGACCCAGAGCATATTGCTCTTCTAGTGAAGAATGAGTGGAAGCTGTCTTATGTGACACCTTTGCACCACTTCAGACATATTCAGCTGAAATCATATGCAAAACATCTCTCAGCCTTCATTGTGGCAGAGAAACAGCAAGGAGTTGCCGTAGAAGTTGGTTTAGATGCTGGATTCAAAGTCACATTCACTACAGTACATGGGCTGGCAGAAAGTGATGCAGATGCTGAGACGGTTTTTATTCAGGTACGGCTGAAAACTGAACGTTTTATTAATTTTGTATCTAAATAAAAGCCGATATAAGCGCTGTTAAATAATGTTGAAAAAATAAGGATTTAGGTTATAATTGTTTTATGTAAATATCTAATGCAAGATCAACTTATGAACATGGAGTTGAATTAAATTCTAAAGTGTACATTTGTAACAAGCTAAAAGTAATATTAAAGTTGAAACTATATGGAAGTACTACAATTAATGTATAATGCCATCATACGCTGAAACGGATGAAAAAAATATTTTGCAGTCAACTCATGATATGTTGAGTTGGGTTCATTACCTGCCCGAATCCCATCATGTTGTGTCCTAAGCTTTCTGTTTTGATTTTGAGGTTTAAATGTGTTGCCAAAATGTTGAGCTCATTTCTATGTGAGAAGAAGCAGCAAGGGTACAGTTTTCAATGAATTGTGATTATATTCAGTGACAAGTTGCCAATCATTTCCTCTATGCATCTGTTTGCTTAAGTTTCAGTAATAGGATTAAAACTATACCTTTTAAAATGCAATAATAATGTTAATCTTAGAAAGCAGATCTTGTATGACATAATAAAACTGTGTTTACCATTGGTATTTGAAAGAATTTATTAATTTGGCTTTTACATTCTCAGCCAAAGTCCAGGGAAGGAAGTTCAGTCAGAAGCTCATCTGTGCAGTGAAATCAGTGAGAAGGGTCATGACACTGACACGTTTTCTGAAAAATTCAATAATTCAATTCTGTTTAACAACAAAACCAGAGATCTTTACATCCAAGATAAGCAATAAGAATAAGATGTAGCAGTAAGAGTACCGTTTTCAAAATGTTTTGAAGTTCATTTCTATGTGAGAAGTAGTATCAGGGGTACAGTTTTCAAAGAATATTTTAAGTTGCCAATCAATTCCTCCATTCAAGTGTTGGCAATCTTGATGCTGGAGTAGGCCATCATTAACACTGACATTAGTTGGTTAAAGAAGGCAAGTCAGTTTTCAATAGATTCTTTAATGCAGAGAAAATGTCTTTGTGTTTATACATAATGTGTGATTTCTGTTACAGAAGCTGCATACAAAAAATTGTGTTATCATAAATTTTCATGCCACGTCTAAAGCTTAAAGTGTTGTGGTCACAAAAAGAGGTTAATCGTTGTTATGGAAATAAATACTCGATACATGAAATATGGAAACACAGTTTCAGCTTTACTAAAGCAACTTAACTCCTACGTTGCACTGTACAGGTAGATCCATAGGCAAGCGTGCTCCCACAGGGGGAGAGGAAAGATGTTCAAGGGCTGATCTCACCAAAAGCCAGTCTCACAAAAATAATAAACATTAATATCTCTATTAATGATTACATTTTCCCCTTGCATTATCATTTAACATAAGTGTGAGAGGAGCCTGTCCATATTTTATGTAAGACATGACCTGCTGGACAACATCAGCCTTGTGCAAGGTATCTGTACTTCCACTCCTTTGCCGCTTCAGGGGGCTTCCTTCAGGCCCAGGTTCCCCTCCTGGTCCTGGACTCCTCACTCAGACAGCTCACCTAGTATGCTTTTCTATGCTCGCTACTCACGGTTGCGATACTAGCCAATTAACAGCAAGAGCAAACTGTTGAACCTTAATTTACAGCCAGGCCTGTTAACTATATTGTCCCAAATAATCTAGTTTTTGAATGATGCGACTGGTTTGGTCTAGTTAGATATAATTTTTTAAAATACTAAGCAATAAATTGCATAGCAAGTTAGATCGATAGGTTGCAGTTTATTGAAGAGTACAAGCTATTATTCTTAACAGTATTTTAGTTCAATAAACTTTGAATGTAAGTTGCAATAATTGTTGACAATATTTGTGGTCTGTGTATTTTACAAATTCATCTCATTCTTAGAGTTATTTGTTTCCCTTCAGATTCAGTCCAAGCCTCTGTTTTCTGCAGAAGCAGATCAATCTAAAATTGTCTGGCGTGGTTGGCTCACAAGTGTCAACGGTGACCCCGAGTACCTGAGGTCGTTGCCTTCTGATTTTGTCAGCTTACCTCTGTTTTGCTCAAGTGGACAAGAATCTCTTACCTCCCTGGTTAAATCCTGGTTCAGGAAAGCTTTCGATTGCAATTTCGGATCCTTGCCTTTAAACTCCAACGCGCTCAACTGGCTGGCTGCTCTGTGGACTGGCTGTCATCCCACATGTAACATTCGCTTCCTGAAACTAGCCTGGAGGCTCCCGACTCAGCCACCGCTGGATATCTCCTACACCATTAACCCACAGGACGCGTGGGAGCTTTGGAATAGCATCCACCCACAGGAAAACACAGAGGAGCGCATTAGCATTGATGAGGTGCAGGCTTTCATGAACGGCCTCGAGATGCATTTTTTCAGACACTTTAAGATCTATTTGTCAGCTGGTACTCTCTTGAAAGTGTCTACGGCCCTGGGGTCTGCACACCGTGATGGGAAGATCAAGGTACTTGCTATGCTTTTCTAAGGTTTGGTTTGGATTTTGTGTCATTGGCTGAATTGTGATACCCAGGATGTACATAGCTGTCCCATTGAAATTAACCACAGCTTAAATTTTAAAATCAAGTAAATAAGATGTAGTCCTGATGTTGCAGTTAATGTGTGCCGTTCCCTTATTGATTTAATTGTTAATTTTATTCTAACTATGTATTCATGTTATTTTCTTTCAGATCGGAAACAGTGACTACATCACAACCTTACTTACTTTGCTGACAGAGTCTGCGCTCTTCAAAATGCCAACTTAAAATCAGCGTTCGGTTTTAGAGATGGTTTTAATGTTTTTTTTTTTTTTTGCTTTTATGAATATGCATCTAAACCTTTTTATATTTTAAACGACTCATATTTATTTTGTGCTGTAATAAATGTTGATGTTTGTCTTTCATGTTTTAACTTTTTACATTTTAATATGTAGTTCATTTGTTGTATTCTTTTATTTCCTAGTGTTGTTTCAATCAAACAATTACCACTGATGTATATACTCATTAAATAAATCTGCTTGCAAACTTTCAGTACATTACTGTTGTGTTCTGTATAATTTGATAATAGTTGTATCACTATATTAATTAATAAATCTCACCCCTTTTCAGAAAGATTGTATCAGATGGTAACTTAATGAGCATGTAACAGAATCTAACAGCTTCTATGTTAAACAAGTAGCTTATAATTTCACTTTTAATTGACAAGCTATTTTAAAACAAAGGATTCAAACTAAGGTGTAAATCAATATTCAGAATCATTTTTCCAAGTACACATTTAACTGACAAGCTGTTTTGTGATTCTGAAATATTCTCATTCTGAAAAATTCATACATAAAAGATGCAATATTAAGTAACAAAGTTGGTAGTTATCAAAACGCCTAATTCTTGATGATCTTCTATATTTATTAGGCTTATTGTCCTGAAATTACAGTACCTTTGACCATGTGTGATTTGCATGAAAAACAGTTTTATTCCTGTGCTAAACTGCACCGGTTTCTGAGGCATAAATGATAAACAATGCATAATTTCATTATCCTTATATAGTAAACATAAATGTATCCTTTAAAATAATCTTTATTTTACAGTTTGCAGGTTCTTTTAGCAAATATCTTTATCAAGTTTTCTTCACTTTGTTGACCAGATCTTTTTTTAATCATGTTTAAAGATACAGTACCCTGATATATTAAAACCCTGCTGGCATTGGGAAACTGGTAAGAATTACTTAAAGTTATACTTCACTTAGAGTTACTTATCTTGATTGTTTATCTTCAATCATTATTAGTGAAATGAACCTGCTGTACATATTGTACATTTATTTTGACTTATTATGATGATGGATGATATATTTTGCTATGTATAAAGATTCTTAGGTATACACCTGTAAAATATATTTTTTCTGTTTCAATTTGACTTTAAACACAGAGCAAACATAAAAGTTTACTATTTTATTCCACCTTCCAGTAATTTGAAATGAATAGACAGTTAAAAAAATTCCAAATTATAGAATACAGTAATGATTGATAGTGGAACACAGAATCATGTTGTGTTGGAGAAAGATTCAGAAAATAAAAGTTGCGTTGGGCAGTTGTGTTTTTTTTTTTCTCACGTTCAGTAACAAGTTGAAGTGTACATTTCTGACCTCAAAATTGCTCCTCAAGTTGCATATTATAATATATCCAACAATCTTTTAAAGAAAATAAAAACACATTTTAATTGAAAACTTAGTGGATTAAAGTGCATGGACTGATTCAGTGATGCTTTCGCTTTTAAAAGGTAAACAAATTGATTTCACATCAAACCTGTGAGCGGCCATTTTCATTACATAGCAATACTTCAGTATGTATGCAAAACAACGGAGTATGAAAATCTAGTGAGAACGCAGAATGAAAAAACAGAGTGTACACCTTATAAAAACCTAGTTATCACAGTGCATCCAATTCAGACAAAAAACTTCATTCAGTAACTCTCATAAGAACATTCGCCGTGCCCCAAGAGATGACGATTGCTTTACGTTACTTTAATTATTCTTCAATCTGGCCAAACAGACCAGAACGAAAGTTCCATCAAGGGAAACAAAAGCTTTGACTGCAGTGTTTCGCCTCCAATTTCTCTCTTCCAAACAATGCCTTGTATGCTCAGTATGAAAGAATACGTCGATGTAAAAACAAAATGAAGTGATGCTCCATGGCGATACAGGTGAGCCTCCTGAGCAGCTTTGAGTGATCCTAAACATCATCTCAGTAACCACTGAGGCAATCCTCAGCTTTACACGAGCGTTTCCTCGTGTGTGTGATGCACAAAGTCCCTGGGAGGCACAAGTTTTTGTGAGGCATCTGTTGAGATGGAGCTGTTACCATATATGTGATTCACAGTGAGTCATTTTTATTACGCCAACGCCTCCTCCCAGCCTCCTGTAGTTCATTCCTCCATAAAGCCTTGAGAAAGAGAGAAAAAAAGAAACCATCAGTTATTTCAGTATTCAAGTATATTTTTATCCTAGGATTCTCTTTTTCTTCAGATGATCACTAAGTGCAACTGACGCACAAAATCCATGCAGTTATGTAAATAAAATGAGAGCCTTCACCTAGTAATCCTGATATGAAGCAAAAATATTTTTAGTAGATTGTAGGAGAAATGTATAACTTAAGGTTAGTTGGAGAGGGGTGGTCCTTTCAGACTTGAATGAGAAACTGACAAACATATAGCATTAGGTGATTTCAGATAAGTCTAAATCATGTACTTCATAACAGTACATGATTTTACTTTACATATAGTAAGGATGGACAGATATAAAAACAAAACTTGGGCAAAACAAAATAAGAGCAAAACAAGGGCCAATACAAAGATTATGCAAAATATGAGTCACACCATTGTATGTGTGGGGAGTATCGGTCTTCAATGCACACTATTACTGTGTAACAGCTATATAATCGTATACAATTATTACTTAATAATCACTTAGCCCTACATTATTTGTCTCAAAGTCAAACTGCTTGCTTCTCAAATTTATGTGAAACTTAACTCTTAAACTTGCTTTTTAGTGATGCAAATGTTTTATATTCATAGAGGTGGCCAATATGGCCAAAAATGTTTTCTCATCGGGCGATATTTTATCACAATATTGTCACATTTTTTTCTGGTTCAAATGAAAGCTAGTTTTTCCTCTGGAGTGAAAGCTGTACCAACCTTTCATTTAATTGAGGTGTTCAAACAATGTTTTTTTTTTTTTTCAAAACAATGCAAACATTTTATTGTATAATCAAAATCATTACAATTAAAAAAATTGCATTATTTGTAGACAGTTTCAAATAGAATGGTATAAAAAGGTATTCATGCCTGTAAATAAAGCACAAATATCAGACATTGAGTAATTATTTAATAGATTGCATTTTTTTATTTTAGGAGTTATTAAGATTAATAAACAAAGCATAGTGACGACATTCATAAAATTCATATCTTGACTCAATTTTACTCTCTCTAACCGAGAGCTCTTCATCTTATACTGTTGTTGTGATGAACTTTAACCCTTTACACTTCAAATAAACCTCTTTTAGAAGACTTAAAACCAGCTCCAGAATGGTAGATAAAGAGTGGCGTCAGTGTTTAATCATTATTAAAAAACGAAGGTTGTTTCCAACCACTACCGATGGAGCTGACAAAACTTTGTCCATCAATCACTCTGACCGCCGCTAGTTTCTCTTCTGCTGCAAGCACGAGTCTCCATTGGCTAAAAAGGCTATCAGTCAATGAGCTAAATCAATCAGAAGCAACAGTTTCCTCCTCCTTATAAAGCGCGGCTCCTGATTGGTCTTCCAGAAGATTACATCATGTAACAGGAACTCTCACAAACAGACAAAAATCAGGCTTTTTTTGTGGGAAACCTCAGATAAAAGTGTGATGGGTTTAATCTCTGAGTAGTAATAGTGTAAGTGTCTATCAACCTCTCTGTTATTTTATCGAGAAAACAAATTTTATGATCATTATCGAATTATCGCCCAGCCCTACACTTAACTTAAAATGGACTGCAATGAATGAACAGTGTACCTATACTATCACACCTTCTGCTTTAAACTTACCTCCATGTATTAGCATCAGGGTCGTACACTTCTATTGTTTTCAGGTATGTGGTACCATCAAATCCACCGACAGCCATTAACTGACCATTCACTACTGCTAAACCAACCTAGAACACCAGAGGGAATGTGATCATTGAAGGATTAGGTTTATAAAAGGTTGAAAGTTCCAGAATGACTCGCATACCCCACTTCTTCGGGACGTCATGGCTACAACGGGAGACCATTGATTGGTTCTAGGGTTATAGCGTTCAGCACTGCTCAGCTCTGTCGTATCATCTCTACCGCCCACAGAATAGATCATGTCCTGGTACACAGCACAACCCAGATGTTTCCGGCGAGTACCCATGGGTGCCACTGTATACCACCGGTTCTCTTGAGGGTTATACCTCTCCACTGTGTGAAAAAAACTGGTTAGGAATAACTGCACATCTTTGAAATTAAAAAGTCTAGGCAAAAACTTAACACAGGGAGTCAAATTTCTCAAAAAAAAAAAATCAATAAAAATCTATCTAGAGCACATGCCTTTAATTAGTTGCAAATGCTAAATGGGTGCTCTAGCTCAGGAATTAAATTTAAATATCTTTAATTAATGAAAGCTTTATAATATTAGAATCTTTGAAGAACAATAACGTTGGCTGGATGTACCTGTATTTAGTGGAGACGTGCCATCAGAACCCCCTACTGCATACAGAAACCCTCCTAGTACAGCAACTGCTACTCCTAACCTCCGAGTGCTCATGGAGGCAACTCGTGTCCACTTGTTCTCTTTCGGATCATATCTGAGAAGTAAAATAGCATCTTAATTATCCATACCTGATGGAAACAGAAATAAACCATGTTTAAAGCAATTGAGTGTCAAACATATTTACCTTTCAACAATACTGAGACAAGAAACCCCATCCTGCCCCCCCACTGCATACAAATAGCCTCCTAACACAGCAACACCTACACTGGTCCTGCAGGTGCTGGTGGGGGCCACGTCACTGCTCCACTGGTTAGTTTTGGGGTCATACCTAAAACAACAGCAGAGGAAAGCATGTTAAGTGTCATTTTCTCATTCAGAAAGATTAGCAGGTAAAGGCTTTACCTCTCCACACTGTTGAGATATGACGAGCCATCGTGTCCTCCAACAGCATACAAGAGATCATCAAGAACACTGACACCAACTCCACAGCGCCGCTTGCTCATGGATGCAACCATTCTCCACTCATTAGTCTGGGGGTCGTAACGCTCAACGCTCGAGATGGCATCACCGCTGCACCAGCCTCCCACTGTCATCATATGACCAGAAATATGCATTTAGAATAGTCCACTTAAATATGTACTTGCTTTCTATACATAATTGTGATTTATAATATGTTGTCTTTGCAAATAGTCAAACCTGAGGATTGGCGGTCAAATTAGATTTGTTTGAGTCTTGTTTTTGTTAAGGCTAGTGTGCTAAGATTCAGCAGCAGGTGTACATACACGGATTGTAAGCTGTTTTATGTGGAGAACATGTCATTTGTAAAAAATCTGGCATTCCTGCTCTTCAATGTGAAAATCACTAGAAAAAAATGTAAATCAGATGTGTGACGAAATGTGCTTATGAAACATGTGCTTATGTTAAATTATGGATCAAAATGGCGAGGAAACCAGATTAATTAAAGAAGCCTCTCCTTTTTCTTTCAGGTCTCTAGCAGAGTTAATTTTACTGCATAGATTTTTTTTCTCTAAACTTCTGTAATACCTCCAACTAAGCTTTTTCCCAAGAGTAGTGCAAAATTATGATTTCTTTGACACGTTTGCCCAACTTTAAAGGGTATAATATATATAAGAGGTGTTACATTTCTGGATCCTTTTACCCTAACCAAACATACCTGATTCCAGTAATTACACTGCTCTTGGCTTGTTTAAAGCTACTCATGTGTCTCTTGAAACACGGTTATTAAAAAAAACCCAGCAGGGGCTGTGATTTCTAGAAATAAAATATCTAAATATGACTAAATCCAAAATACTTATATTCTCCATCTAGGAACCTGGCATCTGCAGGTTTTGAATACTTTAATTTAAAAGTTTTAAAGACCACTAAGATTACAATTTAGGACCAACTTCAAACAAATCAGCAGAAAAACTTTAAAATAATGCTTCCAAAATATAAAACATTACTAAAATATTACTAAGATTTTACAAGGTATGTGTGTGTTTTTAAAAAACAAAAACAAAGAAAGAGCGTAGTTAAATTTCAGACTTTTTAAGGACCCACGGACACCGAATTTATTTTGGGTGGTTGAAGTTCTTACTTTATCAGTATGTTTTTCACTTTACAGTTTAACTTGATTCTTTTTGTGACTTCCAGTGCATGCTTAATAAATTTAAGTGGTATGTATGCAATTTTGTACATTTCTATTTTATTTCATTTTGATGGATCAAAATCCATAAAGAAAAAGGCCACAGTGTGAAAATACCAACTAAAGGAAAAGAACAAGAGTTAAGACACCTACCAGCAAACAATACTTCTCCACAGCGAATGGGCTTTCTTGGGCGTGTTCGAGGTCCCTGCATCAAAGGACGCTCTTGAGGAAGCAAGAGGTAGTTCTTAGCTTCATCTACCAAGTCCCTATAAGGAGGAAAAAACATTTTCAAAGTAGTTGAACAAAGTGACAACAAAAAAAAAACTAATGAATCGGTTCATACGTACAAAAACATTAAGGGTTCCCACTCACCTGCACTCCTCGTCACTCTTAATCAGAGGATCAGAGCCCACCGTTCCAACCAAAAACTTGGGGCTCAAGAGAGGAAGACGCACATGCTGCAAAACCTGTTATGACAAACAAGCAAAAGTATTTTACATTCATGTGTACACTTCTGAATGGATCTTATTAAAATGAAATATTTTATTATTATAAATGATTTTCACCTACTCAAAGGCACTTTGCATTTACTATTGTTATTTGTTACTTTAGTTAACATATGGTTATTACTTAGAATAAGATTTTTTGCCATTTAATCTTCTATAAAATTTGCTTATTCATATGTGGGTGGTAATTAAAAAAAGTTTTATATATATAATTTTTTATTGATATAAGAAACTACTTATCTGGATGGTTTTCTGTTTCACTAAATGGTTGAGAAACTATCAGCACATTTAAATAGTTGTTTCATTAAGATCTGAAACAGATCTTTATGGGTGTGAAGGTTTCTGTTGGAATTCTCAATCATAACTTGTATTAAATATTACGTAAGATTTATCTGTTACGTTTTCGAATCTTAAGACTTCAAAGTCAGTGCTTACCATTACACTTATATAGTAATAAGCAATAATTTCTTACATTAATAAAACATTTTTCTAGACACTCAAATCTCTTTACATCTTGAGGGGCTGTCTCAATCCACCAGCAGTGTGCAAACTCCACCTAGATGGTGTGTCGGCTACAATTCTGCACCAGAAATCTCACCAAACATCGGATAATGGGGAGCCAATCAGAGGAACGTAGCCAATTAGAACAGGGATTATTAAGAAGGGGAAATATGACCAGGTATGCCAGAATTACACCTCTACACTTCATGATTTGATATCCAGAAATTTTTAATTACCACAGAGAGTCATCAACACTGTTTAACATTTCATTCAAAGACGCTGCTCCTTACAGTAGTATCCCAGTCACTGCACTGGGGGGCCAGGACCTGTGAGCACCCCCTGCTGACCTCACTTGCGCCACTTCCCACAGCAAATTGGTTTTCTTTTGAGGTCTCCCAACCAGATACTAACCAGGCTCATTAGCTCACTTCAGTGAGGAACCAGTTTGAGTTCATTCAGATATGGCCGGGAAGTTAATGAAAGTTTATTTTCATCTTGCAAAATTGTTTTGTAGGTTTTTGCAAAAAATTACACTTGACCAAACTTTTCATTTCAATATGTTCAGCTATTAATATAGTTTGTAGTTCTGCTTTTGGCTTTAACAATCAATTTTGGATATTAAATTAATAACTGTGCTGTACAAGTTTTGACTATAAAGTAGTGGGCTTAAATACCAACTTAAAAAAAACTACTTTTTCCAACAAAACCAAAAGGCAGAGAACCTTTATTCAGTCAGACCTACTTTATGAAACTAATTTTGTATCCAAACTTAACCATTATCTTAATTAAAATAACAAAAAATACTACATTTCAACTCATTATATGTAGAACATATTTATATGTTGTCGTCCAACACAAAGAGTGTGCCTTGTTGTACAACATGCCTACAGTAACTCTCTTAAATTAAACTTTATATTGAAAGTTTACTTGTACCAGACCTGTGGCAGCTGAGGTCTGCGCTCCTGGATGCTGTATTTAACCCAAGCCATTACAGCATTAAACACCTGCTCTTCACTCCGCACGTTGAGCTCGTCACTCGAGATAATGTCTATTAACTGGTTGGCTGGCAGGAGCATGAACTCTTCACTCTCCATCACCTAAAAAAAGGAAACATGACAATAATGACGAAATGAAATGGGCCAAGTTATAGGTACCAGCCTTTTTTTCTGAGACACTTTTCTGTAATTCATAGAATTAAACCTGTGACCTTTCTTCACAACCTTTCTAAAAATAAACAAAGAAATTGTTGCAAATGCAATACCAGCAGTGCATGGGGGTTCATCCCACAAGCTAAAAATAACAGGATAGCTCAACCAGTTTAGGGTTTCCCTGAGTATATGGTTCAAACTAGAATCAAGTCACAGTCAGGCCTCACATCGTATGTACAGGCAAACTTACAACGCTGGATTAAAACTTTTGAATAAAATGTTTATACAATTTAATTGCAATATAACTAAAAATCAAGTAAGCATTCAGACCTATAAAGTATAAAGGCAGGAACTCAACTGAGACGCAAGTACAAAGAGTTTCATGTTCACAACCCTTTTACTCAACACAATAGAGGGCGTGTAGAATGTAGCCTTTACCTCTTGAAAGTTATGCTGGGTAAACTTATCAGCAATGCGCAGCAGCTCTCGACAGGAGTGAGTGTCAGCAAAGGCCCTGATGCCCAAGCAGTTTGAGGGGTCCAACTGACGCTTGAGGAATTCACAGCAGGCCTCCTGAATCTCTGCCAACTGCAGCAAGCAGGCAGCCGGTAGCAAAGTCTGCACATTTCCCTCCTCCACAGTCACCTGCAACCCCGAGCAACTTGTTTAAACAGGTTTCATAACCAACTTCAATACTCACACTAAAGTTTTATAAGGGGGTTATGGCAAACTTATGTTAGTTTTTAGTATTTTGTATACTTTGGCCTTAAGTGCACTAGAAAAATAATTTCAATAGTTACCCTTTGACCTGTCAGCGATGATTCCAAATTTGACTTTAATTTTAGGTGCAAAAAGGAAAAAGAAAATTCTCACACTGGAATTTTAAACGGGGGAGGCAAACTTATTTTTGAATTTAATATTTTGTACACTTTGGCCTTGAGTGGACTAGAAAAAGTGACCTGTCAATGATTCGTCCTGTATTTAAGTGCAAAAACGAACAAAAAAATTCTTAAATTGTCCACTTTTATTGCATTACTTTACATTCTTAAAAATGTCACAAGCTTTCTTATTCAACATTCATCAATCACTTTTTCCTGCAGTAAATAATCTTGCTTAGGAATTTCAGTAAGCGGCAGAGTGAACCTAAAACTGCACAAAACCACTTTACAGTAATGCAGTTTAAAACCGGGTAAATTTTTCATTCTCTCTCTTTTTTAAATTATTTTCAAATGAGTCCACTTGACAAGGTTTGACACTCTTGGTTTAATATCAACATTCACACAGCAAAGTTATTGCAGCAATTCTTTTTAAACCCACAATAGGCAAAGTAACAGGGACTTTGTGAGAAATTCTTGATTCATGGCAAATTAGATGTTTTTGCTCAAACACTCGGATACAAGTTCAAGCTTATTTTACAATTCACAAAACTAATAAATAAATAAATAAAGAAGTAATGTGAATAGTGTGATATAAATAATTTGTGCATTAAACTCTACAAGTTACACCTTATAAATAAAGTGGTGTCAGTACTCAAAATATATTTACAATTGATTAAGCTGAATATAAATGTTATGTCAACTTAAGACAAGAGATTATACCTTGAAAATTAATCAAATGGATGAAAAAACTTAATTCATTCTTCTAACGTTATGAAAATAAATATATATTTAATAAACAAAAAGAAAATCACAAGAAAACGTATTAAATGAAAAACAAAATCCCAATCTTTAAAACAACAGCAGGTAACCTTCACAAACATTTAATGCAGTATTACAGTAAAACAAACATCATCAAAACCAACTCGCTTTTATTTTGATTGGCTACAAGCTTTTTTAGGTTCTGGATGGGTCTGTTCAACCAGTGTTTATGAAAAATTCAACCAGTCCAGCTTTAAGAGGCTTTCTATTAATGAAATAAATTACGTTTATTTCAATATGTATATACTACGTTATACTATGTATTTACTATTTAGATCAACCAATTATTTTCTTCGCTGCTTGCCAAAACAAAAATCAACCCTTTTAATAGTGTAGTCATACATGATATCATTTAAGCTGCATACCTGGGATGTATATGCAAAGTCAATGAGTAGCTCCATAGCTCGTTCATCGATATCTCTGATGACAACTTCTGTCTGTCTGCTCTCTGCCAGTTCACCTGTGAACATAGCTCTGAAATACGGGCTGCAGGCAGACAGAATCACTCGATGTGCATAGATCTTTTTTGCTCCCACTACTAGAACCACATCACACAGCTCTCGGTGCTTCCTGAGCAGGTTGATGACTTCCAGGGTCTGCCGAGGGTGCTTGTCTGAGATGTAAGGCATCCTGGCAGGCTGAGGAACTCCCTCTGGGAGCTTGTTGGGATCCCCCAGTGTGCAGCGACTTGTGATGTCCATTCCTGTAGTATCTGGGCGTCCACTGGAACCCCTGAAAAAAAAGTTATACGCTAGATTATTCAAGTATTTCAAGAAAATATATGGTAATCGGTAGAACAGATAGATTTGACAGGGCCGAGGGTATTTTCCAGGACGACTTACAAACTATCAAACGCAGTCGACTTTACGTTACTAATGTAGCTTAATGGCTACCACATAAACATAAACGTGTAAAGATCCGTATGTGAGCGAATTTACTGTTTCCATCTTTGCTAGCAGAAACCGTCCATTAGCTTAGCTTGTTTGAAGTGCTGGGGTTGTATGTTGACATCTTTTCAAAAGTCGCGACACAAATTACAAGAACACCAACAAAGGAAATGGGCTTCCCTCACCTTATTTGTCCATTAAATCGGTCCAGATTGAATTTTAAGTAGTCCGATACGGCCAGATATTTTTAAGAAAACCCAACCTCTGGGTTTGCAGGTCACCGCCGTCCACTTTTATTTTTTTATTTCCCAAGCAGCTTCCTGACAGCTCCCGGAAACACGCTTTTAATTTTAAAATAAAAGTCCGAGTGAAAATCAGGGTTAATAATGTTATAGCAATAAATTGTAATCATTGCGATTAGAATCTTTGCCTACTGAAACCTTACAAGCGGTTTAAGAAATGTAGTACAATTTTCTCAAACCATCTATTTATTATAAACCATATATTTATTTTAATTATAGTTAGTCACCACAAACCAGTAAATGCATGATGAATGGATTCATTTTCATACATGCATAATTAATGTAAATGAATATACTTATTGTGAATTTACTGGTTTGTGGTGACTAACAATAGTAAAAAAAATTGAAAGAAAGAATTAATGAAAAAATGCTCTCTCTCTCTCTCTCTCTCTCTCTCTCTCTCTCTCTCTCTCTCTCTCTCTCTCTCTCTCTCTCTCTCTCTCTCTCTCTCTCTCTCTCACCCCTATTGTAGAGTGTTTTAGTCTTCACATTGGTGGCCCCAAGGTTGAACCATGGGAGGCAGTGCATTGGAGCCTGGTGTCAGGGGAAACAACACAGCTAATAGAGATAAACAAGACCTTCTCAATAGACACCGATTAATCTGCCTGAACTCCCTGAATGCATACCTCAAACCACCAGAGGAGTGTCGGAATTTAAACTTGAACTTCATAAAATTCAAAAGTCATAATTAATGATATTTGTAAAAAGCATATTCATTCAAAATGTGTATGATCACGGAAAGTTTACAGGTTTTATATGATGATTACATTTTCAACAACAATCATTTTTATTAAAAAGCTATTTTAGATAAGCAACACAATAATGAAAACATAGAAAGTAATTTAAATGTACGCATTTTAAAACGCTAATTATTTTGAGGTAGACCGAGTGAGGCCATATGTGTATATATTTTGACGTTTTTATAGCTTTATAGTCCAATTATTCTTACTTTTACTGCTGCCCACCATTGTCACCCATGGTTATGTTAGACCATAACACTGAGCAAGGCTGGTGGAACCAGGAATTGTGTTAAGGTGAATCAAACAGCCAGTGAATCTGACATCACTTCTGCTTTTTGTACTGGAAGAATTGTCTTCCAACCACACACAGAAAACATGTGTCACTCATAATAACAAAACACCAGGCGTCAAGCACATCAGTAAAAAGTGTTCTTGGCTAATCTGAGATTGATATCACAGGGATTGTTTCTTCCTTAAAAATGCCCACCCCCCTCCCTCCTTTCCCCCCCTCCTGGGAAAACAGCGACAACAAATTAGCCTTCTTTTATATCAGAGCCTAAGGACGACACTTGGACAGCCCTGAGATTGTCAGCTTGCGTTCCCATGAACCTCTCTAACCTTCTCTTTCAAGGCAGAAGGAAGCAGCCATTGTGCCAGCACCTGTTTCTGTGGAAATTGGTGAAATGATGGCTTTGTTAGGCATTGCCCAGGCAACCAGGAGAAAAGAGCATGAGGGTGAGCAAAGAGAGAGTGAGGGGGATACAGGAGGTTGAGCAGCAGAGGTTTGGGTGGGGGTGGGGCCGCTGGACCTGGAGAGGCCATGAGGAGAGCACTAGAGAAGACCAAGAACCGGATGTGATCATACCAGGCCATGCCGATATAGATTATATAAGCATATACTATTTATCAAGAAATATTCTCACAATAAACAAAACATTGTTTTCAAATTGTTGATGAATGCAATTAATGAATAGAATGAATTTGCTGGGAGGTCACAAGGCACAAATTAGTCTCTGCAAATTATGGTTATCACTTCAACACCATTTCCAAGGGAATTCTTAGAAAGTTCACAAAATAGGGTTTGATCTGTGGTTATGTATTTTCAGTAGGAAGCAGGGATACATTACACCAGGTAAAAAGAGTACTTGGATTTCAGAAAACATCCCATTTCAAGTCAATGCGCTATATCTGAGTGAGTCTTCCAGTAGAGGGCGACCATCAATCAGGATTCACAGCATTTCAATTCAATTCCTTTGTCATAAGAGCATATTGGAGTCCACACCATTTTATACGGATGTTCTTTTTAATTGAAATTTCACTACAATGAAGCCTCTGCTTTAAGTTTTGAACATGTTGTTTTCTTTCTACGACACTAACTGCTATTGTGGGTCAACAACATTTTTCCATTCATACCCACCTTAAAATTTGTGGCATTTTTCAACAAGTTGCTGGAACATAGGTAACATATATGAATTCTCCTGATGCTTATTATATTATTTAAATATATGGGGAAAATTTTTATTCGTAAACTAATGTTAACTGTGACCTAAATTTAGTCAATTGTTGAAAAGGAGGCGAGCATATATGAAATCAAGTATTTTTCAGATGTGAAATTCTCTTTCAACATGTTCTGTTTTTTTAACACCCTATATATTGTTGTTTTTGCCAAAATGGAGAGATGATCAATTGTATATTAAATTCTAACACTGATATTAACCATCTATACACGCTAAAAAAATGTGGTGCAGATAAGATGTTTTCACTGTAGTGTATGTCTTGTAATAATATGTCTTCTTTATACCTTCACGGTTGCAAAAACATTAATTGATGTTATTTTTAAAGAACGAGTCTTTTTTTTAGCAAAACCATTAAAGGGGTACAAAACTTTACCTCCATTGGATTTCTTTTTGAGAGTGGACATAGCTAAACTCACCACGACATAATAATAATAATAATAATAATGCATTCAATTTACATAGCTATTTTCCAGAGCTTTACAATGTTTCGAGCATTATTCATTCACACCACAGTTACACTCTGGTGGTGATAAGCTACCGTGGTGGCTCTTAGCTGCACTGGCGCAGTCTGACAGGACATGGCAGCCTTTCCACGCATATGGACTCCTGCACACAACCAAACAGTCACACACATCCATACTGGGCAATGTGGGTGAAGTGGCTTGTCTAATGCGACAACGGCAAAATAGACCTAGCGGGGATCGAACTGCCAACCCTCCGGTTACAGGACAACCAACTGCACCACATTGGAGCCATTGATTGACTGTTTCCTCTAATGATAACGCACAGTTATGGAACAGTCAGCAAAAACTTCATCTCTTATGCTAGTTTGGAAATGGAAACTGGCTATGATTTGTTGGATCATTTGGTAACCCACAAAAAGTATTCAGAAGTTGTTAAGAAATGTTAGTGAAGTCCTCGGTGGACAATAAGTTAAATATTATACCTGGTATCTGTCCACAGGGCATGATATGAGAATCATAAATGTGGTCAGTTAAAGTAAATAATATATTCTACAGACTCTTTTCTACTCTTTATCCTTCACGAATCTTAGCATTTCTCAGCTGAGCAAATGGTTTTGAGGTCTGAATACGCTTGTGAAAAAGACAACAATGGAACAATGGAAAGAACATATATTGTTACACCATTGTTGATGACAAATCAGATTATTTTCTTTGATACAGTTAATTAATCTATTGCACCATTGCTAGTATTATTGTCAGAAATTCAATCATGTTGTCTTTTTTGTTTTTTGTGTATGCAGTGCAGGGGGTTGATGTTCATGGTCCTGATGGAATTGATCTGACTTATGATGGTCTCTGTGTGACTCCCACTGGCATTAAGTGAGGAGAGACTGGTTGAGATACTGGTTGAGGTATGCCAGCTGCAAGCAAACCAACTGCACCCTAATGACTACTCATTCATTGGCTGGTGCACTTTTGTATATTATTATGATATCGTCATCATCAATCATTTATTACAAATTTCAGACTCAAAAAAATATCTTATTTCTTTAGAAACATAGATTGATTTACAATAATAACATTAACTAATAGAAAAGTTTTACTTGTCTATTGCTTTAAATGATCTCAAAATATCTCATTATATAATTAAAAAGGACCTAATCTTGCTTTTTTTATTTACCTTTTTTATATTCTTTTATATTTAATCGTATATTTTGGCTCTCTCTTCTGTAATAATAATGATTAATATTGTTTACGACTGTTGTTGTTGTTTTTTTGCTATTAACTGAAGTATCAATAAAAAGGGCATTATAAATGTATTTTTGTGGAACATTTTCATGCTCCTTATTTGTTCTCCTTATTGAAAAGACTTTTACTAAAATCACTAAATAGATTGCTCTTCCTTTGAGAAAAAAATCTCAATTTGTGAAACCTGTCTGGAAATCTGCCTCTTTAGTCATGGCCTCTGTCTGAAGTTATCGAAGGTTTTGTCAACTTGTGTAGACTTTGGTGTGTAGCTTAAACTGATAATTCACTCCTTACTCAAGATAAGGTTATAATTAATTTAAACCTTACTTAGTTGACCCCAACACAACTAAGAAGTTAATTCAGAAATATGAAAGTTACAATGGTTTTCATAATTGTGAATATTAAACGTAGAATTAAATATTGATTCTTCCGCTTGTCACACAGCAGCATTTGAATATAAATTGATAGAATATTTGCGAATAAAGGTACCTTAATTTGTTGTCACCAATGCCCTGCATGTGTTATTTATTAGTGGAATGTATATCTTCTTTTAAGATTAAGACATATGGAAAAGGTCTACATGTAGCAGTAGAAGTTGTAAGACACAGGCCAACAGAAAGCTATAATTTATTCAGTCTTTATTCAGAGACAGCCTAAAGCCCCCCGTGCGTAGGAGAGAAACAATATTCCAGGGAGTGGAATTAAAGAGAGATCCAGCTGCGCACACACACCTACGCTCACACTGTTACATCTGTGTGCAAGGACTGAAACACATGCCTGATTCTAAGCATGACGATGTGCGGTGTGTGAGAGGGCTAGTTAAGAATGATTTATTTGCACACTGGGATTCACAGAATGGGTCCAGTTCAACCGATTTCCCAGAGTAAGCGGAAGCTGCTACCAGCCATTGCAGGCAGGAATTCTCATCCCCAAAACACTTCTCCAGGCCTCTACACAGCCCCCCAATGAACCTGAACAAAACGCCATCTTTAAAAAAAAAAAATACTTTCAGACACCACCATATGGCGCTGTGCAAACAGGAAATTGTAAGCATTGCTGCTTAGGCAGAAGCTAAAATGAACTTGGCAAATATTAAACTGCTGTTGTAAAATAAAAAAAGTCTCTTAATTCAGACAATCCCTTCCACACATTTTATGGCGTTCCTTTAATAGTCTCTATGGAACCTTCTTACTTTTCCATTCATGTAAGCATAAATTCAATCTTACTTATTTTCTTAACTGAGTTTTCTTCAAACTTCAAAGAAAAAGTCAAGACTGATTGGTTGTTGCTGTTTTCACCCCTTGTATCAGTATATAGACATTGCAACTGAATAAACACAATGGAAAAACTGGAAAATAATTCCTTATTTCTCTTAAAATTATTCACAAAATGTTTTTAGCACATTTTTTTTTATTTATTCTTCTTTGTTGTCTAATACCGATGTCGAAATATTCTAAATGCTATTGGTTAATATCTGTTTGTATGAAGGAATAAAACATTTTGTCATCCACACTTAATCTTTAATCACCTAGTCCAGCCATCTTATTGCAAATATGCTCAATAATCAATAATCAACCAATCAAACAAACAAACAAACAAACAAACAATCAACCAACCAATCAATCAGTCAAATTTTATAGCGTTTTTTCCCCCAATCGTTTCAAAACAGCTTCAAAAATACGTGACCAAATGTATACTACAATAATATTAAAAATCTAATAAGACGAGTTAGATTTTGTTTAATTTTATTACAGGGGCAAGGTTCTATAAAGTATGTGTATTTTCTTTCATTCTGAAGTTAGTAAAAAATAGCATGAATCGAGTTTGGACTAGTCATATTTTCAGCGTCGTGTGAACTTCCTTCTCTAATTGCATCACATTCCTCTCACTTAGTTTCATTTATCCAGGAGAGCAGATCACACCCAAACTTACTTACTCTCACTGATTGTAGATCTTCTGGCCAGGGTGCTCTTCTTCTCTGTATTTGAACATACTGCACAGTTCATCTACTGTGTATTGAAGCTCACTATTTTAGTCTCAGAGTTTACTAGTACCTTGTAGAGACACATTAACTCCCAAAGGCAATAAATAATGAGTCTTTCCCAGAGTGACATCATGATTAAAATGAGGAATGCCAAGAGGAAACACACAGAGAGTATACAAACTCCACTTAAGAAAGACTGGCCTCTAACAGACACTCTTTTAACTGATAGACAGCAGTACTTTCTGCTGTGTCACCATGATGGCTAGAATCTAAATGTACAGAAATTAAGTAATTGTTCTCAAAGGTTGCAAAGATCATTTCCATCATCTTTCCTTCATTAATTCAGTTCTTTTTTATTCTTCACTGAACAATAAAATAACTTGCTCTTGCTCTCTTGAACAGCTTTAAAACAGATTTTGTACATTTTGTGTGCATTTGTGTATATAAACATCAAATTGTGATAAGTCTCACATCCTCCCATAAGTTCAAATCTTCTCGCAAACACACAGCACAACCACACACACATCCACTGCATACGTACACACAGGTAAAATAAGCAGGCTCACAGAATCACACCTTTACGAGACATCAGCTCAGGCTCGGGAGACTGGACCACACATGCTGGTTCACACAAAATGTTTGGAATGCTATAAACAATTATTTAAACCATCACAGAAAGTCTTCTGGGTACATTACTCTACATCAGACTTCATAATAAACAAAAAGTTCAACCAACAGAGTGGACCCATGAAAACATTGCATGGTGGCTTTAACTACAGTTAACAATGCTTTAAGAATGTCATCTTTAGGTAACTTTGTGAATTTAACCAAACATATGAGACATGAGTTTTACTGAGTTCCATCATACTTTATTAAAATAGCAATAAAGCAATAGAGCCAACTTTAAAGTAATTTGTGTAACCTTATTAATGTTTTTGTTAAATACACAATTTTACAAAAATATATTTGGTAGAAGCTTTAATACAAAGAGACGAACGTAGCAACGCTTGCTTTCCCTGGGAGACATGGTTTCTTTAACATTGTTAGTGAGAGCTTAGTATAACGAAATTTATATCATAATTATAGTTATAATAAATTATTTATAATAATTTTTGTGACATATTAGTATTAAAAAACTCATCCAAATGCTATTTTTATATTTCTAACCTTCCATAGTTCATGAATAAATAGACAAAACACTGAAATGAACAATTTAGTGTTCCTCTCTCAAACTTGAATATTTCATAATTATTCATAAAACTTTAAATTCAAGTGTAAAAATGTTTTATTTGCTTAATATCTTAAAATATGTGTTTTTATTTTTACATAGATTTTTGTTTAAATATATGGCATAATGTAGCAACTCAATTGCAAAAGTACTCCGGTAGGCGATCTAGTTGCTTTTAAGCTTCATCAGCAGGCAGACTCATCATCTTGTATTCCCCTGCTTAGATTTTCAACTATTACCGCAGTTTAAACGAGGAGTAGACCATCTTACGCAAAGTGAAACATGCATAGAAGGGGAGGAAGGAGGGATAGCTTGCATGATGTAGATGTTAGCTCTTTGGTCATATCTTATATACTGGAGATAATGTGGGTAGGTGGAACCATATGACTAGTCAATTATCAGCCAAGCTCCTCTCGAACTTATGTTAATCAGATGATTAACTTCATACTGTGCTTTGCCATGTAAGGAAGTACATGATTTCAAATGGGCCTCCAAACTTCAGAAGCTCGTACCCTCGATGCCAAGACATCTTAAAACTGATTTGATAGTTCTGTGTAATTGCAAAGAATAGTGTTATTGTCATGTCTGCAAGTGTGGGTTGAGCATCAGTGACTATTTCTATATTGCTACTCAATATTAACAAATTATTATCGACAGATTCTGTTATCGTGAAGCACACCTAATCACAATTTACTTAAGGCCGATTTGGCTAGTCTGAAATCATAGTATAATGAATATTTGAGCATGGTTGAAGCTAAAATGTGCAGAGAAAGCCCTCCAGAACACCCCTACCCTAAACTAACCAGGATCACTGTTTAAACATGTAAAGGCTTTAAATATATCTAGTATTTTTTTACCAGAAAAACCTGTATATCCAGTTTTTTTAATAGACTGGTTCTGATTTGGATTAACCTCTAAATTGAATCTTAAAATGTTTGACAAGGATATAATGTAGGTACATTTGACAAAAGCACATTCTGTCATGTATGTGTGTGTATGTGTATGTTCGTGTGTGCGTGTGTGCGTGAGTGGGTTTGTGTGTTTGTGCGTGTGTGTGTGCGCTTGTGCGCGGGTGTGAGTGCGTGTGCGTGTGTGTGTGTGTGTGTGTGTGTGTGTGTGTCAGCGCGTCTGTCTGGCAAGTCCCACCCATATATGTTCTGCCAGCAGACTGCTTGCATAGTGAAGATGGACCTCACACAGTGCTCAGCCAAAGCTGCAGTGTTTCTGCCAGCTATGCGATCCTGGCTGCCGTTGAAGTTAGAGAATGAGGAATTTTCAAAGAATGGACAAGACGGATCCAAAGATCAGCCTAGCGCCTGCCAGAAGCCAGCTGCTTGTCTGAGTTTGACAGCTCGCTCACCGTGCCCACAGAAGACATCTCCATCAAACCACAATGAAACACCAAGGACTTGTCATCAGTTTCGTTACAAGAGAACATCAAAAGTCTTTCTGTTTTTTTGGGACAGAATACAACTGCAAGGAGGTTCCAGACATTCTTAAATAGCGAATGGGAAATCTATAATTATT
Organism: Danionella dracula; assembly: GCA_900490495.1. NCBI lineage: Eukaryota > Metazoa > Chordata > Actinopteri > Cypriniformes > Danionidae > Danionella > Danionella dracula. Next base: position 604,272 of record UELW01000744.1, read on the forward strand.
GTCGCAGAGGGGCACCATTAAGCTTGTCATCATTACACAGTGCCCTCCTCATTCATCTTCTGCATTCATATCAGAGCATGCAAAATAATTCATCGCAGAGACATTAGAGTTTTACTTTGGCAGCAGACAGATGCTCCACTAATGTAACAAAACTTAAACTTCACATTGAAAATTCATCATAAAACCACATTAGTATTATGTCCGTTGTGTTTGGCCTGAAATCTACAAGCTGTTCCCTGTCTTGTCAGGGATACATCATGGCTTTATAAATATACTCCAAGGACTTTTTTAGGCTTCTTCTAGAAGAATGACCAAGTCCAAACGTACAAAGCCTGAGCCAACAGCAACTGTCCTATCAGCCACTGTACGGGAAAGTTTTCACAGGATGTCTCACTATATTGCAAGCTGATCATAAAGTAGTGATTAAAAACTGCTTAGATGAGCTGTAATCATAATAAACAGAAAATTCCCAAACCATAATGAGCCGCTGTAGGATATAAGTAATAGAAAGGCCTGAGGGCAGGCTCCCTGAAAGTTGAGATACAGTAGTGTGGGCATGGCGCTGGAGACAGTGGGACGTTTCAAGAAGCCTGGGGAGCATGTGTGGTTACAGACCTCACAGACCGATGAGTTTGGGCAGGACACAGGAGAAGGAGACACCCACGAAGACCACACAAATCAACCAAACTGTAATTCACTCCAGGAAAGTTTACGATCAAGTAGTAGTCAACAACATAGCAATAGTTAATAATACATTGTGATATTGTGAGCTTTGGCAACTTTCAAGAAACAAACACCTCAGGATTTATATTTTTCATAGATTAGTCATTCTGATAATAAAAAACCACGGCATTTCCCAGTCAAAATGTAGAAATCACATCATGTGCTCTTCATCAGACTAATGAACCTACACACGTCTAAAAACACTGGAACCTTATTGAGCAGCTGTAAGAAAACTTTATAAATACATATATTTATGACAAACGTTTCAGATGATTCAACAAAACAAAAAAGAAACAAAATAGATAAAGATGTGAGAGCATATAAAATCTGAGGTTGTTTTAGTTTTAAATCCTTTTTGGGGTCACTTCTTCTTCTTTTATTTTCACTTTTATAGGGTGTGATTCCTATCCAAAATTCCGAAACAGATGTATGCAAATATATAATTAAAAGTATATGTAAAAAAAAACTAATAAAAAAATATTTATTTGTATATCTAAAATCTGTAAATTCTTGTCATTTATTATTATTAAGAAAGACGACAACAACAACAACAACAACAACAATAATAATAATAATAATAATAATTATAATAATATAGATGTTTTCTTCTTCATAGGGGGGCATGACAGAAAAAAAATTAGAAGCACTGCCCTATACTGAACCAAGATCTAACATTATCATTTATATTATTTAATGAATAAAGCAATATTTCATCAAGGTTCTGTCAGTCATTTTAAGGAAAACCTCTTTCAACAGGGACAAAAGTAAATGTACTTCAAAAACTAAATATGTTCCTTAATATCAAGATAAATGCATATGTGAAATTTAATGAATTATTAAACGAAAATCCACTAATTTGCTGTTCTATAATCCTATCAATCACTGTTTTCAAATAGTACAATGAGAAAAATTAATGAAATCAAATCAGTTGTATTTGATTGGACCAGTTTCAGTAGTAATTAAAAATCATCCCAGACACTTTTGATAATAAATTCATGGGAGAATATGGTCCCTGGACCTTGACTTTGAAATATCTTGTAAGAGGACATTTTTAAAAGTTTGAAATTACAAAAATGTACAGAAATTAATTAATTACATATATTTCTATTACCATAACCTCTGATATATCTACTTTATTTACTTAGTAAATTCCCTACACGTCTCACCTCACACTTTCTCCCCTTGTTCATGATGTAGGGCAGGCTTGTGATTCTTTCCTTGGGCCCTTCCCACAGTTACAATTTAGAGCGGTCATTAAATGAGCAATTCATGCCTAGACAGCATGTAAAACAGCCAGAATCATGCCACAATCACCTAAAACACAGGGAATCTGGCACCCGCAGGGCTCCAGCTCCGGAAGACATCCACCCTCCAGGTTTTCCTAAACCTTGGGAAAAACTGGACTGATTCTTACCTCTGTGCTGCTAATGCCATACTCTTGTGGAGAATAACCTATTTGAGCTTTACTAAGAACCTCAAGTGTTTTATGGAGTGTCACCTTGCAAAGCCTGTGTTTAAAGGCAGGGAGTAAATGATGAGTGTCAGTGTAATTTTCACTAATCTCAAACAAGCACTGTGTTCTTAAAGAGGAAGGATCAGAAGTAAATGGAAAACATGACTCACAAAAAGTCAAGAAAAATGCAGACATTTCTGGAGATGCTAGGGTGAATAAAACCAGGGAAGAGAACTAGCCATGGCATTTATGAGTGACAAATTTACAGTTGTTTCTCTGTAGATTATTTAAATGTGCAAACAGTCAAAAAAAACTGTAGTTGCCAGCTCTGGCTTTCTCAAGCAAAGTCTTTCTTGGACCAAGTACCACAATGGCAAGGCTGACACTGGCTACGAGCGGGCACATTCAATTTGATGTCTGTCCCATGTCTTCTTTGCAGCATTAACAGCTATACTATCTCTGATAGACTCTTACACTGTCTGGTCTATACTTTAAGCGAGTACCAGATGAATACCAGAGATGGCAGAGAAATTGGCACCAAACTTCATCCTTATTTATTTGCTGGCTTTGTGTAAAATATTTTGCTATATTTGTGTATTTAAATCCTTACAGAGGTTTACGTGAGCTTGACTGTTGGTTTTAGGTACTGTGGTTATCCTTAATCAAGTCTACAGAAACTATGATTATTCACAGCTATTAAAGAACGCTCTTGTCTAATCTGTTTAATTAATTCTGTATTCATTTTGAACGTAGTGATTTTTTTTATTCCAAACACGTCATGTATAGCATGGATGTCTAAAGCCAATCTAGGGGGACTTAACCCTAACATTTTGAAACGTGGCAACATTTTAACATGAAAAACCGAATGACACTAAATAAGGTCCTCTTGCCTTGTTTAAGTGTATATCACAATTATCAAAATTCCATTTATTTGGCAACTGTAAGTTCATAGGTCCAAGGTGCGATTTAGAATTCTGTGCGAATGAAAAGTTGAGCTGGATTAAAATTTGACCTGTGATCTCATCACATGACCTGAATAGATTCAGATGACTGGACAGATTAGAATGACATTGCTTTACACTAAACTACCTAAAAAGATCAAGAATTCTTTAATCCACAACCTCGGGAATAATGAATGACAGTCGCACATTTGCAACTCTTCAACTGTTTCCTGTTTACAGGAAGACATGTCCAACATTATCTGTCGATCGAAGAGTAGAAGCAATGTCCAAAAAACCAACACCAACCAAAACCAACTAACATTTGCCTTGGTGAGTTCAGGAGAGCAAGAAGATCAACATCATTGCTTATAATGTTCCAATAATCCCTATTGTAGCACAGTTTCATGAGGTGAAACATTATCTATTAATGGAAGGGTAGCATTTAGGGGATGAGTGTAAACACCAAAAAACTCAACCTCACACTAAAAGCAATCGACCACATAGCAGCACGTATTTGTGGCTGCTCGGTGAGCAAAAGCAGGACAGATCTACAGGTAGGAGGAACACCAGCCTAAACAACATACATAAAAGCTTTGCAAATTTTTAAATGAATGAAACAGTTACTTTTTGTTTCAAAGTTCTCAGAAACATCAAAATGCTGCCAATTAAGTCACCTCGTTACAAATCTTCTTACAAACTGCTGACATTTACTTAATAGAAATACACAAATACACATATACCTATACATTTTAAACAGATGAAATAACTCTTGAAGGCAATTTGCCATTAGACAGTCACAGGTTTTAACTCTCTGATCATTATTATCTGTACCTAATTCATTAGATATCGCTGCAGTTTAGTGTAAAACTAACAAGTCGATTGTGTTGTGATTTATGTACCATTGTCAATTGCTAATGGGACTGTGAATGTGAATTCTCACAGTTTGACCTCCATGTCAACTAGCACTCGCTGGAAGACCAGCAGAGTCCAACCGTGCCTTAATGAAAACCATGTGACTGTTCTCTGTCAGCCTTAGCTCTTTTAACCCACTGCTTTTAGCAATGCCTGGCCTTGCACAGACCACACCAATGCAATCCTTAATCTCTCGAGTAAACAGCACAAAATGTTTATCAGTGCCTCTCCATGTCATAACAAGAACTCTTTTCTGTTTCCACAGGCACTATTATGTCTATGAAGTCAGCCTGTAAAACCTTGTGAATGGCAGATCTCTTTTTCTCGCAGGAGTAGTGAATGAAAAAGGACTTTCTGAGACGTACAGGACAGGGAAGGATGGAGCCCGCGGAGCCCAGTGTGTTTATCTATGTCACAGTCTATCGGTGGCTGACCGTGAATAAGTTGGTGTGGTGGGGGGCTGTTTTTGTTTCCATTGCAAATGGGGCCCTCTCTCTCTTTCTCTCTCTCTCTCTCTCTCTCTCACACACTCAATCTTTGCGTCCAGGAAGTGGCGCAAACACAAACCACACTGATCGTGTTGTGCTTTTGGCCTGGCCGTGGCTTGCAGAGAGGCAGTGGTCAGGCCCGAGTCTCACTCCTTGGGTGGTCTGGCCCTGCAAATGTTTATGATCTAAACCAACCTAATCCAACTGGCTTGTTTAAAGGAATTGAGAATGATTTACTAGAGCTGTGATGGCCAGGAATAGGAAATCAGAGGAAACCGAGGCAGAGCTTCAAGTCTGTGGTCTCCTTATGGCTGTTTTGTTTCAATATATCTGCCCTCATTAGCCCATTCCTAAAATTTTTGTCAACTACTTCCATAGCAAATTGGTAGCTATAGTTGCCTTGATGACAAAAAGCTTGCTAGATTTGCTTTTATTTCTAATGTATTTTAATATAATGATTTGATTGAGTCATGTGTATTTAATATAATGCAGTTAATGTAAGACTGCAACAATGTAATTGTCAGACTCTGGGTATTGTATTCTGTTTTGTTTCTGTTTATTCTTAGTTCTTTTTATTCATCTACTGAGTTTTAGTCTAAGTTTTTTAGTTATTATTGGTTAACGTGCTCCTTGTTTCTACTATTGGATTCACTCCCACTCCTTTTCCTCTGCACACTTGTCAGCATTTATCTTCTTATGTTGTTACCCTTATGTTATGTTTACCACTCCAATTAAGCCTGCGTTCATCAACTCTTGTCTAAAGCCACATACTTAGCCCTGTGACTTCCAAAAAAAAAATGAAATAAAAAGCCCTGTGATCTCCTCTCCACGTGTAGCTGTATCTCTCCTTCACCCCCTTCTGTTCCTTCATTTTTGGTTAGGATTATGTGTATCTACGTTGTGAATAAATCCTTCCTCCCGGCTCCTGCACATAATCCCTGACAGTGTTGTGGCACAAACATTGCGATACAAAGATGTCACAGTATTTATAGGTTAGTATTTACTGTGATGTGCAGTCTGAGAGGTATAATACAAAATCACATGGAAATTATGGTACATGGTGGTAAAAGTCCTTTTTTAAATACAATTTGGATTAAAAAAAACTTCTTAATTTGATAGCTGGCTGACACTGGGCTGACTGTCACAGTGGAGTCTTTTACACCAAAATGAATGATGCAGGTTGTTCGAGTGAAGTCAATAGGAAGATTATGATCTTGAATGCAGGTGTGATGGGAGGGTGTGTCAGGTTAATTGCACCCTCTCTCCGATTGGGGGCGGTAGTGTATAAGAGTCCCATCTGCCCCGGCAAAGTGTCAGCTGGTTGCACTTCCGGAGAGGTGAGCTTGTTCCGGGACTGCGCACGTCTGTGTTTGGTGACTGCATAGCTTTTGGTAAGGATGAGCTGTTGCTGGGGTGCGATCCCATTGGCTGTTGCATTAGGTTGAACGTGGGAATATGTACGTGCAGGTTTGCGTCACTATAGAAAGCCAGCTGCCGGCATATTAACCCTTTAGGGGAAGGCGACAGGGATCATCTGGGCGTCTGGTGAGTAACCAACCTTAATGCAGTGGTGTAGAGTGCCGTGAGGAATTGCATTTAAGTGATTGTAGGGTGTGTGTGTCCAGGATTCTCTCTCTCTCTCTTTGAAAATTCGTTTACTGGTACCCGGCATCCGCACATATCCCCGGAGGCGACATTTTCTCTGACGGGCTGTTGTTCACGACACCAGCGGCGCGCGGAGGCGATCGCCTGGCGTGACGGCGGATCGCTCCGTAGGGATCAGCGCGGAACATCAGCTTCCTCGGGAAGCGAAGGAGGCACAAACTATTTTCCCACTGTTCATCAAGGCTGTAGTGGGGAACCAAAATTAGTGACCTAAATCTACCCAGTCCGAAGGGGAAATCTGGGGTTACCGCGTTGCGTGTGTGTCTCTGAGCATACGGTGCATGGAATGTTTTTATATGAGCGAACTGCGAGGGACCCGTGTGCGTCTTGAGTGGTGACTGAATGTATATTTCAGGAGGAAGGAGATGGCCGCTGGGACCTAACCTTGCGAGCACGTGTGGTGGAGGTTTGCTGTGAGTGATGCGAGTATAACCCACCTTGCAGTGAATGTGATGTGAGAGCACTGTGGTGAGTAACTTACACATGACAATAGCAGTATTAGAGGTCCCAGTGTGGTCCATTAGCTCTCCTGAATGTGTATGTGCGTGTGTGTGTGCGGTGTGATTCGGAGTGGAGCTCCGGAAATTGTATGGCTGTTCATCGGTGTTATAGAGAGTACATTTATATGTAGTTAGGGTTTTTTTTTCTTTTTGTTTATTATCTGTAGGCATTTTGGTTAAGTTGTTGGTTTTTCGGTGTTGATCCTTTGAAAAGATTCTTATTTTGTAGTTTATTCCTTTAAGATTTATGCATTGTTTTTCATGTATGATCTATAACAGCCCTCTGTTTCAGAGCCGGACCGGTCCTTAGGTTCTAACTTTTATCATGAGTGTGTTTAACTGAATGTAAAATAAACGTAATAAATATTTTTGTATGTGACCCTGGTTTCCTGTTCTTCCTTTCTCTTTTAAAATGAGTGACGACCTCATTAGGGGTGTTTTGTGAAAATTGGAAATGTATGTGGGTCGGTCCCGCTACAAACTGGCGTAGTCGGCAGGATCGTCACTCAAGTGAGAAGGAGACCAGGGACCAGGGTTCAATAGCATTTTACTTATTGTGTTTTTCTCCTGTGCCAGAGACAGACAACCGCAAAACCCCAGTAAGAGGATAGTTTGCACATTGCAGGGACTAATCAACTGGGGTGAGTCCTGAATAATTATTTTTTCAACATGGAAGACGAACTGACTGCGTTGCGCCAACAAGTGGCACAATTATTAGCCGATAATGACCGTTTGCGTCAGTCTGGTATGCCTGGGCCTTCGTCAGTATTGGGGGGAGGGACTGACATAAATGAGCCACCCACAATGACCATTCCAAATGTAGGTGCTGCTGCGTCACGTGCTGAGCGTTTGATCTTTGTTCCAAGAGATCGCGGATGTCCGAAATTTAATGGCCGTTCCGGTATAGGCATTAATGAGTGGGTGGAAGAGTCACAGGCCTGCATGCGGCTTCGCCACCTATCAGCCGCTGATCAAGCATTTTTCTTATATGATCATATGGAAGGGGAGGCCAGGGAGGAGATTCGTCATCGTACAAGAGAGGAGAGAGGGGATCCAGAGCGAATTTATGCTGCCTTGCGGGAATTATATGACTGCAAAGAGTCATATGTAGCCTTACAAGAGTCTTTCTTTTCCCGCAAGCAACAGGAGGGAGAGACCCTATTAGAATTTTCCCTTGCACTCATGGGCTTGTTAGGGAGAGTTACAGCCCAGTGGCCTGGCGGATTTCCTAATGCTGACATGGTGTTGCGTGATCAGTTTGTGGAGAATGTTAGCAATAGCAGCCTCCGCCGTGAGTTAAAACAGATGATCCGTCGTCAACCCGCAGCTACGATGCTAGAAGTGAGACGTGATGCGATGCGCTGGGAGCGGGAGGGAACCCCAGGGGGTTTGCGGGGTAGAAGTAATTCATTACCTTCGACAGGTGGCATTTATTTTGGGGTACAAGGTCAGCGACACAGTAGTCCAAATTCCTCCCCGCAGGCCACCGAATTAGCAGAGCTACGGGAGATGTTGCTGAAGCAGCAGCATCAGTTAAACCAGCTAACGCAAAGCATGGCCCAATTGCATCACTCCGCACCTCATGCATACCCGTCACGTACACACCAACTACTCTGCAGGAGGTGCCAGCAGCCTGGACATTTTGCAAGAGATTGTGGCAGGGGGCGTAGGACTGCTCCACCGCTTGCAACTAGCAGAGCACATGTATTACCTGGAGACATGCAGTCACCACGCAGACAGTCCTCGGAAAACTAACTCCCACCAGGCTGCAAGCCCACAGCTTGGGTGGGGAGTTAAGGGGCTGGAATAGTGCTAGGGAGTCGGTACAGTTGCTGTCAAATTGCCCACAACTGGTTGTCCAGATGGGAGGGGTGGCAGTTACCTGCTTGGTCGACACAGGGTCGATGGTATCCACAATTACGGAGAGCTGTTTCAAGGAAAACGTTGATAGGTGGGGTCAGGACCAACCTAAACCATGCCAGTGGCTGCAGCTGCGAGCAGCAAATGGCTTGGACATTCCTTATTTGGGGTATGTAGAGCTCGAAGTAGAGATGTGTGGGCGACTGGTGGGGATGTGTGGGGTATTAGTAGTTAGAGATCCCCCTGGTGGTATGTGTACTCGGGTGCCTGGTGTTCTTGGCATGAACATCTTGAGTCGCTGCTACCGGGACCTGTTTGGCCAGTATGGTTCAAAGTTGTTTGAGTTGCCGGATGTCTCCCAAGCTCCCACACCCTTTGTTCGAGCACTCCAGTATTGTCATCAGGTTGACTTGACTCCAGCATGTCGTTTCGTAGGCGAAGTCAGAGCGAGAGGAGACGGTGTTTGCCGTGTTCCAGGCGGGGCATTGAGGCTGGTAGCGGCAACCTGCTCTGCTCTGAACACAGGTAAATCGGTTATGTTTGAACCGCCACAGCAGGGTCTGCCCCCAGGGTTGTTCTCATACCCGACATTGGTCCCTGTAGAGCAGGGTACTGTCTACGTGCCCATTATTAACGTTAGTTCCCAGGATGTTGTACTGTACCCAAGAACAGTCATAGGGACTGTAACGGGGGTGGATGTTATCAGTCTACCACCAGAGGTGATTGAGGTGCCTGTGGCCTCAGCTCAAGTCAATGCCCAGTTTGCCCAGCCCTCGTCCTCCGTAGAACAACAAATCGAGGGACTTGATTTGTCCGTGTTAGCCAGCACTGACCAGGATAAGGTTCGTTCGCTGCTGCGGAAGTTTGCTGGGGTGTTTGCTCGTCATGAAGGGGATTTGGGGTGCACCAACCTCATTTCGCATGACATACCCCTCGTGGAAGATACACCAGTGCGACAACGGTACCGTAGAATCCCGCCATCTGAATACGAGCTTGTAAAAGCCCATATAAATCAACTGTTGGAGGCTCATATCATCAGGGAGAGTTGTAGCCCCTTTGCATCCCCGATTGTGATAGTCAAAAAGAAGGATGGAAGTCTGCGGCTTTGTGTAGACTATAGACAGCTAAATGCTAAAACCCGTAAGGACGCTTTTCCACTTCCACGAATTGAGGAGACACTGGACTCTCTAACCGGGGCACAGTGGTTCTCGACGTTAGATCTAGCTAGCGGCTACAACCAGGTGCCGGTGACTGAAGCTGATCGACCGAAAACAGCCTTCTGTACTCCATTCGGACTTTTTGAATGGAACAGGATGGCATTTGGCTTGTGCAACGCCCCCAGCACCTTTCAGAGGCTCATGGAGCGCATATACGGCGATCAACAGGGCCAATCCCTACTGCTATATCTGGATGATATAGTAGTTTTCTCGTCATCAGTAGATCAGCACTTGGTTCGTCTGGAGGTCGTTTTGAGTAGGTTGCAACAAGAGGGATTGAAGGCAAAATTGGCTAAATGTGTGTTCTTCCAACAGGAAGTCCAGTATCTGGGTCATGTGATATCGGCCAAGGGGGTGGCCACAGACCCAGGTAAGATAGAGGCAGTCTCATCTTGGCCTCGTCCGAAAAATGCTGCGGAGCTGAGGTCGTTTTTGGGATTTGCCAGCTACTATCGGCGTTTCGTGGAGGGCTTTGCCAAATTAGCAGGCCCCCTCCACCGGCTGGTAGCAGCAATGGCAAGCCAGAGACGAACAAGGCAAACCGCGGGTAGTTTCACTGAAGCTTGGACAGCAGAGTGTCAGCAGAGCTTTGATGGCCTTAAAGCCAGGCTCTGTTCGGCTCCTGTGCTGGCCTACGCTGATTTTACTTTACCTTTTGTGTTAGAGGTGGATGCCAGCCATGGCGGACTAGGGGCAGTACTGTCTCAAGAACAGCACGGAGTTGTCCGGCCCATCGCATACGCTAGCCGTAGCCTCCGACCAACCGAGCGTAATACGTCTACATATAGCTCCATGCGTTTAGAGTTTCTAGCCCTAAAATGGGCAATGACCGAGAAATTTAGAGATTATCTCCTAGGACATCGCTGTGTCGTATTCACCGATAATAACCCATTGAGCTACTTGGGTACGGCGAAATTAGGAGCAATGGAGCAACGCTGGGCGGCGCAGCTAGCTTCCTTTGACTTCCAGGTTAAATACCGGTCGGGTAGGAGCAATAGGAATGCGGATGCCCTTTCCAGACAGCCACATCCCGGGGAACAGGTGTCCGTTCAGCCGGTGGGTTCAGCAGTACCTGAGGTTTTCCGGCAAGGGGCTGACCTGGCTCAGGCGCAAGTAAATCAGATCACCCTCTTTACAGATGTACCTGGAAATGAGTTGGTGGAGTTGCAGGAAGCAGACGCAGTCATTGGTGCATTTCTTCCATTCTGGGCGCGTGGGATCTACCCCAGGGCCGCTGAGAGGAAGAAGCTCTCAAAAGGTGCCCAAGTCCTGCTCCGGCAGTGGAAGAACCTGGTGGAGCAAAATGGCTTGCTTTATAGACGAGTGTTTCGCCCAGAAGGGGGTGAGGAGCTACTCCAGCTTGTTTTACCCGCCACATTAAAGGAAGAAGTGCTTACGCAGCTTCATCAGCATCATGGCCACCAGGGGGTGGAGCGCACAACCCAACTGGTACGCCAGCGCTGTTATTGGCCTGGGATGGCAGCGGACATTGCCCAATGGTGCCAGGAGTGTGGTCGATGCCAGCAGGCCAAAGACACTCGGGTAGCACCAGCAAATTTCATGGGACACTTACTAGCTTCAAAGCCAAATGAGATTGTGGCCATGGATTTCACCATTCTGGAACCCTCTAATGCAGGTCTGGAGAATGTGTTGGTGCTTACTGACGTCTTCTCCAAGTATACCCTGGCTGTGCCCACCAGAGACCAGCGATCTGAGACGGTTGCTAGAGTCCTAGTTAATGAGTGGTTCTACAAGTTTGGGTGTACCTGTCCGCCTTCATTCGGATCAAGGCCGCAATTTTGAATCGGCTTTGATAACTCAGCTCTGTAGACTGTATGGGGTAGAAAAGTCCCGGACGACCCCAAGTCATCCAGAGGGAAACGGCCAATGCGAGAGGTTCAACCGTACCCTGCACAACTTGCTGCGGACACTTCCTGTGTCTATGAAAGGCGAGTGGCCATCGTGTCTTCCCCAGGTACTGTACTCCTACAATACCACTGCTCACCAGTCAACGGGAGAGTCACCCTATTTTTTAATGTTTGGACAGGAGCCTCGGTTACCCGTAGACTTCCTGCTGGGTAGAGTGGAAGCGCCTGTGGCGGGGACGGTCCAGCGTTGGATGGTAGAACACCAAAATAGGTTGCAAGTGGCATTTGAGGGAGCAAGGGAACGCATGAAGGATATGGCTGCACGCCGTAAAGAGAGGCATGACCAGCAGGTTAAGGAAATTCCACTTGTGGAGGGCCAGGTAGTGTACCTCCGTAATTATAACGCCAGGGGCAGGCACAAGATCCAAGACATGTGGAGCTCAGTGACCTACGTTGTGATTAGGGCCCCTAAGCCCGGGGGATCTGTGTATACAATTGCACCTAGCTTGAACAGGGGCCAGCTTAAGCAGGTGCATCGTGCACTATTGAAACCGGTTATTAACCACCCGGTTCTCCAGGTCCCTGAAGAGGACCTCGCCGCAGAAGAGAATTATTCTCTGCCATCTGAGGAGGTTGAAGATTTATTTTTGCTGGTCCCGGAAAGACCAACTAGTCCTCAGGGTACCCTTCCTAGGTCTTTTCAAGTTGAAGAAGGTAGACTACCTCCCCCTGTTGAGGGGACCCCAGAGGGAGAGTATGCTTCGGAGGAAGGTCGGGTCCCAGCTGTTAATGAGGCTAGGAGATCTACCCGAAGTACGTTGGGACAGCACTCTAACGTGCATCATCTCCCCAGGGCAGTAAGGATGGGGGCGTCATCCCAAGGAGCAAGGGCAGATGTGTGTTTTCGACCCTGGGTGTAACTAGGCAGAGGTTAAGGTGGAGCTTTACCGTCGGGGCGCCGGTTCCGAAGTTGGGGTGGATTGTGATGGGAGGGTGTGTCAGGTTAATTGCACCCTCTCTCCGATTGGGGGCGGTAGTGTATAAGAGTCCCATCTGCCCCGGCAAAGTGTCAGCTGGTTGCACTTCCGGAGAGGTGAGCTTGTTCCGGGACTGCGCACGTCTGTGTTTGGTGACTGCATAGCTTTTGGTAAGGATGAGCTGTTGCTGGGGTGCGATCCCATTGGCTGTTGCATTAGGTTGAACGTGGGAATATGTACGTGCAGGTTTGCGTCACTATAGAAAGTCAGCTGCCGGCATATTAACCCTTTAGGGGAAGGCGACAGGGATCATCTGGGCGTCTGGTGAGTAACCAACCTTAATGCAGTGGTGTAGAGTGCCGTGAGGAATTGCATTTAAGTGATTGTAGGGTGTGTGTGTCCAGGATTCTCTCTCTCTCTCTTTGAAAATTCGTTTACTGGTACCCGGCATCCGCACATATCCCCGGAGGCGACATTTTCTCTGACGGGCTGTTGTTCACGACACCAGCGGCGCGCGGAGGCGATCGCCTGGCGTGACGGCGGATCGCTCCGTAGGGATCAGCGCGGAACAACAGCTTCCTCGGGAAGCGAAGGAGGCACAAACTATTTTCCCACTGTTCATCAAGGCTGTAGTGGGGAACCAAAATTAGTGACCTAAATCTACCCAGTCCGAAGGGGAAATCTGGGGTTACCGCGTTGCGTGTGTGTCTCTGAGCATACGGTGCATGGAATGTTTTTATATGAGCGAACTGCGAGGGACCCGTGTGCGTCTTGAGTGGTGACTGAATGTATATTTCAGGAGGAAGGAGATGGCCGCTGGGACCTAACCTTGCGAGCACGTGTGGTGGAGGTTTGCTGTGAGTGATGCGAGTATAACCCACCTTGCAGTGAATGTGATGTGAGAGCACTGTGGTGAGTAACTTTACACATGACAATAGCAGTATTAGAGGTCCCAGTGTGGTCCATTAGCTCTCCTGAATGTGTATGTGCGTGTGTGTGTGCGGTGTGATTCGGAGTGGAGCTCCGGAAATTGTATGGCTGTTCATCGGTGTTATAGAGAGTACATTTATATGTAGTTAGGGTTTTTTTTTTCTTTTTGTTTATTATCTGTAGGCATTTTGGTTAAGTTGTTGGTTTTTCGGTGTTGATCCTTTGAAAAGATTCTTATTTTGTAGTTTATTCCTTTAAGATTTATGCATTGTTTTTCATGTATGATCTATAACAGCCCTCTGTTTCAGAGCCGGACCGGTCCTTAGGTTCTAACTTTTATCATGAGTGTGTTTAACTGAATGTAAAATAAACGTAATAAATATTTTTGTATGTGACCCTGGTTTCCTGTTCTTCCTTTCTCTTTTAAAATGAGTGACGACCTCATTAGGGGTGTTTTGTGAAAATTGGAAATGTATGTGGGTCGGTCCCGCTACACAGGGAAATTGGAGTGGATATGGTTTGTCTGTACATATACTGTGCTGGTGCGAATAATGCATTTTTGTGTTCGACACTATCAGCACTACACAGAAATTTCAAAACTGCACACGTACCAATCAGGAGAATTCTCTAGAAAAGAGAGGATTTTAGCCAAGAGGAAATAAGTGTCACAATAACGGCAGACAAGCTGATCAAAACAGACTTTGCTTACAGAAGAAGAGAGTTAATTGAGCAACATTCAGAGCCTTTCACCCTTTTGGTGGAAACAGACAAAGAGTGACGGAGCTTCAAGCCAAGTCTGAAACTTCTTTAAGATTTCTCTGTCTCTGTTAACTCTGTTTTATTTCTATGAGAAAACGTTTGAAAACTTTACAACTATGGTGAAAAAGACCTCTCTCCACCTTAGAATGCCCGAGACATCTTTCTCTCCAACAAACCTTAACAACAACAACAACAACATAAAAAACAAAAACTAATAAATTACTTCTATAAATAATAAAAAAAGAAAGAGGTGAGTCTAAAAAGTTTAGAAGTGATTGTGACTGTAAATGGCGAGTGTGTGTGGCTATGTTGTCCTCGTTAACCCGCATAATAATCTTTGATAAAGCACATAAAGTCAATGATAAATAAGAATTGGTGTGATGTCCAATAAAACATATACTAATAACTTTTGTTTAACTGCATAATTGTAATGTCTTAATATTTCTATCATTTCAAACTAAGTAAATACCTCAGTTCAATTAAACAACCAAACGATAAAACCATTTTATAAAAACAGGTAAAAACTTTTTAAATCGAAAAAGTTTATTGCAAGTTTACTGATCAAAATAATTAAATGGTAAACAAATTATTATCTCAAACTAAAGGGATTTCAAAATTTTGTGATTAAACACTTTGACAATTAAACAGATCTGTGAATCTTTAATTAATTAAAAAAATTTCTAAATTAGGCTTATAGCATATATTGTATTATACAGCATTTTAATCCTATTTGTCAATGACCCACAAATAGTGACATTTACATAACGTATATTAATGTTTTTATAATGTCTTCACTTATTAATTTAAAAGAATATTTCTCATGATTCAATGGTTGTAAAATATATAGATTTCCCATCTTTTAGAACTGTTTTCTTGTTTAATTTTTTTTTTTTTTTTTTTTGCTTTAGGTTGCTTGTGTTTATTTATGATCATATCAATGTTAGCCGTCGAAGATTGGTTTGCATGAAGCAACATCTGTATCATATTTCCACTCTGTGCTTTAACCACCATCTGCCTTTTGTCTTCATATCCCTTGACAGTTTGTGATGGCCACAGGTTTAAGTGACATTAAAGAACATATAATCTCAAGAGGTGTCAGTGGTCTGGACTGACATTTCTTACTGCTTTTCTTGAAGGAAAGGAACTAGAGCCCCCTGCTGTAGTGACGCAAATATTGCCATCTGCATGCAGTCAACAACAGCTTATAAAAAGATGAATGGGACTAATAAAACATGAAAACTCTTTGTTTGATTATGAGTGAGGTGATGGTTGCCAGATCAAATGGCTGTCAAAGCCACTATAGTGCACTTCATCATAAATTAGCTTTAGAAGATAGCTAAAATTTGCGGTTTCTAAATTGATTTGTAATACACATCTGTGATTTTAAAAATTATGTTCTTAAAAAATGGAGTGATATGAAACATTATTTAAGTGATATGAGTTGCTATATTCTGTATAGCATTTTCTAATTAATTTCACAAGCTGGGCAAAATATAGAATGTTTAAAGGCATGGTTGGGTTTATGTATACTCCACACATCTGTTTCCATCACTCTAGTTTGATGCACGATGTCCAAATGCACCATGATTTTCCTACACAAGCCCAAACACAAAGCAGATTTGTTTATTTAGCTGGACATAAAAATGTAAATGAGAATGCTTTCTTCTGTTTGTGATCATTTTATTTGTGACCCTCCACAAATTACAGTACTCCAGATGTTGAACTTGGGTCATGTATCCCACATGAGAATTCTGGGTTATCCTGACCCTATAACAGAAAGAAAAGGAAAACGACTGTCCAATGTCCAGGGTTTTGACATCTAAGCATCTCTCTCTCTCTCTCTCGCGAGCGCGAGAGAGAGAGCGAGAGAGAGCGAGCGAGAGAGCGGGAGAGAGAGAGAGAGCGAGAGAGAGGAGAGGGAGAGAGAGAGAGAGAGAGAAGAGAGGAGAGAGAGAGAGTGAGAGAGAGAGAGAGAGAGAGAGAGATCGGAGGCGAGAGAGAGGAGAGAGGAGAGCGACGAGAGAGGGAGGAGCGAGAGAGGAGATAGCGACGATCTAGATATCGAGAAGAGATCGCGAGCGAAGATAAGCGAGAGCGAGAGCACTCTACTATCTAGAGATATCTCTAGCTCTCTATTCCTCTCGATTCTATCTATCTATCTCTCTCTCTCTCTCTCTCTCTCTCTCTCTCTCTCTCTCTCTCTCTCTCTCTCTCTCTCTCTCTCCTGGAGTTAGTCTGCTATTCCAATGTTTCTTCTGCAGGCAGCAACCAATGAAGCTCGTCTCCTGTCCAGAGAAAACAAAGCTAAGTCACATTCCCAGAGTTCAATTTGCTGTTTCACTGGTGGTCTGTGAATTGGGGTTTGGACCATGGCTGTTGAGTTGATCTAAAAAGAAAGATCTGCATAAGGTTGAGTCAGGAATAAATGATGCGACTGAAAAATGTGTTTGATAGATTCAGTTCACTTCAAATTTTAAATAAAGATAAATTACTGTTATTGTTCCACATTTCACTTTAAGTAAGTTGCTTATTTACTAAATTGTTTAAGACATGATGACCCTCATATTTATAGATGTAACTTTGATACAATGTGTATTTTTATAATCTGCAAAAATGGGAAAAATTGTGAACAAGGAATAAGTCCTCACCCAGCAATAATGCCAAACAAACATAAACACAGAAACACGATGGTTAATTAATTACTAAACTAATTTGACAAACAAAATTAACAATAACAAAGAAATGTAAATAAAATAGTAACACTTAAATCAAATTACAATGCAAAAGTTGAAGATAAAATATTATGAAATCATAAGTTAAAAACGCTTTATTACAAGTTACATTTATTTTATGTTTTAGATTAAACCAATTTTTTCCCTCCAAATATTTTACCAAACACATTTTCCTTAAAATAAGCATACAATACCTAATTTATGCATTGCGTTCATTCTACTTTCTAGGAACGAGTTATCTTTGCGGAACCAAATCTCTTGTCATATTTTCCGGCAGACCTCGTTTAACGTAACGGTCCTATGACAGTCTCCAGTTACTAGAGACATTCTCGGATGAAAATATTGTGAAAATTATCTTCCAACTGTCGTCTTTTCGTTATAAAAGAGTTAGGGGGGTTTTGTATAATTTACTCTAACACAGCAGGTCCAACAACAGCCTGAACCACATGAGCGTCTGCTTCAGAGCTCCAGGTTTCACGTGTACGACGGACGTTATATTTGATAAATTTGACACGTTTCATCGGCAACCACAAGTAAGTTAACTGTCTGTTTTTATATCTATGTAGAGACAATACGCTTTGTTGTCAATAGTTCTATGTTTCGATGACGCAATGTGGGTGATGAAACAAAAGTCCTGTTAGGCGAAATACTTAAAGAGCGCGTTGAAAATGGAAGTTATTTATTTATCTGGATTTGATGGATGTTTTGTGTTATAGATAACATTCGAGTTAATGTCTTTTTTTTGCAGTTGTGTGATGGAGCTGCAGGCGGTGCTGATGGCAGCTGGTGGAGGATCCAGAATGATGGATCTCACTTATAACACCCCGAAACCTCTGTTACCTGTTGGCAATAGACCCCTCATATGGTACCCACTCAACCTACTGGAGAGAGTAGGTTTTGAAGGTAATTAGAATGCATTTTTTTTCACAAGTGGTTAATAATTGGATCGATGTAAATGAAAACGATTTACCTGTTGAAATTGACAACCTAATTTAGGGCGGTAGTCAAGTCCACCATTGTCTAGTCCAGGACAGTTAAGACCGAGTCCAGTCAGAGTCATGGTTTGAAACGGTCGAATGTTAATATTATTCCAGAGTCAAGATCCAATAAATTTGTTTAATGTTAACCCTGTGTTCAAGACAACTTGGTCTTTTATTTGATGTTGAATTTATAATTAACAATATTCTAAAAGGTGTTTGAACTGAACTAATCATACCTAAGGTTTAGTAATAACTAATTTTTATTGAAGAAATTCATGGAACAGAATCTGAAGGGGTATGTAAGATTTTACCAACATGTTCATGCACTAACTTATACATTTGAAACAAGGTATTCTAATGAAAACATTAGCTCCCAGGTTCATCTTAACCGTTGAATCTATGATCTTAATGTACCTCTCTTTGTGATGAGCTTCCTCACAAAATGGAAGCTTCCTCACAAAATTTTATTGTGTTTCAGATTATTCACATATAGTTTTGTGTTTCCGATTCTTTGCAGCACTTTCAAGAAAGTTATTGTGATTTGTAAATCCAAATGTAATTATGCCACTGTTTCCTGACATTGTGTCCCTTAAGAAGTGATTTGTGAGGGGGAAAAAGCACAGACAGCGCGTCTGACACTGGTTCTAATCTGAAAAGTTTTCTATTTCAGAAATGTTTCTAAATGTTTTATTTGAAAGCAGGAAAAGTGCACGGTCGAACTGTTAAAGCATATAGCGACAAGCCCGCAAACTCCTTAGCGGAGGGTCATAAACAAATAAAAGCCTTTATAGTTCACCCGCTGTGTATGCTTTGATCAATATTGACAGTATAAAAATGCTCAGAACTAGCTTACCAAAACACAACGCGGATACTTAAAAAGGGCATGTTTTATTTACCTCATCATACATTGTGTACATATAGCTCCAAACAATACATCCACTGCAGCTTTTATTACAGTGTGGCGTTCTTAAAATGCCGACATCTAATTTGCCAAAACACAATTCTGATTAAAAAAAGAAAGGTTATTCACTTTGTCATCACAGTTGTACTCCATTATCCAAGGATTAATATTGAGCGCAAGAAGAGAGTGAAAGTACTCGCTCTGCTCCACTTCTACTGAGTACGGAGTTCGCACTCCGTGAGGCCTCGACTCGCTGCAGGCTTCACAACGGGATCTGCGGGGTTATGTGAATGCGTAGGCTTCGCAGAGGGCGATTTGTAGACTCAGTCAGTCAGAGTACGAACATAAATGAGACTCCGAGTTCAAACATTGTCGAGTCTGAGATGAGACCAAGTCTATAGAAAAATGGACTCGAGTCCAAGTCCGCATTCTAGTAATACAGCAATGGACCTGGCAGGGATGGAACCGCCAACCTTCCGATTACTGGATGACCAACTCCACTTCTGCACCATCTTTCCGTCCAACGGATGTACAACTAATAGTCGACCAGGAAAATCTTTAGTTGAGGGCAGGCCTGTTTGGTTTATTCACAAAGAACTACTGCGTATATATCAATGTTGACTATATATATATATATATATATATATATATATATATATATATATATATATATATATATATATATATATATATGTATGTATGTTTAATCCCAGTGTTCAACATGTATGCAAGTCAGCACTGAAAAAGGCCTGTTGACTGTCTATATTTAATGTTCTTAAATTGTTTATTGTTCACACCTAGCCACATTGACTAGTCTAGCAATCCAGCTGGTATGAAGTTTGTGGGTATGGCCCTTTGCCCACCAAGCAGTACAGAATGCTCACAGGATGCACCATTATGTGTGGTACAGTCTGTCCTTTTAACAGCCCACAAGCCAGCCAACAAGACCCCACAATTAGCTTTTACAAGCTCTAGCACCAGAAAACTGCTTCAGTTAAAAATATTTGCTCAGTAAAGTTAAATTGTGGGGTAAACTTCTTCCAATTGGCAAACATCTCCCAAATCAGGTAAATGGTTGGTAATACAAACAGGCTCATTTGAAGGCATTTTTATAAGTCTAGGTTGCCACCAGTGAAGTGAGTACTTATAGAAATTAGTGTTATGAAGCAAGAATCTTGTATACTATGTATGCTATTGCCTTTTTTAGAGGTGATTGTCATCACCACTAAAGATGTACAGAAGGCCCTAAGCACTGATCAGCGCTTGAAGATGGAAGTGAAGATGAAGTTAGACGTGGTGTGTATTCAAGAGGATGCTGACATGGGAACGGCTGATGCGATTCGACACATTCAGGAAAAGATCAAGGTTTGTTAATTGACTAACTTTGAAATTTTGTTTGTGGATGAAATAGCGTTCACTGACTATAATAAAAGGTCCCAGTCAAACGCATTGTACAACTTTGCTAAGTTATCTCATTTGTCCAAAACAGTGTAGATGCCTCATTTCAATTTAAAGATCCTTAACAATTGTTTAAAGGTACATTTTCTGTCAGGTAAACTCCAACAGCATTCAAAACTATATGTGTGATCTGCTGATCTGCAGATAACTTCATTCAAACATGAACATAGCCTTGTCTAAAGCAAGCATGTCCACAGTCCGGCCTGTGGGCCAATCAATGTCAAATTTTTTACTGCATGACTATGAAAAAATTCCTTTGATTTGATTGGGCCTGCATATTATACGCATATTTCTTCTGTGCATTCAGACTGAACATGGGAGACGTGAGTGGTTCACATGTTAAGTCTATGTGAAGACACAATCTCATGCGAACTAGCTCCGAGAAGGGCACTCCACAAAGGACGAGAATGGGGTGGCACAAACCCCATGGGGTGCTGTGTCTACTGATCAGGAACGCTCTGTCTCTTCACGTACTATTTTTTTAAAGACAGAATCAAGCTGCTCTGACATTGATTCTTCATGCGGGCCTATGAGTCAAGCACAACTCAATCTGCCCTCAAGTCACTTGGTCTCTTAAATAAAATCTAAATCTCATTTTCACTTTAGCGGTGAAAAAAATGTCCAAATGAAGTATTACCCCAGGGTATCTTCACTTTATATTATTTTGCTCTCTTTGCAAAAAAAGTTTGGGTACTTCTGGTCTAAAGGTAAAACAGCAAGAGAGATTGAAAGATATTTTACATGTGTGGACACCTACAAACAGGTAAAACAATGCATCTCTCGATCACTTTATTGGAATTTATGGAGCGCCATGAGCCCATATCAAAATGAGGGAAAGTCCCCATGAATACACTCTTAATGAAAGGGTATTGGCTCTGCTAAATGTGAAGAGGTGTCAACTAGATCATATTAGCACTTATTTGTATCATGCATGAAATAATTTTTTTTTCACTTAAAACAGTTAAATATGTTCAAAAACCATAGATGAAGGTCGTCTGTGTTCATGTACACAAGTGCTGTCTGCCAACATTGGACACTGGTGGTATTATTGGTCCAGAGTCAGATGAAGAACCTGTGATGCTTCACCAGTGTTATGGTTTTCTGACTTTCATTAAAATGCATTTATTAAATGTTTAAGTAGAATAAGTAAGGGCATGATTGCTCACTGGCAGTAAGTAGAGCAGGATATCAAGTTTTAAAACAAACCTGTCAGCAAAACGCAGACTTTGTGATGACGACAATGTCATCGGTAAAGTCCACTCTGAATAGTCATTGTCACATGCCAATGCTGTGGAAAATTGCTCCTGATACAAATTTCCAGTCGACAGTGAAAAAAAGCGCAATTACAGCAATAGCAGCCAAGTGAATGCCAGTACAGCAGCTGCAAAAACTGAAGAGCATTTGGTTAGCATGTGTCTGTTCCCAGGTTACAGGTAGGATTGTGGGAGTGTCAGTATCTCTACATGGCCATTTACAAAATTTGGGAAATGTCAACTTTTCAGAATTTTTTTTCCCTACGATCTGTAACATTGCGACGCTTATATCTACCACCACCACTACTACTTATAACAGACATTTAAAGGGACAGAAACTTAAAAAGTCCCCCATGCATCAAGAGACCATGTCCCATCTAAACGTCAACCTCTTGATGCGTAAAGGGAATTGACTGAACTGAAGTTCCTCGACTGGCCGCTTGAGGTCCAGAAGTGAGCAGGTTCTCATTCACTCCTATGTTAAAACTACCCATCTTTGGAGCTGAAAAAAAAACAGCTAGTTTTGACCTTCATGAACACTCTGAGGGGGTTATTTATTTTAAAATATTTTAGTTTAAGATGTATAAAAATTTCCTGCCATGTCCTGCCTTTGTGGACGCATTTATGATTACGGGCAATGCCCACTCTGAGCATCTTGTAATTTTGCCATACAACTACAAGTGACGTCACAGACACAATCCACATTGTCAGTACAATGTTATTGATCAGAGTCTGTTATATTGCTTCATCCATTTCAAATGATCCACTGTTCTGTGTGTAAGTAATGCCATTGAACTCAGTAAAATATTAAAGTTTGTTAGAAACCCATGAATCAATACCCACAGTTTTGAAACAGTAATTTAATGTAAAAACATCCAATTACTTTCAATGTTAGTTGGTCTAGTTTAAATGGTGATGTAGCTAGCATTTCTAATTGCTAAGTACAACAAATATTTTACTTTAGTGAAGCTGACTGAGCACAGCTAAAGTCTTGGAAATTCAACGATTTGTTGAATTTTCACCACAGTAAATCATTCTAGTCAGAGGTAACAGTTGGGATGTGACTAATGGAAGAAACACTATCACAGCTTGAGAGTGGTTGCCTGTTTAACTGTAAGCATGTGCCCAGAAGGGGGTAAAAGCCGGGAAGGCAAACACAGGCTCACCTGTGCCCCATGTGAGCTGGCCTAGGGTCAGTGGAATGATGTGAGCAGCAGATCCTGTGTGCCACAGAGAGGTCTCTGATCCATGCAGTTTTGCAGTCCAGCTCAACAGACAGCTTCATTTCATCTGCTGAAAGACCAGCGGTCTTTCCATAAGCAAAGCTACATCCATAAGCAAATGATGTCAGAAGTTCTCTTAAACTTTGACCGATGACCATTTGCCTACATAACACATGTGAGAGTTATTGCGTAGATGGAATAAGGCAGCAAGTAAATGTTGTTAGAGTTTGGGTCTAAGTTGCGGTGGATTGAATATAAGCTGAAAGCACAATATATTGTTTCTTGAGATTTAAAAAACAAAAGGAACTATGAGACAAAAGAAGCTGTTCGCTTTGACCATTGCATTCTTTAATATGTGTTACTATTTTATTTCGGTGATCCGATTTTGATTTTGAAAGGTATTTTGGTAGTCTCCAACAACAACTCTTGTAAATGTTTTATCATTACCTGATTTCTTGACTACTCCAAAATTATTCCTGCAGCGAATCAAACCCCTTTAAGTGATTTGTAGTTTTACCCAGTCTTTTTTTAATTAATATGGTGCAGAGTGTGAAGAGATAAAATGTTGTTTTATCCACAGAGCAAAGTACAGCACCTCTCTTTTTCCAACAGTGTCTTCTAATAGTGAAGCACTCAAGTTGATAAGAGTTGCTTATTTTATATTATATTCGAAGTGCATCTCACCTGAATGCAGTAGTCATCATGATTTGATCTAAATCTAACTAGATTTAGGTTTTTCTGTGTGTGTACCTGTGGAAAGAGGGGATACCAGTTATTTTGAAGGATAATTCCTCGAGTAACCCGTTTACAAAAATTAACCGAGGCAGATTGTAATAATCTGCCTCGAAGCCTCTAGTAATTCCCTTTACCCTGTGGTCTGTCTGAATACTGAATTATCATTGGCTGCCAAGTTAACCCAAGTCAGTTGTTTACTATATGTATCTTTGCGCAGCGTTATTCACAAACAATAACTGCTTTCAGTTCACTCAATCTGCGGGCAAGATCAAAGTGCCGTAATCGTTCAGGGATTCGCTCAACTTGTATTCTTTTAGCAGCTGTATTATTTAAGTTATATGTTTACTTTTTACACCAACAAGCATATGTGAAGCTCTGCTGAACTGAAACTGAGAAACATTCAATCCTGAAGAGAGATGATGGGGCTCCTTCATTCAGGAAACATGTAGTCAATGCAAGTTGTAGACTGATGAGGGAAAAATCTTCAGTTGTATTGTTCCTGTCATTTATCCAGATTTTATTATTAACTAATTTATGCAAGTGTTGGCAAAACAACATGACCTAAAAAGGACAAAATAATGACATGTATGAAGTGAAAACTGCTGTTCGAAAACCAACGTTAAAAGTAAGGCACAGTCGTTTCTCATGGGGGTTTCTACTCTAACCTTGATTATAGCATGTTATTGGTAACCTACATATAATGTTCTGCTTGATTTTAAACGGATTTAAAGTGTTTTTTATGTAATAATGATCAAAGTTTCAGCACCTTCTACCATTGAATGTCTATGGGCGAGTGGAGCAGCAGGTTCCAGAAGTGGCGTGTGATGTCACATATGTTTTATCTGATTACTCGGTTATTCTACTGAAAATTCATTTATTTATTTATTTATTTCAATAACTCTAAGTCAACTCTTTCTTTATAACGGCAATAACTATATACACAAAACACATTTATGTTTAAAACTTAAATTTGATGTTTGTCCAACATAAACCAAAAGCTTATACATGCCAAAATACACCAACACTTAGTTGTATATAAGCTTAACTTGAACGATAATGTTGAAAAAGATTTAAGAACAAAATAAATGGCATCATTAATTTTATATTTACTTTTTCAGAAGCAACTTCTACATTTTTAAAGTGCACCCAATTACTGTTTTATGAAACCTATTTAATTAATAAATATTAATAAATTCATTTTTGGACAGATCATTTCTCGAATTGAATAGTCAAACATTCAAAATTAGAAGGGTGAAATATGCTTCACACTCCTGGTAAGTTAACACTGTTACTCCCCATTTCATTAACCTTGGGTAATAACAGCTGCTAAAGGACTCATGTTCTCAGTTCACAATATGGATGGATCAATCAGAACCATTTGTCCTCATGTTCATTTGTAACATACTTTTACATGCTGCACTTATGAACATGTAAAACCCCTCTTTAAAAAAAGAGAGCAGGGTGTCTTAAACATGTGCTAACGCTCATCACAGGAGATTAGCTCTCAGTAAATTTCAGTGCAGTGGAAAGGGAATGTTGAGGAGCAGGGCTTGCCAGAGCACGCTAACAGCACAAATGCATTTATTTCTAATCCTACAGAGAAATGAGAGATTAAAAGCATTGAGTTGCAGAGCCCTCCAGTGCACGAACTGCCCCACTACGTGTTGAGAGATGAGTGCTGGCAATAGGGGCCCTAAATCCCCATTTATTGTATGGTCTACACACAAAGTCCTACTCCCTTGCTTCAGCAAACAACATGCACATAATGGAAGCATCTGACAGAGTGCCGACTCTTAAGGCTCTCTTTCATTAGCCTGTGTTTGAATTCATTCTGATGCATTGAGTCAATGTTTGTACAGACACTGAATAATCTCCGTGTTGTGTAGAATTCTGCTGGCTTTTTGTTAGGAATAAAGCTCCAAGTTCATTGGGATCAAGTCATTGAAGATCAGTTTGTGTACTTATATTTCCTGAAATATGTTCTTTGTTTGCTCCGGGTTGTCTGGAATTATAAATCTGCATTTTTTTTGCTTTTCGAAAGGATTTTGTACAAGCACATTTTGTACAAGATGTCCTTATATAGTCCTGTGTAGTAATGGTTGACTTAAGGAGGGGTTATTATTCTGGTAAGCATTTTAAATTCCTTATGATTCGAGGTAGAAAAGGATGAAGTTGATGCATGTTTGCTTCAAAGATTATGCATTTATGACCTTATTATTATAGCAATAGCTTCCTTTAAATCATTAGGTATTGAATTTCATGGAGCACAATTATTTATGTATTTTTTATTTTATTGAATTGCATTCTTTTGATCCTTTTGGAGTGGTCTCTGTATGCCAGCAAAGCTCTTCATGCATCACTTAAGATCAAGCATGACAAATGAATGGATGTTTAAACTCACAAAGACAATGCAATCTGACGCACTGTCTTGAGTATTTCAGTTAAATGCATTCCAATATCCAATTTTTGTTGTGTATTTAAAAAGAAGCAATAAAAAAAAACTTTTCAAACACAAAAGAAACACAACCATTTTTGTTCAGAAATAATAACCACAGTTAGTACTTTTAAGTATATTACCCGCTTATGGCACATTAACCCCAGGGAATTATAAGGTTTGGTCAAAATTGGGCTATCAACCATTCAGAAATTTTTTTTGTTCTTATTTTCTTTATGTGATGTGTTTTGTGAAGTTATTTACATGTTTTGACCTTTTTGTTTTAAAAATAATTCTCAACGCAGAGAAAATCTTGTAATTCCAACGGGACAACATCTCTCATAATTTCTTCTCTTTTCAATCGTAAGGGGCCCAAAAAAATTTGTATCTGTTGCCCAATCTCATATTGAACTGAAACACCCTTATAGCACTTGTTATAAACTTGTTGACATTCTTTTTTCCAATGAGTTTGAAATTTCGGGTAGTTTATGAAAAAGATTCAAGTTCATGAAGTTTTCCTAAATTAATACTATAGCAAATGGGGGTGAACCTGCGGGTGGAGTGATTTGCAATCGATTTATATATATCTATATATATATCGATTGCAAATCACTTCACTCGCAGGTTCACGCCCCCACATATACTTATATATCTGTCTGGCAAAATGCCACGATTACAGTTGCTGTCTTTGTTTATTTACTGTTTGTTGCTAAACTGTTTAATTTAGTTACCTGTTTTCACGTTGTTGATCTTGAATACGAGGTGGGTGATTGTGTTCAATCTCCTTATTATGTGCATGCAGCTCGGTTGCATATTTGCAGAAAAACTCCATCATATGACCAAATAATTTTTTATACTTGGGCTGGGGTTGATCATGGGGAAACCACATTTCAAAACCTCAATATGTTCAGTGCATGAAATAGCAATGAATTGTCTCTTTAAATGTTAAATATATCCAAGAAGTTCAGTGCAAAAAAATAAAGTGCTAGAGTTATCTACATTAGGAAAAAGGAGTCTATATTTTCAAGGAATACCAATATTTTGAATTCAGTCACTTGTTTTCTTTTTAGTAAATATTATGATATATTTACTGTGAAACTACATCGTTTTACATATGTTTAATTCTGTAGCTGAAGAAAAACCCTAATTTTACCATGACTTTGTTGTTGATTGGTTTATAGTTTTTTTCTGATACTCAACGCAATCCCGACACACCATTTGTGAGCATGTCTCTCTTGTAGCGAACAACTTTGAACTGCATTTCCTCTTCCTTTCTTTTTTATTTCCTCTTATCCTGTTCTCCACTCTCCACCCTCTTTTTGCCGTCTCTTCCTCTCCTCTCCTCTTGGGTGGTCTCACCTGGCTGGCCTAGGGGGCAGCCAAGCAGAACTGGGAGTGTCTGTGGGTGGCCTGACCTCCCTGTGCCTCTCTGCTCCATTGCAGAGCAGAAACAAGGCCGACTGAAAGAGCCAACGTCAGCGTCACCAGCAGGCAGAGGCGTTCAGATGATCCAACAGCTGACGCCCACTTTAAGAGATTCAGAGGCTCTACGTTTCTCTGCCTTCTATCCTCCCTTCCTCCCCTCTCAGCGGCCAAGTGGGCACCTCATTGTCGGGCCTAAGGCATCTGACCACTTGTCACATTCCCTCAAAAATAGAAACCCCATCTATGAAATGTTGACTGGTTAGAGCTGCAGAGACAGGTCGATTTACTTGGGTGGTTTACGATGGGTGGCCGCACATTGGTGACATTTTTAGAGTTTCATCAGCACACATTCCTGGTCGACTGTGAAGTCATTGTAAATGTTTTGATGTTTGAGCAGAGGCTGTTATGTGGTTACTTAGCCATTGCTTACTTTCTTTTATACAGCTTCTGACTGAAGTAAACATTTGCAGACATACTCTGCCTTTTGGCTATTTTGAAAACCAACTGTGACCAAAATAAATTGACCTCAACAATAAAATTTTTCACCCAAGAATTTAAGCTTACGCGTGAACCTCTCTGTCGAAATCTCTCGGATATTTTCAAAATGAGAGTGCAAATGTCTTTTTGTAATTTTTAGAGGGTTTTGGAAGGAAATACTTTTTATACATGTTGTTTATATGTTCAGTTTTTTGTAAATTTGAGACTAATTGGAGTCTTTCTTATGACTGCTAAATCTATCGTTATGAAATAAATTGTCAACGGAGCTGAAAACGGGGTCTTGGCGTTGTAATTTTTATAGACTAAGAATTATTGAAGTTGTAATAAACTAAAGTTATCTCTAAAGTACTAGCTGAAACTCACCTGTGGAAAGCTTTTTCTTGGGAGACAAGGTAGTTATTTCAGTTGAAGGTGGCAATGTATCTCCTGTTTTACAGCTTTAGACAAATTCTTATTTTCAATTAATTTCTACATCTCCTCAAACTTAAACCCGTCTTCAATTTGCCATTTGATCGAAAAGCTGCTTTGAACCTACTGCAAAACTCTGTAAATAAATACATTTTGATTGATTGATTGATTAAAGCTCTGTAAATTCAAGTCACGTCATGCCGTGGTGAATACTGCAGAGAAGCAAGCCATGCTTTGTTATTCGTGATGAAGTAAGTCGTTCTGGTAATTTTGAGTGATAATTATTAAGGATGCTTATGATTTTCACAGTGAAGTCGAGCAATAGATGCAAGACGAGACAAATGCTGCTCTGCAAGAGAAAACCGTTTTGCTGACTGATATTTGCTATTGCTGGGGGTGTTCTTCTAATTACATTTATTAGTCTCTTCCACTTCAGGCTGCATGCAGTAACCAATCACAATAGACTGAATCTCACTACAAATCACAAGATTGTGTCATGTAAAGGAGAGGTTTGTACAAATTAATAAACCGCATGAATACTTGTAACAACCCATCTGGCTGCTGAAGACTCACAAAACCACTTTTAAAACACACCAAAAGGGCACCTTAGTGACTCAGAATTTTGGATTTGTGTTTTAACAGTTTTTCTGATTTAGTGATGAAAATAGTTTTTTTTTAATAGTCCATAAAAAGTTTCAAGCTTTTATTTATAGATTAGAGTCTACACAGACTGTATAACATAGAGAACTATTGGGTTGTAAAGTCTTATATTTGTCAGCTTGAAGTCATTTTAAGCTTGTGGTGGACAGCAAGGAGGAAACATTCCCTTTCTCGGTAGCAGTTAGTTCTCCCTTTTCAGACAGTGGTTTGCACCCTGTTATCTTTCAGGCGTACATGCGCCGTTTGGTCCTGGTCCTTTGGCTCCAGGGCTTGAAGAGAGCCGAGCTGTATTGGAGCGGAGCGTTCACGGCAGGGCTTCTCCCTGGGCCTCCCCAATGAGGCATGTAGCTCTCCCTGAGCCAGGCACGCTCGGGCGGCTTGCTCCCCACTCCTGCTCCCGTGTTTATTTATCCACAGGCCTGAGATGGACAGACCAGATGGGAACCAGACATCTCAAAGAGAAACAATGGCAGAGGCGAGCAGGATTTATTGTCGGCTTCCTCTCCATCGCTGTGCTCACTCATACTCTCACTCACGCACACATGTGCACGCGCAAACTCTGTTCGAGCACAATTTTTTTTTTAATGAGATAAGGTCTCTAATTCTCCTGCAACTTTTTATATTGTTGTCTCTGAAAGTGTGTACGTTACTGTAGACGGCAGTTATGTCTATCATAAAACTAGTTCAAGTATTTCTTTTATGATTACTCTTTGATAGAACTTGACTTTGGTCATGGCTAGTAAGTTGCAAATGTAGGTTTTTTCAAGTTATGTTAATGTTTAGAGGTTGCACCGCCATGTGTCTAAAAACCATCTGGCAAGCATGTATAACTATATGCTGTGTCTAACGCAAATGTATGAAAAGTTAAAAACCTCAGAAATTATTCTTTGTCTATAAATCACAGATTAATAATAACAAGTTTAGTTTTAATTTAATAATTAGTTTAATTTTGACCAAAGTGCTGAACAATCAAAATGGAGACACAGACGAGGTTAAAATAAACCGGTGATAGAGTCTAAAACTACAATTAATAAAACCATATAAATGACAGTATGAGTGAAATTGGATGAAAACTGTAAAATGGTCAATAAAACAATGGAAGAAATCGGTTTAGGGTGGAAAATAAAATAACTGGTGAAAACTGTAAAATGGTCAATAAAATAATAAAACTCACAGACTGTTCTTTGTTTGGAATTAAATAAAAAGTGATGGTGCTAATCTATTTTCTAGAAAGACAGGTTTAAATTCACTTGTACTATTTCTCAAATGGATGCCTTTAAACCTTTTTTAAAGTGAACATTGTTTCTGAAGAAAATTCTTCTTTATTTTTGAGCACTTATGGTTATGAGCATGGCCTCATTTCTGTAAATAATTTTTCAAAGTATATGTAGTTTAGAAAAATGTAACCGCTGCCAGCGGTGAAAGGTTTCCACTATTTGTACAACCAAATTTGTAATTTCAAACCTGAAGGTAATGGTTTTAATGATGTGTATGGAATATGCCATTATATTGGACATTATAATCAGGCTGTTTGTGGAAATGTTTTTATAGTCTCTTAATGACAAGATAATAAGCATCTATCTCTTTTTTCCCCTCTCATACAGACAGATATATTGGTGCTAAGCTGCGATTTGATAACGGATGTGGCCTTGCATGAGGTTGTGGACCTCTTCCGTGCTCACAATGCTACTTTGTCATTGCTCATGAGCAAAGTACAAGAATTTACAGAGACTGTCCCTGGCCAAAAGGGCAAGAAAAAAGCAGGTATTTTTTTACGCTCACTGATTTATCTTAATACGTTGCGGTACTTTATTTTACAGTCCTGCAGATCTTTCTTTTTGTTAACTGTTTTAGCCAAAAATCCAGATTGACTGTTCAGTATCCTGCTGTAGTATTTTATGAGTTTGTTCTGACTGGACGTTTGCCCTATGGCAGGCGAACAGCGAGACTTTGTCGGCGTGGATGTCACAGGGAAGCGACTTCTGTTCATGGCCAATGAGGCAGATCTGGAAGAGGGCCTTTTTCTCCGGAAGTCCATCATGCGCAAGTATGAGCCAAAAACTCAAAGGCACCTCTCCATGTACTAATATTACACAACATTTATTAATCATTAAATAAGGGACAACATTTCAAATATTTTTACTTCATTATCTAAATTATACTTGGTTATAACTGAAATGATTGCATTTGCTTATTGAAAGCTTTTTGGTTTATTTAGAAAATTTTAACTTTCCATTTTAAATGATCATAATCCTATTCTAACACTTTGTTTAATCATTGTCATAGTCATTTGACTGGCAATAAAATAATTTTGCACTTGACATTTTGAATTGAACTACATGAAAAGCGTTATTTTCTGCCTGATTTTTTTTCTGTAATTTGATCTTGCTAGATTTTAATGTAAGTTATTATTTAAGGCCTTGATATTTTGACCAGATAATGTTTATATTTTAAAGCCTGAATTTGTATCTAGCTTAACATTATTCATTTAGCTGCTTTCATATGTAATGCAGTGAGCATTGAAATCACTCTTAATTTTGAAGAAGTGTGAGCTTGTTTTATTAAGGGATCAATGTGCTCACTTTGCGTTTTCAGAACAGAGGTTGTCATAGTTATAACAAGATACAGTTTGGGCTGGCTAATAAAATGGAGGCATTCTCCTGATAGCTCTTTGTTCACTTCTTAATCAGCTAAGGCCTTCTGTTGTTACTTTTGAATGTTTAGAAAATGTATTTTATAGGGTTTATTAGACAAGGTAGATATTTTCCAGAATTATGGAAAAATGTTTTAAGACAAACTGTGTGTCATTATCAGATGTCATATACTTTTGTAGCTGTTTTGTTTCACATTCAATATATGATACATGTAAATTGCTCAAATACGCTGCTCATAAAACTAAATTCTAACATTTAAATGTTCATGAAAGTGCTCCTGTCTGTCCTCCCTAATCTTATAATGTTTCAAAAATTATCTGAAGCTGTCATTTCACTATTAAAGGCCTGATGTTGGCAAGGCCCCTCAGGCTGTCAGCACCTTGCGTGAGGCCTTTACTTCGGGCTCTGGAGGCCACAGGTCCTGCAGTTCTGCTTTTGCGAGGGGGAGAAGGAGGGAGGGTGGAATCAGGGCTCTGAGAGTAGAACTATGATTGGGCACTTTTTAAGGCTGTTTTGGGAGCTCATAAATAATTTGGGGAGTCATTGCCACTGTAAATCCTGGTCAGTATTACTGGAAGCAGCTGTTTGAATGCTGTTCGGAAAGTGGGAGAATTGAGGAAACACACATTTCATGCAAAATCAATGCTTTTTTGATAGTCCCTTAAACTCCAGTTAAGTGTGCTGCTGTTTGTCTAATTATAATTTAGTGTTTAGTTGGTCTATTTAAGTTGTTGTGTATGTACACACATTTAAATATAATGTGTATTAAACCAAAAATAAAAACAAACAGAAAGTTTGAATTTTCTCTTATTAGAGTGAATTCATAATAAGGCGACAGCAACAATGTTTTAATAATTGAA
The DNA here is from genome assembly GCA_900490495.1 of Danionella dracula. Taxonomy (NCBI): domain Eukaryota; kingdom Metazoa; phylum Chordata; class Actinopteri; order Cypriniformes; family Danionidae; genus Danionella; species Danionella dracula. The sequence goes on from UELW01000744.1 coordinate 636,786, forward strand.
TGAAACATTGTAACTTAAACATAAAAAAGAAATGGTGGTCTATTGCAGCTCGCTATTGTCAGAACGTCAATTTTATAAGGCACAGAAAGCCTATATATTTCTTTATAGATTTTGATCTAAGATTTATATAGTTTATGGTATTAAACATTTGTATAGTTTTTAAATTCGGACCACAGGGCTCAATACTAGGGATGCACTTATACCAGTATTGGGTATCAGACCAATTCCCTGTTCGAGTACTCTTACTCATAAAAGTGCTCCCGACACCAGTTTCTGACTGTTAGTCGTACTTAACAGGTGAAAAAAGTTCTGCTGTCTGGAATATATTTAACATATTTAATGCTGGAGACAAAAGCGAAGCTGAAGAAAATTGTGCTGTGAAGTTGTCACCTTGAGCTGAGCACTTTACTTACCAGCAAACTGATCGAATATATATAAACATCAGCATCACATCGAGCACAAAAAGTTCAGAAAAAGCAAACTCAGCAGCAAACTCTGGAAAAGGGAAAAAATTATCTAACGTGAGCTTAACCGAGACCCTCACCAGTTTGATTGCACTTGATGATCAGTCATTGTCGGTTGTGAATAATATTGGATTTAACTGTCTCAACAGTGTACTGGATTTGAGGTTCTAGATCATATTACGCTGATACATACACAACAACACATTTTTACAATGGATATTTGCCACCTAATATGAGCCTGGTGTTTCTGTAACCATGTACCTCGCGATCAGAATACATTTTCTTTCTCGTACACCAGCATAGGTATGTGTCTGAATGGTATGAGTACATGAGAACATGTTTCAAATATGGAGAATCCCTAAATGTTCTGTCCTTCATGACAATGCGGCAAACACAATAAAAGTTGTGAAAGATGTTCACAGCCTGCCGCGTGTTATAATTAAGAGGCAGTTAGTTGAAAAACCTCTAAACAGACTAACACAAACTTTTTTCATAAACAAAAAAGTAAAAAAAATGTTTCCTTTGTAGGGTAAACAGTTGTGTTGGCAAGGTTGTTTACAAAAATGAGAAAATAAAATGCTTGGGTTTTGAGTACACAAAATAGCGATAAAAATATATAAATAAGAAATAAAAGTCAAAAGCAAAATGAAGCTTTTTTGAATTTCTGTCACAAACCAAGCTGTTCACAAAGCTAGTAAAAAAATATAATGACGCTCTAGAGTGTCTAAAACATCCCATTCTTGTTGTGGAAAGCGAGTCGCGTAACCCCAACATTTGTGTAGCAGTAATTCCATTTCATTAATTAGTTCATTTCTGTTGATAACTCAAAAGAATAAAATGTATGAAAATACTCCTAAGGAGAGAGCTTTAAGTGTAGGTGTGATGCATTTGATAAAAATCAGGGTTGAATCTTCCTTTTAAAAATTAACTTTAATAATCATGAATTAAAAAAATGTAGTGCTTAAAAACTCAGTTACTAAAATTCACCAGAAAGTGAACTGTTGCATTTAAACTATATACAGTTAGAACTTCTGAGTTGGCTACGTTAAATAATCGCTTTAATTATCAATTCGTTATTTAATTTAGAATTAAAAGTTGTTCCAGTGTTCCTAAAATTTCCCTAGCATTCCTAGAACATTAAATTTGGGAACACCCAACAAAGGTACATTTTGAGCACTGTAACAGGAATAAAGTTGAATCTTCCAAGCTCTGTATTTTTTCTTTATTCATTTCTTTACATGTCAGAGTGGAATAAACCAAGCTTTTCCTCTTGGGCCCCTTAGTAGGACCCAGGAATTCTGTGTGTGGTTTAAGCTGTCTGCTAATGTTTAACAGGGCTTTAGATACTCTTCTGTTTGTCTGAGTTGTCTCTGAGCCTTGGCATCGTCTGCACATGTGTTTATACAGGCACACTCAAGTCTATATGTGCAGGCCACATGTGTTAACCCAGGTCTGTTTATTTAGAAGACCTGTAAAAACACTCCTCACTATATCATTATAACTAAAAAGGATCATTCTTTTACAATTTTTCTCACTCTTTTGTAGGTCCTACCTTGTGTGACTTTTTTTTTTATTCATTGAACACCAAATATTCAAGGGAACCAATGTTTACTCAAACCTCTATGTTTTTTTTTCTTGTTTTTTTTTTTTTTTTTTTTTTTTTTAGAAAGAATTGCAATTATTGGGGAAAAAAATTGTTCTCCTGAGTGTATAATTTGTGTCTTTGTTGTGTGTTTTTTTATTGATAATAACTGCTCCTAGTTCATTGACTTCTCATTTGCAAAGATTGGTAATATTTGATATTTTAAATACAATAATCTTAGTTATTCAGTTATTTTGTAAAGGTGTCTGTTTTGTACAGTATTATTTTTCATGTTAATGTCTCACGTGATCTGATTTTAAATAAAAAATAAGAATAAAATCAAGCTCCTGATCTCAAACGTACTGCTCTAATATTACAATCTGATCAGTTGACAATGTTTGAAAGGAAGGACTAAAGCCATGTCTTCCATACCCTGCAGTCAAATGCAGAGTCAGCTCCTATTTGTCCTCTGCATTGTCTGTTGTTTATCCTGCTGATTTGGATGAGTGAGTTTAGAACAAAGACCTCAAATCCTAAAGGGGTCCTTGTCAATCCAAGATAACGTTGCTCAGACTTGTGTGTAACACATGACCTCACTATGTTGTAATGCAATCACTTTTTGTGTCTTGACTTTATAGTAGGGAGCCATTAAAACTAATAGTGTGAGTCACCAACTCACAAGCCCTTAAGGCCTTTCCCAGATTTTTGACATCTTTGTCAGGATGGGAGCAGCCAGCAAATTGAATATCTTTTAATTGATAGAAAACCTATACTTATATTTTAATTATTATTATTATTATTATTATTATATATAGTAGTTATATTAAGTAACTAAGATTACCATAGTATTGTAATGGGCAGAATCATTAACAGTGCTGGATCGCTGATAGAAAGTTGCCAGTTTACTCTAAGCTAGAGGCCCTGTTGAATTGAGTTTTTACTTTAGCCTTGTGCTTGAAACGAGCTGAGATTTTTATTAGGCAAACTTTGTAAACACTCCCCAGTTAATCACCTATTGGTTAGTGATTTGCATATTAATGACTCGTATGCAAAGTTACTGTCTGACAGTCAACGTACATTCGAGAGATATTAGAGGGATTAATTACGAGCAAATTCACTAACACTAACCCTAACACACGAACACAGAGCTAGCAACATTAATAGACACTATAATGGCGTTTGGAGGCAACAATGTTATACAACCTCATATAGCTGCTTTGTTCTGTACACCGTGGTATTGAGCATCTTCTTTTAATCCTCACAAGTCCTTTTAAGAACCTCGTTTTATTCCTTTTATGAACACAAGTCTAAGTTGTATGCTACTTGACCGTTTCGCTCTGACTGATTCGTGTGTGTTAGTTTCTCAGTATCACGAGAAAAGGCGTTTTTTTTGTGGATAGTGCACTTTTGGGGAAGGGAAAATCTTTTGCACTTTGTTATCTAGTGTTGAAGTTACAATGAGAGTCAAGTAACGTCATCAATAAAACCCAATTTTAAAAGAAACAAATTTGTTTTTGTTTAGGAACGTTTTTTAAATGTATTTTTTAATTCAATCTACTCTTATACATCGCTAAAAAGGCCACAAAAAGACATTTTTCCATGACCCCTTTAAGTTTCAAATACTGAGTACCTTGTTGTACGTACATTTTACTAAGTTTTTCATATATAATAACTCAAACTTCAATTTTGAAAGACAATCACCCACCTTTCACCAACTTTTTTTGTAAGTATCAGGTATTGCGACTATACTTTTGGTCCCATATCTCCAAATTGGTTTTCAAAACTACCCTCTGTATCTCCACAATAAGCTCTAGAGTCAAATCATTATGGAAAAGATGTGTATGTAAACCAATGGTTTGTAAAGTAGGATAAATTTGTAAAGTTGGCTTAGTGAGTCATTTCTTTTTTGGCAAATTGCTACTTCTGGACAGTAAAAAATTGACAAAATTAGCTTAAACGACTAATCGAAATTTTTCACCAGATTTTAATATTGGCGCGAATTGTATTCTACTTATAGTGTATTCCATATTATGTAAATGCTTTGTACTAAATGCTTTAAAATTTAAATGGAACACCTATTCAGATGTGGTCAGACGCAATGCTGTATTGAGTTTAGCACTCAATAAACAGCACCTGTTGCTCATCATTTGTCTGTCTACTTATCCTCCTGTCCCTCTATTCCCAGATCTTTAACACTCGTTCCTCATTTAAAACCACAAGAGTCTATATCCGTTACTCATCACTTCTTCTCTAGACCCGTTATTCTCTATGGCTCTCTCACTCTCCTGCCCGCAGGTGCCAGACCATGATGTCACATGTTGGGTGTTCCCATAAATCAGTGTGTCATGGCTTTGTTCATTCCTCACCTCCTCTGGATCTCTCCCTGTAGTCTGTGTGCGAGAGCTCGGCACATTGGGACCATATGTAGCTAAAACATCTGAGCGTTCCCCTTCTCTGCACTCACATCTCCTGCATTTCAGGAATCCAGCCTCTGCTGGGTAACAGAACAGTTTAGTGTCATCATAATTTATTACTAATGTGTTCACACTGATACACTCACACACTCTGATTTACTTATGGGGAATCTCTTTTGCGATTGTGGTGAATAAACATTGTTGCGTTTCAGACTGTGTGCGTGTGTTAACTGCTTGAGGAAAACAGTAAAGCTCTAAGGATGAGATGGTTCTCTTACGTTCCCGCATCGTAAATGTCAATAGAGGTGAGGGGGACCTCCTGTTTTGTGTTTACAACAGGTTGTTCAGTCTAAAGCCTACATGTGATATGTTATTAGGGCTGGAAATGTGTAATCCTGTTCAAAAGTGCTAATTATGGACTAAACTGAAAATAAGAGAAGACCCTTCTAAACTTTTTACTTTCGCTTTTTTAATTAATTGCAATTCTATTGTCAGTCAATAGTTTTTTGAGGAAACCCATAAAGATTTAACATTTCCAGAATCTCACATTTATATTTTAAATTTTGAGCACAAGTGTGTTTGAGATATTAAATTCAATTAGAAAATAACTCCATGTATTTGTTGCAATTGAATATATATCAAAGTTGTTGTTTTTTTTTTCTAAGATTTCAAGCACCTCTGGGAACCCTAAATTTTGCATGTTTTTTTATGTTTGTTTGTTTTTTTTAACAGTTTAAAATGTTATCAGCACAGCCAGCTTTCTGAGAGGAGGTTAATGTTGAGAGCCCTGGGTTTTCTCCCACTTTTAAAAAGTTTGGATCCCATGTTTATTGGAGGTTGTGAAAAGAAGTGTGTGCTAAACTTGTAAATTCCTGTTGAGTATTATTGTCAGGTAAACATCCTCCGATGTTTGTAATTTAAAGAACAAATCAATGAATAAACAGATTTAAATGTTACACACAAATTGCCAACACTTCAACAGTTTATCATAGGAGCACAGTCACTCACCAATCTCAGATGCATTTACTCTAAAGAACAACTTTGAGCTGAGTAATTTACATGTTTTGTGAAACGACGGAGAAAAGAAAGCAAACATTTATAATGTTAAGTATTTTTTTTATCTACAATTAAAGTTATTGGTTTACATTGTTGTAGTTTTGAGTAAAATGCATTTAAAATAAACAAAAACATACTAACTACTTTTTTGTTGTGTGTTTATGATTGAAAGTATTTCACTTTTGTTCCACCTAACACTAATACTACTGATTTCATACAACTGAATGTAGTTTGGATTTTACCTTCAGTTTTTGCATTTCTTTGATTGCACTGGACCTGTCTTCAAGAATGTTGGGCATTTAAGAAAAATCTTGCCCCAATGCGTTTAATGTAAAAGCTGTTTTCTTCAGACTCGTGTTCGAGTGTTTGAGACTGGAAATTCTCATGCCCATCTGACAGCTAAGCTTGCATTGCGGTCTAGTCTGCTTCACCTCCTGTAGCACTTAGGGTTGTCCTTCAGAATGCACTGGTCTCTTTCTCCGCTGCAATAACCCAGGCCCTGGGGCAGCCATTTTGTGGGCCTCTCATGGTACTATGGAGAGACTCCAGGAGCATTTTCATGTCAATGGCAGGCTGTAAAAGAGTCTGGGGGTTCTGAAGGTGCATCTGACATCTCACTACTCTCAAGAAGTGGCAGAAAATGTAATCCAGTTGCGGTTGCCATTACAGACGTGATGTAAATCAGTATCAGCACCTATATTCTTTTAAAATTTATTTCCACAATTCAATGAAGACATTACATAATTTCTTCTTTCATGTCACTTTAATTCTGTTTCACTCGTTGTGTTTTTTTAGATCATTAATGCATGCTTAAAGTGTCTCAAAGAGGTCAATTAGAGTGGGAGTGAGACAGGGAAATTAAAGAGTGTGCAGGACATAAAGGCAAAATATATAAAAAATAATAAAAAAAATCTGAAGGAACTAGCATAGTAGGGTGACTAATTTTATAGCTGTTTTGTATTTTGTGTTGCCATCAAGCCATCTCTACCCTCTCTTTTATTGACAGTCTCATTGGGTTTAACATAAATGTTCTTCTCTCACATTTTAGGCATCCCAGAATGTTAATCAAGACTGGTCTGCTGGATGCCCATGTGTACTGCCTGAAGAAATCTGTGGTTGATTTCTTAGTGCACAACAAGTACGTCTCTCTAATGTCAAAGCTGTTATTATATGTCCAAAATAAAATTCTCTCTTTATGAAATAATATACTCTCTCTATAACCTCTCTCTTTCTATACATCTCATTTTCTTTTTGCTATTTCTACGTCTGTATCCTAACTATGCAGGCAAACTTAACTTCATCTTAAATCTGGATTGGTTATTGCATGTTTTTAATGCATATAACTGTTCTTATAGTTTGTCCTCCATAGCGCCAGTTCCTACATTCAGCTATGTCCTGTAAATAGCACTTCTTATTACAAATTATTTCAAAGGGATTTAATATATATATATAAAATTATATAGACAAAACTATCCAAAATATTAAATCTGGATTAAAAGACACATGCATAGATTTATATGCAAAATTATTGAAAATCTTTTATTAACTCATGACTTTTAGACTTCACTCAGTCAGGAAATCCTAGTTATCAAACCCTTCTGACCACCTGATTCTCTTAAACACGCACACGCACGCACACACACACACACACTTTTGCACCTGTCCTGAACTCATCAAATATTTTGGCTTTGGACATTTTATAGTTAGCATTTACAGTTTAAAATCAAAATAACTAAATAATCTATCTTTTTTTTTTTAAGCTTAGCATCAACATGCTCACAACATCACAACATTCTCAGTGAGCTAGCTTGGTCTCCATCCGTTGTTGGGCAGTGTCTGTAATCCTGCAGTGCCCCTGTGTGCTCTACAGTCCACCCCTGCTTTCCTCCCTCCGCTCTCCATTCATCCTCTCCAATAGCCCCCGGTCCCTCTTTCCCTCCAGCCCTCTTTGTGCTCCTGTAACTGACATTGTGAGGCCGGGCAGCCTGCTGTAATGTGCTGCTGTGCATGGCCTCTCTTAGGTCCTCTCCCTCTCACAGACTTCAGAAAAGCATGAGGCTTCTCTCTGCTTTGACATTTTAATTTGCTCTCCCCCTGATATAAATATCATTTCATCTAATCTGGCCCACTAGCCCTCCTCCTCTCCCCCTTTTCCCTCATCAAAGTAGTTTGACTTTTTTTATGCTGCCTTTTCTCTCTCGTTCACATTCTTTTCTCCCCATCCCTCCCTCTGTCGCTCTTTCTTTCTTTCTTTCTTTCTTTCTTTCTTTCTTTCTTTCTCTCGCTTGCTCTTGAGTTTGCAGTGCTGTGGAGTAGTGAAGGAGAAAATGGACATAGTAACTGTTGTTTCTCTCTACATTCAGATGGAAATTCTAATCTTGCCTAAAAGAAAATGAAGAGAGAGGGAGAAATTTGTTTAAGGAGTTGTCGTTGTTGAAACATATTCCTATTTATTTTCCTATCCACTCTTTGAATAAAAGTAGAATTGTAAGATTTATTTTTCTTCATAAAATGTTTTTGGTAAATCTAAAATAATTGTATACTTTTTTGCTGTAATTTTTTTTTTTGCTGTTTCATCTATTTCATAGATTTTCACAACAACAAAACAAAGACAGTTATACTTCTATTTTCATTTTACTGTTAAAACCTATAAAAATAAATTTTCCCATTATTATAATGGAAATTGTAATGGGAAGTAATTTTGCCCTGAAAATATGTGTAGCAACTGCTATTTTTTATTTTGCGAATTAACACAGATTCACAAAACATTTTTAGAGCAAAGTGTCCAAACTATTTCAAACTGGTCCTTCACAGGCTAACCCTCAGCCATGGTTTTCACTTCTAATCTACTTCTATATATCTTAAACATGTAAATATGTAAATTATTTATGTTTAAAATACCACTCAACTAATAGATTGCCAGTTTAATGGTAGTTGAGCACGTTCATTTTTTAAGTTTTCTTTGGGTTTATTCCAGGTGCTCTGGTTTTCTCCCAGACAAAAAAAACTTTGGCTGAAAACATACTTTGGCTGAAATGGATGCTCTATATTTTTTCCCTACTTACTCCCTCCAATGCACTCTTTACGACATTTCACCCAGTGTGAGCTGGAAACAAACAGGACCTATTGACTTGACTTTGTTAGTAGCGGGAACAAAAAGAAGCATACTAGGCAAGCTGTTCGAATAAAGGCCACCACACACCTGTGCGAAAGTAATTCCGAGATTAACACCTTTATTGATACAGTGAGGCTCCTTAACCTTGGATGCCACTAAAATTTTAACAAAAGTCCAGGAAATGAAACTCTCCAACACATCCCAATTCCACGGCAATTCTACAATATACTTCCTCCCTTTTGTTCGTGTTTTTATAATCCATTCTGCATTTATTGAACAACTCTTGATGATAGGTCACCAGCATGATGAGCTTTTCAATATCACATCCATAAGTAACTTCTTTATCTTCATATTTCCTGTCATGAATTGACACAAGAGTTTTTATTGTGCTCAACTTAGCTGCTTTTTTATGTCATATAAGTATTCAAAAAGGAAAAAAGGAGTTAAACTTATAAAAAGGTTAAAAAAAAAAAGTATTTGCTTACCAAAAAGTGAAAATGTTTTTCTTTTTATTCACAGGAATGTCACTTCAATCAGGGGAGAATTAGTGCCATATTTGGTCCGTAAACAATTCTCAAAAGCCTTTAACTCTCCAAATATCACAAAGGGTGTTGATAAGAATCAAAAACAGATTGATGCTCACAAAAGTTTAGGTAAGCCTTATATTAGATGTGTCAACATTTCTTGCATGTGTTTTGTGGGCATAATACATGAAGCGCAATTAACACACTTTCACAGAGCTCCTGAGCCCCAGTAAAGATGAGGCACTGATTGAACTTGCCCGTGAGAGGTCGTGTTGGAACGATCACCGGGGGGACATGAGCGACGCCTACCATGGGGGCAAAATACGCTGCTATGTTCATATCATGGATGAGGGCATGTGTTACAGGGTGAACACACTTGCTGCCTACATCGAGGCCAATCGTGTGGTGAGACTTAGCTGAATTAATCATTTTAATTAATTGATTTAATTGAATTAAGGTTTGCACATAATTTTGGTCGAATTACCCTATTCTGTAGGTCCCTAAATTGTTTGAAGACCCTCCAATCCATCCAACTGCAGTGGTCTCTGAACGTTCATTGGTAAGTTGGCCTTTGGTGATGGGTCTTATTGTGTCAAAACATCTATAAAAACGGTCTCATAGGCACCATTTAATAAATACTGTTTTTCATCTTGTGCCCATGTAATGGAGTTTTGTATTCAGTTGGACGTAAAACATTTCGACTGGATGATTAGTCCTTGGTGGTTCATAAAAAGCAGGTCACCAAGTCAAAAAAAAACATGAACCGGCTGAAGAGAATTAACACCCGTGGCTTCTGATGGAACATTGAGATCTTATGAAGTGAAACAATTGTTCTTTGAGAGAAAGCAAGCATTGTTTAAATAATTATCATCTGATGGAAACAGACAATCTAAATTATGTACTAAACTAGCATAGTTGCAATTATGTCCCCAGTTGAAACATTCTGTCATTGTGCAATGAGAAGTTCTTGTTTCAGAATGTTGTTAAATAAATTTTTTTATTTAACTTCATAGGGTTTTAATGTAGGTTTATATTCTTTTGCAAAGTTTCTAAAACTAGAAAAGAAACGCTGTTCTATTGAAGAAAACATCACCTACGCTAAACTTGAAGATGAGTCTTCCATACTGAAGTGATGTCATCTTTTTAGGTTGGAACAGACAGCATTATTGGGGCGTCATGTCAGATATCTGAGAAGACGTCAATCAAGCGCTCCAATGTAGGCTCATCAACTACTGTTAAGGAAAAGGTGAAGATCACCAACTCAATCATCATGAATGGAGTTACTATTGAAGAAGGGTGAGTATTTATACATAATGTAAAAAAATCACTTCGTGATTAAACAAGCAGAGGATGTGTGATTAATGATTGATAGAGTTATTATTAGTTTGAAATATTTTTCACAATATATGTGTAGTCTTCTATAGAAAATAATTCACTGATTTGTCCTGCTGTAAAAGCATTGTATAAATCTGGGTAATACTTGACACAGGAATCCTTTACTTTTTTCTAGCTTTTTAACATGTGGGGGGAGTAAATTAAAATATGTGCAAATTTGACATCTGAAATCAGATAAGGTTCAAAGATGAAATTTGAGTCGTTCCTAAAAGATTATTAACTGATCATAGGGCTGTGCGATAAATTGAATTGACAGATTAATTGGAGTTTCTGGTTTTTGGCAACGTTAAAAACAGAAATTCATACTTTGATGCAACTTTTGACATCCTTAGCACTCTCTCAGTCAGTGATTTACATGTGAAAACGTCAATTTTTAATATCAAGTATAATTTATTTACAGTCGACTGTTTAGTTGTTTTATGTTGCCAACATTTAGTGCCTATTTTATACAAATACATAAAGATCACTTTGTGATACATCGCTTTTACTAAATGAAAAAAATAATGAAAGTGTACAAATATAAATGATTGTCCATCATAAGTATCTGATCTACAATGTGAACATGATATAGCCATGTTTCTAGAAAGAAAGAAAATCTGAAAAAAGGAGAAAGAGAAAAGAAGGAGGAAAGTAGAAAGGAAGGAAGGAAGGAAGGAAGGAAATCAGGGAGAAAGAAGGAAAGGGAGGGAGAGAGAAGTAAAAAATGTTGTTTTTGATGGAAGATATATTATTTATACACAGACGATTAATTTAAAAAGGGTCTTGTTTATAGTTTTTTTTTGCTATAAACTTGATTTTAGTTATGAAAACTTCCTACAATTATGCACTTTTAATCTAAATATACAGTTCATTTTGTTACACAAAACCTCACTTTAATTGATTGATTACATTATTGGAACCGATAAACATGATACTTTTAAATGATTGCCTTTCTTCATTGCATAATTTTAACTCATAAAATGTAATATGTTGACCTTTTGAGGTTGTGAATAAAGTTTAAAATGCAGCCCTGTTCTGTGAAATACCCTAGGATGAAGAAAATAATCCAGAATTGCATACCTCTGAGTTGTTAGTGTTCTAGATCATGTGTGTTTACACATAAGCTGAGATTGTGTCTCTTAGATAAAAGTGGGCTCAACATAGACATAATGCACAGAAAGCAGACCCTCATCCGCCTGCGGGAGGTGTTGGGGTGGATGCTGTTGCTTTTTGTTGTGTTAAGCAAAAGCAGAAACTAGCGTTGTCAGACCCATAAAGGTGTTCACTGACCCTGAACAGGCCCCCGGTACAACAAATTAACAGAAAAGTGATGAATGTCCATGTAATGATTCCCAAAGAAACAAGTGTCTCACAGCAAACATTTGAATCTCGCCAAACTGTGGTGCTTCTCATGCTTGGTTTTTGAATGAACAATAGATTTAGCTTAGATAGACCACTTTTTAATTCAAACTAGTTTCAAATATAACTGATTTGGATTAATTGCGATCTTGCTCTCAACTGAATGCAAACTGCCTCATCATCTCTGGGTGGTAAAATAAAAAAGCCTGTTTGGTAGAGACTGGATAGGACAGCATTCATTGAAACTCTTTTCCCTTTAAGAAAACAAGCCCAGAGCCAACGTGGTGACCCTCGTGTACAAATTAGTCAGTGCATGAAAAGTGGAGTGAAAGAAAGGATCGAGGAAGGAAAGAAAGGAAAAGCAACTCTTTCAAAACATAAAAAAGCAAGAGGGGATTAGGAAATCCCTGGCATTTAAAAGCACCACTTGCATTTTTGGACCCATTGTTTGCATGAAGGAGTGGTTGTTTACAAAGCTCGGAGGTTTGGGGTTGATGAAATGGGTGCTGGAGGAGTTGGGTGAGGAGGTGGGGGTGTTGGTGGCTTGTGGGGGTGGAAGGCTCACAGAAAGGAGGAGCATAGTGTCAGTAATTAGTGGTATTTCAGTAACCGCATCTTTGGTGGTCTCTGTTTAAAACTCCAATCCTTGTAATCTCCCATCAACCCCCTCTGTCTCCACTGCTCGCTCTCTTTCTTCAAAACTCGCTCGCCCTGCCTTCACTCTTGTACACACCCGTGCACCTGAATAGAGCACCCTGTGTCACTGCCAATAGAAACCTGCCTCCGTCAGCTACAACACAGCCACGCTTCCAAACACGTTTTGATCTGGAAACAGGATGCAGTCTCTACATTCCATGTTCTGTGCACACCCACAGTTTGTTGTATAAAAAGTTGTATTTATACATTTAGCACAGCTAGGCTACGGTGTGAAACAGCACTTCCTGTAAGCACCGTGACATCAAACCGCGCTAGGACCCTCCTGTACGTCAGAGGCCAATGTTGTTTTTAATATATATGCTAATGGCGCCCAAAGGAAAATAAAACTAGTCTGGTGAAAACATTGAAGTTTCGGGTTTCAGATTGACTTGCGGGTGATGGGGAGGGGGGTAAATGGCTAGGGTGAGGAAAGGACAAGACCCTCAGCTGTGCAATTAGTAAAAAGACATGAAAGCTGAACACTCATGGCAAATATGTTTCACCGCAAGAGAGTGCAGGAAAAGTTAAAAGTTGGCCCAGGCAGGGCGAGCAAACATAAAACTGTGCAAATAAAGTTTTATAGTGCCAAAGCGATCCCAAGAAAATATTATTCTTTGTATGGTGTAAACAGACAGCAGCACTGGGGTGAGTGCTCGAGTGTGCGCATATAAGTGAAAACAGTTCAAAGCCTGGCTCCCGAGCACCATAGCTCAAAATCCCTCCTTCATGATTTGCTGAGATTCTAGACGGTACTTCCTGTATTACTTTTAAGAATGATGGTACCTTATGTTTCTAACTTTTGTTAAATGGAACAAAGTACACTTGGATAAACAGATCGTTCAATATTAACGTCAACGTGTTGGTTTGCTTTTATCAAACTAAACTGATGCAAAAAGTCAACATTTATAAAAGAAACAGGGAGAGGGATGTGAGAACAAAACTGTTCTGATTTTCAAAAATTTGATGCTGAAATATGGATTAATGGCAAATTAGTTCCATGAGAATTTTTTTTTTTGTTTTAATTACTTTAAGTCTATTTTATACAGACCATCTAAACGGTGTAGTGACTACTGATGTTGTGTTTATGACCTCACCAATGAATTTTTGAAGCTGTGAGCAGAAGACTACTTCCTACTTGGCAACATGTCACTATCAGATAGTGTAAAAAGGTCACAAAGGTTAGAAATGAACAGACTTCAATGGTTTACAGACTTCGGGAGTTTAACATCGACAATCGGTAGGGTCTGCTCTCTCTTCAAGTAATCATTCAGTGAATTGCAGTTTCAAGAAAGTTACTGCTTGTTTTGCCTTTAGTATTGGTAAATGTTTTTGCTCATTATTAAAAAAGAAGTTGTGTCCCCAAAACTCAAGTGGGTTTCTTGACACCTTTAAATCACTTTGCACCCACGTGGTTTTGGTTACCGACTGAATATTATGGATGCCAGGGGTATAAAATAGCGATTCCCTGAATATTCAGCTGCCAAATATATTTGACTGAATATTGCAAAAAAGTCACATTTAGCCTTCGGTTGAGTTTAAGTAAGGCCATATAGTGACATGTGATGGGATCATGCAATGACGCAGATTTGGTTAATTGTTAAATTTGCTGCATTGATGATCTAGTGCCTTCTTCAAAATATCAACAGTGTAGAGTTATTTTAAAGTGACAGAGAGTGACAAAAGAACTATTATCAAGAGCGGGTATGTATGCTAAAACGTTTAGCCCCACTGCATTAATATGTAATTTAAAAGCTAAATGAAAGAGAGAGCAGCTAAAAGGAAAGCTAGCAGCATATGCAGTTAATAATGTTTTATTTTGAAGCTAAAGAAATGTTATTGACAGATTTGTGCTGGCCCTGACTTAAGTAGTGTACTTTGATAAATGTTTTCTGTTTTAATATCCTGTCTACTGTTGGAATTGATGTGTTGATTTAAACATCTAAAAAAAATTCACCATCTATATTTGATAACTATTCTGTAAATCGTTTTAAAGCATTTTTCAGCAACATTTTTCATAAACTTAGTAAAAACATGTTTTTTAGGTACAAATTTGGGGATTTTTCAAATGTATCTCAATTTTAAAGCCTGCTCACTTTTGAAGTCTGCCTCAAGTGGTAAGATGATGAACTGCAGAGGGATATACATTAAGGGAGAAAGCCGGAGAATGCTGCTTTCTTATATTCAAGTTCTCTCCATAACCACATTATCAGTCTATAGAATATCTTATAGACTGCTATTTGACAATGAAAGCTTCTTAAACTGAAGGATTTTTTCACAAAAACAATATATCCATATATCTACAAAAAAAATCAGAAAATTTGTATTAAAATGTTAATCAATTATGGAATTATTTCAGGTTGTAATATAACCCTTTGGTATTACATTTTAATTATAAACATGTAAAATTTGCTAATTGTAAACGAAAAGCACCACGAAGACAGACAAAATCATTCTGTGATTTTATCCTCATTTGCAGTGTCAAAGAATAGGCAAAGCTCTCTGAATCCTTAAAAAATGCATTGAACCAAACCAGTTCCAGGTCTCAAGCGACAATACTATTGAAATATATTAATATGCAATATTAATCTTCTGGCTCTCCTGAACACACCAAGCTTAATTTCGCTTTAAACATTTTTCCAGATTTGTTATTTTAATGAGTCATGCTGTTTTGGTGATGAAGTTGTAAATTCAATGTCACATCTCCTGCTGCCAGTTGGTGAACACTGTTGGTGAACTAATATAAAATCCCTGTAAACCAAAACTGAAAAATGGTAAGCTAACGAACGACCAGTTATAGCCAGCAGTTAATGATGTGATCAGTTGAAAATAGCTTGTGATTTGCACCCCATTTAGCTAAATAAAATCTTTTGCGCAATTTAATGTAGTTGCATACACCGTATTAATGCAGACATTTATGCTTTTATGTCAAAAGTTGTGTTTCTATTAAATTAGGGTAGTTATTAAACTTGGGACAGTTTAAGCTAACGATTATAATTTGTGCTGAATCTCTGGGATTTCTATCTTTCTGTTAAATATCTATATGCGAATTTGATTCTTCAAGGCATCAAAACAAAGCTTATCCAAAATCGTTCTCTGCCTTAGGTGTAACATTCTAGGTAGTGTGATCTGTAGCCATGCAGTGATTGGACGAGGAGCTGACATCAAGTACTGTTTGGTGGGCAGTGGACAGCGCGTGGATCCAGAGGGTGAGAACGTTTACACTGCACTGTACACAAACAAGGTCTAAACTTGCAGAGTTCTGTGGTGTTCCTGATAAACCCAACCTTTTGTTCTTGTGTTTGTGTGCTCGCTCTCTCTCACCCATGTCTGTCTTTTTGTTTGTGTGATCTTGTGTGTGTGTGTGCGTGTGTGCGTGCGTGTGTGTATGTGTGTATGTCTCTATGTTTTAATCTGTTTTAATAGCGCATTAAAACCTAAGCTTGTGTGTACAATTGAGCTTTATTTTTTAATATGCTTAATCCTCACAGTCTTAGATCACACCGAGGTTTGTGTGCATCTCTGAGCGTGTGTGTGGCTTCAGGCTCTTGTATTCCGGGTGGTCCGTGCCTGCTCTCTAACCTCTCCATCAATGACAGTTCCTTAAGGCGGCCCTAAGATGTCCAGAGGCTGTGCAGTCTAATTGACTGAACAACAGGGTGTTGCTGCTTCTGCTGACCCCCCAACCCCCCTCCTCTACATCATCATTCTCGAGCTGGACTCGATTAGTTAACCATAACCTCCAAAAAGCTCTTATTGAAGCGCTGCAGAAATCCCAAATTACAAGCTAGCCCTCTTGTACTTCCCCTGACACTTGCAGACAGCCGCCTCGGGCTCCAGAGCGAGAAGCCACCATTCAAAGTTCTCCCAAAAAACCCCAGAGCAGAGGTTAATGTAACCTGTTATTTAAAAAGCATTGCTTATAATAACTGCAATAAATTCTCTGCAGTAGTCTTGAGGTTGACACTCTGCTTTGTACACAGACACGCACAAAGCAAGTCAAAGAGGGAATTGAAGTTCATTAAAGGCTCGGTTTGATGTGTTTTGAATTAAAAAGGCAGCTTTTGTTCTTTGAGGTTAAGCTTGAAAGTTGAAAGATTCCCTCTGATGGTGGGAGAGTATGGTTTTAATATTGTGCTAGACTAAGCGTTGCTTTTAGTTTGAGATAAAAAAAAAAGTAGTGTGGGTTTGACTTGACTTAAGTTGTGTCCCTTATGAATGTGTTTATTCATGGATGGTTTTTAATCAATTTCAAGACAATGGACAAGATCACTCCTACATGTGACATATAATAGTAGCTAAAATAGCTCGAACGGTCAGGCACGTTCAAATAGTTTTATCGGGAAACTTGAATTAATCTTTTACCAATTTAAAAGATCTATAACTGGAAAAGACATGAAGGTGACAAAATGCTGGAGTTGGTCAATCAATTAAGCAATCAAAATGTTTTTATATAGCGCTTTTTGGCAGTTCCTTTCAAAGCAGCTTCACAAAGTCCTAGTGTGGATCAGGTGGGGTAAATAGGAATACCCTATGCAATATCCGCAGCATTAAACCTTTTTTAACTTAAGCTCCTGAAAAAACAATAAACAAAAACAAAGCAGAAAAACACAAACATAGGCTAGAACAATGTAACACAGATGACAAACAGGTGATTAGCATCAGCTGCAGGAGTTGTGGTTAATGATGGGGACAAGTATAATGAACATTTGTTTTTTTTTTTATTTTTTCAACAATTTGTATTTTTATAGCACTCAGACACCATATCTTTTTGGACACATACCAGGAACCAGTAATTGGAATGTTAGATTAAACAGATATGTTTTTTAATTTAGTTTTTAACTCTGTGAGCGTAGTTGAGCTCTGGACTTTGGGTTCTATACGAGAACGCTCTTCCACCTCTGGTGAATTTTCGGAATCTTCGGAACGATCAGTAGTCCTGTTTCTTGTGGTTGCAGAGAGTGAGCCTGAATATATTGTGATAGGAGACTACTCAGGTAGGCCGGAGCCAAACCATTCAGCGCCTTAAAGGCAATAAGGAGTGTCTTATAGTCAATGCCCTATTTTACAGGAAGCCAATGAAGAGTTTTTTTGGTTAACACTTTTGTCCATAGCAACTTGCAGTCGGGAAGAGACAATATGCAATTAGTTACATAGTCAAAGACTATCTCAGTGTGCTCATAATAGAAGTTGTATCAAGTGATCAATCTACCATAGCAAGAAGGAAATAGAGAGAAGAGGAAAAAATGATTTATTTATATAGTAATTGTTCCTTGAAGAGAAGAGTTTTCAGTTGCTTTTTGAAAGCTGTCAGTGTTGCTGATTTCCTGACTGGATCGGGGAGTTTGTTCCACCAGCCAGGGACAGCGAGAAAGAAGGTTCTGCTAAGAGATTTTCTGCCTTTTTAGGGAACCACGAGATGCTGTTTCTTCTCTGAGCGCAGAGCGTCTTTGTAAAGTATCTTTGAGCTCTGGAAAAGCATTATATATGTTGGACACAATATTATATTTATTACAAACAATAATATCAAAGTATACTTATGAAAGAAAGATAAAGCATAACTTTATAAAAATCTTGAGGACTGATTGTCAGATATAGCTTCCAAAAATCACTTGAAAATCTCTCAATATTTAAAAATCAAAGAGACTTTAACATTGTAAACTTTGAATATTCTCTTGCACTTTTTGTGTAGATGGTTTTTTCTGTATTGTAAATGATGTAGTACGTTTTCAAATGAAACGGTGGTATTTATTGTGATGGGACTTCATAAGACCTCCATAATGATATGTGACCAGTCTGGTAGGTAGAAGAATTCCTAAAGCCATATTCACACGAAGCATGGATGATGAGCCAAACATGATGCTAGATAATTGGATGCTAGATAATTGCCCTTCTTGGTACTTAGCATATGAGCAAAGAGGTTGCTTGGACGCTACAGGAGACACCATTATAAAGAAGGTGGCTTCAAAAAGTTGTGTGACAAAGACATATTTGGTTTCTAGTAGCCAGACCATCAGGAGAAGGCCTGGGGGTTTGGCTTCTTGTTTTGGTCAAGACCCCCATGATGCCGTTTGACTTGCACGACAGTCAGCCAATCCAATGTTGTTTCAAATAACGTCATGTTTCGGACAGTGAAAATGTTACCACAGCAACTGACCAACATGCAACAGTAAAAAAAACTGACAAGAAGACAAGAAATAACGCAAAGTTACAAGAATAGAAAAACAATCTTCTATAATCGAATCGAGGGGGCACACAGCTAGTAAAATCACCTTTTCTTGATTGTATGGCTTTACTTAGTTTCCGAACAGAACGAAAACAAATACAAACATCACTTCTCCCGGAACTCCAGACAAATTCAACCAATTAGATCAGAGAACACCTACTATAAAAAAAATTTAAAAAAACTACTACCTTCTTTTTTCCCTCCTCTGTCTTTATTTTCTTCCTCTACTTCCTCACTGCTTAGGTTTATTGATCAGTTGATAAAATTCTATTATGAGAAACTGAGATAGACTTTGACGGTGTAACAAATTGCATATTGTCTCTCCCCTAATGTAAGTCGCTTTGGACAAAAGCGTCTGCCAAAATGCATAAATGTAATTAGATTACGAAAAGGCCTGCCTTTTAAAAAGCTCCAAAACTATCAGACCTTTAGCCAACATTCCATGGATGTGAGGTCTGAGGATGAAACTAAGGCATATTAATGGATATTTGATTGTACAAATGCTATTGAACAATGCAAGTAATTTGACATACTGTTTAAAAAAAAACATAAAGCAGGTTCACCCATCAAGAAATGCAAAATTTACACTGTAGTTAGCCAACTCATGATAGCTGTTTGAGGACACCAGGAGCTGTATAAGCCCGGAATACTAAAGGATCTTTATTGGAAGAGTTGCTTGAGGAGAATCAAGTAAAGCCTGTAGCTCAGGCATGCCTTAAGTGTGGCCAGGGGTAACATTGCAGGCAGTGTTAAAATATACACAGGCCTGCAGCCTCTATCATAAAAATTAAAAATAAAATGGGCCAGCCGGAACTGTTGGCCACAGTATAAAATACACATGAACTATAAAGCTTGTTTCTGTTTCACCAGACCTGTAAATGCACTATAGTCGCATGACCCCTGAGTGATGTTTTCCAAGCCAAGTAGTTCTAGATACCTGTGCAAGAAATCATTTATCTTATCTGCAAAACCTCTTGTGCATCAAATCAGTTTTTGTAAAAAGATGTGTACATCTTTTTCTATGCAGCTCTGAGTATTTGTAAAAACAAAAACACAACAGGAAGAGAGTGTTTCATACAAGTTTGAGATGGTTCTTTTTAACAGCAATTTGGACTCTCCTTTCATCCTCCAGGTTTACCTGCCAACTGGCAAATTCAGACTGGATGATTTTAGTACCGTTTTTGACTCGCGGACAGCTTTCAAAGCAAATTGGGTCCAGTGTCAATAAATTAATACTTTGCTAGGGTAAAATGGTCCTGAAACTGTTTGTAGTTTAAAGACTATCAGGATGAATAGCAGGCATCAACCCACTTTTTCAAGGTAGTTTCCAAATTGATTGAAGCCAAATACAAGGAAATGTTAATGTTATTGAAGGCAATTTAAAGCTGATATCAGCTGTACACAGTGAATGGCAGGTTTAGTATTGCCTCGAACTTTAAATCTTTCCTTGGCTCTGCACTCAGGTGCACTTGTAATGGTTTTAAACAGCTGCTGAGTGACTCGAAGACTGTTCATGGACTTTACAGCTCTTCTACCCTGGTGGTCTGATCCACTCGATTCACACAAACTCGCTCTTTCTCTCGTTCTCTCTCACGCTTTCTGTTGCTGACCTTTTTATCACTGTTCAATGTTGATTTGTGAATGAGCTTGAAATTGAAGGGGGATAAATTGGCTCGAAAATGTGATTAATCACCCCTTACTCCCTTTCATCTTGATGTGAATATGTTGAAAGTAAAACTAAATATTTGTGCTGAGCTCAAAGAATGGTGCAAACTATGCCTTTTTCTGGCAGCTGTGTGAAACTATTAAAAGTTCATTTTGCCAACTGGCCAGTCTGAAAATCAAGACATTGTTACTAGTGGACATGGCTTTAGATGTAGTTTTTTTCATCTCATCTTAAAAAAAACTCAAGGGCTACTGATCTATCCATTTAAATATAAAAGAACACAGGTTTCAACCTAGGGTTTATGGATTAACCACCATCTCATTTTCTGCTTCGTGTTCTAAGGGGACCGGATTTGGAGAAGTCACAGAAGACTATTTAACATACAATATATACTTTCCTCAAAGTGTTTAAAAGCACTTTTCCATCCATCTCTTGCCTCACTCACTCTTTATCTGGCAAAACAGACTCTATTTGTCTTTCTGCAAACTCGGAATACAAAAACAGGCTTTTGCGCAGATTCCTTCCCACTAAAATATGCCTCATCAATCTCGCTCTCTAAGGTTCAGTTTGGAAAAGCCTCATTGGATGAGAGGATCTCATCCTACCTCTGCAAGTCTGTAATAGCCTTTCATGATGCTTATCAGAATCTGAGCTTTAGATATGCTTTTAAAAATCGATAGAATCTGTGGTGTAGATCTCAGTAGAAGATGTATATTGTCTGATCTAATCGATGATCTTCTTCTCTCTCCTCAAAGCTGAAAGAACCAATGAAGTCATAGTTGGGTCAGATCAGCTAATGGAGATCTAGAACTTCCAGATCATCAGAGGTGGTGTCCAAGGAGTTCTAAAACCCACCAAAGAAGATTCAGATCCGCTCTCAAATGAAAACAAATCTGATTTTCTCGTGGGGAGCGTCTGGCAAAGATTCATCATCCGCATGAAGATGCTTGGATCGACCTGTTAAGCCCATGCTACAATGGCATCCATTCTTTTATATGTAGAATAAAAATGGATTTATTTATTTCAAGTCTTCGGTTTGGTTTCTGGTAAAAAAAAAAATGAAATGGCATTACAATAATTAGTATTAATTTATTTTAAGCGTCATATATTTATTGTTAATATATAGGTTAATATAAACATATATACCAAACAATTGTACCAGGAAATTTTGTCACTAATGGATTTGTAACATTTTCTGACCAGAAAATCTATGACCTACACCCACCCAAACATCGGTGAGTTGGGATCCTTCTCTTGTCTAGGAGTCCCAGGTTCATACTTACTGGTTACCACTTACTTTATTTAGTATATTTTAAAATACCTCGTATTTATGTTCATTAACATAGCATCTGTATCTTAGTTTATCACCAGAACAGCTAAATATGTTTAACAACAGCCTAAACAGAAGGTCAGTATTTTCCTCTTTCAAAATGATTCAATACATCAGGTATGGCCTTCATGGACTATGTGCTACAAGAAAAAAAAGTCCGACATAGCCCAAATTTGGCTTGCAATCATTAGAGAAATATTTGTTTAGTGCTTTTTAGAACTGACCTTCTAAAGTGTTGTTTAGAACCAATCACATTTAGAGAAAAAGAAATATATACAAGTGTGGTAATTTATGTTTTCCTTTAAATGTCTTTGTAATTGTGGTTGATTCTAAATAGTACCTTTAGGAACTGGTGCTAAATGGCACTAAAAAGGTTCCCCTGTGACTGAGCAAAAAAATTAAACTAAATTAAAAACATATTTTGTGCTTTGTAACACCATGTTTAGAGTGTACAGATATTACTGAATGATTCGTCTAGCTTATAAAAATGTTTGCTTATATAAAGTTTTGTCACAATTTTTTTTTTGACGTGTTTTGTTTGAAAGTTTAAACTTTCTCACAAAGTCAATAGATTGTTCTAAATCATGCGGAACCTCAACAACTAAAGTTGTATCTGATGGTACTAGACCTACAAACTTGTTAGGAATTACCAGAGAAACAAGAATATGCATGGAAGATACTTTTGACAGATCGAGGTGGGATAGAGGATAGAGGAACATGAAAAAGGTTACAGAAAAATAGCTCAAATATCTCAAATGATGTTTACAGTAAATTAACATTATGCATACTTGTGTATATACACTTATTTGAGCCATGTTTATAAATTCATGATTAAATTGGAAAAAGTAACAGAAACCCTGTTTTGCGATACCAGTTTTAGCCACAAACTTCCTGCAACATTGAGTATTGTTCAAGTTCATTAGAATTTGACCTATACAGAAATACTTGTACCCACTGACCATATAATTTATAGTTTTTATAACATGTCTTAAAATGCTCCATTCATGACAGACAAAAAAATTGTGATGAAAAGGTTACTGACCTACTCTTTGCTTAAAAATGCATTAAATTAGCAATATTCTAAACTACACAATAAATTTGTAGAAATCCAGGGCAAATGACTTGCTTATTTTGTAGAATATAGTTTATATGATTTGCAGGGTGTCATCCATATTTTGAAATTTGCATTCAATTCTAAGATAGCCAGCTAAGCCTGCTCTTTCAGGAGGCACCCTTACATCTCTAACACCTGCCGGCTATCATCTTCTGTTTTTCATAAGGTAAAGCTTACACTTCTTCACTGGTTAAATACAATAACTCAATTTAATTAAATTACAAGCACTCCGATCATAAAGGTAAAATGGCATACAAGATGTATATTTTTGTTGTTAAAATTACATGAAACATTACACAATACATTATTATCTGTACAAGTAAGAGATGTTTTAATATCTGTAATTATTTATCTAAATAAATAACAATTATCTAAAGTAAATGTTTTATTTATTACATTTTAATATAGAAACGAATATGGTAATTTTGTGACGATACTTTTTTTAACAGATTTCTATTTATAGTGTAATAAAGGTTACTCAGAATTGGAAAGGCTCTGGTGTGTATCAGTAAAGACCTAATTCTAACCCAATAAGGGTTGACATTTCTGTTATTCGATAAAAAAAATACAGAGAACGAATTGACATAGGGGAATATGATTTATAACTGTAGATGGGGATGTGTAGAGTGTTTGTTGCTGTGCAGGTGCTGCTCTACATGGGCTTAATTGTGGTTGTTTGTCCAGTGGATTTCCCACCAGCCACCTCTGTATGCGTGTGTGTGACCACCGGGACTGCGACTGCATGCTCTACTGCTGAAAGGAACAGATAACCACAATGGAGAGAAGTTTATTTGTACACAAACCACTGAAAGCACTGGACCACCCAGTCAGACAGGCCACTACGAAGTTCTAACAGCCTCTTTTCCTCTCCCTAACTCGCAGGCTTTCAGCAAATGCCTACGAGGAGGACTTCCGAAAGACTTTCCTAGTTGCTTTTGTTGATTTATAGCATTCCAGCACATGAGTGTCTCTTAAATTACAGGTTGTGAGATCCCAGGTGACGATGGATTCAGAGCCTGAGGAAGATGGACGGACTTATCTCTCTCTCTCTCTGATTTATAACTGTTCACACTGATTGTTTTCCGGGCCAAGTTGAGTCGTTTTGTGTTACCAGTGGAAGAATTACACTTTTAATGTCTTCTGATTCATACTGGGTTGACATATTTCTAAGTGACATCTCTTTTATGTTTTCTCTGTGGATCCTTAAAAGAATCTTTTTAATTTGTTTAAGATTAAGATCTTTCAGTTCATTCTCCTTTTTTCACCATTACATTTTTGGCTGTGGACTGTAACCAAGGTCTGCAGTACTACGAAGATTCCAAATGGATCAATTGAATAATGATTTTGTCCTTCAGTAAATAGTTTTCATTGGGACTTTGCTGCACCGCATGTTTAGTGTTGCATTTACAGTACAATATCTTTAGAATGCTTTGTTTATTTCATTTTAAATCATACCAGAGAAAAGTTTTTTTTAAACTGAATGATAAAATTCTTTTTTCCTGCAATTGATTGAGGAATTAGTTCATTCTTAGATCATTTTCCAGAGACGAGTATGTCCCTTATGTCTAAACTTAAAATATATCAACACTTCCTAATGAGTAAAACATAAAAAAAATATCTGATAAATGTCACTTAATTCTAGAAATCTTAAACCTAACTTTGCTCTTAACAATTTTTACACTACTTTTTATGTATCTATATAGCTAAGCAAAGTCAAAAGACGTTAACATAAAAGCTCATAATTTATTAAAAGAAGAAACTAGTTTGTTGTCTCACAGCAAGAAGGTCACTGGTTCGAGCCTGCAGCTGGAAGGGCATCCGCTGCATAAAACATATGCCAGAGGAGTTGGCGGTTCATTACGCTGTGCTGACCCCGACAGGGAAAAAGCCGACAAGGTAATGGATAGAGATAATGGATGGACAAATATACAAAAACTGGAATGATGGACAATTGCCTTATTCTCATCCTTCAGGCAGTGAGTAACTGTTTTGTACCAACACCTTTTATGACTGTTAATTTTTTAACAGATAAACTGTTTGTTGGGACACTTCCAAAAATACTTGAAACATTATTAAAAATCAAAATCTTAATACTGCATTGCCATTCTTTGGCTAAGATGTAAAAAAAAAACAATACCATTTCACTTCAAAGTGTTATGTTTCTTGGCATGGAAAATGGTCGATGAGTTTTTGAATAGTATCTAATGTTTAGCTGTTCTTAATAGCCTCTCATTGTCAGTACACAGGATTGCTCTTTGTCTCGATTGTATGGCTGAACTAAGTTTCCCAGTAAAACAAAAATAAATGTGACACTAGCTTCTATGGATAATCTGGATTAATTCCACCAATCAGATAAGGACTTCAGGATTCTTGAAGTATTTCGTGGGCAAGACGTCTGGATGAGACTACTTTTACTGGTATAACAAAGGTTAAAGGTGCATTCTCAATTTTCTAGCCTTCTCGTGTAAGTTCAACAACAAAGAGACTTTTATATACTTCTGAATTTTTCATTAGTGTACTAAACTTTAAGGCCTTCCTCTAGATGTAGAAAAATTATCATTTAACCATAAATAAAATCCTTCAACCCACCCAAGTCTTCTCTGAATGGCTGTCTTCTACTAATA
Source organism: Danionella dracula (assembly GCA_900490495.1). Lineage (NCBI taxonomy): Eukaryota > Metazoa > Chordata > Actinopteri > Cypriniformes > Danionidae > Danionella > Danionella dracula. The sequence goes on from UELW01000744.1 coordinate 662,327, forward strand.
GGAAACATGTGTCCTCCAGTTTTTTCTGTGTGATAACTAATCGGATGTGGTGGTCTTTGACCTCTGGGCGCAGTGTCCGCTCTCGGAGCAGCAGACCTGGCTCAGGAGATGTGGCGGCAGTTGTTTTTCAAAGCTTTGTATATTTAGACAAAGCCTCGCAGAGCTGGAGTCCCCTTGGCTGTGAGCGTGTTGGTTTGGAGCTGTGTTCAGTGTCATTCTCCACCCTTTGGGCCAAATGTGACAGATGCTTGTGTTTTCCTGGGCCTGGGATCAGATGTCACCTGACAGATCATATATCAGCCCATCGCACAGCTCTCTGGAGCTTCTCTATAGGTCTGAGCTTATGATGGAGCTTAATAGAGCCATGTGCAGGTATCCATAACCTGTGTTTGACACTTGAAAGTGTATTAAAAGTACATTATCTAATATTTTTCTAGCCTGTGACCCTTACCCCATGAGTCACAGGGTGTGGCCAAGAATACAACTCTGCATCATAAGCCAATGATTGATATGAATCTTCTGGACATGTCAAGATAACTTCCAGTTCACAATACACATTACATATGTGACATCATAAACATCTCTGAATTTTCAATAGATTAATTTTATTATTTACAAAATGTCCTAAAATTACTGATTTAAACCACCCTAATGTGTGTGCGTGTGTGTGGGAGGGAGGCACCGTTTGTGCACAAATATTTGGATTTTTCACAATAGGTGCCCTTTAATGCACATAGATTTCAGAGATTCATTTATATATTTATCTTAGATAAAATGTAAAATCATTATAAACTTTTCCATAATTCTATGTGATTAGTAGGTAGAAATAAACGCTATGACACATTCTGTTGAAAGAGTTGATATGTTCATATTAATCATTGAATATTTAATGACTTCCAGGTTTATTGACAAGAAAAAGTCTAAAGTTTTGACTTAAAGTAAAAATAAAACCAAAAAGTTTATTGTCTATTTACGCAGCTGTCTTTTGGAAAAATTGTCATGGGCTCAAACCTTGCACAAAAATGAGACAGGGAAATCTTTCAGTAGCATACTCCAGCACTTTTGTGCTTTTGGATTTTTGGACTCCAGAATGTATCGCAGGTTCTATATCCCAAGTCTACCATAACTTTTTTACAACTTTATGAACTTTGCACATTCAAAACTTTTGTGCAACAAATTTTAGACAAAGCATCTGCCAAATGTATAAATATAATCTTTAAAAAAAAGAAAACTATTGCTTTTTTTCAAGACAGAAGGGTAGAAAAACAAGCACAAACAAGAACAGTTTGCCCGCAATTAGGACTCTAAAACATGTCTAAATTCAATAAGTCAAAATTAAATGAACTGTTCTGTGATCTACAGTGAAAATGTAACCATAAACAATATTTTAGGTTGTGTGAAATAATAATTCTACTTTTATTGTTTGGGATGACTGTGTCCCGAATGCAGTGGTGCTGAAGTTCAAAACGTGTCTGAAAACTATGCTTCTAGCAGATGCAAAAAAATCAATGAGCTCAATTTAGTTTTTAATTGTTCAAACATTTCAGACCGATTCTTGGTCAGTGTGCAATGATCTTCAAATGACAAACAAAACCATAACCACCAACAAAAGCAATGCCTTTTCTAAACTTTTATAAGCTTTTCTAAGCTTTCGTACAGTTGATACTGTGAGCAGAATGAAAAGGGATACCATTCAACATTACAGTGAGAAACTTAGATTTAAATGGTTAATTAAATCTACTGTTCTTCGGCTGTTCTCAAGCTAGTTTCCCAAAGCAATCCATGAGAGCCAGAGAGCTGATTGAGCCGATGACATCAGGGGTGGACGTATCTGCGACTGTATAAATGTGTAAGTGTGTGTGTGGGTTTCGGGGGTGGGCCAATGCTCGGCTGAGGCCTTAAGCATGCTGGAGGGTGCTGAGAAGCTCGATGACCACCCAAGTGGCAGAGAACCTGCATGTTTTCTGCTGACCCCTACACATTAACAGAACACTTCCTCAATTTGTCTTCAGTGTTCTTGAGGCACAAATGAAATTTCCTCTCATTTTCGCCTTCTTTTAAGACACTGCAGCCCCCACCAGCCTCCTGCAAACCTTCACGCCCACCTTCAGAGCACACACTCTTAACAATTAGTACTTTCTTGCTGCTGAACAAAGACAGTACGGACGCTGTGTGGCCTGTAAAGGCCAATAACCTCTATGACATGTGAGGACTGCGCTCTCTTTGAAATGAACATACTGGCCGCTTTACAACGCTCCCGGGGTTGCTTGCTAAATAATGTCCAAGCTTGTTTATCTCACACGACTCTAACAATGTTACACCCTGATGACTGGTGGCTCTGTTCGTTCTGCAAGGAACAAAGAGTGACTGGCAAATTCTCAGAGAAGAGCTACTAGTCCATGAACAGGAATCACTCCAATTTGGAACAAATATGGCAGTTAGTAGACCCTAAGTTTCTTGAGTGTTGTGGGTTGAATATAAACAATTTCATTGCTGAATTAATTACTAAAAGGTCTCAAAGCAGTATCAAAAATAGCTGTTAGAAAGCCTAAAATAGTATCTCTTCTATCGGATTTTAAAAGTTTAATTGCTGAATTAATAGTTATATCAATATTTTTGTTTAATCAAACAAAAACAGTCTCAAAACAGTATCTAATAAGCAGTGTGCGCCATGTCAAAAAACAAAGGGGGTCTGATTTCATCTTGCCACCTGCTAGTTTTGCCCCAACAATGCCCTTGTTAAAGAGCCACAAACAAAGACTGGTTGAAAAAAAAGTTTTTTAAGCAAGCCATTCATTACGGTGACAAAGGGCAAAGAAATACATTATCATAATTAATCTTATCTGTGGCTGTGGGTGGTGGGTCCTTTCCTTTTGAGACCGGCGAACCCTCACAATGCCAACATGTACACATCAGTGTGTCACAAAGCACTTTGGGGGTTAAGAATATTTTAAGCTTTGTAAACATTTGCCAAACAAGTCCTGAATGTTCACTGGTGGCTAGTGTCTCCCTATGCCTTTTTCCACATCAAAACCAGCAGCCAATGGCAGTTTGAATACACGTTTTGACTTCCTTTCACAAGGAGATTCTCATGTGTTCAATGGCACTGATTTCAATAAGATTTTGCTCATTTTATGTGGACACCTTTTAAATAAATTGCATTAATTCTAACAATACTGATTTTTAAAAGAGTTGAAAACTTAAATATTGAATAGGTTTTGTTTATAACATGTTGTGGGATCCATATGTAAATCTGCTTGAATGTGAACCAGCTGATTCAATGCCATTTATTCACTTCTTGCCATGCCTTTAGAAGATAAATAAATTCTTCCCTGAAGCTTTTTGGGGGGAAAATAAACAGCTCTTCTTCTGCGGAGCCTCTCAGCTGTCGTTTGATACTCATGATCAGTTCTTTTGGAGCTTGTACCTTTGCAGAAGCAGGGTCAGGCTGTGGTTGTTTATGTTTAGTCGCTGTGTGATGGCAGATTTCTGGACAGCGCATGGTCATCTCCCCAGTTTATTTATCCAAGGTCTCTGGACCTTGGTCTGGACCTCCCTCAGTTTGTTAGGCTTAAAGGGGCTCCATACCGCATGGAGCAATTCCTCAGATTCCAAATTGGCTCCCATTGCCAGCTGCCCTTACCCTCATCAAATTAAACAATTTTGAGGAAAACGCTCAGTGCTGCCATAGTACACACAGGAGTGATTTTCTCAGAGCCAGTGGCTCATTCTGAGTAAGAAGTCCTCATCATCAAACCATGCAAGAACACGTTGGTACTTAACTGGTTTAACTTTAATGATCAGACTGCAAACTGAAGAGTTTAAAATCTTTTTCTACCCTATCCTTTTGATTTGTCCAAAATGTATTTAAAGGTATTAAACCAGTGTAGGCATGTACATTATCAACCATTACACCGTTACAACATATTATTCTGAACTCAATTTACACAAACATCAGAATTTTCTAGGAATACATTAGGTTTAAACCTGAGAAGTACAATCAAATCTCATCATTATTGTGTTTGATTGTTGACATCTGAAAAAAGTACCATGAAATACTATTACAAAAACTCAAAATCTACATGGCCACCAGATTTTACCCAAGGATTGTTTACTCCTTTTTTCAGTAATATTACAAAATAATAATACATTTTAATTGTGATACATGTCTTGGGGTTTAATTGTTATTAATATGTGACATATGAATGGTAGTTAATAATTTCATAACATAAAAACATTGTAGTCACACTGAATATTGTCCCCAAGCAAATCAGGTATAATTGGGATATGATTTTTGGCCCTATCACAGGTTTTATTGGCATCAACAAACCTTCAAACTAACTACATTTTAATTTGAATGATATGCATTGTTTTATTAGGCATGAGTTTGATGAATAGATAACTAAATATATACCCATGATAATTATTTTTCTATACTTGTCATATTCTAAAAAGTAGTTATTATATTAATGTATTATGACATCACTAATAATAAATAATACATAAATGTATTCCCATTCAAATAATAATGTGAGTTGATAGTATTTAAGTTAATTAGCTGTTGCTTTTGTTTTATATTGTTAATAATGTACTATACAAGAAGTTTATAAGAAGAAGCTGTATAAGAAGAAACTATATAAGGATCATATGTGATTATCATTAGCCCCAACTTTTTATATAGTTAGCCCAGTTTTATTAGTTTTATATAATTAGGCTTTATTAGTATTATTTAAATGATTACTATTTGAATGTCTTTTTCTCTTCTTCTTTGGAGCACTTTTTATTGTGAGAAGACGCATTAGCAGAGTGTCCATTTGCCTCTGAATATGAAAGAATGAAAGATATGAACAGAAAGTGTCAGTAGATGTCCTGTGTGAGGATAGCAGAGAGTTCTAGGAGCAGAGCAGATCTGAGCAGAGCAGAGCAGAGCAGATCTGAGCAGATCTGAGCAGAGCTGAGCTGTGGTTGGTGCTGCTGGGAAGGGAATGAGAATGTGCTGTGAAAGAACTGCTCGAGCAGAGCACTTCCCCCTCCCGCCGCTGAGCCGAGGGGCTGCCTGCTTGCCCGCCTGCCTGGGTGGTCTCCCTCTCTCTCCACTTTGGTGAGCTGTTGCTTAGCAGCTAATAATAGGAGATGTTTGCAAAGTAATTTGCCTCTTCCTCGGCCAATGAGAACCAGAGCACTTTTCCATCAAACCACCCTTTTCAGGGTTTGCAAAGGGGCTACTTCTCCAAATGTTACTGCAACACGATCAGAGGTAGACTGGCGCTATCCGCTCGCCACTTTCTTCTGATTTAAAACGAGTTGCGCGCTAAAGCCGGACGAATGAAGACCGAAGGATCTATACGGATTCGAGCGCATGATGTTGGGATGGAGTTGGAAGATTTTGGCTCACGGAAAGACTAGAAGAACTTGTTTCCAGTTGAAGACGGTGGATGCGCTTCTCGCGTGTGTTGGATTATTGTTTTTATCGCCTTTGCTTTACGCGGCGCGTTCGCCTTTAACTTTCTTCAGAGTTTTCTTCCGTTTGGACTATGGCCTCGGATCCCAGAGACCCGGGACCGGCCAGCGGTGTTTTTGGAGATTTACCCCCCAGTTACACGCGCTCTCCGCCGCCTGTGAACTCTGATCTCCTCCGGAGACCAAGTTACTGCCACGCCGCTTTTGCTTTAAAACAGATTTCTAAGGTGACACGCGCTTTCCATTTGGAATAAACACACAAACACACACACTACGTGTCCATGATATCATTTTTTGGACGTTCTAACTTGCTTTGCTTGTCTGCTTAATATAAAATGAATGAAAAGACGCTATTTTAGCGTCACTTTTCAAGAACGTTTGCGCTAACGTTGAGAGTGCGGTCTATGAATGAGAGCAGTCTCCATTCATTGAGCTTCACCTTCCGCGCGTTTTCAGACCTTTTCTTGTTTAAAGTCCTTCCCGACGCATCCTCAGAGCTTAGTCTGCCTAGCTAGATACAATATTGCGTGTTTGTTTTGCTCCTCTAAAGGAATTCACTGATTAAGTTTGATCTGACAAAGCATCAGTGAAGCGCATGAACCCTTGGCAATGTGTCAAAACTCCCATGAGTGAAACCAAAACATGTTCAGTTATTCTGCAGCTAGGACTGCCAGTTACAGAAACGGTGTGAGGTCGTTCCAAAGCCTGGCTTCTTCCTTTAAAATATCATTTGAAATTAGAAAACATTCTAATTTGAACGTCTTTGTAGTTTGAACCAAATTAGACTTTCTATTTGGAGTGTTTGACAGATATAAGTAGTTGTCACATGACCTTTTATGTGGTTATATCAACCTTCAAACCATTATTTAAATTTATGATATTTTATTGTTATTAAATGGCAAAGTGATTAAAAACTGAGAAAGCAGTAGCTTCTTAAGATGCTCGAAGGAAGATATACACCAAGACACTTTAGAATTAATACACTGTAAAACAAATCCATGCCTTTTAAAGCATGCACATTTCTTGAAAAAGTTATGTTGCGCATCAGTAATGGGGAGGGGATAAAAAATCCAAATAACAAGTTAGTTTGTACTAACATTAAATGAGAGATTTTAGACTCAAGGTTGACTTTGCATGATAATGATTTCAGAGGCTACTAATATAATGACTGATTAATGCATTGTCGTGACAGTTCACTGTCCTAGCTGGACACCATGTGTTACAACTGATCTGAAATAGCATCATGTACATGTGAATAAGTGTTCCTCTCTTGTGTCTCAGGGAAAAGCTGTGGGACAGAAAGCACCACTGTGGATTCGGGCGAGGTTCCAGGCTTTTCTCTTTTCTCTGGGCTGTCACATCCAGCGACACTGTGGAAAAGTTCTTTTCATTGGACTGCTTGTGTTTGGAGCCCTGTCTGTTGGTTTGCGGGTTGCTGCCATTGAGACGGACATTGAAAAACTATGGGTAGAAGGTGAGTCCAAAAGATCATGGTTTACTTGCTTGCTGAGTGAGACAGCTATGGATGTTGATTGGTTTAGAGCTTTTTGGATGTTGGTGTGATTTTGTGCAAGTGTCGGAAACAAATTTGAACCAAAAATGAAATCAACAAGCTTTTACAGAGTGAAATTGTGACTGTAGTGCAGTTGTCAGACCCAGACCTTGTGTGGTCCTCTGATATGATGTCAGGATCTTTGAGCGGACACAGACCGTGGCCTCTGGAATTCCATATCTTCTGTCACGCACACGTAGCATTCTTTTTCCTAGCGCATACAAGCCTTCTCTTGCTCTCTCTCCATCAGCATATATTGTTTGCGGTGGGAGCTCTGCTTGATGTTTTTCTTTTCTCCCCTTTCCCGTTTGACGTCCTTTCCATGCACCTCACTTATCTGTGCATTTTCAGGCAGCTTTATTTGGTTTTCACACTGCCAAATTCCTTCTAAGCCCCCTAGGCTTTCGCCACACCACTGATCCCCTGCACAGATGGGCTGTGTGTGAATCGTTAGCCATCTTTGAGGTGCTGACCCTCCCCCTCTTGCTCGCTGTGTGGTCCTTCACTATTCTTGGATTCCATTCAACAATAAAGGCTCCCCCTTTGACCAAAAAAAGGAATACAGCTGAAGTTTACCCACCTGTTTCACACTCACACATGAAACAGGAGCCATATTTTGTGCTTGTTAACCTGACATGAAAGTAAAATATATATATTTATGTTTAAAAGTGAGATACGATTTTTAATATAAGCTTGAAATTAAATATTTAGAATTTTGCCTTCCTGTTTAGTAGTTAAATTAAATGATGATGTAGGAAGCACAGCTGTGATATATGGATGGAGTCTGGTGAGAATGTTAGCTTGAGTTTAAATCAAAGGAAGTTGTTGCATGTTGTCAGTGAAATTTGTGTTTTAATGTAAAGCAGACATAAAGCAAGGGGCGCCTGTGGAGAAATGGCAAAAAGCTAAAAAGGAACACTGTGCCTTTAAGAGGCAGTGCCTGTGTTTCTAAAGTTTCTGCTTGTGTTGTTTCCCCCAATAGCCCATTGACAAAGCTGCTCTGGGCTGAATGGGGAGTAAGTGGTATGGTAACAAGGAGAGGTTAGTTCTCACACGCAGGCACACACATTCACTTGGGACACATACAAATAAGAAGTCACAGGGACGAACAAAGGAGTTTTATAATAGGTAGTGTGATTGGGACCTGCATTTAAAGTCCCTTGTGGTCTCCCACTTACAGAATATTTACAAATCAAAGCACCTACCAGTTATTTGGCAAACAAAAATGAGTAATTATTTCTAAATTATCATTAGATAGTTCAGTGTTTTATGCAAACACTCAAGGCTGCTAACTGCAAAGCGCTATTAAGAATCGTAAAGCAGTCAGGGCCTATGGATTTCACACTTGCCCAGCTGTGCATTTCGGAGCATATGCCTTCTCAGTACTTACCCCTGAGGCGGCAACTGTCCCTTCTTCACCTCTGCTCTAGCCCTCACCCAAATGTCTCCAGGGCCACCAAGTGTCCATGTTGTCAGGGACCACCCGGGCCACACATAATTACTTCCGCCTTCAATCAAAAAATGTGCAAAAATCAGCAACCTTGTGTGGAGGTGCCTTAAGAAAGCAAAGCAACAGTTTGGTCATAAAGTCAAGGCAGCCTGTCTGTGTTAAAGTTAAGACTACTCACGTGTATCTATTCACTTGTTTAAAAAAATGTGGTTGCATGAAAAACTGTAATACCAAGAGCTTTAATCATGAAGTATGGTTTAGAATATCGCATTGGGGAGTTGGTGAAGATGGCTTGTTTTGGGTGATTGGGAGAGTGTGATTTAGCTTGACTTTAGAAACAGGAAAAAGAGCCAATAAAATGAAATGGAGGATGACGGTTTTAGGGCTGGGAGGGAGAAGAAGAAACATTCTAACATCTACACCCTGAAATTATTCTGGATTTCATGTTTTCTCCTTATGTGCAGTGTAGAAGTGCAGAGGGAAATCTGTTTGAAGAATTAAGAGAAAGGAGAGTGAGGAGTTATTTCATCTGGTGTGTGACACAGAATGCACTCACATCTTGTTTTAATTGAAACATTTTTTATATTTAATTTCGCTTGCTAAAAGAAAAACCAGTAAAGCTTTAAAAATTGTGTGTCACCTATTGGCACTGTTTGCTTCCTAAAAGCTTTTTTCCATTAAACAGTCTGCTAAAAATTTCAAATTGATAGATATGTTTTTTTTCTGATATACTGTCATATATCTGCAATTATGTGATAATATTCAACATAATTTTTTGTCTGCCTAATGTAAACTCTCAAACAAGCTGTGAAAGCACAATTAAAATGTGTGTGTGAATATCCGAGGTAGCAAACTTCATTGAGTTGTATGTAGCCACCAGGCAGCAGTTGAGAGGGGAAAAAAGTATATAAACACTGCATGAATAAACTTTTCTCATGCATGTAAAAGCACAGATTTTACACAGACACGTCAACCGTTCAGTGCTAGGGGCAGTTATTTAAACAAAAAAGAAAGACAAATACAATAATTCATCTGAAAATACACTGTCTTCCAGTTTTGGTGCTGGATTCAAGAGAAAGAACGCTCTATGAAGCATTATTGGAGGTGAATAGCAGGCCGCAGTCCCCCAGCTACATAAATAAACTCTAACCGCAGAGACTCAGACCTCACCAGTAGAAAGTACAAACAAGGCCAGAGTCAACCTGGGTCAGTTGAAAATGTTTACTTCAACCCCCCCCCCCCCCCCCCCCCATTTCCACCCCCAACCTCACACAGCCTGTCCTTCCAGCCCCCATTATTCAACAGCCACATGAACAGAACCTCCATTTTCAGCTTTTCACTCAAATTAGCTAATGTAATATATATTTTTTTACTAATTACATTGCCTTACCCACTGAAATCATGGTCTGCTTATGTTCATATCATAAGCAGTTTATCTGAAAAGCCGGGATACATCTGAGATATGTCATTTTGTCCACTGCATTTTTAAGTTGTGATTTATAAAAATGCAGTGGCATGACTGAACATGTTTTCACCCAGGGTCCAGTTTCATACAGATAGTCAATGAAGTTAGGGCAATGTAAGTATAACGCCACTGCAGAGGTGCTAGGCTAGGATGGTGCACCTTCCTTTTGAGTTAAAGGACATACTTTTTTCCCTAGCAAAAAAAAGAAAATAAAACGGGTTACTTGTGGATAAAAAAGTTTTTTTTTGCCCTCTTCAAACTTTTGTACTTTTAGTGAAGTAAAAAAAATATTGGTACACGGCGGAAAAGGAATGGTTGCTGCACTCAAATTCATTTCCAGTCTGAATGAAATCAGCAACGTGGAAAACTTTTGCCTTTCACCGTGGGATGAATGTATGTTTCAACCACACATTAAGCTGCATTAGCAGCCAGTGGAGTGCCTAATGTGGGTATTTTTCACAGCGCCCAACACTAGGGTTGATTAGCATAATTAGTACAGGGAAGGCTATACATATGGAAATGTCCAGGACCTAAATGCCAGTACTGGTGGAAATTTATGTCAATGTTAAACAGAAGTATCAAGCCTCAGATAATGCTATCTGAACCACAGTTTTAGTCGTCTTGATTTGTTTTTCCTTAAAAAAAAGCTTTTTTACAATGGCAAAGAGATCCACCATGAAAAAAAATGTAGTTTCTTTTTCCATTTTTTTTTCTTGTTTATTAGAATACTGCATTGAACCTCTTGGTGGCCTTGCGTTAGTGTTCATAGAAACAGAGGTGGAGCAATCTCCATCTGCCACTGTATTGGAGCTAGATGGGGTGGTTCTCTCAGTCATGGTCAGACCATTGAAGCTCCTTGTGATTGAGAGTTGCAGTTAAGCTGAAATGTTTAAAAGATTTGTACTTGAGCCAAATCTATCCTTCTTTTCTACAAAATGTGTCTGGAAAGAAGAGGAGGAAAATTCAAACAAAGAGCTTGGAATGGACATTATTGGGCTTGACAGACCCTAGGAAAAGAGCTAAACCAGCCCGCTTTGTCCTTGGAGGTTTCCAGTACTAATGCTTGTGGGAGAAAATGGGGAACAGAAAAAGAGAGGCTGAATGCATTTATGGAGAGTCTGAGTGTGGGCACGCACTGGCACCCGACAGTGTATCTGAGCCCTTGAGTTTACTTGGGTGGTGAAAACAGGTAAAAATGTCTCTTTCAGCACTCTTCCTTGTGGAACTTCCTCCCAAGCAGCATGAGTCCTTTTAGAAGCCTCTTAATCCCTCTAATCTGGAGCACAACACTTTGAAGGTGGCCTGTTCTAAAGCTCTGGGTTCCAAAACTCTCCGCTCATTGGGACCTCAGTAAAGGCATATCATAAATTCATCTTTTTATGTTGTATTTAATTTATTGTGAAAATCTTTTTTATTTACAGTATTTGTTTTGCTACACTTTTTGCATAAACATATCAACCTAATTTTGTCCTGTTATAAGTATGCAGTGGTTGATAGATGGTTTTGGAGCAATGGATAGTCTTAAATAGGGTGGACATGAGTGAGATTGGAGTTGACAGGGTCCATTGGCAGGGTGACATCAGGGAGCAGGGACCTGCTTCTCTGTAGTTAATTACATGTCACTTTCCATACTGCCCACTGGGAGGGAACCCACTCACACCAGCTTATTTTGCTGGTCTGCTAGAAGGGTGAAAAAAGCTTGGTGTAGCTTACCACTGTTGCACCTCTTACGGTGGGTCTGAACAAGATTTTTGTCTGAAGAAATTAATGAGAATTAATATAAGCTGTTTAACTGTTTACCCTATCACACTTGTCCCTCTGATGTTTGCGAACATTGATCAGACCCTCCTCATTGATAATTGGCCTGTGAAGCTGATGTCACCCCCTAGCCTTTGAAAAATGAAGGACAATAAAGAAAGTAGGGCCTCTGCTTGGCTAGGAGTAGGGCCTTGACCACACGACCATAGCTATATTTTAGAAGGGGGGGGGGGTTATTTGTCCAAAGTTAACACAAATCTGGTTGAGTGTTAAGCGTTTTTAAAACGTTGCTGGGATAGTGGCACATCTTGAACCTGTCAAACCTCTTTTGGATCAGCCAACTTGACTTGATATTAAATGCCACCCTCTGATTTAGAGGGCTGCTGACATAGCTTTTTAAAAGACTGAATCTGATTGTGTGGATGAGAATTGAAATTCAACTGTTACAATTTGTGGGAACATGACCTAGGACTCCTCGTGGAATACTGGAGTAATTTTACAAAACCTTTCACGCAGCTGTCCACAAGTCCAAGTTGTTAGTTTCTGAAACATCTTATTTAACTTGTACACATCAGTTATTTGGAAAAACTGTTTGTGTGCCTGTCTCTTTAACTGCACAGCCGTAACAAGCCAAGAGAACAGAGCAAAGCTCCCATCTGGAGGGTGGCTGACTGAAGCGGTGACTGAGCGGCGGGGCCCAGTTGGTCCTCAAGCTGGGTGGTCCAGATGGGAGGAACCAGACACAAATAGCTATAATTTACTTCAGGAGCCCCTATAATTACATGCCCAAGGATTGGAGCTCTATTCCTGCAGATGCCTAAATGTATTAAATATGAACAAGCTTTCTGTAGATTGACATAAAGGCATGCTTGTAGTTTGCAAATGGATATGACCTTCGGATGTAATCCACCACATTATTGAAGTGTTGGGTTTATGTAACCTTTATTTCTGGGAGCTGGAAGAATTTAACCAGGGGCGCAAAGGTGGCGCAGTGATGGAGATGATCATACTGTATCCGGAAGGTCCATTCTCAGGTCCAGCCACTTCACACATATTGCCCTGTATGGATGTGTGTGAAAGGTGAGGTGAGTTAGTGGTTGTCAGGAGGGCGTAGGCTCATTTTGACAGCTACGTCCTGTCAGACACACCACCTGTGTTTGAATGAGGAGTGAATCTTTGAGCTCTGGAAAAGCACTATATAAATTGAACGCATTATTATTATTATAACCAGGAGGTTAAATTGTTCCCATCAGTTAGCTGCTTAGCAGCAAAACCTCTTTTTTTAATGCATTTTTTTTATTTTCATTGTTATATTTTTTGGAGTTCCCTCCAGACTTCCTCTCGCAACCCTTCAGTGAATTAACCAACCCAACTATTGAGATGCCAGGCACTGCATGCTTGTCATCCACTGTTGGGGTGTACAGGGGCAGACGGGTATGCTCTGATCTGTGCCGGTGCATTTCATGTGCATTTGGCATGGCCGCAGATACCCCGCGTCCTCTTTTCACCACCACTGCTGCCGCCGCTAATTAGGGGGCTGGACTCTAGAATTTCCTCTCCACTCTTTGATGCTTTCATCCCAAATCAACATACCACATGAACAGCATTTCTGCCTCCTCTCTTCTGACTAGTTCCCTCCTTCTATTTACTGCTTACATCTTGGATCCAGGCATTGTGACCTATAGATGAAGAACTCAGTATGTGTTATGCAGTGAGTGGTTAGCTATTCAGGTGGGAAAAAATAAGCTCAAGCTTCCTAGCTAATCACACAGAAGAACGTGTGAATGTTTATGAGCAATATGTTTTCGCTAGTATTGTGCGAATGTGTGTGGATCTATGGGTATATTATTGTGTGTAACCATTTCAATGTTACAGTTGAAGCTGGGTTTAAATAAAAAAAAATCATAATTCTCAGTGTAGACCGTGGATATTTCTTGTTGCCAGCTATTTAATAAAACAATAATGTTGTTGTCTAACAGTTAGTAAAAAAGCTGTTATGTCCATAAAGATGGGTCATGCCTGAATTTTGTGAAATTGAACTTTTTGTCTCTATTTCAGCTGGCAGCCGTGTAAGCAAGGAGTTACGCTACACGAAAGAAAAGCAAGGAGAGGAGTCCGTGTTCACCTCACAGATGCTTATACAGACACCCAAACAGGAAGGAACTAATATTCTTACCCAAGAGGCCTTGCTGCACCACCTGGAGGCTGCTTTGTCAGCAAGCAAAGTTCAAGTGTCTCTTTATGGAAAGTGAGTAAAAGAAGAATTGCATCGGATTTTAAACCTCTCTCAACTCCAGAATTAACTGGAAATATTTTATCCTTCAGGTCTTGGGATCTTAATAAAATTTGTTTCAAATCTGGAGTCCCTATTATAGAAAATGTCATGATTGAAAGGGTAAGTTTTTGGGTTGTAATAACTTTCTGGTTGCCTTTAGTGGTTGATATATGTTTTGCATTAAAATGTGTGCTCTATTTATTTACAGATGATTGACAAGCTTTTCCCCTGTATGATTGTCACTCCTTTGGACTGTTTTTGGGAAGGTGCCAAATTGCAAGGAGGCTCCGCCTACTTACCGTAAGCATCCTAATTATTCTCAATGTATACCTTTTCTCTTGTTTTAAAGTTGCAAGTAATTTCAATGGACTTTAACTGATTCACCTAGACTCAAAAGACCCTCATTGACCAAGAAAAAAAGAGACACTGTTGACTCGCATCTCCCTGATACAGCACACGCTTCTACAACAATTGGCTTTACTTTCATCCAAAATGGCACAGGCTGTGACAATCTCCGACATCAAACTCTGACTAAAAGATCTTTTTAGTTGTTGATAAGCTGAGGCCTGGTTCCATCAACACTGGAGCTTGAGCTGTCATCAGGGTGGAGAGAGGGGGCTTTACAGGACAATTTCTAATCCTACACCCCTATCCTAGCACCCAATCCCCAATAGCCCAAAGAAGCCTTATGGAACGGGGACAGAGAGAAAGAGGGAGGGAGAGAGATGACTGCTACTGGGTGGGTAGGAGGGGTGGATGGGGGTGCAGTGGAGCCTTTGGGTCAGACAATGGTAAGCATTCTTTCAGTTTACGAGTGAGTGTCCATCAGTGAGGGGGCCCTGGAGGGGGCCTGGCTTTGTCAGCACTGGGTAACACTGTGCATTCTCATGGTAATCGCCCAGGCTTGGAGCTGTGTGTTGTCCAACAACTAAAATGGACATTATTCAAGTAGTTGGCCCAGCAAAAGAGGGAGGAAAAAGTTGGAGAAATTAACAGTGAATGCTAGACAATGTAGTTTAGACGTTAACTCTCATTTTGTAAGCTGAATATCCATCATGTTAAACAAAACATGATTTTACCTTGCTCCTTAAGAAGTTAAAGTAAAGACGGGTGATATTTAAAAACCTATATATGCACTGTGTTCATTTTGTTTCATTTTGTGTTCATTATGGTGTTTGAAGAGGACTTGACTTAGCCATGAAGGCTAGTGTCCTCTCAGGCTTCCGCTTCAGTTCAGCTGTTTTTTCATCTAAAAGGAAAAGAGTGAGGGAGAGACACAGAGAGAGAAAGGGAGGGAGAGTGAGTGAGGGCAAAAAAACTTGAGTGAACAAAGAGCAGCAATCTATGGAAAAACAAAAGGGCCCAGGCCAGTTCACTCAAGCAAAAAATAGGAGATAAAGGAGACTCTCTTTGCAAGCAGGAGCAAAGGCGCTTGGTATGTGGGAATGGGAGAGGACCAGCTTTATTTGAAGCTTCTCTTCATGAGTTATTAGAGAGAGGGAGAGATTGGCCTACAGTGGGGACCACTATTCACTTTTATTCTTCTTTGCCCACAAATACTCATCACTTTGAAAGCCTCTCTCAGTCAGGGGGTATCACTCGAGGTTTCATGGCATTTTTACTCTGGTTTCTTTCTCTTACAGGTGATTGGAAGTTTTGTTTGTTCCATTATGATTTCCTACAGTTTTTATGTCTATGTTTGATTTCGGAAGACATTGTATATGTAGTTTCACATGTAGTTTCTCAATGCATGCAATTTTATTTCTATTTGTTACTGTTCTTTTTACACCCACAGACTGGGTGACATTTGATTTAAACTTCGATGCCAAACACTTTCAGAATAGCATTTCTCAGAATTCACTTGAACTGCCTTTATCCTTATCAAGATGTAATTGAGGCAGAGGTAATTGTTATGACTCAATGCACTAGGTTTAGAGACAGCAGCCTGTAGACTGCCAGCACATTACGCCTATCCGTGTAACAGGATAATAAACGCTTCTTTATTCGGCATCTGTAGTCTGCCACCACCAGGAAGGGAATATAAAAGGCGATTGCTAGGTGAACTCTACAAATATTTAACACAAGTAACATGTTTTGTTATCTGTTTTAGTGGCATGCCTGACATTCAATGGATGAATTTGGATCCAATCAAGCTAATGGAAGAATTAAGCCAGTTTACATCCCTAGAGGGGTTCAGAGAGATGCTGGATAAGGCTCAGGTGGGCCATGCCTACATGAATCGTCCATGCTTGGAACCCAACGATACTGATTGCCCTCACAGTGCCCCAAACAAGGATCCATGGCAGGTGAGTTATGTTTGTAAATAAATGATGATGATTTTTATGAAATTAATTGGTTTTATATTTTCAGTAAAACATGTTTTCTGTATCTTACTTAGGTCCCTAACATTCCTGCTGAACTTCAGGGTGGTTGTCATGGTTTCTCCAAGAAGTTCATGCACTGGCAGGAGGAGTTGATCCTCGGTGGAAGAGTAAAAGACTCCCAGAATGCCTTGCAGAGGTGAGAAAGAGGGAGAAAAGAAAGAAGAAGCGGTCAGAGGAGGGGGTATGTGGGTGGGCCCCACTAAGGAGGCCCTTACAAGAGAGAAAGTGAGGGAGAAATCCAGAAAGAGACAGAGGTGGAGAGAGAGGGAGGAATCTTTCTGACTTCTAATAACCTCACACATCCAAGGAATTCCTTACATGAAGAGGGATCAGTTTCCACCTCTGACCCCAGCATAGGCAAGACCAATTAAACATGATGGACAGCCACATAACCTATAGAGGGATCTGAAATGCAGAGTAGAAGAAAATGAAAACACAACAGAAGAAAGAAAATATGAGATAAAGTAAACAAACTGTGGGGCAAACCCACAAAGAAAGTGTTCTATAGCTAAATACGGGTCACTACAGTGCAGGTGTTTGTAAAGAAAGATAAGAGATGTAATCTTAATAGAACTGTTGGATTCTACACAGCCCAACATGAATACTCACACCTTATGTTTGTTTGTGTCACAAACAGTGCGGAAGCCCTTCAAACCATGTTCCTCCTCATGAGCCCCAAGCAGCTCTATGAGCACTTTAAAGATGATTATGAGATCCATGACATCAACTGGAATGAAGACAAGGCAACTGCCATCTTGGAGTCATGGCAGAGGAAGTTTGTTGAGGTAATTTCCATTTTCTTGACCTGACAAACCATAACTATGTGAAGTCTGAAAGGTTTCAATAAAAATAGAATGTACTGGTCAAATGACACAAATGACTGCATGTGGTGATAATGCTTATTTCCCTAGACCTGAGGATGGCAAGGTCTGCCTGAATTCCATCAATCCTCAGCTGCCTAGTAAACGGAGTCTTTCAGGGAGGCCACCGACAAACTCTTAGTAATAGGAACAAGCTGTTTTTGTGATAACTGACAGGGAGGAGAGAGGGATAATTAGAGAGAAAGAAGAGCCTGCTGTAATCCCTCATAGAGAGTAAACAAGTGGAAATTGAAGAGAGATGAGATTTTGGAAATAGGGCACTGTAAAAACAAAACGCAGGGGTTTTTTAATTCACTTCGAGATTGTCCTCCATTCTTGTTGGGGATGGAGTAGCCTGAGAGTCCATGTGATCTCAACTGATCTATCAGACCCTCTGCCCTCTGTCATCATTATTTAACACTAGCTTCATATGTCCTTCATCATTCTTGTTTGTGTTGCTAGAAACAAACATGCATTGTCTGAACGTTTTCTTTGTCCAAAAAGTTGTGGATCTGGTGCAGAAGTATGTCGTAAGATGCCACATGATGTGACGTTTATAAAAAAAAAAATTCTTTTATAGGTTGTCCATGGCAGCATTCCACAGAACTCCTCCTCCAATATGTATGCCTTCTCTACTACCACTCTTAACGACATCATGCAGTCTTTTTCTGACGTCAGTGTAATCAGGGTGGCAGGTGGTTATCTGCTAATGGTAAGGCATCCATTACTTTGGCACCTCTCGTTAAAGCTAATGGAAATTTGATGAGCATGCCTCCATATGTGTGGAGCTATTTCCTTACGTGTGTCTTCTTTTGCACAGCTGGCATATGCATGTGTGACTATGCTGCGTTGGGACTGTGCAAAGTCCCAGGGCGCGGTAGGACTTGCAGGCGTCCTGCTCGTTGCTCTTTCTGTAGCTGCAGGACTTGGACTGTGCTCAATGCTGGGGCTGTCCTTTAATGCTGCCACAACACAGGTATGTATTTACACTTAATGTCTAAAACTCTCACGCAGCCTCAGGGCTTGGCTGTAACTCAAAACTAACTGTGCAATCCTCCACAGGTGCTGCCATTCCTGGCCTTGGGCATTGGAGTTGATGACATGTTCTTGCTGGCTCACTCTTTCACTGAGACCAGGTCCAACATCCCATTCAAGGCATGTATCTCATGTTCTAGGTGATGACTTTTAAGTGGGTTGAATTTATAACTCATTGGATCCAATTATTCTCCATAGGAGAGGACGGGTGACTGCCTTAGAAGAACAGGCACCAGTGTGGCTCTCACCTCTATCAACAATATGATTGCTTTTTTCATGGCTGCACTTGTGCCTATTCCTGCCCTGCGTGCCTTCTCACTACAGGTACTAGTCTCAATGTTATGTCTTTTAAGCTGTATATTACCCAGAAAGAATGGACATGACTACTCAAAAAAGAGTGGCTTTTGATAAAAAAAAGGAGTGTCATTTAACAAACGAATAGACTAAGTTGATTCAATCAGAGCCAACCCTCTCTTTTTTACTAGCAAACTCTTCCATCACAGTCAGATTTTTAGAAGGAGAGGGGAGAAGTAATGAGATGAGTGAATATATCACTATATCACCCAGCCATCAGACTGTGATTCTCTGATCTCCCCAGGCAAACCCTGGGTGGTCTATGCTGTAATGACACGGAATATAATGTCTGTCTGAGGCTGAAGGAGACCTTGGGAGTCCTCTGTACTCGAATTGTTGAGTATTTGTGTGCGAGGGGGAAGGGTCGCTAGTTGATTTAGGTTGTATATTTAACTTTCTGGGATTCAATCCGAGGCACTAAAACAGCGAGGGATTGTGAATGCAGGGTATTTTTCTCAAGTTTAAACAGCAGCAGTGGAGTTGGGTGGCAGAAAAGACTCATTCTCATGTCTTTTTTCCCCCTTTCTTTCAGGCTGCGATTGTTGTTGTCTTCAACTTTGCCATGGTTTTGCTGATCTTCCCTGCCATTCTTAGTTTGGATCTCCACAGGCGTGAGGACAAAAGACTTGATATCCTATGCTGTTTCTACAGGTAATTAAAACACTCTGCTCACTTATTTATCTCAGTGTCTTTAATTTCAAAGTCCTCAGAGCTGTGTATTGATTCGTTTTTTTTCCCTCCAGTCCCTGTTCGTCTCGGGTCATCCAGATTGTACCCCAGGAGTTCTCTGATGCTAATGATAACCACCAGCACTCTCCAGCCACTCCTACCTACACAGGCTCCACGATAACCACCAGCACCCATATAACCACAACTGTGCAGGCCTTTACTCAGTGTGATGCAGCTGGTCAGCACATTGTAACAATTTTGCCACCCACCTCCCAGATTTCCACAAGTCCTCCATCCATGGTTCTATCCACACCAACTCCCTCAACTGATCCTTATGGCTCACAGCTGTTCACCACCTCCAGTTCCACCCGTGACCTTCTTTCCCAAGTGGAAGAGCCCAAAGAGGGCCGTGAGTGTGTGCCTCTTCCCTTCTTTCGTTGGAATCTGTCACGATTCGCAAGAGAAAAATATGCCCCTTTGTTGTTGAAGCCTGAAACCAAGACTGTGGTGTTGGTTGTTTTTGTGGGTCTTCTGGTCCTTAGTCTCTATGGGACCACAATGGTTCATGATGGACTCTACTTGACTGATATTGTCCCAAGGGACACTAAGGAGTATGATTTCATCACTGCTCAGTTCAAATACTTCTCCTTCTACAACATGTACCTGGTTACCATGGATGGCTTTGATTATGCCCGTTCGCAAAGACAGCTTCTACAGCTACACAATGCCTTCAACTCTGTAAAATATGTCATTAAGGATGAGAATCAAAGACTTCCCCGAATGTGGCTTCACTACTTTCAGGATTGGCTCAAAGGTATGTCTTTTTTCAGTTAAATCTAAATCTAAAACATTAACTACATAAGACAGACATTCAAAAACCAAACCCTGAACCTAAAAAGTCAGCATAAAGATTTTCTGCTGATCACTTATTCAGACTTCTCCTTTTGAAAAGTTGATTTCACTATAAACTAACAAAATGGCTTTGTATAAGCAATTGCAAATTTTTATTTTCTGGATTTATTGATTGTGTTGGAAATGCTGTTATCTCTAAAGGTGAGAGATAAAGTTCAGCCTGAGTTCACCTCAGTCATTTGCTTTTGTATTCCTCCACCTGGGCATAGCAGGGATTATTGAAGTGTCAAGGGTTATCTTAAGTTGTTTGTGACCTCTTTGCTCACCTTGGTTTGTCTTGACAGTTTAAACATGTTATGAATCTACAATGAAATCCAGTCAAATGCAAATAAGAAATGTAACTTAATGATCAACAATGGCTAAAAGTCAGTAAATTGCAAGATGTCGTTCATTTTGAAAGACTGTGGAATCTGGAGCTAGTTAAAAGACACTCTTTCTCCCTTTTGCTATTTCCTTTTCTTGTGAGGAGATCTCTGTAATTACAGAACGGTTGTGGAAACTGTTTTCCAGCTGTTGCCAGACTTTGTAATTTGGAGAGAAAGAAATGCTTTCTTTGGTTAGTTTGTTCAGCCCACACACATTTAGTCTGCACCAGGCAGAATGATGAAGACCACAGCAAGGAGAGGGGAGCTTTTGATTTATAAGGTTGGTTTAGCATGCGGATTGGCATGAAAACTTATCCAAGATTTACCCCTTGCCCAATTGAAGAGAGATTTTAACAAGCTTCAGCAGAGTTGTCAGTGAAAAAGCAAGACTGAACATCCCTTTCACGGTTGAAAATAATTATGCATTTGTATGCTCAATGAAGGTCTCCAGGCTGCATTTGATGCTGATTGGGTAGCTGGCAGAATTACCCATGACAGCTTTCGGAATGGTACAGAGGATGGAGCACTAGCCTACAAGCTTCTTATTCAAACTGGTTCTAAAAAAGAGCCTTTCAACTACAGTCAGGTATTTATTTTCTGTTTACAACTTTTTTTTTTACAACATATATGAAACTAACAATATGAGAACTCAAATTATGGACCAGGTTAATAGTGATTTTTTTTTAGAGTTTTATGTTTTTATGTCAATTCCAAAATTAACAATGGAACATTTTTCTTAAAAGCTTACATCCCGCCGCCTAGTGGACGAAGATGGGCTTATTCCTCCAGAAGTTTTTTACATCTATCTAACTGTTTGGGTCAGCAATGACCCACTGGGCTATGCAGCTTCACAAGCCAACTTTTACCCCCATCCTAGAGAATGGATTCATGACAAGTACGATACCACTGGGGAGAATCTACGTAGTAAGTAAAACGATGTTAAATAAGTTTCTATCTAAGATTTAGATGAACAAATGCTTAATGTCTTTTCTCTCTTTTTTCAGTTCCTTCAGCAGAGCCTCTAGAGTTTGCACAGTTTCCTTTTTACCTAAATGGACTAAGACAGGCTTCAGACTTTGTTGAAGCCATTGAGTGTGTGCGAAGTATCTGTGAGGAGTTTATGCGTCATGGAATCAAAAACTATCCAAATGGCTACCCCTTTTTGTTTTGGGAGCAGTACATTGGTCTGCGCCACTGGTTTTTACTTGCCATCAGCGTAGTGCTTGCCTGTACCTTCCTAGTGTGTGCCATCCTTCTGCTCAACCCTTGGACTGCAGGCATCATTGTAAGTCTGCCTTCATCTCACTCTAATCCATTTCAAGCCTCCTATTCTCTTATTTCTTGTGCTCCCCTGATACCCTCAACACAGCTCAATAACATTGCCACCATGGAAGTTTTTCAGGGAGGGTCTTGGCGGGTTGTCTGGAGGGTGCTGCTTGCATGAACATATAGGCCTATATATACACAAGTATACGTACCCCTTTCTTTTGTCATTCAAATGGGGGCACCAAGAGTTTCTAAAGAAGAAATTCAAAGCTGGCCTGAAGGCTTTTACCTCCAACTGCCTTTGTCTAAAAATTTGGGGACAGGACAGATCTACTCTGTCACGACCTTGGCCTGCTAAACCCATCCATCAGGCCATGGTGTAGTGGGGGTTGAGTTTGTGTGAGTTATTTCAGGAGCGTGGAGGCGTTTCACACAGTCTGGTGGTGTCTAAAGCACAACTTAACGCAAGGAAGCTAAAAGTGACAGTCTGCTTTAATTTACAATATTTATTTAGCCCCAATACAGCACACTAGTTTGTTTAATATTGTTAATATACAATTAAACACTCCATTCTCCACAGCCTATATGTAGCTGCAGTAAAATGAATTCCAATTTAAGCATGACCAAAGCAGGGACCCATGCTGACATCAAAGCTCTCCTGGACTAAAGCTTAACAAAGTGCCTTATTTATTGTAAAAAAAAAAAAGGAAATTAACTAAGTATGCAGTGGAGAAGGATAATGAAAAAAATCTTAGATTTCTGCTCCCTGCTATAAAATCAAGAGGGCATACATAGAACCAGAACATGGCATTATAAAAAACTTACTTTGGGCAATTTACAATTAAAAATAACTTCTTTGATTGCAGTTGCAGGATAATTATGAAATTATCGAATTTCATTTTAATCAGCATCTAATATGTGTAATTGTCTTTCTTGTCAGGTTTTTATTTTGGCCATGATGACTGTTGAACTTTTTGGCATTATGGGTTTAATTGGCATCAAGCTGAGCGCCATTCCCGTTGTTATCCTTATTGCTTCTGTTGGTATTGGAGTGGAGTTTACTGTGCATATTGCACTGGTAAGGCCTTCTTAATCAATCATTACTTTCATTATTGACTTTTAAATCAAACAGATAGATTTAAATCATTTTTTTTAACCATATAGGGTTTTCTGACTGCCATTGGGGATAGGAACACTCGATCAGCTGTTTCCATGGAGCATATGTTTGCTCCTGTGATTGACGGCGCCATTTCTACATTACTTGGAGTCCTCATGCTTGCCGGCTCAGAGTTTGACTTCATCATGAGGTAAGCACTTTTCTCTTTACTTGGTGGGTCTTATAGGACTGCCACTTTTTTCAGATGTTTTTTAAAATGCCAGTTGACCATGTGGCTGTAAGGTACAGGTGGCATTGTTTGCCTCCATCACCTGGTGTTGTCAGTCAAGATGTTACCTCCCCTTAGACCACCACATCACTCTTACAAACATCCTTGAGCTGCTTAAATGCATGACAAATGGGGAAAGATCAAGGGAGTGCAGCAGCTGCTTGTAAACATGTAAATATACTACCCGCTGTGTGGTGACTCAACATGCACACAATTGTTCAGTTTTTTTCATCCTGATTGTGGGGAGAAATTCAACTGTCCGATGATTTGGATGGGAATTCCCCCTATCCACAACATTTGCACTGACTTTCTGTGAGGTTTAATGCAGGGATAAAAAATAGCAAAATTATTTTTTATAGGATTTGGGCTGTGCTGAAAAGGAACCGCAATATTTTGAGCTGCCATATAAAAAAACTAAAACATAAAAAAATAGTTAGAGGGCAAAACATAACTAACTGCTGACAACAAAAACTGGTTCAGAGGAATGTCTAGTGTGCTTACTTTTGAGGGAAAGAATCAATTGAACACGAGCCGTGTGGTTTGGTTTGCTATGAGACAGCAGGGGGTGTTGGAGCAGATTGCATTAGAACAGTGGTAAATTTTGAGGAAAGTTTGGGGGAAGGTTTGGAACAGACCATTTGGTGGGTGTGATCTGTGCCAACACTGGGGCATTCACAGTGGGAGGTCCTGTTTAGAAGAGGAGAGAAAGAGAGAGGTCTGGCCCTCTAGATGGGGAGTAGCATAAATACATTGCTGTAAACATCTCTTGGCTGTGGGACACTGAATAAACAGGAGAACAAGCTCAGCGGCCCCTCTTAGAATGAGACACCCTTTCCAACCCCTGACTTGGAATGGAAAAGATTACAGTTTATATAAACAACAGAATTCCTAACACTAGGTCTACTCTGGAGGTCTAACCCAGGCAAGGCCCATGGATGGTTTAGTCCTTTTTCTTTTTTTACTTTTAAAATAAATCATGCTCCACTTTCGGAATGTTGACTTAGTAAAATAAACATCCACACTTTTTCCAATCTTTTCATGTATACAGGACCATTGGACAAGATGAGTGCCTCTAAATAACAAAAGGTAGATGTAAGTGCAGCCAGAGATGGCTGGCTCTATCTGATTTAGTGCAGCATTGCTCAGCCTTCCTGTTTTATTGAACAGTTTTAGCAGAGGTTGTAAGATTATGTCTCCATCAAAAACTTTGCGGTGCTCACAGTAAAAACTAGTAACTTCACAGGCCATGTTAGTCAGATGCATCAGCAGACACAGTTTTCATTGTGACTTAAATGTTCACGTTCCTAAATTACAAATAAAAAAATTGTCATGGCGTTAAAAGACAATATCGTTTTCCAGGTCCCGTTCATCTAAATCCAGAAGTTTGAACCACAGCTCAATTGTCTCTTTTATTGTGTCACAATTAAACTGGAAAGCTCTCTAATTTTTGCATGAATTGTCTTTCATGTGGTGAATCATAGCCCTCCTTCAATGCGTTGAACTAAAACACAGACACACAGACACCCTCAAAAATCTGCACCCTATTATTAGTAAACCCCAACATGTTAAGATGCAAGCCAGTGAAAAAATAAGCTACTATAGCTCTGCTGAGCCTTATTACTCTACCCTTTAATACTATGCTTTAACTCTCACCACAATCCTGAGAAACCTCATTCACCACCCTCTCCCTTGGCCCCTTCATTTAAACATACACTTCCAGAGCTGCTTTCAGCCATAAGCAACACTGCTCCACCAGATGCACAAACGCCTGTGCCAACCAGACCTCTATTTCTCAGAGTTCAGATCAAGTAAATTGTCCTCAATTATTAATTTCTATTGAAAATATATTTTTGTGTTTTAATCAACTAAGTATGCCTCCACATTAAACAAATGAAATAAAATTAGAGTTTAAAGACAATATAAGGAAGCAAAAACGTGCCCACAACAAAAGTGAAGATGGTTTACCCCGATGAAACTGAGTCCCAATAAGATAGAAGGTATTAAAGTGTTGAAGAGAAAATTACATTAACAGCAGTGCCTGTTTTACGCCAGGGGGAGGGAAGAAAGCAGAAGTAGAAAAGCAATGGAGAGCAGTGAGTGTTTCTGATGCATAGAATCTGCTCACTAATGTAAACACATCTCTTCAGGAAGTGGCAGGGCAGTGGTGATAGATGAGGGCTCCCAGAGGGAGAGTGAGAGTGAGCACTAGCCGCGAAGATGGAACCCAGGAATTTTCTGCTGCTTTGTCAGAAAGCAGTGAAAGGAAATGTACAATATAAAATGTTGTACAAGGTTACTGGGCTTGTGAATACTTGGTTACTGCTTTGAGTTTAACATTATTTCTTTTGCGCTTCTTTTTTACAGATACTTTTTCGCAGTGTTGGCTATACTTACATTGTTGGGCATCTTGAATGGTTTGGTGCTTCTTCCTGTACTTCTTTCGCTCATGGGACCTCCAGCTGAGGTAGTACCTGCAAACAATGTGAATCAGTTGCAGAGTCCCTCTCCTGAACCCATTCCTCCGTCAATGAACCACCATGGATACTACGCTGGACACATCCCCAAGGGACCACGTCAGGCATTTTCTGAGACCTCAGACTCTGAATACTATTCTGAAACAACGACCACCTCTGGAATTGGGGAGGAAGAGTACAAGTACTGCGATAGGAGTGCTTACATCACGACTCTGGCTCAGCCTCCAACCTCTCATATTCTGCTTGAAGCAAGCAAGAACCCAAGCTTCCCAAAACTCACTGTAAGTTGACATGATAGGAAGACATGAAGTGAACTGTATGCAATGTTGGTTACATTGAACACTTTTGTAATGTGTATGTGCTTGTTCTTCATTCCAAGGTGGTGAAACCCTTCAACAGAAGCAGCACTACAGGACAGGACAGCGAATCCCAGCAGAATGCTGTAAACTCTGTGAGCTCAGAAATCACACGTTGGGACAACAAACATGAGTACCAAGGACAGAGGCGGCAACATTTACCAAATGACAGGACCCATCCTCAGCAAAGAACTACACAGTGTGGCCCAGGGCCACTCCCAAACAGGACTAAAGTCCCAGGTCACAATTCTAGGGGATTGCAGCACCCCAACAGTGCAGTCACCATGGTTACAGCAACAGCTTCTGTAACTGTGGCCGTGCATCCAAGCTTGCCAGGGTCATACCAGGGTTACATGCATGAAGGGTTTGAGGACGACTCGGACTCTAAGAGGACTTCTCAAATCTTTGGGAAAAATACATATTACAAGAGGAACTCTTTGGAACTTCATGATCTGGAATCCACAGAGAAAATCCAGCATCAAGCTAACCAGGAGCAAGGTAAAACCATGATAGCTTTAACTCACATTTACATAATGTATTTTTTTTTAAACACAATCATTCTTTTCTCTAATATATTGCTGCTAACCATGATCTATGTTTTCTATCTGTTACAGGATCTGGATGGTCAAACGCAACCAAAGATTGCTAGACAGCTCCCCCACCCTTTTGTCTGGAATCTCTGGCTCTTTTGGGAAGTTGTCAACCATGCTCCTGCATCTTATCTCTGTACATAGACCTCAGACAGACAAGAGGATTTATTTTAAATTTATTCAAAAGGTCTTTTTAGACATTTATAAATAAATATATTTTAATACTTAAAAGAGGGAAAATATTTTAAATTGTGCTGTATAACTTGCATATTCTCTTGTATAAAAGTCAGATGTATAAGAGAATTTGGAGGCTGTGTTCCCTCCTTTGTATAGTTTATCAAATGTGCTATATGTATAATATGTGAAATATTAGGTTTTTGAAATGCAAGGTCAGTGTTCTTTTTTGCTGCTACACTTTAAATTGAAATTATGTGTCTTGAAAATATGCAGTACCCCTTTCCCCAGCATAAGCCAAGATTGAACTTTTTATTGATAAGTTCTCAAACTGCAGCCAATAGGAAGCTTATCTGACTTTTCTGAAAGATAAGATTCTGACTTATCTTTGATTGCACTGTACAGAATCTTAATCTATACTTTCTTTTCACAGTTTATGTTCAGTGCTTTCTGTTATATTTATTTAACTTTGTTACTGACAGCAACCATTGTGCCTTCTTACCGTTTAGTCTTAAAAATAGTTAATCAAACTGTTCAATAAGGTGTCAATAGAAGAACCTCTGATGTGAACTGTTGAAACGACACTGTAACAGTCATGACGCTATTATAACAGTTCCGATCTTTTTATACTTCTGTTCGCAATAAATAGTCTTTATAGGGTACAACTTCCAGTAAACACAAGAGCTATGGTTCTAGTCTTTCCTGCGAATAAGCTTATTTGCAGTCTACATTTATATACTTGAAGTAGTGGTTAAATAACTCACGTTAATTTATCCATTCACAACTAAAGCTTCAGTTTGTCACTATAAATGCCATTGTTTGGGAGCACACTTTTTGTTTACCTACATTTTATTCAGAAAGGGAAAATTTGTGAGGGCAAGAGGAGTTTTTTTGCCTGCTTGTTCTCTTTATTTTTGTTGATGTATTTAGCTGCTGTTTTAATACAAGTTCCTTATATAATACTTTAATTTGATCATTTTAGTATAGGTTTTCCCTACAAAAACAGTGAAGGAAAAGGTACAATGTACTGGTGCTAGTATTTTGAGAAATTTGTTTATAATCCAGTGTCAATTTCTCAAAAACACACTGTCATTCTGTATTGTTTTAGTCACTGCCAGAACAAATGCAGGGATAATATGTTACTGTAAGTGGCAGCTTCACTCGCTTTGCCTCTCTTTATTCAACCAACTAATCAAAAAGCTACTGTAACTGACATCAGTACAAGAAAATAAGAAGCAAAAGAAAGCACATGTACACCTTTAGAACAGGACCGGCAGGAGACAAGGATAAGGGACAGGGGTCCTGCATAAGGGGTTTCGTTCTAAATGTTTGTAATGCCATATAATTTATTTATATAAGATTTTTATTTTTGTAGGTTGTACAGATGTTAGTCGTTAGACTGAAGTTATATTTTTAAAGAGTAAATATATTATAAATATATAATTATATCTATTGTTTCTGAGAGATTTTTGTTTTTGGGGTGGGATTTTGAATGAAGCTGATTTTGAATTGTTGCTGTTGAAAATATTGAAGAGGAACCGTGGCTACAGTTTTATGACATTTGTAGACACCTTTTCAACTTCATGGAAGATTTGAAGAGTTTTTGTTGTTTAAAACACTGTGACAAAAATGTTGAGGAAAATTTAAAGGAAAAGCTCATTTGTGACCATCATTTCCTTCACCCTAAATAGGAGTTCAACTAACAAAATAAATGTTTTAAAATCTCAACTGATTCTTTGTTTTGACTTTGTGGCTGCTTGCTTAAATAGTTTTGATGCTGTTTGAACAATTACACCTTATTATCACATCCTGAGTCACTAAAGAATGCATCCTATGTGTGATATGAGAGTGGATTTGGTGCAAGGAAAGAAGGCAGTTTACATCCACACTTCCTGTTTGAGTGTTGTGACTCCCCAGGCTAGTGTCCCCAGCACAATAAGGCCACCACTGGAGATGAAAGGCGTGCGCTGTAAATTCCTCAGCTTCCCACAACACGGGCTCATCTGTCAGTTACCTCGGGCCTGTCTGAATCTGATACACCTCTGGCTTTTGAAGTTACTGTCGAGGCCCCTTAGAATCAGGAGAGACAGTGAGCGGGTCAAGGATTTTGCTTTGTGGAGACCGAGAGCTGCGAAAGAAGCCGTGGGGCAAGGCCTCATTCTACATGTTACAGTTCAGGTTTCTCAAAGGTAACAAATTTGTCAAAGTTGCTGATGTGAAACAAGAATTTTACACAATGCAGTAGCAGCTTCGATATGCCCCCAAAACTCTGTTTTAACATGCATAATATTTTATGAAAATATGGAAAATGAAGTCAAGCCAAGTTACATTTTTAGTGGATTGAAAGGAGAAACTGAACCAGGCAATGGAGACACAAATTATGCAATGAACTACCATGATACACATTATGAACGTGGCTTGTAGAAAGACCTTATATTTATTTTTATGATACATTTTTACCTTAAAAATTGAATTAAGGTTAATAAAAGGATAACTTAAACTAATGCATTTAAACTAATGAATTATGCACTGTGGACAGGTTTAACATGTGCCACTGACAAAGAACTACTGTGTGTTCTTTACAATTTTTAATGTATTTTAGTGAAAAAGTTTTCACCATTTCCAAACTAAAGAGGCCTTTGCTTTGTTGTCTTCCTGACATAGAATATTTGTAAAAAATTATGACGTAAGGTGCAATTTTGTTCTTGCATCTCAGTTCAGAGTGCACTTATGCAACTATGGTATCTATGGTACTTTAAATGGTAACGACTATTGCTTGATATAAACATTACAAGTCTCCAGAACATGACAAGTTACTTTTAAGCTCAATATACATTAAAGAACAATGAACTTGTATTTCCAAAAGTCCAATTTTGTGGACGTGCCCAAAGCGTGTTTCACAAAAGAATCGCAGCACAGTGAATCAGTTTTATGATTAAAACTAAAATAAAACACTGTGGCATAAATATCTGGTCTGTTAGAATTGAATGAACAGGGTAAGAATGTTTGCAGTTCTAAGAGTCTAAACAGCAAGGAAGGGTTATTCAGGCCTGCATACAAATCAATTGCAAAATTAATTGTCCCTTGCCATAAACCACAGGCAGTAATTTACACAAAAGGCGTTTTGAAGTAAAATACTTAAAGTGACTTTTTAATCCTGCATCCTATTGTACTTTACAGGTTGTAACCATCAAAAAAAAAATTAGCTATTTTTAAAGTTATAATAATAAAGCACTGTGAATCTTCCTGAGAACCCAAAGGAAAAAGAGAGAGAGAGAGAGAGGTGGAGTGGTTAGGGGTGCTGATGGCAGGAGCAATAAGGCTGTCTCTCCTTCCCGTCTGGCTTTTGGCAGCAATCTGTGAACTACAAGAGCCAAACAGCTCTGGCACTGTGTGATTCAGAATGGGGGGTCTCACTCCTTCCCTTCCATTTACTTCTATAAACTTTATCAGATGAGATCCACTCTTTTTCTCCCACACAGACAAACTGAATGCGGCAACTAGCACAATCGGAAAGAATCTTTCAAACAGTCTATAATGCACTGTTCAGACAAATGCGTGTGGATGGCAACAGTCAGAGCAAAGCTGTCTACATGGGGCAAGCAAAAAGGGGGAAAATAATGTGTGAGAACAAAAGAAAGAACACATGATCTGCTCGGCTGCTTGGGTGGTCAGAGGATGAGCGTCTATTGTTGCTTTCATTCAATAGGGCTGATTAGTTAGAAGTGTGTGTATATGTGTGTGCCTTACATTTATGGTGACTGGCACGGGCCTCTGCTTCTCAGCACGACAGAAACTGGGGAAAGGCTTACACTTCTACTTAGTTTTTAGCTACTATTATGATTTCTGGAGGGTTGCTGAGCAGGAAAATTGCTCATGAAATTTTAAAAGACTAGGTTAGAATGAGAATGATGTCTGTTTCTATAGATGGGTGACTGAATGAACTCCAACTGTGAGTGGCAAATGAGTGCTGGCAAAATATACAAAGGGGTCATGAACTAAGGAAGAAAATTAGTTTGAAAATATGTTTGATGTATAAGGTAGTATTGACCAATAAAACATGCTGAAAGTTTCACAAACTTTTATAGCAGGTAAAAAAAACTTGCGTTTGAAAAACATTTGTGTATATGACTAAGCCCCACCCACTCAATGAAAGAGACATATTCCTATAGCTCAGCTTCAAATGTTTTAAATGTTTATATGTAACTGGGTCATAGACATAACATACAAAGTTGTCAACCAACAGATCGAAGACAAATACTTTTTTATATATTTTATGTAATGCGACAAATATAAAAAATTTTGGCATATAACATTTATCTAAATCTAGTTTGATAACATTACACAATCTGTAGTTAAAGATTATGTACTGTGTAGTTTCTTTCCATTACTGAGTGCTTAAAATGAAAATAATGCTTGGCTTTGATGCAGCACTGATGCACACATGCATTTGGATTTTGACCTGTGACTCAAACAGTAACACTAGCACCAATTACAAAACATATTAGCTGTACATTAAAGAATCATTTCACCTACACTACTACATTTTCTAGCATAATAATCTAGTTCTATAATGAAACAATTAAATTATTACATTCTGAACTAAATAATAATAATAAGCTACCTCATTACCAATAAGCTCATAAAAGATTCACCCCTTCAAAAATGATGCTAATACATATGTTCATGTCCCAACACATATTTCCATTAGGAAATTTGGCATAGGACAATCATGAATTGTGATGATTTGGGCTTTCTTCTACAAGAAATGACATCTGCACTACAGATTAAATCTTGTGATTTGATGAGATGGAAATCAATACTTGGAAATACAATTTAAAATAGTACATTTAAATTTGGCAAAACATACTATTAGTATAATGAATGCACATATCTTCATAAGGTGGACCTAAACATTCTTTGAAATTGTATTACAAGAATCAAATGCATTCTACCGTTAGTACGATCACCTAGTTTTAAAATGTCTCAAAGACATACAGAAATTAGCGTGCTAATGTAGGTTTGCAGCCTATTGTCAGTGACAATTGTTTTTCTATATAGGCTTTCAAATTTGCCTTTTTACAAAGATCCAGAATAAGAATCGCTTTGATGAATCCTTGACTTTTTTAACTTTAGTTGAACATTGCAATATTGTACACATTAAGGAAAGTACATGTATACAAAAAAAATGCAGTGCAAATCTTTTGGATTTTAGGAAATGAAGAAAATTAAAAAGACGGCATCATCCATAACAGTGAAGTATAAACATCTACTCGAGTAAAGGCCACTATTGATACTCATCCACATCACCTTCAATAACCTTTGTCTTGTCCCTCTAAGAGAAAGACCATGATTGATAATGTGATCAATCAAACAGTTAACTAAATTACATTTAAAATTTGAGCCAGTTCCAATTACAACTGCACTAACACACAAACTCCTAATGCTTTGACCCTCTATCTCTCATCCACATCTGCCTTAGACTTCATCCAACTGTGCTGGCAAAGATCAGAGCCTGGGCACAGACTTTTTTTGGTAAGGCCTGCAGACTGATTTCTAATTGAAGATTTCTGTGAAGGAGTATGAAACAGGTGCTTGACTGATTTCCTACTGATCTAGGTGAATATTTAATAATAGTTAGGAATCGGTGATTTCTTGGGTACTCAACTTAAAAGAAGTGAGCTTGGGCTGTCTGAATGACATCCATGTTAAATTTTTGCAAGATGTGGGGAAAATTTGTCAATCCAATGAGAAAGGGTTGACACATTTGCAAGTTGTGTCTTCTGATCTGCTGGGATAGTGATGAGGAAAACTTAGTGGATCAGAGATTCTTTATCCAGGTCAAAGCATTCCTGAAAAACTCCAACAGTTTTTTTTAGTGACATCAGGTATTGTTTGTTACTTGGGATTTTAAAAGAGACTTAAAACTCAGCCTTGTGTCACTTAAATTGAACACAGACACAAACCTGCTGTATTTCCCATATAAAAACCTCTTTCAATTACATAAACAAAAGAAAATAACCAGATGCCTATTGGCAATAAATCAGGGGTTTTGATCCATCGTTAACATAAAGTCAAGCATAGCTTGTAGAACATTACAGAATCTGTGAAAGATTATGTCTAAATATGTGTAGCATGATGCATAAAACCCTGCAGTTTGTGAAAACTCAATGGAAAGACTTTGCTATACTGAAACAGACGTCTAAACCAGCTGAGAAGCTTCAGGAGGGAATCTGCTGGAGGTGCTCATGCTGTCTCCAT
Source organism: Danionella dracula (assembly GCA_900490495.1). Classification (NCBI taxonomy): domain Eukaryota; kingdom Metazoa; phylum Chordata; class Actinopteri; order Cypriniformes; family Danionidae; genus Danionella; species Danionella dracula. The sequence continues at coordinate 695,372 of UELW01000744.1, forward strand.
CTATAGGTTTGTTTATTCATCTAACTATCCTCATTAGTGCTCTGACCTCATTATCCAGAGCACTGATCAATATTTACAGAGTTTACTTCAAACTAACAAATGTGTTTGCAATTTCTAAGTCTTACTCTAGCGCTGGAACAATATGAATTCCGTGGCTGGCCCCTGCAGTGTAAACATGTTTTAAATAAACAGGAACTAACGTAATGCTCTTTTAATTGATTCATTCTGCCCAACGCTGTTTACAGAAGGGCCTAAATATGAACTTGTAATGCAAACCCCATGTTTAGAAGTGGTTCGCTTGGTTTAAATAACAAGCTTGATACCAGCCATGGCCGAGCTACATTGTGTACTTTAAGGGGTTTATTTGAAGCTGCAAACCTTTCTAGAATGCTTTCTACTCGTATTATTGCACCTCACTGAACCGAACTGACAATGGTCAAATTAAGAGGTATTTTTTAAGTGAGCAGTATGGCACAACGGGTAAAAGATAGATTTATAGAAAAGAAAGAAGATTACCATCAAATGCATGCGAGATCTAGTAAAATGTAATGGACGCTGAGAGGAGATTGGCAGAGCAGTTTTATGTGGCCAGCACAACATGTTGTGAAGTGCTGAAAGCCTCACCATATGTGTCCTCGGTGCTCTGCTGTTAAGTCTGACTCCATACATGATCTCAATAGCACTTTCATGGGACTGGCATGGATGTGTAATTATGGGGAATAAAGCCATAAAGTGTATTTTTCACAGAACATGTTAAATGTTGCATTTGAGAAGAACAGTGCACTTCCCTTTAGTTCTGTGCTGAGTTTTGGTGAGCGCTCTATCTCCATTTGTGTAATAGGAACTGACTGAACTGTAATTTCTCGCCTGATCTCCTCAGTCTGAGACCATTAGTGAAAAGGTGAACTATATTAGGTAATGCATCATTAAGGGTGGGGAGAGAGATCACAATTCACCGTATTTTTTAAGGTTTAAGTATTGTCATATTTGCTTTTCCAAAATTCTGCTTGTTTTGCTTTGCCAAAAAGGAAATGGCTAACCATCTGTAAGCCTCATTCACTCTCTGCTAAAAACTATGGATGTTATACCCCAAAGTTCACTCATGTTAAATAAATCCATTGTGTACGCTAGGTAATTTTTAGTTACATTTACAAAACAAAGAGTAAACACGGTTTACATGGAGCAGAGTTATGGGGATAAGAGCAAAATTAAAGCCACTGACTGCACCACTCAATCTACATAATTAGATTAAACATTTTCTAATGCAAAAAAAATCTTTCCACTTTATGATGAAACCTATTTAATTACCAACATGTTTAATCAATATTTTCTGATATTCTGTTAAAGATGTCCACGCACTGTACCTTTATTATTACATACAAGCTTTAAGAATTGAAATACTTCTTGCTCTTACATTTTAGTAAAAGTATATAAAGCACACATTTTAGATGTTTAATCTGATAAAAGTGCCAAAAGATTTTTTAAAATGGGTTTGGTAGTGGTTTTTTGTCTTCTACAGGGTCAGAAAGATTTTACACAGCTCTCATGCTAAAACAAAAACAAGAAAAAAATGCAATATTATTTCTAACGATGCAATAATTTAACTTTCAACTGAAACACTCAGCTCTGTAGTAGTTGTACTGATCCCTTTTCCTAAATCAGAGCTATTTGTTCATTTTGAGATTTGGCAGACTCCCAGAGATGCTTTGCTTCAGCATGAAAAGGCCCAAAGTGCCACTCATCATCACTTAATATCTTCACCTTTATTTATCATTTTCTTTTGTTTGTCTTGAGATTTGAATGAGCCTGAGAGCATGTATACATAAATATCAATCAATTTGGGCTCTTTCAGGCTTTTAATTTGGAGGCACAATAAAAAAGTGGTTTCTATAAAAAAAAAAGCTTTATCACAATTGTAAAATGATTTATTAAATTTTACCTGAAATCTTTAAATCATTATAATGTGTCGAATTGTATAATGTTGGGTTAGACTTGACCTTGTACAAGCATTTGCAAGTGATTTCTACCTGGTAGTCAATAGCAGTAAGGGCCAATTAGAAAAGCTTTGCACTCACCTGGTGCTGAGCTGTTTGGGAAATGAAGTTCTTGGATAACACGAGTGGGGCTCCCCTCGCATGACGCTATCAGCTGTGCCAATTTCTAATAAATAACAATTTATGCCCTCATCACACCTGCTGGAAAGCTTTAAAGTTGGTGGCTAGATACATTCCTAAAATTACGTTCTGGCAGTTAATGTATTTTTTTTGGAGGCAACAAGACCGTTGATATTCCCAATGCTACACGTTTCACTATTAAACTTAAAAAGTTACAAATTACTTTAATTAATTAGCATCCTATTTGCACTTAGGTTGCCTTTGTATGAACAATTATACAAAATAAATATACACACAGTCGGTTTACAGATTAAGGTTTTTTTTTTCTTCATTATAATAAATTCTGCATATTATGAATTTCTATTATAATAAAGTTTTGAGTACATAAAGCTCATAGTTTCGGTAAATCAGCCTCTTGCTCCTTGACAAAGCATTACCACTAAAGAGTAAAAACATGGAAAAAAAAATGTTATTTGATGGGTCAGAAACGAATGACAAGAATGAAACCTCATTGATTGTTACATGGCGTCACGGTGGCACAGTGGGTAGCACGGTCGTCTCACAGCAAGAAGGTCGCTGGTTCTAGGCTCGGCTGGGGCAGGTGGCATTTCTGTGTGGAGTTTGCATGTTCTCCCCGTGATTGCGTGGGTTTTCACCAGGTGCTCCGGTTTCCCCACAAGTCCAAAGACATGCGGAATAAGTGAATTGAATAAGAACGATTACCCAAAGTGTGAATGTGTGTGTGAATGTTTCCCAGTGATGGGTTGCGGCAGGGAAGGGCGTAAAACATATGCCAGAGAGTTGGCGGTTCATTCCGCTGTGGCGACCCCGAAAGGGAATAAAGCCGACATGAAGATGAATGAATGAATGATTGTTACATTTGTCTTATTCTATTAAAGAAAGGATGAATTAAAAATCATCCACTCAGAATGTTCACAAAAGTCAAAACTAGCGATTGGAGTATAAACAGCAGTGATGGTGACTTGTAGGCCAAGATCCTCCAGTCTTTGTGAAATGGAGACCTAGCAAGCACGTGTGCACCTGAGGGAGACCGGACTCACCACAGCTCTGCAGACCTTTTAAAAAATAACCACAAATTTACATCAGTTCACTAATTATCCACTCACAACGTGTTATTCGGTGAGAATATCTGCAAACAATTAATATCCGCCATTAACATAATTTACAAAGCAATTTGAATCATTCCAGGCCTTACCAAAAGCAAGCAAGACTGACTGAAATAAGCACGTGTGAACTCAATTGATATTCATGCTAGAGTATCGAGTCAAAGAGCAAACATGACACTTTCTCGATTAAAACTTTTGCTTTTTGCTTTAAAACATTTACATAAAATGTGACGTACCTTTCAGTTATTATTTAAAGTGAAGCAGATTATGTGGCGTAATCCGTTAAAACTGAGCTTTGACGGCCCTCTGTCGATAAACAATGGTAATGCAGCACTATTTGTGAATTAATGGTGTTTCAAATAACATAGTAGAATTTTTTATTGTATTGGTGTTAATGGAATTTAGGAACATGGGCAGTTGTTCAAAGCGTGTGGCTAAGCCACCAGAAAGTAATACTTTTCCTGTGTGTTGAATTTAATTTACATGTTCAGCCTCAGGAAAGTTTTTTTTGTTTCCAGAACGAGTGTTTCCCATTTGAGTGTTACAAAATTAGCCGTTCAGCACAACACAAAAACATATCTCCTATATAACCCTTTTATATCCCTGTTTAAACTTTGTCCCCAAGTATAATTTATTCATTTTTTCCCCCACTAAATGTGTTATGCTGAGGGCAAAATTTTACGAGTCACATCCAACAGATCCATTACAGATTGTCTTAGAAAAATTTAAACCAGGTTTTATATACCTATGTATATCACATGTCATAACTAGTTTAATTATCAAATAAGTCTCTATTGCAATTGACCAAAGTGCCCATGGAAATGTAATACTTATTATTAAAACTTAACAATGTAAGCTTTTGTATACACAAAATGTGGTATAAATTTAAGTGAAGGTCACAAGTGAATGTACTTCAACTCTTTTGTCATTCAAATACACTAAAGACAGAACAAACGTGGATAGAAGAAAAAGGAGCCTGTTCGGCCTGCTCCTCCAATGAGCTCGCTGGGTGGTTTGTCTGTTTATTTAGTCTGTGGAGGTGATGGGAACTGAGCATCAGCCACTGCCAGTTTCCTACACACACTGAGAAAATATTCATGTGGACAGCTGGAATCCAGAGAGCACAGTCAAACAGCTTGAGAGCCAACAGATACAGAACTCCGCTCACATGAAACACACTGTAAATCCAACTATGAGCTCCTTCAGGCCTTTGCCCTTCATTTAAATGCATGGCAGATAACAGAAGAAAGCATGTTGATAACAAGCATCAGCTTTTTTACTTATTCTAATCATGCAGGCATTTCATAAATGAAGCTGGTGTTTTTGTTAAAACTGAATCGAACTGCCACTCGATATCAAAACTATTTCAGAGCATACACCCACAGAGGAATTCTTTTGGTTCCGAGTTAATTAACAAAGCACAATGGATCCTTCTAAACACAATGAATATTCAAATAAACTCCCTTTCTAAAGATAATGAGAAAATTGAATGAAGACTGAAAACTAAATGCCAAATGAGATAACTATTAAATGCTTTTACAATGAGATAGCATGGCTGTAAAATTAAGACTAAATAATTTAATAGTTTAGTAAAACTACTCCAAAAGTGTTTATTTATTCTTAAAAATGCTAGTTTAACATTGTTCTTTCCTACTAAACCAATGTATTTAACATTATGTAAAATATGGCTAAAATGAGTAATGAAATTATCACATACCCAGTATGGTCAAGCAAATAATTATGATTAACTATTTCTAATTTTAACTTTAACTGCAAAATGGTCCAGCATAATATGAGAGCTTCTTTTAGATTTTTAGCTTTCACGTACACACACACAAAAAAGATCATAACAGAGCAATTTAGTTCAGACAAGAAACCCAAATATTTTATTAAAGGCATTTATTAGTGTTATAACATGAAATTGAAAGCATGTCCCACATTAGACAATTATACGTAGAGGCAATGTAACATCTTCAAAATAAAAGGGAGAAATGGTGTGGGTGGGGGCGAGAAATGCCACCCACAGTCAAGAGGAAGTAGCACAGATTCTAGACCCCACACAGAGATGCAAGGCCACCCACTCACAGACCCAGTAAGTTTATTTTCATCTTATGAGGTAAATGGTTCAGTGTGAACTGTTTATTAGCTCATCGACTTGTCGTGCATCAGCTTGAGCTTGCTGAGCATGTGTATACACTACTTGTAGCTTGTATATAAGAGGTTTGGAGGTCAAGGCTAGACGTGGGGGTGAGAAGAATAGGTGGTACAGAGTATTTTAATCTTCTTTTGACAAGGTCAAAAATATAATTTACAAATATATACAAATCTTGGTTTACAATATTTAGAAATTGAAGAAACAATTTATTTCATTAAAAGACAACAAACAACTTTACAAATAAATCAGAAAAAAAGAAACAGCATTTGTGCTTATGTTAGGAAAGCTCATGTGTCTCTTTCTAGATCCCAACTCTTTGTTCAGCTTCAATTGCTTGAGTTAAACCCTCACAAGAGTCTGTAAAAAAAAAAAAAAAGCAGAAGAAAACAAATTTCAGTTCTTCACAGATTATAGCCAGCTTTTATCAAGACTTTATCCTTTCATTTAGTCAATTCCACAAATAACTCTTAAAAAACAGATTCCACATGACATAATTACCTATTTTTTGCAAAGTGAATACAATTCTCCTTTTAACAACACACAAAAAAAAACAGAAACTTGGTTTAAGGCATCAAATTAATTTAAAAGCATCAGCACTTGCTGTTGGTGTTTCCATGGGCACTAGTAACAAGGTTATCCCCAGTAATCCTATTTCTGTCGCACGTTAATGTGGAAAAAGGTATATATATATATATATATTTTTTTTTTTGATAGAAGAGATCACGTTAAAGCTTAAAATCTCCCGATTTTTACTTCAACCAAAAAAAAATCAAGCGGCTCTCGTTCTTCCACTAGAGAGGGATGGATGACAGAAGTCACAGGGAAAGTAAAGTTAATTACCTTGTAGCTTCCTCATGAACGTTTTAATGTCTTGCAAACTTGCAACAACGTCAAAGGATGGGCTCTCCATAGACTTGCAAAACTCACTGCACACCTGATGAATAAAGAAAATCAAGCACAAATAATGTGATCAAGAAATTTACGTATTTACTAATATAGAAGAAATTAATTTACAAACCTTCAATTCTTCATAGAACCTTTCCTCCATTTCAGACACGTTGGATATTGCCTCAAACGCTGGAATAATAGATTCCTGGAAAAATAAATTGTAGAACATCTCATTCATAATTAACTTTGAAAATAATTTTGTGATTTAAAAGGCGCAATACACAAGTTTGTTGCAAAAAAAGCAGTTTTCTTAAACTCTGGCAACCCTAAATATGACTTTTTGAGCATTAATGCATTGTAGACTGTGGAAACTTTAACAGACATTTAGACAAAAATTTGAAACCCTAGCAATTTAATTCATAAAAATCTGGCAACCCCAATCACTTCAATACCTTAATTTTGTGTGTTATTAATCTCTGGCAATCCTTACATCACATGTAAAAAATTTAAACATTTCTGGGTCTTATGCCAATATCTGCCAACTATAGCACTCATTTTTAAGATTTTGAACATTTATGAGTGTTCACAAGTGTTTCACAAACTATGGCACTGATAAACATCACTTATATTTTTACAAGGATTTACAAACATTCTCTCAAACTCTTACAACCTTAATCATGACTTAAGTTTTTGAGCATTTATGCAAATTCTCACAGGCTATGGCAACCCAAACCCTAATTTTTACATTCATTTTTAAGCATTTAGGAACTTTTTCTCAATCTCTGGCAACCCCAAAAAAACATTAGATGAGCTTTGCATAGACATCAGAAAAATAAGACCTATGAAAATGATTTAAGATCTACAACAATGAATTTTGGACCAAGTAAGGCCTAGAATTTGGTCTTTTAAATTTTAGACTTTGAGACCCCGCAGAAATCCTGTACTTGAACATAATGCCTGAATGTCTCTTTACACATCAGGCCCATTTTATCTTTACTTCTGGTTAATTTCTTACTAACTGCAGCATTTTAAGTACAATTAAATCAACGTAATGCCGCAAAATTTCCAATTCTAAACATCTGCTGAAACCAAGATGCATCCCTGACCCACCTCCTCTGAAGAGTCTTGCTCCTCAGAAAAAGGAGCATCCTCAACTGTAGCGCCGTTGGACATTCCATTCAGCTCTTTCACCCTGTTAAAAATGCAAACATTACTCAAGTACCCAAGCTTCACCACCAGATGGTCTCCTTGATCAATCTCTGTTCATCTCAAAACAAGAAAGCCAACACACCGGTCTGCATAGCGCAGTGTGTTTAGAGTGTATTCACATGAGCTCATTCCAGGTGAGATCATAGCAATCTGAAATAAAATAAAGAGCGGAAGAGGATTGATCAATCTGAAAAACAAAACCAAAACCACTCAAAACGAGTTAGCTTCACAGGCCATACCATACAGGTCCTGGAGTTTTCCCCAATGAAGGAGTCACGAAGCACCTGGGTGAGCTTGCTCATCCTGAACGGGATGTGCTCGCTGTTCTGACCCAGAGACCGGATACATTCCTGTTAAAAAAAAAAACACTTGTTTGCAATTTACTGAATTAAAACGAATGATGGTATTTAATGTGATAACATACAGTTTATTTTTTACCTACAGAATCCATACCTTCAAAGCCAAGAGGCTGCGATTGATCTGAGCAGTCTCTACTATAGTGTGTCGATCGTTGCTGCTGACATCAGTACCACGTTCATTACCAGCAAGGTCTACGAGTGAAAACTTCCCATAGAGGAAACTCCGCTGTCTCAGAATCACTTGTAAAACCGCATGAGAACGAGAGGAGCTGGCATTAGCAAACGTCTGGCCAGATGTTCTGTTACAGGGAAGAAGAGTGACAATTATTGACAGTCTTATAAAATAGATGCTTTGGGTGCCAAAACTATTTATCATGAAGACCACATTTCTGAAATAACATGTTTGATTATATAATAATTATAATGTCATTCATATATATATATATATATATATATATATATATATATATATATATATATATATATATATATATATATATATATATATATAAATATACACAAAGTGCCATTGGTCTTAGGGTTGTGTGTTTGGGGATTTCAATAGCCAACATTGAATACCAATGATCACCCTGCCCCAATCTTTAAAAATACACTAAATATTACAGGGTGAAAACTTGAGAATTAGATATAGTGTAAAGGAGTACTGGTTGTTTGTGTACTTCTACTTTTCAAATCTATATTGAGCAGCAAAGACTTAAAAATTTACAAAAATAACTTTTAAATTTTTACTGGACATCAAATCTGCAAAATGTTTACGCTATCATATTACTTGTATCTATTATCCCTCCCAAAACAGGCTCACTAGCTCATATTACAATTTTTGGAATTGAGCTGAAACCAAATATTTAGTATAATTTGATTAGTATTCAAATCTTTTTCTTTTTTACACATAGTAAAAGGAACGGTCTCAAATTTGCTTTCCCTGAGATTTTCCTGCTGCATATTGTATAGTTCACAAGAAATCAGTAACTAAATATTTTTGGAAATTAACCCCTTGGTTTCCTATGAGTATATTATGTATTTCAAAGTTGTAAGAAGATTAAATAAAAAACTTAAATATGTAATTGCTAGTTGAAAAAAAAAGAGACAAAGAGATTTTAACATGAAACTAGTAGGTAGTAGTCAACCAAACTCAACAGTGAAAGTTACTTATTTCTCAAATACACATTATCACAAGTTCATTTTTACTTTTAAAATGAACAGTAGATTTTAGACAGGCAGTTTTGCTTGTACTTGGGAAAATTTTCACTGAAATACTAATACGCTTTGTACTCTTTCCACCTTTGAAATATTCCTCCAGATTAAGAATTAATATTAATGTAATATTAAAAGGATTTTTTTGGTCAAGTAACAAACCCATTTAAGAAGTAGCATTTAGAACGGCTTATTATTAAACTTTTGAACTAGCATGGAGTCGACAGCGTTACAAAAGAATGAATCTTGCTACATCCGAGTGGACATGGTTTTATTTAAAGGCTGACCTGCACGCACTTCCTCTCTCAATCAGCTTGATGACATCTTCAACAGAAGAAACAGAAACTTCTCGGAGACCAACTACATTGACCTTTTGCTTTTCATCCTCCAGAACTCGCAGCTTTGTTTTCTTATTCAGCAAGTCAAACACCTGCAGTTCAATAATTACACAAACAAATTAGTGCACAATTAGCTACCAACTCCATTAGCACAAACAAATTTAAAACCACAAAAATTAATAATGGTAAATGGTACCATTTGGTTAAATTCACATTTTAAAGAGTAAAATGGTAAAATGGAAATATACATCCATGCATTTATTTTTCATTGGTACATCTGCAACCTGCAATATAATAAAAAATATTTATTTATAAACAATGATATTTAAAAACTCAATTTAAAGCTGTCGTATCAAGTAAACTACTATTTTTCAGAAATGTCATGCCTGTTTTAGTATTGTTCTCATCAAAAACGTGCCTCAAGTCATATTCAGATTGGTTCAGAATGAAGTACGTGCCGGAAGTAAGAACCATAGCAGAACAACCGTCAGATAAACAATGAAAAGAAAGGATGTTTTTGAATGTCCTGTATTTAAAAAATGCTTTTTTTCCTTACCAAAAGAAACATAATTGTCAGAAATTGATGGATTTTCTGTATGCCAACAAACAAAACCCAACAGAGGGCATGTTAAAAGTACAGCAGTGGGAGGCACAGGGATACACCGCTCATATTGCACAACCATTATTGAAAAGTGATTGAAAGACATTGGTTATGATAAATACTGCATTTGAAGGTTATTAAGGATGCAGTGATATATAGAGGGCTAAAATATTTATTATAAATGATTTTGAAATCCCAACAAAACAAAAAAAAAAATACATTCTCAAAGAAGAGTCAAATAAAAATTTACAAACCTTGCCATTGTAGATCTCAAAAAAGGCAATATATGGGGACAGGCCTATATCCACATATTTTTTTTGCCTCAAGAGTGTAAATACATCCTGAGCTGTGAGGTGTGCAGAGATGAAAATATCAGCAAACATAAATTTGAATTCAAATATGAGAAAAACAAACAAAACCAACAATAACCTGCAAGTGCGTAAATCCCTTGAGAGCTATTTTGGATTCGTCCAGAAAAGTCACCACCCATAGTCTGCAAGTATGTAAATACACAGCTTAATATAAACATGTATTTTGTATTCAGTTCGAGTTTATAAATGCATTTTACAAAAAAAAAAAAATCTTACATGCGTCTTTCCACTTCCTGTTTGACCATACGCAAAACATGTCGCCATGCCACCTTCAAAGACGGTCTTCACCAAAGGCTTAGCAGTGAACCTAAAAGTGAATTCAGAACAGTTGGAATGTTTTGCATATTACATTGATAATGATTTAAATTAAATAAAATAAGGAATAATCCAAACAAACAAGTATGCCACACCAACATGTTTTTGTAAATGGCGAAATTCGACAACAAATTCCAAAGCAGGTCTCAAAAAGGTCTTTTTCATTCAAAGTAAAATAAAAAAAAAGCAATAGTTAGTTATCATAACTCCAAAACTAGATATTGAAGAGAGCTTTAAAATTGGTCATATCGAATGGAATATCTGCCTTTGGAACAGACTGAGCTTTGCAAGCTCCCAGTTTTTGGCATTAATGTGGAAAGATAAATTTAAACACAGTAGTACTCCTATGACCAAACACACAAACCAGAGTAATCAGAAATAAACACCAACTTAGACAGCTACCTGTACACCAAATCGTTAGTAGCATCTGCATCAAAAGAGTAATCAAAATGGAAGGTCTGATTCTCCAGATACTTGGTCAAATCCACTTTTTGCTTGGGCTCGTGCAGCAGTAACACTCCATTTCCAGGGATTGTTACAACGTCAATCTCTTTTTTTGAAATCTCTGAAAACAAATGCATGAGAAAAAAATATTAAAAAGCATTTACATTCCATAAGATTTTTCTCCATATCAGTAACCACTCACCTTTTCTATTCAGAGGGCGTTTACGGACACAGACACATATTCTTTGGGCTCTAACCTAAAAGATGCAGCTTGTATTAATTACAGATGAGATATTACCATTATTAAAAGGTATTACTCAGTAACTTACAGGATCAGACAAAGACATGGGTACTTTCTCCACGGTTTCTCTGTATTCCATTATCATCTGAGAGAACTGCTTAGGACGACTAGTTTCCTCAAACTAAAAGGAAAAACAAGAAAAGAAGAGCATTTTAGGACTCTCTAAAGTATGCACTGCACTAAAGTGCCCTTGGAAGAGAAAACAGATAAATGTAAAAACTAATAAATTAAACATTAATATTAAAAACATCTAAGCATATAAAAATTTACAATAACCACAACGAGAACTCCGCAAAGAAGAAAAGGAGAGCGAAGCTCTTTCCATCATTGATTTAAGAACACTCTGAAGTTTGTTTCGTAATCTTCACATTCATTAATTGCTCAACATGCAACTCCAAGTTCCAACATGTTTCTTTGATTAAATACAGATTTTCAAAATTAAGTTATTCTTTTTTAAATCACCCTGTATATAGATTGTTTTAAAGCATGCTATGTGACTTGGTTGGTCAAGTTTGGTGAAAACTGTACCTTTCCTCTCTTGGAATCAGAATTTGCCAACACTGATAGTCGCTTGTTATTCATTTCAGAAGCTTGGGCAATTCGGTGGCCTAAAGCAAATGTTTGGAAGAACAGAATAACAGAAATAAAATATATATTCAGGCAAACATAACAAAGAAGTTTATAAAACACCAACTTGCACAACAAATCAAACACAATCATATTTGATAAACCCAAAGACATACACTTTGAAGATTCACCCTTGCATTCCTCCTCTTTGGTAGTTGGTAAGGTAGATGTAGGTTTGGAAATTGTTCGTTTTTGATTGCCTGCTAATACAAAATGCAGAGTGTTCAAAGGTATGAAAATTGTTTAATGACTATCCAATTGAGAGGAAATGCATTTTATTCGACAACTTTTCATTGCAAAGCAGAGTAAATGTACAAAAGTTTATAATAAAAATAAAGCAATTAAATTCATGGTGAGGTCAAATACAATAGTAAAGATGTTTTATATACAACACCATGAATTTAAAAAAAATAATAATGTACTGCAAAGAGGGTCAACAAGACGAGGGATGATGTTTAATCGTGAATGCTGTGAGGCTTAGTGAAGCAGGAGCAAGTGTTTCCCCATTAACTTGCTTCATAGAACAGCGGATTCACCCTTTTCAAACTATTTTAAATGACAATAGACTCTATGCAAGACTACTTTGGCGATCGTGTCATTGGTTGGTCAGCTACTGGTTTAGCACTGCAAGTGACTTTCCCATTCACTTCAATGCATGTGACCACAGGGGAATTTTACAGTACGAAAACAACTTTTAAATTCAATTAAAAAAAAAAGTACCCAAGCATTCAACACAATTTTCCTATTAGAAAGCTCAAACCGGAAGCGCATTTACGAATGAGATTTCAACGAAAGTATGTACGCAGTGTGTAATGCAGTTTATTCCTTTCAGCCACTACTAAAAATCACTGATTTTTGCATACAAAAATATCTCTTCAATATCTAAGACAATGACATCTTCAAAATCTCGTACAATCCCACCTTCATTCAAGATGCTTGCGTTCAAAAAAGGAACAGCATCTTGTAAAGAAATTGCTCACCAGAACTTTCTCAGGGTCTTTGGGCAGTAGAAAAATCTTCCTGAACCAGTCAGAAAAGCTACTTGTATGTAAGGGTTGTGCAAGTGACCATCAGTATTCACTGCACAGAAGATTTGACAGGGAGCTAATGGAGATCCTGAAGGACTGGCTTTCTGCTCAAACTTTGATGTTCATGTAATTCCCTGTTCCTGTGGCATTTTATCAGCTGGAGTCCATGCACCACTTTCTTCAGGAGACCACAGAACAGAGGTACTATAATCCGCTCTTGCTGTTACTAGAGTATGTACAAGCATTGTATCTACTTTCTGTGACCGTACTGGCTAGAAGCTATTAATATTCTGTTTGGAACAATGGAGGGAATTCTCAAATATTTTCTGACCGTGTCTTGGGGGATTAGGCCAGAGACTGGACTGTTAACTGAAAGTGGATGTCGACTGGCCTTCAAAAAAAAAAACAGGAGTTGATTTGATGACAATATAACTATGTTGTAAGACAATAAACGATGACGATATTAGACAAACTACCCTGATCTAGCCCTGATCTAAATTATCGTTGCACAAAAAAAAACAAAACCATTCAGTTACTTAAAGACCAAAAATTGGTTATACAAAAACAATGATGCTAGATGAACAATCCCTTAATATTGATGAGTGCTTTTTACACCACGTGTCTACATAAACAGACCTGAAGGTTTGGGGATTGTAGATGATGGCATGGCCTGAGAGGAGCCCTCATCTGCGACCATTGGTGAGACATCGGGTGGAGCAGGTTGACGGAACATAATAGTTTGACGTGTAGTTATCCGTCTAGAAGCTAAAAACATCAAAATATGATAATGTGACATGTGAAAAAAAATGCAACTTTATGACCTGTGTAATACATCCAAACTCCATTTTTTGGCAACAATTTTGCAAGAAGTAAAACCATTAACTAAACATAAATTGGCCACCAAAATCACCACCCACTTTGCTCTGATCACAGCTAATCAAACAATCATTAATAAACAGAAAAAAAATTACTGTTTTACAATCGTATAATAGCTTTAGAGAACTGGCGTGGAAAAAGTCAATGCCCCAAAAATAGTACCATTAGAGGGTGTATGATTAATCAGAAAAAAAAAAGTTTAGCAGATGCATTTCATGCACACCTGGTTCATTGGATGGATGCTCTTGTTGGACAGCTTAACAAAGGAAACACACCATAACAGTAAACTGGTGATGTTTAGAAACTTAAAAAGAGTATACACTGGAAAAATAACTTACGTTCTGAAGTGGGTATTCTCGAGGATCTTAAAGAGCGTTCTGATGCTCTGACATTCTGTAAAAACAGGCACGATTGCTGCTTGAATTAAATCAAATAAAATCGATGGTGAAAGGTGCAGGATGCGATCTTTACGATTCAATGATGGAATTCCCAAAACAAACAGTGGTTACCAAATCTGGTATACTACACTAACTTCAGACAAGAAAAGCTGGTGTGTTTCATGATGTTGACAAAAATGTGAATCCTCTTGATTTGGAAGATCTGGAGAAGGATAGGGAGACCCTTGCCCTAGACCAGGGGTCGGCAACCGGTGGCTCTTTAGCGCTGCCCTAGTGGTTCCCTGGAGCTTTTTCAAAAATGTTGAGAATGGAAAAAGATGAGGGCGGTAAATATATTTATTGTTTTAATATGGTTTCTATAGGAGGACAAACATTCTTAATGTTTTTCAATGCTTTAAAAGTGTGTAGAATAAATATTTAATTTTAACATTTCTGTCAGCGAAGATTTGTGTCATAGCCTGCAACACACGTTTCTATCAGCAGAGGGTGGGATGCCAGGCAGGTGGATGTTGTAAACAAACTGGCGGCTGTATGATGAGCCATGGATCCCAAAGAGAAAAATAACTGAGAACAGAGGATTCAACGTTTCTTGGACCGATTCCAAAGTATGTATTTGGAATGACATTTTTTGGTATTGTCAAATCAAACTTAAACTGTATTAATTTGATTTTATATACCTTATCTTCTCAAAAGAATGCTGCTTTATTTTTATAAAGGCAGGCTGCGTTTTATTGGACTGTTAGTTGCTCAGATAAGGGTCGCGTTATGCACGTTCCATTTTGATGTTTTTTGGAATCCTCAAAATAAAAATGACATCAAAAATCTGATTTCTTTATTGCATTTCATTAATATTGCAATGAAGTTAAACTTGAGGCGGCAACGTACAACAGAGTAGTCACGTTGTGCGTCGTTCTCTACAGAAAAATAAACATTTAATCATGAAGGCTCATTATGTATTTGTAGCCAACTTAGTCATTTTTAAAGTAGGTTAATATAGAATAGATACATACAGCATGTGTTGCCTTCCTTATAAGGCTTTTACAAGGCTTTTAATTTTTTGCAGCTCCAGACATGTTTTTGTCCAATATGGCTCTTTCAACATTTTGGGTTGCCGACTCCTGACCTAGACCAATAGTGACTCGTCCTGTGCTTTGAATTCCATACAAACACCCTCTTTCTGTTGATTGGCTACAAGTCTACCTAAATAGCATTTAGAAAGCCATTTTGAACACCCGTTGACATCACACGTGATTTATTGTACTACAAAAACAATGTGTCCCTCTATACTTTAAAAAGGGACAAATTATGCATTATTTAACCGTTAACAAACAAGCTGGTAAATAGCTATACATATGTAAAGTTTTTAAGAAGACACTTGGCGATGCTCACATTTGGCCACTTTAAAAGTTCAGAGTTACAAAAAACTAATTGCACCAGCAACTTTGATGTAGCTAGTGTCTCCATCCTAAACATTTTAAAAATTAAAAGTTACAACACTGTCTTAACTAATTGATATATTAATTAATTATTTATACAAACATACATATACTTTGTTATTCAGTAAACGAGGAAACTCACTGTGGCAGGTTTAGTAATAGGTGGACCCATCGGAACAGAGGAAGGCACAGGATCTTCTCGAGAACATGGTTGAAGTTGTTGCATAAGTTCAGAATTGAGGTTACAAAGTTCTTCCAGGCCAACCTAAAAAACGGCGAATATACTTATTTAAATAATATATCCATATAGTGAAATCTAAATGTACACTTCACTGGTTTTCATAATGTTACCGCATGATATAAAAATTAGGCTCAGACCTCTTTTCCTTTGACTGTACCCCGCTCGAACCATTCCACATTAGCTGTTGATTTGAGGACGTTGACAGCTTTCACTACCGCACCATGTACTCTCCCTGCATTTATACATGAGACATGTTAAAGAAAAGTGAGCTCTCGGTAATTTAACGTGTAAGATATTTGAAGAGTCATGCTAACCGCTAGCAAGCAAGCATCTTACCGTCGCTACGACTTATATTAACATTGAGGCCAATGAAAAACTTTAAAATCGCTGGATTCATCCTTGATGGCTGCTTTAAAAAGCACTCGTTTTTTATAATGATATCCAAATAAACAAGAGAAGGGCAGCCTTGTTTATAGGTTTCAGCTACGGGAACCGCTTCAAATTCAAACTTCGTCTCCGGAAATGAGTGGACAATTTATTGGGGCGGGTCTTAATTTAGACCAATCAGTTCGCTTAAAAGTTAAGACTGACATCTCAAGTGCCTAATGAGATATTAGAAAAGGGTGCGTCATACGGTCCGCTTACATTTTCTGTATCCATTGTCTCCATGTAAAAATTTGTTTTATATTCAAACAAAGTAACAACATTAATATCAAACTTGAATGATTAAATGTACAACATGCCGTTTTTAGAGAGTGTGGTGAGTATTTATCCAATTAACTTATCTGATTTTATTAACAAAAAAGCATTTTCCTTTTCCAAGTTTCTTTAACTTACTGTAAGTATATGGTGTACTGTTGAAAGCTTTTTTTTAATAATTGGTTCTATGTAGATGTAAAGATCAGATTTTAACTTTCATTGAGTTTATTTTTACAGTTTACCTTTCAAAAAGCTTTTTCTTATCAGATAACCAATAATGCTATACATTAAGTAGAAACAAACGGATTAGTTGAAGACGAAATGTGCTGATTGACTTTGCTAAAGTAAGTACCAAAATATTTCGAAAAAAGCAGAAATAAAATGTTTTTCCTCTGTGATCACATTTTTAGGATTAAAACCTACCAGCACAGGAAGACGGTTGAAGTTATCAGGAGGAAAACAATGCACTGGGTAGTTCCATTTATGATCGTCTCACTTTATTTTGCACTGAACTTCTTTCTTTAATTTCCCTGTCTGGAAGAGAAAATGGAACTTTAGAAGGTTGCAGGATACCAGCCATTGATGACATACCAAAGGTGAAACCTTGCCTTTCTTCTGTTTATGGTATCTTTTTCACAAGAGATAACATCACACCATCCCAAGCTGCTTTATTTTGTTTTCATCTCTGAATGGAACACTAACTGAGGCCTCCTTTTTGACAGATACAGAATAATTTTACCTTGGGAACACAAGTCCCTCTGTTTGCACAGGTGTTTTAAGTCATTCATTAGTAGTGACAACTTAGTAATAATCAGGGGAGACTTGATTATTCTTTACCAGACTGATATGCTTATTATTATTATTGCTATTATTATTATTATTATTATATCTTCCGTCATTAATTGGGATATTTTAGAGGCTCCGTTGGCAATAGATCTCACATGTTTGAATATGTGAGTAATTGGACACAGCTTGGCACTTTTATCTTTTTTCCTCCATGCACCAGATACTTTTCTGAACATTTTACTTCTCAAAATAAAACAAAAATCTAAATACACCGCATTGTGGTTCCCAGGGGCAAAAAATATTTACATTTACAAGATATATCACTATTTCCAGCCTGAGTAACTGAAGTAACAGCCAAAACTCAAGAAACAAAATGGCCGATCAACCAGTAGATGTCCTTGTTCCTTATAGAGATCTATGAAAACGTCAAGCCTGTTTCCAACCCCTGTGTGGAAAATGAAGTTCGATGAAAAAACTGTTCTGCGTGTTGTCAACTATCAGGCCAATTTAACATAAGACAAACATTAGTTTGGATTACAAGAGATTTTTCAAGTCCCTTGCATCATGCTGTCACTTCAATGAATCTGGGACATCACCAAACACCTAGGCTCATTCTTTGAAATGTTTCTCAAAGCCTTTGAAGCAGCTTTTAGGGAGGGTCTGCTGTTCAAACAGATAAAGAATGTGATTTAGTTATTATTCAGCTGCTTTACCTGCCTGGAGATCTGTGTATGAGTCTTCTTGAGAGCTTTTCTTTCCCTGGGAATGGGTGTAAGACAGGGTTTCTGGAGGGATTGCAACTAAAAAAATTTCATGTGGGAAAACTTTGACCTGACATAAATGTGTTTTTTTTTGTAGGAGGAAATTGGAGGTTGTTGAAAAATTATTTCTTTAAAGTATCTTTTTGGGGGTTTTTTTCATTCTATTGTATACATAATACATTATGTCATTTTTAGCTAAACTATTCCAGATGCAGTAAAAAATGACCACAGGATGGCACCATTATATACCCGCACCATGCTTTTGTTCTGTACCTTTAACAGTTCTTCACTCATTAGGTTCATAAACGGTTTTTGCTTTAGTAAACTGATCTATCTTTTAGTGTTTTTGAGATAGACAGAGGTTTGCCACATTTTGTGCTAATTTAACCACTACATAGAATGAGCAGCCCCTATCTCCATAAATGTATTAATTATGCTTATTTTAAGCCTATTTAAGGGTTAATTTAGCTCTCTTTATATGATTTTGCCAACCCCCCGTTGATTCTAAATTGTTAAAATCTAAATTTCCATCATTTTTGCAATGATATTATTTTGCATCCATAAATTAAGATTTAAACCAGTAACTTTCTGGCTTACAAGCAACACAACTTTTACTATCACCCCTTTTCTTTGTGAAGGACTCGACTACGTTTGAATGTAATATTGTAAATTTCTCTTTGAAAGCACAATAAAGCTTTCGTATTTAGCTCACCTTCTTCTTGTAATTGGCTCCATCAAAAAGAACACGAATGCAATCGCTCTGATAGCATGGTTCATTTGATTAACACAGTCTGCCATTTCAAATTGGAGAGTGCTTAACATCCGCGGTGTAATGAAAAGGTTTGTAGATCTCTTTTTTTCACATGAATTGATAAAATCAGAACATTTCATCGTGTAACTATGCAATAGCAAAAGAACAAAATGTTCACACGTAACTTGTCATTGTGCAGTCCTTAACATTCCCCAGCTGGGGATATTGTTGCAAGTTATATTTATTTGTGTACTTTTGCTTCTTTTTACAAGTTTTCAGTGGATATAAATTACTACACATGCACCTGACATGCAAGAATAATGTGGATTCCAGAAGGTGTTGGTTTTAGCTCTTTAATAAAAAGAAATGAAAATAAGTTACATACAAAGGAGAAAGAATTGGTTATTTATTTGTTGGTCTGAAAAAATACATTGAGAATTGATTTTAAAGAGAGAATTAATTTTAAGCAATTTTATAGGATTTTTCTACAGGTTATGTAAAGATACATAGTAAGACAAAATAATAGAAAAGAAGCATTATCTGATTATTTGAAAGCACATTCACCCCCGCTGTTATACTATTATAGCAGTTATCTTAGCCCATGCTGCGTAAAACACTCTTAGCATTGCTAATCAAATATATCTTATCATTTGTGACTTACACACTTTTCCTTTTGTCCTATCTTTGGGACTTTTGTCACCATAAAAGAGTAGTTTATCTAATAAAATAGCAGTACCTGTGTGTAATTCTTACATCATGGTCTTGCAAATATTTGGTGGCTTTCTTCCCTGTTGCTTTTTAGACATTTCCTAATGATTGGGAGCTCAAGCCTGTTTTGTACAGAATTGTACCTCAGACATGATTTGTTTAAATGGAATTTCCAGGTCACAGTTTGCCCTATTTGTTAACAAAGCCCTCACTGTAGGTCAAGAAATAAAAACGAAATACCTGAAACCTCACTCTCTGTCATTAAACTAAAAATGGTAACATTAAATGATAATTGAATGCTTAAAATAATTCTTCCAGCTGCAAGAAAGGCATTTAGATTGGATTGAAAAGCAAACAACGCAGGACATTTAACATGTAGAGTTTTTTAATGCAATAAATTTGAAATTATTTTGAAAATAATTTGATATAAAGTGAAATAAAGTTGATGGAGCTTTCATTGAACAAAATATGTATCCTAAATCTTGGGACTGCAAACAAACAAGCTCCTTGGTTTATGTTGATCCTTGAATGATGAAAGAATTTGTTGTCATCCAATGGCTGGCTCTACAGATCTACGTAATTATGCCACTTTGACTGATTGGATGAAAAGTAGCATGACATGTATTGTAAATTGTAATTTTTGCAAAAAATAGACATTTCAGACTGATTATATATTGTCTCAGATATTGAAACAAAAGTATCCTATTGTGCTTATAAAGCCCCAAGTGAGGCTCCTTATGTGCAAACATACACTATGTAGTGCAAGGTGACTCTTACTTTATCTTGAGTGTAACATCCATGTATGAATTTTAACATGATGTGCCTTTGAATGACATTATACCATTTCTGTTTTAAAAATTTTTTGTGTTAACAATGTAAGCTGTGAAATATTGAAAAGGAAGACAGTATCTAAAGCGTGAATTTGCTTGAATTTTCAACTTTTGTACGAGGAATTGACTCCTGAATGATACAGAAGAACAGACTAGACACTTGAGGAATTGGGTGAGATCTTATTAAAAGATTGTGTAACACCAACATAGCATAATTCTTTGGTAAGATGATGTTTTGGGTCACAGGCGCTAACGCGCATTTTGGTTAGAATGTCCATTTATTGCCGTATATACTGCTCAAATTACTGTTATGGGGCTCATGAAAAAGAGTTAAAGGATGTTGTAATTCCTTGACTAATCACATTTGGGTGTTCCCAGAAGTAAGCAGATTCCAACTGACATACATGATAAAAACAACATAAATTCTTTTTACAGCAGAAATTAAGACATTTATTTCACTTACAAGAGTTTTTTGGTTACTTCACATCACTAATTTTGACCTTCATGACACCTCAGAAGGATGTGAATTACTGGTTTTGTTACATTTATATCAAGATATAAAGTCTTGAATAATTAAGGGCGGGGCTACTTGAGAACCAATTGCGATGAAGTCGGGATCTTATCATTTCTGAGCCACCAAATTGTGAATTTTTGCTTCTTTTTTTTACTGAATGGTAGTGATTATTTATCAAGACAGAAGTGGCCGACTAACCCAACCTCCACGTCTCATTTGCTTTTGGCTAAAACCTATGGGTGACATCACACACTGAAGTGTAATGCATGTCATATACAGTCAATGCATTTTAAAGCATTTTTATTCCCATAAAAGAAAATACAAAACATTATACTTTGTCACCGGTTTTAATGACAAGACTAAACACCATTCTGTGAAACAGTATCGATTTTAACCTAAACCATTCCAAATTTCATGTGGTGGACAATGAAACTACTCAACTAGCTCAACTTCCAACTTCCGTTTTTAAGTAGTCAATTTTTATTCTCAAAAGAAACATGATTTGATTTTAAAGGTTCCATCTCTAGTCTGTTTTTGAGGAGATGGCAATGAGGTAATCTAAACTGTAGACACACTGCCTGATTACAAGGCAGCACTGTAGCTGTTCCACCCTCCTACACCGCAGAATGCGTGCTTACAGCATACTTACCCCGTCCCTTTCGCACACACACGCACGCGTACACACACATGCACACACACACACACACACATACACACACTCACACACGCACGCACGCATGCACACACACACGCACACACGCACGCATACACGCACACATACACACACAATAAAGTCTCACGCACTAACTACTGGTTCATTATGTTGACAGTGGTTTTTCTTTTCTGTTAATAATCTGATTTATTATTTGATAGTTAAACACAGTTGTTACACTTTTTTAAGAGATTTTGTGTTTGTGAATGCTTTTTAGTACCATTAATCTTCCTCATATTATTATTGCCAACAAGCAACGCTCACTTTTCCTTCACTGAAAGGGTTTAATGTATGCTTATCTTGGTTTCATAGATGACTATGTTATATGAGAATAAAAATAAAGTATCTTTACAAAACCAAGTGTGTAAATATTATTATATATTTTAAATTTTTTTTTTTTGTTCATAGAAAGTCTTTGTTTAAAAAAAATAGCAACTCTCTTCGTTTTTCTTTCAGCACTTGTTTTAAAATGCTTTGGTTTACAGTTGTATCTAATCTATATTTCAAGTTATTGCAAATAAAAAGTATTTGTTTTCACTGTGATTATATGTCACTGTTTGTTTTAAAGTCATGTTGTGAACTCAATTATGTTTTAAAATGACACACTTGTCTAGCCAGGAGCACTGCAGTTTTTTACAATGTGCATGGTTGTTATCTGTCTGAGTTTTATCAAGTCAAACATTGTTCATATGATGACGTCGTCATCCTTTTTGCCAACACATTAGTCTGAGTTCATTGAATATTACAGAGGCCCAAGCCAAAGCTGCTCAGGAACTTCTGTGAGACAGAGAAGAACTTTCCTTAACTGCTAGACTGAAACGAATGATGCAACACATCTTAATCTCATCTTAATCCCTCGAGAGATTCATGAAAGGCCACAGTTCTTTTACAGACACCACATTGACATGAAAAGGTCTTGTGTCGCAAGGGCTGAAAAACAGCCCAAATTTTTCTTTCTATCAGAGTCTTAATGAAGTACATCTCGTTTCTTCTACCTATAGCCATGGTGACAGTTTTTAGGGTTCAGATATGTATATTTACTATGTTCTGAGATGGGTGTATTTGATTAAGAAAATTTGCCCACAAACATTTATGTTCTTTTTCAACAGTAAGAGTCAGATAACTAACTCCTAAAAATCCAGACGAATACATTTAAAACATTTTAACTGATTGGCATGATTGATTACAGAAGGAAAAACAAGAGCTAAACAGGTGTAGAGAAGAGAAAGACAATCAGGGTAATGAGAGGGATTGTGCGTCCTATGAACACAAAGCTAAACACAATCATGTGATCTGACAAAAACAAACACAAGGTTTCACAAGCACTGAAATCAACATGTGGTAGAATGACAAAACAAGACAAATACCTACAAATTAAAGACAAGAGGATAGCAAGAGAGAAACCGTCACAAATCAAATTTGGCGGGGTGACAGATCCTGACTCTTTCAGTTTTTAAAGCAGAAATCAAGGTTCATTCTCTGTGCTTTGTTAGAAATCTGTTCCAATCTTTGTTAGTGTCAACATTGGAGATAGTGAAACAAGAGAGTCTTAAAGACAAGCTGCAACACTGCTTCTAAGTTCTCCTCTGATTCATATGCTTTGACCAGACTAATATGACTGAGTGGGTTGGAGTAATTAAAATACATTACATTTACAACCCACGAACAAAACATCTCGGGGAACTCAACAGGAAGCAGAACTCAGTTCATTTCAATATTTTACTTTTAGAGATCTCAAAATGAGTGTTTGAACTCGACTGAGGCCAAACTGAGGCCGCATTTGAATTAGGGGAAATAAAATACAGTTCTATCTCTGTTTTATTTTTTGCTACAATATGCTTACAAATTGAATGTGGGAGTATCTGTTGCAGTTTCTTTAAACAATGTGCTTTTATCTCAATGATATGATTAAAAGTTAGCCATAAAATTATTGTTAAACTCTTTCTTGTAATTTTAAATGTAATCATGTTATCTGTTCTAAAAAACGTTTTCATTTTCTTGTGTTACTACGGACTAGCAGTTGTTAGCTACAGTGAGCTGTTGTCCTCAGAGCTACAGTGAGCTGTTGTTCACTGAGTCAGTGACGTTGGTAGTTTCTTTTCTTTTTTTCACTTTTATTAAGTGTTTTTCCCATTGTTGTTGGCATAATGTATTATTATTATTCATTGTTTGTTATCAATGGTATATGAAATATTTGTTTGCATTTGACGATGTTTTAATTTACTAGGCTTGTAGATACCTCATGGGGACTTTGTGAAGCTGCTTTGAAAGCAATTGCTAAAGAAGCGCTATATAAAAACTGATTGATTGATTGATTGATACTGTGAAAGACATTTTTGACATAAATCTGCAGAAATGAGAGAGGTGCAGAGGATCAGAAAATGACCTCAGGCTAGAATCACACCCCAGACAGCAGTGTTCATGTCGATTCACTTCACCACTAGACTGTCAATGCTTAGAGTGCTGCCATCATTATTGTTTCATCTGTGGCTATATATAGTAGCACTTTGTTTGGAAAGAAAATTTGTGCATTTAAAGGTAAATATAAAAAATAAAAACATGGTTTCATTCACAGATCTATCATCTATACATTTTTATGCTTTTGACTTCCTCAGATTTAAATGAGGTTAGTTGTTATTCCATGAATGAAAGACAACAAACATCAATGTTTTTATTAAAAAATTACGCTCATACAATTTGTTCATGATTACAATTTCAGCCTGGCCCCTGTAATAGGAATAAAGAAGGACAAAAATGTCTCCTGATTTTAAAAAGAATGCTATGGCTCTTAATTTAACTGTATATTGAAATTCTGTTTACCCCATAAAACATAGTAAAAAAATGTGTCATATTAAAAGTGCCATTTTATGCTCCTTTTCAAATCTGTTAGAATACATATTTGACCCCTCTAGAAAACCTCTGCACCCTTAATAACCTTCAAAAAGCAGTATCTATTGTTAACAATGTCTTTGAGTGGTTGTGCTCTGCCAAACGAGCCGTGTATTCCCCTCTCCTCCTACTGTATAGCTTCTGCCACGCCTCCTGCTGGGTATAGCTTGTTGCCATACAGAAAATCCACACATTTATGGCTGATACATGCAAACACATTTGGCTCAGGACACACTTTCTTTGGATGGTTTGTCAGATGTGGTTCTACTACGCTTACACTTCCGGGTCAGTCCCCCCATATACATTCTACATTGAGAGGCATTCTACATTGAGAGGCATTAGTGGTTCAACTGATTCGTTAGTGGGCGGTGCTATAGACAGTGGGCCATCAAGCCATATCTGTCATCAAGCAACGCATATCTAAAACCTCTGAAGAAATTGCAATCAACTGAATAGTATATATTTTACTTCTTTTTTTTGTAATAGAGATGTAATGCAGATTCATGTAATCTGTTCATATTTGTATACAGAGAATGATGAATGATATCACATATCTGAAGAATTATTTGCAAAGGCTTATGCCATGCTGTCACATTACTTTTGGTTTAATGACATGGTGTATTGGCTCTTATTTTTTAGAAATAAGCATGCAAAATTAATAGTCAGCCTACAGAAAAAAGTTCTGGGCACACACTAGACTCAAAACCCTGGAGCATCAACACAGGCGCTATCTGAAATGTTTGATTGATAACATTTAGATTGATTTAATCATAAGTCTGACTTGGACATTTTGCTAAAGCCAGTAGTCATTGGATTGAAAGGTGTTAAGGTGTTATGGCTTTTATGTTTTAATGAAGCTCTAGATAAAGTATCAAGATGGTCTTGCCACAGATTCATTTCATCCCTCGATGATCTCTGTTACATGCTCGGTTTAAAGAGTAGATTACTTAAAATACTCGTTCTATCTATCTGACAAATCTGTGAGCTTAGCTGAAGGTTGTTGTTTCATTTTCTTTTTCATTTTCTTAAGTTCTTTTAATAATGTAGCAAAGGCCGTCTTATCAAAATCTCATTTGCTAAGCTTATATAGGTTATATATAGCTAAGGTTATATATGTCTGTGCTGAATTTGCTTCTTTAAGGGGCCTTGAAGACGATGCATCTATGCCACCTTGCTGTTTAATATGTAGCACTTTGAAACCAGCCAGATTCATGTCTTAGGCTCATTTAGTGCAGAGAATTACTAACAACATGTCGTTGATATTAAATTATACAGGCCGTCTGGTTTGTGTTTTCTTATCATTCACAAAATCTGTTTGTCATGTGGATAATCTCATGGAGAACAGCACTGTATCCACTTCACTTTCCACAAAGAAAATAAAGACTTATTCGTTTATTTAGTCCTTCTCTACGTAGTGTTGATTTAACACTGAGTCTCTCACCTTGTACCTTAACAAATATTATTAATGAATTTGTTTTTCAAGTTTTACATAGATAGATTTACATAGATACAATTGGCTGTTTAATTGATGACAGACAGCCTAATACATTTGTTTATGTTTTTGTTAATATTAATGTTCATTTTGCCACGCACACAGAAAAAAAAAAACACAAAATCTTATTACAATTGCGATTGTGAAAATATGGACTTCAATATCTTAATCAACAAAGTCCAACCCACAAACCCCTTTTGCCAAAGCAGGCACATAACAACACAGAGAATAACATTTTCATATTTTTTAAATTAAATCTAAATCTTTGTCTTGTATAATGAGTCGCTAATGACCCCAGATCTATACAATGTCAACTCCCGTTTTGTGATGTTGGAATTTTTCTGAAATTATTTTTTTTCTCCCCTCGGAAGTCATTAGAATGGACAAAAACTAGTGAGAAATTTGGCATTTATATTTTGTGTGTGTGTGTGTGTGTGTGTGTATTTTTATATTTAAAGTTTTATACCTTAGCTTTGGCTAAGTTTAAGGGATAATGCAGAAACAATCAGAATTTGGAGCATACATCTGCCATAAATTAGTTTGCCAGAAAAAGAAAAATTATACTAAAATTATGCAAGGTAAGGACAAAACACTACAGAAGCCATTTTGCTTGCTTAGATGTGTTTTAGAGAGTCAGCCAACGGGGCAGTATTGAGTAATCACTTTGTTCGGTGTGGCTTGGTAAACGGAAAATAGGTTTATGTTACTATCTGTAAAGAGCTGAAAATTTTTAAATAAATAACAAACAAACAGCTTATAGATCTAGAATCTGTGTGTGCATCAATCCTAAATTTACCTATCAAGCCAACAAAAAGAGCAGGTGGTTCCTGCTTCTATACACACTTTTTACTAGAGATGACCTCCTATAGCTTGAAAAAATCCACTTTCCTGGTAAAAGGTTGCTAGTCATTGGAGCAGCTTTACAGGTTTTGACTCTCATGAAGAATTGGCACTGCTTTATTACAGTTTTTCACAATTGCTGAAGCAGTTTTTTCAAAACATTTAACAACTCTTGTTAATTCTTAACATGGTTAGCACAACATCCGTCTAGGTAGACTATAAAATTAACACATTTTTGTTGCTTGGATACAAAAAGCATTCAATTAACACAAATTTCAAATGCTTGAACTTCTTTTACACTCAAGCGCCACCAACACCAAAACTATATCGTTTTAAAGCCAAACTTTTTCATAAATGTGTTATGATTGACTAAATTTTGCTTTCGGAAGAAAACATGTGTTAGTGTTTTGAAAACTATATTTTTGTATTTTGAAAATGAGTTTTGGAGTTTTGTTTACAATGAGGGGGGTTTTGAGATTGAAAAATAACTGTTTTGCCAAGAGTGTGTTTTAACTCATTCGGTCCTTTAAGAGTTAAGTAAACTTGTTAAATGTATTGAAAAAACTGTCTTAGCAATTGTGAAAAACTGTAATAAAGTGTCAATGTAAATCAGCGCATCTTGGACATTGAACAACCAATTACAGTTTTTCACAATTGCTAAGACAGTTTTTTCAAAACCTTTAACAAGTTTGCTTAACTCTTAACGCACCGAATCAGTTAAAACACACAATTGGCAAAACAGTTAATTTCATTCTCAAAACCTACCATTATAAACAAAACTCCAAAACTCTTTTTCAAAATACAATAACACAGTTTTCAAAACACTAACTCATGTTTTCTTCCAACAGCAACATTTAGTCAATCATAACACATTGAGAATAAACTTTGATTAAAAATCACATTGGTTTGGGGTTGCTGGAGCTCGAGTGTAAAAGAAGTTCAAGCATTTGAAATTTGTGTTAACTGGATGCATTTTGTATCAAAGCAACAAAAAATGTGTTAATTGTAGAGCCTACCTCGACTGATGTTGTGCTAATTGTGTCAAGAGTTTAGGAAAGTTGTTAGATGTATTGAAAGAACTGTCTTAGCAATTGTGAAAAACTGTAATTGACTTCAGGCCGGCAAGTTTCTAAGAGCAGTGGAAAATCCCCAGAATACAGATAGACAGTTAAACAATTAAAATACTGATATTTTGACAGCCTTTTACTTTAATTTGACAGAAAGTTTGGCTAAACTCACGGACCATACACGCCTAACAAAGAGCCATCTGTCGTTGCACTCTCACTCGATCTCTGAGTGCGAGGGGATGAAGAGAAGATGATTTCGCCACACGCAGGCCGGCAAAACACTTCTTATGTAACTTCAGAGCCTGTACAGCTGCACTGAATCCGTGTGCTCTCTAAACTTCAACGCTCCCCTTAGTGTCTCATCAGCTCATCCCTCATATATATACTTTCTGCAAAGCCAATGCTGGTTTCTAAGAAAGTATTGCATGAAATAATCAAAGTGAAACATCATTTGAGATCACTCATCATTTACATTCATGAAGCTCTCTTGCTCGTAGCGATGAACATATAGAGTTGAGCTCAACCCAGTGGAGCAGGATTGACATATTCAGAGTCAATTAACTAAACGATTGCATTTTGCCTCAGAAGATACGGCTGGAAATGTACCTGGAAAAATTCTGCTGCTGTTATTTGTTTGAAGCACAAATTAAAAGAGCAGCTTTTCTCCGTGGTCTTTAGAAGTTGTCCTTAGCTGCTCAGACTGTTCGATAGATAGTGCTCTGGATCTCAAGGGGCTTAACTCCGGTTCCTGCTGAACTGAGCCAGTGCTAAATACATCAACTGTTATCAGCTCAGTAGGCACGGGAGGTTGAACCCACAGTGAACCTCAAACTGCTCAATCCATATCATGATGAAAATCTGAGGTGGATCATTTGAAACCTTTTTTACGATGAATGATGATGTGTTTTAAATAGTTCCTAATCATATGCATATAATTGCAGATGTTTGCAAAGTAATAGTAATGTTAAAATATATGTTTCATGAATCAAAAGGTATCAAATCCAAAGAAAAGAACAAACAACTCTGTGTTTTGTGCATTAAGTACACTGCATCGACCGTAACGTGAAGGGAGTAGCTTCTGTAGTGTCTGCTCCATTCATTCATGCTGGATAGAGCTTTGGCCTAAAGCCAGCTTTACCGGACCACCCTGTCTGACAGGGCGGGTGGGTCTGAGGATTACTCTCTGACTTCTCTACCTCTCTCGTTTCCCAGAGTTCCTCAGTATCAGGTTTGTGTCCCTTTTCCTTTTTGGCTTTAGTAAGCTCAGTCGTCATTTTGTGTTGTCAGCTCCTGGCAGATCTGGAGTGTGCGACTCAGAGGAGCTGAACTTAGCCACTGTGAACATAGAATATACGAGATCTGTTCACAGAGAGAGCTAAGTCCTGCACCTCATGAAACATCACCAAACGGAAAAGCCAGATGCTCTCTAAAACCCTCTATAATGTATCAAATGAACCATGCTTGATGTGTACCGTTAATGAGAACCTCTTGTTTTAAAGATGAGTGTTGTTGCTGTACGCTTATCATTCAAATGAGGATGACATATACAGATGTTCGTCATATTGAGCTTTTTTTTGTAAACAACACGTTTATAACTAAAATGTATTCCTGAAACTGAAAAACCATAGTTGGCCAAGGAATACTGTTAAATGTAAAAACATAACATCAATAAAAAATTGTCCCCAAAAAAAGCACATTTTTAAGCAAATACACATCCACAAAAATGTTTTTGTTGAGATCTACAATACAATTATTATTACTTTGTAAGTATACACATGAATACTGTTTATGAATAAAAAAAATTTAATTAAACCCAGGGCATGTACACGTAGGAGAAACTTTTGCTCTGCAGTCCCTGTGTTCTGAAACAATCTCCCGAATTCATGTGAAAAAGTTCTCTGTCGATTTTTTTTAAGCCAGTCTTAAAAGCTATCTCTTCAAGCAGGCTTTTAATCTATGAAGGACTTGTAAATTGGTGTATTAGCAAAAGACCTTTCAGAGTTTCAGTTGGATGTCTCTCCTTTGAAAATTGCATTTTAGTTCCAATAATCTGTTTTATTTTCTCTGCTCTGAATATAGTCTGTATTTTAAATGATTCATCCTTGATTTTTCAATTATCATTTTTTTCTGTGACTTTTCAATGATCTTGTGCGTTATGAAAGGCACCTAAAAAGTATTCTTGTTAGAATTATTATTAACTATTTAATTAACACATGAATTTATTAATTTGTAAGTTTATTGCATCACCTGTAAAATGAACTAAAATACTTAGTGACATGCACAACATCTTACCAGCAGATGCAGGTTCACCATACTGTCTCATGGAAAAAAGTTTTCTTCCCTTTGTCTTGTCAAAAAAATTAAAAAACCAAAGTTTTCCAGAAGCCAACTGAAACTGGCTATTCAGACATGGACTATATAAAGGCATCAGAAAGTTTGTCTGCTTCTTTTCATTTAAATTAAAGTTATAAAATACAGTCTTAAAATCTAATTTTCCTCTCACGGCTTCAAAAAATGTAATCCTCCATTTCCAGATCCTAGCATGTTTACTACCCGTTTCAGAAAACCTCAGCTGTCGAAGCCACAACATTTGATATTGACATTATTTTAGCCCACAAGTCTGCATTGCACATATCAGATTACCCGTTTCCCATAACCACAATCCTAAAACGAGAGCCAGTGTTTATGCAGTGATCAAAAATGAGCAAAACAAAATGTGGGGCCTACAGATATGAGCTTTTTCTTTAAGCCCTCGATTACGGTTCGTACAGAATGTAGATTTTTCAGGGTGTAACAGGAAAAAGTTTCAATCCATTCTCTTCTATTCAGAAGTGACGGCTTCATCCATCAGAGTTAGAAGCTGAGTAGCCTCACTGAGACGTTCCTGCAGTAAACAGATCACAGCTGGTTGGAAATCCCTGGCAATGTGATTTTATGAAACAATTCCAAATCACTCTGCCAGGAATCCCTCCAGCTGGACCATTGATGAACAGGCCAAGTGAGGAGTAAACCAGAAGCTAACATACGTAAGCACTGCGGACACTCTCCGATTCTAGCCACTATTGTGTCGCACGTCTCCTGTTTCACACAGCCATAATTCTCTCAGACTTGTGCGTACCCTTGAGAAAACAGTCTTTGAATAGAGCCATAGTTTCTTCTGTTTACACGACCCTGAGTTCTGCCTGACTGTGAGCACCTTGCCATTAGATTCTGTTGACAGGATTTGTTCCCTTGGAAGCAAATTGTTACCACCTTTATACAAGTGGAATCCACACATCTGATTTATCCTGCTTAAATGCTTCTTAGCCTATCATATCAAGTTACTGGCATAGTGACAAACAGGGAAAATGGTTTGGGTCACTGCATTGGGGATATCGCAGAGTTCATTTTCCGCATCAGTCATCCGGTTGTTGTTTTGTCTGATGGCTCCTGACATGGCATCATGACTGTGAGTGCTGTTTCTCCTCCTCGCAAGTTATTCGCTGTGAACATAGATAGAAACTAATTGAGGACCATGTTAAGTACAAGTAGCCAATTATCTGATCTAAATAGGAGTTATTGTTTGAGAAAATTCAGTTTTTGATCACTAAGTTGGCAAAAGGATAGTAAGGTAATGTTAGTTACCAAAAAGTTAGTAAGTTGGTAAGTAAATCGATTTTTTTCCTTTAAGGGGATTTTTTTACAATTGTGAAACAATATTTTTTAACAAGGTGAAATTACTGATCACTGATAATTATATAAAAATGTGTACACTTGAGAAATGCAGCATTTTTCTGTTATTTGAGGATGAATTGATGTTCTGAAATGGTTTCATTGCGTAAGAAGGCACTACTGGGCATTTTGTTATCATTTTCAGTTTTATAGTTTTTAGAATGTATCACATTTTACAAAAAAAATCATAAAAGTACATTTTTAGTAAATCTGCTAAACCTCAGCCATGGCTGTCGAGTAACACTTTAACTATGATTTAGTTGCAGATATTGTCCTTTTGTCTTGGTTTAAAATGTTATAAACCATAAAATCATTCATCTGAAATAGAAGTATCTTCAAAATGGTTAGTTTGAAGTTAGAAATCACCCCTGATGAAGTTCACAATTTTGCTTTAAGTTCAAAACAAAACAATAACAATGTCTTGATGTCTTTCATGATATGCCGTCTCCTTTCTTCTTTTAGATAAATAAATATTCAAAAATCCCATAATTTAGACAATGTTAACAGTTCAAATGAGATCAACAGATCTATGACGATATTTGTCAATAAAATGAGATTCAGAAAGCCCTGAAACTGTCAGCTCAATGATTCAGTTCAAGAAGAGAAAGTTAAGTGCAGTAAAATAAATGACAGTTTAAATGACAAATTATATCAAAGATTCAAAGAAAATTGTGTTCCCTAATCAGGAAAAGATTAGGGACTAAATCATTCTGCAATAAACCTTACAGGACTAAACTAAAGGCAATGGAAATTGGTGAATTCAAAAATAAAGTGCTTTCTTCTGAACAAAAGTAAAAGCTCAGGAACACTTCCCTTCACCAGTTTAACCTTCTGCAATGATAGATGCTCAAATAATGTCTTGTGTTTGCTGTATTCTTCCTGTCATCCCCTAAGCGTGTGAATGAAGATATCAATTTCAGTAATGTTGTTAAAAAAACACGTTTATGGGTGTTAGTGACAGGCTCTGTTACTCTCATAATGTCTATCATCTATTTGCCTTGAGCTGCTGTAGCATACCTCCCAAATTACAGCAATTGAGATCAACTCTGGCACCTTGTGTTTTATTTTCTCGCTACATCTACTATTTGACACTCAGTTATGCCCCTGGCAGACAATCACAGGACTGAAATAATGCCAGCATCCTTCTCCCCATGATTACACATGATTTTCAAAGTCTCAGCTGTTATGGCTAGACAGCCTCAGGGGAAGAACTCAGGACACACGTGATTGGTCTGGCTGCTCTGACGCCATTGGGAGGGACGAAAGACTCGTGTGGGACAAAGGGAGGCATTGCATGCTGGGAAGTGGGTGGGCAGGGTTGCCAAGCTGATGCTGCGGATAAAGTTGACCATGTGCCCGATGAAAATGGAGAATGGAAAATGCCTGTTCGCAGCAGGCGGTTTTAAAGAAGGGATGCAGGGCCTAAAATTGAGAAGATGATGGAAAGGTGAAAGATTGATGAGAATTAGAAATGTAAATTATAGATGCACATATTACATGATGATGGCATAGACGTCATGCACTCAAATTTGTCCGATTTGTTATTTTATTCTTTGTAAAAATATTGGCAAATATACATTTATGCATTGTAATAAATATAGTATAGTATAGTATAGTATAGTATAGTATAGTATAGTATAGTATAATTAGGGAAATCAGTGATTTATGTTTTGCTAAGGAGTCCGATATTGTTGAAGATTAAACAGTGATTAAACAATGAAATTTCTGCTTTGGTGTTGGCAAAAAGGATCCTTATATTCGTATAATTATGCTGAAAGTAAAAGCAGAAATTCAAAAAGTAACGACAACTACTTTCCTATCCCCTATTTTCCATGAAAATTTATTTAAAATATGTAAATACAAGTAATTAAAATAACTTTTATCCAGTGGTATTCAGTTGGAGTTGTGATTATTAAGCCTCGAGAGAGCAATAACTGAGTACTGTGCCCTTTCTACTGCATAGACTGTTCTTTTTATCCATTCAAATCAGATAAATTAAATTGCCACATAAATTGTAAGCTAAAAATAATAAATTTACCCACTTATTTGATAGTAGTTTTAATGCATACAATGCTCGAGCTTATACTACTTAATTTAACCACAAACAAATGCAGAGAATAAAATTGTGACATAAAATGAATGTATTTTAACTGTGGTTTTCTCAAAAATGTTTTAAAAATCTCTGTAGTTCATTAAAGAACATACATTAGTGATTATATATAAAACTTGATCTCATTACATAGCAAATGTACTGCACAGAGGAGCAAGCTCACAAGACTTCAGTAAAGTCTCTCACGGGTGGTTTAGATTTTCCTTCAGAGAATGTACATTAGCAAAAGTAATCATCCCAAGGTTGAATCCCATTTGCCAAAGTACTTTCAAAGACGCTCTTCATTAACTAAATATCCAGCAGGCCTTCATCTGAATGGGCTGTCTGATGGCATAATAACTCAGACAGTTATTTACCACAGCAGAACAGCGAATTCTCTCTGAGGATCAGCCTCAAACTAAATTAGAGCGTGGTTGCATAAGCGTAATATCACATTTAAATCAATGGCAAATGAAAGGAACGCAATACTCAGGTGTCAGAGTGAAAAGAGACAGCGAGACTCTGCATTCATTCAAATCTGCTCCTTGACTCTGAACATGAACTGAAAATTGTACAATGATGTCTCATTTTCAAAACCAGTTCCTGTTTAAAAAGTAGACCTTTGCAGAAAAGAACTTTTTAAAAGCTAAACCGCTCTGGCGGATTAACTGCTTTTAGACGAGTAGCTTATTCGCTGGTTTCCCACGCCAAAAATGAAGGTAGGGAAAAATTGAGGCCTTTATTGGAGTTGGAAAAATGCAATAAAATCTCTCTCTCAATGCACCCATCTGTTGGACCTTACGAGACTTCCTGTAAACAAGTCGTAGAGAACAAAACCTCTCACACCAGGCCTTTGCCCATAATTACCCTTTCATCTTTATTTCCCTCTTTTCTTTTTATCCTGCTGTCTGCCTGCTGTCTTCTGCGCTTTCTCACATTATCGCAGTGACACTTAGCAGCACCCGAGACACTGTGCTTAATTATGATGATGACGGCCATGTCTTATTTCATAGATTTATCCTGAAGTCGGCTGTTTTAACATGTCATGTCTTTAAATAGAAGGTATTAGACCCTTGATTTCTCAGAAGGGTCTGAGAAAATGGATTTAACGCAGATAAAATTAAGTTACTTAAGACTATACATAATTTTGTCTTTATTCTGTAGATTTCTATTAGGTTAATGCCTCAGTAATGTGGGTAATTCCTTATCCATTGCGCACATCATTTAGGAACTCATTAACATTACTTTCTTAGGCTGCTATTGTGGAGGAAATTAGTAATGGTTTCTAACTTGATTTTCTGAGCAGATATGAGCCGTTATGATGTAATTTCCCTTCCCCCTCCTCATAATTTTGTTTGCGTGCATCATGTGCCATTTCCTTTCCCTTGCTCTGATGTAGTAGGCTTTTGGCTGACTGGAAGGGGCATTTTCATGCGCTCATTTACTGGTAGCAGCGCAACAGAGGCAGTTTTGTAAAACGTTAATTCTTCCAGATTCCCTTGTTGTTTTTAATTTACTCCAGCGAACAAGCTGAAAGATTACGTCCCTTCTTTATTTTACTTTTTGTTTGGTTTGATTATTGTAAAACCTTTGAGTCTTCAACGTTAAGCTTAAAATTGTTTTGATTGGGATGCGTGGTGTGATGATTTTAGCCATTTAAGGTGGAAATGCGAAAGGTGTTACCAAATTCCACAGATTCTATGAGCAAATGTGACTTTTTAAAGGGTAAAAGTGTGGTATACTTTTTTTACTGAGAGCATGATGTGTAGAATTAATGCTTCTTCCCTACTTCTCATTTTCATTTAATTTACATTTAACTAAGTACTTTTTAAATAAATATCTAATTTACAATAAATTTGTGCATTCATATAACAGAAATAAGGACTTATTTTCAAATAAAAGCTCTAAATATATTTTTAGATATTTTTAAAAATACCAAATCCAATTCCAATTCCAATCTTAGCTCTCTCTCTCTCTCTCTCTCTCTCTCTCTCTCTCTCTTGCTGTCTCTCTCTATCTCTCTCTCTCTCTCTCTCTCTCTCTCTCTCTCTCTATATATATATATATATATATATATATATATATATATATATATATATATAAGTTTCATATACAGTAATATTTTATTTAAATTATTGAATAGCTGTTTAGACTATTACTTGTTTAACTCTTATCACATTTTACATGCATATGTTTTTGTATATGTTCATTAAATTTAATGGTTAAAAATAAATCAATAAAATTTAAATACAGTTCAATTAAATTATGTATTTGAGAACAAAATAACTTGCGAATGCAATGGCAACAAGTCCTGAAATCCTTTTGACATTGCAATTAAGATAAGTTTTTACCTCAATTTGTTTTTAATAAATAAAATACAATTTTAAATTAAAAATATATATATATTTTTAAAGCACATTTATAAACTGTGTTTGTGTCAAATTTCTTTCTGCCAAATAGTGCAGATTCATTTTTATGCTTAGACTCAAGCAGATATTACTGCATTGAAAATGCATTCAAGCATCTCTGAGAGCTTTAGCAGCACTGCTGCTCTAATCTCGTCAGTCATGTCAGGTGTAAAACATGGCTTACTTCCTCTCTGTCTGCCAAAACTCAACAAGAGAAGTAAAAGTAGAAAGACAAAACACACGCTCACTGTAATAACCGTGCAGGGCCCTGGAATTAACTTGCAAATATACACCAAGATTTTTTACCGTCCATCGTTTTTTAAAAACACGGACCACTGCAACTTTTTAGAAATGATCTTCGGCTATTATAAACAACAATTTGTTTATTTATTAAGAAAATTTTTGTTTTCGTTTTCAGATGATATTATTTTTCAGCTGTATGTGTTTTTTTTCCAAAACAATTTTTATAAATTGTGCCAATCCAAAAGCTTCTTCATCATATAAATCTAAAACAGGCATGTATTAAAACACAATTTAAAAAAAGCTTCCAAAACAAGAAAATGCTGACTGTTCAAACCAGTCTTAATGTGTCTCTTTAAAAATGTTTTAGCATGATGTTGAGCTAAATGCAGGTTTCAGCTTTAAACTCGATTACCCTAGCACAATAAACACAGGGCTGTAAACATTTCCCACCACACTAGCACGAGCGATCTGTTTCACCAGATCTCTAAAGCAGCTCTCTCAGAATTCATTTGTAACCCTAACAAAGATAAAAAAAAAACTTTCAAATTTGATCAACTGAACAAAAATTGCTATCATAAGTAATTTGTCGAAAATAGCAACTTGTAATTCTTTCTTAAATTGATTGAATCTTTGTTCTTAGAGTTTTATCCAGTTCATCATGATCGGCACTAAACGCCATTATTTCTAGTTTGTAACAATATATTGCCTGTGTTAAAGTTGTCCTTAGCTCCAACGCTCTTTAGTTTTTATTTTGACATATCTTAACCATTAATGTTTAAACAGTTGGTAAATCCAGGCAAAATCATAGTTAAATGAAAAATTCACAAGCGTAAATAACCCTAAAGATCTGATAGATCTAGCTTACCAGATGTATTTTTTAATTCATTACATTTCGTTTAAAGTTACCAAACTGCACCACCTCAAAATAAAAAGTAATCGAACTATTTTGTTTTACTCACAAAGAAATCCATGTGACTCAGAGTTGAAATAAACCAAGACTGGCGGCATTGTGGCCTTGGCGGTTGTGATCCTCAGGGGCAAATACAGAGCGTCCATACATGCGGAGACTGATCTGCTCCACACTCCTCCTCCAGTCCGACTCTCAACTGAGACGGAGGCGTTCACATCATTCAGAAGTTTGTCTTTGAAAACCACACCCATCCCAGGGCAGCCAGAAGAGGGGAGAGGCGACTTTTTCCTTAAATAACACCAGCCAGGGGAGGAAACTTGTGTTTTCGCCTCAGAACAAGCCACAGAGAATCAGACAGGAGGCTGTGTTTGGAAAATAAGAAGGAAACAGAAACTTTGTGATTTCTGAGGTCATGCAGGAAGCTTCAGTTAATGAAAGGAAGAGCCTCACATTTGATTGCAGCCTTTTATAGTTAGGCTTTATACTGTACACACTCTGAAGATATCTAGGGCTTGTTTCAATCCATGCAAAAGTTTATATAAAATTGAGAGCATATGATAATATGCTTTATTTATTCTGCCTCAAATGATGTCCTGTTTTCATCTATAAATACTGCACGAGAAATACTCTTCATGTTTAATCAACTCGTGTTTGCAGCAAAACTGTTTGTGTTGCTAGGTTACTGGCTTTTATGTCATCATCTTAATCCAATCAGTCTCCATCATAGTCCACTTCCACTGAAACTGGATACCACATCTGTACAGCCATCAATACATTTCTCATTTGCTGCTGTAATTCTATACTGGACTCAGATTTGACTGGATGTCATGGGACGACCAAACATATTGCACAAGTTTTATATATGCACGCAGCTATAGCTTTAATGCATCAAACTAATTGTAAGTGACGCAAACGAGGATCTTTATAGGAATTCTCTCTCTCAGTGAGATTATTTTTTACCTGGAGACCTGTTTTTGGTCGTGGAAGATATATATATTTGATAACATCTGGCTAAATCAGTAGAAAAGTGCTGGAGTTCATTGAAATGGTTCATTTAATCTTGTGTTGTATTTCAGTTTGTTGAGCTTTCTTTCATCTGCTTTTTAAGACACTTAGTTAGAAATAACATCTTAGAACATTTTATTGTCATAAAAGCACAATATTTACTTCATGTGTACAGTTGTTTCTTTTGGAAGATTTTGTCATTTTAGACTGCATATTCATATAATATACAAACATTTCGTATTATTTATAGCTTTTACAGAACAAAAGAAAATATTTTTAATAGATGCTGTATTACGAAAAGTTACACATTTATAATTTTCCACCTCATTTGGATTTTATAATGAAAGGATTTTAAAATTTGTTACATTTTTGTCTATTTTTAATTTTAGGGTTTTTTTTTACGTTGTTGTGCTATTTGAAGTTTTATGTGAATTGTTATTAGATATAGTTAAAAATTTACAATTACATGAATGCACAAGACTAAATGTACTTTTACCTAAGTTGCATTTGATAGGTTACACAACAATTTGCAATGGTTTGGTACATTTTCTACTTTTTTTTACTTTTGTTATAAAATATATACAGGCAAACTGTATCAAGGCAAATTAATGTCCAAAGAAATGTTTTTTTGTTATTTGTAAATAAATAAATAAAGAAGTAAAGACATTGATATAGATTCAGTGACTATTTTATAAATGTTAATCTCTTTAGTTTAAAACTTTCTGCCAAAAAAAAGTTTGCCATTTGCCATAAAAACTAATTTTAAAGTGGACATTAGAAAATATGCAATAATTCTTTTGCACGTTCTCATTTTGATATGGGTCAGATTCAATAGCTGCTTTGGGGCTTTTGCATGGTCTCTGATTATATATCGTCTCTGTGTAGTGTTCAGAAAATTTACTGCAGGTTATATCTTCGTCTAAGAAAGCCACTGTTTTGTGGAAGAGGAAATGACACAATTAACAGCCCTGTGAGGACCTGCTAACAATAGAAAGGTCTAGAAACAAGTAGAAAAGTCTTATTTGGTCTGGCTGGTTGCCCGGACAGCAAGTGAAAACAAAGTTTGCTCTCGCAAACACAACGACAGCATTAGACAAGCAGACAGCTAGACCTTCTCGAAACACTTTCACCTGCAACTCCCAGAAAGGGAAGCCACCATGGGGGAAATAAGCACGCCTGTGTGAGTGTATGCATGTATTAGTTTTGTGTACGTATGACTCATGCCGTACGGGAGACTCCACCCTGCGTAGGAGGCCAACTGAGCCTGTCACTAACCCAGTCCTGGGAAGAACTGCCCAGACAACAGCTCTCTTTGTTCAAATGTCAGTTAAAGATGGGGAATGATGAGATCTTTCCAGCTGTCCAATCCCAAAGCTATTTTCTTGCTTCATACAAATTAACCAACACTATAAAAATACAACATGTTCTATCTTCATGGAAAAAAACTAGATGTTGTGATTAAAACTTTTTGTAGAGGGAAACCACTCATTTAAATTCTTGCTTCTTATGAGTTTATGGCTTTTCTTCATGGTCACACAACTTTTTATTGCACATAAAGATGCATGTTTAAGATTGCGATTTGCATGCTTTTGTGTTTGAAGAAGTTGCGTGCTAATTATTTCAATGTTACAGATTTTCACAATTGCTATGACAGTTTTTTCAATACATTTAACAACTTTCCTAACCTCTTAAAATGATTAGAACAGCATTCGTCTAGGTAGGCGATACAATTTACACATTTTTGTTGCTTGGATACAAAACGCATTCAATTAACACAAATTTCAAATGCTTGAACTTCTTTTCCACTCAAGCTTTACCAACACCAAAACTAAGTCATTTTAGAGCCAATTTTTTTCTCAATGTGTTATGATCGACTAAAATGTTGCTGTAGGAAGAAAACATGTGTTAGTGTTATGAAAACTGTATTATTGCATTGTGAAAATGAATTTTGGAGTTTTGTTTACAATGGGGGGAGGGGGCGTTGTTGAGAATGAAATAAACTGTTGTCAATTGTGTGTTTTAACTGATTCTGTGCGTTACAAGTTAAGCGAACTTGTTAAATGTATTGAAAAAACTCTCTTAGCAATTGTAAAAAAACTGTATTTAAAGTTGTTTTTAATCTATATACATACACAATTTTTGACTACTTTTATTAGTATTATTTTAATGTTTCTTTTGATTAATTTAATCAATAGTTCTTGTAATTGAGCAAATAGACCATTAACCATATAATTTCCTCACCAAATGTTGTATTAATTAATGAATTTCATAGATGAGATATTTCTGTGTCTGCAGTCACATAAAAAATAATTCACAGTAATAATGTCATACACAAATATAGTTTTTTTAAAACATACAAACATACATAGCACATAGCAAACATACATAATACCAAGCATACATAAAAATAGAAACATTATAACTCAAAGGAATTATTGAAACCAAGAGATAAATAAATAAAGTACCGGTTTGTATCACTCTAATTGGCCAGCCATTAATTTACATGTTGTATTTGGCTTTTTTTTTTATTAATCGCCTATCGTCTTCTGCAGTAATTTTGATTTTCAGCTCATGGTGATTTAATTTAATGGAGTATTTTTAAGTCTCTTATAATCAATAACTTGTCCTGTTCTGCTCTGTGACTGTAGAAGCAGATTAGAAACAGATTAGAACTATGACCAAATGAAAAGATAGATACTTACATTTAGATGATGTTAGATTTTAGAAAAGATGCTAGCTTGAGGTAAATGAACGCTGCATGTTTATAATTAAACTAAACATATTGTAGACTGGCTAATGTAGATGGCCTATACAAGAATTGGCTCTGCATCAAAAATATGATATTGTTAA
Source organism: Danionella dracula (assembly GCA_900490495.1). Lineage (NCBI taxonomy): Eukaryota > Metazoa > Chordata > Actinopteri > Cypriniformes > Danionidae > Danionella > Danionella dracula. The sequence continues at coordinate 736,680 of UELW01000744.1, forward strand.
AATACTTTACTGTGAAAGCCAATTTCTTCTAGAAGAAAAAGACTGGTTTTTTTTTGCTTTAAAATCCTGCAATGTTGATGTAAATAGCCAACCATGAAAGATGTAAAAAATTCGAAATTTTTCCTTATGAAGACAACATTTTTCAAGAACTTCTTTCAGACCTTGCTGACATGCAGACGTGAACACACTTTTTCATCTCAAATTTTTGACACGCTAACTCAAAATTTTGACTTTTTATTTCAAATTGTCGACTTTCTATGTCAAAATTGTGACTTTTTATAGCCACTACATATTTGTCAACTTGGTGGAAAAGGGCTTCTATTCTTTACTTTATGGTCATACCAATAGCATACATTTTTGCATAAAATGTTTAAGTTGTAAAACGATGACTAGAATTAACCTCAATACTCTCACAAAACTTCTCTGCTATGCTGTACTTAATCTGATGAAAATAACGTTTCGATATTTGCTTTGCAAGACCCGAGACCTGAGAGGTTGGCAGGGATAAATTGGCCCCTTGCGACTGCGTGTGCCACTTAATAAGGAACACTGGGTTTTGCTCTGAAGTAATCTACCAATTGGCTAAAAAGCTCAAAGAAAACTTGTGTTTTTCTTAGCTTATTTCGATTTTTAAATCAACCCCCACTCTGGTGAGTATAGTTGAACCCCTCAAATAAAAATCCATGTGACCAAAGTGTTTTTTTAAAATAATTTTCACCTTTGAAACATGACACAGACTGCATATAATAAACAACCTATTTGTTCGTTACATTTCATTACTCACTGATTGACATTTCACCCCACTGATGTATCACAGGGTGTGGGAACAAGGGAGTTTTGTTTTGAAGGGAACTGTACCATCTGAATGGCGTCTGGAAACACTTATCCAGGGGCCTGACTGATTATGCTGGGTACAAGCTGCACATGCACTCTGTAGTTTTATTAAGCAGACTGCGTGGCAATTAACCGATCACTCCACTGGAAGCAGGTGATTTTCCACATCTCTTTCGAACAAGCACTCGCCAGGGGAACACGCTGAACAACCTTTCAGCTTTTGTTCATACTAGAGGTTCACCATCTTGGGTCACGGCAAATGCATACGAGATTCATTTATCTTCAGAATACAAATAAAGGACTTTTATTGCCACTCTGATTCTCTAATGAAGGTTTATCCTTTAACCACAGGTGACTGATAAGGTATAGCTGTTTATGAGATTAACTGATAGAATTTTAGCTTTTATTACAGTTTTTATATTTACAGCTTTTATTTTTCACAATTGCTAAGACAGTTTTTTCAATACATTTAACAAGTTTGCTTAACTCTTAACACACCGACTCAGTTAAAACACACAATTGGCAAAATTGTTATTTTCCTTCTCAAAACCCCCCACTGTAAACAAAACTTCAAAACTCTTTTTCAAAATACAATAATACAGTTTTCAAATCACTAACATATGTTTTTTCCGACAGCAACATTTAGTCAATCATAACACATTGAGAAAAAATTTGGTTTAAAAATGATATTGTTTTGGTATTGGTGGAGCTTGAGTGTAAAAGAAGTTCAAGGATTTGAAATGTGTGTTAACTGAATGAGTTTTGTATCAAAGCAACAAAAAATGTGTCAATTGTATCGCCTACCTCGACTGATGTTGTGCTAATTGTGTTAAGAGTTTAGGAAAGTTGTTAAATGTATTGAAAAAACTGTCTTAGCAATTGTGAAAAACTGTAATGAATCAATGCTGATCAGCCAAAAATGGTTATATTTTAGAATCTCAATAATCAGCAGCTTAAGCATGTTTGCAAATGCCAAAGATTTTAGCAATTATATCTAACAGTTTAACCCTTAACTATACTTAATTATCAATAAGAATGGTGATCATTTTTTTCGCTCAGCACTCCACCTAAAATAAACTGACAAAGTCTTATGGAGTGGATTTGCTCTAAAACATACAAAACCAGCACCTTGAGGCATTGGTTAAACTATTCTAATCGTTCGTTGGACAAGATCCGACTAGTTGACTTTAAATAATAGACATGTAAGTTTCTATCTCTGGCAAGTTCTGACAGTTTAACAATAAAATGTAGTTTCAGATATCTTGAGACCCACCCATGTCTCGAGCACACTCGGCAGATGCTCTTCTCTGTAGAATGAGAGGAATAACAGCTTCAGAAATGTGCATGAAAGGGTCGAGGGAGACTAATGTCAACAAAGCTCTGCAGCAGTGAGTCTTTTTGATTCTAGATTCAGCCTAGCTTAGTTTAAAATCAACCTCCAGAGACAGTGACTGTTAGATTGTATTTATAGCATTCAAACTACATTTTTGGGTAAAGAGTTTTGAAATGCTGGCTCTGATCTGGCCTTTAGCTTAGCACACAAGCCTCTGCTCATAACTACACGCTGTGTGTGAATCATCAAGAATGTGCTCTGGCATTTTGATATTAAAAACTGTGGCTGATTGTGTTGTAATTTCGAGTGAGTTACAGTACATTTTGTATCTCTTCTAATATTGAAATATAAAATTTAGCTGACATTTTGAAACAAAGGTTGCTTACAATTGTAAAGTTATCAACATTTACTTTGCATTATTTGATGTTAAAAGTCTGTTAAATGTAAAATAAGTCTGGAATTCAGATTTATCAACAAAAACAAGGAAAAGATTGTTTTATGTTTTTCATCAGTTTTTCTTTTATTCTATGAATTTTAATATATTTAATGTCATATCCCTTGCTTTTATCGCTGATCTGTTTTTCTTGTCTGTTTTATTCTTCTGTAAAGCACTTTGAACTGTCAATGTATATGCAAATGTGCTTCATAAATAAAATAGTTTTGCCTTGCTTTGCTTTTATGGGTGAAAGAAAGAAAAAGAGAGTGAAAGTGTTTATTGCCAGTTTAGAGAACCACTGCACAACTGGACATGAAATGTTTCTTTTAAAAAAAATGTTTACTTTGTTTTGTTTTATCTCACTTTTGTGTGTAGAGGTGTTGCTAATTTTTTGCTTACATCAGGATAATGACCCAAAACACCCCAATTTAAACCAGGGGATCAGCAGGGCATGGGGACAAGTCCGTCAATCTAATCAAAACGCTCCAGGCATTTTGACTGAAATTTCAATACACTTTTTTTGTGTGTTACATTTAAAATATGTATATATTTCTCCATCTATCTAATTCCTATAACTTAAGATGCCTTGCTCTTTTTCTTTTGGATTTACAATAAATTTAAATAATTTCTGGATAATAACATTTGTGTGACAGCGACTTGATTTGACTGGATTGTATTAAGTTATATTTGGCAGTTTAATTTTATTAAAACACCAAAAGGATTCTTTGCTACTGACTCAATCATAAATTTCTTTGTTTTCATTAAAGTTCCGTCATGTAATACGGCTTTGAAGTCTGCAGCAGTATGAAACAGATGCAGTAAAACATTATTGTAACCAGACCTGTTTGTTCTGATTAATCTTAAATCATATTTCAGTGCTCAGTAATGAGCGTGGACTTGTTTGCAGGTTAACTTTTTAAAGATTTCTTACATGTACTTATCAGATATAATTGTTAACTTAGTCATCCAATTTTATTAAATAAATAACACTTCAGTTGTGTAGCCTTAGTTTTACTTTACATTTTTGTCTTGAATGATTTAACATTCACTCTAAATGCTTTATGGTTTAGGTCTTTATTTATTGATGTTCAAGCTGGTTTGTCTGGAATCTCAGGTTGAATTTCTGGCTCTTTAAATTTAACTTTAATCTTAAATTTAAATCAAATGTTTATTTTCAATCATGACTATTTTGTTTGCTTTGATAATTTTCGCTTGTTATTGTTTTACCTTCTCACTCAATGACATTCAAGCCTATTTCTGTAAATCTCTTTAGGCTAATCACATAATCTCATGTTGATACTTAGAAATTCAATACAAATGACTTTCTTTGGATCTGACCCTGATAGAGTAGCAGTCGACACGATTGCCATCGAGCCGTGTGTTACTGGCAGGTCTTGCAGCATCTGGATCCAATTCCCCTCTTTTTGGTAGTGTCACAAAGCAAAGGCAAGCTTAAGCCATGAGTCACTGCCCAGAGGCGTTTGTTCAGTGCTTTGCCATACACACGAGAACCAGTTTTGAAGTCAGCCATTGTGATCTCCTCAAAGCCATAGCCTGAGGTTGGGTTTGTGTCTTTATTTCCCACACTTGCACCATCACGAGACTCCTCAGTCTGGCTCGGCCTAGACAGGCAGCTGGAGCTCTCTATTCAAAGTCATCTTTGGCTCTCGCTTGGTTTCTCCTGAGGTGCTAATCAGCAGATGGTTCAGAGCCAGTTGAGAATGCATTCACCTCACCTGACCTTTCTAGAGCAGAAGCGTGCGTTTCACCTGTTGCGTTGAAAGAAAACACAATCAACAGAAAACAGCAGTCAACCTGAGCAGGACGTCAATTGTACTAGTTCTGAACCAAAAGACGTTATTTAAACATGATATGATCGTCTATTTAATGTTGCTTGTTTGGGGGTTAATAATTGTTTGTTTCGAGTAATGAATCATGCTTATGCATGTTTGTTGTTAATCCAGCTCGCTAGTTTGTGGTTAAATTTCTAAATGTCTAATACATTGATGAGAATGTTAGGCATTTGGAATGTTAGCTTTCTAAATAAAAAAGTATATATCTTATTTCAGTAAAGTTGGAAAAATGTCGATGCTATTTGGTAAATCTAGTTTGATGGCTCTACTGATCATAAATCTAGAGTTCTGCTCCTCTGTTACCTCACTGAAGTTCAGCATGAATTTTCCCATGTAACACAAAAGAACAACCTGTTGAACTAGATTGAAAAAGCTATGTGTCAATGACTGTTATGCCTAATACATGCATGTGAGATTTTTTTTAATAGGTTTTTGTACAGTTAGTATAATTATTTTGTTTTTGTGCGCATGTATGCGTGCGTGTATGCGTGTGTGTGTGTGTGTGTGTGTGTGAGAGAGAGAGAGAGAGAGCAAGAGAGAACGCGAGAGAGAGAGAGAGAGTGATAATAATAGAGCATGAGAGCAATAGAGATTCAACAAGTCATCTGTAGGTGGTTTTCTTTTTATGTGATTGTTTTGTGATAAGGGTACCATTTTGTATTTTCAATCGGAGTATGAAGGAATGGGAAGAATTTCAATGCTGAAATTAAATCATCAGTCATTGACTAAATTGCATAACTCCTTTTGTACGACATAAAGCAGTTTTGTTCTTGCATTTGCAAAATGTCTGTAAGTTTTTTTAAACTGAAAATCACAGAGTTTGGAGTCCCCCCCTAATATTTAAATATTAGTAAGATCGTCAATAAACAACAGCAGCTGGGACCAATTGGCAACTATAGGATGCTCCTCATATAAATCATTTATTGTTGCGTGCACATCTAGATAATGTGTTGCAAATACTCCGCGTGCAACTAAATCACTTATGTTCACATATGCACAAACATGTTCTGTGTAGTATCTATATCGCAAGTCATTGTGCTGGTAACTTATGTGAAGGTGTGTTAATGCTCAGTCAAATTGGCCACATAAACATCCATTTTTTACAGTGTAGTTTGTATAATTGTCCCCCAGTAGCTAAAATTAACTTGTGATTCTCCCCTTGAAGTTTTGTGAGATTATGGGTGGCTTTACCATTAAGCACTAGTAGTGTTTGTTCTCTCTCCCTCTCTGTCTCTCTCAGACACAGATATGCACACGCAGCCAGGCAGCAATGTGTTGAGGGACTGCATGTAGCTGTGAAGCTAAGTGTGATAACAGCTCCATCTCTCCTGGCCTCTGTGTTTTCCTCTCTTTCTCTGCTAATAATGGCTGTCAGGCTGCTGTTGAAAAGCAGCGCAGTGTTCTGGACGTCCTCTCTATCCTCGCCTCTGGAAATGACCTCATCACTTTTCACATCCCATGCATTTTGAATGATTGATAGGCTACTGACGGAGGATTTGGATTGAGCTCACACAGAGCGTGATGCGATGTGGTTCCTCCACTTCCTGTTTCCCTGGTTGATGATGTAGGATTCTGATAGTTGCTTAGATGAATGAGCTGTTTCAAAAGTAACCCCTATGTCTGCCATTAAAGAATCTACAGTGCACGAGAGCCCAAATTATTATTGTTAGTCTGGTTAAAGTTTTTCCAAGTCACTTAAATGTTAATCAAATTAGTAAACAAAAAGCAACAAAAAATCTGTTAATTCTATTGCCTACCTAGACGGATGTTGTACTAACCATGTTAAGAGTTTAAGGAAGTTACCATTGTAGATTTGTAAGAGTCATTTCTACCTAACATTTCAACATGTTATTACATATTAATACTTTGGAATAACATTAAAGTAATAGGATTGAATGACTATTTCTTTATGCAACCCTAAAAAAGTCAGACCTACGTGCAGATTTGACATGGGTGTGGGTTTATTATTCCAGGCCACTTTTTGAAAGATGTTAGATCCCCTCATCCCTCACTTCATTTGCCCTGATGTCTTCCTCTTTTTCTACATGCATCAGTTTGTGGTGTGGATGCAGCAACCCTGCCAACCCCCCTGGTTACGCTTGGTTATTGTGACTGGAGGTGGATAATAGACTTTATACATCTAGGTTCAACTTTTCCATTCACTTTTGAGTGTTAAGAGTGGATGTGATAAGAGAGATCGAATAACAAGTGAGACAGCTCCAGTTAAATATGACCTCCATTTGCTCTTGTGCTGAGCACTGGATGAAGCAAGATCAGGTTTTTCAACCATTGCTTTTGTGTGGCCAGAGCATAATCATTCATCTTAAATGTTCAAAGAAAACAATCCTTGGGCAGAAAAAAAGAATATTTCACAATCCATTGAAGGGTTTAAATGTTATGAGTTTCTACAGGGTAGTATAGGAAGTAGGGCATTTTGTATGTATATTGATATATTATTTATACTGATATGATCGACATATTACTACCTTTGGAAATAGTGATCAATCAATATAGAAAGATACAATGTATAGTTTTAACTTAAACCATATGGCATGGTATGGTATGGTATGGTATGGTATGGTATGGTATGGTATGGTATGGTATGGTATGGTATGGTATGGTATGGTATGGTATGGTATTGGTATGGTATGGTATTGTATGGTATTGTATGGTATGGTATGGTATGGTATGGTATGGTAGTGGTATGGTATGGATGGTATGGTATGGATATGGTAATGGTATGTTGGTATTGTATGGATGGTATTGTATGGTATGTATGCGTATGGTATGGTTATGGGTATGGTATGGTATGTTATGGAATGGTTATGGTATGGGTATTGGTATGGTACTTATGGTATGGTATGGTCTGGTATGGTATGGTAATGGTATGGTAGATGGTATTGGATGTATGGTGTATGGTATGTATGGTATGGTATGTCTGGTATGTATGGAGATGGTATGGTATGGTATGGTATGTATGTATGGTATGGTATGGTATGGTATGGTATGTATGTATGGAATGGTATGGTATGGTATGGTATGGTATGGTATGGTATGGTATGTATGGTATGGTATGGTATGGTATGGTATGGTATGGTATGGTATGTATGGAATGGTATGGTATGGTATGGTATGGTATGGTATGGTATGGTATGGTATGTATGGTATGGTATGGTATGGTATGGTATGGTATGGTATGGATGGATAAGATGTGATGGAAGGGATGCTATGGTATTGTATAGTACGGCACAGTATTAGTATTAATCTAATCTAGAATTAAATTTTTTTTCTTGTCTGTTTGTCTCGTCTTGTCACTAAAGATCTCAACCGAGCAACATGCTTTTTTGTTGTTGTTTCACTTTGTATTTGAATTAGGATTTATTTTTTTTGACACAGTGATAAACACTCTATCTTACAATATTGTTACCAAACAGAAACCAGAAAGTCATGCTGCATTATCTGCCAAGGATCATTACTGTAACTCGACCAGAGCCTCTCCAGATACTCCAGCTGGATCTTAGCTTCACATTGAAACATGGAGATTGATTCAATTAATTTGCCCATTTATTTATTTCCTTATTTTGGAGATAACATTGTTATTTACTCTACCAAATTACTGCACTCATGTGATAGATATTCAATCTTTAATATATATTTCTTTAAATATTTATCATTTATTTATGTATTAATTTTCTTCTATAGCAGCTCACACCTAAATTCGCTCACTGGGGTCTCCTAAACCCATTGGGTGAAAGACAGGGTACAGGTCAATTTTAACCACTAAAATGCACATAATTGTTTAATTCCTAAATCATTTGTCTTGCTAAAATACTGGTATGAATGTGTCAATGACACATATGGAACATTCTGTCCCATTTACACCATTTAAAAGTAGTTTTCTCCAGAACACAAGGAAATCACCATGAGTCAGTGAACGCCACAGAGAAAACCTCTCTCTCTCTCTCTCTCTCTCTCTCTCTCTCTCTCTCTCTCTCTCTCACTCTCTTTCTTTCCTGCACTCCACTATGGCAAATGTAAAATAAATGATGTTTAGTTCTTGATTGGATTACATTTTGAGTTTTTGAATTGTGAATATATCCCAAAGAGCTACCTTATAATTCAAATCCAATCTCCTCCTTCATTATTTTACTACCATTTCCTTTTCATGTGATGAATCAGTTCACATGACTGTAAATCAGTGGAAAAGTCATACATATTAAACCTAATACTCAGACTTAACGCGATGATAAATCAGTTTTTACTAATCCAACTGAATGTTGGGCTGAGTGAATTCTTTAGTGTTCTTAACTCTAAATTTCAAAATTTTTATAAAGTAATTCTAAGGGCGTATTATTGTAAGCAGTAACAGTTAAATCCCCTCATTTGTCAAATTTCGATGTGCCTTCCACACCTATGCTTATGCTCTTACCTGTTTTTTTTTTTTTGCTAACTCATTGGATCATAATAAAATAGAGATGTCAGCCCAAAGTGCTAAAGCCACACGAGGGTGTGCTTGATCCAGGCTGGATAAATCTTAATTTTTAATGCCCAGTTACACAGTCCAACCTATCCTTTTTTCTCAGGCATTATGGGGAGTCTGGGCATGTGATGATCAATGAGAGCCTGCATCTTTGATATTCATCTCTGGCCGGATGGAAGTGTCCCTGGAGGAAAAAATTTTTTACTTTCCCATATTTCATAGATGTTTATTGACTAGAGTTTCTATTTGTTTGGAAGTAGCTTTGTTTAGAGAATGAAATGCAATGCTCTGGGATTTTTTTTATATACACAATTCTTCAATAATGTTTAACCCTGTGTTTGGATTTGTTGTTGATTTTAGAGGTTGATTTAGAATACTCAAGTGCAGAGCACATTTTTGTTTTGTGGATATCCTGTGTCAATACAATTCAACCTACCTTTTTTAAATCAGTGTAGTCAAATTTCTCTTGTTATTAATAAGTGTGCAATAGCAGACAAAATGTTTAATCACAATTGAAATAGTTTTTATTGTTGTGACGTTTTTGCATATATATATATATATATATATATATATATATATATATATATATATATATATATATATATATATGTGTGTGTGTGTCCAAAGTTTTGGTCTGTACTGTATATATGCAGTACAGATCAAACGTTTGGACACACCTTCTCATTCAAAAACTTCTTCGGACTGACTGACCGACCTTCATTTCTTAAAGTAATGATGGCTACTTTTTTTCTTTACTTAGCTGCTTTTTTTCTTGCCATAAAATAAATTCGAACAATCTAATCAGTATGACTCTCAGCTGTGTATTCACCTGACTTCTGCACAACCCAAGCCATTTATAAGGCAAGAAAACCCACTTATTAAATCTGACAGAGCTCTCCTGTGAAGTGAAGAGCATTTCAGGAGACCACCTCTTGAAGATCATCCAGAGAACACCAAAAGTGTGAAAAGCGTAATCAAAGTAAAAGGTGGCTACTTAGAAGAAGCTAGAATGACATATTTTCAGATGTTTCACAATTTTATTTTGTTATGTATACAATTCCACACGTGTTAGTTCATAGTTTTGATGCCTTCAGTGTGAATCTACTATTTTCAATTGTCATAGTCATGAAAATAAAGAAAACTTTTTGAATGATAAGGTGTGTCCAAACATTTGGTCTGTACTGTGTATATATATATATATATATATATATATATATATATATATATATATATATATATAAACTGGCAAATATTGTAGTATATTATATATATATATATATATATATATATATATATATATATATATATATATATATATATATATATATATATATATATACAGTACAGACCAAATGTTTGGACACACCTTATCATTCAAAAAGTTTATATATATATATATATATATATATATATATAAAATGGCAAAATTTGTAGTGTAGCTTAAATTCATCAATAAGTATACCTACAGCACAAGATGTCAAATTAAAACATATATTCTCTTGGGTGCTTCTTAAAACAAAAATTGCGCTTTTGTTTTGGCTCAGAAGGAAACTGAAATGAATGCAAAAATATTTAAATCTTGTCCCACAATTTTTAGCAAGGTATGACCCCTCTGGAACCTTTGCAGAATGCATAAATTGCCTCCATGTACACTTTTCAAAAACTCCAAAGAAACTCATTTATCACTCGTAATGTCTTTTTCACAATGAGGTCATTAGTCAGGCACTCTTTCCCTTCCTTAACTTTTCAAGCCATTTAATTCCGGAAAGCCCTCTAGCCTAATCTCCAACAATTAACAGATTATTAAAGTCATCAGTGCTTTTAGACTCAACTGACCCAGCAAGAGTTTTCATCAAGCAGGGACACCAATAGAACATTTACAGTATAATCTTTGCCTGGGCAGGTGCTCTCACTTCATGTGGACTAAGGGCGTTTTTGGTGACTCATATCACTAAATCTCTTTCGCTATTAGGCTTTTTTGGGAAACACTATTTTCTCTTTCATTTATTTTCTGTAGATAATAATTCGTCCATCATCTGGGTCAAGAGGATCCATCTGTTACATACAAGTATAATCTTAAGAAGTGTAGGACTGGTTATTCTCATGTGCTACCAATGGCTGCAAACTACTTTTAAAATCAGCTAGTTTTGACAGCAGAGAGCAAACTATATTTTCTGTTCAAGAGCAGGTTTATTATGTATTGTAGTGAGGGTGTGGAGAAAGTGGTGGCAGTACTTCAGACTGCAGTAGAGAAACTGGTTGAGTCTCTGTTGCCGAGGGTGAAATCTTGATGAGTTGTTGAGGGGTGTAACTTCAGTGACTCAAACGAGAAGTATGTTCCCATTCAAGGTGAATGAGTCACTGAGTAACAGGAATATGGTTCGTTTGGTGAACAAGGCTCCTGTACTTTATCCTACTTCAATAAGCTGAGGTTTCAAAATATGTCTAACAATTCATGACGGTGCTTTGGGCCACTGTGTAGCAAGTGGTTGGATGTTTTAAAAATTTTATAGTGTTATTCGTCAGGCAAAAATTTAGCAAACAAAAGTGTGGAAAAGAAAGTAGAGCGAAGCTGATTTTGTCGAAACATATTGCTGTAAAAGCATAAAACAAAGCAAAAACATAAATATTCTTTCAGACGTTCCTCAATAACAATACTATTACAGCCACCACCACTACTATTACTACTATTATTAATAATAATGTTAATAGTAGTAGTAGTATTAGTGATAATAATATAATCTTATATATACCTATAAGTTATATATTATATAATAAATAGTAATAGTAATAATAATAATAATAATAATTATTATTATTATTATTATATATGAGGCCATGAAAGTTGAATTTATTACAAAAAAGAATGCATTAAATAGGTTTTGTTTGCTTTTGTTTACCATTTCCATTTCTCCTTTTGGATAACCATCAATTGTTATACAAATAACAAAGCATAACTCTATTATCATTTGTATACTTGTATGCCAATGTAAGTATTATTATTCATTAGAATTTTTCTAACAGGTCCAATATCTTTATTCTTCAAAATTAATAATGTTAAAATAATTAGAATTTCTGCATGAAAAAATGGGGCGATAGGGAGTCATATTGGCACAGTGGGTAGCTCAATCTCCATATAGTTGCTGATTTGAGCCTCGGCTGGGACAGCTGACATTTCTGTGTGACAATTGCATGATCTTCCCCTGTTCCTGTGGGTTTTCTCCGGGTGCTCCAGTTTCCCCCACAAGTCCAAAGACATGCGGAATAAGTGAATTGGGTAAGCTAAATTGTCCTTCGTGTATGCGTGTAAATGCGTGTGTATGGATGTTTCCCAGGGATGGGTTGCAGCTGGAAGGGCATCCACTGCGTAAAACATTAGCTGGATATGTTGGCGGTTCATTCTGCTGTGGCAACCTCAGACTAAGACTCCGACAAAAACAAAATGAATGAAATAGAAAATAAGAAAACCACCAAAATGTGACACTGTAAAAAGTGCAACTTGGTTTTCTTTTTTTGTCTAAAAATATTTAACAGTAATTTGGCCATTTAAAATTAAAAAATAATTCAATCAGTAACTTTATATGGTATGTACTGCCAAATTGTGGGCCATATCAAATAAAAAATAAAAACTGAGTAAAAAAACAAACAAACCCTTTAACAGGAGAACGTATTTTATTGATAGTTTTAAATATCAAACAAAAATCATCATTCACACAAAAATTAATAACATGTTTGTATGTTACTTAATGTTAGCAGAAACTTGTTTGACAAAATAAATGAGTAAGCTTAAATTAAACAGTTCTGCCATTTTAAATATACATTTAAGAAATAATTTAATTGCATATACCCTGTTTTACTTAAAATGTATATTTATATATCACTGTATCTTCTTTTTGAGTGATCTAAGCTAAAATAATTTTGGAGTTTAGTAGTTTTGCTGGTGTAACACAAATAATGCTGTCTCACATGAATTCAGAGCTATATTAATTGAAAGCCTCTGCTGCTGCGTGTGATGCCTAAAGCCATGTACATTTGTGATGCTGCGATAAAAACTCAAGCCATGTTGGGAAATAAATAATGCATCTACTGGACAAAAACCATTGTGATTCACTTAATCCGTGGGGCAGAAGTCAAGCAGTTCATAATGAGACTCCAGAGTAAAGAGCAGTACAATAAAGTGGTATACAGTGACTCAGACAGGAAGGAACAAACAATGATCAGTGAAGTATGACACCCAACACAGCATGAGTTCAAGCTACAAATGCATAAAAAAAACTATTTCTTGACTGTGTTAGAGGAAAAATAAATTGCCTGCTGGTTGCTGTAAGAGGCTCGATAGATTGGAACACCTCCTTAAAGTTTTATTTGATTTATTTGACCTCTATAGATTGATCAGGTGAAAATACTCGAAGTGCTCGTGCGAGTGAGACTGTTGTTATTGTGACCTGGAGTGTTATTTTCAGCGATAAATGACATGTTTAGCACACATCTGAAAAGAAGTTGTTATTAATTGGTGCTTTATGAATACATTCTAATTTTCATGCCTTTTTTGTCTTTTTGACAACCATAATTCATGTTTACAAATGTTGTTAAAGTATGTGAAAAAGTTTTATAGCCTTTTTCACCTTTTCAAGCACCTTTAAATAGCCTACTGAAGACAATAATTAGGCGGCTACGCGCAGGCTGAATAGAGAGTTTTCCCGTGCATGTGACAGCTGTCTCTGTTCTGTAGTTACAGTAGGCGCTCCAATTTCTCCTTTTACTAATGAAGCGCTCACTAAAACATTTAATAAAGTGAAGCTAATTCTGTTTGATAGAAACCATACTGCTGAAGCAGAAATACACTTCAGAGCTTTATAAAACTCTGCATACCAAGAGAGATAATTAAGGAACTTCCAAGAGATTTGCAAACTGTAACTGTACATTTTATATTTGATATTTTAACATCAGGGAAATCTAACTTAAATACAGTTTTCCACAATTACACAAACATTCAAATTTGTTCAAAGGCAGCAACATTTAATACCTAGTGTGTCAAAATATTTGACTTAATAGAGCCTTGAAAAGTGAACATTTCATTATTTCTTTTGTAGTGTAGGCTAAACTTCAGCTTGAGTTCATTGAATGCTTTTTTTTTTCAAGTTTAATGGTTCATGACTGAAGTAGTTTATGTTTTTTTTTCAATCTGTTTGTACAAGAAAAACTGTTAAAAACCACTTAGCTTTGTGAATTGAATCTTAAACAAGGTTATATTTTAAAAAGTAGACTATAACTGTATACCTAGACGTTTTCAGAAAGTTTATATATATAATGAAATCGATATATATATATATATATATATATATATATATATATATATATATATATATATATATATATATATATATATATATATATATATATGAAAACGATCTTGTCAATGAGTATCTGGAAACATTTTGAAACCATGGAAAAGACAGAATATTTGGTGGAGCTGCAACGAGAACAGCTTTTAGAGTGGAGATTGTGTGTTCTCCTCTAGGTTGAGTTAGTTAACTCTTGGTTTTTAGGTTTATTTCTGCAGTCCAAATACATCCATCCAACCATCCATCTTCTTGTTGGCTTAGTACTTTTTCAGTGGTCGCCACAGTGGAATTAGTCGACTCCAAAAACACGTTTCAGATCCATTTTTTAATTCTAGAGTGTGCCCAGGTCTGAACCATTATAAAAAATTTTACTGTTAGTTAACAATGATGACATTTTAACTTATACACAAGGATTTTGGCAATGGAAGTATGGTGTAAATGAACTGCTTGTCAAGCTAAGTGTCATGAACTATTTAGTATCTATTTTGTAGATCCTTGTCTTTAGGTGACATATCATCGACAGCCCTTCCCTCATTTTGGTTTTACCATGTTTTCCGTTATTACTCTTTGTTCATGGGTTCCCTTTTCTTTTGCCACCTCAAGCCACATGCCTCAGGTCATGTGACTGACACTGGCCATATTTATTTGTTTTATCTATGTTTGGAGCACATGGTGTTTGTTGTTATCCTACCTCCCTCACCTTCTCATTTTCTAGTTAGAACTTTCAGTTAGTACACCTGGGTTTCCTTCGTTAAATTTGATTGGTTCACCTTTATAGGCTTCCCTCATTATTCTGTTCTTTATGGTACAATAGTCATTATCTGTGCTTTGTTCTTGGGTGTGTGTTGTTTTTGGTGAAACATACATAAATATATATTTAATTTTTTATCAACTATAAACGGGAGAATTTGAGTTGCTGAAATACATGAAAACTGTGTTAAAAACCTTGCGGTCACATAAAAAATTAATAGAGAACACCTCCACTTCAAATTTCCAACATGTACGTACAACTATTTGATCATGTGACCTGCAAAAGGGTCTATTCTTCCTTAAATCTGAGATGTTCATTGTGCAAAAAAGATTGAAAACGGTCAGTTTATGTTTTGTTTTTTAAAATATTTTTAGCTACTTTCCCTTTCCCTTTTTCCTTACACAAATGCTATGTATGTCAGTAATAAATGTTAACTACTAATTTAATGCAAAGTTCTTAATTAATCACCACAGAATATTATGCCACTTATTTTCTTTTAAATAGCTTGACAGTGCAAAGTAAAGCCTTCTGGGATAGAAAGCTTGCGTTGTACAGTATATTGGAACGTTGACAGCTTGTTTAAAACTTTATTCATCATTAAAATTCATGCAAGTTGGAAGTTATAATTATTCTTTTATCAAATCGAATGTAGAGCCAGAGAGCAAGTGGACATCTTAACAAGCACTCAGATGAGGGAATTCAGCTGCGATATTGATCCATCGCCATCGACTCCTGTAGCTGCCGAGGTAGCTTGCGCCCTCTCAGTGACTTTGAAGTGCAGAAACACTGCCTGTGTTCCCTCGTGGCATGCCTAGTTTTCCTCCTGATGACGCTGAAGTTCCCCAGAAAGAAAGTTTGACTCTGTTTAACCTGATTTAAGTGGTCATCCTCCATTACTCATCCAGTAAATCTTTTGACTATTCAGGGCTCAATCTGATTTCAGCTACTTTGCCACATGCCTTGTTTAATTTCACGACTCAAAAATTTCTCCCGATAGAATTCTGCTGGCAAGCAAATATGAAATTTGCAGAAGGCGTCTGTAATTATATCAGTCTGCAGATGCTTGGCAATGAGTGTGAGATTTGCCTCTGCGAACACTGAAGATTGGCCTGAATCATCTTTGTCAAAGGGAGCGTCGTAAAGGATGATAAGCAGGAAACCCAACGCCCGCTCATTCTTTCTTTCACTGCCAGTTGTGTGATGAGGCAGACTGAAAGGCTACATTTTAAGTATCTTTTGGCATACATACACTAACATACACACGCACACACACAAAGCAAATACCTGAGCCAGGTGGATCGGCAACCCCTAGACACGCACAAAAGCCCATGAGCGCCTTAGGTGTGTCTTCAAACAGTACAACCCACAAAACTACAACAGAAACGCAGTAATGGTCTGAATTTAGATGACAATTCTTATTGTCTTTGAGTCTTTCAGTAAACAATGGTTGTTCCTGCATTCATCTCCAATTAATTCATTTAAATTATGCTAATGAGTGTAACTGTCAGGTCTTTAAGCATATACAATAAAATTATGCTCTCTTATATGAATCCTGAATGAGCTTAGCGTTGGAAAAAGTTTCTCGTTAAATCATTGTCATTAAACAATTTGACAGGGCAAGGAAAGGTAATTTGCATCTCTTTAGGAGATCTTGAGTTACGCAGTTCCCCTTTAGTTGTTAACTCTGTTTTTAGATGGTTTTGAAAGACCAGATTGTTTGGGTTTAAATGATTGTGCACTATTACTGATAACAAATCCAAAATATAAAGTGAAGTGGGGCCAAGATTAAGACCAGATCAGCCAGTAACTAAGAATATAGATACTATTTAATTACATACCAGATCGCATGATCATACATAACAGATCACATGATCATATCGGAAACAAGATATATAGCACGACACTGGCAACTAGCATATTTTCATTGACTGTATGTAACATGGACATAGTGTCTGTGATGTCACCCATAAGTTAGAAGAGACTGAGCATAGCTAGTAATTCAAAGTGCGTACACAGAGGTGGGGCATGGCTGTGATGAAGACATCTGATTTGCTTTAAATCTGTATCTATCTTAAAGTAACAAATGTAAGAATAATTTACCCCTGAGAGTTTTCGTTAAAATTAATATTTGAATTAAATCATGATGTCACCCATAGGTTTCTGACAAAGTTAAGTGAAGCTTAAAATGGGAGTTGCCAGTCCTAAGGGAAACTGCCCACAGAGGTGGGGCATGGCCTTAGTGAAGGTGTCTGATTGGCTGAAGTTTAAAATTGGATACAAACATTCTATACAATCATTTAAATACAAACAAATGTAAAAATAATTCACCCCCTCAGAGTGTTCATGAAGATCAAAACTAGCGATCTGAATCAACAAACCTAATGGAGCCACAGGTTTTTTAAGCTTCAAAATTGGTCAGATTTATCTTGAACTTGCTTTTTTTGGAGTCAGACTCAAGTGGCCGCTCGGAGAACTGTAATTCAGTCACTTCCTATCAAGCATTGAGAGCGAAAGCAGGAGGTTTGCCTAACGATAAAAACCTGCTCACTTCTGGAGTCAGCCTCAACAGGCCGGTCACAGAACTGCAGTTCAGTCACATTTTACGCATCGAAAGAGAAAGCAGGAGGTTGGCCCTTGGTATTTGGTTCATGTCAAATAAAAAAGCTCAATACACTTCTTTAAGCTCAATACACTATGACAAAAATTCAAATCAATAGGATTTGTTTATTTTTTTAAACGTCTACACATTAGTATTTATCTTTTAATCAAAAGCATCAATATACTGTGTATAGAAACAATCAACATTTTTTGCTGCTGATTATAGATAGCAATAACTGGACATTAAAAACCTAGTGAAATACACTCTGTTGAGAAAATTCTGTTGTTAGTCAAATTAAACTGTTAAATTTGCTTAAAAATAAAAACAGAGTCTGCCTGGAGTTTAGTCTAGAATCCAGAAAAAAAGTTAACACATTTTTTTAAATGCACTTCATTAAGTGTACAAAGCAAAACCAGACGGAAAACCAATAAAACAAGAATATTACAGAGTAACTGCAGGTTTCTTCATTCAGTTGAAAAGTAAAATATATGCATTTCTCCAGACCAGATCTTTGAAGTTATTCAAACAAAGATGCTCTTAGATCAATATCCTCTCATCCCAAATGGGATAGCTTTTGCTGAATGGCTTTGTTTTGGTTTTAACAAGACCCAACAAGAGAAGCATGTTTGATAAATCACAATCACACCTTTAACTCGCTATCTTGAACACTTAGATCTAATTAACACTGTTTATAAGCTGGAAAAATTAAGACATTTTGCTTCAAGTCGCAAACACATAAGTACATTGTACTGTAACTGTTCCTTCAGTATTCAGAGAATGAAGGTTACCTCTAATAAACTCCTGGAAGGGAAAACAAACCCTCTGTATGCATGTATTATTGTGTTTGAGAGCATATGGTCAAAGTTATTTTTAGTTGACTGAACTATTGGGTTTCATTAAGTCTGCAATGAGGGTCCCAGACGGCCAGCCAGGGTAAAGCCCACGAGGCCCAGAGCGGTTTCCTGCTTGTGCTGTGACGCTGAGATGGAGCGCACATATGCACACACGCAATGAACATACAGAATGACTTCTTTGTACTCTGTGATGCCATGTTTCTCTGCTGACAACCTTTTCCCCCTTCAAAATCCCTGTCCTCATCTGTTTAAGTTGGCAAGAATGGTCTTTGAATAATCTGCTGCGTCTCTGCCAAAAGGGTAGTTCTGATTAGACACTGCAGGGTTTTCTGATACACACGAGTCCCTGCTGAGCTTAGCTACAAGGATTAGAGGTATTTCGTGTCCTATTTCTCTGATAGCAGTCCAAAACTCAGACATCTTAAATCTTCCTGCTCTTTAATATCAATTTAAACAACGTCCCCAATGGGAATGTTGTAATTATAAGTAAATAAATGTGAAAAATGTTCCCTGTTTAAGCGTTTGCTCTCGTTTATCTCCATCAGTAAGATTTGTGTCTTGTTTTGGAGGGTTTTTGACTCTTTGCTTCCCCCTGAGGGTATTGGAGGGAATTGTGCATACTCTCGCTCTTCATAGGGAGTTGAACAGTCATGCTGCTTGGCTAGAAAACGAGGTTGTGCAAGATTTTTGCCTATTAATTTATTCCAAGTTTAGTAAATGTAACATGCTGTGGGTCATGTTAATTTATTAATGCATCCACAATTCAGCTTAAATGTGCACACACATGCACACTAGATAACATAATTGGCACAGATGAATACATTTCCATAAAATCTGCTGTAATATGAAAACTCTGTGGTGATTTTTTCCAGGAGTAAATTCCATATATTCTTCATTTTTCTTTCATTTAGTTGCAAGAGTAACACATTTGACCTTTATAACAGTACACATAAATGAACCTACTACATATAAAAGAGGTTTCACTGGTAACAGCTGGCAGCAGTAGTGATCTGTTGAGGTATTCAGTACAGCACAGGTTGGTTCTCTAATAAAAGGGATTTCAGAAAAGGTGTTTGCTTTTAAAAAGCATAAAAAGCACTAAAATGTATTTAGTGAATGTCATAAATTCTGAATGATAGTAAACCAGCTGGCACCAGGCAGTTGATTTTTTTCTCACATGTAAATGAAACAAAAGCAAACACTCAATTAAAGTCCTAGACTGTTTCTCTTTGTCCACACACACATGCACTCATGCACACACACACACGCGCACACACACAAGCATGTGCGCGCACGCATACATGCACACATTTCCATTTATAGCCATAAGCTTAGAATATATGCATGAAATGAAAGAAAAATACTGTAAAACCTCTCGTCCTGCTTGAGTGGAAAACTTCATTATAGCTGAAAGAAAACGGTAAATAAATAAACACTAGATGAAAATGAAAAATTACACACATAAATGTTAGCATGACATTAAAATCCAGGGACAATTTAGCAATCAGGTTCAAAATCAAACAATCAAAAATATTTAAGGGAATAATGGGTATATATTATAGCTCCATTTATAGGAAGTGTGCAAAAGTGACAGTAATTGTGTTGTATTTATTGTGTAATGATTATAATGAAAAATAATGAAAGGTTTACATCTACAATAATATAAAAAAACACTTTTTCATATTCATTATGCTTAATATATAATTGTTTACTTTATTTTTAACATTTGTTTGTATTTAAATGATTGTATAGAATGTTTGTATCCAATTTTAAGCTTCAGCCAATCAGACACCTTCACTAAGGCCATGCCCCACCTCTGTGGGCAGTTTCCCTGAGGACTGGCAACTCCCATTTTAAGCTTCACTTAACTTTGTCAGAAACCTATGGGTGACATCATGATTTAATTCAAGGACAGAGCGTGACGTTGAGAATAATATTTGATGCTAAAAGAAATGTTGAAATGAGCCAAAAATGTCCTAATTAACTTTAACATGGCACATGAAAATTTCCTTTGATGAAGTGAATTTATTCGTTCTGTTTCTTGACTTTGTAAAACACTTTACATTATCTTGACTGATTACACTCTTCCTCTTCCAGTGCGGATGAAAACACTCAGCTGCATGTGTAGGTTGAGTCCTCTGGTTCTTTCCGTCCGATTAATTTATCGCTCCTGCTGCTTGATTGAGCTTTGCCTTTTTCTGTGCTGTACATTAAACATGGTAATTAAAGATGCATGATGTAGGGAATATCAAATATTCCTTTGATATCACTGCAGCACGTTGAAAAATTATTAATAGATGAGGCAAATGTAATCACGCTAACTCAGTCTCTCTAAATAACACACGCTGTATGTATTTCAGTGAGAAGCAATATTTAAACAATTAACAGGTAAACAAAGGACGTTTTATTGGTTGTTTGACGGTATGAATTTAAATACAGATATTTTTTATCTTCACATTCTATGATATTTTACAACACCTGGCAAATAAAGAAAGAAATATGTTTGAAAACAAGAAAAGATAAAGCAAATACATTTTGTCCAGTCCTCTCTGTTTACACAAATGAATTCATTAAGGCATTTACTGAATGAATTTACAGAAGTGATTCAAAGATGCTGAATAAATTTAAAATGTCAAGGTTAAACTGGCAGCACCTCAAGGATAGCTTTCAGCTGCTTAGATCTGCTCATCAAAACCTTTCACAAATGCTAATGATGAAATGGCTTTTTCAGCAAGGACAAACATAATTAAGATCACTTTGTGATGTCAAACAAAACAAGATTTTGTTCTCTTCTTTCATACATTCATCCTTTTTTTGTTACTTGCTTAGCACTGGTCACGGTGTACTATTGGATTCACACAATGGATAATATGCAGGGTACACCCTGGACTGGTCGAGAGTTCATCAGTCTTAAGGACGTTAGAGAGAGTAAATCTTCAAATCACCAAAAGCATGTTTTTGGATTTTGTGAGGAAACCCACGCAAACTAGAAGAGATCATCTACTCAGCTAGGCCTCTGGCTGGCCTCTAATTGACATTTCTAGATGTTGCAGCAAAACTTACTATGAATATTAATTCAACATTTCATATTTAAAGCATATTCCAGCATTAACCTTCATCCTTGTCAGCATGTGATAGTTAAATACGTCTTTGATGTAACATTGTTCAAATAAAAGTTAACCCTTTAACCGCCACGCCAAAAAAAAGCAATTTAATTTTTTTTGTAGTTTTTAGCTCCTTTTATTTCTAATCTCCACATGCAATTTTTCCTCATCCAATTTTTTTTAAATATCAATGACTACCAAGCTGTTGTTATAACTTTCAGTAGTAAAAGTACTGTACACATATTGGAAAACATTCCCCAAATTAACTGATGATAAATACTAAAATATTTTGAAAGGTATCACTTTAAATATTTCAGGTTTTCATCTGACATTTTTTGCTTTAAACCTGTAAACAAAAAGTGAAATAAGTTTCAGTGACTCCAGATTTGCTCAACCGTTTGGTTTGGCGTGCAGTTAAAGGGTTTTAAGGATAAACTTCTCAGTTGTGCATAGTGCATTTTTGGTCATCATTTCAAGCATTTTTTTAACTCTGTTCAAAGCTGCTATGTGCTTATAACAACCATCTGTCGCACTTACTAAGTTCAAAAAACTTGATTTGCGAAAAATTCAAAAATAAATAAATACTTTTTTCAAATTTTTTATGTTTTTCCTTGTAAAGTGTTTTTCATTGCTTCAATACAAAATTATGACTGAACTAAAATATTATGCTTCTATTTAAAATATTTACAGTTACATTTATTATCGTCAGCTTTTTTAAAAACAAACTGAAATAAACTCAAATGACAACAGAATCTTGATTGCTGATGACAAACTAAAATTAAAATGAACTAATTTCAGACTTTATACAACATATTTTTTATCTGCAGGTACATCTGAAGGAATGTTTCCTTTCTGAAACCATCTGCATATGACTATATCACAATTTAATTTTTAAATATGCAACTATCTTGAATAAAAAATTGAAGTCACAACAAATACTTCTTTTTTAAAGGTGCACTATACTCTTTTTTCTTTCGACACACTGATCCAACCAGATCCTGGCAGAACCATAACAAACTTACAGCCAATCGGCATAAGTCAGCAAAATAGTGGTTGGGTGCTATTGGTCGAAAGGCATTTTTCTTTTTCTGATTTCGAATACCATCACAGGCTCTAAGAAATTGAATACTGCACCTGTACATGGATTTAAAATGCAGTTAACATTTTAAAATCCATATTTGGCAACCCTCTGTTCCAGATGCAGCATCAGTATGCGATTCTGTACAGTACATTTGGCCTTGAAATGTGCAGTGCTTTTGCTGTTATGACACCTTCTCAGGTTGAGTCCTGCTTTACAGTGTTCTGATATAAATATAACCGACGGAGAAGGGAGGTGTTGTTCTATTATCAACTGCAATGGATGAGTCAACAGCTGCCATGTTTGATCTAGACAACATTCTCTCAGACAAGCTCCTACACATATCTCCTGGCTGGATTTCAATTGCTTGAACCTGATGCCCTGCACGATCAGCTGTCCACGAACAATGTTTAAGGCATTGCCTCCGAGAAGTTCCTTTTGTTTAGATGTTACCTGCTGTAAGGTTGCAGATAACAAATAACACAATCTCTTATGCATGCTTTTTGCAGTCCTTGCACTCAGAAGACCAGTTTGCATCACATTTGAATATTTTTTGCGACTCAGTGATCTGAGTGAGATTCATGCTGTCTTCGGTGAACAGACAATTGACAGAGTCATGGTTTGTGTTTCATCTGATCTCATTTCCTCTCAGTGTTGCTTTCCTCCGTGGCAACAAATTTTATTTCTGCATTAGCCGTGCGAGAGGTCACACTGCTGTCCCTCACTTTGTTTCTGAAGAGGAAGGGGAAGGTCTTCCTGAAGGACTTGCGGAAGCTGGCACCCATAAAACCGTAGACAATAGGGTTGATGGAGGAGTTGGCGTAGGACATGCAGTTAGCCCAGGTCTTGATCTTGTATGTTGCGTAGTTGGCCTTGAAGTGGGGATAGAATGATTGGAACAGGACAAAGATCTGAATGGGACCCCAGCAGATGGTGAAGAGGACGACAATGACTACTACCATTTTAGAAATTTTGCTCCTGATGGAGATGGTCCTCTCTGAGAGAAGGTGGACCTAAAACAAACAATGTTTTAAAAAGAGGGTGAGTCAAATCTCAAGTCGGCTTAAAAGGGACACATGTTCAGTCTTGCAGGAATGAGAAGAGGTAATTTTTCTCTCTCACGGCTAATTTAGTATTTATTCAACCTGAGTACATTATTTTATTTTCATAATATATTTATACACAAAACTTTTTAAAAATTGTTTAATTATCTTATCTCAAACTTAATTCAATTGACTAAATTCTGAATATTTGATTACATATTTTATGGAAAATTCCTAAACAAATAAACATATAAAACATACATATTGCTTCCTTTGAGATAATTAAATAATTAATATTTTTATGTTAATGAATGCCTTTTAAAATAATTCATATATGATCTTTTTAAATAAAAAGTTTTTCATGAGAAGTTCTTCTGCTGTGGAAAGAGATTTCAGCCTATTTGAACTAATATAAACATCTGTGAAAGCGAGTAAATTTGGTAGCATTAAATGATGCTCTGCATGAACCCAAAGCTCCAAAACAATTGATGTTGTGAATCTATCAGCAGTGTAAATTAGTCTAATAATTACAATTATAATTGTTACAACCCATTTAAAGTAAAAAAAATGTGCTAAACAAAAACAACATGAAATCATAATTATTTAGCATGCTAATAAAATAACTCCTGGATTATAATTGAGATAATTTAGTTTACATTTTTATTTATAAAACATTTTCATAGTTTCACAGATATCACTAAATTCAATGGAACCCTGTTTCTCGCAGCACAGTAGTGTTGATCAGCGAGTTGGTTTTCAGAACCAATATGTTCTTTTGTAAACAAAAGAAAAGCTCAACCCACATTTTTTCTTGAAGCACAGACAGTTCTGTTTCTGAAGACAGCGCACTATCAGCTGAACAGTGGGGGGAAAGAACAAAACAGAGCAGACTGAATGAGTGGGTAGCTGGAGAAAACGACAGTAATTATAACTGTCTATTGTAAGAGTTCAAAACCACTGGGGCCCGGCCCAAGCCTGTAAACGCATTGTGTGTATATATGTATGAGATTTAGGGGCTAATATGTTTAGGTTTGTTAGGTTATTTTTATTATTCAAATCTGATGTGGAAAATATCTTTTTCTTAGGAACAATATGTATTTTTATGACAAACTTTTTAGAGAAATCTAAAGGTTTGGTCATATATAAACTATTGAACCAACTAAATTATCTGTAAATATCTCCCCTAAAATGTGAAATTCATGCTAAAAGTCCTATAGTTTATTCATAGTTATTTATTCATCAATTTCTAAATGAAAACAACAACTATAGGGCCATCAAAATTATATATTGAGGTTTTAGTGTCAGGTTATGGGAGGTTTGGGATTGACCTGCTGTCATTTGTTGAATCCAGTTATTTTTAGCATTTTAAAAGATGATGGGGGTACTTCATATTTCTTTATTATATGTTATAGGATCGAATTCTGATATTTGGATTTACTTAACTGGTTTCAGCGCTTCAGCACATCATTTTTACAATTATCTACACATTGACCTGCGAACAAGAACTTTTATGGTTGACTTCTTCAAATCTTCAAATTTAGCAATCTTGTCACAAGTCATGCTTGGTTGTCACTGTCAGCTTTGGTTAAATAAAAAAGGTTACTGGTATGTTTTTAAAGAATAAAAGGAACCAAGACGCTCGAATTCTATCACGAGCGGACTTGTTGAATTATAGATTAAAGCTGCCATGCAGGCTTTTATATCTAGTGAGAGAGTGTCCTCTCTGACACCTTGCTCAAAGATCTCACCTGGTGGTTGTTATCCACTGGCTCCACAGAGGCCTGTCCCACTCTCTTCAACATGAAGGAATAACAGAAGGAGATGGTAATGACCGGGAGAAGATACACAGCTATAAACTGATAGAGGATGAAAGCTTTTTCATGGGCCTTTGATGGAAACCTCTCCATGCAGTATTTTCTTGGTCCATACCAATAGCCGTCCTCAAGCCTCTGATACAGGAAGATTGGGATGGAAAGAAGGAAGGAACCTATTTACATAAAAGAAGGAAGACGGGAAATTGGAAAGAATCTTCAATTTATATAGTTGCTTAAGAATAAAAAAGTACACTTAGTCTTAGTGCAGGTTTGTCCTTGTGCAAGCTAGCCACTTGAAGATGATTTAAAGGAGCATTTGCATTAATTCCACGGCATGAAATGAACATTTATTTGAATGTAAATACTAGTGACAGGAGTCAAGAGACAGGAGTCAAGTCTTAACAAACCGAAAAATTGTGTAAAAAAATGATGGAAGTGAAGGCTACCTGATTTAACTTTGTCATATACACCGACTTTAAAAATATTTATTCATTAATGCATATTCTGCTGTATGACCAGTTTAGAGGTCACTGGAGTCAAATAAACAAAATCTTATTGAGATGTTCACTTGTCCGTAGTTACTGTTTTAACTTGTCAAACTAACCAATTGTTGAATTCTACTGGCAAGCTTTCCAGACTGGACTATAATGAATTAAAATTGAACCGAATCTCCAGAAGGAGTCTCCAGAGTCTGATTTAAACATCTTTCAGCCTCATCTATATATCTCAGTTGGTATTACAACCACTTCCCTTAGAAGTGAGTGCTGCCCTTGGAATGACTGGTGACCTGCGCAGGCTGTACCCTGCCTTTCATCCAAAGGGACCTGGATATGGGCACCAAAATAATCACTGAAAAGGGTAAGCAGGTGCAGGAACAGTTAGGTGATAGAACAAAACACAAAATAATAATTAACCAAAGAAATACTTGTTTAGGAGTATTGCAGGAGGTTGGCTTACAGTAAATTTTTGCGTTGTCTCATTTTTGTGTACAATATTTCAAGTTTAAGTTTAAGGTTTTTCCCAACACACTATAACGTTTTAACCCTCCGTAAACCCAAACTAACCAAAAATGAATTAAACCTTCGGAAAATACGTTTTTAAACCAAAGAGGTAAACTAACTTTAGAAACAGATATTTGGTCATTTTTCTAAATTTTCAATCAGATTATATTGTAAAATACCTTAGATAAACTCAACACTTGATGTTTCTGTATAGTTTTCTTCTCGTCACTTAAACATCTTAATCAGATTTAAACATGTATGAACAATTTAATGTTAGGAAAAACTTTAAAAAGAGATTTATCCTTTTGCTATTCTTGCCATTGTGCTGCCTTATATTGTTATATGTAAATAAATACACAGTAAAGAAGATTGCTGTTTGAAAAGTTGTTTAATGGTTCATGGGGTTATATCTGCTATCTAGTGCTGTGGCTAAAGTTACATGCACATTGTAGGTCTTAAAAAGCAAATACAATTTTTCCAGATCTGATTTTTTTAATTTGTGTGCAGCTGTTCACATGTTTTTACTCGTCCAATTCCAGTGTAATCAGATCCACCTCCTGAAATGAGCTAATGTTCAAGATAATGGCCATGCAGCTCACTATTTGAAAGGAACAAAGTGAGGTTTTCAAGCCCAAAATAATATTATTGTTATATAGTTGTGATTATGCCATTTTAAAAATATTTTATTACCAGAGAAGGTTAGGCGGAGATGAAAAAACTGAAAAATATCATTTTCTAGGCCAATCATGTGCCTTCACAGACAAGGCTGAACTGATGTACAGGTATGCATAATTCGAACACTAAGAGGAAGTTTCTGCCTTAATCGACCTATAGAACTTCATACATTTAGTGTTAGGAAAATAATTGGCATGAATCAAAACTTTTCTGAGTGACTTACCAATCCATATGCAGATGCTCACAATCATAGCGACACGAGGGGTTCGATGGTGTAGAGACTTCAGAGGATACACAGTCACGTAACATCTATCTCCACTCATGGCTGTGAGTGTGATACATGTTGCTTGTACAGTCACCTACACAGCAGCAAACATTCATAATGCATTCATAACACAATCAGAAAAATGTAAGAAAATGTGCTTTTTGAATTATAGTGTACATTTGAAAAGTCTAATTGCTTATCTTAACCAGATGGAAGGAGAGGCTTTTTTGAGAATAAAGAGAATCGTTCTGCATTGTATATTTATATCTGATTATAATCTAATAATTTAAAAAAAAGTGTGTTGGTCTCAATCTAAGGAAATATTTTTATTCACCAAGGAAAAAGTTTCAGATCACTATCTGAACTTTAACTGGAAATATACACAATTAGGGAAGATGGAAACCAATGCTGAGTTGCTGAGCTGTACTCTGCTGTTTGCACAAATTGTCCATTCTTGTAATTGCTGACAACTTTCTAACTACAGTATGAAGAGCCTGCAAATGAGACGGGGCCATAGTTTTCACATTTAATTGCATCCGTTGTACAGCTACAGAAAAGTAAAATTGAAATGAATAAAACAACAACTCATTGTTTTTATTCAAAGATGTTTTTGTATGCTTCTTTCCCCTTTTTTCTAGGTCTTTTACATAAAAAAAGACACATTGTCCTACTTCCTCAGTCAAAGATTGATTCACACGTTCTATTATCAGTTTGAAAAGAGGGGTGAATCATGGTTTTCTAAAGACACAGAGTTCTTTATGCATGAAATGTAAAAGCAAGCTTTGTATGTCTCAGAGCGTTTCTAGTCACTTCTTTTCTTTTTTTTGATGTATATTCTACATGGGGTTGAAATAAATTGAAAGGTTGATGTTTAGAGAGGATTAGTCTTTTTTTAAGTGGAGTAGAGAGGAGGCTCAAAGACTATTGCTAGAAGAGCTTTAAAAATATACAGTTTTTAATTGATAGCTCAGCTCAGAAAAAGCAAATAACATTATTCACATGATGATCGAAGCTGTTTTTAAATTTGGTTCCATAAAAATTGTTTCATTACTGGGTTTCATGACTGGCTAACCCATTCATAAAAATTCAGTAAAGGTCTAAAAACTAGAGAAAAATATAGTTTGCCGGTGACCGTACAGTGGTAAATTAATAGTATATTTTATCATTGTATACATTAATATAATAAATGGGATTTGTTGCTATGAAATAGAATGTACTGCACAAAAGCTTCTTCAGTAATGCCACTCAAACCCCATATGTTTAAATATTAGGATAATCCTTACCTTATTTTGCCATAATTCACAATTGCTTCAACAAGGACAGATTCAAACACCAAGAAAAAAAGAATTGTGTTTTAATATATATAAAACTCATTGAGTCCCTTTTGAATATAACTTTTACTTTATTTTTATAAAGCTGTCTGTTTAGCTAGCCAGCGAATCTAAAGTACCTTGTTTTGTATTGTATAAGAATTCATACTTTGAAACAAGTCGTGAAGATATGTGTGAATATATTGTAGCTGAAAAGAAATGCATTGTGAATGTTCACTCATATCTGAACATAATGTGCCACTCACTATTCACAACTGCTAGTGGAAGCAACAGCGAATTCAGGATCAAAAGGCACTTGTAGTGGCTTTCTTTTCATTTTACCTTGCGAATACATGGCATTTTGATTTGATTTGTCTGACTCAGACCAAAAAGAAAAAAAATGTCATGAAAAGTCTTCAATTTCATTCAACCGAGGACACTTGAATTGTTGTTGTGCACTACTGTAGAGGTGTATCTAGTGTTATCTGAAATCAGAGGTCATTGTTTTGACATTTCAAATTGTTTATCCAGAGAGCAGCATTAATTGGAAATCAAATTATTATCAGTTGGGGTTAATGCCTTTTTGATATGTAGTTTCTGTGTAGGTTTAAACAGAGATTATTCTACAGTGATTTTCTACTCTAGTGTGCACTGTAAAAACACAGTTGATTGACTTAAATTTTTTCTCAAAAGTTTTTCGCTTAACCGGCTCAGTTTTTGTTGAAAAGTTGTTGAATGGATTAATATTTTCAAATTGAGTTTACATTCTGGTGTGGCTGTTCAGTCAAAAAAGTTGACTAAATGTAAAATTTATGTGGAATTATGTTGAGTCAAGTAAATTATTAGAATGTGTGGAACAGTTTAAATTATGTCAAATTTAATGTGGGTAAATAAAGAGTTTGAACATGATTTCAGCTAATTGATTTAAATATGGAGCATCACGGTGGCGCAGTGGGTAGCACGGTCGTCTCACAGCAAGAAGGTCGCTGGTTCTAGGCTTGGCTGGGGCAGGTGGCATTTCTGTGTGGAGTTTGCATGTTCTCCCCGTGATCGCGTGGGTTTTCTCCGGGTGCTCCGGTTTCCCCACAAGTCCAAAGACATGCAGAATAAGTGAATTGAATAAGAACAATTGCCCATAGTGTTAAAGTGTGAATCTGTGTGTGAATGTTTCCCAGCGATGGGTTGTGGCAGGGAAGGGCATCCGCTGCGTAAAACATATGCCAGAGAGTTGGCGGTTCATTCCGCTGTGGCGACCCCGAAAGGGAATAAAGCCGACATGAAGATGGATGGATGGATGGATTTAAATATGGTTGCTTTTTTCTGAGAAGTCAATTTGTTGCTCTTGCGCATTGTTTGTTTATGTTCAAAAGTCAAATTTCAAAAGCACGAAATGTTTATATGCACTGCAATAAAAGAATCTAATGAAATGTTGACAAGACGTGAAAGGTTTGTTTACTCAGTTTTTTCCTAAGATGTAATTCAGTCAGTGAATTTATAACATTCAGTCAATGTTGTGTCAAGCTGTGTCAGAGTGATGTTTTGAGTTAATAAAAACTATTTGTTGAGTCAATTTTGGAAAGACAATCTTGACTCAATGTAAATTTTCTGTGGAAGTTTTAACTCAATTGTACATTGAGTCAAGTACATTTTTAGATTCTGTAAATCAGATTAAATTATGTCAAATCTAAAGTGGGTTTAAGTCTGCTTGAGTCGGCTTGACTTAAGCTAATTCAATTAAATATGATTGTCTTTTTTGAGAAAGCCATTTGTTGCATTAGTTTTTTATGTGTCCAAAGTCAAATTTCAAAAGCACAAAATATTTTTATGCACTGTAAAAACCCAACTAATAAAATGTTGACTAAGCTTAAAAACGTTTTATTTTTACTTTATTTTTTCTGAAGGCGCAATTCAGTCAAGAGTTGTTGACTGAACTAATTAAACATTCTTAGTGACTGCTGTTAACTGAATTTTAAAAAGTATGTTCAGCCAATTCTCGTGTCAAGCTGTGTCAGAGTGAAGTGTTGAGCCAATTAAAAAATGTTTAATGAGCCAATTTTGAGAAGACAAATTTTTGCTCAATAATCACACGTTGAGTAAACTATTTATTTAGAATGGTAATTTTGCAAAATCTGAATGGCCTGACTCAGAGACCACCTGATCTCCAGAGTGAATTCAACTGAATTTATTCCTCATTTTAAGCTGATGGGTGGTAGGTTTTTTGCTTTCTCACTCCAGCTGAGATGGTTTTCAGTCACCGCTGTGTAGATCTTAGTCAGTGTCCAAATCCATTTATTGCTCCTGGGTGACTCTGTTGGGTACACTATTGAAGTCCACAATCCTATCAGCATTGATTTCTCCTACTGTTCACTTCAGACAGTGACTTTGCTGGTTTGAACTCTTTTATCAATTCTGTGATAATGCAGCATGCAGCAGCCTTTACTTTGTTTATTATGTAAAGTTATATCTTAACTAAAAATAATACAATAAATGCATGTGATTCTTTTCTTACCTGTTGAAGAAAAGCAACAAACTTGCACATGAAATCGCCAAATATCCATCCGGGCAGAGGGTAGAGGGTGGCAGTGAACGGCACGCAGCACAGGAGAAAAATGATGTCGGTGGCAGCCAGGTTTGCTGAGAAATCAAATATGCAGTCACTGAAAAAGCAGCTTTTTTTCTATAACACATATCCCCTTTGTGCAACTATTAAATTAATTAGAGTTATGAGGTGTGAAATAATGCTGTACACAGAAAAGGTGGTGAATGCTAAATGTCACTGAACAAAAATGGTCTGGGAGCACCGTGAAAATCCGTTTGAGCCATCTGGTTGTTAATCTTACTTCTTTCCATGACATGTTCAGAATGGGAAAAAGCATTATTGTCTTTTTTCATCTTAAAGCAGAAATACTACAAATAAAGACTATGCTAGAGTGCTTATTGCATTCTCGATTTGTGTGTTTTATGGCATTTCCGAACACTCTCTTGAGATCCTTGTGCAGTGTTCCATGGGGAATGCGATAATGATTAGTTGCACAACCACAGCAGAAGATCATTCTGTGGCTAATCAATCATGTGTGGTACGAGAAGAAATAATTCATCTCAGTACTTGAGAAAAATGAGATTCAACTCATTGTACTTCACACATAAACACACTGATGGAGTGCTTTAAGAAGGAATAGTGGTTAATGCTGCTGCCTCTCAGCCAGAGGGCTTCTTGTTCAAGAATGATTGAGTGGAGTTTGCATATTCTCTTGTGTTTGCATACAGGTTTTCCTTCGGGCACTTTAGTTTTCTCACAGTCCAAACACATGCAAATGATATTGATTATGTCAGAATGGTGAGTGAATGTGATCCTGCATTGGATTGATGGCTTGTACATCATTGTGAAATTAAGACAATTACTTGTTCTGTATGTGACAATGAGTGATTAGTTACTTATTAAGTACTTTAAATAACCACAAAAAAGCTAAATAAAAAAAAAAACTTGATAATGGTTGCCTCAGCATATCAACGAATAAAATATCACAACAAAAATGTTTTATTGAAGAACAAATATAATGTGTTTTAAAAATTATTAAAAAAAAATCCAAAATGTATTGCGTATTAGTAAAATGGCATTGCCTGTAACTCACCAATGTAAAAGTTAGTTGCCGTTCTCATTTGTCTGTGTTTTGAGACGACGTAGATGACAAGAGAGTTTCCGATCAAGCCCACCAGCATGATGAGAGAAAAGAAGAGCGGAACCAGCCAGGCGTCTGTCAGGAACGGGTGTTCCTCTTCTTCCAAGTCCTCCCCAGAGGTGTTTCCAAAGGAAATGTTCTGTAGCTCACTAGAGTTCCAATCAAACATGTTTCACACTTAACAGACTACTTAACAGAAAAGGAAAAAGGGAAATATCTTGAAACAACAATCCTCATTTCTCAACATCCAGGAGCCATCAATGTCTGGTGCTGTAAGTTTTTCTTTTTTTTCATAGTAGTTTAACTGCTTGTTGCATGAGATTACTGTAATTTTCTGACTTCCCTCCAGCTCTTTAAAAAAGGAGCCCTGCGAACACCATCCACTCAAAGGCAGAGTGGATTTGCTCCCATTGGCTTTATACACAGCTTGCGAACACGTGGGCAACAGAATTGTAGAATGAAGATCTGATGTCAGGTTGCCTGGTAACAGTCTCTCTCTCTCTCTCTCTCTCTCTCTCTCTCTCTCTCTCTCTCTCTCTCTCATTCCATTGCTCTGTGTGCGGACTGCTCAGAGAAGAAAATATAAATGTGGTATTTACCATGCAATATACACATAGCCTTAAGGTATAATTAGAGTGATCAATGTGATACAATTTGTTACACAACACAACCTCTTTCTAACATACAAGTTATTGGGTACAGCTTGGGTACAAGCAATTACAGTATATTGGGATTGCCCACTCTACACAAAGAAACTAGCTACATACTTTGCTATTCCACACAAAGTCATGTAAATCAGTTCTGGTGCAAACTGTATCAACCAGCTTTTTTGTTTATTCTGAAAGCGTGAGAAAACAAGAACTCTGACTAGTCATATATGAGCAGAACAGCCTGCAAATTATATATGAGTAGTCAGAGTACTTATTTTCTCAGACTTGTATATTTCTCTCTCATTCTCTCTCTCTCTCTCTCTCTCTATATATATATGGATGGATGGATGGATGGATGGATGGATGGATGGATGGATGGATGGATGGATGGATAGATAGATAGATAGATAGATAGATAGATAGATAGATAGATAGATAGATAGATAGATAGATAGATAGATAGATAGATAGATAGATAGATAGATAGATGATAGATAGATAGATAGATAGATAGATAGATAGATAGATAGATAGATAGATAGATAGATAGATAGATAGATAGATAGATAGATAGATAGATAGATAGATAGATAGATAGATAGATAGATAGATAGATTAAAAAATTGCCATTTTGAACACCATCCACTCAAAGGCAGAGTTCTGGTGCAAACTCTATTTACTGGCTTATTTGTTTATTCTGAGGGTCTGAGTAAAAAGCCCACAATCATGCTTGAATCACACTCTAACTGCTCATATATGTGCACAACAGCCCCTCTGAACACTCATAATCGCATGGAGATCAAACCATCCATCCATCCATCCATCCATCTTCATGTCGGCTTTATTCCCTTTCGGGGTCGCCACAGCGGAATGAACCGCCAACTCACTGGCATATGTTTTACGCAGTGGATGCCCTTCCCTGCCGCAACCCATCGCTGGGAAAGGAGATCAAACCCTCCCATATTATCCATTCAACAGAACTCTCCAATAGAACAATCCAGGCTGTATGTCTCAATGACTCTGAATTGCACTTATTTTGACATTTGTTTAATTTTTACAGCATAAGCTCTTATCCATTCCTCTCCGTGTTGTTGTTCATGTATGGCTAAATTGAGTCAATATTGTCTTTTCAATTAAGGGGAAGGGGTATGGCAAAGCGATGAATTTCCCTCAAAATAAAATGTGCATTTGTGTAAGCATTTGATGCATGTGTAACTTAGCATCTATAGAATAAAATCTAAAGAGTTGAATTTGAATTGAGTGTATTTGACCTTGAAAAGTATGTTGAACCTTTTTGTCACATTGAGAAAGAAACAACAAAATAGTATTTTGAGTTTTGTATTGCAAAATACAAATATTTATTCCAAAGTTTTCATAGAAATTGGTTGTTTGTTTTGATATATTAGCTCAGTTTGAGTACTTTTCCAGAGAAGGACGAAATGGACTCTCGATAGAGTTAATCTTACTAATTTTGCGGTGTAGAGATGAAGTATTCATGCTTTATGTTCCCATTTCTTAGTTTTGTAGTTTTACCTGTACACTTTCCAACACTTTTCTAAAGAGTAGGAGTAAGATAAGGGGTATGGCTAACTGTAAAAAAAGGAATTTGGTCCTTAATATATGAAAAAGAGTCAAGAAAGTTGGTTTAAAATGTCTATTTTCCAATTTTAGTTTTGCTCCAGTTAATGCCTTCTGTGAATTGTCAGCTGTCAAGACTCTCTCAATGTTCGCTGCCTTCAAAATCTACCTCATGTCAAAGTCAGCGATGTGCATGGACTGGATTCAGAAAATTGAATGAGAAGCGCAGGTCTCCTATAAAGGCAAATTTGTTTTTGGTGTTGAATACCTAAAAATTGTTTAACCCTTTATCCTTTAACAGACATTAAACCATTACCATCCACAATTTATGTTTTTAAAAATATTTAATCCTGTTTAAATTGACAAAAAAAACACCATAAATGTTCACAGAAAAAATGCTTGTGAAATGTAGCTTTCTAGTGATTCTGTATAACAATTTCTCTTAAAAGTTGTTCCTGCAGATGTGTTGCAGTAAACTCCATAAAACAGATCAGCAAAAATTCTGTCGTCTATGCTATGTTATAAATAGCAAGCTAATTATATTGTTATGTAACACCATGTTATCGATCTTAGCGCAACATCAGAAAATAGAGTAAAGTCTGCAGCACTGAGATGTACTCATCCCCAGAGTCAGGATGTGAGCTAATGCGAGGCTTGGAGCTTTTCATGATCGATGCTTTGACACTTCCCTTTGATTACATGGTCTGGGATGTACAAAGCAGGAAACTTAACTTTAACGCATGGAAAAACTAACATCTTTTTATCTCCGTTATGTTTAATTACCTGAAAATTGGCAGCTCTGATCATTTAGCATTCCATATTCAGCTTCATTATAAATGTTCGCTATTTATATGAAAATCTTGCTCAACAAATTTTCTGACTGTTAAACAAAAATAATTTTTCTCAGAGCTTTGATTAGACATTTTGTTCTGTACTCATATAAGAGTTCATAATGAACATGAGCTTGTATAATGAGAATATAATAGTAATAACATCAAAGTAAACCGAATGAACGCTACTTATGTAGCTATCGGCTGTAGAAAAGCAGAATATATTTGTGCAGTAAACAGGAAAATAAAATCTATACATTGCATTTCAACCCTTCATACTGGAGTTAATCAAGATTGGCAGATGACACATAGTCTCTTAGCTTGCACTTCACTTGGAATTGGTTTTCTTTTCAATTTGTCTTTGCTAGAAGCCTGTGGTCACAGTGGACCTGGCTGGATGTCTTGGATCTCTGACATTAAGATTTCATGTTTACGGATTAAAAACCCCTCTTAGAAACATGAAAAAGCAAAAAATGCAGCCTATAAAACTTTGCTTTTGATTTTCTTTTTCTGTACAAAGTAATTCAATATATCAAAATATCAAATATTATTAAATCAAACATAAAATAATATCAATAATATAAAATATATACATTTCCTGTCTTACATTGTGTCATAGAATCAGGATCTCTTTCAAAGGTTTGTTACTAACTTGATTCAGTACAGTAAATGTAGCATTCCTTACATCTATTTTTAAACAGGCTTATCTCATTCTTAACCTTCTTCTCGCATGCTGGTGGATCCGGAGTCAGCAGCTGAAGTTCTTGGGAGTACAGTTAAGGAGAGAATAGCTGAAGGGGTTCACCAGGGAGGAAACTGCAGTGCGTTCTCCCGAGAAGTGTAGTCGTCTAGGAAGTTACCATCAGAAATTCTTTTTATGTGCAAAGTGAGATGCTCAGAAGGCTGGTGATTTGCGCGTGATAAGTTCTTGATATTGCTTAGCAGGAACATTAATTGTATTACATAAATGCTACCCAACCAAAGTGTTTTTGTTAAGGTGTAAGCTAGACATTGACACAAAGTGCTCTTTTTTAACACAGATATTGAGACGGAAATTAACAGAAATTTTTGGAGTGAATTTCTAAAATGATTGACCACAACACCTAAAACAAGTAACCTTAAATAGACATTTATATCACGTCTGTATGACGTCTTTTGGTTCAGAACTATTCACGTTAACTGCTCAGAGGGAAAATACACCAGGGGTTCACTTTATCATTCAAAGACGTATTGCTTGGCTTTTCTGAAGTAAAACAAAGAGAAAAAAAGTGAATATGTTCTAATTAATCTGTTACTTAAAAAAAAAAGAAATGTTCATATTCGCGACTTAATTTCACCAGTCAACCCCGGTTGTTTATAGTTTTCAGGAGAAAAGTCGAACAATAAACTCTTAAAAGTTCTGTGAACTTGAAAGCTATTAGAACAATATATATGTTTTGCATAGTTAACATTTTTGTCTAGAATTTGTATCTGTATTGGTTTAACTATGATTTTAATTTGTGAATGTTTGCGCTAGATGTATTATATTTTAACTGAATTTTGCAGATGTAAAATTTGTGATCTTTGTAACCTTGTCTTTATGTTGAATGAATAAAAATAAAAAAGGTACTAAGACTCATCATGCGCTTCGTTATCCTTGACGTATTGCACTAAATTCAAGAATATTTTAATCTATTCTAATGAAAAATGCATTTCAAAAACCTTATGATCATACAAAACATTTTACTTATTAATTGTACAAAAAATGACAATCACTTTACACCACTTATAACTGTTTTCATTTGTACAGTAGTACACATATTTATGACCAAACACCTTCCAAAGGTTAAATTTCTCATAGTAGCCATATCATTTGGAATACTAAGGTTTTTGAAAAGGGGATGTGTCTTAACATCTACTGCTCTCCAAGGTGTATTTTGATTGTATATTACTAGAGTTTTGGAGAAGAAATAAATGAGAGACTGATGTGGGAGGAGTCCTGGCAAAGAACAGGGGCCCAGGTGTTAACAGGGAACCAGACCAGCTGCCACTGGTCTCAACTATATTGTTATTTTTAATACTTTCTCACTTTTTGATCATTTCTTTAGATTAGCTGAAACATAGAATAGAATAGAATGCCTTTATTGTCACTATACACATATACAATTTGCATTATAAACATGTACAATGAGATTAAGAGCATCTCCCTAGTCAGTGCAACATTTAGTAAGGAAAAATACTATAAAGTGTCAAGTACAATAGAAATATCTTTAGTAATAGTGCAAAGAAGAGAGGGGGGAGGTAGGTGGGGTGGCAGTTCTGTTTAAGAGCTAGACAATGTATAGTGTTAAAATTGCAATTGCACAGCAATCATAGTTTTTTCACCTATAAGGTTATTGTCCATGTAAAGTGAAATAAAGTGAGTATATTGCACATGTAGTGAGGTTGATGTGCACACCACTTTATCTGCATATGTGAGACACACTGTCACTCATACACCAAGGAACATGAATTAATCATTGATGTGATCAGTCATTTAATGCTTAACGTTTCATCATGTCACACCTCACAGCACTAAAGGTTACACTGCACAACCACCCTTTAAACTTAGTATGCTGTTTGGTGCTGTTGAAGGTCATTGCAGCCTGTGCATTTGTATTCTGCGCTGGTATTCCCTGAATCTCAGAGGACTTCTGCAGTTCAGCATTCAGATGTGCTGAAGGGCTTCTTTTCAAAGGTGTCATGTACATCAGCCCCCAGGGAGACCAAAGTTCTACGAGCATGCTGGACATCATATCTGCTTCACCAAAGCAGTGTATTGTTTGTTAAGCACTTGTCCATGGAAATAATTGCCAGTGCCTGAGCTGCAAAGAGATGTTTTTTTTTTGTAGAAGTCATGAAATATGAATGCCCAGCAGCAAACAAGACAATGGAAAAATATTCAAGATGACACATACAGAAAGCAAAGGGCCTTTAGTGTGTCTAAAGCACTGCTCAAAAATCAAATTATCATTCTCTTGGGTAATCCAGTAGTTTTTAAAGAATGTGTACTTATTATTCTTAACCTGTGTGGGCACATGAAATGCCCTGACCTTTTCTGCATCTATGATTTTGTGTCTGCCAAAGGTCATAGTACCTTGGGTAAAAAGGAAACCATGCCTAGTAAAAGTGAATAAACGGTCATTTTTCTTTCTCCAGGATGCAGTTAACCTGGTCAAATATTGAATGTAGTTGCTGAGGTAACACTACAAATGGAACCGGATTGCTATTCTAGAAGCACGTGGACATGGTTCACAGGATAAAACAATTAAGAGACGCGATGGGGAAAGTAATTGATGCACCACAACTTTTTCATCCCAAAGCAACCTGGTGCGTTGGGACTGATAGGATGGAAAATATTTGCATTGTGATTACTGAAGGTTGGAAAGTTTCTTGGAATGGCATTCAAGGGGTTTTGTTTCTAAAAATTAAAAACGAAAATCTTGATTGCTAAATTATTCATACCAATGTAAATTATGCTATGCTACAAATATTATGTTAATGGTTTCACAGCTACTTGGTCTGGAGAAATACAAAAGAAAAATAAGTTTTTATTTCAAGTTAACTTTAAGAATTTTATTTACCTGGTTCTGGAGTAGTTGGGGAGTGGCCTGGTATTGGAGTCAAAATGGGAATGAGTGATATAATTCTCCTTGTTAGAAATGATTATTTTTTGTTTCTTCAATATTTTACCCAAATATTTTCATGTAGTGTCTATTTGAAATAGTGAACTATTCAGTACACGCAGAAGGTTGAATTCTAAGCAATATAACGTTTCATATTTTGACTACATTTGTTAAATAAGAGATCAATTAAAGCATTGAATGTGAGCTCTTAAAAATTTATTAAAATATATCTGAAAATATATAAAGGAAAATCAAAATGTTTTGAAATGTTTAAAATATTTTTTGAGAGTTTTATTTGACACATGTGTTAATAAATGTAGCACTTTGGATACAGTTATCATGTATATAAATATATGTCTATGTTTCTAATGTTCATTAGGATTGTCTTTTGCAGGCTGAATCAGTTTTTGGGGTATAATACAAAGTTTATAATTGGGTTTTCAACCAATTCTAGATCTACATCCCATCACATTTCAATGACATAATAGACTACTGTAATCATTACAAAGAAGATAGAAAGCTGGCATAACAAGTTGTAATTGCATTGAAATAAATTCTACAGTCATACCCATGATGTCAACTGGCTTCATAGTGTTGTTGCCATTGTCAGCTTCGTCAGTTAATTATGTGGATTTTTAGATAAAATTATAGTGCTTCTTACTTGTATTAAACTCACCATTCATGCTTAAATGAAAATGTTTTTTTTTTTCACTAAACTGTTGCTGCGCTTTAAACTTGTGTTTTCCACTTTTTCTATGAATTTGATTACTTTTAATGTCTTATCTCTTGCTTTTTAACTTAGATCTGTTTTTATCGTCTATTTTACCTCTACTATGTTATTTTTCTTCTGCAAAGTGCCTTCTTTGCGTATAAACATTTCAGTTTTTTGAAAATGAAAACAATTACCAATTTAAATGTAGATGTTGTGAGAGCCATCTGTCTTGTAAATACCCACCTGGCTCCGTCTCTACCGACATTGCTGAAAAGTGCATCTTTTTCATGGCATGTGTTTTGCTTTTCCTCTCAACAGGGGGCAGAGCAGCTGCCACACAGGCCCAAAATACAAAACTGTGTACATGCCTTTTAAAATGTTTTACCTAATAGAGAATGTTTTTCCGTGTGAAAAAAGTCTGAGAAGACAGATCATCAGGGAACAACGTCAGTGCCTGTTAAATTCCTGTGTGACTCTCACTTCAGTCTTAAATCCAGTGCCAGAAGAAAAAAATCTATCCACCTCATTAAGTCTGAAGCCATTCTCCCAGACTTTCCTAAATGTATTCATCAACATCTCCACATGGATGTCTCAGTGAATACCTAACCAGGTCAGCAAGAGGCTGGCAGACTCTAGGAATATTATGTGCTGCATGATGATGCATGCAATGACTCAAAACTTGCACTTTCCAGAACTTTGCAGGATCATTCATTGACTATTGTAAAATTTGTCAAGAGGTGAGGTTTCATTACCCTGCAAACATCATCACCATATGTGCTCAGACTGTAAA
Source organism: Danionella dracula (assembly GCA_900490495.1). Taxonomy (NCBI): domain Eukaryota; kingdom Metazoa; phylum Chordata; class Actinopteri; order Cypriniformes; family Danionidae; genus Danionella; species Danionella dracula. The sequence goes on from UELW01000744.1 coordinate 777,339, forward strand.
TGACTATAAAGCTTCCAAAAATTAATTAAACTTTTTAAATTAAAATAAAGTAATTATAGTACATGACTACATAACTGGCCCAAACTTCAGCCAAGTCAGTCATTCATTTAATGTCCAGTGTGCGTAAATTAAAAATCACAGTTGTCCTAGATTTGTAAAGTATTGCATTTTTTATCAAAGTCCCTCCCACTTCCCTCCATATATCATTCATTCATTCATTTTCATGTCGGCTTTATTCCCTTTCGGGGTCGCCACAGCGGAATGAACCGCCAACTCACTGGCATATGTTTTACGCAGCGGATGCCCTTCCCTGCCGCAACCCATCGCTGGGAAACATTCACACACACATTCACACTATGGGCAATCATTCTTATTCAATTCACTTATTCCACATGTCTTTGGACTTGTGGGGAAACCGGAGCACCCGGAGAAAACCCAAGCGATCACGGGGAGAACATGAAAACTCCACATAGAAATGCCACCTGCCCCAGCCGAGCCTAGAACCAGCGACCTTCTTGCTGTGAGACGACCGTGCTACCCACTGCACCACCGTGACGCCCCTCCATATATCAGTATAAACAAAAACATATTTTTATTTCACACTGGTTTCTCTGTGTCTCTCACTGGTTTACCAAATATTTTCTTGATTGTTAAGCAATAGGTGGTGCCATAGCCCCGACTCACATCTGGAAAAATAGGAAATCCTTAAATGGTAAGAAGCAATGTTGTAGCAGCTCACACCAGCATAAAATAAGAAAACCCTAATTGATCAAAGCCTCGGTGTAGTAGTTTACACCCGCCTATAATAGGAAATCATTAAATGGTCAAAAGCAATGGTGTAGCAGCTGACACCAGCATATAATAGGAAACCCTAAATGATCAAAAGCAATTGTGTAGCAGCTTACACCCGCATATAATAGGAAATCCTCAAATGGTCAAACGCAAAGATGTAGCAGCACACATCTGCACAACATAGCAATTTCTTATCTACACTTCAATCTCTTTCTTTGTTGCTGATAGGCTAGGAGGCAACAGATCACCAACAGGTAATCCTCACAGTATATTCTATCACACTTTTTTCCCCAGTTATGGAGAGCCAGTTGGTCAAAAAAATATCCATAAATAAATGATGAGTCTCTTTTTAAAGAAACATTACTGTTGTCCTTGGTTCAGTTTTCTCCCATGTTTGGTAACAAAATAATCCACTGGTGTGATGATAAGATTTTTTTAATATTGGCTAAATAATTTCAATAATTAATGAATGAATAATGAATAATTACAGAGATTTGTTATTTGCTAGTCTCACGTTATTGTAAGATAGAAATCCTTTCTTCTGATGACCCGAGTAAAAGCAGTTCTGTTAGGTGAGTAAATATGACAGTTGATTGTGAAAGGAACAAATCCAGTTCAACATAATTATTACTGTGAACCCTTTCTTAACAAAATGCTTTGATTACCTCACAGATGCTTCAGACACTTGAAAACATGTTAGTAGGTCTGCTGCTGATTCAGTTTCCAGCATTTATCATCACAGACTATTTAAATGCCAAAGAAGTCAAAGCTCACTCTTTGAATACTACAATCTAACATAAAAGATTTTGTGAAAGTTCACAGTATGACTATTCAAAATGGTGATTCTAAACAAGCCTTTATAAATACTCTACCTAAAAATCCATAATCACAGCATGAACAGCAGGATAAATGTAATTGATGGCACTGCTGCTATTTGTTTGAGTTGAAGAGATGCAGATTAGAGAGACTAAAAAAGAAACTGATTTACATGATAATTTATAAAAACGTATGACTATGTTCATTGTATGGCATGCTAAAATGAGCTGAAAAATTCTATTTAATTTCATGTAATGGCCAATGTTTAAGCGATAAAGGATTGGTGAAAAATGGGATGAAGTCACATAAATAAAGTCTCTGAAGTCGACAGGTTCAACCTGCCCTGAATCATTTTCTCTGAAATTATAGGCTTTGGTTCACTCAGCTAATGTATCTGTACTAAACATTTGCAAAATGGGTGCAAAGAGTAAAGATCATGGAGTCTTTTTAAAGCTTTGTGAAAATGTGTGAAAAGGGAAAGAATTTTTGGCTTTTGAATTTTCTTTTCATCAGAAAATGTGTGTGACACAGTGCTGGGGATGACCTCTGAATTATTAGTTTGGGTTTGACAAATATCTAATTCATGTCTATTTGTGGAATAGTACTAGTAGAATGCGTTTTCTAGTAGTACAAATATATTCCTAAAATGTCAGTTAATTTGGAAATCAACAAGTTTCTTGTAAATATTACTTTGGTGAATTATAGATTTAATATAAAATAACACAAGTATGATGGTGTCTTTCTCATGTCTTGCTGTGTGCATTCTATAGAGTTAAAGCGTACCCCACCCATTTTTCACCAGAAATGTACCAACTTTGTAGTAATAATTTCACTATAAAAACTCTATATAGAGTAGGATCATATAGACTTGGACCAAAGTCAACTAACACTCAAGATTTAGTGCAATACTCCTTTTCAAATGTAGCCTGAACTAAATAAAAATAGTTCAAATCTAAGTAAGGCCAGTTTAAGAGATTAAATTTAGAAAATAATTCAGTAAAGTGATTTTTTTATCTGCAGCAAATAAAATGTCCTTGTTTACCCTCAATTGTTTGGAGAAACAAAATTGAAGTTTTCATGTGTATAAAAACACAATTATGTCCTTGCTTTCTGCTTTACAACCACCAAGTGAAAACCATGCATTAAAAAGAAAGTGATCCCTTAAATCTAATTATTAGCTGTAGTAATGCCTATGATTACTTTAGTGTTAGCCATGAATAATACATCAGTCTTTGGAGCCCTTTTTGATTAAGTACAGACTATGAATTTCATTATTCATAATTTTTTTGTATATTTAATGAATGTCTAAATGAAATTGCTTTATGTCATATTCTTAATAAAGTTTAGGAGTGTGGAATGTTAAATTAAGATAAGAATAATAAGTGTTGAGTTAAAGGTAAGTCAAGATCAAAGTTATGCCAGATTTAATATAAAGTAAGCTAAAATATTTATCTATATGAATTCTTAGCCATTTTAGTTTTTAAATCCTATTTCGCAGTTGGAGAGTATTTTAAAGCATAAATGCAGCTCTAAAAGAACAATTATCTGCTTTAAGATATTGCAACTGAGACCTCAGAAAGGTCTTCTGAGCATGGTTCAGGGAGCTCGCGTCGGCTAATGGTGTCGAGAAAGAGGCAAGCTGCGGACCTGAAGCTGGTCACCATGCCAACTGCTCTTGTTTCATGAAGCATGCCGTTGTAATCAATTTAGAATAATATAATAAAGAATTAATCACACATTGTGTTGTTGTGCAAGGGTTAAGCTTGTTTTCTTTCAGAGAGCAGCACAACCTGTCCTTGGAAAAATCCCTTTTGAAACAAGACTGTAAAGTTCAATCTGAAGATTTATTTACATCGCCTGTGCATCATGTTGCATGTCAGCTTTATACAAACTGAAAAGTTTTTGTGTTTTGAAGATGGTCAATTTGAACAGCTTAGGTTTAGTTGGCTAGGATTGCTTGTCTAAGTTATTCAAAATCTTTCCACAAAGCCTCTTCGCCATTGAGGTCTTGTATTAAATATTCAGTGATATGTGTAGCGTGATTCTTGCTTTCAATGCTAATAATCTAGTAATTCTATAAACTACATTCTTGCAAGTGTACAATGCAATAGAAATGTGTGGTTTTCATCTCTAAAGAACTGTCATCTTTTTTGGGCTACATGTTCATTATTATTTTAGGTTTTCAATAGTGTGCATGGCTTTCATGTTTTTCCCTTTCTTAGCATCACTTTGCTTTTGATCAATGACAATCACTTCTGACGAACCCCTTATAGTCAGTTCCTCTCACTCTCTTTGCACAGAAGATATGATTTATTTCAGGCATCCTCTTTCTTTTTCCATTTCCAGCCTTTTTTCCACTGCAGCTGGAGTATTTCTTGAAATTTAACTTGAAATTATGGCTCGAAAGAACAGAAATCGAGTGTATTACACAAGCACAAAAAGCTTCATATCTGTAAAAGTGTACCCTCTCTTTGGTGTACCTCTTTGATGTCTTTTGTTAGAAATTATAGATCGAAACATCTTGAAATGATGTGATTCATTTCCTCCGGTGATCTAAAAAAGCGCTGTGCACCAACTTGACAAAACAAGTATAGACAGGGTATATTTGGCACGTGCAGCCATGGTTAGAAATTTTGTTTCTTCCAATTGTTGAAATATAAAGAAAATCAATGCATTTAACTATTGTCATTGCAAGATAAAAAAAATACAAGACACATTTGATTATTTTATATAAGGGGGAAGCTACCATATGAAATTATTGCCATATTATTACATTTGTTTGTTTACAATTGAGATGTAATTTATGTTGAAGCTCAACTAAAATACATCTTGCCTATACAGAAGTTTGAAAATTTAAAAAACTAAAATTAGATTGTGTTTGTCATGCGTAAACAACCAAACAGAAATAAGAGAATTAAAGTGAAAAACAAAATGGTGCGAAAATATCATAAATCGAAAGGTTGCAAGGACCACCTCCTGTGACCTCTTGTCTAATGTCAGTGCTTTGTGAAAATATAATAATAATTATAATATTTTAAATGCTTGACACTGTGGCTAATCAATGGTTGACATCGAGGTTACAAAAAACGTTACTAGTTTAAATCATATATGCAAGTTCAAATTGTGGAGCTTTTCCGCTAACAGTTTGCTGTCCATAGTTGATGTTTAAAAAGTTGTTTTTGCTTTCTGTTGCACAGGGTACATTGACAAAGGCAGGATGAAATCTGAGGTATAGCAAAAGATTTATGAGTGCAATCAAAGCATCAGTTTCTGAAAGATTTGTCTGCTTCAGGGTTCCTGGGTACAATCTCACAAAAGTATGTCAAAAATCCAAATTGATTGATGAAATAGAGCTAGATTTGCAAATATTTTGAGGAGTTGTCCAAAGATTCAGTTGAGAAACCTTCCATCCATCCATCTTCTTGTCTGCTTCGTCCCAAAGCGCAATGAACCGCCAACTCTTCTGGCATATGTTTTATGCAGCGGATGCCCTTCCACCCGCAACCCACCACTAGGAAACATCCATACACACTCAAATACTATGGACAATTGTTTTTAACCAATTCACCTGTACCGCATGTCTTTGGACTTGTGGTGGAAACCGGAGCGCCCGGAATAAACCCACGTGATCATAGAACATGCAAACTCCACACAGAAATGACAACTGACCCAGCCAAGCCTCGAACTAGTGACCTTCTTGCTGGGAGACAACTGTGCTACACACTGCGCCACCATGACAAACTTGTTGACGTTTATATGTACCATTTTTTTATGCTGTTCCCTTTAAATATTAACCTAAAGCACTCTCGCAATCTTGATAAAGTTATCATCATGCTATTCTGAGCGATGTAACAGCATTTAAAAAGGTACATCTTAATATCTATCACAAAATATCTTTTTTTCCTAGCAGAATTTGTAATGATTTTATCTAACAAATTATTTTCTTGTAACTGCAGGGAAGAGGTGTAATGGTATGAGCTGAACAGTCTGCGTTGGAAAAGCAATCAGAGATCCTGTGAGAAATTGTAGCTTTGAGATCTTCAATCTGCTCTCTCTCATTATAGTCTGAGCTTCATTCCCTCAGAGAACCACAGCTTTCAGACCGTCTTGCCGTTGATTACCCCCCTAAAGCGACTATCAAATAATTGCAAAGAGCTTCTTGGAGTTTCACTGTGATCTCTTTGACTGTTTTCTCCAGATGGGTCACTCATATGCATGGGACAGAATCCACAGAATTGTCAGCTAACAGCTCAGCCCCTTAATCGACTTGAACGCGAGGACCATTTCAAAAACACAAAGCAGCTGTGCTGGCTCCATTTACCTGTAACATTGAGAAAAATGTCTGTCTGCTGTAATGAGGTGTCTAAGATTCTTTTGTTTTTCCTAAAACTAACAAGAGAAAGTGTTGGCCTCTCTTCAGAGTTCCTTCTGAGTCATGTTAAAATGCAAATTGCATTCGCAAATGATTTTTGTCTCCTTGGGAGATCAAATTTCACATTTTGTGTTTAAAAAAGCTACATGCAGTTAAAAACTCGTCCTGTATGTGTCAAACAATGCCTGTTCTGTGTTCGGAGTAACTAGTTACATTTACTTAGTAACATTTACTTGAGTAGTTTTTATGGTAGCTAGTACTTTCTGAGTGCTTTTAAAACTCTGCACTTTTACTTTTACTCAAGTAAATATTTTGTAAAATATCTGTACTTTACTTAGTTACATCTGAGTTACATCTTAGCTACATTTTAGTTATATTTTTGCTGTGTTATCCTATTACTAATATAATGGAAACAGATCAAAATGCAGGCTATTCTTGGCATTAAGTCTCGTGAGATGTTGAAGAGGATGATGCACAAGAGTTTGCCAGTTTGACAGCAATTGTAAATGGCAGATCAAGACTGTCATCGCTGCAGACTGTAGCATGCTGATGTCGCGCACGCAGAGACATCGTGCATGCAGACAGAGCACATCTGCACATATAAATGTGGATTTCACAGTTTACGTTTGGGATTGTAAACATGCAAAATGCGTGTGTTTCCTTTGTAATGTGAGTTTGACTATTATATTAGTTTGCAATCAACTATATGTTATTTTCCGCTTGGGAAAAAAAACTTAACTAATCTATCGGAATTACTATGTAATAGCTAGCGTTTTTGCTCTGTATCGTTCAGATCAGAAGTAACTAGTAACTATGTACTTGAGTAAATTTTGTTTATACACTTTTTTACTCTTAGTCAAGTAAATCATTTGGGAGTTACTATTCTCTTATTATTTTCAAAAGTAATTTTACTCTTTGTGGAGTACATTTTTGGATACTCTACCCACCTCTGTCTGTGTTCAATTGAATTCTCCAGCAAAGATCACCTTGTACAATCATCTCAATCCTGAACTGAGATATGACATGCAGCATTACTTCCGGCTGAGCTGGAATAGAACGTCATGTTTGTATCATTCAGCCTTTTATTCATCTGCCGCTCCGGGGATGCTTATATAGGACATATGTTCCTTTTAACCAAGTGATGTTAAAATTATCATACATCATGTGCTCTCAGATGCACCCTTGTTTTGCAACTCTCACTCACAAATGCTTCATAGGCTTCGACACTCATTAAGTCTTATTTGCTAAAGCTGAAAAGCTTTTTGCTCTCTGGGCTTTAGCCGTGGATATGTGCTTTGAATGAATAACAGACATTTAAGACATTGATTTGGTTACACTGTTGTTTGCACTTCAATTTCCCTCACTTAACCAAGGGTGATTTTTCATTTCAATTGTATCTTTACCCCCTGCAGCCAGCTATGTAATGTTTAAAAAGAATATTTAGCTTGTGACTAAGAGCTTGTTTCTATAGGATAAATGCTCTGTAACGCATCGGTGAGAGCATGCCACTTTGCAGATTGTATTTCACTGCCTGAGATAAGAACAGAAGGATCTTGAAAAAAAACTTTATTAAACTTTTACGCCCTGCAGCTGAAAGCCATGTATTAGATATGGAAAGTATTGGCCTACAAAGCAAAAAGGCAGAAATTGTGCAGAATACAGAAGTGAGAAAAATAACTTTAAGATTTTCCTTTTGTCCCTTCTGAGCAGTTGTTGGGAGTAACATATTACAAAATTAATCTGTAGCATATCAGTGTGTCATGATTCAGATTTGAAAATTCAAACTTTGAAAACAACGTAAGCCCAGAGAGTTTGTTGCACACCAGAATAGGGTTACATCAAATACAACAGATAAAAGGCACAAGTAGATCACTGGTGGCAGATGAGGGTGATTGTAGTACGAATCACTCCAGGGTAATACTTGTACACCAGGCATCTACTGGGAGAGTACGGAGGATATAACTGCTACTGGTAAGATGCAGGAGGGGCAGAGGTTGGGGTTCAAATGGGAACTGGAGAGAGCAGGTAGAGGTAAGTTGTAAGTTAGGTGGGCTAGCTGGATCCGAACAAGGTTAGGTCCCCAGGGTAAAAAGAAATCCACCCCGAGAAACAGCAACCTTACCGTGAGTTTTACAAACTGAAGAGACGATGGAAATGCAAACAGAGCAAGGGAATCAAGAAAGGGAACGGTAAAGAGAGAATTGGTACTCCCCAAGCTGCCGTGCCATCGTGGCTAATGCTGATTAAACACAAACCAGAAGTGAGAAGGAAATTCAATGATCTCAAGAATAGTTTCACACCAGTTCTAGAGACAAAGTCAACCGAGGACAAGAAGCTCAGGAAAAGTACACACCAGAGTAGAGTGGGTTTGCTGTTCAGGAAGTAACAAGAAGTGAATTCTATGCAAGACAATTTTTTTGGTCATCCTTCATTTCATTTTATCCTAACCTCTTGAATTCAAAGAAAAAATAAATAAATATTAGCACAGGAATATAAGTCAGAACTGAAGACCCTGACTACTTCGTAATCTGGGCCAAATAATATTCTGGGTGTCATTTATTTTGATGTATTATGTTTTTATCATAAGTAGACAATAGCGCTACATTTATTAGGCTACACCATAAGTCTCCAATAAAGAAAAAGTTTTTTTGTGCAATGCAAATCTCTGAAAAGATGTTTTTGTATATGATATTTTAAAGATGTGAGAGGTGCAACTCAAGTAAAAAAGGCAAAAGGGCTAAAATATGTTGACACATAGAAGTAATTAATATCACTAACCATAGTCCAGCCACAATGCTGTGTTCACAACTGAAAACCCAAGTTGCAGAAACTTTAATTGTCAGTAATTGTATGCGTGTTGTTTTTTGGCCAGATTGCTCTAAATGACATGTAACAGTCACTTAGTTTAGTTGTATACCTGTACTTTTATGAACCTACTTTAGAGATTAACAAAGAATATGTTAATTTGTTTGACTAGGTTTCCTTTTAGCTTTTAAGCTTTCCTTTTCATTTGTATTTTCCTTTCTTTTTAATAGGCTTCTGTTTTGCTGTTTGTTTTGGCTGTTGCTTTATGTACCTTAATTTTTAAATGGGTTTAAATAAAAGCTTTTGTTGCATGCAAAAAGACTAACTACTTTTATAGAGAGGGAGGATCTGGGAAAATGGAACTTTAAAAGAGTTGTATAATCTTTGACAACACTTTTATTAACTTCTTAACAGCTCTAATTAAAAAAGACAACAAGCACATTTTCAATTAATTAAACTGGTGAGCTGTGGCTCTGTGATATGTAATCTTTCCAATGCAAAACTATAATTATATATCATTATAATAATAATTGGCAATGCCCTCAAACGACTTCAGAACGCTTTCATCAAATATCTTGGTGAACTCATATTTCAGCGTATTAAATGTTTATTAGAATATTGAGTTTCTTGGCTCACCTGTGTGTAGACTGATGGATGGGTTTCAATAGAAAATGAATGAACCAAACTTGGCCAGACGACAAGAAAGCCAAAGAAAAGCAGTTCATAGATTTTGGTGTTTGCGAAAGTGATGAATTACTTGAGTTAGAGACAGGTGTAGAAAGAGAATTGGTGTGAAGCACATCAGCCTCTGCTTGTTCTGAAAATTAGTCTCCTGGGGTGGAAATATATTGACCATGCAATGCTGAAAAGCTTAAATCAGTGTGTGACAGATACAGCCACATCAAATTTGATCTTTTCACCACCATCCATGTTCTATAATGTCGTAAAAGGAATAAAAACATGCATTTTTTTTTGCCGGAAACTATATTTTCATGTTTAGAATAGCATCACTGAATAGACTGAGTGGTGTCGGATTGAAAAGCAATCTTCTGATTGATGTTTCTATTAATTCTCTGAAAAACATCTGATCTGAATTCAAGTTCTTTCAATCGTCAGTCTTTGTTGCCATCATCTGGTTGAGAGATGTTCTACACTAAAATAGCTTAACTAAACTAAACCAAACATATCTGACCGATTTTGCCTTATATTGACTGAGGTTTTGACTGGGTAATTAATAACACAAAGTGTAAAATAATTCTAAATAGGTTTCATAGTTTTAGATTGATCAAAGTTGCTGACATAGCTTTCTGTCAATGAGCTTTATGATAGTTACTAGACATACTTTTCACTTCTCAGAATGACCTTGTTAGAATTCTTATGGAATTGATGGAATATCTGACCCTCTTAATGGTACTGTGTTATGGAGATCTTATGTATGCACAACCTGTTAGACCTATTCAGTACCCATATAAACCGACTAATATTTATTTTTCAAATAGGGTAAAGGAGACATATGATCTGGGACTCCACGGTCACATAACCTAAAACCAATTCATATATTTTGTGATAAAATGAACCACAAAGGGAAAGACCAACTAGTGCTCAGCATCTCTGAATCCTTCATTACTGAAAAAACTTTTCGGTTCAAGCTCAATAAAAACTCATCAAGAGTTTACAAAGCACTGCAGTACTATTTCGAAGAATCTAAATTATGTTTTTAGTTTTCACTCCTTTGTTCTGTTCACTAAATTATATATTCATTCACAGTTTTATACCTTTAGTTAGAAAATGACAGGTTTACACCTTTAGGACAGCATTTATTTAAGTTACATAAGGCAACGGACCAAACATTAACGACAAACACCGCACAAACAAATTCCAACTGACAAACAGATTCGTGTTATTTTTTTACCAAATAAACTTTGAGACAACTCAGTTTTAGTTAGCATTAGTTGTTTTTCCCGGTCCAGCTTTCATTCTGACCGGAGATCAGCTTTTGGGAGACTCCTCGAGTCTGACGTCATGTACCACGTGCTCAACTCAAGATCGTCACATGATCAGCTGACTACTCCTTCCGTCTGATGGATGCAGGATTTTCAGGCTTCTTATGTTCGTCGGCTGTCAGATACCAATTTTTAAAAAATACTAAGGTCTGAGAGAACGTAACATCACTGTAGCTTAAGGTGAAGTAGCGGCATCGCCTATAGCTAGCAAAACTGGCGCTCTTGCTGGAGTGGATGATGAACGGGCACGCAATTTTATACACCGGGGTCACTTTGGCCTTCTGGTCGACCATTCTGATCGTCGGTAAGTGTTTTTATAAAAATAGCCAACTTTCTGATACATATTTTTTAAAAACCACTCATACATATAACACTCGACGACTCGTACGCTGTAGTGCCGTTTTATTTTGTTAACGTTCTTTAGCTTATAGGCATTTTTGGATATGCTCAACTGACATTAGCTTTCATACATTAGCTCAATGTTACAAATAGGTATTTAAACGCTGTATAACGTTAGTTATTGGTATCAATAAAAAGTAATCATTTGTCAGGGGACAAATAGCTACCATGATATACGTAAATGCTATTGTTTTGGGTTTTATTTTATCAGCAGAAGTTTATAGCATCTAAACATTAGCTCGAACCTCATTAGCTGGTATGATTATCCTTTTCAGCGCGTTGTTATTGTTTTTGCTCCATGACCGTTATGTGACTGTTCGTAATAAAATAAGTTTGATGTACTTTTTAAGGATGCCTCTCACGTGACTAACAGTTATGTACTCATGCCCTCTATTTGAAGAAGTGTGAATTACTTTAATGCATTATGTTGTTATAATTTAAGTCAGGTTCTATTTATACCACCTAAACCCATAATGACATTGTTTTATTTCTTTGCAGGTATTTGCTATACTATTTTTGACCTTGGATTTCGGTTTGATGTAGCATGGTATGTGTTGAATAAACTAATCCTTGAGTGCGACTCAATATATAAATATTATATAACGTCTATACATTTTGAGAGTTTTTTTTAGATGAGTATTTTAACAAATTTTAAACTTTGAAAAGTTGAAAACTCAATTCTGTTGTGTCACAGGTTTTTAACGGAGACTTCTCCATTCATGTGGGCTAATCTTGGAATTGGCCTGGCCATCTCTTTGTCTGTTGTTGGAGCTGCATGGTAATATTCTCCATTTCCTCTTTTCTTGTAACTCGCTAACTGATGCTTATTTTAAAAAGTATGGGAAATTTTGATGTGTTGTAGAAGAGGTTTTGCAACAAGGACTATTTATCCATAAACAGTTTGGGTGTGTGTTTCATCATTGACATGTTTTTTGAGATGTTCGTACTTTTGTATAGGATGAGTGCAAAAATCTGTTAGTCTAAAAGTATTTTTTTTAATTACAAGTTTAATCAATCTCACACATTTAACTTCAAGAATGAATTCATAAATATCGATTGTGATAGGTTAAACTATAAAGGATGTCTGTAGTCATTTGATTTAACAAATACATTTATAGTTTTTGTAACTATAAAATCCATCTGAACTTTTAGTAAACTAGGAACATTTTCCATAATTTCAATTCCAATAATATTTTAAATTGTGCATAAAAAGCATTTACTCTAATAACATTCTTGTTATTCTAGCCTTTTGTACAGGTGATGGTTGATAAAATATATATTTATATTTTATAATATTGTACATTTTTTAACCAGACTTGCATAATATAATTAAATAATCTGAATGTTAATATTAATTTTACAGTATGTTTAGCAATTGAAAACCTCAACATGATAGTCCTATATAAGATTGTTACATTTTAGTTAAAGTAGCATATGACTGTTTGTAGATCTGCAAAAAAGTTTAACATAAATACATTTGATGTGACAGAATGAATGCAAAATATACAGATATAACAATATAATAAAAATATGCATTGGTAAATATTAATTTGTAATGCTTTCTAATCTTTTTAACATAGACAGACAATGCATTTTTGTGTCTTCGCTTGTCTCTCTGCTTTACAAAGACTGTTAAAGGAAATCAAATATCAGGATGTTAAATCACAACGTTCCTCACTTTTTAGAAGGTAAAATCTTTCACTCTGCTAACTGTACATGTAGTCGTCGACATGAGTCACAAATATAACATTATGGAATCTGTCTGATGGGTTCCCACTGAACAAAAGGAACTGGAGTTAAGGAAATAGTATTGTTAAAAATAATTTCTAAAAAAAATATATTTAATTTTGAGTGCAGGGAGCATGTGGAGAGTAAGAAATTATAATATTTACAATTTTTAATAAAGACTGTGGTTAGCGGTTTGTGTATCTGACAAATTACAAAGTAACCTAGAATATAAATATTCTAGGTTACTTTGTAAGTTGTGTTTATGCCTTTCACTCTGCAGGGGGATTTACATCACTGGCTCCAGCATCATTGGTGGTGGTGTCAAAGCCCCTAGAATCAAGACCAAAAATCTTGTCAGGTAAAAGCAGTGTACTTAAAAAAAAGTTCAAGCTGTTGTTTAATTATACTGCTGGGTTTATACTCATGTTACAAGTTCCTGTCGATGCTGTTTCAGTGGGTTTACCTACTGTGCCTTTTACATTCACTATGTCAACTCCTCTTTTTTCTTCCCTAGCATTATCTTTTGTGAAGCTGTCGCCATTTACGGAATCATTATGGCAATTGTCATTAGCAATCTGGCAGAGGTAAGGGAAAACTGACAGAGCTGTTTATTAGCTTTGGCATGTTATTCGATACAAACAGCAAGTTGTTTATAAGAGCTTCTTGATTAAAAAAATATATATATATTGTTTCGTAATTTAGAACATCAGTGGCACGACTCCACAGACTATTGGATCACGAAACTATCAAGCAGGTAAACATTGCCTTGCAAATGAGGGGAAAAAAGTATTTTTTTTTTTTTATTTTAATTGAAAGAAAATCTCCACTTGGTGTTTTAGGCTACTCTATGTTTGGTGCTGGACTCACTGTTGGCTTTTCGAACCTCTTCTGTGGGATCTGTGTTGGCATCGTGGGCAGTGGAGCAGCCCTGGCAGACGCTCAGAATGCAAGCCTGTTTGTCAAGATTCTTATCGTTGAAATTTTCGGCAGTGCCATTGGACTGTTTGGAGTGATCGTAGCCATCTTGCAGGTAAGAATTTTAGAACTGATGCGGTTCAGCATTCATGCAATTGTTATAAAATTCAGTTTCAGTGGTAATGAGAAAGTGCCTGTGAATTTTGCATTCATAAGAATGGAAGTCATGTTTTAGTGTTGGGCCTTTAAAAAAAATGCTTTAATCTACAAAGTTTCAGCTGTAGTGTTCTACCAAATTGCAAACTGTCATTAAATTGTTTTAGGGATGGCACTTTTACCATACTTTTAGCATTATTATACCAGTAGCATTTTAAACCAGTTGCAGAATTACCTGTTTTCTATATATTTTTTTGCTATGTTAATATTTGAAAGTGGAACCATCAGAAAAATACTTAGTTGATCAAGTTATAAAATAAAACTGATTACAAAAACTGTTAAAAACTACTTCATATGTCTGGGAGAGTTGGAGATAGACCCTAGCTTTTGAACAAGTTAAATCTTAAAAACAAAAGATTCCCTTCTGAGTGTGACATTTTTGTTTGTGAAGGGAAGATAAAACACTGATGTAATGAGGGCTGGGCTGCTATAGTCAAAATATATATATATCACTTTTCTATATCAGTCGATATTGATAATTGTCACAATATTTTCCATTTGAAACCTATTGAATTACGTTTGTTTTTAAATTAAATTAAAATTCATTTTCAAGCAACTTTAGTCTCTCTAAGAAAGAGTCAGTCTTCTGGTGTTTTGTTTTCTGCATCTTAATTATGTGAGAGAATTGTATCTGAATTGAGAATACAGGGCTGTTGTGTTAATTGTAAACAAAATGTATATTTAGACTTCAAATAGACCTATTTTAGAAGACCTAAAAAACAGCGCCAGAGCAACCTATGTTTCCAACAGCAACCAATGGAGCTGCCACCACTCTGTAAATCAATCACTCTAACAGCCACGAGTTTCTCTTCAGGGCTAAAAAGTCAGTCAATGAGCTAAACCAATCAGAAGCAAGAGTTGCCAGCTTTTGATTGGTGATTGGTCTTTCAGAAGATTAGGCCATATACCCAGAAATCTCTAGAGATACGCAAAGATGACAGAGGGACAAAATATAGCTTTTTTTCACTGCATAAAGGTGCAGTGGTTTTTATCTCCGATCAGGAATAGAGCAAGTGTTTTGTCAGACGTAACTCTGGAACTCATGTTAACACAGAGAAAGTGACAATGCGCGCTACACACAGAAGTGGTGCTAGCAACATGCATTTCAGGCAGCTTTCAAGCTTTCTATCGACCTCTCTATATTGTTTTTATCGAGAGAAAAAAAAAAAAATATATATATGTATATAGTGATAATTATCAACATCATATTATCGCCTAGACAAATTAAAATATATACGTAAAAAGTTTAACTGTTTGCAAGCCCCCACATACCCGGATTTTCTTATCTTGTTTAAAAATACAACTTGCACTATTTTGGAAAAGTGAAGCTAAAATGCTGTAAATGGTATGAGTTTCTTAAAATCTTGTGTTTGCTGAAACAATGATAAAAGTTATTAAAATTATGGTTGGTCACACGTTCTTGTACTGTTTTGCCTCACCAGATTGCTTATTGAAAATCGTATTCATTGTTAACCGCTATCAAGTCAAAATTCAGTCCATTTAGCTGTAATGTTTCCACTGTATTTGGTATTGATGTATTGTTCCGTCCATGAGTTTATTTATCCTGATTCCTGTTTTAATCTCTGTATGTTTTGTTTCAGACATCAAGAGTAAAAATGGGAGATTAGACGGCTACATCACCTACAGATCAAAGATGCTGGTACAAGCAGGAGGTGTATATACATAGTAAATTATTTAAATGTATTTTCTTTTGTCTGTTTTTAAACATCATTTTCAAGATTGAAGTATTGCACCAGTTTGTCTTAAAAGAGTGCATGATTATGAAGATGTCAGAGGCACTTCTCCAATGATTTGACATCTATGTGAATACAACGGGAAATAATACTTGTTTTTTTTTTGCGATTCCTTAATGACCTTGTAATTTCAATGTAAACATGAGAGCTGTTCAGTTTTAAATCAAGAGTTATTTTATTGATGAATATAGCTTAGCATAAATGACTTAACCGGGTGGATGGCGTCCATTTCTGACTCAATGGTTGTTTCTAATTCTCTCAGATCTCAGTATATAGTTGGCTGTGATTGTTCTAAACAGTTGAAGAAAAGTGGTAAACACGATTGTGCAGTGGATGGATATAAATTGTTAGGTATTCTCTGTATGCAAGAATACTCCAAACTCACTCTCATGCGATGTTCTTTCCTGTAGCTGCTGCATTTGAGTTAATTCTGCCTTCGAGAGAACAGTTGTTCCAAAAAAAAATCTACATTCTAGTAGTAAACTAGTCTCCAAATAAATTTACAACCAATGCACTCTTCAGTTTGGAGGCTTATCTTTCATTTGGTTAAAATGGAAAGAATAATTTAATCCAATCTGTCAGAGTGTACATAATATGAACAGATGTTTGTTTTGTGAAGCATGAGGGTGTTTGCTCATTCAATGTTTGCCTAGATGTCTAGCTCCATTTCTGTTTCCTGTTCTACTTTTGGGAAGGAAGAAATGTCTTTGTTCCCCTTAACACTGCGTGGTGTCATAATATGTAACTTTTTTTTCATTCATGTGGTTTATTGTTTATTCCCTCCACAGTTTAGAATGTTTTTTTTGTTTGTTTTTTTTACTGTTTTTGCTCTGCTCTACCCACTTATTGAAAAGTGCTTATGTTTCTTACAAGACTATAAAACTTACTTTATTGTAAGTACATAAAATACTTTATTGTTGAATGTTAAAACCAACCCAACTCTTCAATATAATTCCCTACAAGGTAACAATGGTGGTTTCTCAATGATTGGTCACCTGTGCGTTTATTTAAATTAAATACTATTCTGTATTTGTTGTTTGTGTGGGTACATACTAACCAACACTACTAACCCCTGATGGTCTGGAATAAAATGTTAAATGTCATTTGTTATTTTTGTTATAGTGATCAAAACGCTGGTATTAAAAATCTTTTGACCAAGATAAACTGCTTTTCCTGCACTAGACATAAATTTAAAACTGTTATTTTGAGTACATTCAGAAGAGTTTAATTTGCATTCCAGCTTTCACTTGGTTTATAGTAATTGAAAGGTTGCATACGTGGCTGCTTTAGGTCTCATAGTTCCATTGACTGTGTGGTAAAGATGAATTTGTATTCTTTTCTGTTACGGTGGTTGTTGAGTATCTTGATGTGGTGATTTCATTGTTTGATGTAAAAATGGATCCTTTAGACTCAAATCGTCATTGGAAGAATAAAAAGAAATGGGTTAAATGTAAGTAGTCATATATTGTCCTTGTATTTTTTTTTATTAAGCATTAGTTCACAAACCATATCTCAAACACAATTTTGTCAGAGGTCGTAATCTATTTGTGTGGAGCTTCTCAATGCTTTTGGAGGTATGCATTCACACAATGCATGCTTTACAAGCTTAAAAGCAAACAGTCAATGTCTAGAGTAATGAACTTACCTAAATCAACCTGAGTGATTTATATGTAAAGAATAACGACAGTTGTGGTACAATGCATATGTTATCTCAAACCATCCACCAGACGGCACCAAAGAACCATATCGGTTTCAAATATGTCCATTTAAGTGCCAAAATGGTAATAAATTATTCAAAGAGCAATATGTTTTGGCCAAAACTAGTACAAATTCAAAGCACAATAGCTTTTAGTAAAAATAATACAAATTTAAAGTGTTATAGCGTTTGGCTAAAATGAATATAAATTCAAAGTGCAATAGCTTTTGGCCAAAATGTATAAAAATTCACATTGCAATAGCATTTGGCCAAAATTAATACAAAATCACAGTGCAGTACTATTTGGTCATAATAAAAAAAAATCAAAGTGCAAAAAGCTTTTGGCTACAATTAATACATATTGAAACTGCAATAGCTTTTGGCCAAAATGTATACAAATTCACATTGCAATAGCTTTTGGCCAAAATGTATACAAAATCACAGTGCAGTAGTATTTGGTCAAAATAAAAAAATCTAAGTGCAAAAAGCTTTTGGCTAAAATTAATACAGACTGAAACTGCAATAGCCTTTGGCCAAAATTAATACAGATTTAAAGTGCAATAGCTTTTGGCCAAAATGAATTCAAATTCAAAGTGCAATAGCTTTTGGCCTAAATGAATACAAATTTAAAGTGCAATAGCTTTTTGCCAAATGTAATACAAATTTAAAGTGCAATAACATTTGGCCAAATTTACAAAAATTTGGTCCTGTAAGGAAATCAAACCTTCAACATCAAGCTAAATTCGTCGCAGTAAAAAACCACGTTTCCTTGATCAACTGCATAACAATGTAAGAAACGCCCTATTGGTACACGGAAATATAATAATCGCCCGTGAAATTGTTCACGAGTAGGCAAATGGTTGTACCGTTTACGCCATTCATGTTTTCTTGAGTCGCAAAATCAAAACAGTCTCTTCCTGGCATCTAATAAAAACACGCTGCGCCCTCTAGCGGAGAAAAGGTGAACATCGGTTTGAACCTTCCGAGTATCCGTACTAAAGAAAACCTGCCTCTCTATCCTTTTATTCGTACACCCATCACATCTCCCCTCGCCAAAGCACTGATCGGACAGATGCAAAAACACGGAAAAAATATTCAACCACATTCCTTGAGTTTACGCCATTGTCAAATCCGTTAAGCATCATGGAGATATATGACATCCCTGCAGTATGGCATAATCCTTTCATCTGTGAGCATTTCTTTCTGAAAAATGAATTTATCGGCGCTGTGAGCAGAAAGAAATAACGCTATCTCACAAGCGCTTCGTTCTTTTTTGACCGGCAGTATGAAAAAACTAACTGCATTTCTTAAAGATGTCACATTTGTGGCTGAAGCGGACTGTTCATCTGAAGTAGACAGTCTGGAGTGATCACAACAAAGATGAACCTCTCATAGAACACGGGATCCCGCTGGCTTACTTGGATCAAGGTGAGAAATTCTATGTTTGGCTTTCTTCTTGTGTAAGAAAATGCAGTTTATCTGTTTTGTCTAATACTGTACTTCGATGCTCTTTGTGTCCCCTCTAAGCACATGCTTATCTTTTTGCCTGCCATCTTGATCAAGGCGAAGTGTGAACAGATATTCCAAATAGAGAGTGTTCAGTTTAATGCGACCTTTTCACTTGGATTGTACACATTTTTAATATATTTTTTCCGCATGGTCTTTATTTTCATGAGAGACAAGTGTGAGCTGGAAGCACTGTAGGGTGATGCTATAGCTTTATGTAATGGTACCCACAGCATCCATGCACTGGCAGCATCCTGCCCAGTGTCTAAGATAAGGTGGCTGGCAAGACTTGTTTGTCCTTGTGAAAGAGGATCTGACAGCAGAGTTCAGAATTCAAGGGAGCACTGTGCAGGGAGCTTGAATGCAGGACCACTTGATTGTAATTGATCTAATTGTCTCACTATATTTATCAGCTCTATAAATCACCTGCTTTACTGTTCTTAAAAACAACTTTGAAGAATATTACCGACCTATTTGTAGTTATACTTGGTGGTTGCTTTGAGAAAAATAAAAAAATGAGTACTCTTTGGATGTATAATATGTAAAAAAGCAAATCTTGCCTTTAAGTTGAAATGTTTATGCACTGAAACGATATTTGGTGAATGTTAAATAACTTTAAACTATTTCTCAGACAATAATTGAAATATAGATGGAAAAACAATCCGGTGTTACTAGCGGTTATTTCAAGACTGGAACTTTTTGGACTTTTTATCATTAAAAGATCAGTTTTTACCACATTCGGTTACTAAAAAGGACTCAAATGCATGAGCATTTGCTGCTTTAAAGCACAAAATGTACAAAATTATTTGAAAGTGTTTTTGTAATTGTGCACTTAGCTGTCTGGATGTAGTTTAGTCACCAAAGCGTCCATACATATTATGCTCTTAACTAATTTTCTTTGACCTTTTTGATTTGTAAATTATTGAGAAGATCCCATCATTACACTCTAGTCAGAGAGCCACAGCTCTTTATGGGGTCTTATTAACATGCAGCTCTGTTTCTTATTGATGTAATTGCTGATCTCAGTGGGCTATGCAGTGCTGTACATTAGAGTTGATGGGAGCTTGTTTGAATGTAAATCTTGTCGTTGTTATATTTGCATTTTGCATTGTTGGCCCATACATTATTTGTCAACACTTTCCAAATCGAGTTTATCCTTGTTTTTTTATTTTCTGTGTGTTTAGGAATGTTTGTTTTTATTTTAAATACCTAAAATTATGTTTCTTTCCTCAGCCTGCTTGAATACTGTTTGAGGACAATGTCTTTCAATCTCAGTATTACAAAATTAATCAATATCAAGTGCTGTCATGGCAAGGATCAGGTGAGAAGATGAGAGAGTGAAACACAGACATATTTACAAACCTGCAAATACAAATCTCAGGAAGAATTTGGAGAGCAAGGGTTTGAATAAAGTGAGTCATTAAAAATGGATTTGCTACATAGACTGTAAAAAGAAATATTGGATACGGGGCTTGACAAAATAATTGGACGAGGAGCAGTTGAATATAGTTTAACTGTAGTTTAACCTGCTCCTCCTCTTAAACAAGGTGAGAGAGAGAGAGAGAGAGAGAGAGAGAGAGAGAGAGAGAGAGAGAGAGAGAGAGAGAGAGAGAGAGAGAGAGAGAGAGAGAGAGCGAGATAGAGCGAGAGAGAGAGAGAGAGAGAGAGAGAGAGAGAGAGAGAGAGAGAAACGGAGAGAAAGGGAGAGAAAGAAACGGAAACACGGAAACACTGGGGTGGGAGATGCTTAATTGGGCAAGGGACAGGTAAACATAGTTTAGTTAATGAGCTAGTGAGTTAGTGGTGGAGACTTAAACAAGGTAACAATGAGGCAGAGCAAGGAGACAACATGATAAAGAGAGGAAATTCTAGGCTAATTGGATACCAAGAAAATGGCTAAATGAGACGCAATTCAATTTAAAAGTGACGTGGGGAATCATTGAGAGTCACTGTTGATTGAATCATTGGAAGACACATTTTGTAAAAAAAAGAAATTAATCTGTCAAAACCATAGAAAGTTCTGGTAGAAAACAACAAGGATTGTGAAAAATTTTTCTGTATTTTAAAACAATTCTGTAATTTTGTTAATGTCTGTATTTTTATAATGTTACAAAACATTTATAATCTAACAGATAGTTCAAAATTGTATTGGATTTGGTTTATATTACAATAGAGAAAGCAAATTAGGTGAGAGAGATGGGTGGGTGATACTATCAGGTGCAGAATTCGAGCTCTAAACTGAGGAACACCTGAGCTTTCAAAACCTGCTCGCTCCTGCTACATCATGAGCCAAGACGCGCTCAAGAAAGTTTACAACTCAACACAAACACAGTTTAGACTGACACAGGTAACTTAACTATGTATTTTAATAAAGAACTGCAAAGTTTTAACAATAGCCGGCAGGTTCTCTTGATCTTGAAGTGGTAGACTTAAGATAGCAAGATCCCAGAATGCAACGAGAATATGGATAAAACTCTGTAAATTATGAAACCCGACTCTTTCCTAACATTAATATGACATTTGTCCTATATAATTACATTTTTTATTTTACAGCCCAGGATTAAATAAGACAAAAGTAAACACAGGAAAATATGTAGAGAAAAACAGGAAACCAATAAGAAAGCGTTCACATGTGCTCATGGAGAAAGACATTACAGGTACATTTAATTTTCTGGTTCTCTCATGGAACAATTTTTTAAAACTGTGTTAAGTTTGTGAGTTGTAAGTGTACATTTTTAAAATGACTTGTAATATTTTAAGTATTATAGAACAAGAACAGCATTAATTTACTGGTTTGTCTAAGCTGACATTGATTGACAGTTTAACACAGATATTTGTCAGAAAATATTTTTAAACACACTGAAATCATTACACAAAATAGTTTACTTGTCCATCCACACTCTTGTTAGTTTAAGTTAGGGAATACAATATGATATTAGTAACTAATTTGTCAGCGAAGTTTTATTAAAAGTACCTTTTATTGATCTTTCTGACAATAAAAGCCATTTTATGGCAGTGTCCAAGGACTCAGCAATCACTCCTGAAGGCAATTCCGAGATTTCATTGTAACCGAAGATTGTTGTTTGGACTGTTTGGATCCTGGAGTGCCTGGAGGAAACGCGTGTACTGTAAACACAAAGAAAACATGCAAACTCCAGGAGTAGAGTGCTAACCATGGCCTCTTTTTCGATTGAAATCTTTGAAAGGAGGACTTCCTGGTTAGTATGCTCCATTTTTTTTCCAACCATACGTCCAAATGAATTCTTGTGACCGACATATCTGCCAATTATTTCCATTTCATTTATCACCCTGACAGGATGGAGATCAAATTGCTTGAGAGTTTGTGTCAGGGTCCTCATTTGCAGTCAGTATGTCAGAGTGAAACGTGGTCTGTTGGTTCCTATTTGGCTGTCTCTGTGCTGGGTATCTGCTCATCTCACGCACCCGCGCAATCTGATTTTAAGCTCTCCTGTTGGAGAAAGATACCTGAGAGGCATGAGGTTGTGCATGTGTCCATTTTGCAGTTTCTTTTAAACAAGAGCTTCTCTGTTTGGCTTATCGGAGTCACTTCACCAGAGATTAATGGGCTTTTAAGTTAACTGTGGCCCTTCAGCTGAGCATGATGGGAAAATAGAGATTTGTATACTGTGCTTTACAACAGATGCCCGGTTGAAACCAAGACACTGGTCAAACAGTTGAGGTATGTGTATGGAGAGAAAGCTTTTGGTGGTTGGGATTTGTTGTCATGGGAACAGTAAGGCCCGTGACTGGCATGAGGAGAACTGCTCTGTTTTGAACACCGACTTGGGTTTCAGTTTAAAGTTTATTTGTCTAACCTGCCGTTCGTACCATGTTTAAGCACGATAAGGAGTCATGTCAAACGGTTTGGTGGCTGATTATTTTTTGGTGCTTTGTATATGTATGTGAATGGGGTTAATCATGTCTACCAGATGCCACTTTGGAGGTCTGTCCAAGTGATGGTTTCAGCTGTTTCATTTGTGTCTTGGCTTTGAGTTGAGAGAGCAGCTGGACTCGAGGCAGGCTAATGCTGGGGCTGCAGTCTGTAGAGTTAACGGTTTCTCACTAACAGAGCTGGAGTTCAGCCATCCCGGTCGTTCGTCAGCTTGTATCTTTGCTCTTTCCTCTGTTTTCTTTCAGCTCACTCCTCTGCTGACTGCATGTCTCTGCAATACATTGCTTTGTGTTATGTAGTTTCGCTTTTTTTTGTTGCATTTAAAACATTGTATTGTACAACAACAAACTCACATTGTTGATGGAAGCCAAGTAAAAGCTGTTGCTTTGAATGCATTTTTTGAGAGAAAAAAGGTATCTTATAGAATCTCTTTATATTTATAGGACAGTAAATAATTCTAATTAAAAAAATTTCATCTGGAAAAAAATTAAGAATTTGCTTGCATTTCTTTGTTTACCTCTATTTCTAGACTGTATACGTTTTCATTGTTCTTTTTTGTTTGTTTGTTTGTTTGACATTTTAACTCAATGCACCAGCACCCGGCAGGAGCTTGTAAGCGATGTTTACGCCTTACTAGAAAAACCTGGCTGCGTTTTGAAAAGAGGTGCCAATACTCGTGGTTTGCTTAAAGATTGAAAGTGTAGCTGAGTGGTTTTCAAGCAGAGTTGCATTCAGGAGAGTCTCAAGTTGATGTCATGTTTGGATCCCATTGAACAGGTGCTAGCTGCAGATTTAACTCTGCTCATATGTTTGAAACCTGCAGGCAGAATAACAGAATAAATCGCCTTTACAGCCAAAAGATTTTAGTTGGAAATTTTCAATATCAAAGATCTCAAAATGAATATGTTTTTATGCTTGAAATAATTTCTTAGATCACTGATTCTGCATTGTGGATATTCATTAAATTTTCTAATATTTTAAAATAAATCTCTCAAACAATCTATATTTGACAAAGCAATTTTTAGTCAATCTAAATCATAGCTTGAAATTGAACTAAATGCAGTGAAGAGCTAGTGTTTTAATTATAATAATAATGCCTTTAATTTTTTAGAGCATTATTTATTGACTCTAAATTCACTCGCTGGTGGTGATAAGCTACCTTGGTAACCCTCAGCTGCCCTGGGGCCGTCTGACAGGACGTGGCTGCCATTTCCTCTTGCCCACCACAAAACACACAGCATCAGTTACACATATCAATATATATTTAAAAACCACTAGAGCTGTGTGGCATGACCAAAAATTTATCGGTATCAAGGCATTTGATAGTTTTTTTTTTTTGCATGACTAGGTGTTAACTCCATTTTCTAATATTTAGAGAATAATTACTACATCTAACTGCAAAGTAAAAACTTTCATTAAAGCAACAATACATAGTTGTAAAACAGCTAAATACAGAAAATGTGAAACCTTTTGCTTTGTGAAGCGTTAATAATATTGCTTCAAGTCCAACCAGATAGTATTCAAGTATTTTGAATATAAACTTTAACTTGAAGTCCTCTTTCTCAAAAGCATTAAGCTGGTAATAATGACGTCGATATTATCTTCTGCTGTTTGCTGTTCTTGTCGTAGACGGTTCAGTTTGCAAGCGTACTTTTCAATGATTCCTGAGTCGCATTTTGTGTTGCAGTGCCAACATTAACCTGTAGTCCTGAAAACCTGCAAATCTTCGTTTCATATTCCAGGACATTTTTGTGGTGGACTAAATGAAGCCGTGATGTTGATGTTGCCTGTGTTGCCTCCTGCTGCTAACGTTATAAGTTTAGCCCAACAACTATTGCAAACGGTGTTTTTTTGATCAGTGTCAGCCAACTATTTCCACACAAACTACATGGCTCCTGTTTTCAGAGGAAGGTCTTCTGGGTCTGTGATCTTTCCTGAAATTATAAACCCTGTTGCCACCGCTCTCTAATGTAGCTGTATCCACCTGTTTGGTACCATCGCAAACCAATCCCCTTTTAAACAATGTCCCACAATGCAACGTTCCACCAATCAGTGATCTCTTCACTTTGTACACTCACCAGTATTAAATATGAAAAGGTAACCTACCAACCACACAAATAGTAGTACCACCGCTAATAAATAACAATTCTGTACGGCAAGTGTTAGGTTTGTTAAAGTCTCAAACAAATGTTAGTTAAGAAACAAACCTTTTCTTTGCTAATCCATGAGGAACTTCACAAAATATTGACTGGAAAAGGAGGCACTGTCGGCTACTTCTTAATCTTATTTCTCAATTCCATGCTACTTTCAGAAATGTTACAGAAGTAAAAATTGGCAATAGCCTTAGGCCTTAATGATTGACCATAAGCTCCTTTTTTAACATTACCGAGTTTGGATTCATGTTGTTTGTTGAGGTCTAAAGCACAGGTTTAGGAATGCGAGCCAACTTGAGGTTAAAAGAGTCTTTTTCATTCAAAGGCTTTTGGTATTCAGGCTGCGTATTGGAATGATAAGCAGAGGCCAGTGACTCTCAGCTCAACTCTTCTCACCAGCTGCCATCAGTGTGTATATGAGCAGTTTAGTCCCGCCCGAGGAGGACATATCAAGCCCCTGACCTCTCCACCTGGCATCCATACAGCTGTGTAATGGTAACTGACAGAAAGTGGTCCACCTCTCACTTTGTGACTAGTAGAGTTTGTAATAGAAGTAATAAAAAAAAACCCTGAGATCTATAGTGTACTTGGATACTTTACAGTGAAAACAGAAAAACCTGTTTTTATTTTCAGACTCAGGGAATTTTATGGACAGGCATAAACTGTAAAATATACAAATAATTCTCAACAGAATGTTTGTGGCTATAGGGCTACTTCAAATTTAAAGCTATTATGTTGTAAACTGGGCAGCACAGAGGCTCTATATTAAAATGTGTGACTTTCTAGGGAGAGTTTTATCTTCTCTGAATGTTTACTCTAAGAATACAATCACATTAATTGTTAACTTTAGTGGTTGGTAGCAAATGTCTTCCTCTCACCTACTGAGACCTGGAGATGTGTGTTAAATCAGATTAAAAAATGCAAGCGGAAATGTATATTTGTATAGGTGCTATTTGAAAAAGTTTTGGATGATTTTGCTATTACAGACTTAATCCAAAATTGTTCAATAAATTTATTGTAGAAGAAGAATATGCAAAAACAGAAACAAATAATTCTAAAATAAAGACTAAACAAGCATTCAAATTCTTATTACAAATATATAATTCTTTGCCCAAACTACATCATAGCTATATTCCAGTAGTCACAGCTACTTAAAAGTTTAAAATGAAAGTTATTTCTTTTTGTCAGTGAAGTCCACAGTGGCAGTCCAGATTTCGCCCGTGGGCTGCCACTGTCGGCAGGCATTTTGAGACCCCTGGCTAAGGACTACTTAAGTTTACTTAAGAGATGGCAAGTTCTGGATTCTCAAAATCAGACCTTATTCATGACCTAAAGTTTCAAGTTCTTAGTCAGTGACTTGATATGTCTTCATTTTCACTTTGTTGTGCAGTAGAGAATTGACTATGTTTTATCTCTTATTAGAATATTTTAACCACAGCCTAAATCGTTCCTCATGTTTGCAGCTCCTCAGGTTTCTGGATCAGAGCAATAAAGAGTATTGACAGTATGGCTGAAGATGTTCACACTTCTTTTGCACAAAAATGTTTTCATGTGTGAAAAGTTTCACATTTTGATGTTAGCTTGGCTTATTCTTCACAGTAGATTGGTAGAGTAAAAACGAATTCAAAGGCCGTCTGTCAATGTCCTTGATGGGTAATATTTCTAGAATTTGTAATTTTTTAGCATGACACACTTCATTAAAGGCTTCTTGGTTTTAAACTGAGAATATTAGGTGCTGGCTTTGCCTTTCACCAAATATTTTTCTGTTATTAGGCATCTTTAAACTGAGGTCAAATAAAGAAAAGAGATTTGGTTTGATTGCCAGAATAAGTCAGAACTGATTAACTGTGTTTGCACCGAAAGTGGTGTTGAATAAAATCTCTTCCAAATGTCTGAATGGAGAAATAGGATCATTTGGATATCAAAGGCAGCATATATGTTTCGCTACTTGACTTGCCACTCAAAATCAAAGTGGTTCTTGTTCACGTGACGAATGGGGTATGACCTAGAGTGTCCAGAAGACTTGGTCATCTCAAGGATATAGGGGAAATATGTTGGCATTTTTTATGTTTCTCTGAATTTTCTCTTTTTAATATAACACACTTCATAATTTCTGCAATTTAATTGAAAGTTAACCATTAAAGAATTTTTCTCACAATGGTTTTGGCCTTTAAGGGAGCTCATGATTTGCTGGAATCATACATACGACTGACAGCTTCTTTCTCTCACTCATATATGCAAAAATGAAGAAGGCTGCCTACAGAGTAGCTCTGTCACTATTAAATAGGCACTTGCTTTTAAAAATCAAAGTCTTAGCCTGATCGGCATCTCTAGGCTTGATTAATTTCTCTTAGGAGATCTTGGATGCGTTGAATTCCCTCATGTCAAGTCTGAGCATGTTGCCTGAAAATGAGCCTGATAAGAGGGCTTAAGTTTTCCCATCATGATAAAGAGCAGAGCTTCGAGGTGAGCTGTGTTTTCATCTGTTTTTAAATAAGAGCAGAAGGCTGGCCACAGGGCTTTCTCATTTTGGAGAAAGACCAAAAAAATCTATGGTGGAAAATGCACAGCTTATTGATTAGAGCTCTGTGATTAACATTAACTTGTCTTAGTATTCCTGAAACAGAAAATTTATTTACAAATATTTTGAAAGTTTTTGTACCTTAAGAACTTTTTGTATAATTGGTTTTATGCTTCATGTTTGATTTATGTGAATCAACAGCTTCTTAGCTCCTGAGTAAATGAATGTCAGTTCGACTGAAATAATCTTCTGAAATGGGAACAACCTAAAAGTATTCGTTTATGTTGTCCTGCTGAGCTATGTCGACCAAGGTGCATGGTGACCTAGACTTTGTACTCGTATTTTTGACCAAAAACAAAATGATTCGCTGTATAAGAGAAGCCCAACTGCAATGTGATGTCCACGCTTTTCTCACACAAATGAGTCAAGTGTGTTCATGTATTGACTGTAGCCAATACATATTAAAAACATATAAAATTTGAGTTCTTTTAAATGTATCTTGTTGATGACCTGTGTTCTTGGAATAAATTACTTAAATTACCCCTTACTTTTATGAGCTTAAAATTATTTGTAGTCAATTTAGTTTTATTAAGACTGTGTTGTGGTGAGGCAGCAGGGCAGTGTAGAGGGTTGCTGTATTGAGCAAGGCTGAGCAGAGTATTCATGTCTTCCCTTCGCTTGCATGCATGTACTCTGAGTACTTCAGTTTTCTCCCGCGGACCAAAAAACATACAGTGACTAAACAGGACTAATGCTGCTTTTCCACCAACCTGTTTTGTACATGATTCAGCTCGAGTTGGCATGCTTTTAAGGGCTTTCCAGTTTCCACCGCATTATCTAACATTTACTCATAGTTTTTATGATTACCATTTGGATGAGGTTCTATAAGTAAGCTGGGTCGAGCCAAAGTGATGCTCTTTCTGATTGGAAACCAAGATGTGACAGTCTGTTAATTGCTGATTGGTCAACCATTGAGTTCACTGATTGGACAGAAAGAAACATAGCAAGCTTGAGATCACTTTGCTTTTCTGTGATTCTACTTCTTTTTGCTATTATCCGTATTTTTGTTTAATTAAAAATCACCACATTCACAGCATAGAAAATACCCCTCCTTTAACAGTCTTCATTGTTGTGTCTGATCAGCTTATCATTCCCAAGCGGAATGATAGAAAAATGATTAAAAAAAACACTGTGAGCCCTGCCTACCCAATGCATAAAAAGGTTTTATGTTTTTCAATTTAACAAATGATATGCTCTCCTTGGGGATTTCAGTCTTTGAAAACCCAATAATTTTTCACAAATTTAAAATAGTGCTTGAGTTTTTGCCTAGCATTGCAAGGCAGAAAAGGGAAGAGTCTAAGGACTACCACTCTTTAAAAAAATGGGTTAAACAGTGGCAAAATTTAGTTTGTGGTAGATATATGCACATATAATTTTGTGCATATTTAGGCAAATTATGTTCCTTCTAAAAAATAAGACTTCATTGTAAAATATGGTATCTACAAAAATAGTGCAATTTTAAGTACACTAAGCTCCATTGGTCCATGTTTGGATGCATCAAATATAGCTCATACGCCAGTCCTTTATCTGACCAGAACTAGAACCCGTGGTTCCCAAGCCATTAAATTGCACATTTATGTCTTCATCCTGCCAGGCAGTTTGTAAATAGATGAGTGATGAGTCTTTTGATGACCGCAGCCATTAATGTCATGTTGAATTATGGAGAAACGCAGCGGCTGCCCACCTAAATCTTCCAGAACTCTGCGCTCTGTCCATTCCTATGTCACAATCGCACATGGAAGTTAAAACTGTGTGCAAAGAGAGTGATTGAGTGATGCATGGATTGCTGGAAAGTGCACCGAGGGATGGCCAAATCTGTTATTTTGGATCCAGATGTGCATTCATTTCCGATTTGAAACTCAATATCTACCACCCACTCGCCAGATGTTTCTCATTGATTCTTTCATGCTGTGATTCAGCAGCTTCTTTTTCTTGCCTAGCTGTTTTGTTGTGTGAATGAAGGAGACTGTGAAGTTCCTACTAAATAATCTTTCTTCAAATAATGAGAAGCAGACTGGAATTGCTAAATGTTTAAACGTGCAATTTAAGCTTGTGGGTACAAAACAGAATTTCCTAATTGTTTAGAGTCTCTAAACATTCACTCTGATACTATCACGCTGATTTGATTCCCAGTTCACATGACTCAGTATTTTGTTCATTTTGAAAGAAGCTTTGTGTTGAGTTCTTTGTGAAAACCCTTATTGTATTTGATCAGTAAATGTGCTTGAAATAAATGTTTAATCTTTTTTTCTCTTTAGCTGACATTTGGCTATTTAGTGAATGCATTTTGAAGGCCAGCATGAATAATACAACCCAAGAATGTGCTACTGTTCTGCCTGCTGCGCATAAAAAATTAAGCACATGGATGCTGCGTACATTTTGTTGTCGGTTTATTTAATGGATTCACTTGTGCTGATGTAACACCATGTTTTTTCACCCATTAGGTTTAACATAGGTGAGCTGTAAAATATTTAACAGCTTCTATTTTTGGGTATAGTTCAATTTGTGACAGAAAAAAATATTTTTTTCTTTCATCCATTTTCTTGTCAGTTTTCCCTTTCGGGGTTGCCACAGCAGCATGAACCGTCAACTCTTCTGGAATATGTTTTATGCAGCAGATGCCCTTCCGGCTGCAACCCTTCACTGGGAAACATTCACACACACTCATTCACACTTTAACACTATGGACAATCGTTCTTACTCAATTCACTTATATCGCATGTCTTTGGACTTGTGGGGAAACCGGAGCACCCGGAGAAAACCCACGCGATCACGGGGAGAACATGCAAACTCCACACAGAAATGCCACCTGACCCAGCTGAGGCTCGAACCAGCTACCTTCTTGCAATGAGACGACTGTGCTACCCACTGCACCACCGTGACGACCCAACCAGCATATCACTTTGGTCAAATGTGAATAGTATTTGATTCAGGTCAGGCTTCCATTGATCCTGACATAATTGAAACCAAGTTGGTAACTTGTAGAGTGTTGAAAAATGTAACCTCATTAACACTGTTTCAGCGGAGGCTTTGGGAACCAATGCATGCATAGTAATCCCTCTTTGAGAAGCAGAATAATATTACAGCTAAGTGGAAATACTACATTAATGAGCACAATCCTCTAGAATTTATAATCACTGGAAGGTTCTCAGTTTTATTAAAAAGTTGATTCAATAGCTTTTGAAGAATAGACGTTTTAAGATGCTTCATCACATTCTTTTACAAAGCAAATACTTTTTCAAAATATAGATATAATTGGTTTTAATTAATGAAAATGTACTTGTTTTTGCAAGGAAGTTGAAATCACTAAGACCAAAAATGACTCCTGCAGGCTGTGATGAATATGTTAATGGTTATTCTGAAAAGTTATAGTTTAACGCTAATTTGAAAGAATTTCTCTTTTTCAAAGAAGTTTTATCAAACATTATGAGTTTGGAAGTGGGTTGCAGAGAGAAGACTATTTATCCATGGAGTAGCAACTTCCAGTGACCTCAATCTGATTGGGTTAGTGTTCTATTGATGTCCTGTATTAAGGAGAATTACAGTGCTGAAACATCCACCCACAGCTCCAGTCTCAGTGAAAGATGCACACTGCAGCATCAGCAGCCTCTGCTGGGTTTCTGATCAGAGAAAATGCAAGGATTACAGGCAACTATGAATGAATTACAGACTGATTTGAGCCTTTTTGGTACAGTAGGCAAAAATGTGCAGATCCAAAAGACTGCAACCATCAAACATTTTTACCAAAGCGAGAGGATCATTTTGGAAAAATGCAGTAACTGTGAGTTAGGCAATAAGGGAAGATTGAGAAACATCCAGAGGTTTTTCTTTCACTATTGAATTTCATCAAGAGATTCATAGAAATGTATGCAGTAAAATAATTTTATTGTAGGGCTGAAAGATGTAATGTAGGGCTGAAAGATTTTCAAAAATAATTGAATTGCAGTTATGTTTAAATTAACTGAAATCCTGTGATGCAACAATCAATATAAATAAAACAAGCATTTATTAATTAAAATCGCAGTAGTAATATTGATTTGTTGAACTTCCAGCTGTGTACGCATATAAAAACCTGCATTTTAGTATTCCAAAGCTTCTGCTGTATGTATTGCACTTAAGAACTGACTACTAATGTTATCAGACAGACTTAAGCTAAATAAAACTAAAACATTTCTACCTGTCAAACATTTGTCTGTTAAACTTGTATGTTAAATTTGTATGTTTTTAAATTACGTGACAGCAATTTGAATATTATGTTTAATTATATTGCGATTTAATTGCAAATTGAATTTATTGTACAATCTTTTCAACTATTCAACTTTAATTGAACACATTAAGAATTTTCATGGCTTTACTAAAGCTAGACTCAGACTCAAAATCAGGTTTAGAATGAAACATTGAAGTTCAATTACCATAGTAATGATACATTATATGTAATAAAATACAATAAAAAGGCAATAAAAGTTGAAAATGGTGGTGTATAATTTAATATATTTTTATGAACAATAGCTTCAGAAATACATTTCTTACAGAATTTCTGACGACAAAAAACATTTAACTGCCTAATCAAAGAGAAAAATTGGCACAAACATAATCTTTATAAACCATAGAATAAACTATAGAATAAACTACTGTTTATGGGCCTAGTCGGTGCATGTTATGAGAAAATGATCAATCGTTAGATTTATTTTCATCTGCTCAAGGTTAGCACACTGCTGCGACCCCCTCGAGGTGATTTCAACATCTGGCCATGTGTGAAATCACAAGGTTTCCCCATCCAGAGATCACTCCAGTGAGAAGGAAAATGAACTGGAGGACTCAGACTTCAGGCTGTTTTTATTGCTGTGTAAACGTTTTTGCCTTTGGCCTCATTCGTTCAGGGTTGATTGAAAAGCCCATCAACTATTTAACTGCTCACAGCAAGATTATAACAGCAATTAAACATGCCAAAGTGAAAAAACCTGCAGTTTAATTTGAAATGACGTCATTTTGATTAGATTTAATTTTGCTTATCGTTATCAGGCTTTAACTTGTCTCACTTAATTTTGCTAAATTATGCAAATAATGTATTGCAAGATGAGATATTGTTTTGCATCTCATTAAATTCTTTTTTTTTTTACAGATATCTGATCAACGTTTAATAATTAAAGTGTATCATAACCCTTATTTTATTTTAATTCTGATAATGAATGCAAGATAACAACTGTCCTTGGTCAGTTAATTAAAAATTAAGTAAGTCTGGTGCTTCAGGGTCAGTTCCAGCTGTCAGTATGATTTGAAAAGTACAAAAAAAAAATTATCTGAAGGATTTTTTCCTAATTATGGTCAAGGGGTTCTGCTGTAATTTAAATTCCTTATTCAACCTTATAGGCAGGCTTTTGAACTGTGAAGGAGAAGCTGCAACATCTTGCGTAATTCTACACAAGGACAGGAGAGCATGTAAAATCCAGTGCTTGGTCCTTAGCTGTGTTTCTAGGCATGAGAAATAGGGTAACATTCTAAGATATTAGTAAGATTTTCATTTCTGCACATTTTAACGAGTGTCTGTAGAATAAAACGGACTTTAGACTGGTTGAAAATCAAGTTTTCAACCAGGAAAATCAAGTTTTCAACCAGGAAAATCAAGTTTTTGCCACTTTAATACTTTTAAATGATTAAATAGAATTTATTGGATTGTTTAATTTTAAGGTAAAATTGCAGGTCTTATATACAGGAAACGTCCCGTTTATATTTTATTGTTTTCAATCTCACAGTTATGTATTTATAGTTTGTATTATATTTATAGTTTTCACTGTCTTGTTTTCTGTTAATACAACAATTGCTCTTTCACTCTGGAAACCAAAGTGTTCATAATTTATACTGTATACAGTTGGTAACAATGGTTAGAATTGGTTATGATATACAAGTCTTCTAGAGAAAGAACTTGTTAGGCCAGCTGTGTTTCAGATTTTGCTGTTGATCCTGTTCAAACTTTAAGAGAATGTATGGTTCATATTTTTCTCTGTTCAAGGCATAGTTTAGTTAAGTGCTTGTTTTGTGTGTTAAAAACATTGCCAAACTTATATGTGTTCTGTATCAATCTACCATTGATATGGTTTATATTGTGCATTTTTTAACCTTTGATGACTATACTGCTCACTAAAAAGTGCTTGGTTTATATGCAGACTGACCGTTTATTTTCAAATACTACCAATTACAAGTCCAATAAGGTTTGTTTTTCAAATAAAAATATTTAATAAACAAAACTGTTTAACAAGCTTTAATGCTGTTATACATTTCCAAACCCATGTAGTTTAAAATGGGATATATAAATAAAAACCTCGTAATATTATAACAAACAGAGAAAGGATGTGTCCTGCCTCTAAGTAAAACAATTATTTTCCTCGTCTTTACTTGGCTATTGTTTTTGAGGATACAAATGTTTATTTCAGCCATATGTAATGATGCAAATCCTTTTTCTTTTTTCGATAGGTGAAGCTAACTAATTACAGTTGAGGAGGGCTCAGTGGTCCGGGAAGGTGCCGTTGACCGGATGCGTTTATCGGAGGCCGCCGTGTGGCTTTGACCATGAGCCGGCTTATGTTGGGCCGAACCCTGGAGCGCATTTGCAAGGCTGTGCTGCTGCTCTGCTTGGTGCACTTCCTCATCATGATGATCCTCTACTTTGACGTCTATAGTCAGCGCTTTGACATCTTCAGCCGTTTCAACAATGGCCGTGGAGCAAACAGCTCTCGAGGACAACACCACTACTACTATAATTTCTCCAGCGGAAGGCCCAACACCACTTTTGCAAGCTACTTGGCCACTGCAGACCATCTTTTGGCCAGCACTAAACCAGAAGCAAACCACACACCCCCTACCCCTAAGCCATTACCACCATGTCCAGAGATCCCTCATGGTCTGGGTGAGTGGGGTTTTTTTTCATTAAGGGGTGTTTTTGGCCTCTGCTGTCTGCTGTAGATGAAAGTTGAGTGCAATTATAGTAGAGGGTACCAAAATTAAATATTGTAATAACATTTTCAATGCAATTTTTTCAAACAAAAGTGTGTATTAAAGTATTGAAACTTTAAAACTACATAACTGATAAACTCCAGCTCTGTTGCTGACATAGTCTTCTCATCCACTTCTCTTTTAATCATAGCTCCATATGGTAGAAAGGGGGTTGAATGTCGTTCCAGACTCACTGAACTTCATTTTGGAATCCTGCAAATCTTATTAATTTTTAGTGCCGTAAAAAGTGCTAAAACCTCCCAAACAAAAGAAAAACAATATTCTTTAGCTTGTTTTTATATAGGAGCAAATGGAAGCAAGTCTGAAAAGGGAAGATCTTTTCCCTAAATCTTTTTAAAATAATGTCATCTCAAATAGTTTTTGGTTCCGTCCTTCAATCACACTTATGTTCACTTATGTTCCTCCTTACCTAATGCTCACGCCTCTTCCAGCTCTAGGGTTTCAGATCCAGAGCCACTCTACTGCAGACACCAGATAATTCTTGGGTTCAAATATTTTTTTAAGGTGATTATCCTGACATAAGATTAATTAAGCTAAGAAATGATTTGAAACTTTGTAAAATGAATTAAATAAACTTTCAAAACTTTTGTATCACTTTGCCATACTAATGAATACACTAAGTGCATTTGAAATAACTTCAAGGATAATGAAGAATCATTGAGGAGGAACTCTTCTCTGGGACACAAATCAATGATGCACAGCAAAAGTTTCTTGACATTTAGATGATCGTCACACACACAGAAAAAACAGCTGATATTGTTGAGTGTATTTTCTCCTAAAACTGTTGATTGCTTGATCTTAATAACTAATGCAGAACAAAAAGGTGTTTCGGAGCTGTATTAATTATTTATTTTTTTTATTTGATTGTGTGATGTGCGTGCAAAATAAATATGCTTATATCTCACAATGTTAAAAAAGTCAAATCCAGTTTCTCTAACAATAATGATTGTGTCCTTAAAATGTATAACAGGTAAAAATGACTACCAATCAGGTTGTATTGAAATAGCAGGAATGTAGATAAAAAAACAATCACTAAGACTAACTTGTTTGTAAAGCGACCGGCCGCCTCTGCAAATGCTGTGCGTTTACTTTACCCTATGTCGACGTGGGGCAGAGCAGGAGCTTGTGGTGTTTTAATTAGCTAGTAGTTAGTGTTGTTATCATGCCACGTTGGATTGTTGGAAACGTTGGAATACATCATTGAAAACGTAAAGAAGTGTTTCTACAGCAGCAACTGTATGTATGTTGTTTTTAACATATTAAGATATTTGACGAGGTAAATACAACTTTGTTAGCTTTGTTCTTTGTTAGCATTTGTCATCTGCGTTGTGTTGGGTTACCTAGTAGTTAGCGTTGTTAGCATCGCACCAATATTAACAATTGCAAAGATTGTGCTTCTACAAAGCACAGAACTATAGATGATCTTTATGACAAAATAAGTGTGTGGAACCTCGAAAAGGGTACTTCACAAAATTGGTGCAGAACTACAAACCCAGTTTTAGATTGCGTATGAATACATATACAAACAAATGGATGGATCGATGGATGGATAAATGAATCAATGAACAAGTAAACTAATTCTGTAGGTGAACATTCTATAAAATATCTCAGTCAGTGATCTAAAAAGGAAGCACAAGATGCTTTATATATTAGAGGATAGGACCTTAGTAACTGTTCCCAATCTCAGAGCCATTATAGTTTCTCTCCAGACTCCAATTACTGTAAAAGCTGTTGTCTTCCTCGTTTTCTAAACCGACTAGAGAGTTGAAATAGATTTAACATCAGCATGTTTGTCAGCGCACTCCTATTTCATCTGCCGAACTGATTTATTACCCGTCTCATACGCAGACTCTGACGTGTTGGGACTAAATGACCTGTGTGCATGAGTAACAGGACTGTTCCAAAGCATACTAAAAGTACCTTGACAATCACTGAAGTGCAAAATGTAGCATTATTTAAATGGTCAAAAATGTTACGTCATTCCAGGTAAAGTCATCTTTCCTGACATTAAGTAAAAACATGCATAATTAATCACGATGTCAGTGTACTGCGTTTTCCAGCTCATAATAGGGCAAACCTTCGTAATGAATGTGCAGCAGCACAATTTGAGATGCCTGCAAGCAGTGAGCCTTTGCCACCCATATCCTTCTAATGAGTTTAAAGACATCTCTGGAGGGAGTTGAGCTGTGTCATCTTACTATAGTGCTGTCGAGCCTGCTCAGAGCTCTCGGTTCGTCAGTGTTTTAGACATTGTTATACCCCTCTTTTGAGTAAGGATGGAAACCCAAGATGACCTTTGCAGAACTTGTTATTTTCATGCTTAGGGCCTAAAAAGGATCTTCAGAAAATCTTTTTTTTGCAAGTGTGGAATAACGAGAGCTTTTGCAGGAAGTTCTGTGCTGAATAAATTCTAGAGTATTCCCCACTTTCTCTTCCCTTTTGCATCATTTTACTGTCTTGCAGCTAAAACAGAGAAGCCAGTGTCAAATTTTTTCAAAGCTGTTTTATTAAACTGTTTAAAGGCATACGAGATCATCCAAATCCAAGTTCAAAGCTGCAGTTTATCTCTGCTCTGCGTAGTCTTCAACATGCCATTTTTCATATTTATATATATAGTTGATGATTGCTTCAAAGCAATCTACAGTGAATACTTGCTCTTTGTCCATTAGTAAGCTAAAATATTTAGAAAAATCGTCTTGATTAAGATGCCATCGAGCTGTTATTAGCCCTAAGAGATTTAGCAAATGAACATTGATTGCCTTTGGCACACTCTTTCCATCATCCTGTTTACAAGAGCTGACCTGTTGATGGTAGTTCAGAGAGAGTGTATTGTAATTGAAGCGTGTAAGAAGCAGGCGTGAGATGTCCCAGGTGTGTGTACAACAGGGATGTCATCATGGGTGAGGCCTGAGGGAAAAGCCAGGTCTGAGTTGGATTGCATCTCAGCTGACAGGTGCGACTTGTGGCTGGTGGTGACTCAATATCTCAGAGGCATTCTGTGTCTGTGTGTGTAAGGCAACACAAAAATAGCTGGAGCACTCACATGTTATAACCATGAACGGTTAACTAATGCATTATTTTATGTTGAACCAATCTGGATTTTACACGTAAGCTTAAAAAAAACCTTTAAAGGGGAGCTGATTGACCATTGAAGATTACATGACACCCCAAGTGACTACTTTAAAGGAAATGGATTCAAACAACTGGGAGAAACACCAAGAACACCAATTTTGAGGAGACCGCCTTTATGATTATTTTATTTATAAACATCATGAACATGATGTTTATGCATTGTAGCTTTAGCACAGGTTATTGTTTGGAAAAGTCAAAAATTGACGGAAGAGCCATTTCTTAACGTTTGTGCAATTTGGCTCTTAGAACTTATGGAAAACTTGACATTGTAAAAGTATACACTATTGTAACAAAGTATATAAAATTGTAACTTTTTTACTTCTCTGAATCTATCCCACCTGCTTGCCAATTTCCTTTTAAATTAACTAAAGTTCTGAACAACTGAGTAATTTAATGGCAGTCATGTAACTGTCTTTGGTATTCTTGATTCAAACACTGCTGTTAAGTCTACTTTAAATAATGTGAGTTAAGTCCCTTGGGGCTAATCCTCTAGGAAGCCCTGCCATTTGATTGGTCTATTTCTAATAGAGATTTGTATTTAGATCTTCTTAATGAGGAAGGATCTCAAAGTAGTGTAGAGAGAAGTAGTTAAACATAAGCATACTCTGCTCTATCTTTGGATTTATAATCTTATATAAAATTAAAATTGTACTGCAATTGCAGTCTGTATCTCAGTTCAAGATTCTCTCGACTTTCTTTAAAGTGAGTTCATTAAAGCTTGCATTAAGTTTTACACTTTCTCTTTTGCAGTTCTGTATTGTGTCAAGAAGATTCTTGGAATATCTCTGATGAATTGTTCATGTTCTTGTTTTTAATCAGGAGCTTTTACTCAGTCTAGTACGGAATGGAATGAAATATTCTCTTCTCATTTCATCCTGCACATTTTTGACATTGGCAGAATTTCTGGTTTTAGTCTTTAATCAAACTTGGTTTTCAGAAACTCTTGGGCCTGGCTCTCTGATTTAGCATTAAGCAAGTTGAGCATTTTCAAATCTGTACAGAAACCCCATTACAACATCTGTGTAGAATTTAGTGGTTTGTGAGAAATAGGACAGTACACTAACAATAAAAAAAGCAGAAATGCCAACTTTTTGCTTATGAAACTAAGGCCTCAAAAGATCCCCTGTGATTTTATTGACGTCCTAAATACTAGTAACAGCTGCCACTGACAAAATCCAGCCTTCTGTTGTGCCCTGTCTGAAAATAATCTTCTGTCAAATAAAAGTGGACCCATCAATAAAAAATATAAAAATAAAATAAAAGTAAAAATAAACTAGAAAATAAATAAACATCAGGGTTCCATTTTAAACTGTACTACAATTGAGTATGCAGACAACCTATCACTGAACATTTCCAGATTGTTATCAGGGGCAAGTATGCTGTGTATGTTTCCTTCATGTAAAAGTTCAAGTGACTCTGTGTGAAACATAGGACTCAATAACCTAGCCCTTCCATTCCAAACTAAACTTTAAACACTTTAGACGCCTCATACTGTGCGGCTCTGGAACAATATTTTGTAGTGACAGTCAATGACAATTTTTTTTAACCAATTTGAAGACATATTTCTTCAAACGGGCCCACTCTATGTTTTCACATAACTGCTGATGAATTTATTTGTATTTTATGTGTGTTTGTGTTGCAGTCTCTGTGCTGTTTCTTTTGCTTTCTTTTAAATAAATGCTTTATAATTGTTAGTATTAATATTATTAAGAAATTATACAGTGGTCTGTTGTTACAAAGATGGTGTGGCTAAAAACAAGACCTTGCATCTCAAAGTTAACATAGTAGAGTTAAGCTAGGATTAAGCTGAAAGCTCCAGTGCATCTTCAGATATATTTGATCTCAGTCAATCATTCTTTAACAGTAAACAAACACTTTGTTTCAGGCAGTTTTCTTGTGATCATAGGTTGGTGTGTCTGGATGCTATATAGTTATCGTTAATGGGAAAGCAGTGCTAAGATTGTCACATCTCTTCCTTGTTTGAGGAAAGACTATAGACATAGAATCAATGAATGCCAAATGCTCAAGGAGCAGACGAGCCAAGAACTGAAAACTGTGTTCCTGCCATAAGATCTGGAAACCCATCAAGACGTTACAACCTTTACAAGACTAACAGCTTGCTTTTTCAAATGATAAACTACAAAACAGCAGACTAATATTGTCATATTGAATAAGATAACAATCTTTGCAGTGATAGATGTGATGGAAAGCTAAGAGCACAGGCTACAAATTTCTGGAGCATATAGAGCTGTTATTAGATGAATACGTGGTTAAATTCTAAAATGCCGATGTGAGCACTGCATTACTTTAAATGTCTTTAAAATGTTATCATTTAAAAATTCAGAAACATCAGAACTATCATTTGATGTTAAATGTGTTTGTTTTCTCCTGAACAAACATTTCACCGGTGTGAGAGTGATTTGAGATATCTCAAAGTTTTTGTATATTTATTAGCTGCATTTGTTTGAGGATTGTGTTTATATTCTCTATGGATTATGTAAGGAAAGCCGGCTCTGGGAGATCGAGGGTATGTCCTAAAAGAGATCAAAGGATTGCATGTGCAAATATCGGATTAGACCAAGGCCTGTTAATACAATAAGCTTAAACTGATGGCTATTATTGCGCTAACAGGATAAGTGACCTCTTCAATGGTGTGTTTAAAGCAGCTAGACACAGGTGAATCGATATGAGGTCTGATCTTTTGCTTCTTGTCACTAATGCCATTCTCCTGGATGCTGGGGAGGTTGCAGTTCGTGTTTCAAAAGCTTTGGAGCAATGATAAAACATGCTGTATCATGAGGTGTTACATCTTCTGGCTCTGACAGAAGTGTTACACCAGTTTCATACTGCTTCCGTCTGCGTTGTGTGTGCGTGGTGCGTTTTTTTTTTTTTGGTGTCCCATATGCGTTGCGTCTCCATAAGTGTGTCGATCATTTAGGCACAATTTTTTTTATGTACTTCACCCATTGACGGACTGGCAAAATGGCCAGAAATTGTCAAAAAGTAATATTTTTGCTTAAATTGGGCAAATAAAAAAAACTCTGCTATTTTAAATGGTTAAGGCAATGGTGTATAAGCAATTTACAATTTTTAGGTGTCACTAAAAATCCTCACAATGAAAACAAGTACTTTTAGTTATTTAAAGACAAAGCTGTGAATTATATATATAATGTTGGTGCAGGAAGTTTCATCACACACAGGACCTCAAACAGATGTTACTAACAGCTGTGATCGACGAAATTTGCCTTATCCTCAAAACTGAGAAACTAAAAGTACCTTTGTTCCCAAAATCACAGTTTATAAAGGACAGACTTTGGGATCAAGTCGTTGAGGCTGTCAGTGCTAAAGACAAGATAACTCGAAGTTAACTTTACATAAAGTTAGAACAGATGTTGCTTTTTCAATAAGTAGATATTAATGAATATACCTTTCATTTAAGTGTTTTTAATTAAATCCATACTCTTTTGAAAACATTGTGTCAAATGCAAATAAATCTACATTTAAATGCTAACTTTTTTTAACTATGTAACACTAGCAAATGTATTTACATTTTTTTATGGGCAAAAATATTTTATTTTATCTGTCCCATCAGGCTTTTAATTCAACAATATTCATGATATGCTATAATATAAAAAATGATGTATGATAAAAAAAGAAGTATGTTAAAGCTTTAAACAAAGGTCATGTGTTTATTCAAGAAATGTTTTAGGAGTTGCTCTTTAGACATTGTTGGTCACTCCATTGACGCACGGGACTGTGTGAAAGCAAAAGAGCTGCGTGCTCCGTAGATCCTCTCTGGGGATGCAAACTCGAAGATCTGAAATCTCAATTCAAAATGTCTCATCCAATAACCGGATAACTATAAGACTTGTAGGCTTCCATCTGTCAGGATATCTCTGTTTGAGCCACAGAACCATTCTGAGGTGTTTGCTGTTGCTGAGTATTGAGTAAATTGCTTATACCTTGAGGAAGTAGGTCAGCACTGTAAATAAATCCCAGCAGTAACGACTCTAGCCTCTGTTTCTCTATTGATCAATGCAGTCATGGCCTCTGGAGATCTCCCTCCAAGCTTTTGTTTTCTTTACTCTAAATCAGATTGTGTGATTGGGTTGCTCTGATACAGTAGATATAAAATTCTGTCTGTATCCAGCTGTACGAATGTCTGAAGTTTTCCGCATCTTAATTGGAGGAGCCGATTTAGCCGAGCATAGTGTTTGTGTTTATGGTGTTTGCTTG
This sequence comes from Danionella dracula, assembly GCA_900490495.1. Classification (NCBI taxonomy): domain Eukaryota; kingdom Metazoa; phylum Chordata; class Actinopteri; order Cypriniformes; family Danionidae; genus Danionella; species Danionella dracula. The sequence continues at coordinate 819,367 of UELW01000744.1, forward strand.
TTTCATAGTTGTCTTCAAGAGTTTGGCTACAGTAAGTCACACTGGAATGCTATGTCCTTTTCAATTTCTTTTGTAATTGGGTGAATGAAGTGTAGAATTAAGTCATTAATGTTTCAATGGGGAATGCAGTTTTTAATAGATATTTTATTTTGTTTTCTCCATTCATCTTTCGTTTTTACTAACTACTGCCTAAAATGACCAGTGTTTCAATTGACAAAAGCTTGATCATTTGAATGACTTTTTAAAAGTAATCATTAAATATTAAGATACTAATAAACATTAAAGGGCACCTATTGATTTTACATGATGCTCTTAATCCTGTAGATCTCGAAAAAGTGGCTTTTTCAGCTTCAGTAAAAAAAACAAAACAAACATGTGCAATTTATCGTACTTTTTGGGTTCTTTACATGCAAATTATGTTTTGACTGTTTAAGTATTTATAAAATAAATAACAAATTAATTTGAATGTATTGCTAAGATTACATATACAGGCAAAGTATACACATACACACATATACATGCAAGAATGATGAGGGTAATTTAGGAGGAAATCTTGTCTGGTGCTTTCCTTTTGGACAATAATTAATGATGCGTAGCAACAGTTTCTTTACACACAAAAACAGATCTGGGCTTCAGGACAAATATTAGGCAACTACTGAAAGCTATTCTGTTTGATTTATATGATTTTTGTTGAAGATACATTTTCATTGTAATTGCAAAATCTGCAGTTAACAAACGCAGCAGAAGTTCTCCACTTTCTATGAGAGAATCCTCTCCGCCGAGCCAAATAGAAACGTTTATCTTCAACAACTTATCCTAACCCAACTAACTCGAGCTTCTCCTGACACCCAAATCAATCGATCCTGAAGCAAGAGAGAGCTGGAACTCAAGTGGAGGGCAAGAACTCCAGGCTCCTTCCATTTGGCTCTGCGGTGGGTACCACTTGGCATTCCAAACCAATACCAACAACATAAAATCTCACAACACTCGCTTCAATGTAAGATATTTACATGAATGAAAACATGTCCATTTGAAGCCACTTATTGCAATGCTGGTAGCTTTCAATAACTTGATGATATGCCTCTCATATCCATTCCACCAGCAACTGCCAGCCAATCAGAACAGAGTATTCAGACAACCATAATGTAATCATTATTATACACATCTAAAGTATATTTTAAAAAGAATACTAACTCTACATGTTCAAGAGACCCATATAATTGATAATAGTATATATTAGCAAAAATACCACATAATAATCTTATACTGTAAAAATGGCATAATAGATACCCTTTAAAGTGCTAATGCTTTGAATGTACAGTATGAGGCTTTTCTAATAGTATAAAGTGCCTTGCAGATGTAAGTATATAAAATGTAACTAATAAATAAACTAAATATAAAGCTAAATAATAAAAAAGCAAATAATAAACGTTGGCTTGTTTACTAGTAATAGATAATCAATGCATTGTTGTTATTCCTCACCGTCCCAGCCTCCTCTAAGTTTATCTGTATCAGCTGAAAACTACCCGTATAGCCACTAACTCCCCTGTCTCATTCAGCACTTATAAAATGAGATTTTGGACTTAATTCAGAGCTGATGGCCAGAAGCAAACGTCTGCTGTGGAGCTTTCAATCAAGCCCATTTTGTGCTATAGGCCTTCTGTTCTGAGATCTCTCCAACTGGCAGCAAGAAGACTGCTTGTGGCCCAGTTCAGGCTTGATGTTTGCAGGCTCAGAATGATAACGTTGAGCCAGGAACAAGCCCTCAAGCTTGGCCTGAACCCCAATTACACTGGAACCCAGTTTGGAGGGCTCAGCATGGACATGAAAACCCATTTAGTGTGGTATAATTTCACTGCAGCCATCAAAACTTGCACAAGCACTGTTCAATGAAAAGTGACCATGAAAACGAACAGCTTACAGAAGACACTACTTATTTTGTCACTACAAACATAAATAGAGAGTTTGAACTAAAACAAGGCTCATTAGACAGGATAGCAAAAGCTATCCTCAATAACAAAGTAAGAGGAGGCAATCACTCTTCCTTCTGGGATCCTGGACTATAGATGTTGAGAAAAGCATGCCAAGCTGAAATCTTGCTAATTATTTATTACGCACCCAAGCACTTGACTTGGGGGCATAGCATATTTTCAGAAAATATGTTGTTCTCGCAGGGAAAATGTAACATTTTATTCTACTCAGTGCAGATGGCTTCTGATTGTGTGTCCAGCTACAAGGCTTATGAGGGCTTTGGGTTGTAAAAAGCTTTTTGGCAGATAAAATGCACAACACACTGGAGTGTTTAGGAGTGTCATTGCTGTCTTAGATAAGAGATAAATTCGAGTTCAATTCCCCTGAAGTCATTTCACTTACTATGAAATGTTGTTATTACGAGTCTAACCCCATAGCTAAGATAGAAACAATGAAGACTAAATTTATTTACTCTTGCCATTCATTTCCTTAAATGAAGAAGACAATTTATATTTGCTCTGGCGCAAGTGTTTCATTCAGGTTAGCTGCACTAAACACTTTAATTATTTATTGATTTTTGTATTTGCTCCTTTTGTAAACTTTTTTTTTTGCTGACCAGGGCTCATAGCACAAACCTAAACAAGATTTAAAACCAATTCTTTATAATACCAATCAAATAATTAATTTTGTAAGCTTGTGGAAGTTTACTGGTTGGATAACTGTGAACAGTGAAACTCAATGTCCCTGACAGATTGAACCTTGACCTAAAGAATTGTGAGAGTAATAAATTTTGAAGTTTATTTACTGCTTTTACATAAACTAACAGTGTTACTCTACAGAGGGTTTATTCTAACTTAATCAACTATAAATATTTAGCATCCACTTGGATGTAGGGCCACAGAGAGTGTACCTGTCAGGTGTCCTGTTTTGACCGAGAAACTATATAATGTATATGTATAAACTATTCTTTCCCGGCATTGTCCCATTTTAGTATTTTCCTGTAATTGTCTCGTTTTATATAATTACAGGGAGTTTCATGCATTTTCGCAATTTCATACATTCACATGCCACACTCTAGATTACTAACTAACTAATAGTGCTATATTTTAACTTTATTTGAGCACCGGGGATACACTAAAACAAGACTTCAACAACCGCGTGAATTCTGTACACTTATATTTTGCAATGTAACAGCGGCGATTGGTAGACAAATGCACGTTTGACATCAAGGTAGCCAATCAAACACAAGTTTCTCATGCTCAAACATCCGTGAATGTCTCCAGGCATATCTACTAGCAATAATCCATATCTACAAAAAACTCAAATTTTATCAGATAACAAACACAGGGTTGTTTATCGATATTATTATGCTTCACATTTTTTCTATGTTGTTGTATAGATGCATTTGCTTCAAATACAACACATTTCATCTGTAATGTTCTCATTAAGCAACTAAACTGTCATGAAATTAAAAAAATAATAAACGGGATAACATTGGAGATAAACGGTTTATTGTAAAAAAAAATTAATAAATAAAACATACATTTTGTAAATGTTTATTTACTTTGGAGATAAGATATAATACCTTTTCTGATGATTAACTATAATTAAAAGTTGATATTAACATATAAATAAATAAATACATCTTTTTTTTCTAAACATGTATTTGTTGTTTTTAATTATCAAATAATTATCAAAATGACTATTGTTTTATTTTGGTAAATATATGTCATATGATTGACATTTTTAATAAAATGTTCTAAATGGCTAATGTTTTATTTTGGTAAATATATGCTATAAAATTTACATTTTTAATAAAATGATCTAAATGACTAATGTTTTATTTTGGAAAATATATTTGATATAAATTGGTATTATTAATAAAATGATCTAAATGATTATTGTTTTATTTCAGTAAATATATTTTATATGATTGGCATTTTTAATAAAATAATAGTTTTATTTCAGTCAATTGACATATTATGTAGGTAATTTAAATATATGTGTATATCGATATAATATGTAGGTAATATAATTTCCCAGATTTGGCAGTGCGCGGAGGAAAATATCTCATATTTTTATATAAAAAACTTGACAGTCATGCAGAGAGTCAAATGATCGTGCTCCTTTGCAGTACAGCACTCTCATCACTGCACGGGGGTTCTAGGACCCTACCAGAGCAAGGGGTAAGCACTTCATGCTGTCCTCATTTGAACCATTCCCACACCAAACTGGCTTTCCCATGAGGTCTCCCAACCAGGTACTAACCAGGTCCAGTACGGCTTTGCTTTTCTGGGAAACTGGTCATGGCTTGGTGGGTGATATGGCTAGAAGATGAGGATTAATTCAAATGAAATGTTTGAGGTTGCTCTCCAAACACAGACTGGAGTGTAACGTGTGATTTTATGTGGCTCTTCTATAAAGTACTTATATCACCATTTCAGTCTGTCTCTCAGAGCAGGGTTGATTTCAGCAATCTGCTATTGATAGGCCAGATTTGATGGCACCTTTAGCAAAGGGTTGGCAGAAGTGTGTGTGGTGCTTCCGGCTCCTGCTCATTACCTATGGGAGGTTGTGATGTGAGATTGGCTCAACTTCTGTGCTTTCACATGAAAGAGCCGGTTCGACTGCAGGCGATGGCAGCTGGGAGCCTCAGACAAAAGCTTCCTTTCTGTCTGTGCTCTGTGTCTCTCTCTCTCAGCTGGCACTTTTACTGCCAGGACTGCAGTCCGTTTGGAAACCTGATCTGTTAGTCTGGTTGCCCGGGTTGAGGAGGAGTGAATTTTTTTTTCTTTCAAACTGTTGAGATTTAAAAAAAAATTTAATTATTCCTATAATGCACCTGATGTCCAGGTTTGACTGAGTCATGTTTGTACTGTTTCTTGTTATCATTTACTCAGCATTTAGATTTTAAACATTTTTGTTTCAACCTAACTGAAGACTGTTTATTCTTTACATCTGAGAAATGCTCAATTGAAAACATGTTAAAATTGGAAACAACTTAAACGCATTTTTCATTTGTTTCAGTAGGTTAAACCTAAATCTTCAAAAATCTAAACGTACGCAACTTACCAGAAGCTAAACCATTTTTGAACAATAAGTGAAGGGGTTGCAATTTATAAAATAATGCTTTATTGTTAAATTTTTGCCTTTATTAGTATTTCATTGGATTTCTGTGTTTTTGGTTAATTAAAAATAATTAGAACTTATTTCAACTACTGTTAGTTTAAACCCTTTTTTCATATTTTTATGATGTCTAATCATGAAACTCCACAATTAAATGTATCATAATAAAATAAACAATAGTGATGTTTTGATTGGCACATTTTGTTTTGTAACCAGATTCACCATACTCTAAAATCATTAATTGTTAATATAGATTTGACCAAAAAACTTTTAAAATCCATCATTACTGTATTTAGAGATATCTTCTGCGTGAATTATACAGTTCTGATGCTTTGGTTAAAATCAAGTTCTGCTTGCATGGAACACAAAAACGGAAGCTTAATATCTTATAAATCTTCTGACTGCAAATATAACTTCCAAATTCCAAGCAGATGTTATGTGTTCACAAACTGAAAAATAGTGTATTTAAATGTATTTAAAATAGTTTTGTGTAAAATTGTTTTTGTGTTTTGTGTGAAGAAAGCAAACATTCAAAACCTTTCAATAGCTAGTAATATTACTTCCATGAGGACTGCTTTGCATTGCTACATATGTTCAACTTGAAAAAAGGCTTTTGATAAAGAATGGATCAATTTCAATTTTATTTGGGGCGGCATCTTCCTGATAGTTGGAGTCAATAAAATTCAGGTTGAAATAAACACATATTATAACAAACTGAAAGTGTATTTTTGACCTGTTGTTTCAGACGTAAAAACACAAATAATAACATTTCAGAACCACAATACTGGCTCTTTAATAAATATTATTAAACCCTTTGAGATAAAAAAAACAAATGTAAAAAACACTTGGTTTAACAATACAGTGAATTGTTCACTTTTTTTATATAAATACTTACGCATTTTCATTTTCATATCTATATATATTTTTTCAGTTCTCTTACACAGATTTTTATTTACTTCTATTCATTAACCAGATGAATTGTTAGCTGCTGGAGGTGCTTTTTATGTGTTGTTTATGTTTGCTTTATTGTGCTCCTCAATCGATATTCCTATTTAACCCATCACTGCAGTCTAGGCTGATGAATTTATTAGCTTTTTTGTTTTTGAGCCAGTAAAGTGTTTCACACCAGAGATAGAAGCTGCTTGTACAAACAGACAATTTTTCATACCGCCTACATAAATGGATTGCTTATGTTGGCAGAAACACTGTCAGCATTAAAGCACAATGGGATATTGCTGCAGTTGAGCTGGCTCAGATAGTTCATTTATAACATTGTACTAGAGTCATATTCATATTCTTGACTGTTGAGAAAAATATCTGTACTAAAGGCTGCATATCTCACTAGACTTTTTAGGACTCTTTGTAAGGGTGTATTTAGTAGTATCTCTATGTGAATTGAATCTCTGTTTACTGATACTAAGAGAGATTATTAACAAGACCTCAAAAGTATGTTTTTGTTTAGAACAAGGAATGTCATTTATGTGAAGTGATTGTTGAGAGTTGCTGAGAGTTTGCCCTTTTGGCAGCTTATCATCACAGAAATCAAGCTGGGTTTAAGTGACCTGTGCTTGCGTGATGGATTTCTATTGAAGTTTTATGGCTTCCGATGTGAGTAATGACTGCAGCGCACTTGTCATGCCATGAAATATAGTCAAGTATGTTTCCTCTCTTTTTATTTGGAAATAATGACCAGTTGAACGTCCTGCTGATAGAGAACAACACAAATCTTTAAATATATACACTATATTGACATTTCTCATAGAGAAACCATTCTTGATGAAAGCAGCAATACAACTCGATCAATTCTTTCCTGCTTTCTGTTCTTGAAATATTTTTTTCTGAGTTTAATTTTATGTTTAATTGTTTTCTTGTGATGTTTGGCCAATATCTTGTATTGGATGCTTTTCTAGTGTCCTGGTATCCATCTGATATTGCAGGAGTAAGTTCTGGCAGTCCCCAGTCACCATAATTAGGATTGTGATAAAATATTAAAACTTATTCTACATATGTATATAATGGTTATATAGATGTGCATAATATCCAATCAGCTGTTCAAAGAAATTTAAGCCATTCAGCGCCTTCAAGGAAAAGACAAGGTGCTATTGGTATTGGGGTGTGTTTTGTTTTTTGTTGCTTTTATTTTAACCTTCAAGCGTGCATTCAGATGCATACACAGCTCCTTGAATCCAGTAAATCAGCTCTAGGGGTTGTAGAACATTGATTAATTAGTGTGGCCCTGGTAGGTTCTGAATCCATTGGTAAAGGTTAACCATTGAGAATCAAAACAAGTAAAATTGATTTGATGGAATGAAAACAGAAGAATTTTCATTTGTAGCATGTCTGGAACCGCAAACAAACTAGGATGTTGCACACAGTAATATTTAACCAGGCCCTGCTCCTTGAGTCTTTTTCTAGTATTTTTAATTTTATTATTTAAATTTTTTAGCTTTTATGAAGTTGAGGGTTCACCTGCGGTTGCCACACTTAAATAAGGTAAACGGAAAAACAAGTCACTTCAGCCACTTCAATGAGTGGAGTCAGCCGACTGACATACTTAAAGAAGTTGTATTTTGCTACATCCTTTTTATAGAATTAAGTAAGTTACCTGTAAATAAATTTTGTTTTTGTTAAACAAGGGATGAGGTCCACAGTGAATATTTGTATTTATTGCTAAATGGATATCATGACTATTTCAGTGCAGGTAGTACCACATAAATGTTTTTATTAAAATGCAAGTGCAAGTTAAAACCTCTGCCTAGTACTGATGCAAGTTTCATCAATGATTGATTATAAATCAAATTATGACCTTCATAATCATAATCAAATTGACGCATTTCTCCACTTGAATGAAGTGCCGACAGTCTTCACCAAAACACACAGCACATACTGGCATGCTGGTGGGTAAGGTCTTACCAATGATACCAATAATTTGACTGGGAATACCTTTTCAAAAGAACATCCAGAACTGCAAATCAGGACGTCTCAGCTCCAGGATTGTGCTTTGCTACAGTATTTCGTACCCATCACTGCAAAACATATTATATACAGACCAGAAAACGCTCTTCAACTCGTTCTTATCATTCTCGATCTTTTCCAACGGATGCGGAACCCAGATGTAAGAGAATATTAATTAACTTGAATCATGCCATTAACATGTGATGATATTTAGCACGGTGTTGTGGTAAAGTTTCTCGTGTTTTGCCAAAATTAATACTAATTCACGGCACACGGCAGGCACAGTATGGATTATCCTAAATCTAGATGTTTTGAAAGTATCAGAAAAGGTGTTTACTACTGCGTTGTAAATCTAAAGATGCAGGTATGCTAGTTTCATTTATCATATTATTGTATTTCGCTCGGTTTTGGGATCTTTCTCATAACTGTTTGCAAGTAATCTTGCTAGGGAATTAAGGAAATAATTATTTACGAATGAACGAAAAAAACAAATCATCCAAAAAGTAGTTCTGTGTCATGAACGAGTCAAAAGAACCAAGTCACCATAATGAACGAAACTTCCCATTACTGATCACTAGAACTCTTACTACAGTATATGACATATTGATCTCTTGTCGAAAGCCTCTAACTTCACTTCATAGGAAATGAATATGGATAGGATAGAATATAAATATATGTATGAGAAGCTGAGATTGATAAACCTATCCTATTCCTGTTTGGTTATTATTTAATGCCTAAAAAATATTCATCATTTTGTGAAATATTCATCATTTTGAGTTGTGAAAAAGTACTCTTGGTTGCAGCAAACTTGAACATATATAAGACTGTGACCAAGAATGAGAAATTAGATGGTTTTGCATCTGAACCTTTGATAAAATGTCTAATTTCAATGTTGAATAACATTCAGTTCACAATCATGAGTAAAAGTTGCACACAGGCATGTGTAAATATTCCCATTTTTCTGACATTATCACAACGTCCCACACTATTTGAATGCCATTTCAAAATGTCAGATTTTCTAGTACGCTGCTTGTTTTGATGTGCATCACCATCACCTCCTAACTCTTTATTCACAGGGTTTTGTTATTGTTGGCTCTTTGACTCAGAGGGCTCATGTTGTATGCTCATAAGCTCTACAGTTCTTGATGGCGTCATTAATAAGCACCTGATTTTGTTTGATGCTGTGTCCCGGTTGCAGCATGGCATGATAGCATTCATCACTTTTAGTGTTCCCTACTGCCTTGCATACTTACGGGGGTCTGTCACTAGCACTGATGGCTTTGCTTCATCAAAGGACTCTACGGATCTCAGCGTGTCGCCAAGTCGCTCTGTGAAATGCCAATTCTGGGGCATGGCCTGTCTGAGAGTCATTTTGCTCAGATTGGCAAAGCCAGGGAGGAGAAGGTGAAACTGTAGCCTCTGTGAAAGGTTATCGTCTCACCTATGTCCTCACTTTTGAAGTGGTGCAGCACTAAACAATGTGTTATTGAGCAGGATGTAACTCTAGATCATTGCAGACTGTGCTGATCTGCTGCTCAAGGGAGAGACTATGAATTATTGAGTTCTCGGGCACTAGAAGCATTTGAACTGGATGTTATAGTAGTTTGGGTGAAATTATGAAGGTTGAATGGAGGGGAGGTGAGTTCAGTTGCCGATTGGATGAATTTAAAATACCATATAATAGGATAAAAAGAGGAGAAATTTAAAATAGCACCAGTGCTACAAAGTTTACACAAATATTTTATTAGCTGGCTAACAATAAACAAAAGGTTTGCATATCTGAAAGTTTGCAAAATGTCTCTAGAATGTGTAAAGACACAGATTGTTTAATTGAGCTTGGCCTTTGTTTGGAATAAAACCAGCAACCTATGAAGATACCAAAGTATCTTAACGCACCATCTGAGTCTTCACTTCATTTTTTTTTACAAGGACACAATTGATGTTTGATGTTGAAATTGCCATATTCAAAAATAAACAGAAAGGCACACAATATTATATGCCCAAATCATGTCGTGGAGGGCTAGAGCCCTGCAGTTTTTGTTTCAAACATGTTCTAGTATGCATGGTACTCTAGCTTAAGACATTCATAGAGGACCTGTATTAGTGCACTAGGTGTGTTTCATGATGGTTCAACTAAAAATGTGTAGACCTCTGGCAGGCTAGGACTGAATTTGGAGACCCCTGCTCCAGTCACTCTCAATCTCATTGATATAATTTATAGTACTATATACATACTATATACTGTATACACATTGATGTACATATAAATGTGAAGTCACGAGGATCTATTTGGAATTCATTTTTTACATTATATATTAAAGATAAAATACCAATCTGTGTTTCTGCATGCTGTGGCATGGAACTTCCACCTGCTGGGATTTAATTAAACGTGTGAGCAGAGTGTCTCTAATATAAGTTCTACCTGATTGTGGTTATGGTTTTCTGCATGGATGAGGCTCTTAGGAGTAGCTTTTGAAGTTTTAGATGTTCTGAGATATTATTTTGAAATATTTAGTTTTTTTTTATCATAAATTACAAGATCTCAATGCTCAAATTTTTGTCACTCCAATATTTTACCATCAATTCTGTTCCTTCCTCACCTTCATTCAATCTACTACTTCCCTTCTCAAAGCTCTCAGCGTGCTCTGTTATATGCAGTGAGTAGTCCATCTGTTCATCTCTCGCTCGCTCGCTCACTCTCTCTCTCTCTCTCTCTCTCTCTCTCTCTCTCTCTCTCTCTCTCTCTCTCTCTCTCTCTCTCTCTCTCTCTCTCTCTGTGTCTCTCTGTCTCTTTTGCTTTGCTTCAGTGGTCATTCATATCCACATGGCTCTGCTGTTGGTTCATCGTGCGGCCAGTACTCAATCACCAGAGCCACAGAAATGGGAAAAGACCCACGATGTCTTAAAAACATTTACTGTGACTAATCATTCTCTTTGAGTAAATGACCTCTCCGTACAGTCTGAGAAGACATCAGATTAAATATATGCTGGCTACTTTATGCTGTCGGATGCACCATCATTTGCAGCTATTTGGTGTGCTATTGGGTTAAACGATCTGGAAACAGTCAGTCATAAACTGCATTGACCCTTTTACAACAAAACTATTTAATTTTGATGAAAAAGTAGTTTTTCAAAGTAGCAGTGGTTTTCTTTGAGATTCAATTTGATAAATGTCCTTACTTATTATGACTTTTCTAAATTGGAATCTTCAGTTTAGTCATTTAGGTTATTGTTCCCGAATGTTTGTGGTTTATCCCCATATTAACACTGCTCTAGGTATAGTATACAAAACAATAACCCACAGGATGGAAAATACCCCAAAAAAGAACCAACTAATACAAGACAACAATATAAACAGAATAGCTGGAGCAAGTAGAGCTAAAGTAAAAGAATCACAACTTAGAAACAGAGCAGGACACAATAAACTGCTAAAAAATATTCTTCTCTTTTACCACATGCAATGTATTTAAGCAACTAAGTTAAGACTAAGTTGAACGTCAGAGCCAGTGTGTTAAAATGGATTATATACTGAGATAGTAGGCGAGAGGAGCAGTAAACCAAAGAAATCAACATTGTGCAGCACAAGCCACTGGGAGAAATAAAATGACCATCTATCAGGAAAGTGTAAAGGAATCACCTGACAAGAGGTATCACTGGTCATGTGACCAGAAGTTCATCCTGGAATTGGCAAAAATCAGAAACACAAATAGACAGTCACACAGGATCATAACCGCACAGACAGTGAGAACAAGACGTTTCCTTGTCATGCAGCATTCTTCAGATCATACAACAGAAAACAGAACAGAGGGACAGACTAACAGGTAGCAAACACCCTGAGAAGTATGTTATCATTGTTTAGTTATGACAGTTATTAGGGCGCTTGAAGTTGTGTTATTTAGTTCTGGTTATCTTGTTAAGTCTGCACTCCTAATCTGGTCATTCACCCAAACACTTCCTGCACTCCTGATGAGCCTTTTGATTAATCCTATTAGTTATCAGTAATTTTCGATTTTTCTTAACTTTAGTTACTTTTTGTAAATAATAAGTACCCATTTTGTCTCCAAATCTTCTCTTTATCATGCCAATTTGTGACACTAATTGACATCCCCTCTAAAATATTTTTTTTTGTCAAGCCTGTGTGCAGGCTTAGTAATTTCATTTTTATTCCAAAATAACTCTTCATTATGAAAGGAGCCTGAAAATCATGTTTATTTTAAAATAATAATTCAGTTGGCTCTCGGAAGCCTTGTGTTTCCTGAGCGTAGCTGTAATATGATTTTTGAAATCCTCCCCCTATTGTAAAGTGAACAAAAAATCTCAATATTTTTTTAATTGTTTCAAATAATGGTTTTGAGTATTTATGATAGGTATCTATACAGTATACAGTGTTTGTTTTAATTTAAAGTATTCTTTCGTATGGCTCATTTCTCCTAAAAAATTAAGGCATGGTTATATTATTGACAGCTACAATAAACTAATCATTATTCTCCGCTGTCTGTCTGTTGTCATCTCGTCATGAGAGAAGAAAATTTATACTGTCAACTGTAAGACCTGGAGACCCAATTCACCACTGCACCTTTAATTCTGGGAAAAAACCACATCCCGATCTAATGGCGCCAGCGTTCTGACTCTGTTTAAACAAGTCAGGACTAATTACCTTTCAAAGATTAACGGGGTCATCAGATAACCCCCCGCGTCACCTCTCTGCTCCCCTGAAGCCTGCGAACGCTCCGAACTCTCCACGACCCCAGGATCAGACGCTGAGTGGACAAAGCCTGGCTCCACTCAAAGTCGTGCTCACCCAAAAACTGCTTTTCAGAAGACTAAAACTTGCTTTAAGAACACTTTTGTGCTCATACAAATATCTCCTGAAATGTACTTTCATGTTATGGAATAATTCGTACTGTACAGTTAATAGTTTAGTCAGTTAAAACGAATGAATGAATGAATGAATGAATTTTCGTAACTACCCCCTAGTGTTTGATCTTGATTTAATGCAGGTCACGTTACGGAAAGGATTTAATTGTGTAAAAAATTATCCGGTACTTTTCCGATTAGATATGACGTTGTCTATTAATGGATGCAAATTAAAGAAGCGGACGTCTCTCCCGCCGAAAAGCTGCTAGGGGCTGAAGTGTGACGTCATCACCGATCCGATCTCAGGAATGCTCTCATTGGCTAAGCTGCGGGAGAGACCCGCCTCACGATTCAAGAAGGAGCCCTCTTCCTGGCGCTCTTGCATTCTAATTCTCATTCTTACTTCATCTTTCTTCACTTCTTCACTTCTTCACTTCATCACTTAGAGCCTTCTTCGTCACGTTTTCTTTAACTTTCTTTTCCGTCTGCTCTCTCCTCTGGCTGTTAGCCAGGCTCCCCTAATTACTCCCTCAAAAGGGATGCTTATCGTTTGGTGCCGTCTCAACGAAGAAAACTCGGCTAGCCTCAACCCAGAACTTTGACCCCAGATATAAAGACTGTTGAATCCAACGGGAAACTTTTCGGACGCTCAAGAAAGTTGCTGGGACACGAGGACCTCTCATCACAACCCGAGCACACCTCACAGCTGTTCTCCCGGAATCTGCTCGTTCTGCCCCGGACCACGTCCGACCGGAAAATCTAAACGGTAGACTGCGATAATCATTACTTAAATTCTGGCGAGAGCAGAACGACTGTGGGAATGCTAAATTGATTACGTGCCTAAACTGAGGTGTAAAGATAACTTGAGCTGTTATTTCAGAAACGTTGTTTCTCTGTCTTGCTCCCTCTGTCTCTCTCTCTCCCTCTCTCTCTCTCTCTCTGTCTCTCTTGCTCTCTCTCACCCCCTCCCTCTAGGTGTGAATGAGTGCATGTTTGCTTGAGCGAATGGTTAGGTTAGTTAGCTAGAAATCATTTATCAATTTGTGTGTCTAGAATAGAGTTAATAAAGCCTTTAAAAGACATTTCCCTTGTTTATGGTCTATAAAGTGTTACACCGTTCACTGTGGTTAAAGATCGGACATAATACGATTTACAGATTGGGTAGTACTGTCTCGGGACGATTCTTTTGAGTAAAGGTCAAAATTCATGGTGGTGAATGATTTGGTGGACAAATTAATTAAAACCGAATTTATGATCTGGCGCAATCTCATCTGATTCGACCCTCCGAGACCTGGCAATGTTTCTAATTCCCCTACTGGCCAGTCACCAACGCAGGTAATCTTCTGATTTGTTATATGACAGATGGAATGATTATTGTTCATCGTATTAAGTATTAAATGTGTAATAACCAGTTTGTTACATATATTGGTGGAGAATGTGCGAGCGCCTCACTAGCGGTACACTGTGTAGACCCAATAAGGAATGCTTTTAAATGTTTGGTAAATGTTTGAGAAATTACGTGCTGGTCGGTAACGTTGAATATTGGTGTGCTAAACGCGGAATACGTTGCTAAGCGACGCTTGCCCCAGGACGCTGGGAAGGAGTAATGACAGAAATTGCAAAAGGCAATTTTATGGATATCGAGCTCAGAATATATTTTAAAAAGGCCTGATTCGTCTGAATTCGTTGACTGCGTTCCCAGTAATGAGTTTCAGCGGAATAATGAACACCCTAGCGGAAAATTAAGCTAAGCGCTAATTCAGGGGAGTTTTCTATTGAAAAATCACGTGAAAGGAGAAACGTGATTCGTTCCAGGCTGCGAGAAAATGCATGCCGATTGAATTTGAAGGCAATAATTGCGTGTTCCAGTATTGACCATTTTGTGACGAAACTGCGGGAACGCAGAAGGGTGTATTTGTTTGTGAGTGAAACACGAGAGTGTGTTCCGTTTTCGTGAGAGGTGCCGCCCTCTCGTGGCCAGTGGAGTGTGTTGAAGGAACAGCTCTGCGTATGCCACTAAACGCGCATGCGCAGCCCTTTGGGAGCGCAAAATATTAATTGGCTCGTCCGAACGAGCGCGAAGCTTTAAGGAGAATAAAGCTCGTTTTATGGTAAATCCATTGTTTTAAGAGATGCGCCGTCATCTCGTAGCTGTGTAAGAAAAGCAGTTTTTAAGCTCTGAACGGTAGCGTGCCCTGAGCGGGCGAGGACAGTCTGACGCGAGACCGACTCGGTCAAAGCGGGTCGTGTGATGAGCTCAGCCCAAAGTAAACGCCCGACGTCATCCCGTAAACAGGCTTGACGGCGGCTAGGGAAGCCATTTTTGAAGGTGCGGAAACACGAGCCTTCCCGCGAGAAGCTCACGAGAGCCACCGTGTGGCGAGTGTGTGTTATAGCAAGCGCATACCCGAAGCGCGTGCACGAGGTTAGGCTGGAATCCAACATTGTCTGTGTGACTGCTACGCTGGTGTTTTTCATCCTGTCTCTCCTATAGAATCATTCTCAAATCACCTGTATAATTATGGATTGTGTTTGACTTATTTTATTGTTGCTTCTGTTTCATTATTAGGTGTTATTAAAGTTTCAATTTTATTTTCTAGTTATTTTATTTTCACTGTTACTTAATGTGACAGATTTTACCTGTTAACTGACAAGCAAGGTGTTTTCATCCATAAAACGTCACTTGCATCGATTAACAAGGCTTACTGTCACCTGGACAAATTTTAATTTGATTTTAAATTTTTTTTTTATTTTATTTTTATTCAATCCTGGGTTTGATTTTGTTATTGCGGACTGTGACAGACTTTACCAGTTAATTGACAATCACGGTGTGTTTTCATCCATAAACATCACTTACGTCAATTAACAAGGCTTGCTGTCACCTGCACAAAATTTATCCTATTTTGTAACCATTTTATCATTTTTCAATTTGAGATCCAATTACATTTATTTTATTTTATTCCTTTTGTTTATTATCTGTTCCTTCACTTTTTAATTTCCAACCCTCAACTCATCTCTTGAATTTTCACCACCTCTAGCTACAGTCCTATCCTATCTATCTCTTGGACTGCTCTCTTGCTTCTGATTCTGGTAAAGGATTTGAGCCTCATATCTAATTGGTTTAAAACCCTAAATTAGTAAATTTGGCATTCCCAAGAAGTTCTGTTCTGTATTACGAGACACATAATATCAGAACGATTCAGTCGGAAAACGATCCCCACGCGAACCTGAAGCCAGTACAGACACCTGACATTGCTTTTCGTTTCTTCCCCAAACTAATAGGAACACGTGAACTCCTCCAGAAACGACGCCCTCGAGTGATCCGACGAAGCAACCGATCACCCGGCCGTACGAACAACTCTGGAGTATGTACTCAATCCTATTCATAAAAGAAACAAGCATTGTTTAAACTGTTTCCTGTGACAGCTAACGATTAAATCAGATCCTAGCAGTCCCTCAGTCTGTCTCAAGTCTCCCTTCCACCTCAAACGATGGCCACCACACGAGAAACCATCACCCACTGGGAAGACCTGGAGACCTGGTTAAGCAGGCTGACAAGCACCACACTGCCAGAAGCAGCAATGAACCTTCAAGGCCACTCACAAGACCAGCTGGATGAAGCTCTCACGAACCTCATGGCAAAAGACCCAACTCAAAGCTACGGACCCAAAGATCTGGCAAAAGTTGTGGGAAACCTTAGCCACGTTCTGATCGCTACCCTGAAACTGGAGGAAGAGACCAAGACACGCCTCCAAAAGACGCTGACCCGTGCAAAGGAGCGTAATGCCCACCTAGAAGCAGAGGTCCGGAGTCAACGAGCGGAATCAGAAAAGGATGACCGTGACTCCAGAGACGCGATACAATCGCTAAGGAGCGATTTAAAAGCTGCCCAAGAGAAAATTGAAGAGCTTATAGACACTCAAAGTAGTGAAATGAAGAGGAGTGAACAAGCCGAGAGACTCTTGAAAGCCGCAGAAGAAGAGCTCAAAACGAGGAACTCCCGAGTAAATACCCTTAAAATACATCTCGATTCAACATATGAAGAGATGAAAAGCCTGAAGGAACAGCTGACCGACCTCCACGAGGAGAGGACCGTAATGAAGGCGGAATTGGAGTACGCGAAAACATTACCAGCTGAGCCAACCGAACCCAAACCTCAGGCGCCCTGGCAGAGACCAGGCATGGAGGAACCTTCCATTCGAGAATACCGGACAAGTTATTCTCAAGACTATGGGTTCCCCACCACACCTCCTCCTAGAGTCAACCGAACCTCTGGAAGGAGAGGAAACGGCCAAGCCGTCGACCAGACAGCAAGAGATCTGAACGACCTAAACAAGCTGGCCAGAAACATCACTAAGTTCATGCCAAACGGAGCAAGTGGAAGAGACATACAAGCCTACCTGAAGGACTTGGACTTCCACCTACAGATGAGAGCATCGGCGACCGACCAAGACAAGCTCTATCTGCTCAGAATAACCTCCAGCCCCGAAATACAAAGCTTCCTGGACCGACAACCTCCGCAGGTCCAGGCAGACTACGGCCTACTCAAGGACAGCCTCATTCAAGAGTTTGGAAACGCAGAATCCGAACAAGGTCTCATGGCTGCCTTAGAGACCAAACAAGGCCGACACGAAACGCCTCAAGCGTACTACACGCGACTCCGACTAGCATACTTCGGAAGCCGCAACGAGCCCTACATGGAGGAAGACTCGAACTTCAAAACTCTGTTCCTGAGGAACCTCCATCCTGGGGTCAGTCAACACCTGGGTGTGATGGCATGCCCTCGTACCATGAACTCCTTTCAGCTGCGAGAGCTGGCACAGAAGGCCTACGGAAAACAAAAAATGGTGATGGAGAAGACGAGCCGAAACCCCACGGTCCTAGAAGTGAACCAACCGGAGCTACCCCTAGAAGGAGCCCGTCAGTCACACCAATCTGAACCGTGGAACCAAGGATGGAAGGAAGCACCATCCAATGGAAACTGGAATCCCAACCACGGCGTACGACCCAAGCAGGGCAGACCATGGGACCAGACCCAGTCACGACCTCGTCCTTCCGAACCTCATCACGACAAGCCCTGGAACCAACGACCCCATGACGGTAGATACAAGGGAAGGAACTCCTGGAACGCAAACTGGACCCCAAGAGAGAGGCAAAGCCCCCACTCCAGTCCGAGAAACCAGCGGAGACACCCTGACCGTCACCAGTCAGGGGCCCCCAGAGGCGACGCGGTGCATCACCAAGCACCCACATCCAAGGTCGACGTACAGGAAGTAGTCCAGCTTCTAATGAAAGAGTTCCTAAAAACAAAGAACGAGGAACAAGACAAGCAGAAAAACAAAAAGGATAAGGCCGATTCCTGACTAGAACTGGAACAGCAGAACAAAGACTTCCTGGTACCTCACTCAATCAATGCCGTGGCTTCAAGTACACAAAATCAAATCAATGAAAGCGCATCAAACGACCAAACAGAGTCCAGCTCGTCGCAAGATCAAATAGAGTCTGACTCACCAAAGAACCCAGAGTCAAACTCTTCAAAAGAACCAGAATCAAGTCATCAAAAATTCAAAACGCAATCAAACGCTCTCACTCTCTCAAAGCCCAGAACGTCTCAAATGGAACTGGAAAACACACCACTTCCAGTTCCAAATGAATCTCAAACAAACCTAATCAAGACCAAGCCTCAAGACTCAAATGAATCTCAAACAAACCTAATCAAGACCAAGCCTCAAGACTCAAATAAACCTCAAACAAACCTAATCAAGACCAAGCATCAAGACTCAAATAAATCTAAAACAAACCCAATCAAGACCAAGCATCAAGACTCAAATGAATCTCAAACAAACCTAATCAAGACCAAGCATCAAGACTCAAATGAATCTCAAACGAACCCAATCAAAACCAAGCCTCAAGACTCAAATAAATCTCAAACAAACCTAATCAAGACCAAGCATCAAGACTCAAATGAATTTCAAACAAACCCAATCAAAACCAAGCCTCAAGACTCAAATAAATCTCAAACAGAGCTGATCGAGACTAAGCCTGAAGACTCAAGCACATCGCAAACAAAGCTTAAAGGCTCACAAGAACCTCGAACCAATTTAATCAAAACAGAGCTCAAAGACTCACAAGAACTTCAAGTCAAGCCAAGCAAGACCAAACTTAACGACTCAAGAGCACCTCAAGCCAAGCTGATCAGTACCGAGCTCAAAGACTCAAGACAAAATCCAGCAAAACAGTGCGATGCCAAGCCTCTAAACCAAAACACAATGTACTTCAAGACCAAAGAACCTGCGCTCCAAGCCACGAGTCCAACCCTCAAGGTACCAGAAAGTGCCATCCTTCTCATAGACAATGCCACCGAAGAACAGCACTCTATGACCGACACCATCCACGTCCTCAATCAGACCCCGGTCCCTCAACTCCTGGGCAACCTCATCGAGAAGGGAGTAGCCAAAAAGTTCTATCTCCCCATAGCCCTGGAGCACCAAGTCCAACTTGAAGCACTAGTCGACACTGGAGCAGACATAACTCTCATGTCCACCCGACTCCTGGACGAGATCCAGGAAAGGACCAAGAGAAGCCAAACCAACCTCAAGCTCCGAAAGTGCTCCCTGGACATCCAAGCGTACTCGCAAACGGGCCTCCGGCTGGAATACGTCACCCCCATTCATCTGACAGTGGGACCCATGAACCTAATACACCCTGTGTACATCTCACCGATAGAGGCCCACCCTCTCCTCATCGGCAAAGACCTCCTGAATCGGTTCGAGCCCTTAATCGACTTCAAGAGACTAAAAATCTGGGCCCAAGTCAGAGAACCCCTGCCGTTCCAGCCGTCCAGCACGGCTGAAGCTGAGTGCCACCTAACCGAGTCCGTAGCAGGCCTAACCAACTCAGACCTGCTCGTTCCTCGAACATGCACTGAAGGGCCACCATCGGGCGAAACTCCGACGCCCCTCTTGTGCACTCTCAAAGAATCACCACACATTCCTGGATGCTATGAGGTCCTACCTACCCTCAATGTCCATGGAATAAACGTAACAAATGCAGTGTTAACTCTATGGGCCGAGAACTGCGCCGTCAACCTCAGCCTGTTCGAAAGCCTAAGAGAAGCTAATCCAGACCTGCAGTATATCACCAAACATGGCCGCTTCCCGCTGAGTCCTCATTCAAACCAGACGGCAACCTCCAAGGCAACGTGTATCCTAAACCTGAGATGGAGCCAGAGAGTCATAAGCCACTACCTCATGGTCGTCCCAGACCTGCCGCATGACCTCTGCATAGGAGCGGACCTCCTGATACGACTCCAAGCTCAAGTAGATACCGTGAACGACGTCTTATGGGCTCCCACTACCTCTTATCTGAACCTGTCTGCGAGTATCAAGAACCTCCACTCAGGCCAAACCATACCGGAAGCCTGCGCCATGATAAACGAACAAGAAGTGACAATACCTGCCTACACGAAAAGCGTCAGTGTCCGACTCAACATGGACACCGGACAATACCTTGAGGACAAGTGTGCTACCTTCCAACCCTCACAGAGGTGCATCACCCTCGGACTGACCCTAGAAGCTACCCCCCTCATGGAAGTGAAGTCTCGTGCAGCGTACGTCCTCCTCAACAACTGCACTGCCAATGACGTCAGGATCCCCAAATCAAGCCAGATGGGGTTCCTAATCAGTCAAGCCTTCCATGACTTCGACCTCAGAATACCAGTCATTGGTCCAGTACCCTTCCAACTCCTGCGGGAGGAAGACGACTTCCAAACAGTCCTCACCAAGCCTCGCCAAACGATCGCAATCACCTCCATCCTACCTACACCCAAAGAGAGGATTTGCAGATCAGAACTAAACGGAAACACCCACCTGGAAGTGTTCACCTTGGCACTGCCGTCAGAAGGAGCGCCCACCGAGTCACCAAATGACAACGGACGGGCAAGCTCCAGAGGCACCTTGCGCACCAAGGCAAGCCACACCCCCGGCGAGGTCAACCCAAGTCACTTCCGAGCGGCCTCTACACCTGCTAACGGGTCCACGGGTCCTGACACAAGCCAAACCACAGAAACCCCAGCAAACTCGAGTGAGTGTACAGAAGAGGAACCCTACAGCGGATTCCACCTACAAGTACAGCAGATCCTGAAAGAGGCGGATGCCCTCCAAAAGGAGTCAGACCGTCAGAAACTCAAGGAGGTCCTGTACAAATACAAAAACTCGTTTGCAAAGGATTCCCTGGACTGTGGCCTAACTACGATTCACACTGTGCGTATACCAACCTGCCCAAACGCACCACCTACGTTTGTGCGACAATACAAAATTCCAATTGCATCCTACGAGCCCGTCCAAGAAATCATTGACTCTATGCTGCAAAAGGGAGTCATAAGGCCCTGCAACAGCACCTATTCAGCTCCGATCTGGCCAGTCCTAAAACCCAATGGAAAGTGGCGCCCTACGATCGACTACCGTAAGCTGAACCAGCAAGTGCCCGCTGTCAAGATGGCCCATGACCCAGCTAGATCAAGAGATACCAAAAATCAGAGGGTCAACAATCCTATCAACCCTAGACGTGGCCTCAGGATTCTGGACTATTCCAGTCCGCCAGGAAGACCAACACAAACTGGCATTCACATTCGGGAACCGACAATACACCTTCACCCGGTGCCCCTTCGGGTATGCAAACTCACCCGCTGAATTCAATATCTTCCTGAACAAAGCATGTCCAGACGCTAGAACCCGAGGGAACCTCATCTACGTCGACGACATCCTAATGAAAAGTCGTCATGTGCCCGACCACCTAGCAGAAATAGACCATGTTCTGAGTCAACTAACCGCAGCAGGAGCAAAAATCGCACTCCACAAAGGGCAATGGTGCAAAAGCAAAGTGAACTATGTGGGCTTGCTCGTTGGAACTAACGGGATCGAACCCCAGTCATCTAGAGCCCAGGCGATCCACAACATAAAAACGCCTTCCAACCTAACGGAACTACAAAGCTTCCTGGGCGTGTGCAACTACTCTCGGCAGTTCATCGAAAATTATGCCGACATCGCCCGGCCACTCACTTCGCTCTTGAAAAAAGACCAACCCTTCACATGGTCTGAGACTCAAGACAACGCCATGAGCAAACTCAAACAAAGCTTATGTGCTGCTCCCTGCCTCGCCTACCCAGATCCAACCAAAGAATTCCACCTGGAATCAGGCTTCTCAGAACAATGCCTCAGTGCGGGCCTATACCAAATCCATGATCAGGATAAGCGAGTCATCGCATATGCTAGCAAGACCTTGCTGCCCCAAGAGTGCAAATACTCAGCGTGTGAGAAAGCCCTACTCTGCACAGTTTGGGCAATCCAGCGCTTCTCCAACTACATTGGAGCCCAAAAGGTCATCATAGAGACCTGCCATCAACCAGTCACCTTCCTCAACAGCCAAAGGATCCGTGACGGCATGGTCACTAATGCACGTATAGCAGTCTGGCTTATGGCACTACAAGGACGGAATATCGAAGCAAGATATGCCCAAAATCATAAGTCAGCCCTGGGCAATGGACTCGCAGCATGTCAGAACTGCACAGACGACACGCCACAAACCACACAACCAATGGAGACACCTGAAACTCCACCACAAACAAACCACCGGACATACAACGACAATGTGTGTCAAAGTCTGCCAACAGCATACGTGGATGGATGCTCATACAACCATCAAGGCAACCTGAGTGCTGGCGCGGGAGTGGTATGGCTCGACGACTACCCGTGCATACCACAACAGTTCCGGTTGGGCCACCGTTCCTCACAATATGCTGAAATAGCCGCAGTACTAATTACCCTTCAAATCGCAGCCAAGCACAAAATACCAGAACTCCTCATCTGCACAGACTCAAACTATGCAAGGATGAGCTTCACATGTCACCTGGCCAGCTGGAAGAAGAATGGGTTCAAAACAGCGAACAACAAACCTGTCAAGCACCAAGACCTATTCCAGGCCTGTGACTCTATCGTGACAACAAACGACATGCTGGTATACTGGAAGAAGGTGCGAGGCCACTCGAGGCAGCCAGGCCAAGACAAAGAGTACAACGACAAAACAGATGCTCTTGCGAAATCTGGCGCACTACACGGTGACCCGTGGGACCTTCCAACCCTCCCACCCGCCCCGCAGGTGACTGCTGTGACCCGGCGACAGGCACGGAAGGCCTCCACAACCCCGGCCTCCACCCTGATGACGTTGTCGCCGCAAATCTCGAACGACGACCTGGTCAGTCTCCAAGCATCTGACCCTGCCATCCAGGCGATAACCAAACACCTGACCGACCCTACGTTGCACCCCGTTCGTCCAGACGACCTTGCTACGGACCCTGACTTGAGGCTCCTTCACGCAACAAAGCACTCCCTGCGTCTGCATGATGGGCTCCTTCTTCTTGCCACCGATGCAACCACTCCGCTTCGCCTCGTGGTTCCCCGATGCCAGAGGGGGGGTAATGCTTATGTACGCCCACGACGCACCATACGCAGGACATCACGGAGCCAAAGCAACATACGAGTCCCTAAAACAAGTAGCCTACTGGCCGGGAATGCAACAACAAGTCACCGAATATGTCAAAGGGTGTCTAGTATGCTGCCAATTCCAACCAGCAAACCCAAACCACAGGGCACCACTACAACGAAGAGGAGTGACGTTTCCCTGGTCCGACCTCCAAATCGACTGGGTCGGTCCCCTACCAAGATCCTCCAGAGGAAACAAATACTTCCTCACCGTGGTCTGCGAATTCACCAAGTGGATCGAATGTCTCCCTGCACCAAATGACACGGCAGAAACAACAGCCTACCTCCTGATGAACCACATCTTCTCAAGGTTTGGCCTACCCATGAAAGTGAACTCCGACCGAGGAACTCACTTCACAGCCGACATCATGCAGGAAGTCTGGAAAGCCCTGGGAATAAAAGCAAAACTGCACATCAGCCATCACCCAATGTCTTCCGGCCAAGTGGAGCGAAGCAACCGAACAGCAGTCAGCATGCTGAAGAAGTACGTGTCGGCCAACCAAAGGGACTGGGACGTCAAACTCCCCCTCGTCCTGATGGCCATCCGGTCCACCCCTAATACATCTACGGGCGTGTCCCCATTCGAGATGATGACAGGAAGACAAATGACACTACCTCTGCACCTGCTGTACCAGCCTGGCGACTCAAACCTAGTCACCGCATATACCACGCATGAATATCTGGAAGAGCTTCACAAACACTTGCAGACAACCTTCGCTTTTGCCCAACAACACCTTCAAACCAGCGCTGAAGGCAGAAAGGCCTACTACGACAAAAGGGCCTCACAAAAGGAACTCGACATCGGAGACAAAGTGATGTACTACATCTTCGCCCGACCAAAACCAACCTCGGCCCACCGTCTGTCAAAGAAACTCCTACCACGCTGGACTGGACCCCACGAAGTCGTTGACAAACTTTCAGCTGTCGCATACAGAATCAAAATCCGACAGGGGCGAAATGAACCAAGTCTACGCTGGGTCCACCGAAACCAGATAAAGCCCCACCAGAGCACCAAGAACCCCACCAAAGGGAGGTGAGACAGATTGACAGACTATAGCCCAATTAACTTTGTTCTAATTAATCAAGTATATATTGATTTTGTTTTACTTTTATTTAACCAAAGTAGTTAATCCCATATATGTCAAGTTTGTTTCAAACCCTTTATTTTAAGATGGTTCCTCTTGTCTCCCCAGCTCAGTCTAAGTTATCCTCTCAGATCCATTAGGAATGTTAGAATAACAATTCTGTTACTTAGTGGTACAACGCTCAACACTGGCCCTTGTGAAACAAAAGAACTGAGACAACAGGAAACTAAGAATAGGATTGATCAACAGACCCAGAGTTTAACTGACCGTACCGACAAACGATCGGCGTTTCAGTGTTCTCGATCACGTAACTTAATCACGTACTCTGCAATAACTTGAAAACCGAAACTAAACAGGCCATGCAAATAATAGCCATTCCTTTCCACTCTGTTACCAGGAAGATGCTCCGACTCGCCGTCTTGCTAAGCTGCGTTGTGGGGATTCAACCCCAACCCGAGGTGGCAACCCCAGGACCATCTTCAGGAATTGTACTCCGGGAACAGCCCGGTTTACTGATAACTAACTGCAAGACTTACTCAACAGAGAGTATATGTACGCTTAAGCCCTGCAGAAGTGTATCGGTCTCACTCCATTCCAAGGGCCCCCCAGACAACCTGGGCAGGATCCCGTTGGACCCAAGAGGCGTTGGCACACGCCCAAGCTGATGTAGCCCACATGCTACAGCAGTTGCAAAAGATGACCGTCACTCAAGCAGAACTAAGCGGAGCCAACCGTCGTCCCAAACGATTCTTAGGAACCCTACTGGGAGCCGCGGCGGCCGTCGGTACTCTATTTAATATCGGAATGAGTAGTTTCAACGCAGTCAACTTAGCAACCGTAAGACGACACATTGGAGAAATCCAAGACGAGCTCCCCTGATATCAGAGGACGCCTCGATGTCCAAACACGGTCCCTACAGGCAATCGGGAAGTCACTCAACTGGTACTATCGTGGTCCTAAACCGACACTCTACTCTGTTGAACCAAACAATCAAATCGATTAACAAGCTTTTTAGCGTAGTCCAGAGCGACTTAGCCCAGATGCAGCTCCTAAAACACCCTCATGGCAGATATGCTCCGCGAAGTTAGCTCGTCAATCGATAGTTTGGCGATGGGAAGGATTCCCACTTACCTGGTGCCCCTCAGCCTCGTACAGAATGTCCTCGCTTCGTCCACGGTGGGTACTCCCAACCCAATACAAGTTCACCTGGCCTACTCGCTCGGGAGCGCCATTCCACTCTACGTGGACCCTACGCTCGGCGACTTAGCCTTCCTAATTAGCCTACCGATCGTCGAAACGAACAATATTTATCGGCTAAAAGATGTCGTGAACGTCGGATTTTGGCAGGGCAGTACCCACGTGAAAATTCAAACCCCAGAGGTTG
Source organism: Danionella dracula (assembly GCA_900490495.1). Taxonomy (NCBI): domain Eukaryota; kingdom Metazoa; phylum Chordata; class Actinopteri; order Cypriniformes; family Danionidae; genus Danionella; species Danionella dracula. The sequence continues at coordinate 845,283 of UELW01000744.1, forward strand.
TCGCCTACCACGAAGCCAACGAAGAGCTTTACCTGGCGCCCAATCTGCGTATGTGCACCCGCCACCAAGGACATTCACTACCTGTGCCCAAGCAAGCCATTCATACGAGACAACACCGAGGGCATTTGTGGGTTAGAAGCGATGCGTCCAGACACGCGATGCCCCGCGGAAGCAACGCCGTCTTTCCAAGTCGAGCTGACACAAGCTGAAATAGTCGGGAAACCGCTGGTTAGTCAACACCGCCTGCCCGCTCTGCGACCCTCACGTACGATCAGCACGACACCGCCACACGCATTAGCCTCCCTAATAGTACACTTTGGATCAACGTCCCCAAGGGCTCCATACTCCATATCGAAGACTTGGCCCTCTATCACCTGCCTGAGGAAGACTACCGCTCAGAGTTGGAGATCCCCTCTTTCTTCAAAAATCATGCCTTCACCCTCGAACCCGAGTTGGAAGATCTGATCAAAGAGGAGGGCACGCAAACGATCGACCCTGACCCCTGTGGAGACCGCTCTCAAAGCCCTCGCGCGAAAACCACTCGCGATTAGCCCGATCTTTCGGTCATGGTCATCCGCGGACACCGCCCTTGTGCATCTCGACAGCCATCGGTTACTTAATGACTCTCATTCTCGCGTTTCTACTCCACAAGAGAGTTAGCGCCATCCGAGAATCAGTAAACCGTTGCCTCCCAGATGCCCCCGAGGATCTTCCGACGCCGCCAGGAGCAACCTGTTCATCTACCTGAACAGGACAATGAGTCGAACTTGTTGGAAATCACTCCCAGTGACGCCACGGAGAGTTCACCCTAACCTTACGCGACCCAGCTGAGTCCTCCTAAGGGGGGACAACACTTTCGACCAGCCCGATGACAAACCCGATTTCTGCTTTGCAATGACTCTTCCGATCCACGAATGAAGCGTCTGTTTCCCTGGCCTACGGCTTTTACGCTCGACGATGTCCATCAAGGGACCTCCCCGACCGTAAAGGGGGGATATGTAAGACCTGGAGACCCAATTCACCACTGCACCTTTATTCTGGGAAAAAACCACATCCCGATCTAATGGCGGCCAGCGTTCTGACTCTGTTTTAAACAAGTCAGGACTAATTACCTTCAAAGATTAACGGGGTCATCAGATAACCCCCCGCGTCACCCTCTCTGCTCCCCTGAAGCCTGACGAACGCCTCCCGAACTCTCCACGACCCCAGGATCAGACGCTGAGTGGACAAAGCCTGGCTCCACTCAAAGTCGTGCTCACCCAAAAACTGCTTTTCAGAAGACTAAAACTTGCTTTAAGAACACTTTTGTGCTCATACAAATATCTCCTGAATGTACTTTCATGTTATGGAATAATTCGTACTGTGACAGTTAATAGTTTAGTCAGTTAAAACGAATGAATGAATGAATGAATGAATTTTCGTAACTACCCACTAGTGTTTGATCTTGATTTAATGCAGGTCACGTTACGGAAAGGATTTAATTGTGTAAAAAATTATCCGGTACTTTTCCGATTAGATATGACGTTGTCTATTAATGGATGCAAATTAAAGAAGCAGGACGTCTCTCCCGCCGAAAAGCTGCTAGGGGCTGAAGTGTGACGTCATCACCGATCCGATCTCAGGAATGCTCTCATTGGCTAAGCTGCGGGAGAGACCCGCCTCACGATTCAAGAAGGGCCCTCTTCCTGGCGCTCTTGCATTCTAATTCTCATTCCTTACTCATCTTACTTCATACTTCTTCACTTCTTCACTTCATCACTTAGAGCCTTCTTCGTCACGTTTTCTTTAACTTTCTGTTCCGTCTGCTCTCTCCTCTGGCTGTTAGCCAGGCTCCCCTAATTACTCCCTCAAAAGGGATGCTTATCGTTTGGTGCCGTCTCAACGAAGAAAACTCGGCTAGCCTCAACCCAGAACTTTGACCCCAGATATAAAGACTGTTGAATCCAACGGGAAACTTTTCGGACGCTCAAGAAAGTTGCTGGGACACGAGGACCTCTCATCACAACCCGAGCACACCTCACAGCTGTTCTCCCGGAATCTGCTCGTTCTGCCCCGGACCACGTCCGACCGGAAAATCTAAACGGTAGACTGCGATAATCATTACTTAAATTCTGGCGAGAGCAGAACGACTGTGGGAATGCTAAATTGATTACGTGCCTAAACTGAGGTGTAAAGATAACTTGAGCTGTTATTTCAGAAACGTTTGTTTCTCTGTCTTGCTCCCTCTGTCTCTCTCTCTCCCTCTCTCTCTCTCTTCTCTGTCTCTCTTGCTCTCTCTCACCCCCTCCCTCTAGGTGTGAATGAGTGCATGTTTGCTTGAGCGAATGGTTAGGTTAGTTAGCTAGAAATCATTTATCAATTTGTGTGTCTAGAATAGAGTTAATAAAGCCTTTAAAAGACATTTCCCTTGTTTATGGTCTATAAAGTGTTACACCGTTCACTGTGGTTAAAGATCGGACATAATACGATTTACAGATTGGGTAGTACTGTCTCGGGACGATTCTTTTGAGTAAAGGTCAAAATTCATGGTGGTGAATGATTTGGTGGACAAATTAATTAAAACCGAATTTATGATCTGGCGCAATCTCATCTGATTCGACCCTCCGAGACCTGGCAATGTTTCTAATTCCCCTACTGGCCAGTCACCAACGCAGGTAATCTTCTGATTTGTTATATGACAGATGGAATGATTATTGTTCATCGTATTAAGTATTAAATGTGTAATAACCAGTTTGTTACACAACAATAGTACTCAAACTAATTTTACTAAAATACTTTGAAAATTAGCCATTCTGCTGTAAACTGTATTAACCGACCAATCTGAGAAGAGGTCTGGTTTTTTTTTTTTTGGTAAGTCAAATTAGACCAAGTTAAGACCTAGCCATGCTATGAAAAAGAAAATAATTGTTAGCTTACAATTGCAAATTATGTCGAGTTGCGTTTTAATAAAGTTGGGGCTGGGAAAAACATGTTAGCCATTTTCTCCAATAAATCACTTCTGATCATATGCAGTCTCTGTCTGTCTGTCATGGTGGCGGCCATATTTTTTTAAGTTATTTTGCAAAACCTAAAAATTTGAAGAATTGGGTCAGTTAAATGGGTTGCTCTCAAATCAGAATTTCTAGCTTGAGAGCCTGTGTTAGTCCCTTATGAAAAGGTTAGAGCAGTGTGAAGGATGTTCTCACTGTTTGGATTTAAACATCACAGCAGGTGCCACAGAAAGGAGGAATAATTGGCTTGAGCTTCAACCCAGTTTAACTTAAGCAGATTTCACAGATACTGCAAATCTCCTGTCTGTACAAGAAAAGCTTGACCTTCTCTTCAACAATGGCCCAATGGGTGAGTGCGTGGTGACAGACTGCTTTTGACAGGATTTGTTTCTCATTTTGCCTATCTCTACAGTAGTGTACAGTAGACCCCCCTTCTGTTCTCCAGCTGTCAGCTTTATTATTGGTGGTGCTGTTGCGTAACTTTGTTGGCTGTTGGTCTCAGTGCCATGCTGTAGCTCTGTGGGAGCCAGAAGAAAGTGAGATAGAGATATGAGAACTATACTGAGAGCCAATAGGTGTGTGTGGCCATAGATCCAAATAATGAACCCTTTGTGCTTTGAGGCACCATGCTGTTCATTATATTGCTGTGTCATTGGGATTATCTCTGATGGTGGTCTGGCTGATATTATATAATGATGTGTTGAATTGCTCAGTTAAAACCCCTTCATGACTTCATGATTCCATGGTGGCCATATAGGTAATTCCTAGATAATTTGCTATAACACTATAACTAATCTATAAAAAATGGCAATTGTAGTCAAATTGTTTATTGTAAGAAGAGGAGTAGTGCGAGAGGATGAGTTGTAGTTATAGTCATTTTGTGTTTCACCTTCAAAATATGAAATGTTCAAGAACTTGAGCACACTTGGAGCATATGACTTCTTCGCATGGTTTATTTGCAAAGAACACACACCAAAAAATCTGTAGAGCCTTTTATAGGCACCGTTTTGAATTACAATATCAAACATAACATATTATATGTTTTTTAAATAAGAATTGCAGTGCAGGGTACATAGAGAGAGAGAGAGAGTAGAAGTAATAGTATAGAAGAAGTGAGAACAGTGGTAAATGTAGTATAGTAGGGCTAATAGTTCTTGTAGTAGAGTAATATCCATTGTATTCAGAATAGTAGTAATAGGAATAGAGTTCAGTAGTTATAGGAATAGAGTTCAGAGTAATAGAAAAAGAAGTGCAGGGTGCAGAGAGAGAGAGGACACAAATTTTGTAGCAGTACTCATAGTAGTCGTAGTAATAGTATTAGTAGTAGTATTAGTAGTAGTAGTGATAGGGTGAGGGGGAATCGTAGTAGTAGAATTAATAGAAGAGGTGGTGGTATTAGGAGCCACCTAAATGGCACGGGAGAGCTGTTCTGCTATTTTAGTATTAGTAGGAGGAGAAGGAGAAGGAGGAGGAGGAGGAAGAAGTGGTAGTGGCAGAATTTTAGTAGGAGTAGTAATAGTTGCAGAAGTGTTAGTTGTTGGATTATTATTTGTAGTGCTGGTGGTAGAAATACTAATTTAGCAGTGTTAGTGGGAATTGTAGTATATGATGCATAGACAAAATCCTCTATACAGTATGGATAAAATGTTACAAAGAATGATTTTTATTTTATATTAATATAGATATTTTGATGCATTTAAAAATGCACCCTTCTATAATTGTGTACAATATTTATTGACATAAATATTTGAGCCAGTTTGATACACTTTTTTGAAAGAAAGATATATGACCATGTATTTTAATAAAGAAGCGTAAGTGTCTGAAAAAAGATAACTATAGCCGGCAGGTGTTCAGTAAAATGGCTCCCTCTTGTTCAATTAGAAGACTGTCCAGGAATGCAATGCAAGTTTCAAAATATGTATAAACCCTGTAAATCATGTAAACAGACAGTATCTATAAAATTAACAGTTATTATCCTGTTACAATGATCGTCTATTTGTACAGATTTTCATATGTACAGTTATAGCAAATGAAGATGGAGTAGAATTATTTGTGGTGGTAAATGTAGGCACAGTATCAGCAGTAATTATTTTCACACTAGTTGAAGTATTGAAATGTATTATTTGTATAGTTTTAGTTACCCAGTTAAAGACTGTTAAACTATTCATTGTTTGATCCGCATAATCTACAAAAAAGGCATTGAAGCAGATAAGTGAAATTTTAAGGGGTCTATTTCATCATCTTGGAACGCTCACATTTACTACATAGCTATGTGCAACAAATTTGTTATCATGGGGCAGCAGTGAAGCCAAAGTCAATTGGTGGTCGTCTAAATTGCCAGAGCCATTCATCTTTGATAACCACTCATTTTGACAGCAGCCTGCTAGTTTTGCAGGCTTTTGGATTGCAAGGTATTCAGCATTCTTTTTTTTCCCCTTCATGCTCCCTCTTTCACTTTTTCTTACCTCGTATGACACCACTAATTAGAAGTATCTGCGTCCAATGTGCCTTTGTAGAGAACAATTCAAAGGGACCTTTAGACAGACAGGGTGGATGGCACACTGTTCTACCTCAAACCAGATTTGTTGAAGGAAGGAGCTTGTAATTAGGATGGTGGGTGCTAACTATTTCTTTTGCTATGTTTGAGCTGAAAAATAAACCATTTGTGAAGAACTGGTGAAGAAGGATAGTGTCTTTACAAACAGCTGCTTTTCAAAGGTAACCAATCAGACTGAATGAATGAATGTCCAGAAATCAAATCGACTCATCTTGATCTCTCCAGTCACAATGTTTCAATTACCTACGCAAACTTGACATTCTCAATTACCCATCGTTATTCAGCTGCAGCAAAATAAAGCCACCAGACTCATTTAATCAAAGAAAATTTACATCTCAACCTAGTTCATTTACTACAGTTTGCCATAATTTTGTCCAGATTTTTTTATTTTAATATCTCATGTGTTCTCATATATCTGTGCTCAATGACTTATTTATATTTCAGTTGAACTGATTTAAATTTTTATCTTCTTTTTAAAGAAAAGACAAACACACAGTAGTGATTAATAAACATGTTCTAATAAACATTCTATTCATGAGAAATTATTTTTGAAATCACGTGTAGAAGCGAGACTGAACATGCAACCAACATGTACAACATTTGCACTGTGAGTGAAATGTTCATTTTCTGTACATAAGAATAGTATTTTGGGCATAATATTCACATTTTAAAAAGCCATTCAGCTTCCTTATCACCACATTAATTACATCATATGATACACTGAATATGATTTATTTACAAATTATGGAAAATGCTTTTCTGACAATATACATACATTAGCTAATTTGCTATGCATTAGATTTTCTTTACAGAATTAAATCTTAGAAGCTTTTGTTACATAACAGTAGACCTTATTGCATATTCACCAGCTTAAACTCTTATGATAATGAGTTTTGAATAAGTCCTCGCAGCTAATTCTAGATCTGTTCTCTAGTAGTTAGGGATTAGATTGTGAGGTGTTACCTAAAAATATTTTACTTTGTAGTGAGATGCAAATCCTTCTGTGGACATGTAATCAAACCTGACTCTCCTTTATTGATTGGTTGTCTTAACTGTAAATCTGTAGATCGATGACAAGAGAGAGAGAGAGAAAAAAGATTGCTCTACCTGGATAGACAGCTAGTGATTATTCTCCAGTTTTTCAAATGTGTATTTTTTGTTCTGCAGTGGGCCGTCTTCTCATCGAATTCAGCTCCCTGGTAACCCTCGAACGGGTGCAACGAGAGAATCCTAATGTAACAGAAGGAGGAAAATACTCTCCCCCAGACTGCCGGGCAAAACAAAAGGTTGCCATCATCATCCCATTCAGGCACAGAGACAACCACTTAAAGTACTGGCTTCATTATTTGCACCCAGTCCTGCGCAGACAGAAGATCGACTATGGCATTTATATCATTAACCAGGTAAGCTGGATCTTTACTTATGATCTTTTTGTCAATCAATTTTTCCACCACAGGGTAAACGGACTTGATTATGTGTTTAGCTTGTTTAAAATGTTTGTTTTCAAATATATGTTCAGACTATATGTTCATCGAAAGCATTTTTAATTCTGTAACCTATTTCTATTTTTAAGAATTGTGTTCAGAAAACTTTGGAGGGCATTAGAGCAAAAGATAAAGGAACAGTTCAGGAACCAAATAACCCATTTAAGCGCACATATTCCAGTAACCAAAAATGGCTCCAGAGAGGTGGGGCATGTGTGTAATGAAGGCATCCAATTGGCTGGAAGTTTTTGTTTATTATATCTTAAACAAACATTTTTTTTAATAATTCAACCCCTCTCAGTTTTCATGAAGATCAAAACTAGCGATCTGAATTTTTTTTTTTTTACAGCACTAGGGGTATAAACATGATTTTTTCAGCTCCAAAATTAAAACCTGCTCACCTCTGACCCCATTTTTTTGTGGCCGGTTGAGGTACTACTCTTGTCTCCGATTTGAATGTACTGTTTGCAAGTTTTTTTTGGTACCAACCTGACCAGCCTTTTTAAAAAGCGCATACTTTACCTTCAAGAAGAATGTTTGTTTCCACTATGAAAGTAGTAGAACCTTCTACTTTATAATGTTTTCCAGATTAGGACAAAATGATACATGAAAAATTACATCTACCACTTGAACACTGATTTAGATTGTCAATGTGTGAAATGAGACGGAAGTTTTGCTGTTTTCGCATCTCACTTTTTTCAACACTCAGCTTTGATTTCCCGTGAAGCTGAGAGGTTCAACGCCATGAGACATCATTAGCCTGTTTGGCACCTTTTTGTCTATCAGGTCCTAGTGTTTGGGTTAATCAGTGTGACCAGAAGTTTTCAGTTATCCATCTTCAAAGTTTGGAGAGTAATGATGTGACCTGCCTTTCCGAGACCCGAGAGATCAATTTTCATGGAGTGAATTCAGTGTACTGTAGGTGATAATGAATGGAGCATTAAGGTTGCCTCTCTTATCTGAGTAGACGTTGTATCACTTAATACTTTAAAAAACATAAATAAACACTTTTCATGCATGGTTAAGCTCTGAGTTTTTAACATGTTGTATAGGCCCTAATGTTTGTATATTGTGTCTGGTTGAGTGAATGTTTGTAGGTTGAGTAGGGCTGCAACAGTTAACAGAGTTTTTAGAATGTTTTTGTTTTTATACATTAACTTATGAAGGCATACTGAATAAAAAAAACAAACAAACAAAATTGAATACATCACATCATGTATGTAAAACTACTTCTGCTATTATACATCAATCATAGACATTGTGTTAAGAAATATTTTTCAAAGTAAAAATTAAAGTAAAACATTTTTCATCAGGTTTGATTGGCAGATGTTGCATGCATAATCATGAGCTTCCATGCATACACTTGCAAATAGAAAAACAGCGTATTTCAATTTCTCTTTTTATCATTGAAAACTACATAGATGCGTCCAGAAACATTAATACAGTTCAAGTGCAGTTTTTTAATCTTTAATATAGAAGTTTATTATTTTGTAATAAGCGGAATGTTTTCATTTACATGTTCACAAATTTGTTAAGACCTAGCTCAGTTCTGTTTGCAAGGGTTCACATGTCATCATGGTAGTTGATATTCTGATAGTCTGACATCTTTTTTTACTTACATCTTATTGCTTTAGCAGCATTTATAAGCAAAGTAATTTTTTTATGAATTTACTTTGTTTTATGTTATCATCATGCATGCATGTATTTGTTGAAATATGAAATTTGGGGTCTCAAAATATATGCTTCGATGCATAGTTTTCCCTACAGGCAACCTACAAGATATTGATCACTTAGTCTATCTTTCTGTCTCAGTATACTGTAAGACACTAAATTCAAATCAGTTAGTACCTCTCCATTTAAAAACATACATAGACAGCATTTTATTACAGCTTTGATTAGCATTTTCTCAGAATACTGTGTGGTCTGTCATTGTATTGAGTCTCATGAGTCTCAAGCTGAGGCATAGAGAGACCTTGAATCTTAACAATAGCAGAGAGAAAAGAAGGGCATTGTTTTTGTGTAGTTGTATTAGGAATTAGATGGTGGATATGTAGACTATAAGCAGCTTAAAGATAAAGCAATCAACAGCTCACTTCAGTGGCATTAAAGTAAAGTTAGTAATCCCAGTTTAGAGAATGGGATCCACTGTTATTGACGGAATTTGAATTAGCTGATGACAATGCTTGTGTGTTTAGCAAAGGTTTTGTGTGTTTGGCAGCTTTCTTTGGCTAAGACTCACCCAGGATGCCGTTTGACTGATATGTCAAACAACCAATCCCGTTTAGTATAGCATAATGTTGTAGCTCTGAAAATGTCACCAGAACAACTGACTGATTCACAACAAGTTTGTGTAAGCTAAAGCTTGACTTCACAGCCTAACTAGAAACAAGATGACTAAATTACGAGGATCCTCAGAGTAACTTTCAATCCATTTCTCACATTTGAGTATTTTTTCAGCGCATACTGAAATCTTTAGCATCAATCATGTGTCAGGAAAATAAAGTGTGTCCTCTGCTTTACTCTTCTGTGCTGAAAGATTATTTCATTCAATCAGTCAAAACTCATCTGAATTTTGGAACAGGAACTTGCCTTGGGTGCAAAGGTCTGCTTTTGTTAATGTAATCAAACAAATCTGAAATCTCTCAAGTTTTGAAAATGTCTTTGACATTGTGAAAATAAATAGTGTAAAATTTCAACAATAAGAATTATACAAGTATTCGATGTTGCTATATATAAAAAATGTAATATTTGGGTTATCACATGAATGTATCTGATGCAGTGGACTCACTGAAATTGGCTGTGTTGGCAGAAGCCGGCACAAAAAGTGTTCTGTGTTCACTGTTAGTGCTATAGGTTTGAAACCACATGAGACTGAGCAAACAAGGTCAGAGTGAACTGGACGAACTTACCTTTTAAGTTTTGTGATATCTTGCTATAGAAGATGTCACCTTCTATAAAAGCGGATTTCACTATTTGAGGTTCAAACATTCCTCAGTGTCAGTTTATTAATACCCTTAGTCTCTGCTTTTTAATAAAGTGCTTTCTTGTGTTATTTTTATTCATATTGAAAAAATATTGAAAAATGTCATTATGTTCCTTTAAACTATTGTTGGTATAAAATATTTGCCGATTGTTTGGTTGGTCTTCATTAAAAATCAGGTCAGTTTAAATATGTTTTCTGGTGTCAGATTAGTAAGTTGTACAAAAAAATATATTTTCTGCCGCTTCCTCACTTTATATGAGGAATAATATACAAGGTTCTCATGCAGTTAATGCAAAGAACAGAAACTGCTTTCACAGCCACGCAAACACATTTCTGTAGACTACATCGTCATTCTTCATCAGGATCAAGCACTAGAAACATATACAGATCATATTAAACAAATAGGATGTGACAGGTGCCAAAGAAATAATGCATTCTTTAAACAATTTTTTTCTTTGTTGCCCAACAATGTTAATCTTTCCTTATTTATTCTCAGAATTTAAAAAATGACAGTTTGGGGAGTACTGCATATGTCATACTTAGGAGAGTATAAAAAATTATTTTAGAGGGTCCGATTTAGTCCAGCCATGGGGGCTTTACACTAATTCCTCAGATCTTAGGGCTGTAGAATGTGTCACTTCTTATTAATATAGGAAGGTAGCCTGGACCAGAAGGTTTTTTATTTTATATTTTCTTTTTTGATTAGTCTGTCACTGAACTGATTGATTTATATGGTTGCATATACTAAAAAGGCCTAATTCTGTGTTTTTCTTCAAAGTTATATAATATTGCTTCATTGTAACTACGTATTTAGTTTTTCTGTCTATTTTCTAGAACCCAATCGAAAGCTGGTGCCAGTTTGGCAGAAGGTTTTACTGAAACATGATTTAAACGTAAAATTGAAGGTAATTCTCTTTTTTTTTTATTTCAACCTTTGGACATCTTCCAGCTCTATCCTATGAGCTTGGGGAGCTTCCGTTCACCTCCACCTGCTCCTCCTGCTGATGCTTTCCTTGTCTGGTTATGATAGCACTACACAGGAACCAGTAGCACTGTTACTCAGTAGATGCTGCCAGAAACACAGGCCAATGTTTTCTTGCCGCCCATCAAGCTGATCGTGTTTGCTGGACATCTTCCCAGATGCTCAGAGATTGAATATGAAAGAGTAACTAAAAGTTCAAACAATAAATCTGAAGTGTGTGAGGATATCACAGTGCTCAAGTCACAATACCATAACTGAAATGAAGCTGTTCACTTGAGCTGTATTTTTTTATATAACAGAAAATAGTAAACCTTGTGAATGTGCTTTTGTAATAATTCACTCCAAATTTTGATCATTCATTTTCTCAATCTAACATAAAGCATTATACATTTTTAGATTATTTGTGAATTAATTAATATTACAAAAAACTTGCTTACTTAAAGACATGTGATGTAATAAGAGAACATCAGTTGCCTGTATTATTGGATAAACCAATAAACCAGCATTAAACATTTTAAGTGGTGATTAGTGAAAGTGAATGTGGCCAGTTTGGACAGATTTGGAGTGACTCATACTAAGTTTGTGCTCTGCATTTAACCCATCCCAGTGTACACACACACACACCCGGAGCAGTGAGCAGCCATGGCTGCGGCGCCCGGGGAGCAGTCGGGAAACTGGTGCCTTGCTCAAGGGCACCACAGCTGTGGTTGTTGAAGATGGGAGAACTTACTCTGTGGATTTGGGGTTCGAACCTGCAACCTTCTGATCACTAGTCAATCTCTTATCCACCAGACCACATTTTTTAAATTAATAATTTAGTTTGATACCAACTAAATTAAATAAGCCCTAAAATTCCTGATATATTAGATAATGTTTTAGGAATGTTTTCTTTTTTTTAGTTAGGTCCATTTTTAAAACATCCACAGCATATGTCTCTTGGCCCGCGGACCAAATTTGGCTCACCATGTCATTTGATGTGACCCAAAAGAACTTAAAAATCACTGTTGACAAAAACATGCTTTGACCAAAAACAACATTTCCCACAATGCCATATCGACTATACCACTACTTGGCAACATTTTTATATCAATGTCAACGAGTGAAATTGTGAAATAATGGTCCTAAAATGTCCAAGAAGAGAAAAATAGAGGCAGAAGGAAGATGGAAAGTTGAATAGTTGTTTGGGAGATCAATAGGAGAAAGACCATTATGTCTTTTGTGTTACGAGGTGGTGTCGCTCATCCAAGAGTTCAATCTGCATTGGCATTTTGACACCAAACACCAATCACCAATATAAGTACCCCAAAGCTAGGCTTCAAGAAAAGCAACAAATTGCCCAGGAATTAAAAGACAGATTGTGGTCGCAGCAGAGTGCGTTCATGAAATCCAGAGCTAAAAACACTGCGGCAGTGAAAGCCAGCTTTAATTTTTTTTTTACAGAGGGAGTGTTTTGTAGCATTGCATGCTGAAAGTCAAGTGTGTCCGGCCAGTTTCAGATTTCTTGAAATGTCACTTCATCAAGAAACTATTGGACAGAGTGGACAGAGTTTTGAACAAAGTTTATGTCAACATGATTTTTTTCTCTATTCACTAGGATAGTTTACTCCTTGACTGATGGTGTTTTGTAGGCTTAATAAGCTAACGCAAAATGTAAAAACATGTTACATTTTTCATCTGATAAAACATCAATCCTTTTAATGCGTTAGCTTATTAAGTCTACAAAACACCATCAGTTGGTGTTTTGTAGGCTTAATAAGCTAACGCATTAAAAGGATTGATGTTTTATCAGATGAAAAATGTAACATGTTTTTTTTTCTATGCAACTGTAATGTTTGTCACTTGGAGTTATTTAACACTAAGGAGTATGTGCTTTTATTTTACATTACATTGAATTACATTTATAAGTTACATCTGGCACTTTGAAGACAGCCAATATGCTGATTGTGGCCCCCTGTGGAAGAGTTTGACACCCCTGATCTACAGTGTTTATGTAATTGTCTAATGCAAACTTGACTGTTCAGCTACAAAAACTAAAGGTTCACTATATTGTTTAAATCACCTGCTTTCTCATACAATGCAGGTTCAGAGTATGGCCTTATAAATGAATAAAAAACGTTGTTTTATAATGTGAGCTTTGTTTTTTGAATTCAAACTTAGTATACTGTTGAATATACAGAGTATTTTAATTCTCTTGTAAATTACATTAGACAGAGAATATAAGTTTGTGGAATTAATGTTTGTTTTTCATCCAAATAGTATGTTGAGTGCTTTTGCTTATTTCACAGTTACTTTTTCATTTTTCTGTTTAATTATTTATTGAAGATTAATATTTTAATACCAGAGGCAAGTGGGGGAATTGTATATGAATGCAGAATTCGAGTATTGATTCAATCTTCTGCAACATTTTGCTCTTACATGAACTTAGTTCAAGTTCATATTTTTATTTAAGCTGTTAAGACTCAGAACTGATAGAACCAGCGAGTGCTTGGGGATATTTGTGTGTCATTGCTGTCAATGCTGACCTTTCAGATGTCTCCACTCTCTCCCATCGGTGTGTCATTTATTGCTGTCATCTTTTTCTTCCACTTGTCTGTTTCATGCACATGTGGGGATGTATAGAAAATGAGAGGGAAGAACAGTCTTTTTTTTCATTATTGTTCTGCAGAGGGGGAAATCCCAGCTCAGAGAAAGATTACCTGTTGAAGCCTCTGTTGAGCCAGCAGGGAGAAAAAAGCTAATTTGTTGTAGAATGTCACTCATTTGACAATAGCAAGGTTTCTACGTGTTGTGTTGATGTCATCTGTTTTTGGTTGATCCACAGAGAGACAGAGACTCTGGGCTTGATATGTTGGGTTTAATCATGTAGTGCTGTGATTAGAGTCCGTATGTAGAAAACTAAGAGGCCAGTTCAGAAGTTGCAATGTCAGCATCCCTTGGCTTGTAGAGAAGACAGGTAATCTATGGCTCATTATTTGGAACTTCTTTTGTACCTTTGTACCAATTTATACAAACTATAAGCATCCAAACAAATTGTGAAGCTGCTTTGATATTATTTAAAAACCTTGAAAAAACCATGCTCCGATTATCTTTTCTGTTGAAAACAGAAAGTGAAATAGGGGTGGGTAAGTTAGCTGAATGACTGACTCTGGAGTTTTAGAACAATTACATTTAAATAAAACAATTCAAATTAAATTGTCTGTGAAAGACAGCTTGTGTAGTCTAATTCAAAGTACATATGTGGACTCATTAGAAATAATACTAATGCATTTTTAGCATGTGAACATTTTTAACTGTACATTTCTTTTGTTATTAATGTATTTGGAACAGTGCATATTTTTTACAGTATGTTAAAAAATTTAGTTCTGTAATACTTGAATATCTAGATAATTTATTAGATTTTTTCAGATTTGTGTAAATAATGAACATATAATGATAATATTTGACAAATAATGTGCACTTTCTTCATTGGTTTCACCATGCAAACTAAATCTATATTCAACCTCTTCACTGATACTCCAGTCCCAATCTTAGAGATAAGAAATAAATAACAGCCTCGGCTGAAACTTTTCTTCTTTCTGCCTGAGTTTTATGTTTCATCCATCTCTCTGCAGTAGCTGACCTTGGTGCTTCTAGCATCTGCCACAACATGAAAACATCCCCTGCTGTGACTGATCTGAGAACAGTTGAGCTCAGTCTGCCAGCTCGACTTAATCAAGATCATGTGCTCAGCGTCCCAGTGCCAAACACTCACGTATCAGCGGTATTGGCTCTTCATGGTCAGTAAAGTAATCTGTGCTGTTGTTTAAGGCTATATCGGAGAGCTACTGTTCTGCATGCACAAAGTGACCCAAGGCTACAGTTAAGGACATCTTATTTGTGCTGCTTTTTGATTTCAAGAGTTATCTTTATTCCTATTGATATTTATCTAACAGAAGGGTGCAACCTTCCACTTAAAAATGCATTATAACTCCACTGTAAAGAATCTCAAGGATTATCACCTTCAAGGATTTATGTCCCATGCTTAAAACAATTGACCTTGCTTTGTACTGAGAACTCTAGCTGTAGATGTTTCACAATGGTTAGTGTTGAAATGTTCTCTAGCATGAGCACCAGTTCAAAACATTTTTTTTATGTAAAATTAAATAATGTGTTTGTTTTACTTCATTTTGAAAATAACACTTGATATTTAATAATAGCGTATACATAAAAATAGAATTAAATGATAAACATTTATATTTATATTCATTTTTTCATGAAAAATGATAAGTATATATATATAAACACACTTCATATTTAATTTGATCCTACCATTTTATCACTTTATTGAAACATTTAGCAATATTTTTTTAGCATTTAACACATGACATGTCCATTTTTTTCCATGTAAGATTTATCATTCCTCTTTTCTCTTTCAATCCTTGCTTCAGTCTGTCATTTAGATGCATGTGGATGCTTCATCCTTGAACTGACTTTAGCAATATGAACCTTACATTCAAGTAGCTAAATTACTGTAGACATCTAGGGGCAGATAGTCAACGTATACCATCTATTGCAAGTCTAATACTGTAATACAGAGCCATTTAGACCAACAGGAATTATTTGTATTTGTAGTTTTAGTGAAAACATCATCATTTCTTTAATTTGAGGTGGCTCTTCTGATTGAGTTAATATTATGGGCTTGAGGGGATGTACTATTTCTTCAAACTTCAGCAATTTCTTTTATTCTTTTTGATTGAATTAATCCAGTACGCATCCCAATTTGAGTTTTTTAGAAGGGAGACTATAACAGCTAAACTTTAAGCCATCAGGATGAAGATAGGAGTGAGGACTTTTCTAAACGTGTGCATATGAATCATTAAATAAACTTTTTTCTCAACTTTTCACTTTTTCACGTCTTGTCATACATTGAAATAATAATCCATTTCTTTGTAACTTGAGCTCCTTTAACACACCACTGTGGACAACACAAATCTCAAAAAGGTGTCCTACAGAAACAACAACACCATGTTGAGAGTGTTTTTTGGAAACAATTTTAGCAAATGTGACAGAATGAAGATATCGCCTACTAGGAAAAAATATGGATATTTTCTGCATGCTTTGAGCTCAAAATAAGGTTTAAAATTCAGGTTTTGCACTCAATCTTAGGCCAGTACAATATATTACTCTATAGCTCAAAGATGAGGGAGCTTTTGCTGACTAGCCTTTGCCTCCCACTGCTCAGGGGTTCAGGGACAGAGTGCATTGGAAGAAAGTACTGGAGATGAGGATGCATCTGATGTATTCCTTTCTACCTTGACCCGAAGAAGAATGAGCTTCTCTTGAGATGCTATTTGAAGCACTCACTCATCTTGCACGGTGCTTACAAGATTCAGTCTTGCTTTACTCACAATGCTAATTAAAAAAAGGTAGTTTTGCCATCTAACTCTGAAAAAAAACTAAACCCTGTGTAGTAGCGAGGCAGCTCTTCTTCAATACTTCACACACCTGCTCATGCGTTTACCGAAAGCCATGGTGTGAATGTCAGTATAATCCAGCTGACACACTCGCAATCCATCGAGACTGAACTCTTCAACCCTGACCGTGTAACAGTCCGTCCTTCAGAGCTGAGCTATCCCAGTGACACTACCCAGAGGACACAGAGAGAGAAAAGAGGGATTTGAAATAATAGTTTTGGTCACAAATAGCCACTGATCCTTGTGTGGCAGAACTAATCCATATTATTGAAATGCACTTGCTTACAATTGTTTCTACAGGCAGTTGATTAAACGTTTGGGAATATTTCGAGCATATTCAGCTTTAATCTCAAAATCATGTAAAACATTTATGCATTGGAGGTGTTTCAGATCTTTTGGGCATGGTATTGATTGTGGATGTAATATTTGTTAGAAAAAAATATTTTAAAAGTGAAAAGCAGAGCAGGGTAAATGAAAACAATATAGAGTGGGCAATATAGAATATCAAATTCACATGTTTTGACATTTTTATGTCCAATAAACCCAGCACACATGAGGAGAACATGAACTCCCCCATAGATGCGCCCCTATGTGACCTCACAAAAGGCTGAGCTGGTCTGGTGCTAATCACCCTGCCAGCATGCTGCCCATAGAACATGAAGATCCATCGAAGATCCTCTCTAGTGTGTCTAAAAATTAGTTGTCTGACAATCTCCAAATGTAAAATGCTTGTTATGTAGAGCCATAAAAATATCCAAAATATAAACCAAGTCACAGGCTCAGAGGAGTACAACTCTACATCTTTCTTTTTTGTTAAGGGAGGATATCTGAAAGCTGGATTTTAGGACAGTAAGCGTATGGCATTTTAAGTATGATTGGTGATTCTTTTGGGACATTTTGATTGGTCATCCAAGGTGATTGACAAGACTGGGTTTAAGTAGAGAAATTGACTGTGAACAGGAATAGTGAAAAAAAAAAGAGCATACTATATACACAAAAAACAAATCATCATCAGAAAAAAGATGTGGTGTGTGTTTGATGTGTGTTTCAACAGATCTTGAGTCACCAGAAAAACAAATTTTTTAAGGGACAAGTTCCTAAAGCCTTTTCTCTGTAAGGAGGTCTTGAAATCCCCAGATAGCATGCAGGATTTTTGTAGGACAAGCAGGAACATGATCAAGCATGTTTGTGGTAACTGGCACATTTTATTTGGCATTAGCTCTTAAGTATAAGCTGTGAGTAATGTTGCTTACTCCTTCTTTAGAGAAGAGGGAACCGCTGGTCGTGAGGTAGGGATTCATGCCATCTGTTAATCAAATTGGCAGTGTAAACCTCCATTTTTAAGACTAATGTGGTTTGTAATTAAAGTCAAGCACATAGGCAACACAAATCAAGAAAGCTCTCCCCAAAGCACACTCAGGTTTAAATGCACAATTCTATTAGGTTCTGCAGGCTAAAGGCCATTAGGAAATTAAGATTTAATTGTTTAATTGCATGCCCTTGCTGTCTGGCTCTTTTCTACAACCTAAACCTTTTTCAGTTTAGGCTGTTAAAGATATGCTGTAGAAATGAGCTGACCTGAGAAATGAGCGGAAATGTATTTCTTTAACCTGACCTTTTCTTCTGGTAATACATGCTGGTTTTATTTAAAATGTAAAAAAAAAGGTAATGTTTAATTTTATACATTTACGCTGACTTTATAGATGGATAAAAGCCAGCAGACAGTTTTAGTGTTACATATAGTAAGACAGTGTTTTATTTCATCTTCCTGCTCGTTTAAATAGTTAGTCCCTTTTTTATCCTGAATCAAATCAAGCTGTTATTTACAGCATTTGGTTAAAGAGGACTTAACATCAAGATTTGATTCATTAATTGTGCAAATAGTGGTTATTTACTGTGATTTTACATCAAATACGCAAAAGCCAAAATAATGTTGACTCATACTTGATTTATTTATTCTCTTTTTTTCTAAGTACTGCTGCCTCCTGAAAGCTTGACCTTTTAAGAAGTGAGAAATTGAGGTCGGGTATAGAGAAAGTCCAATTATGGCTTGACCCTTGCTAGGTTTTCTTCAATATTCCTTCCTGTGTTGAAGTGTTTAAGTCTGGTCTAGTTATAGACCGGGCAATTTGTTTTAAATGGGTTAAAATAACCTGTGAATTTGGAGCTTAAATTTGTAGTGTATACACTAGTAATTCTTAAAAAGCTTAAATGTAAAACACTTTTCCATTATGAGCACCCCTATTTTTAAACATTTGTGTTTATTAAATATTAGTGCAATTGTTACTTTTCCTGATTAAGATTATATTTAAATATTAGAAATATCAATTTTAAAATACTGTTTGCATTCTCAAGATTAACTGAAGCCTTTTACATCTTGGCCTCTGTAGACAAAGATGCTGCTGTAAAAAAAGCTTTTCCAAATATTTGCGAATTAAATGAGTGCAGTTGACATGCTGTTTAAAAAAAAAGTAATAATATTAGTTTTAACATATGCCACTTTTCCACTAGATTTAGTGATCGCATTGATCACAGTTAACCTTTGTTTTTCCACCGACTTCCAGTATCAGTTCTGAATGGGATTGTTTTAGAAACAACAATCAAGTTTCCAGCACATTTTGCGAAAAGAGTTACAAATGAGTTGGACTTTAATAGCTGATTGTACATAACACAAAGAACCTTAGAAAAGTTCAAGAGAGTTCTCAACTTTGCTTAATAGTGTTAATATTCCAATAATTATTTAATAATATTATATATAATAGATTTCCCAGTGATGGGTTGCGGCTGGAAGGGCATCCGCTGCGTAAAACATATGCCAGAGAGTTGGCGGTTCATTCCGCTGTGGCGACCCCGAAAGGGAAGAAAGCCGACATGAAGATGAATGAAAATATAATAGTAGAGATTACAGTATTTTTTCAATAAGAAAAACGTTGTATGACTACGCTCGCTTTTAAAACCTCATACTAATGTTTATGATTAGAATTGTGAGTACCAGCTACAAAATAAGGTGGACAAGCTCCTTAAAACATGCTGAGTTGAGCCATCCCAATATAAAACAGGTCAATGAAAAAGCTACACTATTGTTTTAAGTGTACATGGGTAAGTTTTGACAAATATAACACTGGCATTGCATGAGCTTTTTGTGTAACACACAGTGGACCATGTATGGGCTCACAAATATTGACACATCATTTAAAAACATCAATTTTGGTTAGTACAATTTTACCAAATTTTGGTAGATACGTTTGATGTCTTAAACATCTTTACATAATAGGTTAGTACAGTACTTAATTTGTTCATGATTGACAGGTTGTTTTTGTGATCTAAGCAAGACAAAGGGAGACTAGCTATAATTACTCATGGTAAGTTGCCTAGTTGAATCTGGGTGTCTTCTATAAAGTGACACCACTAAAGGATTCTGGGTAATCACTGAGAATGCTGGGACATTTTCACATTGACTTAACATGGGGTAAAAATTTGTCAAACTGTATCTCAGACTGAGAATGTCATAGAAACTTTATACACACAACCCTTATCAGTCTTAGCTCACAAACAATGCTGAGCGAGGTCAAAAACTGTTTGACCCCTAGGCTTTAGCTGGGATCAAATATCAGGCTTGACTAAACATTGTCATTAAGAATGAATTGGAAATGTGTCACACATTATCGCTAACACAAAACAAGCTAGACACACAAGGGTGGGGTTATGTTACTCATAGTGGCATGCTAGACTTTTTACTATATCTCTTCCTACATGCTAACTTTTAAGGATATTGAAGTTATTGTTGTTTTTTTTATCAGTAGGCTTTCTTAAAAATCTGCTGACTTGAGTGTTTTAAGCTAAAACTGACTTTTCATTTCCAGGTATTTTCGGAATCAGTGTGATTTAGATTAAAGCGAATTCAGGTCTGAGATCCAGATAGGTTGTGTATTGAAACAAGACTGCTGATGCAGATGTGCTTAACGATTCAGGACAGTGATTCTGAATCATTAATCAGATGGCTCCTCTCTTCTTTGAGCCCCATAGTGACCACAGGGCAGATGTTTTGAGAGATAATGTGGAGGAGTTCTGAATGTGATTGGTTGTGCTCCAGCTGAGACCCATGGGGCTGCATGCTTGCACACACTGCCTGAATTTTGATTTGGTTTGGCGCTGCAGTCATTGTAACTGTGTTTTCTCCTCTGCATTTCAACAGTCTTTTTTGTTACCAAGACTACTCCAGGATGCTGTAAGGATGGTTGGAATTAAATGGTGTGTCTGCTGGCTTTTTTGAATGTGAAACCAATTTAAATGTTTAAAAAAATGACGGTTCTTCTTCTGCTGTTTTGGGAATGATACGACAATAAAGCCTCTTGATTATTCCAATGGAATGAGAGAAATTCCAAAACAAATTTAAGACATCAACATTAAAATTAACATTTAATTTTCTGCTGGTTTAACTACACAATGACACTTCAGATGATTTTAGGTTTAAATAGGAAAAATGTGTTATAAATGTAGAAGCTTTTTATTTTTAACTGAAAATCAACAGTTCCAATTATATTTAATGATCTTTTCTAAGCTATGGTATAAGTTTTATCTCCAAAACATGAGTAGAAAAAAAGGTGATACACTACTTGTTAACTTAACTTTAAATTGCCAAATTAATTTGTTTCCAAACTAACTATAGTGTTTCTCCAAACCATTGCAGGGAACCATAAAAATCCTATTTGGCATGCTCTTGAATTTGGCAACAAACTCTTTAATAATTGGATTTCCGATGGTGGATTAAAGGCTAGCTTTCTGTTACACGTATTACAGAAAAACAATGTTACACATCAGGGGCCTCCCTCAGGAGTGATGCTCTTGGAGTTCGGCCAATGAGGCATAATGTGAGCAGATCATACGGTAGCTGGCTCTCAGCAGTGGGTCTCATACACTAGGCTGGTCATATTAGGTGGAGCGTTAAAGTTTCAGGCGTAAAAGCCGGCAAGTCAGCGTCACTGGAGCAGAGGTGTGTTAGTGTGTCTTGAAACAGGGAGCAATCTTGTTGGTGTCAGGCAGGTCAATCCATTGCAATCAGGTCGTTTTTGCTGATGCTTCATTTGGATTGTTAACGCTGAAAGTTTCTCTCCAAATGTCAGTGTGGTGCTGTGGTAATTTGAACACTGAGAGCATTTCAGCTTGACCTGATGTTCGTTTTTAATCAGATTTGGTAGTGTCAGTGAACTCATGAAAACAGCCGAGCCCTGCTGACAGACCGAATTGCTAACGCGGTTGTGTTGGAAGTCAGTTTGCTGTTTGGACGCTGGCTCAGGGCAGTTCTAGGGCTGCAAGAACAGTGTGTCCTTTCTCTGTCTTGGCATCATCTCTCGGGTTTGGGGTCATTGGTTGTCTTTATGTCCAGCCATGGCAGGTAGATTATAACATTAAAACATTAGGATTAGTATTGGACATTAATATACCTGCATTCATTAGGGCAGGGGTCTCAAACTCAATTCCTGGAGTTCTGCAGCCCTGCACAGTTTTACTCCAACCTAATTTCACACACCTGATTCCACTGATTAAGCTTCTCTGAGTTTGTTTGAAGCTACCATTGTGTTGATTGAAACAGGGTTGAAACAAAAACCTGCAGGGACTACAGCCCTCCAGGAATTGAGTTTGAGACCCCTGCCTAGGCCAGCCACAGGGTCAGAGTAACACACACTCACTACAATTCTTTAATTATGATACATTCTATGAATTAATTGCAGACAGCTATTTACCTGGCATAACCAATTCATGCGTGTTCGTGGTGTCAGTGCCTAAATTATTAAATATTCAAAGCCATTATCACATCTAAATGGGAAAGGTGTTCTGATCCTCACAGCGTATACACATCAAGAAATTGTGTGGTTTGCAAGTTATTTACATGGTAACTCAATGAGTAAGCCGATCTTGAATTCTTGTCATGGTGGATGTGAACTGCAGATATTCTGGGTACTGCGATGGTAAATAGTGTGGTGGCGCAATGTCAGATATAAAAAAAAAAACCTGTTTTAAGAAGCCAGTGCCATGCTGCTCAACTTATCTTAATTTTTAACTGGTTGACAGCTGAGTAGGTACTAATCAACTGCTGATGTGCACACTCTTTTTTTTTTTTATACTGCAACTTCAATAGCTGAACAGATTAACAAAATTGAGGCCAGGGAAGTTATTACATTAACATGCATCTCATGTTCAAACATCATCTCCACTTAACATGAGTTCTCCCTCATGATTTTGAGACTTTTGTCCCTATTTCTATAGTATGCGGTGTTCGTGTGTACGCGTGTGTACACGTGTGTATGCGTGTGTGTATGCGTGCGTGTGTGTGTGCGTGTGTGTGTGTGTGTGTGTGGTAAGGTTTCACTTGAGAAACTGAATTGATTGAAAGACTGTATAGAAATGATTTTGCCTGAGCTGGAAACTATTGGGATTAGAACAACCTTGTGTTAGGCTTTTAACTGTAGATTTTTAACAGATTGATCACTCAGAGTGATTTTAGCTTTATTGTAAGATTGTTCATCTGCATTAACATGCCTTAACCTAAACTTGTATAATAATAATAATCCAATTGTTTTAGTGTTGTTGCTTTTTCTATAAGTATAAAAAGCTCTTCTCTTTGGTACAATATCTCACCTACAAACAACACAACTGCGTTCTACTTTGAGGACAGATGATGTCTAAGGTTTCTGTGCATTTCCCCAGTTGTTAATTTGCTTGAATTTTGCTGGAATATTTAAGGTGTGAAAATATGTTGGGATGTGTTAGTGCAGAGAGATTTATAGCATCATTCTCTGTGCCTGGGGTTTAAAAAAAATTGCATGAGGATCCTGTGTTCTGACTGTGTCACAAAACAAGTGTTAAAAACAGAGGGTTGAAAGTAAACACTGAAAAATATCAATAGGCCAAAGCCAAATTAATAAGGTCTTTATGAAGCAGTTTTTTAGATTTCAGGCATGGGTGGGAGGAAGAACAACAAGGTAAGTGAACTCATTTATATCCTGAGACAAAAACAAAAGAGCCAGTACAGGTTAACAACCTCAAACTTACCAAGTGACAAATACATGAAGAAAACAATGTAAAACTAGCAAACTAGTAAAACATTCAGAAGACAAGAAATCTTAACTGGCACACAGTTTGTAGAAGCTTCATCATGAAAAGAAACAATTTATAGACTTTGAGAAAATGATAGCAAAGCATCATTAGTGATCAGAAAATTGAGTACACAGGGGTTGAATCTGTTAAAACCGGTGGTTATGTTATCTAAATGTAGCAACAATAGGGCTTCCATTTCCATGTGTTATTAGTGTAGTTATCCTCTTTTACAGGGTATATATCTAGTTTATTAAAGTACAGCAGTTGTTCTGATGGCTTTAATAAGCTGATTTGCTAGTCACAGCCTGTATGATTTCTCTAGTGGTATTCTTTGCAAGGATGTGGTCTCATCAACCGCTTCCTTGAACCAGATCTGTTAATTGATGATCTTGTAAACAGATAGTATTATGTAATGGCACAGTTTAATGAGAAATCCCAAAATCTCTGTAACTCTTTAAATACCTATTTTATTAAATACATTTTAAATTAAGTGAGGCAGTAGCAGCTTGTGCCAGGAATGAGTGTTAACCTCTAAAAATCTATCCCAAGATTGATACCTTACAGATAGCGTTTACGTAGACAACATTTGAACTGGAATGAAGTAGCACAAATTCTTCCTATGTGGACTTGAAGCTGTTGGAAGACTGGTCAGGGAAAAAATCATAGAGCCAACAAAGGGGGAGAGAGAAAAAAATAAATAAAAAGGGAGAGGAAAAAAAAATAATTTGTTTGAGGGAAAACGAATGAAAAGGGGAGAAAATGAGTTGAGCAAACGGGGAATGGAATGACTAAGGATGCCTACAGAAGAAAATTGGAGGCAAGTGAGACATTGAGAGAGGCCCTGAACCAGCCTAATGAATCCAGCTGATAGCGGCTGCTCATTTCCTTAGTCTTCTCTCTGTGCTAATCCATGTGATGCCAGGATATTGATGAAACAAAGAGAAATTTCTGGGAAATAGCTGGGTTGCTATACAAGCCTTAGTAGAACAGGGATAGCAGAACTGATTTATTATTGTAAAATACTTTGAGTTTAGACCTACTGACTGAGCCACTGAATTCATCTGAACTTTTACAACAAATTAACTATAATGACTTCCTGAGAATTGTATCTTCATTTTACTGGAATCTCTTTAAGTTTTGATTGGAACCCCAAGTGAGATGCCACAGAGAGAAAGAGACAGATAGGGGGTTTACTTTATATGCTTTTATGGTGTTTAATTAATCTTTTTCACCTTCAACATTTTTATTTAATATTCTCAGGTTAGGTTTAGTAACTCAAATCTGGCCCAAGCCCTAAGCTTTAGTTGCTTAACACTTGTTCAGACTACTCCTTTGTGGTTTGTTTTCTCAAAGCTTTCGTATCTTAAAGTCTCAAAACATTTAAATAAAAAACCCAGTAGTGCAATCAACTAAATTTATTTTAATTATTTGCTTTTTAAAAATATTACACAACATAATATTCATCTTAAATTAGAACAGTACTCAATCAATGTATGATAAAGTATGTTGTTGGTTCTCAAAGTAAAAGTCTTTTTTCTGCTCAATGTTTTGGTCATCCATCATCAGCTGGTCTCTGGCACCGTAGACAGAGCGCTACTTTCTCTGTTGTCTCTGCAAAATATGTATCCTCACTTTTTATACCCTTTATGATGCAATTTAAACTCCAAATGCTCCAAATGCTTTCCTCGATGCAGGTGCATACATAGATCGTGGCCAGTTCATGGTTGCTCACTTGAACCTATCATGTCCACCAAGTACTCTCAAAGATATAAACAGCTGACTTTTCTCCTACTTATATAACCTTTTCCCTACATATCCTTTGAATTTAGTCCTTAATACATTTAATTCCAGATCATTTTAAAAGTACCTGTAATACCCTGAAAAAAGACATAAAATAAAGTTAAAACAGAAAGGAGTGTTTCAAATTCTTGAAGTTTGTTACGACCACTGGTGGTAAGTTCTGGGATAAGGAAGTAACATAAAAGATGGATGTTATTAAATTAAACCAAGAGAAACAGACCCGGGTGAATAAAAGATACTGGCAATTAGGAACACAGAAAAAATGCAGTCAACAAACTTGAATTTATATACAGTGAATCCCAAAATATTCACAACAACAATATAACAATCACAATAACACTATTAGCTTTATACAGTGTGAGAAGGGATAAACAGAGGACTGAAGTGGTGTCCGTAAACAAAAATAACAATGAAGGTGACTAAATGTTAAACCTTCTCATCTAACTGAAGCACAATACGAAAGACTAAATAACTACTCTAACTAGAGAAATAATAACAAAAAAATGAAATTTCCACTTGACTTACCTAGTGTGTTTAACAGAGAAGTTACCCTACCAAGTGTATGTCACGTACCATGCTTCCCTAGCCCTCTGCCACCCTTTGGTAACGGAGAGAAGCCACCAAGTCACACAACCAAAACAATGAAAACCAAGTAAACTCACTAATCAGACAAACTCACAATTTCAAAGAACTTTCAAGACCAAACTCAAAAAGGGACAACCCTTACACCAACTTTTGTACCACTTTTCCACAAGTTCCAAAACAGAGAGAGAGCAATGACCCTATGCATCTCCCCAAAGCCGCTTTCTGTTGCGTCTTTTATATCCCGCCCTCCTCTTCTGATTCGCTGCAGCAGAGAAAGACTCGTTGTTTTCTGATGATGATTGGTTGTTTCCGATGTATGATAACAGACCAATCCGCATCGAGCTGAGAGCGAGAGCGAGAGAGATAGATACATACAGAAACAAATAAAACACAGCACAATACATAACAAAGTTATTCAACAATATTAAACCGTTTTCCAATCAATTTTTCTCAGTAGTTTTTTTTGTAGAAATAGTAATAACATGTTTGAATTTCATGAGAGCTTTGTAATTGAGAGAAGGTGCAGATGAAACGTTTTATGTTCTGAGCTAATATGTCAATAAAAAAATAAAAAATAAATAAAAAATAGTCACATAAATAAGAGATAAAATTACTTATAAATAATTCTGAGATTATTAACTGCACACATTTTCAGGTAGCAGCGGCCTGTAAGTGGATTACTACTACTTAAACATGATAAGCTTGCATTTTATTTGCCCCTTGATGTGTCCATCACGCCGTTCATGTGTTTTCTTGCCAATCATTAGTCTCAGCCTCAGACCTCATGCACATGGAACATTGGCTAAAGGTCTGATGGGTTTGGTGCTTTTTTATGGCAGGCACTTTAAGATTCCTGAAATTGTGATCTGATTGGTTGAGTTTGTCTGGATTGTTCTGGAAGAAGCGAGGATTTGTTTTCGTTCTTCTCAGAAACTAAATCCAGCCAGAAGATCAAGAAAAGGTGATTTTACTAACTGTATGCCCCCTCGATTGCATTATAGACGATTGTTCTATTCTTATATCTTTGCGTTATCACTCGCCTTGCCAATGAATTTCTGAACCTCGAATTTTGACTAGGACTTGTACAGCTTTTGTAGAAAACAACTAAGCTGGTGTTAAAAATCCAGCTGAAAACAGCCATCCATTTCATGAATAAAGTGGTCTGTTAGCTTTAGCATGCTTGTGTAACATATGGTGTCCTCATTTAGTAATTTACTATTGTTGAAAACGAGTCTCTGAGGATTGTGTGCTGATGTTCTTCAGAAGTGTTCTGGTTTGATCACCACAAAGAGCAGTTTGTAAGCATTCAGCATTATACCCTTAAGGAAAGGTTGTTGCAGAGGCATTTGTCTTTTTAATGAGTTGACTTCAACCATTCTGAATGAAAGAATCAGAGAAATCATGAAAAATGATTAATGAACGAATCAAGAGTCAGGTTATCTGGAATATATGCTTCTAGTTCAGTTTAACAAGAATTAGAACTATATCTCACATGCGTACTAATGATGTGCCACTAATGATACACTAGTGTTAAATTGTGAGTGGGCATGTTTTTTGTTATTCACATTACTAAATAATTAATATAGTTTGGTGATGAAAACAATTGTACCATAATGTGAAACTTTTTTTACAAAAAGTGCTATTCTAACTATATAGAGAGTTTTTAAATGAGCAGTTATTTTTGTGTGTAATGGTTCATACATTAACATTATACAAAATTGATAATATAATCTTTAATAAAATGTATATCATATAAAAAAAGATTAAATTATCACTAGTAATGTAGTATAAACTTTACTCACTTTACAACCCATAACACTCCATAAACTTAATTGTTTAGAGAAACATGAAACCTGCTCAGTTCTTGCAATTTCATCATTGTATAGTATATAATTGTATAGTCATTGTATAAAACAATTGCATATGTGTAGATATACAGATTATATTTCTCTCTTATTGAGATTCTGATTCTCTTTGTTATGTAGTTTTTAACCCTTTTTCTAACTAAACACTTTAATATATGTTAGGGCTGCACGATATGGAACATTTTCAGATTGCAATTATTGAGGTCAATATTGCGATATTCAATTGTGATCATAACAATTACATTTACATTTATGCATTACAGGCTCTTTTTTCCAAAGCGACTTACAGTAGGGAAGAGCCAATGTGTGTAACATAATAAAACATAAGTTAAATCTGTTACAAAGCTTAAGTCTAACATGGGTTGCTCACTTGAAGTTACAGTATGAGTTTGTATCAGTAAGTCAAAATAAATTACACACTGATTGATTTCCAAAATGTGTAAAACTTTTTTTTTCAAAAATCACTAAATAACATTGAATAAATAATTCTAAATAAAATTAAGTTTACATTAAAATAAACAAGTTTTTCAAACCATTTATCAAAGTAAAAAGACCAAATAAAATCATTATTTTATTTAAATGTTTTGACACATATTTATATATGTTTTGAGACATTTTAAATGTTTTGTCCAAACAATCAAGGACAAGTAAATTATAGTATACTCAACCAAAAAGGGCACTCAGAAGACGATTACATTTCACTGAACCAATGAAAACTGCATAAACTTTCAAATCTTATTCCTCTGAACTGGTCAGATTAGCAGTTTATAGCTAAGTGGTCTGTGGTTATAGCCAAGAAATAGCATTTATTTTGAGGACTTATAAAAGGCAGGGATTGCTACTAGGGGGAAAAAATTGTGGTTACTTATCCAGTTTGCGGATCTTTTTCTAAAATAATTTTTTTTTACTGACAGTTTGAATCAGCATCACGTCTTTTGGTAAGCTGTCCAGAAAGTTTTGTTTAAATAATTGCAACACTGGCATGACAAAGTGTTGCAATATCACTGTTGATATTGCAGTTTATGATTGAGATATATATTTTATATATTTAAACTATTTAAGGTAAAAAAAAAACAATTATAACTTTTAATCATTTGCTTGATTTATAATACCCATGCGTATAAATTGATGTCTTCATCACATATTGTTCATAAATATGGAAGAACTGGATAACTGATGTTTTGTTTTGTTTTTCTGCTATCTTTACCGTGGTTGCCTCCAGGTCTGGTATCGATAACACAGTGGATGATGTTCAGCCTGCTGGAGACTGATAATACTGGCCCTTACACAGACACAGACACAGACACACACACGCTCGTATCTATACACGCTAACAGACACAAGAAATTATACAATGGCATTTTAAAGACAGCCCTTTCCTAATCTGTCTCCATAGCAACATGGTCTGAGTAGGACTCTTCTGTCTGCCATTGAGCGTCTTTTTCTTGGTCTCCTGGTTCATCATGCCCCATGAGGGCAAGCAAATGTTTCCGATAAGCTATCTGTATGATTATCAGATTAAACACGGAGCTAATTGCTTCCCAGAGATTCAGAGCAAGTGACAGGATTGTGATAAGCTTCTGGAAGGACAAGGAGATTCTAGCTGAAACATTAAGCTGAAAGGTTTATGTTAGTGTTAAGAAACATTTAAACATTGAGTTTATTACTAAAGGTTAAGGAGTGATGTTGTTTTTCTGAGCTTGAGCTGCGTGTGTTTTTTTATAGTTTATTACAGCGTGACTAATCTTCGATGTTGATGCATCTCCGTGTTAATGGTCCCAACAACATCTTAATTTCCTCCTCTCTTCTTAATTAATTTTAAGCCCACAAGATTATCTAATTTTACATCCAGAAATCCCACCATAAAAAGAAGATGTACCCAGTAACAAGGTGTGGCTAATAAATATTAAAGAGGTCATGCAAGGGTGAGCCTTTTTGTGGCTTTTATAGTGATATATAAGAATAGACCAAATATCAAACCATGGACGTTCCCAAACAAAAACAAAGTTGTTTCTTTTAAAAACGGGTTTTATTCGCGCCAGTGATGACATCACACAAGTCTCATTGTAACGTCACAATCAGTTATAAAAGGGCCAATTTCCCTCCCCCGGAAGTGATGCACTATCCACAAAGCAACCCCTTCTCTCACGATATCCGGAAAGCAACTGTTGACTGTATACACATGTGAATGAAGAAGAAAGATGGAAGTGAGCAACACTCAACTTGGACTTGTGTTAATTAAGAAAGCAACAAGGATTAAAAGAAGATGCTCTATTGCATTCTGTATGAGATTGTATAACAGTCCAAATGCCATTCTGTTGTCTATCAATGTTGCTAACTCTGTGTTCGTGTGTTAGGGTTAGGTTTAGTGATTTTGCTCTTAATTAATCACTCTAATATCTCTCGAATGTACGTTGACCACAAGACAGTAACTTTGCATACATGTTATGAATATGCAAATCACTAACCAATAAGTGATTTAACAGATGATTGGTTACGAAGTTTTAATATTTGACTTTTCTTTCAATATTATTTAGTATATTACAATAACCATTTTTCTCACATCGTTTGAAAAGTTTCACAGATTTGTAAAGCCAGAGTAACTTTTATTTTCCACATTAAAATGAAAATTTATTAACAATGTTTTTGCATTGTAAAGTCAAAAGGATGCATAACTTCCATATCCAGAGGTGAATACATGTTTGTGAGAAGAGAGCTAGACTTATCTGCCAATTAATTTGTCTTTGTGTTACTTTGAAAACTATACCAAACCAGCTAAACAACTTCCAGCTAAAACTTCAAGCTGATTGCTTAGTCTCAATTATCCTTTTCTAAAAATAATTATACTCTTTTTTTTTTTGTTTCAAAACCATCTGTTCATGCTCTCCATAAACCCACTGCTTTGGAACTGTGTTTCTTGGATGCGAGATGCAGAGTCGTGAGCATGTCCCTGTTATAAATCTGTCATATTTAGCGAGGTGTGTTATTACCAGACATCTACTGCGTTTGCCTGCGCCTCCTGCCACCTCAAGAGAAATAAATCTCATTAAACTGGAAAAAAACAGCCAGTGATATTTAATGAGTGTCTTTTCAGATGAAAAAGACCTACATCTCATCAAGATATCCTTATCAGCCCCTCTCTGTATCCTTCTGCTTTTCTCTGTAATTTGATCTAGCTCTGTGATGATAGTTTAAGAAAGGATACATATCGACAAAAGCCACTTCTAATTAATTTACTTTTGATATTTATTTGGTTGTTGCGTAATTATATTTCAAGTTCATGCTTGAAATGCTTGTGTTTGCATTAAATGTTCATGAAAGCTCAGAGCTTTGGTTTGTTTTGTTACACTCCAAAGCTTCATATAAAATGCATCCTGTAATGCTTTTCAAGTGCCACTCCACATTTATTGTACTGAAACATAGTAGATTTGTGACACCTTTGGATTAATGGTCCAATCTCGGGTTTTATAGGATTAAACAGGATTATTGTCAGGCTGGATTATTAGTTCAGACTTTGTATTTGAATCCCATTAAGTACAAGTATAGTCATTGATGAAGCCAATGTACATGCTTTTTATTATTACATTTATTTTGCAAAAGTAATAACAAATGAAGTAATCACAATTGGAAAAAGCAATATGATGCTATTTTAAAATGTTGATATTGTGAGTTATTTTGATGTATCCACTCTGGAAGTTAAAGACACATTGCTGTTTCCTGCTGTTGGGTTGATGCTTGTCTTGACAGAAGGTGCTCGTTATTATCAAAATCTATCATTTGTGGTTATTATCATACATTATAAAATATTATAAATAAGTAAAATATATTTGGACACACAGCTGTATTGAGAGTAGAATCAGAATTAACTTGGCATGTGTGTGCATAAACACACAAATAAATATTTGAGTTTCAGGGGAGTACTCCAGTTCCACAAGTAAAGTAATACACAAATTTTTTATTATTAAACATTACAAATTAGTACCCTATTACACATAGACTTAATAGACTACATTTATGAACAAACATGCCAATACGTTCAGTGTGCTTAATAACAGACTAAAGCTAAAATAGTGCAGAACTAATTGTATGAAAAAGTATAGGTGCATAAAGGCGCCAGTGTCCTAATGCAGGTAGCAGAATGGAACGGTGTAAAGTTCAGCAGTTGGATGGCTTAAAGAAAGAAGCTTTATCAAATGGTTTTATATAGGCATTTTTTGTGCTTCAAATCAGCTTTTCAAAGGCCTAATGGGAGTTAAGAGAGTTTAGTAAGAATTCCAATTGTATAATCCCATGGGGTAGAAATAGAATTGATATATACTGTTAAAATAGTGTTCCTGTTGAAATCAGGAAATTAATTTTTTGTGACTAAATAAAGCATGCAATCCACTTTTTTTTATGCTTTGGGAGAAAAGCAGGAGAGCTGTACTGTCCTGGTGTACTGTGCCGTTGTCCTGTCAGAATTTGCTACCTTGCATGCGTAAATACATTTTGGCACTTATGTTTTTTAACACCATAAATATTTGACTCGTACTGTACTTTATTGGGGACAAACGCATGTTAAACCATTTAATACAACCATGTGAAATTGAAAAGAGACCCAATGCAGTGATTAGTTTGCATTTTTATGTTAACAATTTACTATTGTACTCAATTTAAAGCTAGGCTATGTAAATCTCACTTGGTAACAAAAATCATTAGAACACCGGCCAGAGGGCAGGAGCTCAAAGATGTGATAGTGATCAGGTTTATGATCAACTGTCTCAGAATGGTTTGACTTGTTTTAAGATGTGGTGATTTGCACAGTTTGGAAAATACAATGGCATGTATTTTATATACTGCATAGTTTGTTACCACCTGTTTCAAACCTGGCGTGTTCTTTGTTTTTCAGCTTGGTGAGGACACCTTCAATCGAGCTAAGCTGCTTAATGTTGGCTACACAGAAGCTATAAAGGATGCAGAGTATGACTGCTTCATTTTCAGCGACGTGGACCTGATTCCTATGGATGACAGGAATCTTTATCACTGTTACGAGCAGCCTCGCCACTTCGCCATTGCGATGGACAAATTCGGCTTCAGGTAAAATAAAATTATTGGATTTGATGTATCACTTTTATCTCAGATTTATTATTGTCTCTTTTTCATGCATAATGTATCGGATTCTGAAAAGGCATTAAAACTGGTTTTGAATGAGATTTATATCCAAATAGAATCATGCTTTTTGCTGAAGTTTATTACAGAATCCCAGGTTGCATTTGTTGCCATTTGCATAGATATTAATAGATGCCATGGCTGTGATTTTCTTTATTTTTCAAAGTCGGCTTATGAAAAGCCAGACTTTGAGGGCTGTCTGTCAAAGGCCGTGCAGCTGATAAATAACTGTTTACACTCGCAGTGAAAAATATATTTCTTATGAAGCTTTTTCATCTGGAGCTCTATTATGTATCACTTTCATTTGTTAGGTGCTGTGCCAGTCTAGACAGACCTGCAGCCCTGGCATGCATGTGCATTTCTTTTCCAAGCACACCATTATTTTTGCAGGGAAACCTCTGTTTTATTGAAGTATAAGAGATAGAGATATTGAATGACTCTGGAGGGTTCTCTACACTATTCTATGTTTGTGAGCTGACAGTTTGTTCCAATTTGTTTCATTTCTTGTCTTTATGTAGAGGACACATTGGACCAATATATTCAGAATGTTGTTGCTTATATTTTTAAACAAATTAAATTCACCTCTAATTTCATCAACTATCCATAGATTCATTACTCACTTTTAATTTACTGGTCTGGGCATTTATTCAATGATAAAAAACATCAGTTTTAAAGTTGCATCAGCACAAAATTGGAGAATGCGAAGCAATCTTCCATGACTAATCACCGGTCTGGTGCTCTTTCTCTGGATGTATTTCTCAACCCAAGACTCTTCATTAAGGAAAAGTGCTTGATTTTTGCTTTTGAAGTCAAAGTCCCTGAACAAAAATAGTGTTTGTAAAAATGGCTTACCATACTGGCACTGCTCCATTCATGCACACCCACAAAAAGATAGTTTTAGCAAGTCATTATAAAATATCTGAAAAAGTTTTTTACCTCGCCAGATTCAGGAGAGCCATAGGATTAAAATAACGGCTTGTTAAAAGAGAACAGTTGGTGACCTCTAACAATTCTTTATTATCCTTTAAAGGATAATAACTTTTAACAACTAGGATTGTCATCATTGTCTTTTATTTTGTAATGGCATTTAACCTCCTGTTTTCTTATCTAGCCCAGGAAGTCTTTGTTTTGATTAATAGTGACTAAACGTATGCCTTCTACTGACTATAATGTTGATTATATAGAGTAGGTCATGCTGCTAAAGCCTAAAGATCTGCATAAGTCCAAGTAAAATACCATCCTTTGATGTAACCCCTCTCCCAGAATTGCACCAAAACTGCCTTTAAAACCCAATGAGACACACTTCTTAGATCAGATTTTGGATAACTGCAGTGTTTAGTAAAATATACTTGAGTTGTGTTTTGAGATAACCAAAAATCTCTTGGTCTGCAATTCTAACTTTACTAAACCTTGGAACACATTTAAAAAAAAGCTGTTTTGCCTATTGATAGTATTGCTTAGTTTTACTGTCGTTTGTCACACAGTATAATGGATACACAGTTTCAAAGTCCATCTGAAATGACATTAAAGTCATGAGTTATTGGAAAACATGAATGAGAGCTCATTGCAGCACACTGCAAGATTGAAAATTTTAAATGAACTTCTGACTGTCACAGCACACAGACATTAGCAGACACTACTCCTCCTGATTACCGATTCAGGTCTTCAAGCCACTTTTTCCAAAAGTTACATTTTCTAATGGCTTTTTCTGTCTTATGAGCAACAACTCATTAGAGAAAAAAATGCCTTCCTATTTTCCAGCTGCATTTCACTCAACAGCAATCACATCATGGGCGCAAACTGCTCTTTTGTTTATTTGTAAGCATAATTCTTAAACAATCTATAAACTATAAATATTCATAAAAAACATCATAATATTAGTCGTTTTATATATATATATAACCATCCTATTACCATCTGAGACCTCAGAAATAACATCTATTAATAGCTTTAAGACAGTGGTATTTATTAGGGATGCACTGCTAATGACATCAGTATCGGGTATCGAACCAATTCCGTGCTTCAGAGTAGTACTCTTAGTACTCAAAATCACAATGAGATACCAGCGCACCAATACTACCTTGAAAATGAGATATCAGTCGAGCAATCGTGCTTAACAGATGCAGAAACATTTTAACTTCAATACTTGTGATAAAAGCTTTTACTACCAGCAATTTAGTAAAATTCACTGTATATTAAAAAATAAGCACAAACCATGTACAAGGAGTTCACTATTAGCATGAAAATACAGCAGCCAACTTTGCAGTAAGTTATGCAAGTGTTATGCGAGTATGCAAAAAAGTTATGTGAGTATTTGCAGAAAGTTATGCAAGTGTTATGCAAGTATGCAAAATGTTGTTTTTCATAAACAAAAAAGTCTGCCACTTACATTTGATGATTAGACGTATTGAAATGTTTCACATCGTTTTTAGGTTAAACGCTTTGTGTTTTCATTTAAATTAAGTTTGGCAAGGTTTTTTCTTATGAGAAATAAAAGTTTAATAAAAAAGTACTTATTTTGGTACTCAGTATTGGTAAGTACTTAAAAAGATTAAATACAGTACTATTGAAATAAATGGAGTATCGGTGCATCCCTACACTTTAATGTCTATATTTAAGACTAAGGGTGCCAGAATTGCACAGAACAAAATCTTCTCCAGCCTCAGGTTGAACTGCAAGTGCAGATTTCCATTTACTGAGCCGTTAGAAAACTTGAACCATTATTGAATTTGCTCTTCATTTCTCTCTGGACACACAAGCAATATCGGTAAACACTATAGTGTCTCCACTCTTTGGCCCTCTTTAACTGTCAGTGGGATAATAATTCCTTTTCCTCTGTGAGAGACTCACTTTATTGGCTTGTGTCTCTGGACTAAGAGTGCCTTAAGAAAAAAACACTCTCAGACTTTAAGTGTTTGAAGAAGTTCCTACCATATTGTCTTTGAGAAGACTGCTGGTGTAGCAGATGGTCTCATTAATTTTTGCTTGATGTCTTTTAAAATGAGTCTGAAGAACCCAAGCTCGCGGTTTTGTGTTTGTGTGTCAGCGCTTGTGCTTGTAGGCTCTCGCTTCACTGTCTCACTCATGTCACACATTTGTTTGCGTAGGTGGATGTGGTTGCTGTCGTTATGCATCACACAGTAGTTACACGACACACTCCTAGTAGCGCAGTAGCCCAGGGCACACCCCAGGCGACTTCCCATGATGCATCTGCCAGCCCACATCCCAGCAGGCCTCATAAAGGAGGAAACAGTGTCCATGCGTTTGGTAACTTTAAGTGGACTTGATGTCTTTCCCAATGTATTTGGGACACTTTTCTTCTAAATAACAACTCTGTGGTTTCAAGGTAAAATAAATGACGGTTTAGAGATCCTTGGAGGCTTTTTCATTCATTCTTTGATACACAATGGGGCATGAAGCCTGTATTTATATCAGCCTCTAATCCTGTATCATTCTCAATGTTCCCTTCTGACTGTGCCCTCTTGCACTGTGAGCTGTTTTCCTGCAGCGGATATGGATTCGAAGGTTTATGGCACACTAAGGCTTTTTAGAGTTTTGTAGCTCAACTGAAAGGGCCTGAGGGGTGGCAAAAAGCAGAGAAGTGATGAAAGAAGGTTGAGAGAAGGATCAGATATCATTTGAAGATGTTGAATCCCCTGTGGGAGGACACTCTAGTATCTCTCGTACAAGATGAAATTTTGTCAAATTGGTATTCCTCACTTGGCTGATTAAAGGGCTCAGATCAGATGAAGATAGAGAAAGGCGTTTGGTCTAAACTTGAATCCAGAATTAAATCTACTGTAATGGGAAGCCAATGCCTCCAGTACTACATTCCCTATGGGGATAGAAAGGAATAGAGAAAGGATCAGTTGAACTCTGCTTGGTAACTAATATGTATGGTGATGTGTAGAGCTAGAAAGTCTTCTTCAGTCAGGAATCTTGGAGGGATTCTGGATGAACAGCTGACCTTCAAAGATCACATCGCTAGAGATTAATAAAATGTTATTTTTAGGGGTCATGCATGCCTTTATTGGGATAGCACAGTTGATAGTCCGACAGGAGGTGAAGTTGGAGAGACGAAACAATGTTTTGTGGAATCGTTTCAGAAAGGTAGACAATTCCACAGCAGAACTTTCCCATTCACTGTCCCTGGCTGGTAGAGTAATCTCCCTGACCCAGTCAGAAAAGCTGCAAGTTTGACAACTTTTTAAAAAGGTGCTTCTGTGAACACTTAAAGTTATAATAAATTTTTTTTTATGTCTCATGATTCTTATCCTAAGAGGTTTTTTGTCCTGCTGGTCGCCTGATATGACATCCTCTTGAACTACTTCAATTTAACTACTTGAATTTATAACATAATTCTTATTTTTCTCCCCTATTGTAAGTCACTTTGGATGAAACCACCCCCTAAATATAAATGCATATATGTATTTCAGATAGAAATGTAAATGTAGAATAGGTTTAAAGAACTCAAGGCAAAACTTCAAAGAAAATTCTATCCAGACATTTTCTTTACTCACTTGGTCATGGTTGGGATTACAAGGTTTTTATTGGATGAAAGCTCGGGTACACCCTGGACCACCAGTAAGTAAAATAGTCACTGTCCCCTCCCACACATTCACTAAAAAAAACTATTTATCCAGTGTTAATTACATACATGGAATAATTAATTTATTAGTCAACCTAGATTGGGATTCATTAATCATAAATTCTCACTTAGCTAACATTTTGAGAGATGTATAAGTTTGTCTTAGTAACTTTAAGTCTGTTTCCTCTTACAGGTTACCCTATGCAGGATACTTTGGAGGGGTGTCTGGTTTGAGCAAAAAACAGTTCCTTAAAATCAATGGCTTCCCCAATGAGTATTGGGGATGGGGGGGTGAAGATGATGACATCTACAACAGGTAAAAACCTGATTCATTGACTGATAGTATTTAAAGTGCCTTAGTTGAAATATTTTGTGTGAATGTGGTACACTTTTTGACAACAATTGGGTCTTTTAAAGATTCAAAAGAAAAAAAAGGATTTTTTTGTAGTATTTGAGAAATCGAGAATAAATGACCAAACTAAGTAAATCAGAGAGGACCTTAATTAGTACAACAGGTGTGTTTAATGATGATTGAACCAAAAATGTGCAGGGTTCCAGCCCTCCAGGAATGGATTTGGAGAAATTTCTTTAAAATGCTAGCAATTTTGGGAATGTAATGTCAAGCTATCATGAGATTTTGTAGGTTAAGTGTAGTTCAGTGAATGCAATTTTGGGAAGATCGTATAATAAGCAATCAACAGGTGATCCAATCCTTCTTATCCGTTGCCTAAGATATAAAATAGTACCAACTTCACTTTGAGAATTAAATGCAAAATCCTCCACCCCTATCTCTATCTCCATCTTTTTGAGAGGGGTTCTCTGGCCAGCAGGGTGCATTTACCCAGGTCGGTTCTCCATGGACTGCTCGCTCATTATGATTATCCCTATCTCACCAAATTTGCTTGCATTTCTGGGCTAATCTATGTAAGTGAAATTGTTTCTACCATTATAGATGGTTAAGTTGTTGAGGAATCAGAGTTGACTCTGAAATCTAATTACTTTCTATTTTGTTTTGATACACAAATCTAATGTTAAGGGGAATTATGTTGCTGTGGCACATGCCAACAAATGATGTCTTTAAAATCACTGTTAAAGTATTTAAAAATATATCATTTTGAACGATATGCTTTGTTATATCTAAGGTACATTTATATGTATTTACCTGACTTTGGCCAACCATCAGGTATGTCATCGCTGTTGCGATCACTGAAAAAGTAGCATTTCAAATAACTCTGGCAGACAACAGACAAAAACATGAATAAGCTCTCGTCATCAGAAAAACTCACTGTCATAGTTGCCGTACTGTGTCCTTGTGTTGTTTTGAGAACTCTTCTATTATGCAGCGCTGTTAGATGCTGTGTTGTTTGTATCCATGCTGTAAATACATTCTGAGCACACAAATCTCCAGCTTGTCCAGGCAGAAGTGTTTTGATGAGGCTCGGCTGCCTGATGCCTGACTCTCCTGATAATGAATAGCTGTGTGTTCTAGCTATCATTCCTCCCTGCTCAGGTGATGAGAGAGCAGATCTTTGCCGTATATCAGGCCTCACTCATTCCTGCAGCAGTGATAACGCTCATGGAGATACAGCCTGTATGTCACTCGGTTCTGTTGTTTGTTGACATGATGACAGATGATGGAGGGAACCGTATTGTGTGATAAAGCACACTCTAACACTATCTTGCGTCAACTTAGAGGCCCTGTCCACACATATAAGAATATTTTTAACCACACCTTTTTAACGTGGTTACGATGTGTGTCCACACGTACACACCGCAGCATAACCTGGTATTTTTGAAAATGCCACCAAGATGATTTTATCGAAAACGCTACAGATTGAATTTGTGTTGAGCGTAACCATCTTTATTTTGGTTACAGGCAGAGTTTGGAGGAGTTATATGAGTTTGTAGCAGCATTTGCTCACAGAGCTTCTTGGTTAATGGGGACATAGAGAGGGATTGCGCTGCGGTTCTCTGTGTTAAAGCATATCTTCTAAAACGTACAGTACTACACGAGCAGACAACATATTTAATCACAAAACAGGCATGCCAAACTGCAACAATATGCTGTTAACGTTTTGTAATAAGTGGCAGTTTTGAACAAGAACCATTTGAGCCTCGGATAAATAAGGACGTTTTGAGTGTTGTTACGCACAGCAGTTGTCGGTAATGGCTGGCGAAAGAATCTTTGTTCATAAAACACGTAGTTATTGTCTTTGGGTGAGCTGTATTTCCCAGTCATTAAAAGTAATTAAAAGGAAGAATGGATGTGCGTCAGAGCTTAGAGAAGCTTTCTGATTGGTTAATATAACTTCAGGGTTGAGGAGTCTGCTTCCCCCTATTGGGTTGACTCACTTTTTACAGTGTTTTGGGAATGTTTTACCCATTTTTGCACGGACAGAGTACTTTTCTACCCATGCTTTTGTGGACCTGATTTTTTTTGTAAAATAAAACAATAAGCAGATACTTGTGGACATGGCCTCAGTGTGTTTTTGGTGTGAATCATTCATTAAAAACTAGAATGACACTACATTTTTAATCTTATCACAAATATTATTTGAACAACCAAAAGCAAAAGTACATCTACATTTTTCCTCCAGCCTTACATTATACTTTCTGAGATCACTTGTTGACCTGGTTTGAAATCATCATTGCTTAATAATGAAAGTGGGCTTTTTTCATAGACATGTAGCCAATGAAATGATCTAAAGGACAGTCAGTGGTAAGCACCTGTTTAAATACTGGATGTCTGTTTTTGTTGAGCTCTAAATACCCCCTACTGACTGGTGTAAAACCGTGCACAGATTCAGATGAACATCATTTGTGGAAAGAACAAACGTGTTGTTGCTTCTCTGGAACCTTTTTGAGGGGCTCAGAACATCCTCCACTCTTCCATTATCATAGTAGGTCACAGGCCTGTCAGAATGAAATCAAATACCAATAGGCACCCATCCATTCAAAATAAGATCAGCTGTATCTCTTTTCACTGAGTATACTCAATTATGTTAAGTTAAATCTACTTCATATAGAGTGTGAAAACAATCCATAAAATATAGGACACATACCCTGTGCGTTTTCATGTTTTAAATGTTGGTTTTAAACATATTTTGAATTTAACATTGCATTCTGGGATCGTCTGTTGTTTAAACAGCTGCCAATATATCCCAAACACCTGCCGACTATCATGTTTTTTGTTCAGTTGGTCAGCGGAGAAGACAAAGCCTTTGCTTTTTTGACAAATTACATGATTAAACATGATTCTCCTTAAATAGTGTTCATGGAATACATGTGGATCTCTGCTGGATAATTTATTTTTTGAGTGGGTGAGTAGATTTTTAACATCTAGTATTCGAAGTAATACGTTTTTTATTACTTCAAAATGAATTAGTATTACAGTTTATTTTTGGTGGACTTTCATATATGTGTGTGGTACTTTTACCAACAAAAAAGCTATATAAAGCATTTGGTAGTCATTGATATTTAAAAAAAATATGGGATGTGTAAAAAAATCAATGATATTAGTGATATTAAGAGCTAAGAAATACAAACAAATAATTTTGAATTGCCTTTTTCTTGGTATTGCAGCTAAAGAGACAAGATGGCGAGTAGACTTTAACTATTTTTTTGGTTAATTTTTTTATTAACATTTGAAGAGAAACGGCCTCGTGATGCAGTTCCGTACCAATTCTCCTCACACCTTGGTAATAAAAATATGGGATATTTATGCTGCTGCTATCAGTGGGGAAATAATGGGCTAAAATTCAACATGTGAGATCCGCGTTTTTTGGTGTCAATGCCACAAATCCTCTCACGTATGTCACATTTTCTGCGTAGCCATGCTGAACAAATACGAATTTTCTCGAGTCGCGTTGAAATAATTCATAATCAATGCATAATTAACATGAATTAAATATAACATGTTAGATCATTTAATTGCCAAGATATCCCTTACTTAATTTGAATGAAATAATAAATGAATGGGTAGAGTTTTGCATTTTAAAAGTTCATCCATCAATGCCTACTTTTTTATGCTTTGAAATTTACCACCAAAACAGACCTTCTGGTATTTTTGCTTTTTTGTGCACATTTTCAAAGATGTGTTTTTTGAAACTTTTTTTAAACACCACTTTATGCACTGGCATTTTTGTTCTTTAGTGATCTGTTAAGAGTGTTATATATTTTTTGCATTTTCTCTGAATGTCTTAGCTCCTCAGAGAGGTTTCAAGGATGCTTTTCCTTAAACACATAAACACTGTTCATTGACGTTTGCACTGTAGTCAATATTTTAATAGCAAGAGCTATAATCAAGAGCAATTATATTTGTGATGATATTACTAGCAGATCCTTTAATGAGTTCTTATGTGATTAATCTTCACATTAATTCATATACAGTGCCAGATGCTTCTACCCAAAGTGGTTTAAATAGAAGATAAAAAAATAAAATCAGAAAAGGCAAGAAGCCAAAGAAGCTTCAGAAATTATTCCATACAGTAAGAAACAATATGTTCTAAACTCATTATGGT
This sequence comes from Danionella dracula, assembly GCA_900490495.1. Taxonomy (NCBI): domain Eukaryota; kingdom Metazoa; phylum Chordata; class Actinopteri; order Cypriniformes; family Danionidae; genus Danionella; species Danionella dracula. The sequence goes on from UELW01000744.1 coordinate 887,336, forward strand.
GTAAGTACATTTTATTATGATTTAACTGCTTAAAAAATACTTTTTCTTTTTTTTTTATGACCAAATTCTCAATCCCAAATGTACTACTTTTTTTTTTCTTAAAATGTAAAATGTGTAAAATTTTAATGAAACCAACTTTGAAAGCCTTCAAGTTTTACATGTTTATCAACAGAAGTTAGAGCTAATTCGAAGGCAGCTCCATAATTTACAACTTTTTTGTCAAACTTTAATTAAAGGCATCCTTTAAATACCTCCATGACCGGATCTTGTCAGTTTATTATCCATTTTCTGTCTTCCCTTCATGCTACTTTTCAATTTTAGAGGGGTTTCAGGCTGTGTAAAGAGTCAAATTCCCCATATTTATCTAACTTAGTCACGATCCACACTAGTCTACAATACATCCCCCTTTCCTCTGCAGCTCCTCCAAAATCAACGCACAGGAAATGGGCTTTTGCATGTGCTGCACCTGCGCTATGACCAAACTGCGATAGAGGAATGGTTCTAAGTACAGTTTCCATTGAAAGCCCTTTGAGACAGTTAAGTGCTCTATATTTAAAGGTTGGTTTAACTTGATTTGAAACTCAGTGTGTCAGACAGGTCATGACAATCTCTGCTGATGTCAGGATCTTGCTGTATGTGTGAACGCTTGAAAGAAAATAGGACGAGTCTGTTCTAGAATCATGCACACCAAATTTTTTATTTAAAAAAACAGACGCAAACGCTTTAGGAGACTGTTGCTCCCGCCTCTGGCCATGTGGATAGATAAACAGCCTGTAATTCTTTCTTTGACTTGCAACATCTGTAGTGTTGAGGAGGAAGGAGGCCCTGGAGGGACATTTCTCTTACAATGCAGAATGAGTATGAACGTTGGCGTGTGTCTTACTGTGGATTTTAGATGGAAATGTACTAGCAACGACTAAATATGGAGAAAAAATGAGCAGGACAATTCATCGAGTTCAACAACCCTGGTCTGATACTGTTTGACTCCAGGGCATGAAGAGAGGTGTACTAGAGTTCAGCTTGAGATAGAAGAGTGTTTGTATATCTGGTCGTTTACAGTATTATGTGGTAGTAAAAGTAACTCTATAGTTCTACTTCATATTACTGCATAATAATCTACTGCACCGTTACTGCATATGGTGATTCTGTTTATACCCCATGGATTTATCCAGTATGATATTTTTTGTATTAATACACATTAGACCTTTGTAAAGCTGCTTTGAAGCAAGTGCTATATGTGTATTTACATATTGTTGTTTTTTCCAAACAAATCAAAATGAAAAGAAACATACAAATACATTTTGGCTACAACTTGGCAACCATTGCATGTATTCACCCATAGATTCTTCAGAATAGAAAAGGCATTAATATAATATATAATAGATGCTTTAATGGTTTTTAAATGGACCTTTGCTTAATTATTTTCACTTTTTATTTTGCTACTCTCACTATTAATGTTATTGTTTCTTATCCTTTAAACAGAAAGTGCATTCTGCTTTATGATTACTCATGCATTTTGTTTATAAAAATGCTATTAATAATAGTAAAATGGTAATCCTGTAAACCGCAATTTTGTGGTGTAGTACAGTGCTGTTCTGTTTTATCTGGGAATTAACAAGAGGAAACTGGAGAAGAAAAGTGAGGGAAGGTTATGGAGTAGTCACACAACAAAATGGTTTAAGCTCTCCTGTCTCTATTCCCACTCTCGATTCTTCTGAAAGCTTTCTTTCTGTGTGATTGTGTTTCTTTTTTATTGTATGTCTCGTCTCTCTTTTTCTCCTTTTATTTGTTTGCTTATATAGTTTATGACAGGCATAGAGTAATGGCATATTTGAGACAATGAACAGAAAGTGTTCTAAAGTGATATCAGGAACTAGAGGCAGAGCAGCTCTTTAGTCACAAGTAATTATCATGTTAGCATTCTGCTAGACACCCCCTTAATCACAAAACTATTGCATGTTGTCTAAAAGAGACCCTTTGAGTTATTATGATGAATGGTAAGGGTGTTTGTTATTGAGCAATGAATGATTTTCTACCTACTTTCTATTTTTGCATATCTCGTCTGGCTGTTTGTAGAGTTTACACACACACACGCACACATTGCGTGTATTCCCTAATATGAATATTATATATTATGAAAATGCTAATTATCTATTGACAACAAGTTATAGATCATTCAGACAGTCAGTATGATGTGTCAGTGTTTCTGTGTGCTAATTTATTAATTAACTATAATTTATTTCCAAATTAGAAGATCTGGATATCTGGAAGAGAGGTAGACCCAGAGTAGTGACCACAGTCTGAACCCAAGCAGAGAGGCCAGTAGAATATGAAAAATTAAAGTAGATGCAGTAATATGTAAAAATTGGAATAAAAAATAAATATAACACTAGTTTCAGTGCATTGATTTCTCACATACAAATTATTTTTTATAATTCTAATATTGAATAATGTTACTATCATTCATAATAAGCATCGATTATTTACCAGTGCATCCAGGAAGTGCTCACTTTTATATGTGCATCAATTAAAGGCAATTCACTTCAAACACAAAGATTTACAGGAAACTGTAAATGCATTTTATTGGAAATGTATGATAGCGCTAAACACAAAGTGTAACACATTTGTAAAAGAAAGAAAACAAGAGATCTGTGTGGAGTGCTAATTTCTGGACTCAATTTTGGCATGCATGCTCTCCACATAAACATGGGCTTTGTTCTCTGCATCTTTGCTTTTTAATATCAGAGCCTCAGAAATCTCTTCTGTTTCTGGGTCAAAAATGCCCAGAGATTACCTTCAGCCCTTCTACCTATATTATTTATGATAAACCCTCACTCTTATATTTATAGGATGAAGTTAAAGAGCATTGAATACATTAGACAACAAAATTTGTCTAAACAACAAAAATATTTGACGCGAATGTGATCTTATTCAGGCTGTTTCCTAGCCCAGCGCTTTAATGAAGACATCAGTATGTAGAAATGTAGCATAGTCTCAGGGTTCAACCTGCATAGAGCTCATAATGCACTCAAGATAGGCACGATATGCGCACTAATTCCAGGACCTGAAGCTGAGCTGGAAGATTAGAATGATTGGATTGTTCAAGCTTTCCTAAAGTGGGTTCCTGAACAACTAGACTGTGCTGGAAGCTACCCTTGAGGGGATGTGAAGATCTACCACTCCATTCTCAGCTACTACCTTTTTTTAATTTCCGTGTCAAATGTATCACAATTTTTGGCATATCTGTGAATCAATGAGTCTGTAATTTATGACAGCTGCTTAAAGTTTGATATTAATAATCTAGAAGACTACTCATTTGAATTACACATATACACAAATGCAACAATATTGCAAAAAAGTAAAATTTTAAATTATTTAAATTATTTTTTTTCTGAGTAAAAAATTAACAACATATTAATGATAGTACAAGGGACAAGGGAATTTTATTTATATAACACATTTCCGTACACAATTCAAATTCAAAATGCTTTACAACAGACAATAAAAACAGATCAGGGATAAAAGAAAGAGATAAGACATTAAGTGCATTAAAATTTATAGAATAAAAAAAGAAGTTCATAGTGCTGCTCGAACAGCAGTGCTCGGTCAGCAAATGCATGTTTAAATAGAATTGTTTTTAGTCTGGATTTAAATGTTTCTAAAGATTTAGCTCCTTCTATTTTGTTCTTGAAGCTGGTTTCAGTTTAGTAACAGCATAGTAACTGAAACAAAGCATTTTATTCTGTGGTAATTCTCACTTTGCAAACTACCCTTAATCTTCCAGCTACCTCAACCACTGCGCCATGACAGCGACTAATATAGGGAGGTTATAAAAACGTATATCTAAGAAATGGGGTACTCCTACTCTTACAATCTTCATAGTTTCTATACATATGATAAATAGGATAGTCTTGTTTAGATCAACTTAATCAGCACTGCCATTATGTAAATCAGCAATTGAGATTTAGCATTAATGTTTTCAGACTTTGCCGCTTTTCAAAGCTTTTTCAATGAGTTAATGATAAATGGTCATAATTTAAGTATCATTATTATCTCCTATCACAGACTTTCATTTGTGGGTCTCTGGATGCATTTGCCCTCATTTAATTAAATCATCAGTGGAGTACAACTTACTACTTTGTCTTGAAACGTGCAGCAAAATTGTAGTTTTTAATGGCATGTGAGCCTTCCATTATCTGAAGTCGTGTTCTGATTGAGCAACTCCTCATATGCATGAAAAAGAAGTAAAGGTCCAAAGGGAGCTACTAATCTAGGGAAATTCAACTCAATTCCCAGAGGACCACAGCCAGGGACAGTTTATTCCAATTGTTCTTCAGCACACAGAATAGTAGCTTACTTTAATTAATTGTTTCATTAAGGTTTTATACGTGTTATATTTATAACCTTTAAAACCTAACACATTTAAGTGGGCACCTATATGATATCAAAAGTGATTAAAGTGACGATAATGTGAAAGTTTTTGTCTGTTTTTAAATGACAATTACATTTACATGCAAGTTTTAGTAATTAGAAATTAAATTTTAAAACATGATTTAAATGATATGTTGCTAATATTACATTGTTTTTATTCTTAAGCTTTCTATATGTATTTGTTGTTTTAACGTCTAATACATCTTTAACCACATCTGCAATTTGTGCTGGGAAATGTATTTTTAATCTATAATGTTGTGATTAATCTTATCTCTGTTATCTATGATAACATGGATGACCATGAAAAATGCAGAAAGCACCGTGTAGTGTTTTCATGGTAAAGTAAGCCATTTTGACTTTTCACCCACTACATGTTCACTACTATTCTGTTTCACAATTAGAAATAAAAGTTATAATCTCAAAGCCTGATGTTGTTTTTATTCAGAGAAAATTGACTCAAAACAGGAAATGAACTTAATGATGTTTTTAAAGGTGTCAGTCAATCCGTATGAAACCTAATTAACAGGAATTTCTCACTGTTGTTTTTTTTTCAGAATCACACTGAATGGGATGAAAGTGTCTCGGCCTGATGTGAGAATTGGGCGCTACAGAATGATCAAGCATGAAAGAGACAAACATAATGAGCCAAACCCCCAGAGGTAAGTCACAAAGTCTGGGTGGAAAAGCCCATTTATGGGAATAAACAGAAACGTGGTTGATTTTAAAGAGATCTAATTAATCTAATTAATCACATTTAATGGCAAATACATACTGACGTTTCAAAAAGCTGTTTTTTTTTGTTTTAGTTTTTTACCTTTTTTATTGAATACAAACCTATAATTTAGGCTACAATGGTCATGCCAATCTTATCAATGAATGAACAGAAAGCAATGAATTAGGTTACAGAATATGATAAACATAACTTACTGAACACAAACAATAGCAAGTCACGTTTAAGTCAATGATAATCCAAAACGTTTAGACTAGTTTTAGTCACAAAAATATAAAAGGTTTTAGACTAGTTTTAGTCAATGTAGAATAATAGTTATGTGATTAAAAATAATATTTTAATAAGTTAATTTAACTCTTTAAAATAAAATGTGAAATACGTATTTAAATGTATTTCATGGATTAATGCACCATTTAACAATGTGAGATTGTTGATAGGTTTTTCCATAATAAATACAATGATACATATGAATGATTTAAGGATTATGCAATTAAAATGTTAACATATAACTCAAACACAAGCAGAGAGTGGAGCTTCTCTCTCCACGTCAGTCCAGCCATGAGCAAAGTACCCCACAGAGTCCTCGATTCTGAACTGCGCACAGGGGGTTTCTATCATTGACTGTATAATATATAACAGGTTTCTATGGACCTCTACCCTCAAATATATATTTGTATTATTTTACCTTTGAGTAAATATCTAAAAATACTGGTGTGTTTCATGCTCGTATGTCTAAATTTACATGTTTTGTTAGAATGGAGTAATTCAACCGTTTTTGTGTTTTCAAATGTGAAATTTCTAAAGAAGTTTCTTTAAAAAATCTACATTCTTTTCTTTTTCCTTTATTTCTGTTGTTTCTCTTTCTGGTTCTTTTTCTCTTCATTTCTTTCTCTCTCTCTTTCTTTTATGGCTAAAAAACATGTCAGGGTTTAACATTCTGATTATTCCAATTATATGCACATTTTGAATAACATTTTCTCATTAAAAGAGTGCAAACTTTAGCACAGAATATTTAATTGGATTCATGGGTAGAATGAAACACACAAAGGCTTATTAAAAAAGGAAGGAAAAGATGTAAAAGGAGATACGACTTTGACTTGCTTTTCTTTTACTTCTCCTGTTTAAGATGTGCTCAGTCACCTAAATATGATGAGTGTGTTTTCAGAAGCCAGCGGTGGTTGTTAATGCCCGGATAGCTCAGACATCAGCGAGTGTAAAATAGCTCAGTCAATGAGTCGATAAGCTCATCGCTGGATGCTGCTGGGCTTCGAGCCAGAACGTTCCCAGGTAGAAAGCCTTCACCGCTGAGCACCTAATTGCAAAACGATTCCTGATGGTTCAGGTCGCTCTGATCTTTCGTGGGGGTTGTCAGTCTTTGGAGAGATTCGTGATAGAAGACAAGACATGAGAATAAAACAAAAGACAGTAAGAGAACTAACATTAAAAGTTACCTTTGGAGTTTTCTTCGGTCGATTGCTTCCGTCAACTCTGCATGAGGTGAAGCGTCAGGGATCTTCTCTTCTGCTCAGTTTTGTTTTCATATCTCTTTCATATTTCCTCCATAATGTCTTTCTATCCATGTCTCACTCATATTTGCTGTTTTCTACAAGGGGCTCAGACAACTAAAGCAACGAGCGTGTCTGACCCCGAGAGCCAGGGTCACATAGCGAGATTATTTACATTCGGACAGTTAGGACAGAAGGATGAATAAGCTGTCTGTGTTCAGGTTAATGAATAGAAACACGTCACGTTAAACCAGGGTGGTTGTAATGGACAGCCCAATTGTTTTTGTTCCATATCAAATGAGGACAATGTTGCACTACATTTTTTTTTCTTTAATTAAGGACAGTATAATTTGAGAAAACCTTGTAAGTGATGCAAGATGCAGAAACGGGTGAGACTACAGTGTGGTATATATGTACTGTACAAAAGTTTTTGGATGTAGAATTTTTAAAGTTATTTTACAATTGCTATGCCCATTTTTTCAATACATTTAACAAGTTTGCTACACTCTTAATGCATCGATTCTCTTCGATTGGCAAAACAGTTAATTTAATTCTTAAAATCACACATTGTAAACAAAACTAATTTTCAAAGTTCAATAATATACAATAATAATGCACTGATACAATACACTATGTCAACAAAACATTGCAATCATGTTTCAAAAGCAAATGTTTTTTCAAAACACTAAAGCAAAATTTAGTCAATCATAACAAACAGTGAGAAAAGGAAAATAAATAGATAAGAAAATGGAATACATCCTTTTAGCAATTCAACTAATTAGACGTGTGGCAGATGAGATCCCAAAAGAAAAAGTCTCTGTGGCACTTTTGCCAATCGATAGACTGATGGTTCTGAAAACGTCATCCCCTGAATCTCTGAAAGCCACCCAGACACTTATCAGCGTAGGTACTGGAGTCACAGCTCACACGAGCATCTGATTAATAATTGATCAGCACCATAACTGAAATAATGGCTAGTCATTAAGAGCATGATCCTTTCCTCTCTAGATTTCATTACCTCAATTACAGGCTTGTAGAGATTACCAAGATGGCTCGTTTGTTTCTGATAAGAGGTTTAGTTTGAAATGTAACTGCTTGTTAAAACTCGCTGTGTATTGGATAAGGAAAGCTGATTTGGGAACGGTATAGATTGCAGCCTTTAATGTGCAGCACTTTTTATCCTCTCAAATCGTGAATAAACATGTAGAGTTTGGCCTAATTTCTTCTGGAGCTTGTTTTGGGACTCTGGGAGGCATAGTGTATTCATCTAGTTTGCCTTTATATGCTGTTATAAATAGCATTGTGTGACTCTTTAATGTCCCTCAAATTCTCATATTTTCTCCTTATTGTCCCATTTTGACTAAAGCGAAGCTTTGAGTTGCACTTGTTTGGTACTCATGTTTTCTTAACTCATGTTGTTTCTCCTAATAAGATGTTTTTGTTATACTTTGTGTTCTGAATAGTCACTGCAAATGGATTTATTAAATGCACCAATTTATTCCAAACGTTCAGAAATATGAGTGCTTCCTGAGTATTTTGAGTATTTTTTTGAGTTTTTGTACCATTTAGGGTTTTTTTTACCATCACATTCAGTAGGTCACTTGTTTTTGTTACATACTGTATAGATGCAGAGTCTCAGAGTATGTGGCTTGGGTCTCTAACTCACGATTATATTATGGGAAGAGTGGTTAGATTAATGAATGGCTCAGTTTCTGCCTCTGTATTCTATGTTTGGTCACTCAGCAGACAGTCATAAGCCTACTTTTCCAGACGTTCTACTGTCTTCTATTCATCAAGCCTGCTCAGAATAGTCAGTTCTTAAACTTTATTACTTCACCTTGTATATGTTATATCGGTCTCCTTTTATTTCATCAGCATATAGCAAATATAATTATTTATATGTGTTAATGAAATTATGAAATAAAAGGAGAGAATTCAAATCAAACTAGTCAAAACTCCTGAACACATTTCTCAACCTTTGTGTGCTGTTTATTTAAAGTGTTTCTTTTCAACTTTAGCTCACCTTATTAAACCTCATTAAGAATGATTGTTTTATTGTGTTATTGAGAGGATTTTATTGCTTCATGTACATCTTTATGAGGTAAGATTTTTTTAAATTTAGTTTGATTTATAAAATGAATAACCACTTTATTCTAAGGTAAAATTGCTTGGGTTTTGTTAAAGATCCGTTCAGATGGTTTTACACCCCCTGCTGGCTGATATGGGTACGAACAGAAAAAAAAGTATACATATTTTACACTGCTAGCATTCAATTTTAAGAAGTTACTTTTGTTTTTCTGCTTGATTAATTTTAAATAACAAAAAAAAAAAAACAGTTACACACACATAGTAACAACCACAAAGCAGCATACGTGTCTAAAAAATGAAAATGTGTTTTTTTGTTTTGGTGCTTCCATTGTTATTAAGAGCAGATACAACATGTATAGGTCATCAAAAGGTCACCAGTCCCCCATTATACTCTAGTCTAAACAGTGTGAAAGCACATGAAAGTTCTTTATTGTGTCAGCTGGTGCTGTAAAGATTTTGTTCATGCTGATTTGTTTTTTTGTATCATTTTTATTTAAGAGATGACGTAACTCCTCCCTCAGTGTGAACTTGTGTTCTAATGATTGGTCCTACCTTATCAGAGGTCCTACCCTACTGTGAAATGATCATTATAAACAGTTTTTACACATGAATCGGTTTTACAAATAACACACGCACACACACACACAGAAATGTGTACCCTTCTGCATTTTAAAACTTAAACCGTATTTCAGTGTAGCGTAGTTTTACAAAGTGAAACTTATCATCAAAACATCCTATCATCCAAAAAAAGCTTACTTTATACACAGTCTGCACATAGAGGTAGCACAGTTTTACGAGGTTAGTCTCATTGTGAAACGATTTGACCTCACACTAAAGGCAATCAAATGCCAAAAATTAGCAATTCAAATCATTTATTTAGTTTAGTGAGTGGCCAACTTTTAAGTGTTCACAAAGTTTTCTCAAGTAAAACTATTTGTGCCTGCCATATTTTCAAATCATGGAGACATGATTTTTTTTGAGACTTTAATACCTGACCTCTCAATGAAATAAGATTAGATATCTTTAGAGAACTGTAAAAAACATTTCAATTCAGCCAAATATTTATATGATTTTATGCAAGTATTACAGATTAAAATAAAATATATTTACCAGACTCAAAATGCTGTAATTGCTACTATATTTCTTTTATTTGAAGGACTTAATAAACAATAGGGTACAATTTCAAAAATGTTTGTGGTATACGTGGGACTGATGTTTAGATACAAACCTTAGTGCATTTAAATTTTCTTTTAATCTCTCTTATCTAGGTTTACTAAGATCCAGAACACCAAGAACACCATGAGGAAGGATGGAATCAGTTCCCTGCTCTACAGAGTGCTATCTGTGAAGAAGTACCCACTATACACTAACATTTCAGTAGAGATTGGCAAACCTCCTCCCAGACCCCACAAAGGATAGAACATGGATACAGAATACAATCTCTTAAAAAAACTCAGCAGACAGAAACACTAACACTAACTCTTCCTTTGAGTAGTGGAATGCTGAACACGTTAGTTCTCAGGAATACATGGAAGCTTGATGAGAATCCATCAATAGCTGTTGATATCCTGATCAGAGCGAGGTGTGCACACTGGGCTTGGATGGATTGAAACATCATTATCTTCCAGTACAAGCTCTCAATTGTTGAACAGGAAGATTGTTCACGTCCGGTTTGAGCAACAATCTGTGAAGAAAGCTTGGTCACATGATGGAAAGTAGTCCGAACACACTGTACATCTGAACAGTGAATGTGTTTTCGTACCTGCCATGCTTGCAGTGTTCCAATCTCTGCTTTTCAGTTTCACTTGATCAAACATTTCTTGAAGTTGACTTCCTTTGGATTTTCTCTCGTCTCATTGGTTGTGTTTTGTCTCTTGGGACTAAATGCTTATCGACCCGGGATGTTTCTAATGGACAATTTTCCTGGGAATACGTCTGTGCTACGATGCGATGTGATCTTGATGAGACGTGGGGATCTTCTGAGAAAACTGACAGAACAAGGAGTCTGTGTAGAGGTCACTGCGATCACATCGTCCACAGTGTCTGCACAAAACAGACTGCACTATGAGCCACCATTTTATTTGATTTTATTTTATACTTTAATTTGCCTCAAAGATTCAATTTTGCAATATCATATCAATGTTTTGCAAACTTTAAGTGAAGGTTGCTTTAAAAAAAAAGGACCTTTGTTAAATTTCTAGTGTTAAAAGCTGATGATCTGTGTGTTTCTGAATATATATCTGCCATGTAGATTATCATCCAGGATCCTAAATCAATGTTTTACAACCTGCGTTAGCTGTCTGAGAATCACTTTTTTTTTTTTTGGACACATATTTGCATGATTAACAGACTTTCTTTCAGATCATGAAATCTGACATATCTTTATTTGAGGATTCAATTCTATTCTAAAGGAGCTTGAAAAGATTTCAATTCAAAATTTTGTGCTCTGAATTAAAACAAAGATTGGAGTGATTGTACTTAATTATAAGCTTACAAACCTTTATGATGAGCTGAAGAACGTAGACAATAGATAATAGTCATGTTCACATTTTGGTGTGTTTTGACCTCAAACATACATTATGAAATGTAATGTGTATACACACATTTCCTCATTTGTGTTTCAGCATTGATTTTGGAACTGCTGTTTTCTTCTTCTCAAAAGAGGTCTTGGGGTCTCATTTAAAAAAAAGATTACACAATCCTTACTAAAATTTGCATCTAGCTAAAAGGCCAAATGTGGGCATGTAACATTGCCTCTTTTCCACTTTGTTTTCTCCAAATATTGTCGATTTTTCTGAATGCCTGTGTCCAAGAATGACAATTAATTATTTCCATTATGAAAGTATGGTTATAAAAAGATACTTTATTTCATGTGAGTTTACCTCACATACTTAACAGAGACCAAATGAAACTGTATTTTTGTCTGAGACATATGTTCTCATTCTACTACATAAGGTCTCTCAGAAGTTCCACATTGTTTCCATCTAGTGGCAGGTTGATATGCACTCTTAGATTGTCCGAGAGTGCATCATGTGCGCCGAGAATATTTCCTTTAATACCCGGCATGTGATCAGTTTTTTTTTAAACAATAACATCATAGAATTAAATTTTTTATCTAATATGAATGCGTCACCAATAGATGTTGCCAGTAACTCAAAATGTTCACCAGAACCACTTTTAAGCAATGCCCAAATGTTTCTTACAGAAACAAACACTCTCACGTTGGAAATTGTCTTTTTATAAATCTCAGTCATTGAACAAAATAGGAGTATTCTTTGGAATGTTTTTCTTGGTACACGTTGTTTATAAATGAGACCCCTGAATTGTATGGGAAGTTCAAACTTTGCAGTAATCTTAACATTCTTTTAATGATATTTTCTCCTTATAGAACTTTTTTTCATTTAACTGCCTGAAAACACCAAGCTGATGCCTTTAGATTTTAATGAGAGGTGAATGAGTGTATATTTATTTTTTCTGATTGGCTTTTTAATGATGTGAACTCTCCTTGTGTGCTTACAATGATTTTACACTTGATACGAAAACAGTCTTAATGTTTGCCCAGCATTCACAATTTTTTTTTCACATTTCCTCATCTGTTCTCTTCATGCCTTTCAATTTGCCTCTCCAGCTATTTTTTCCATGTGCATTTGTGTTCTGATGTCTGAAATGCCGACCCAAGCAGCCGTTGTAATGCCATCTTTACTTTCCTTCCTATGTGTTCCATCCCCGATGCCCCTTCCTGTCAGATATAAGCTCTTACATTATGCTGCTCTGTATTCATATACTCCACATCAAACCAAATAACTCTTGACCTGTATTAGTAGTGGTTAAGACGTCTATTGTAGTTTATAACAAATAATGCAGCAGCATTACTTACCAGTAACCTACATTTAAAACCAGAGCATTCTATGTTAGAAACTTTGTGCTTCTAGAAAACATCTAATCAAACACAAAGCCACTTTGTTTCAGTAGCTTGAGTGTGTTGTAATAAGTTTTCTCTGAGCATATGGCTCTTTTTACATTGAAGATGCAAAACGTTGCAGTGTTAATCTTTTTCTTTTTTATAGAACATCATAATAGAGATTTACTGGCAAACGCTTAGACCTGACAATCTGTAGTGTTATTGTTTTCCACCTCATACATTTCAAGTGAAGCCTTCCCTTTGTTTCATTTATTGGTGGATTTTTTTAATTAAGTTAGAAGAAATTAAATATCAAATTCAGAAAACAGTTCAGTAGACGAATTGTCTATCTATTCATCAATCTACAAGTAACAGTAAATATATTATATTTTCATAGTTTTACAAGTGATTGTGATCTGTTATAGATCAATTCTTGATTTCATGATATTGAAGCTACTTTCCATTTTTATGTGGAAATTTTTTCCCTTCAGCCAAGTAAAAAAAATATACTGTATGATCAGAGTTGTTTTGAGGGCTTAACACTCTTAGTGTTAAGGATCACTAGAAAAACTAAACCTAAAAGACTGGTGATGCTATGAATGATTAGATCTTCTTAGTTACGCGGTGGTAAAAAAAGAAGAGAGAATACAATTGAAAAACCATCTGCAACTCTCAAAATTAATATGTAAGCAAACAAAGCATACACCAGCCTCTTTTTAAACTTGTAAAGCACAAAGATCATCCTTGAGATCAAGACGGCATGTAACAAATGATCATTCAGCAATTAACTGTTTTTAATTTGCAATGAATCATATTTAATTCCATTTGATGAGTCAGAAAATCCTTCCAAAAATAAAAACTAGCATGTTTTTTATCCTCCCGCCTCTTACTCCTTCTTTGCCTGCATCACTCTCTGAATAGAAGACTACAGTACAGTATTTCACATCTACACAATGAGTGGCGAAAGGAACGGCCTTATTTGGGTCTTCTTGCCTTTGGCACATTTTTAAAGATTTACTCTGTCAATGATTTTGTACATTGAATGTCAAAAATGTTATAATGAATGCATTATATCATATCAAACATACTTTTTGTAAACAGTCATTAAATCTGATGCAAGGTGTTTGTTTGTTTGTTTGTATTTCTTTTTGTTTGCATTCATTGTGAGTAGAGACTGTTTTATAGAGTAAACTTTAAATTGTGTTGAAAATGTCTAAAGCTAGATGAGTTAAACACCTTAATTCACACTTCTGGTACATTTACTGGTTAAGTTTCAATTCAGTTATTTTTTTTATTGTATAACCAATTTACAGAAATATATAATATTTATCAATATGAAAAAGGTTCTGGTTCAGTTAACCATCATAATCCTGTAATAATTGTATGAACTGTTTAAAACCTTCAGACTATGTGCATCAGGTGATAAACAGGATTACGATGAGCATCTCTGCCTTAATTTGGTTTATTTATTATTCATTTTTATGTTAAACATCTATTACTGTCTCTTAGGTTTTTTTGATTGATCAGAATGAAACAGTTTCAAGATATTCCAAAGTCAAAAGATATGTTTTAAAACATTTTACATTTTAACTAAACTAAAAGGGGCAGCAGAATATAAAAGGGGAGAAGCATTGCTAATTACATAGCTATAATTCCTTAACATAATGAGATATCTTAAAAAAAAGTCAAGATTATGATGTATAAGGTCTTTACCACAAAACTGTGTTGTTTTAACCACTTGGCGGTGCTACAGCAAATGTAAGGCCTGTGATGGAAGTAGTTTTGACTGCGTCATTATGCACACCGTGTGTGAAACCGTTCCTCTCCCTTTCATTCTCTAGAAAATATCCCAACTATAGATCCAGCCCTCGCTATAGTGCCATTATATAATTCTCTGCTTTTTCTTTTAAAATTAGTACTAACTCATGGAGAGAAAACTCCTCTCACCCAGGTGCAGTGGATTTAGCGTAATATAAGTCTGTTTTGTTTCCATCAATTTGCACTTCACACTCCAAACGGAAAAACTATACATCAGTTCTGATACTGTATATCCGTTCTGATGCACCCACAGTGATCACTGCTTGCAGCTAGATTTGTAATGACTTTTGAATGAAATATTAAATAGTTTTTGTAAATAGTTATGTACTTTCTGTGTGTATCCTGCTACCTGGGTGTCGCAGCCAAGGCTGCCCACTGCTCCGGATAAGTGTTCACGGTGTGTTTGTTCACGGCTGCGTGTGAACACTGGAATGAGTTAAATGCAGAGCACAAATTCCAGATATGGGTCACTCCATATCTGGCTGACTGGTCACTTTCTATACATATTCTTTTGCATTATTTTCCTATGTGTTTAGTCCTTAATACCTCTGAAAGGTTCCTTAAAAATATTTTTATTATATTAACATTAGCATTAACATTTTAAAAATGTTGTATTGTTTATATTGTTAGAGTGAAGATGCTGAAAGCTTGGCTGCGATGCTGCCATAAAGAAATTTTGGGGTGAAGCTTTAATGGTGTTAAAGAGTTTTAAAAGCCCCACATTTTACTGGCAGCCCTCCAAATACCTGTTCAGGGACAGGGCTGTATATTGGAAGGGAAACATTATACCTTAAATAACCTTCCAAGGATTCTTGATAATCTGCCTCACAAATTGTATTTATGGGTCAGGTGTTGTGATAAATTATTGTACACAACAGCAGAAACACCCTGCAACTTAATTTATGAGGTAGCAAGACAAGACAAGTAGTGTAATTATGTTTCTATGTTAAGTCATTACTAGGAAAAGCTAGCAATATCCCTACAACTATTCAAATGAGGAGGCGGAGCACAACCAATATGAAAATGAGCAATTTATTAAGATGTTACTTGTTGGAAATACAGTAGCTGTGATAAAGAGGCACTTTCCATGCCTGCATGGCAGTGTACATACTTAACATACGTAGGTTTTATAAATGTGAAGTGAAAATAATATACATGCAACTACATAATTAGAAAATTCCACAGAAAAGAAAAGGTTCACTTTGCTAATTTAGTTCATGCCAAAATGGTGTGTCTAATCTGTACTACATTCTGTTCCAAATGGAACTGTGCCTTTAAGGTCTAAATTATGATAACTTGAAATTATATTATAGCATAAGAATAATAAACAGTTTTGTCATTTACAGCATGCACAGGATAAACGGATTCTACTTTTATTGCCTAATGTGTGTAGTTTAGATTTTGTTTCTGCTGACAAGAGATTGTGTCTTCTGCTGTATAGTAGAGAATGACAGATGAGTCTGTCCCTGACCTCTCGTCTCAGTTTGTTCCCTCCTCAGGTTGGCAGTTACGAACTTGAGAGCAGGTTGCCAGGCGGTTGCCCTCCCAGTATCCTGCATCCTGACTGTCATGGCATCTACATTTAGTGCAGGAGTCGACCCAGACAGACTCTCCTCCAGGGATCACCTTTGTTCTGGAATCATTTACGAAACAATTTGGCCCTGGAGACAGTTACAGGGGACCCATGAGTGCTGAAAGCTGTGGCTGTAGGGTTAGATTTCTTCCTGTCCTATTTTATTGTACTTTTTCATAAATGTAAGTGCTGACCGTAAACAGCTGAAGTAAAGAAGATCTCTCAGCAGAACCTTCTCTTTCACTGTCCCTGGATGGTGGAACAAACTCCCTGATCCAGTCAGGAAAGCAACAACACTAACAGCTTTCAAAAAGCAACTGAAAACTCTTCTCTTCCGAGAACACCTACTATAAAAAAAAAAAAAAACTACCTTCTTTTTTCCCTCCTCTGTCTTTATTTTCTTCCTCTACTTCTTCACTGCTTAGGTTTATTGATCAGTTGATACAATTCTATTATGAGAAGCTGAGATAGACTTTGACGGTGTAACAAATTGCATATTGTCTCTCCCCTAATGTAAGTCGCTTTGGACAAAAGCGTCTGCCAAATGCATAAATGTAAATGTAATCAATGAGTATATCTTATGCTTTATGTAAACAAAAATTGCCTGTTCATACAGTCATTTCTGCTCCATTTCAGAACCAATTATGTAGTTACGTCACCGGACTCATGTGATAGATGTCCCTCGCATCATCAGTATATTTGCATCATGCCTAAGCCTCAAAAAAAAAACTGTTCCAGACTAGAATCAGCAAAAAGGACATTTTAAGATTGACTCAGCATCCAAGCGTCTGTGGAAACTGTGAGTAGTTGAGAGAGCATGGCCAAGTAAAAACATAAGTGGAACTTTTTTTGTGAAGAAAAGTCTGTATTTTAACATTTTATTTCCCTAGCTTCTAAATGTGAATGTTTCTTTGTCATGTAAAATTTTAATACATTATTTTATTACATTAAGAAATATGCTTCTTTGTCTCAGATTAAATGTACATATCATTCTCTTTATTGATGGATCCTAGCTACATGCTTATTTTGTGGTCAGAATAATGTAATTAATATCTTGTCCCTATTGATCAAATTTCTTAGCAAGGGCAAAAGTTTTGTTGTTTTGTAATTAAATGTGGTTGTTATAATAGGAACCCATGGAAGCACACAATTGGTGGAGAATTTTTACTACATTACTAATACTTAAAAGTCTGCAGGTTGTCGACTACAGAGCTCACATCGGATGAAAATTAAGGGTGCACCCTGAACAGCTGGATTGTGAAAGAAAGGCCTGAACACAATCAATGTGACGGGATTGCGCTGATAGGTGCTGGGATCCGTTAATCTTCTATGGGAGAGCAGTCAAACTAATAACTGCCAATAATAACTGCCAAATTATTCCTGCATAGAATTATTCCAACAAAAACTAACTAACCTGGATCTTGAATGAGCTGGTTTGATATTCATTTTACACATTCTAAGTTTCAAAACCCGAATCTTAATTTACAGTTGTTTTGATTAGTTTACATACCCTAGCAAATTTTCTAATTTGTTGGCAATTATTAGAATTATGAATGATAACGGAAAAAACACTCCACTCATGGTTTATGTATACTTTTGATCAGAGTCATTTGAAAACTTTCAGTTGTCATTATGATTGAAAAAGAGTAAACACATTTGTTTGGCAATAAATGGCTTCACCCAACCAATAACTATGAGTGGAAATGTTTTTATAATTAAATGGTTGGCCTAGAAATCAGTTTTTTTTTTTTTTTTGCATATTGCCAGGTATGAGATATGTAAGCTTATGAGCACAAGCAACTGTAGCATTTTTGTATTATGAGGTTCTAAAAATGTACACAAATGAATGAATGATGATTGGTCTCTTTTTAAAAATCTTCTAAACTCCAAAACACTAGCGAAGAGCTGAAATGCTTGAGCTCAGGAATTTAACAGTCTTCAGCATGAGAAAGCCTTTCAGTGAAGATAAACACATTGCTTTTTGGAATGTTTAAGATAAGGATTTAATTGAATTGCAATAAAAATTGTAAACTGCTGAAGCAGTTTGTGGAGAAGAATTCGTTGAGCTGTTATCACATTATTTAAAGTTGTTATACATGATCTTTGGGATCCATTGTTCATGTTCATTCCCCTAGGCAGACTTCGCCTCATTGATATTTTGATATCTTGCTTTACTTACATGTTTTTTTGAACCACATGTTGCACTGCACCTAAGTATATACTATAATTAATGCATTTGTGTAAGCTAGCTTTCCTTATGCTAGGGTGGGCACTATACCAGTATGAAAGTGAATACCGGTAATGTGTTGTTCAATGATATGGATTTTGCAATACCATGGATACCATCACATTCATGAATTTCATGAATTCAACTTGCACTTACTGAGGGTTCATCATGAAAATATTCTAGCAGGCTCTAGGTAGCAGACTTCACAACTAATCTGCATGAGAACATGTCAGAAGTAAAGACCCAGTGCAGCTTGAGTTGAAACGTCTACAAGTCAACCTGATAGAAATAAGCGAAATATTTGTCATTTAACAGTGGCAAAAACAGTTTTCAGTTCTCTGTCTGAATAAGGTTTGCCCGTTAAATAAGGTTAAGATGCAA
Organism: Danionella dracula; assembly: GCA_900490495.1. Lineage (NCBI taxonomy): Eukaryota > Metazoa > Chordata > Actinopteri > Cypriniformes > Danionidae > Danionella > Danionella dracula. The sequence continues at coordinate 905,990 of UELW01000744.1, forward strand.
ATTTTGCCTCATATGTTATTAAGGTCTACTAAAAAAATGTTTTGTCAAAAATTGCAATATAATACCAATACCATCTGGACAGTGAAAAATATTGTGATATGAATTTTAACCTATATCGCCCACCCCTACCTTATTCCTAGTTTAGAAACTGCTGTCTGATCATTCTTGACAGTGAATATTGGTTAATGCTATGTTCCAAAAATAGTTCGTTCTTTTTATAAGAAAAAAAAAAAATATATATATATATATATACCATCCTTGCACAGAGGGCAGCATTCTCCATCCTCATAGACTGGATCCACACATGGCGGTGGGGCACAGTCTGCCACCTGACAGCGGGCAGTGCCATCACTGTAACATGTGCACTGCTCACACGCTGATGGCTGCCAATCAAAGATAGATGATCAGTAGAGAATCGGTTTTAGAACAGAATAAAATAAAGATCACTGGATTTTACAAAGATCCTAACCTTTTTTCTAACCATGTGCTAAACTCTTCTTTTTAATGTGCATTTAAAATGTTTATTTTGCTCATTTCAAATCGAAAATAAAATTGATGCTGCCAACAAGGTGATGTTATCAGATTCCACTTGCACGCTACACTGCTTAAGCAGGAGGTACCTTATCAAGGCTGCCTGGAGCTCAGCAAAAATGAACTGGAAGCAAAGAATGTCAGCTCGGGATAATTCTCTACCTCTGAGCCTGTCAGAAAGATTCTGCTTCCTGCAGGGATTCCCCATTATCCATAATAGGTGAACCAGGGAGATAATGAACACTTATAACTGTTGCTTCTCCAGTGCATGTGATACAAAATACATGCTGTTTGCCCACCCAAAAAAACTAACCACCAAAAAGAAGGCTCACAAAGTCTAACCTTTCGTTGTACTGACTTTAGCTTTGCTTACGCCATGCATTCGCATTGGCATTATTTTGAAAGCATGTCACAACTTTATTTTCATCTAGTGATGCATTAACTCTTTCATCTTGAATTGATGATGGCTCTTAACATCTTGAATTGATGATGGTCTAACTGCAGCTTGAAGCCTTCTCTGGCATTCTCTATAGGATTAGGGTCTGGGTTCTAAAGGTTCTGCAATCTCCTTAGATGTTTTTGGTGCTTGAGGCATGCTAATGATTTGACCTTTCTCAAACAGACTATATGTAATATGTTATTAGACATTATTGTTTAAGAAATTAGAAGCAAGTCTTTACATCAATTGGAGTTAAATGTTTTTTTTTTTTTGGACCAGGTAATGTATTTAATTCTTCAAATCATCCTATTAAACAACCCAAGATTTCAGTGTTGGCATGAACAAGAACATCACTGAGACATTTTATGCACAAATAGGATTGAAAATATGACAACCTAGGTGGTGTTATAACTTTTTTTTTGTTTTGCAATTTAAACAATGTGTGTGTCTACGCGTGCGCGGTAGGCAAATCTCATGGGGTAGCAAACTCGAGTAAAACAGTAGCTCCCTCCACAAGATGGCGAAAATCCCCCATTATACACTGACACTTGTTACGTTAAAACCCGTTTTTGCTATAAGTAGGCTTCTACATTTTTGTCACAAAATAACTTAACAGTATATATGGACACTCGACTAAGCCGGTGGGTATAAATATTGAAGGTAAATTAACAGCACACTTTAAAAACCAATGTGCACCGACTTTTATATGAGAGTATCTCGAACAAATGAACAACAATATCTATATCCCTGGTTCAACAAACTTTAGAGTTGAGGTACATGTTTAATTATCAAAACAAATGTCAACAAAAATACACAATTCAAGATCAAGAATCAAATCTTACAAAAACTCACATCTTTACGCAAGTGTTTCATTTTAACACAAACAACCCCATATTATAGACATTAACGTGGGTATCTTGTAGTTGACTTTCTTTCCCATTAGCTTACCTGAAAGTGCTGTCCGAGCTCGTAGACCTCTCCGTTGTATTCGCAGCCGACCTTCTCGCAGCGCGGGCAGCAGTCAGTCGGGTAATGGCTGACATGGATGCAGGCAGCGGGCAGAGATGTGCATTCCGTCCGCGCGCACGCAGACCCTTCCGAGGTACATTCGCATTGGCTACAAGGATCCGAGTCTAAAAAGTACCACTCTCCAACATAATAAACACTATCGTTCGCCTCACACGTCGTCTCGTGCTGTCCAGCGACCGAGAAACCCAGAGCAGGCTGACCAAAGAGCAGCAAAATGGACCAGACATGAAAAGTCACTTGGGGACTGCACGGAACAGCCATGACCTTCAATAACGACTCTGTCCAGATGCAAATGAAGCCTAAAACAGGATACTCTACACTATTTTAAATAACCTGCGACTGCATACGTCTATTTACTTTAGTAAGACAAAGTTTAAAATGTATTTCATGGTCACAGCATGGCTGCCTGTAGCCGTGCGCACTTAAACTTGGAAGCTGCTGTGCTCTGGGAAAGTTTTACGCCTCCTGGGTTATGTTTCAATTCACACGTGACAGACGAATACCTGCATGAGATGAACTTTATTCTTCTTCTACTACTACTTCTTCTACAACATCGTCGTGTTATTATGAGCCAGCTTCCGAAACCTCTCCAGAACACAAAAGAACCTCATTATGTCTTGCCACTAAGGAGAGACTATACTGATGTTTAAAGGATAAAAGCTTAAGAAAATGTATTCATTAACGGAAGAAAATAGTATAAAAAAAAGTATTTGATACTTAAGTTAGTACAAAACTACTACTAAAAACCTCTAACCTCAAACTCAACTTCTAATGTAACTGTTTAACGCAAGCGTAAGTCGAGTTTTCCAACCAATCAAGTGCCTGCCTGCGTAGCTCTCCATGGAAACGGATTGTTTGTACACTGGTACAGGAAGTAACGGAAGGTTTGGTGAGTGTCCGCCTGTCGAAAATGCACTTGTTTCGAAAGTATGTTTGTCTTTGTTTTTGCTTAGATAATGGTGTCCTTCTTACATTTATTTAATAGTTTTGTTATCAAGATAAAACGTTTTAAACTCATGTTTTTAATGAACAATTAACGGTATGCACTTTACCAGTTTAGCTACACTACAGTTATATAATCTCTCTCATTTATTGCATCTATTTTTAGTATATTGTTAATAAAACGTCCACCCAACAGGATATGCTCCCTTAAGCTGTCTGCTCAATTTTGGAAATGGCGACCATGGGCGACTTCCAACAGCAACAATCAGTGTGGAATTTAGTGAAGGAAAACGTTCCCTGTTCTGAGCTTCCTGAGATCAGAGCAGTGCTCGGAGAGAGTCTTGTTGATACCTACACAGAATTATATTCAGAGGTATGTAATGCTGTATATTTGTGATAAAAACTACCCTGCTAGTTTAAATGCAACACCTTCCTTGGTATGAATGATAAGAATACATCATTTTATTGTTTTAACACATACATGTTGTGTATGTGCTTTTTTTATATAAGTTTTTAAATTTTAACTGTAAACTTTGTATAGGGCACGATGAGATGTCGTGACACGCCACTAAACATCGTGGTAGAATGCATCCGAGGCCGCCATTTTGATACCTGCTGTTTTTTTTTTTGTTAACTGGTTCGCTCTGCCAGAATAATGTGTGAAAATACTTTCAAGTCAAGCAACACAACTCTTAGAAAAGTCATAAGCAATCAGAAGCTAATTGGCATCATGTTTTTTTTCTAATTTCTATCAACAAGCTGCTTTTTGAAAGTTCTTATTGCTTATAAACATTCAAATAATATACTTTGTAGTCCTCATGAGGAAATATACTAGTGCTGACGATCCATTAAATAGAATCTAACTAATTAACCGCACAGTTTTTCGAAATTAATCGCAATGACAAAAGTAATAAATGTAAAATGTAAATAATTAATGTAAATTGAAGACAAAAAGACTATTTCAATTCAAAATATGATTGATTTACAAGTGATTTTTTTATACAAAAATGATGCTGTTTAAAAAAAACTTATTTGTTGGAAGTGGACTATGCGCATCTGCACCAATTTTTCTTTTTAGCAGTGATTGTAAATCACTGCTAAAATTTAAACTTGTAACACAGTTTTTGTCATGTAAACAACATACCTGCAATAAATCATCAATATCCTCCAAATTAACTTTTTGCTTCTCTTCTTTGGTGCCTGTTAGTTTGTGGTCTCTTTAGACTCTTGTTCTCCAGGACTCTCTGCTATTAACAGCTTTCTTAGAGAAGTTTCGTTCCTTTCATCTTTGTGAGGAAACTTTAGGTCTTTAAACTCTGGAGCAATTGCAGTAGCGATTTTCATCCGCGTGAGATTAGTGCTGTCCTTTCTTTTAGATAATCTGAGGTAAAATCATGTTTGAATTTAACTATAGGCTGATCATCCTCTTGATTCCATAATTTTGCAGGTGGCACAAGGCTGGCAATACCACTGAGCAAGAGAACATGTATTTAACTTACATTATATTTATTACTTCTTCAACTTTTTAATATTATTTTACACTACACTACTAGACTGACAGTGAACATGCACGCACACCGTTACATGCCGTACTACTGTTCCTCAGTGTTAGACATACTTGGTGCGAATGAATGCAATTTCCACAAAGTTCGCTGTGATGCCTCAATAGTTTTCATTACTCACACAAGCCCAGCGGTCCCCGCGCGCGTAATTTTTTGTGCATGCCTTCTCATCGTCATACAAACTGCATATGTTTTATTCATACAAAACTTAAACTGCGTTAATTGCGACAGCACTAAATTATACACACGTTTCGAAGTTAACTCACTATTCCTAGCCTTAGGAACTGTATAAACGGCTATAACGTACCAAAGAAAATGGCCGACTGAGCAATTCAACTCCTCACACCCAGTAGATCCATGTAAAAATCATAACACCAGCGTTTACCATTTTTCTCAACAATTATTTCAATATATATTTTGAAAACTTCAGTTTGTTAACTGAATCAATTGTAACGTGCAACATTTAACTGTAAATTAACATGAACTTGTTCTGTTTTACACTGGTTACATGCTGGGCCTATGTTATCACTTTGATCATTATTTTTAGGTTTAGCCAAGAGAGTGGATGGCTATATCATGTTTGGCAGTGTGCTCACTCAGAAAGTCATGCTGCACAAATTTTATCATGAAATTACTTTAACTTCTATGACTCACTTGAAAGTAAAATTATTGTTTGTTCTATAAATGTAGTTTTCTGCAATCCATCTGCTGAGCAGAAGCCCTATGTTATGTCTTCACATTCTACGCATGTAACTTTAAACCAGTCTTAATTTACGGCTCAAATTCAGAGGAGCACATTATCTCCCTGAGTGTGTTAGCGTATCAGATCCAACCCTTCCTTGAGCAGATATAGGAACTGTTCCAGCATCGACTTTGGGAATCGTCTTTCACGATCTCCTTAGGATCTCAACAGCATGCCCAAAGAACCCTGTGCATCTTCTAAGAGGTTTTAAAAAAAAAGATAAATAAACTCTTACCGCAAAAGTGGAAACAGTGATCTTGACATCTTATATAAAATGAATAACTTCCATTTAACCCTTTCAGACCTGAATTATTTTCCAGTTCCAGTTAATTATTTGCTGTTTATATTATATACTATATTGTATAACCTAATTTTGAAACTTTGAATTTTTTATTTCACAAACAATCTGAAAAGTAATTGCAAATTCATCGGTTAATGTGGATAAGATTATTTAAAATCTTGCTTTCTTTTTCGCTTGGTGTGATGTGCGGCTATAATTCTGTTTAAAGTAGTGAAATTTCTTCCGTTTGTGTCATAAAATGTCTTGTTGCCATTTAATTGGATGACAAACATCCAACCTAATAGACAATAGGCTTTAATCTGAGTAAAACTCCTTAAAAGCAAAAAAAAACCACACACAACAGCAGCAAAAAATCTTGCCTGATATGTGATGTCCTTTTAAATAGACATAGGGTATTGCGACTCCTCCTTTAAAACCTCTCTGGGGTTTATCATCTGTTCAGTTTTTCACAATTTAACGCAGAGATAATCAAAAAGGTTGATTATCTAAGGACTCTTTAGGTTTCACACAACACATACACACACAGCAGGAAACCATTCTGCCAGTACCTGGCTTCTCTAGCCATTGAGCAGTGTGAAACAAGGATTCGCAAAGTGTGTTTTGGTAGCTCTTTAAGCTGTTCCTCATTTGACCTATTCTAGGTTGAGCTGTGGGTGAGGATTTGGCAGGATCTTGGTTTCTCAGATCGGAGCAGCAGGTCAGAAGCCCCCACATTTCCTCTGGCTGACCCACCAGCTGTTAAAGAGTTGCTAAAAGCAGAGATTCAACTCTTGCTGCTCACTCTGAGGGAGAAAGCCGCCAGACAGGGCAGGTGAGGAAAATGTGCAGCTCTGTCAAGCTCTGTTACACAAACAGACATCACAACTCAGATATTCTAACCCATGCACTTTATAATAAAAGTGCACTTTAGGAATCCAGATAATCTTTTAATTTTGGTTGTAAACATAAACAAATATTGTACCAATGTACCAAATTTAAAGCTCTTTCAGAATTAGTTTATTGGACTCATTAGACACACTTCATTAGATCATATTAAAGGTGATGTTCTCCTTAAACATTATAATATAAGATAAGAAGGCAACACAAAATGTCTCAGAAACACAGGGAAAGACAAGAGTATGAACCCAGAACAAAGCCTACAGAAAGTGGAAGAAATTGATCAATTATATTATAAATTATATACTTGTATTAAATATTGTTTTATTCATTTAATCTACACGACATATGATTTTTCTTTGAATTAAGATGGATTTGTCTGTGTGCCTGTTGCATATTTTCCTTTGACATAACTGCAGCGCCATAAGGAAATATTGCTCTAATCATGTTATCGTTTCATTGTGTTAGGTCTTGGTTCAGTACGCAAATTTGTTCTTATGACCCTCCCTGGTCCGGGGGTTTGTTTATTTAGGGAGGAGTTTGTGTACAGCTTCTTTTGCTGGCCTGGATTGTGGCTTTTGCTTCATAGCGAAAGGAATGATGCTGGACAGGATGAGAATGAGGGGTAGGGTGGAGTGGATGGGGTTGGAAGGAAAGGACCACATGCTGGGAATCAAACATATGTGATGTATATCATACTCTCTAACCCCTAAGCACATTAAACAGATTTTTGTAAAATAAATAAAATTAAAAAACAGCAATACATGTCATTAAAAAAGCAATTTATTGTCATTATTATTATTTGTATAATTTATTTTTTTTTTTATTAAATAAAATGGGTAATGAGCCGGATTTTGAACTAATGCTCAAAGCACAGCTGCACTGACCGTCAAGTTTTCAAAACTGACATATTGACTTGTTTTAGCATAATATAAACTCTATTAAGACTGCTGAATTGAAATGGTTCTGGCATTATTTATAAAATAACCATTAACCATTAAGTAATGATCACTTAACATGATTCATAACCACCTCAAAACACACCAAAAAAAAAGGGTTTACAGCATGACTAATATTACAGTAGTTTAATGTTTTCTTATGACATGACTTCAATATTCTAAAAAGTATGTACATTTTCTCCTGAAAACAGTAATTTACTTTAAGAGTGCAGAATAAGTATTCACACTGGGACGCAGGCTGAAACTCCCTGTTCAAATTTGGCAGTGAATCCCACACTTAGAAATCTCCTCTACTTAGCAAATGGATAAACTGACCTTAGTAAAGACTCAATTGTTCTTTCCTGCTGATGAAGGGGGAGTTCATAGGTCAGGACTTTGGTTTGTTTTGTAAAACACTAGCTGATAAATAAATCTTGTTTAAAGCTAAGAGCAGACATCTCAAAAGGACTCTTTTAATAAAATCTGTCAATCTGTTATACATTCAATAAAGCCTGTTTGCTTTTAAATTTATAGTCATTTAGGGTTACATTTTAATTTGTTGCCTAGGAACTCTTCTCTAAGTCTACTTTGTCTTTTTGTAGCTACGTGTCTTCTAGAACAAAAGCAGTGGGATGAAGATATTTACAGGTATCAGTTAGACAAGCGGCAGATTTCTTCTCAGCAACCCACTAGAGAGTTGAAAGAATGTCCTTTTTTCCAGTAAAGTCTTAGTGAGGGTTTTTAATTTATTTTTATTACTTTTAGGGAGTTACTTTTTGCTAAATGTTGTTTCAACTATGACTTTTTGTAGCTGGTGTTTGATAATATTGGTAGCATCTGTACCTTCTAAACAGGGAAACACTTTTTAAATTTGTTCTAAAATTTCCAAAAATAGCTGATCTTATTCTCTAGAAAGAAATGTAGCTGAAGCATGCATCAGCTTCAGGTTTTCTTTACATGTTTCATCATTAATCATTTTCATCATTTAACGACTGACTATTTTGGGGACAAATCTGGATTACCTCTCTTTCATATTACTCCAGCATTGGAGCCTCTGTTGCCACCAAAGCAGGAAACCATGACTCAATAAGCTTTTAGAGCTGTTACAAGGAGAAGAACGCCTTTAAAGGGATTGATTTAAGCAATCTAGTTAGTGTCACTTTTCCCTCTCCTCCCTCTTGTGTGGTCTTAGTCCTTGCCTGTGTGTTTTTTTAATGGCAGTATGGAGTCAAGCTGTACCTGTTTCTTTATGCGAGGCCTCCGTTTAAAGGACATTGAGAGAGAAGTTCCATTCCAAAAGGCAGGTTCTTAAATCTCTGGAGGGTGATACCACAACAATCAGCGCAGGAAGGTTGAATAGAGAAAGATGTGAGCACATTGGCTTTCACATGCAGGTCATTTATCAGTGTGGATGGAGGGATGTTTTTTTTCTAAAGGGCCTCTTCTTCAGTCCAGAGACAGAGAAATGTTCTATTCTCTTCTTTGTGAAGTGGCAGCTCAGTGCCATCTTTGTGGTAGAAATGGACTCCTCCCTCCCCCGTGAACACTCCTAAGCTGCTTAGGGATCTGTGCCCACAATGCTGCCACTGTTCCTGTCTGTTCATCGCCTCTATTATCTACTATGCCTAGATGTGTGTTATAAAACTATCCATATCATACACTCGTATATAGTTTTCATAAGGCCCCAGAAATGCACAATATCAGTTAACCGAATCCAATCAGTGCTAAAAATAAAATGTGTAAATTTAAATAAATTACATTTAAGTAAATTACAGTCTCAATGAAAACTTCGTCTTCTTGTGTCTACATTCATACATTGACATTGATTTTCATTGATATTCTGTTTCTCACTATTACAGTAAAGATCAAATGTATGTACGTCACCTGGAAAGCTAATGGTAGATAATATTGATTTGTATAAACGATTCAGTGTTGCTTGGCTACTTTCCATTTTTGTGTTAAAGGTGCTATGTGATAATTACGTGACTTTTCTGACATTCCTGGCACCTTGAAGTGTTGTTTACTCATCAAAAACCTGCCTCAAGTAGTATTCGTATTAGTTCATACATGTTTGCGTAATCCTTTTTTTTTCTCAGCTGAAAACCGCTAATTTTCCTTATCCCCGCCCTTTTTCTTTAGCAATAGTACAGCCCCCCTTTGCAATGATAGGGAAACGCGGTTTAACCCAGAAGTGTGAGACCGGCACACACGGCACACATTAACTCTTCACACATCAAGCCGAGTGCACACATGACTTTTATAATCCTATTAGGAAATCTGGTTTTAGAACATACATGGAGACTCTTTGCTTTTTATCTTCCCTCAAATCTTAAACATGCACACACTACAGGATTAAACAATCGTGTTGAACACGTTACTATTGGTACATGCTATTGTGCAAGGCTCATCGTTTTTTGCCATTTTACTGCAGTTGTCACAAGTACATCTACAACAAAATAAATAATTCATAAAATAGTACACCTCAGAAATCAAACAGTGTAAGAGTAAGTCATCTGATTTACCTGTAAACATGTCGCTAAGGAGCCTTTTTCCTGAGGTTTCTGGTTCATTCTGTGGACAAAAACTTTGTGTCAGACTCTGGTTCGCACATATAAGATGCTGTTACATCCCGCATAGCCGTTTTCTGTCGATTATAGTGTTTTTAAACAATAACACCTGTTTAAAAAGAGCAGCTTGTTGATCTTGTTTTTGCTCAATCCGGACTAACAGGAGAGCGTTGGTCAGTAGGGGCGTGCCGAAAAACATGTCTGTGGGAGGGACCGGTATAAACAGCGCATTTCCCCTGGTCAAAAATACGAAGTGATTCAATTAAATTTTTTACAAAAAATATAGCACTTTAAGTTTATTAACAGTACAGCGCTAGTATAGAGGCCCCAAATATTGATTCTATGTGCTAAAACAAGGGCATGATATGGGACCTTTAACAGAAAAAATGAAAACATTTTGTGATTTAACATGCAAACCTTTGTTTGATACCTGTTAGTGCATTTCATAATGTTCTAGCTGTTTTGTGGTTCACAATGCTAGCTGTAGATGTGTTGTGTCAGCATGCTCACTCCTGGAACCCACATTTATGTTTTGTATAGTTTAGTATTAATGTTTTGCATTTTCTGTATTTATTTCAACTGTATTTTTATACAGGTCTATGTATTTGTGATAATTTTTAAATTTATATTAAGTAACGCATATCGATTTGAAGAAAAAGAGATCTTAGATTGGCGCTTGTATGCCTTATTTCATTAAGGGCTCCCTAAAGTGTATCTCGGATAAAATTAAAAAGTGAAGCTTTTAGCCACTTGTTTACAAATAACATCAGTAGAAATAATTGTTACGCATATATTTTGTTTAGCAAATGAAGAAAATAGGTGTCAAGTGTGTAAAAATTATAAATTCCTTCTTCAAAATTCACAGTTTGAAAGACTTTATGTGAAACACATTTGCTCCTTTCATTTTATGTTCAATTTCATGTTTCAAGTTTTTTTTTTTTTTTTTTTAAACAAATTCTTTGTGTTAGAATTTGAATAGACAATACAAATTTGTTAATTTCCATGTCAGAATAAGTCAGAATCAGTACATTAGTGCAGTTTAACAAAATTTTCAAGGTAGACTAATGATAATGTTTTGGAACATTAATTATTTTTCAAGGCTTACTGGTATAGTATATGGTGGTAACCCAATAGTCTGATTTATTCCGCTGTAAAAAATTAGATTTATATATAAGAGTCCTATATAACAGGGTTTCCTCTGCATCTAAACAAATTTTATGGCTTAAAAAGTCTTAAATTCCTTGTTCTAGGTCTCAAGTAATTTTTCACCTGTCTTTTTTGTGATGTCCATGTAAAGCTCATTTGATATGTGTTTTTTGTTGTTGCTTTGGGTTGCCAGAGATTGAGAAAATTGAGCACATACATTTTTTTATAAACCAACTAAAATGGTCTATATAACCATAAACTAAAACTTTCTCAACTTGGGCAGCTTAAGATACAATAATACCATGTCTGTTATGATAAATAGGGTTTGTGTAAGACCCACACCTACAGTATGTGTTTCAGGGATGCAGAAGAGCTTATGATCCGGTACAGTCCCACAGTGGTGAGTTATACACTTGGCAGCAGTAGCAGGCGATATATACCAGGTAGTTCAGACAGCTGGCAAAGTAGGGAACCCCTCTCCAGACCTCCATCAAGCCTGAGTCTGACTAGAAGCAGGTCAGTACTTCAAGAAGGTTTACATTTAAATGTAAGAGTTGATTGTCTTATAATTATTATTTTCTCAGACCAGTCTCCAGACTCTCATCTCACTCCAGCTGTGAAGAGGAAATCAAAGTTTTGAGGAACAAGCTCAACATTTCATACATAGATGAGGTTGTGAGTCATCTCAGGTGGGTGAACTATAAAAGGGAATTATGGGAAGGTCTGCAGCTCATAAACCCTTTCTACTCATCACTTCAAGTGGGCATGTTTTAGTATTTCTTTCCTTTTAATAGATTGCTTGTCACAATAAATCACAACATTAGACTGTTCATATAGATTCCCATAAATACATTTCTATATTAAGCCTGAGACATTGCCATTAGAGCACAATCTTTAGCTAGCAAGGATCCACTGGAGGTTTTATTCTGTTGTTCCTGTAGCTCTGAGATTCTTTACAGGTTCAAGCATTTGAAGGATACTCAATTCATCATTACAGTGCGAAGGTTGTACCTCTTTAAAGACTCCTTAATATGCAGCCTTCAAATGCATTGATGCTTTCTTCGTGAAAAGAAGAGTAAATAAGAAAGATTCTTCCATTAATGGGTTCATTTCAGTCTATACACCTGTTTTTTTTAACCTTCAAATAAAATCTTTTTTTCAATCTAAATACCCAATGGAAAAGAAATCTGAACCTGACACTGGTTTGTAACATGATATACAAACACAATGTGCTTGATTGTGACTCGCCCTACTCAATTCTTACATATAGTTGGTACTTTACTTATTTATGTTGAGTACATTTGGAATAAAGACATTGTTTAAAGCAGGGAGGCGATGCCTATTTATTTGGTCCTGAATTATAAAAAATAATCAAAGGATATAACCGGCAAACACTTTCAGTTTCAGCAAAAGTTGGAACGATTGGAAGAAGCAGTACGATGCCATAGTATTTTTGTCTCCATATTTCCATTTGCTATTAGTTATTATGAAATTGCATTTTTGCATCATTGATGTTATGTTGAAATAAAAATAAAAGGATTCCTTATTTTATCATATTGTCACGTTAGCCAGGAAACAGCAGGAAAAAGAATGGACGAATGTTTAAGAGCTTGGTTCTTTTTTTGGATTTAGAGCTACTGTCGACATTAAGTTCAGATTAAGAAACTTTAGAACTCTTCAAAAGTTAGCTATATAATTACGTAATAAAGGGTTTGCAGCTCATGAATTGGGGTACGTCTTGGGATCTTCATTCAGATTCTAAATGTAGAATTTTAAGCTATATGGTAACTATATTTTTATAGACTTGCCCTCAAACTCAAAGGATCAATATTCGATAGTGTTTGTTGTTCATTCCTTTTCTCCATCAGCCTTTGTCTTTTTCGAAAGGAAAAAAAATGTATTGTAACATTTGACTCTTCCATAACAAGCAACTTTCCTTTTTTACTCTCTTCTAAAGCTGGCCCTCTTCAGTTCAGCAGCATTCAACTTTTATTTTTTATCATTCTCCCCTCACTCCAACCCATTCCCCTCTCCTCTCCTCCAGAGCACAGAGGAATGCAAACAGAACAGTCGATTTTCATCACTCCAGCAGAACAAAAGAGCTCAGTGTGAGCAAATGAATTCCAGATGCAGAGAGATGCTCCGCCTTAAAATAAAAAAAACACAGAGTCTGACTGACTAAAAGAGATATGTTTTGGAGTAGGCCAGGTTTGAGTTCATGACAAAGATTCCAGCTTAAATATGTAAACTTAAAATCTTAAGCGCAGATGAATAGATAGCAGTTTGAAGAACTACTTTAAGAGAACAGTTTCTCTGAATTCATTGTAGCAGAATGTGGTTAAAATGCACATTATTTACTATCTGAATCACACTACAAATACGACTTTTATTTTTTGTTTATACATTTGTCCTTGTGATTGTGTGTTTAGAGGTATGAGGAGTGTTCTGACATTACTTTGTTACTTTGATTGACAGGTCGGTACTATTGGAAGAATCTGAAGCTCTCAGGAGAGACGTGCAGCTTCTGCAAGTAAGTGTTCCTTCAGAATGCAGCATCAGCTTTCATAATTACTTTAATAACATGCTGTGAAACTGGATCTGAAGAGTAGTGGAGTGTTGGAAATACTGTGCATTTAAGAACTTCTTTTTATCTCTGAAGTCCTTTGTGGAACAACATAAACAATATAATTGAGAGAGCTGTTGCTAGCAATACAGGCCTGTTTCTGTTTCATATTGATTTTATGTTTGTTGTGTTGGTAGTGCTTTTAAAACAAGTTTTAATGGCTTGGTTGTGCTTGTTAGATACTTGGTATTATCTGCTTTCAGGAAAGGGGAGAAGTGTATTGTACAATAAATGTTTAAATCATACATTTGTTGGGATGAATGCAGTCCAGCACAATTTAGCTTCAGTCTTTGTGTAGCACACCTTCTGTCACTAATTACGCTTCTTTTGGTTTGAAATTACTGGAGTGTGTCTTGAAAGGCACTCATCAAGATTGACCTTTGCCTTACCTTAGACGTGGAAGCTAAAACTGGATTTAGTTTACGCCTGAAATGTCCTTTAAAAGTGAATTGTGCTTAAAAAAAAGTAGTTTCCAGAGATTTCAAGTTATCCTAGAAAATTTGCCAAGTATTTTCATAACTCATAAGCAGAAGAGACAGGGAGGTGTCCTAAAGCTGTGAATTGTGTTTGAGCTGGTATTCTTATTGGCTCATATTCTTGAGTATATATGTATTCTATAACTTCTAAAAACTTTTTAAGCTTTTATCACTTGTCCTATGTGATCATTTGATTTGTTGCAAACCACCCTTTATTTATTCGGAATTGTATTATTTTCTTGACACACCAGGCTCAGGGGTGCAAATCTCAGGAAAAGGAGATGAAAGCATCCAGAAACTACAGAACTTTTAAAAAACAATAGTTTTGTTCATACAAACAACGTTCTGATATTCAAAGGCTTCATAGCGTTCATTCATCTTCATGTCGGCTTTTTTCCCTTTCGGGGTCGCCACAGCGGAATGAACCGCCAACTCTCTGGCATATGTTTTACGCGGCGGATGCCCTTCCCTGCCGCAACCCATCGCTGGGAAACATTCACACACACATTCACACTTTAACACTATGGACAATCGTTCTTACTCAATTCACTTATATCGCATGTTTTTGGACTTGTGGGGAAACCGGAGCACCGGAGAAAACCCACGCGATCACGGGGAGAACATGCAAACTCCACACAGAAATGCCACCTGCCCCAGCCGAGGCTCGAACCAGCGACCTTCTTGCTGTGAGACGACCGTGCTACCCACTGCACCACCGTGATGCCTGGCTTCGTAGCAAACAGCTTTATTAGTCTGGTTAGTATAATCTTTATTTAGTCTGGTTAGGGAAGAGAGGACCGGTGTGTCTGGTAGGAATGGACTAAACTGTAGCCAGAGATAATTAGATTGTGATGGGCTAGTTAAAATGTAACAACACTGTGACACAAAACAGCATAAAGTAGCTAAATTGTAATATATTGGCTAACTTTAGGCCATGGATTTGAAACTATACCTTTATCAAAACCTTCATCTGTCACCAGGCAACCTAGTTTTAAACGATTCACATCAATGCTTAATAAAGACTGGCTGCAAGGCTGCCTAAATCGATCCATTTGTTTCGGTTTTAATGATCGTATGCAATAAATCTGTCTCTATTAGGTCTCGAATTTACTTTTTTCCTAGTTTTGAGTTCCATTCTTTTTTGTTCATATTAATGTCTACTAATAACTTACTTTAAATGGCTCAGTGGAAACTGTAGTTTATATAATGCCGCAGTGACATAAGCCATAAATACAGAGGAGCTGGGTTGACATGTTACAGTAGGCTGAAAGCGCAGCTGGAAAGTGAACAATGATGCATGAACTACCTTTGCATGAACATGTGTTTCTGTAATGGATGACGAAGCATTGCTACAGTCGGTCTATCTGGAGAACCATGTTCAAATCAACTCAGAAGCTCCACAGCTGATCTGCAAAAACACTCACTGTCAGACTCTCTTCTCCTCAGAGAGTCAAAGCAAACAAGAAGGATTTTTCTTTTGCAACACTAACACACATCTATACATTTTATGTGTTCTACTGTATTTCACCAGAAAATTAGTTAAAATACTTGCATTTAATGTTTATTGCAGGTTTGCAATGTCCGATTTAGTGTTAAAAATGCTTTGAAAATCTCAATCTTTTTGTTGAGCACCAAACGAAAACCTCTTCCTGTGACCAAAGGTTGGCTCTCTAAACACTTGAATCTAAAAACAAAATGTGTCTTTTTGTAATAAGATTGTTTGTGAGCTTAGATCTGAAATGCTCCCAAAAGGATGATTCTCACTCATTCTCGAGTAACACGTCATATAATTAACTTATAATACTGCCCAGCTCATTAATATAACAGTCAACCGAGTGATTCAACAAGAATTATACTACTTAGAGACTCTGTATTTAATAAAAGAAACCTGTTGGAACCCTGGGTAATTGATCAACGTGAAGAAAACTTAACAATTTTCAGAGCTTCCTTAAATCGATGACAGAAAAAGCATAGCTCCCCTTTTCTTATTTGCAGAATTCTCTATTTTCAAAGTCCTGGTATTCTTTTTTTTAATTGCCCGGTATAAGCAACACATATGCTCAAGCATTATTGATGACTAAACAGTAAACTCTCCTCCCCTGGACCTCATGTGATTTTTGCAAAAACATGGTGGGGGTTACCTGGAGGCAAGGACACTCACATATGCTTGTGACACAGGGTTTACTTTATCTAGAATTTCAAAGGAAACGATGTGTTGTCAGTGAAAAGGGTTATTTATTTACAAAAGCAAAATCATACCCCAGGAGTGAAGTGGGAAACAAACAAAAACAAACATGGTGAGAGTTGCTATTCAGGTGAGACGAACAAACTCCCTTCCACAAAAGCTTTTTAAGTTTTTAAGACACAAAACTACTCCATACTTCCTAACAATAAAAAATGGACGGATGTACAGACAAGCACGCACACACACGGAACAGGGACGTTAAGCTAAATCGTATCAAAATATCAGAGTTTATCCAAACAGATAAGTTTTTATAGGGGATGAGTGGGTGTGGTCATGATTAGCCAGGAACCAGTAGGATGCTGTCAATGGTGGATGGTGTTGACAAGTGGGTGAGGCTGGAACCTTGACTTCGATTTCTGATAAGATGCAGCCATACACAAAACAAAAATGTGTCATAATGTCATGAATTTGTGTTTAAGAAAATAACAAACACTTTTGTCTGTTTATTAAAGTGTGTCTTAAACACTGGGAAATAACAATAAAACGTATGGTGATGGCTTACATATTGTTTTTAAAATCTGAGTTTTAAACTTTTCAGAGCGGACATATGGTGAAAATTTGATATTTACTTATTTTTAAGCATTGACTTAAAATATTTTTTATTATAATATTAATGTTATAAGACTCTAAATAGTGTCAAACTTTTTAGTTGTTTTTTTGTGGTCAATTTCAAGACATCAGACTTCCTAAAATATACTTTCTAAGGAGTATCCATCTTAGGTATAGTTTTTCTGTGATCTACTTCATAAATCGAAATGAAATTATTGTAAATGTTCACTTGTGTGTTTGGAGGAATGTGCTGCAATGGATTTTTTTAGTTCATTGGCGTTTTACTTAAAATCCGTATATCCTGACATTTGCTAGATCAGAAACATCAGATTTCATAGATTACGATTGAGAGAAAAGAAAGTAATTCACAAATCAAATGGTTTAGACGGATTAGGTGAACATTCCTTATAAGTGCATGAAACCATTAGGCCAGCGTGTGTATATAGGCATGGCTCCGTAAACACACAAAAAGCATGGTATAAGGTAGTTGTAGTCTGGTGGATAAGGAGATTGCCTTGTGATTAGATAGTAATTGGTTCGATCCCCAGATGTGTACACTGGATGGGTTAAATGCAGTCCACAAATTCTGGGTATGGCTCCAAATCTAGATAAATGGGTACTTTTCATAGAAAAGCGGCATAGCAGGACAATCAGGGCTCGGGGAAAACCTAGTAAACACTTCAATAAGGTTCATAGTCTATATCATCTGTATAGACTATAGATCATATTAAGCAAGTTAAAATATTGTGCAGGTTTTGATGAACAGCCAATTTTTGCACATCTCCGGAGGCTCTGTATGAGCTGCTGGTCTTTAAGTAGGCAGATTCAATGATGATCACTTCTGTAGTGGTGTCCTCTGTGGACTCTTACTCTGCGTGCACTGTCATGCATCATTACATTTGATGCTGATGTAATTAAACAGTTCCTCTGCCAGGGATTGATTTTATAATGAGATGATTGGACTTTTGAGAGAAGAGTGATAATCGGTCTTTTTGAAAAAAAAAAAAAAAAAAACATGTTCCATTTAGAGGAGTTAAATATGACATCCTTTCAACATCTCTGTACAATTACGTCATGTTTTCAAATGGTTACAAAAAATAAATTTATTATGAAAATAAAAAGCAGGTGGGTACAGGTAGTTAATATGAGAAAGTCAGTTTGAATTCTAACCATAGTTTAGGCAGATGTCAAAGTCAAATGTAAAAGTTTTTAATACTTTTTTTAAGACAATTAAGAATCAAATTTAAGACCTATATCATGACATCAAGAACACATACAAAACATTTTTTTCATAATAAACAGTATGCTTCATAAATTTAATAAACATTGTTTCTAACCCTAACCACCACTTTAATGTTGCTGACCATTCACAAAGGTTTTCTCAATCTCTGTCAACCCTAGTCAGTTTTTTTACATTTAATATTTAGTATAATTTTCTCAATCCCTGGCAATCTCAATAATCACTTGAATGCTCTTTAAGCATTTAATAACCATTTTTTTTTTATCTCTGGCAACTCTTACGAACACATTTACATTTTTTACATTTGTGTCTTATGTCAATATCTGGCAACCCTAAAAATCACTTTTAGGATTTTGAGTGTGTATGACTTTCTCAAACTATGTCAGGCTTAAACATCACTTTTATGTTTTGGAGATTTACTAAAGTTTTCTCACACTCTGGCAACCCTAATCATGACTTTTATGTTTTTGAGCATGTATGCATATTTTCTCATTCTATAGCAACTCTAACCATCATGTTTACATAATTTTTAATTTTTTAGGATCATTTTCTCAAACTCTGGCAACACCAGAAAACACTTAAAAGATGAGTTTATGTGAACATCAGAAAAATAAGACCTGTGAAAATATAGACATAGGGCAGTGAATTTAAAGCTTTTAAGACCTAAAATGTGGGCTTTTAAATGTTAGAACTTTTAAGTCCCTGTGGAAACCCTACAACCAAGATATTACCAATCCAAAAACATGTACATCAGGAGAATTAATTTGAATAAAGTGGCTAAGAATTGAGGCCTATGATGGACTGATCTGCTCAGGCTTTTTATGCTTCTCCCATTCGCCCAGAGAACTTAGGGAGTGATATTAAAAGTGATATTATTGCTCTCGGTTCAGATCTCAACTCACAGATGCGAGACTCATGGTTGCTGGCTGATGTGTTTTCCATCTGTATCTCCAGGCTTTATTGGCAATGGGTACAGTCTACAGAATCTTGTGAACTGGCAGCAAGGGACGAGAGTATAATGCATTTACTGGCCTGTAAAAGTGACCCAGTTAGACTTGAAGCAAATACATTCAGGCGGATGGGTGTGATAATAACACTAAATGGCAGTTTAAAATGTAAGCTAACTGAGAACCATGACTTTTGTGTTAGAAGCATGTGGTTTGGTTCAGTTTTAAGAGCTCCAGTCTCAACAGATCTGTGCAGTGCAATCATTGAGGTCAGTGTAAGCTTTGGAGCAGCTTCAAAAACAGAGACAAAGCATTTTTCCCTCTGATGAATTCCTTTAATCCTTTTGGAGTCTGTTTTATGCGAAACCTATACATATACATGGAATAAATACGAACAATTTCATTTGTTTTTAAATGTAGAAATGATTATAATGGTCCCACGTCACCAGTTTTGACTTGATGTTTTTTTTTTTACAGGAAAGTCTTGAGAAAGAGAGAGTTCAGGCTCAGACAGAAACTACGGCTCCAGAACCTACACTGGCAGGTAGGATGTTGGGTTTTAAATTGTACCTTGTTATGGTTAGTAGATGTTTCAGAACAGCTCTACATCTTATGAGTATTATATTAATGCTTTCTCCAAACGTGAAGTCATTGTGTGATGAGGGAGCCACCACCATCTAGTGGACAAGATGGATCTCTTTCTAAAACTGAGTGAAAAGAAGTATTCACGCACAAGTCTTTTTCCACACTGTTTACCACAGATTTCACGATTTCACATTTGTATAGAATTAACCTAAGATTACAAAGCACATGTAAAAACAGGTGAGTGTTCCGTGGGGAGCTTTTGGGTCCAGGAGCCTCAAAAAACAACCCTGTTAGAAAACAAACTGAAGGTTGAATGGTGGTGGCTTGCTGTTTCATTTATCAATGAAAGAAAGCATGAAGGCTTTTTAAATGCTATGTGACTATTTTTGCATTGCATTTAGAAAGCATGAAGGCTTTTTAAATGCTATGTGACTATTTTTGCATTGCATTGATTGGGAGGTCAAATTTATTGTGCTTCCTGTCTTTTGTTAACAGAGCTGAGAGAAGAGCGGAGACTGATTCAGAGAGATCTGAGTGTCCAGAGTTTAGTGAGCTGCCCCAACATCACAAACATTCCAAGCAGCAGAAACACACAACTGCCTGCAAGGTTAGCTCAACTTTTTCAATGAACTTTCTTGGTATGTTTGATTTAATGGGGTTAAAATCTGGCATGAACCAGTGTGCATTTTTGCTCGAAAAGAGACTAAAAGTACCAGATTCCATTAGAAAGCACGTAGAGCTCTTTGAGAATAGGCTGAATCAATCAGGATAAACTTAACTGAGGGATAGCAGGTGATATGATAATGACTTGGTTCATTTATGGTTAACCAGATTAACACCTAGTTATCAGGTGGGTACTTTCAGCTCAGGCTTATAATAATGTTAAACGATAGAATTGATCAAAACTGATATGTTGAGATAAAACAGACTTTGGCATTGAAAGGTGTCGGCAGGTGGTGAAAGTCTTTATGCAACTAATTTAAGGGCTTAGATGCAGTCCGTAACAGGTCTGTTTGGCTCTACCATCTGTTAGAGTTCTAGTGGTCAAAAAGCATTTTTGTACTTCAAAGAGTAACTTTCCTCTTTAAATGTTAATGTGTAATAGAGAGCAAGTACATTTCAATTTATCTATTGACTATTTAAGCATATTTTAATCTGAACATACTCAACTTTACAGCTAAAGAAAATAACATATTTAAAGCCTGGTGCCAAGAGAATGCACTAAATGTGGCATCCCTAACATTTGCATTTAAATTTACAACAACATCCTCAAGGGCAGGGGAGTAAAGTTTAAAATCATTTCAAATTTCAAACAAAAATACTAAGTGTTTTTTAAACACTTGAAATTTGGAAAGAGACTAGAAGAATCCAGTGATCTTAAGGTTGATATCATACTTAAAAAGTCAAAATTTGGCTCCAACCCCATGCTGTCATTGATAAAAGGTAAGACGAGTGATGTCTCAAAATATACGCACATAGTTTCTAGTGTTTCTGTCACTTAACTGTTATGCCATGACCATGTTTCTCAGCCAGTGGGGATGAGGGAGCCATCTGCCGTATCACTTAGTGTCATGTAGGGCACCTCAACTCTCATCTTCTACCTGTTCTAGTCTCCACATCCTGCTAAATGCAATTGAATTTTTGATAAAATTGCATAACAAACATTTAGTGCTTTATTTTTAAGTCATTGGATTTTTAAGTCAGGAATCTTTTATCCTAGAAAATGAAATGCAATTGTTAGCTTTAACTCTGATCCATAACCTGTGACCTGGATGTCTAAGATATTCAATTAAAATGCTGTTTGTGCTGTTCTCCCAATTAGTGTTAATCCACTTTGCATTAATGAAGTTTTAAATCCATGTCTAGAAACCTGAATTCTGCATCCCCTCTATAATAGAATCAATATGCTGTCCATGGTCTCACACAAATATGCTAATTTAAAGCTAATAATGAGCATAGCAAGATATAACCATCTTGGCAGTGCATGCAAGTCCATCCACATTCCTTAAGGGTTTAAATGAACATGTTAAACTCATAAATTGCATAAAACATGAACAAAGTGTCCGTGACATCACCCGTAGATTTCTGGAAAAAGTTAAAAGAGACTCAAAGGGGGTGTAGATAGTTCTTGAAAACACGACCACAGAGGTGGTGCATGGCTGTAGTGAAAATGTGTAATTGGCTTTACATGTAGGTTTAAATTTTAATACATCTTAAACAAATCTAAAGATAAGTCACCTACATCAGTGTTCATGAAGGTCAAAACTAGTGATCTCAATCAACAAATATAATGGAGCCAGGGGTGAAAACATGTTTTAGAGCTCCAAATTTTTGTCAGTTTTAACATGAGTGAACGAGAACCTGCTCACTTCTGGAGTCAGCCTCAAGTGGACCCTTGATGAATTGCAATTCAGTTCTTCCTGTTACGCATCAAGAGGGAAAGCAAGATGTTGCCCCTTTGTTTTATTATGAATATATGTAATGAGTATGGGGCTTTGTTTAACCAGTTTGGAATTAACAAATTACAGTTTCAGATACTTCCTTATTGACTTTATAATAGAGACTGGAAGGTTGTTCCTTGGTCCAGTAATGGAACAAAGAAAGTGTATCCAGCTTTAACTTCATCCCTTTAGCTCCTAGATTAGAGGAATGTAGATGATTCCAACCCATCCAACTGAACAATTTAATTCTGTGTTACGACCAAATCCCAAACCAACTAACAAATACCACACCACTATATTTGTTCACAACAATATATTAATGATTTTGATAATTTTTTATCAAATTAATGAAGACTAAAGACATTAACATTTTTTTTCTATTAAGGGAGACACATGGAATCTCCACAAATGTTTCAGAAAGGCTGAGAGAGTCACATTCCATTGTTCCCTCTCTGAAGCCAGCTCCACCCAGAGACAAAAAGCATCCAAGAAGTAATTGGCCGCTAACATTTTCCTCAGAGGTTTCCTCGAGTGAATCTCGATCTGTAGTTAAAGCTGGAGAAGAAGTACTCAATGCCAGAGACACACAGCATAACACACTCCAGATTTTCTCGGATTCAGAGGACCCTCTCAGGCCTGGAGGGAATTCAACCAGAGCTTCAGCTTTCAGACTCCTGCCAGCAGCCTCAGGAACACTCAAGCACCTCCTGTTAAAGGTGCAAGCTCCTGGACACAGTGACAGTCAACAACTTCAGCCAGCACCACCTGCAGAGCGGAAAATGGCCTGTAGAGGGGGACGAAGAGAGTGGGCCATACCAAGCCTGAAAAAACGCTCGACTGCTTGCTCACATCCTCTTGATCAGCATCAGCATTTAACATTTTAACTGAAAAGAATCTGAAAGGATTTTAAAAAGGAGAAAATTTACAAACCAGCTATAGGTAAGAAAAACTCAGATGAGGATCTTTAAAATAAACTTTATTTACCATTTCAAATCGAACAGTTTATGATATACAGAAGAGATGACTAAAACAATTCCAATACAGTTTGGCCCTAAAGCTGAGATGACATGGTTAGATATGTTTGATAAAGGACTGAGATCATGTCTTCGTGCTTATTGCTTTATCACTGCTTTATATGGCCATGGTTGGTCAAGTACAAACACAGACAAAGGTAAAAACAAAAAAAAAAAACATTGCTTTCTTCAGGTGCATGGAAGAGATATTGGCTCTTTCATTGTAGGTTATTTTCATTTTTCGTTTCGCTTTAAAACACATGTCAGATTTTTCAGTATGTTTTTTGTGGATATTATAGCAGTAAACAAAAGTACAGACTTTTAATAAAGATCTGTTGATTTTAAGGGTGGAAGAAAATATAAATACAGTAAGATGCTTGGTTTGTTAACAAGCCTTGATGCTTTACATGTTCTCAAAACATGGCTGATGTTGGTTTTCACCGAGCTGCTTTGTAACAACGTGCCTTGGCTCGACTTTGCGTGCTTTTGGAAGCTTTTCCACCAGTGTTCTGTACCAGTACTGGTACTTTTAAAATATTTTCCACCATCTTCAAGTGAGATGAGGGTTCATAGAGCAGTCTGAGACCTGCCAAAGTCGTAAGTTTGTCTGATTGGAAAGAAAGGCGTGATGTGACACCCAGTTGATTGCTGATTGGTCAACCAGAGCTCACCAATTGGCCAATAAAAAGTAAAACTACCAGTGGAAAGCACCAGTGAATTCTCCTGCACATTTCAGTGTTTCTGTTCTTTAATTTTATTGACATCTCGCTATTCTATAAGCAAACGTAACTATAGATAACTATAATAAGTTATCGTAATAGAGTGACGCATCTGACAAAGTCAGTGGAAACACAAACCGTGACGAGTCAAGTGAAGCCAGACCAAGCCGTGTCTTTCTGTCACTTTATTCTGGTGGGAAAGCAGCACAATAGTTGCAATGTTAAGCACCAAGAGAGTGCATTATTATCCACAATCCCACTCAGGAAGCTTCTTTTCAGACACACTATTCATCCTCTAAATAATGAATGACATGAAAATGTATATAATTCATATTTAGCATTTTAAAGGGGGTCAAAGTATGCTTTATAGTAGGTAAAAGGTTTAGTTAATGAAAGTAACAAGTCTTATGGTCCTTAAGTGCTCACAGTTCAAGGTATACAGTACCATTTTTAGATGAACAAATACAATTTTTACATTTTTGTTTGTTTAAATGTGAACAGAGTTATTCTGGAAACAAAAAGCAAAGATGACAATAACAAGCAACAAATATGCGCGCAAAAAATTATTCACCAGTGAAATGGAATACTATGAATAAAAGCTTTTCTTTTTGATTATATTAAAACTGAAATAATGTGATGTCAGTTCGAAGAGGAACATTGCTCCATGTTTTTGAGGGAGATCAGAAATGGCGCAGAGTAAAAGAATCTCTCATCTTTGTAAACTTTAGCACTAAACAGCCTGGATATTTTTTAAACCTTACATTATTCCTTGAAATTTTAAAACAGATCTGTGCATATCTTTACAGCTTCTTCTCAGGCATTTTTTTAAGTAGTATGTTACCAAATCACAGGTGGATGAAGTCAGCAGATAAGTTCTCAAAGGTTTGCAGCACAACAAACACACTCATTTACAATACTGAGATGAAGTCTGTGACCTTCTTTATTGATGTACTGCTTTAACCAAATATTCCCATAAAAATCCTTCCTGTGTTTTCAAGTTTCAGCCCAAAGCCTTTGTTTGGCCATGCGTTTGAGATCAGCAGGATAGAGGAGGATCAGGAAAAACTGTAGTGCCACAGAACACAGCTAAAATTATTACACACAATGATATATTACAGTTTTAGTACTAAAAAAATAAAAGGAAAATCTCATACAAAGGTAGACTCTGTTTGTTAAATGGCAAAACAGCTCATTATAGACTGATTAAATCTGACACTGACAAAGACTAACTATGTTTGATTCAGCAGTTGAACATCTACACAAACACTCTGTACACAACATCAGCTACGTTACCATAAAAATCAAGTAAAAACAGCTAAAAATAACCCCCACTACAGCAACCCACCCAGATAAAAACAGAAAACACAAACACGTCCGTTGAGATTTTTTTTTACATTAATGTACAGCAGAAAGAGGGTAAAGGACGAGTCGGGTGAGAGTTGGCACTGGTGCAAAACAGGTCAACTACTTTAAAGAGTTTGCATGTCAAGCTGTGTTCACACATGGTCTTCATGCCACATTTGAGGTCTGAAAACCACACATCAGACAAACAAGAGGGCTTCTTCAGTCTTGTGCATTTGTTTTGTGACAGCGATTAATCATACTGTAGCCACTGTGCCTGTAGCCAGCTAAAGTGAAGCAGTCAATGAAAGTGCTGTTAGTCCGAGGAGAGCCAAACTGCTGTACTAGCGGAGTTTGTGAGCTGCAGGTACAGTATAGTTAGTTCTGACCTCACACAAAGACCAGCGAAGCTCAGTCTACTCCCCTGAGTGACCGGTTTAGCTCCTGTTAGGCAGCAGGTTACTAGTATTGAAAGGGTTGCTGTTTACTATCTGCAGGTATAGATTTCTTTTTTTATACATTATTACTACATACTAAAGTTAGATCATTTTCTATATTTTTGGAAAATATTTTGAAAATATAATACATATATACTGTCTATCAAACCTTCATGCAGAGATTAATAAAGTGTACATTTAACAATGACTAAATGCCATCAAGTATTTTGAATACTGACAATCCATCGCATGCTCTGTCATTTTGACCCATAAACTAAAAATACTATAAATATAATAAAGCTGAAAGAAAAGGTCTCAGCTAAAAAAAAAAACAATGACATTGCAAAAAAGTATCGGAGGAAAAATAATTATTCAACATTTTAAAAGCATTGACTTTTGTATATAACCTCAAATGATGAAACATAACTTTACTCGTGTTTTAATGTAAATTATTACCCAATTTAAAAATATGCAAAATAATAAACCATTTTAATTTGTTGCTTTGTTAATTAAAAACAATCTTCTAGAAGGCCTCCCCCACTGACCTATCAGGCAAGTGCACCGGTATGAGGCAAGGTTTAAGCTATTTTTATAGTAATATTTCTAGAATTCTGAACCAATCAAAATGTTGGGTGGACTGTATACAGACCAGTATACAAAGTGCACAGGGTGAGCAGAAGTTTTACCCGGATCTAATCTGATGTAATGATGCACTCCACATTTTTCAATCCCCTGATGCTTTAGAAAAATCTAAATCTAAATGAGTGATGAGTATAAACTAGTGTGTTCAAATGTGACTCATTATCAAGAGTCATACTATACAAGAGGTACTTTAGGAACAACTACATATTAATTCAGCTCAAAATGACAGAGCATGCCACTCACATGAGGCAGGTGAGTAATACCAACAATCCTATAATAAACCAATAATTATTTTACTTTACTGTATATACAGCCATTCACTTTTTTCAGGGCTTTCAATACTATATGCGTCCGCGTATTAGCAGCTACATAGCCAGACTCAAGATCCAGCTAGATTCACAGTGTAACCAGGACTCTCAATCCATGGATATGTGCCACTCTAACCAAACCCATTCTTAACAGAAGGTGTTAATGAATTGTCTCTGGAATGATGCATTATCTTGCCATACCAAGAATATGACCAAACTTTCAAAGCCAGAATCTCCTAATTGCTTTCAAAACCAAAACCCACAGCTATCAGATCAGATGTTTAATCACAGGGGTGACAAACTCAATTTAGTTCAGGGGCCACACAGCACAATCCAATCCAGTGCTGAATGACCAAATAATTTCAGAAAAAATGTGTATTTTATTTGTTTTATATTAAGTAGAAAAGGAAAATACTCAGGAATTTAACCAACTGTCAATTTAGCAAATGACCTTTATGTACTTTGAGCTGAGGCTTCGCAGGGTGACACCAACAGCCTGCATCAATAAGAGGAGCTAGTGTGGATCTGGTATGAGGCTTGTTTTAGCCTCTTCCTGGAATTGCTACGATTCATGATTCAGCATAAACTCAGCCATATCCGCAAAATAGTCGCACAACTGAAAAAGCGTGGCGAAATTCGCTAAAAATTGCACAGTGTCAAAGGAATATGAATAAAACCTAATTAAAATTCAGCGCCAAAATTACATCCGGCTTTAAGCCAATTTTTATATTTTGAAGGCACAAGGGTTAGTTTGAAAGGAAACGGTCAAGGAAACTAGCATTTAACGTGTAGTTTCTTTCATATATGTAAACTTGAGTAACACTATCAAAACCCTCTGGTTTGGCCATAAGTTTGACACCCCTGGTTTCACCTTTCAAGTCTACTTCATGTTAATCCCAATAACACCAGGAACAATGCGGTCCAAAAAATGCTCACCACATGAGAGAAATGAGCTTAACCTCAATCAATTTCAGTCATCCTCTTCAAAACCTTCCGTCTTCAAGTTTAACAAACACCAGACTTGGCCAGATGCCGTTAAACAACAAACCAATTCAAGTCTCTTCCCACTCAGACAACTTAAAAAGTACACAAAAACACAAACTAAACCACGTACATGTTTTTGGTAACATGCCAGTTTTCAGTGAAGAGACGGTTAGTGTGCATACTACAGTACTGGTTCTATAAGCACTAGCTGCTTCGGTGACAGCACACATGCACCCTCGCTCAGAAGATAAACCCTCGGCTCTAGACACCAGGAAGACAAGACAGATTTGGCATTTTACCAGGAAGTTCCTCCATGAAACCTTTAAATTTAACACTCAGCATCCGCAAAAACTCATCTCAATGTGTTGGAAAGTGTTTCATCACATTGACCCTGAGAATGGGCTTGAGACGTTTGATGCTAAGATGCTGAAATCTCAGTCAGAAAAAGCTCCAGACTAAATATTCTTTGTTTTGTGTTGGTGCTCTCGCTTTTAGGGAAATAGCTCTTTTTTTGCCCACTTTATTTATCTTCTGTGTATGTAAAGAAAGGAGCAGTTTCAAAACCAGTGAGCCTTTAAACAGACATTTTTTCAGTGAAGATGGTCTTAAAATAAATGTAGTGCGCTTTGTCGATCTCTTACTGCTCACTGCAAATGACTGAAAAAAGAAACAAGCTCCATACGAAAAGTGAAATGAACATTGACCACTAAAAACAACACTCCCTTTAACAAAGAATATTTGGTCATCAGCTTTTAAACCTGACCAGCATCGCTGCCTCTACTCGACACACAAACATACACAAGCCGAATCCTACTGTAGCTCCTCCGACTGCTACAGTCACATCACCTAAATACCGAATGAAAATATTGTACAATGCGCTATATACACACACCGTGTCAATGCAAACAACTCCTGCATACAAACTTGTCTTTTGCTTGTATCAAATTTATGTGAAGAAAAAGAAAAAGGTTTTGGAGGACAACCGTTTTCTCTAGAGGTTAGATTTCATAAAGCCCTTACAATATGTAAAGGTCTGCTGTCCCGTGAGGGAATGGTAACCGTCCTGGGGAGGGTGAAGGTGGGGGCTCCTCTATGCACTGGGGTTCAACGTGGAGCCGTTGCTTCCTGGGATGGTCAGACCAATCTCATCCTTCTCAGTCTCCTTCTCTTTGAGTTTGTCTTTACCTTCATCCTTAAGATCTTCTTTGAGAGGACACACCTCGACAGACTCGGGTCCCGTCGTGGCGTATCGGCCCTTACGGTGCTCCTGGAGGGCTGGGCCCCAGTCTGGATGTGGCTTCATGGAGTTCTTCATGCGCTAGAGAAATAGATGATATTTGTGTGACATGAAGGACAGGGTTTCTGTAGACTTTTTAAGACCTATTTTTAAGACCAATGTACTTCAAATACATTGTTTTAAGCCATGACCATAACTTTTATATTTTTGTACAGTAGGTACAAAGGTTTTGTCAAACTCTGGCAACCCTTACCACCATGTTTACATTTTTGAACATTTAGGAGCTTTTTCTCAATCTCTGGCAACCCCAACATTAGCTTTTATGTTTTTGAGCAGTGTTTGTATGCATGTTTTACAACCTCTGGCAACCCTTACAATCAGCATTTTAAGTTAATTTCTTTACTAATTGAAGATTTACTTGAATTGAGGGTACCATTAATCTGGAATGCATGATACATAATCAATAATCCACTCTTCAAGAATTCACACAACTGTATCTTTAGATAATAAGGCTTTTAACAATTTAATGTGACTGATTATTTAATTGGTTAGAAATATAAAAACACTAACAACAAGAGAAATGGCCAACATACATTTTCAAAACTAGTCTGCTTATATATATATTACAATATTTTCAATCATGTTGTCAATGACCCGACAACTACCAACTCTGTCACTAAGCTTGCAAATTGCTAAGCTTCTAATTATACAGCAAGTAAAATTGAGAACAAAACCAACTTCCTGTTACCGCAGATTATTTTAAAAAGAAAACACAGTTTGATTTTCTCTAAGATTATGTGAATGACTTTATATGCAGCATTTCAAACACTGACCTCTGAAAATGTGGATCCTTCAGACATGGCAATCTTGAAGAGAGCATATATAGGTATGCAGATAACAGAGGACAACGCCATGGCAAACCCAATGACCAAAGACCATCCGGGGTAAACATAGTCATTGTAGGTAATAGGCTTGTACTGTATGACTGTAAAAATCAGAATTAACTGCAAAAGGACAAAGAATAAAGGAAAAATTAGTAGAAAGATAGAGTAAAATCGTGAGGAAACACTTTAAATAAAAACTAAATGTATTTTAGTGTCACTTACAGCAATAATAAAAGGAGACACGTATCTCCAGCAGACCCTGAAGAAGATTGGAGGAGGGAAGCCCAGCATCATTTCCACATCTTTGAAGTAGTTGTTATGACCTGACGAAACACATCATTGAAATTAAACCCCTCGGTTAACATGTTAAATATGTTTTCAGGCATATCGGAAGAAAGGGAGGACTCACCGTAAACATACATTATACAGATGCACATAATGCAAGAGATGATGACCAAGGAAAAACTGGCAGCGTAGTTGTCCATCAGCTGCAACCAGTATATCCCTGCCTGTAATAGAAGAAGAGACACTGCTCAAATCCACGGTTGAATGAAGGGTGAGGGCTTGTGTGTTTCTGTTTCTCACCTGTGTGGTCAGAGGTACTCCCAGGAGGAAGCCTACAATGGCGATTCCCAGCGTGACAAAAGTCTTGTTTCTGATAATCCAGTCAGTGCCGATCTCATCTACCACAGCAGTCACAAGAGTTTCTAACAGACAGAACTGCAACAGAAGCAAATATAGAGACAATAAATACAGGACTCATTTTAAACATAATGATGAGAGGATGCAAATGCAAAAATCGTTGCCTTCTACTTAAGCAATACAGTGCGATTAAAGCAGACCTAATAGATCAACACTTTAGCATTTAAACACACGTTTTCTCAAACATAATTTGGTTTTAAGTTTCAAAAATAAAAAAAATGTAAATGAACAGTTGCCATTTTTTTAAACAACAAATGTTAAAATCTCCGTTTCTTTAAGAAAATATAAAATATATATTTAAAAAAGTTGCTTAAAAGTAAACACACTTTTTCCTAACATTATGTTTTGGATTCCACTTTTGCAGATTGTGTCACAAGGGAGAACTGATTATATTAAATAACAATTATGTCCATTTTAAATGTTTTAAAGATCCCTGTCAAAGACTTATCATTCCTCTTTACATCTTAAATGTGTGTTACACACATGTGTGTTAAAAATGCCTTATAAACTAATCCTCACTGCATACATTTCAGCACAATAAAAAAATACAAAAACGATAGGAAAAAATTTCATGCTCAAGTATATCTACAAATATTCATTCATTCATCTTCATGTCGGCTTTATTCCCTTTCGGGGTCGCCACAGCGGAATGAACCGCCAACTCACTGGCATATGTTTTACGCAGCGGATGCCCTTCCCTGCCGCAACCCATCGCTGGGAAACATTCACACACACATTCACACTTTAACACTATGTTAAACACTAATAAGAACAATTGTTCTTATTCAATTCACTTATTCCGCATGTCTTTGGACTTGTGGGGAAACCGGAGCACCCGGAGAAAACCCACGCGATCACGGGGAGAACATGCAAACTCCACACAGAAATGCCACCTGCCCCAGCCGAGCCTAGAACCAGCGACCTTCTTGCTGTGAGACGACCGTGCTACCCACTGCGCCACCGTGACGCCTCTACAAATATTACAATTTGTCATTTGGTTTTAAGTTTCAAAACTAAATAATTAAATAGTTGGCATCACAATTTCATTTTAAACCAACTAAATTTTTAAATATCTTGTCTTTAAAAAATATAAAAATATATATATATAAATAAAAATAAAAAAATTCTCACATTTGGATTACATTTTTTGCAGAATGCAGAAACTGAGAAATAACTATATTAAAAAAACTATTAAAAGTTTTATAAATCTTTATCAAAAACTTCTTCCTCTTTACATCCTAAATAATTCCTCTTTACATCCTACATATGTATGTTACAAATTTGTTAATAAACTAATCCTCACTGCATACATTTCAGCATGGACATTACTATAAAAGAAATAACAAATCACTATACCAGTAGAGTCTTTCACAGGAGTTATATAGAAACATTTAAACTGATCAATAACATATTTCAGGTCACCTGACATACATGCATGAGACGAGATTAAACGATCTGAATACCTGCGTGCCCAGGCCCAGCAGAATGAGCATAAAGAAGAAAAGCAAGGACCAGAGAGGAGATATGGGCAGCAGTGTCAGGGCTTCTGGGTAGGCCACGAATGCCAATCCTGGACCTTGATCAGCCACCTCAGACACTTCCACTCCAAGATGATGAGCCATGAATCCCAGGATGGAGAAAATCACAAAGCCGGCGTACACACTGGTCCCACAGTTCGTTACACTAATAATGATACTGTCTCTGAAAGTGAGAGAGTACACTGATTTATTATAGCATTCTTTCTTTATAAAACTTTGCTTCTGTGTAAAGTTAGAAATTATTGCATTTCCATATGTTTCTTATAGGAATAGTTCCAGCCAAAACTCTAAAAATCTTTCTGTCTTGTTGTTGCATACAGTTAAAAGCTATTTTTTATAGTAGAGTTAACAGTGAAAAATAATTTAACAGTGAAAATGTGTTATTGTTGATTCAAAGCTGCATTTATTTGACTCAAGTTGTTCACCCTTAATTTAGCTAAGCAATTGGGATCACACTTGTTACATTATGTACAATGTTTAACATTGATTAACATATTACATACATTCAAAATAATAGCATGTCAGGAGTATAAACATATAAAAAATATATAAAAAAATGCAATGAAATCTACTTTACAGCAATGCTCAAATCCAAAAGAAAACGTTAGTTGTTTTTTTAATTAATTATTAATTTATCAAAATACTAATTTTATGACGTGGATTCTGTCACATGACCCGGATGTACAAATCTACAACTCATTGGGACATGTTTAACTATACAAATAACAAAGTAGTAAACTTCAAAAAGTAGCAAACTTACCAAAAAAGACATTTTATTGCCTTTTCAAACTTAAAAAACTGGTTTTCAAAACAGGGATCAAATTTTGTAGAGTGAACCTCTCCTTTGGTCTTAACGTATATGCATTTATCATAATTACCACAGGGCGGCGCTACAAATCAAGATTTGTCAAGTTATCAGGTATGGAATCTAAACAATTTGTTGGCAATCACAGCCTTTGAACATAGTTCTCTAACTTACATACACAAAATGACAATTACAGCATGCGTAGAGCATTATTATGTGTACTACCTGAAGCAGTTATTGTGGAACTTGTTATAAGAAGCCATGGTGATGAGGCCTCCCCAGGCACATCCCAGAGAATAGAAAATCTGAGATGCAGCGTCTCCCCACACCTGCCCAAAACAAAAGTATCATAATTATGAATGGAGAAAAAACATGTGTGTCTTAAATGACAGTTTGCTTATTTCAGACCTTTGCATCTAGAATTTTTTCCCATTGAGGGGTCAAATAGTATTTGATCCCACTTATGGCTCCCTCCAGAGTGATTCCTCGGATGAAGAGGATGGTCAGCACCACATATGGGAATGTTGCTGTGAAATACACCACCTAACAATAGAAACCAACATGAAAATAGAGTTGTTAATGAATGTTAAATCAATATTATTGAGATACTTTTGTATTATTTATCTATTTAAATTGGAATGAAGTTAAAGTACTAACAAAGTCTTTACCATCACTGCCTCTTGGCTCTAAAAAGAGTTAAGAAATTCATCTGGCTGCAGAGTTTTAAAATTAGCCCCAATACTTATTCCTTCTGGCAGATCTTTTCATCTGATTTAGTTTTAATTATTGTGTTTGCTTTATTATTCTATATCTTGAGAATTTTTTCTGTGATTGAACAACCCGTTGGAACAATAGGTCCCATGAATACAAGAATTGAATAGTAGCCACTTAGAACAGCTTTAAACACATATTTGGACCATTGACAGTTGTAGAATACATTTCCAAAATCTTGGTTTTAACTGTTAGACCTGAAAAAAAAATAGCATAGTGATGCTTATTATTTTCTTTTAAACTTTGTACTTTATGATAATACTATGATTATTTGCATTTTTGTAACAGAACATATTTCTGATGGTTACACCTACTTTTATTTAAGAGAGGGTCTCATAAGTTTTGTTTTTCCCAACCTTAGTATTTTGTTTTTCACACGGTAAAGTGGAAAGCAATGCTGTCTTTTTGTTAGAAGGTGGCTTTCGACGAAATCTGCAGACATGTATGGCAATTTTGACTAAAATTATATTCTATATATGCATCTACAGATGGAACATACAGTTCTGAATGTAAATATACAGTTCTGTATGTAAATGATGTTGATTCATTCATTGAGTTGAAAGTAGAAGCTGCTTCTGGACTTCCACTTCTGATTTTATGTTGAAAAAAATCCCAGATTTCTTCTGCTCTTTGTTTTTTCAGTGTTTTTATTTAAACTGTATCAAAAGTTCATTGTATATTGTAACATTTTTGTGCGCTCATATAGGGTTTCTGCAGATTTTACCAGGTAAAATTTGAGGCCTTTTTTAATAAATACAATTTAAGATGTATATAACAACATCAAAAACTTATTTAAACTGAAAATTTAAAAATAATTGCCTAATAAACAGTTTGATTCAAATACAAAAGTTTGAAACCTTAAGCATCACTTTTATGTTTAAAACCATTTATTTTAACTAGGCCTTTTACAAGGTTTAGTGTTTTTGAGCATTTCCTCAGACTCTGTCAACCAATGCCATGATTTTTTACTTATTTGAGCATTTTAGAATAGTTTTCTCAATTACTGGCAAAAAAAACACTTCATCACAAGCATCAATTGAGCTTTGACTTGGACCCTATGGAAACTTGGTTAAAAATGGCTCTATCATATACCTATTTTTATTATTTCATCATATTTAAATGATGAAATCCTATTTTTGAGTTATTTCCAAATATGTAATGTAAATGTAAACCGTAGTGACATTAGTGCTTCTTTCCTCACTTTGCCTGAAGACTTGACTCCTCGAATAAGACACAGGAACACAACCAGCCAAGACACAGCCAAACAGGCCAGTATCGGCAAACGAACTTCCCCAATGTTCCCAATACCATCTGAGATGTTCAGCACATAGTTCCTGAAATTTTTAAAACAATAAAAAGTAAAAAACTAAACATAAAACATTGTCTGATCAACATCATGCTAATGCTAAAATTGTGGTGGTTTTTTTATGTAATATTATGCAAAGGGAATAAGCAGAAAGTCTTTCACACACTAGAGACAAACATCCCAGAGAGCAACAAGCAGAGATTAAGATGCTGACCGCTGACAGTACAGTGAAGCATTCATTCCACCACATACCCCACAAACAATGTCAATCACACTCTTGGATAAACAAACCACTCTGTGCCTGTCTGTTCCATTGTCTTGTTGCGTCAGTGTACAGGGTCTGATTTAACAAAACCATCTGTGCACATTCGGTTCCTTACCAAATTTTATTTGTATACCTGTAAACCAGAAGATTCAGTTACAAAAAACTAAAATTTGGGAAGTCAATATCCTCCCTCCCTAGCTAGTTTACTCAACTTTTGTAAATAAACGTTATTACGATACGTGGCCGATATGTTCTATACACATTTACATAACATTAAACACTTTTACAAATTACAAAACAAATGTACATTTTACAAAACACATTAGCCAGTTACAAAACACTTTTACATTTCAGAAAATAAATGTGCATGTTATAAATTCCCCAAACAACTTAATATTTTAGAAAACACATTTACGTGTTCCAAAACGCTTTTACAAATCCGAAACACAAATACAATGACAAAAACCGGAAAGGGTATTAAACTATTGGACAAGCAACAACTTGGCACTGATTGGACGAGACTTCTGTCATTCGAACTACTGACCTCATGTATGAGCGCTCGTCACAAATACCAGAAAGTTTCATCCAAACAGCAGCAATTTGTCAGTTCTCAATAGTATCCACCCTCTCCAGATTTTGAAATGTGTTCCGAAAACATTATGTAACTTGTACATGTGATTCACGTTACTTAAATGTGTATTACACGTATTGGCCACCGCGGTTATTTAAACGTTGTTGATAAATCAAAAACTTAATCTGTGCCAACTAATGTTGGCTTTTGAATTTTTTCGATTTCTGGAAAGACACAAAGCCACACTAAGGATACAAAATCACATTTACACGCATAATGAAGTAATGAAGAATTAAACATTTGAAAAAAAATTCTTGTTCTGATTTTACATTTGAAAAAAAAAAAAAAAACCCCAACAACAGTTTTTTTGGTTTAACCACCATACACTTCAGTTTAAATCTCATTCTAGCATAATTCATGCAGTTGGAATATACCTCCAGTACTCTTCACTCGGACTGGTCCTCTTAGTGCGGTTGACTATCTCTGTGACTCCAGACACGACTGCAGATACATTAGCAAAGGTGGCATTGACTCGCGGTGTTCCCACCACCCCACTGCAGTCAGGGGTGTTCCAGGGATTGTTACAGTATGTCCAAGGCAGCAGGTTGGTCATGGACATGAAGAAGTAATAAAATGCAATGCAGATCACCACGTTGTAGTAGATCCCGATGTAGGTGGAAACAACCATCATTCCATAGCCCACACCTTCACAGAGAGATGCAACAATAAATAACAATTTCAAATGTTTATCGAAGACGCCACCGATCACACAACAATAACAATATTAACCATACAAATATATCACATTCGTTCAGCTAAAAACAGACATCCTCTAATTACTCTGAGCTATTTCCATTAGCGCACACATGCTCACCTTTAAACATGGGGCTGACTTTCCAGACACCGAGGCACCCACGAGAGGTGAACTGGCCGAAGGAAAGCTCCAGAAAAAACAGAGGGATCCCACAAAACACCAGCATGATGAAGTACGGGAACATGAAGGCACCTGTGATCCAGGCACACATGCAAACCCAGAGTTATAGAACACACAACTGATTCTCACTCATCATTTTCTTTACACAAATGCACATGCTCAAAGTGTTAAATCCAGGACATCTCATTGATTTGGATGAAAAGTTCCTTCACATCATACATTCGAAAGCAATGATCAACAGGTTCTGTATCTAACAATGTTTTAAGGTACGTTACATTTAGGCTATGTGTAGACTGCAGGTCTGCCCAATAAAAAAATTTTATGCAAAAGCTATTGTTTATGCAAAACTTTCGACATGTTTTTGCCCTGTGCATGAACACAATTCTGCTTGCTGTGAGGTGCACATATGCAGAAAAGGGCATTTGTCAAATAAACGTAAGTATAGATGAGAATGTTATTTGAGATTATTGTGTAGCTTTATTTAAATTAATTTCCGATAAGAGACGCCATCATTTCAACCAAATCATATAATTTCAGCCAATATTAATCATATTATATTCAGCCAATATTTATTACTTCTATTGCTTCACTTTCCCTCCACCGACTGCTTTCAGCTCTGTTGTCAACAATGATTGTTGTTAAACTTCTCATCTACGCCCAGTAAAAGTCAGATAAATGTCACCTGGCTGTTCAGGTCATTCTATGGTCGCATTCTAAAAAAAAAAAAAAAAAACTGTTATTTATCGAATTCAGGACCACATATGAAAGCGACTTAGGTCGAACTGAAAAAAAATAAAATAAAATAAATCATAACTGAGCTGTTCAGACTGTCCTGAAAATATCAGATATAGATTGCGTATGGGCAAAAAATCAGATTTGGGTCACTTTGGGCTGCAGTCGAAACATAGATTTACTTTTGCTATATAAGCTGCCAGTTTTCTGCGATAAACTTTCCTGCTCATCAGACCATTTTCCTGGGGAAAAGGGGTGTGGTGTAGATATGAGTTAAAAAGATGCCATTGAACAGGAAGTTACACTGTATAAACACGCTCATTTGCTTGCACCTCAATGCTTGCAGAAGTGAGAGATGGTGAAAAAAACCACATGCAAACAACATTCCATAGTCACACAAACTTGAACTGCATGGGAACCAATTGCTATATTAGAAAAGTAATTTCTTGTAACAAACTAACTTCACACTAGAGGAAGAAGACCACTGTCTGACTAAAGCTACAAGTAAACTCTCCTTTTGTGCACGAATATGTACTTTAACACATTCACAAAACGATTCTGACTGGATAGCTCTGCACAGAAACCAACTGACGACAGCCCATTTTAAAACAATGGCAAGAACACGACAATGTCGATTTTTTGCATGACACACCAGTCTAATTTGATAAAAAGTCCAAAATGTTATTTGGAGGTTAAACAAGTTAAAGTTACATTGTGTATAGCCTGCCTGAAGTGCTTTTATTAATCCAAAAATAAACTTGAATCGTAACTAATGCCCTGCTTAAGACAGTTTTTATAGTTTTATGAAGAAAACACTTATTATTTCTAAATATCTTTTTTACAAATTGTTTTTTGCTTTTATATACGAGCAAATGTTACCTGATTCCAAAGGAACTCAATTAGTCTTCAAAATAGTAAAACTACATTTGACCAATGACCTGTCTTCTATAGACTCATAATAAGTGTATCATTTAGTTTCGCATTAAGAGACATCTCAGGGTCTGCTCCCCGATTAGTAGCAGCTCTAGGAATATGAGCTTGAGGGGCACAGGTTTCTGGGCCAGGTCATCAGGGGCCTTACTTACTTGACTATGCACTATTTTAAGATAAGTATGTTATGAGACTTGATACCAAATGGAGTAACCTTTTAAGGATTCAAGGAACTTGATCAGGATATTGACAAACAAAACCCTTAACAACATAATTTAAACTTCAGATAAAATGGGTTCCCACATGAGCCGGTTGTCATGTAAAAATATGGTTAAAAAACTTAACCATTGTTCTAACCACTGTTTGTTTTTTCAGGTGCTGATCTTTTCGTTGGTGGATCTTAATGTCAAATAAGCTTGATCCTGAAATAGTGATCAGCACCAGTCCCAGTCAGCAAGGTTCCTGTGATCTCACAGAGGGGTTCTTTCACTGGGGGAGATATTTTCTTTTCTTTGTGTGTTTTAAAAAACATGTTAAGACTTTTTTTCCCTAATCAATAAAAAATGTAATTTGGTTGCTAAATTTCACCACAAAAATGGTCAGTTTAAATCAACTCTTTGGGGTAGAATTAGAGCTATTAGTATGCTCATAGACACTAAATAATAGAAATTCCTATCAAACTCTTAATCCATATATATTAGGCTTTGTGAAGCTGCTTTAAACCAACTACAACAAGAATGCAACATTTTGATTGATGGTAAATAAAACAGAAAGACATATAGGATAGAGAGAAGTTATACACCAACTGCTCACCTCCTCCATTCCTGTAGCAGAGGTAAGGAAACCTCCACACATTTCCCAGTCCCACTGCGTATCCAACACTGGTGAGGACAAACTCAATCTGGTTACCCCAGTTTCCCCTCCGGGAGTTTTCATCTTTCTTTACTGGCTCGCCTGGAACTGCTCCATTCTGAAACATAAGACATCCTATTGAGTGAAACTAGAAAAAAATCTGTTCGGTGATTTTTATTGGCAGTAAACTATTTTAAATAACATACTAGTACTCAAACTCTACATATCTTTCTGAAGACAATCAATTCAATGCTTGATATACATTTCTGATCTTTTTTGTTTGTTTAGTTTAATAACGGATCCCACAACCTCAGATTAGTAGCCTGCTTTATTTACATAAAATAATTTTATTAATTTTAGTTAAGTGAAACTTGTAATTTTAGCACTATTTTGTCTGCAAGAAAAGCTAATGAACAAGGATTACCACTACTTTCTTTTTATCTTTACTTTCTTTAGAGCCTCCATGGTAACATAGCCATTTCACAGCTACAAAAATGTCATTTAAACTTATTCACAACAAAGTTAACTTCACAAATTCGGCTAGTCCAGTTTATTCAGATAAGTTTTCATAAAGTCCATCATAAGTTAGTTTTAAATAAGAAGTCTTTCTGGCTTATTATGTACTCATTTAACAGATATTCAGAATTGACGATATCTATACATGTGTTAGTCCGGTAAGTCCTAATCTACATCATGTTTGCAAGACTTGGTCTCTTCTCAATCCTATTAATGTCAGGTTTGGTTCTTTCACTTGGTGAATTTCATGTCATGCAGTTTTTTTGTGATTGATGTTACCATTCTTTTTACCATTCTTTTCATACGTATTGGATCATTAATTGCCTTATAACTTTTCTGCATGACAGATTTGGACCTTTTTGCAGATTACCACTACTTTATAAATAAATCATTTGATAGCATTGCAAATAACATTTTGTATAACAACAGTTAAACAATGCACTTAAGCAATATTTTCGTCCAAAATAAAAAATAAAAACATTAAAAAGCACATTGGTGTTAGCACTAAGTAATTTTTATCTTGTCACACACGAAAGGTGTTTTTTTAATGTGTGTTTGTTATATTAATAGCGAAACAAGATAAAGTGATAGTGAAAGTACAGATATTCTTTGGAATACCCATCATGATGTATGCTTGTGGTTTAGTTCTTAATTTAAAACTCTGGTCTGTTACTTCCCGCAGCTCTACCAATGAAACACGTTAAAGAAGAACCACAAGTGATTCAACAGTCATGGCAAAGCTGTATCTTTTGTGGAAACTCCTTTTCATGCAAGCACAGAGAAACCTTGAGTGTGCTGGAGTGGAAATCACAATCATGTGCACGAGACAAACATTTGTTCTTGACGGGCTGATCGGGAGTTTACTCTCTCCATCTGTTCTCATCAGATGCTCGACATGTTGACCTCTGAGGCAAGCTCGAGATCTGATCTGTGCACAGAGAGCTCGCTGCAGGAGATGCACGTTCAACAATCAGCAAGACCTCAAACTTCCCTTTTCAGGAAGTAACCCCAGCTGAATTAACTATTGACCAACAGAGAGTGGATGTATTTACTTCTTACAAATTTTTGGTATTTTTATAATGTCAAAATAAATGCAAATTCACAATAATAGTTCACAATTTTGCCATCTTGGTATTTCAAGATATAATATTTGTGTTCTATGCACCTCTAAAGAAGAATTTAGGAGCAATGTTGTCAAATAAAGGTACCCACAACATTTCTAATTTAGTTTTTCATTTCATTCTAAAATGAATTTTATTGTTTTCATATCAATGAGGACACTTTTCAACTTTTTTTTTAAACAAAGAAAATTATTATTGGAACCAATAAAGACATTAACCAATTGATTTGGTACATCTATCTTTAAGGCAAACATCTATATTTCAAGGCGTTTTATTACAGTATTTAGTCCTATTTTTTTCTCTATGTACCAGAAAAATAAACAAACAAAACAATCCAACTGAAAGTACTTAAAATCACCTTATGACTAAAACTGTACAAATTACAAGCATTACAAAGCAACTGAAACACAGAAAAAAAAGCAACCTCTTGAAATGGAGGGCTAGAAAATGTGGCTTTGATAGCAAAAAAAGAACAGACACATCAGTTAAAAATTAAACAATTATAAGTAAACTGCTTATGGGAATCTAATATTGCAAAAATTACTACTTTTCTAACTTCAAACATCTTTTTTCAGAGAAAAGCTACATTTTGAAACTGAATTTAAACCAGAAGAATGAGTTAAATAGTTACTGACAGCAACAGATTCAGAGCCTGTGAAGAAATCAAGAGTGCGTCTGGATGCTATATTGGGTTTAAACTTCAATATTACAACAAGAGGT
Source organism: Danionella dracula (assembly GCA_900490495.1). Classification (NCBI taxonomy): domain Eukaryota; kingdom Metazoa; phylum Chordata; class Actinopteri; order Cypriniformes; family Danionidae; genus Danionella; species Danionella dracula. The sequence goes on from UELW01000744.1 coordinate 947,497, forward strand.
CAAATCATGAAAAAGTCATTTCCGATCTTGATCATCTTTTTACCGTTTACATGGAGGAGATTCGAAATATTGACAATAGCACCATTTTGATACACTTCATAGTGCAAAAAAATTCACTAAATGACAACCAATCCATCTTTGGTTAACAGCACAGGTCACAAGCCCCTCCCTCGGTCATGAACTGCATGAGCTAAACCCTCCAAAACGTGATATTTACATGCAAATAATAAAAATTTATGCCATATTCAAGACTAATATTATCTGCTTTCAGACCAGACTGGATGAAAACCACCAGCTGGGCAGCAGTTACTCTTCCATGATAGCTCTTTCAACAACTGCTCTGCCTTGGGTAAAAAGAGAAGATCTGTACGACCTGAAACAGGTGGGATCCTCTAGGTCAGTACACCTGGGAAAGAGAGTTTTGCTATAATCATCAAGCACGCTGCCTTTCAAACATGCTTGAGCAAAGCTCAAACACTCACATTAGGGTTAATGGGATGATAGATCTATCAATCCGTCTGAACTTTCTTTTCCAAAACATGGCCCTTGTGCACTCTCACACAAGGATATTTTGTGTTTATCTTCTGGAAAATTCAATGAATTGTTTAACTCTCCGCTGCACTCTGTGATCCCTGTCCCTTTGCCCAATGGAATGCCCAGGTGTTTGAGCTATCGCATTTGCTCGGAGGATACGTCTTGCAGAGCACAAAAGTGAAAGAGAGAAAGATAGTCCAGCTGGGCCCATCTGCCTCTTTACATAAGAGCAAGACTCACTCATAAACAAACCCCCTCAAAGGGATCCAAGTCAAATGAATGCTTCAGCATGGATTCATCATAGGAGACTAAAATAAATCTATTAAAAAAAGCTAAAGAAATATTTTAGTAGCAAAGGAAAACATTTAAAATCAGTACTACATTTAAAATCTGAAATCAAATAATTAATAACCCTGGATGGGAAAAACAAAGATATAAAAGATAAACAACCTAAACGCAAATAGAAAATGGCTCACAAAAAAAACACACACGTAAAATCTGATGCCTTAAACAAGTGCCATACAACCCTCTGATGATCTCTAATTTCCTCCAGAAGCATTACATGGTTTATTAAGCCTGGAGCCTTTGAGTGACAGCAGCACAGCTCTAGCAGGAAGCGCTGCAGTTATGTGACCCTGACAAGTCCACGAGGGAAGCGAGAACTGACCTGTCACTTCTCAACTTAACATTCTGTAAACCTAAATGTCTTAAAGAGTATGATTTCAACAGAATCTTATTGAGCTCATTTAGAGATTTTGGTGTTTGAATATATATGCGCAATGGAAAAAGCCTGGAGTGCTTCAGGGAGTTAGACTTGATGGGATGTCAGATGTTTTTGCATAAATATACAATTAAAACAATCTTGAATCTTAAAATAAATCAATGAAATTGCCTCCGTGTTTAATTACAGAAACAATTCTTACAATGGATTTAGAAGCTTTCAAGTTTATTTAACAAAACTAAAAACAGAAAAAGAAAACATTTTTTTATCTTTTGAACTAGTGAACTAAAACCAGGTGGACAATTAAAATATTTCTGCAAACACAAGAAGTTAAAAAGTCATTAATTGCACTTTATTCACCAATACTAAAATAACTCACGATACTTTATGACCTTATATATTCCTGCTTTTATCTTCATGTTATTGCTAAAAACACTTTCGCAGTTTTCAAAAGACCCGTAGTGCATACAGCAAGGTAACATAAGGATAAATTGGTTGTAGAATATAAACAATACATTTTTTGGAAAGCAAAAAAAAAAACATGCCAAACTTCAAAAGATATTTTAAAATTGTTCAAAATGAATAGATCTCAATGGTCTTCTGTCAAGGGTCAGAGGTACGACGTATGGAATGAACATGAAAATAGCACAGATTCCAAAATCTCACCCTGGGTTGTGAAACTTCACAAGGCTGCATAGATCCAAGCAGATTAGAGACCTACTGCTTACTAATACTGTAAAACATTTGCCATTGCACAAGAAAAATATCTGTTGAAGAATTTAGGAACATGCAAGAAAACAAGATGTAATGAAGCTGGAGAAAATGTGCTCTCAGCATTTCTGACATGATTGAACCCTGAACACTAGTTTAGTATTGGTCAGGGCTGACCTTTACCCTTTCTAGAGCTCTGTGTTGACCCCAGGTTCACATTTCAAAGTTAACATCCTCAACAATTCTCCAGTATGAGGGGTTCATTTGAGCTGGGAAAAAGAAAAAAAAGTAAGACATACAAGAGGCTCATTGAAAGTCTCCAGGAAGACTTGCACCTCAGCATTATTCATAAGGTGTTGAAGTCACCAAACTGATCTGAAGGAGATTCAGATGAAAAACACCTAATTCCCAGATTTGTTTTAAATGTGTTTAATCCAACAAAGTGTATGTGTTAAACTACAGTAAACACATAAAGTGTCAAAGATCTTTTTAAATTTGCCAGTTGTGACGATTACTCAAGTCATGTCCAGACAAAGAAATAGAACATATGTGGAAATAGACTTAATTATCCGCAGTCTAAAACCTCAGCCCACATTTGCTAGTTTCCGGGTTTCGCTCACTTGACTACTCCTGATTGGTTGGAATTGACTGATGCTCCTGATTGGTTGAAATTGTCTGCGAATATCTGTTCATTGCAGATGAACAGATTCTAAAATTGCAGATTGTCTGCAGCACTAGACTTCTCCACGTGAATTCAAGATCATGTCTACCCATTCACTTAATGTGTAAATCACCAGCGAACCTCAAACATTTGCGTCCTTGTCTAAAAGTGCAATTAGAGAACAGTAACAAGCTCTTTCAACCCAACAAATCCAGCAGAAAGGCACCTTTAGGTACCTTCTGAGAATGCAAAAACATTTTCACTAAAACCTTCTCTTTCACTGTCTAAAGCTGGTGGAATGATCTTCCTAGCCACTAGAGCTGGCCGATTTTAGGAAAAAAAAAACTGAATTACTATTATATATTATATATATACACAAATATTGTGATTACAATTTAAAATGCAATCATTTTTCCCAAAGCATTTTCAGTTCTATAAAAAACAACATGTAATAAATTGTTGAAATCTTAATAGAAGAATATTTACATTAGCTAAACAAAAAAACAATAAACTTCTGTGATGAGCTTTGTACACATAAATAACATGGTGTAAACTTTACAAAAGAAAAATCTGTAACAAATCGACTTGAAGTGTAGCTAAATAATAAAAAAAATGATTATGTAGTTTTGCCATATTTTAGTTAAAAATGACAATAACAAGCATGCAAACTTGTGAATTGCACCTTTCAATAACTGATTATAATTAGTTATCGGACAGACTTTAGCTAAATAAAAAGTAAAAATAAAAATGTTTCTACCGGTTTTACTTTCACATGACTGTAGTTACAGTTTCTGCAATCTGGACATCGAGTTCTTTCATTTTACGATTTGACTGCAAAAAACGAATCATTGTTCAGCTTTACTAACCATATCTCAAATTAAAAAAAAAATAAATCTGAACACCAAAATAAATAAATACACAACAAATTATTAATCCTATTATTTTAGAATGTATTTGTTTTGGCAGCTGACTACTTGTTACTCCTTTGTACTCAATTCCTTCTTCTTCCTCCCTCAATAGTAAAGCACTTTGGATAAATGCATTTACAAAAGGGATAAATGTAAATGTACAATGAAACTTGTTACATTAGCCAAAATCCTCATGTTTTTTTTTCCTTTATATTGTTAAACAGTTTGAACAACAGCACATTTGTAAGCTTAACTGTAAACTTCAAAGTGACAGCTCGACTCTGTGCAAGTACACACAAACTTGTGAAACGAGTGGCGTTTGGGGACAAGTGGAAGGAGTGGGAGAAAGTCATGAAAAACTGGAAGCTAAAAACCACTAAAGACAAAGATGCTCACAGATGAAAAGAGTGAGACAACTGAAATTTAAGATAGACGAGTCTTCTATATTTCACAGAACTCAACTCCTTTAGCTATGGTTCAGAAAAGCCCTCAAAGAGTAAACAAGGGTGGGTTCATTATCTTCAACCGGAATGAAATTAACCAGCGTGGACAGTCTTTAAAGACACCATTATCCAATCTCTCTGAGGTGAAAGTAATTCTGCTTTAAGATTTAGAGCTACGGCTTCTCACCCTGTGAGCAGTGGGTCATTCTCTGCTCTCTCATTGGTTCATACTCTGAAAACATTCGTCTCATGCTTGATCAATCATCAGCAATGTTGACTTCAAGCTTGTCAAGCATGGCACCCTAAACCGAACAAGGAGGACAAAAGTGAGGAAGTGACAGTGACCCAATGTCAGGTCATGAAAAGTTCAGCTCACATTGGCCCATATGCATTCGTTCAGGAAAAAAATGTTTTAAAACACTGGCATGAATCAAAAAGTGCAAAGTAGCTCCTCAGTAGAATAAATGCTATACCGTATACTAAATGAAAATTATTTTAATACAGAAACTATTGACTGAAAAAGGAAAGATTACGAACTGTAAGCAAACACACCAGATCACACAAGTTCAAGTGTGTCATTATCATTCAAGTGTTAAACAATTTCTGAAATATGTATTTACTTTAATTGTATAGGAGAATGCTGTGTCTCAAGCCAAAATAAAAGTAAAAATTAAGAGACTGTTTTGGTACAGTGATAATATTCATTCAAGATTTGTTTTGCAAGATACTGAAATGAATACTGACCAAAAAAGTACAAGTTGTGTTTTTGTATTTAAATCAGACAAGTTTTAATATATTGCATATTACATTTATTTATACACAAGCAAAAAAAAACCTATAAATAAAATTTAAAAACTATATAAAAACTATTCAAAATTATTCACAAGTCTGTGGTTACAAATATGTGAACAACCAGTTTCCCTTTAGTTTCTTTTTCAAACCCCCCCCCCAAAAAGTCCTACCTATAAACAGATCTGGTAGTAATATTTTGGGAACTGTCCATCATCATTTATCAGCCAACAGCTGACTTTACAGAGCCAATCTTCACACTTTTTCTATGAAAACATCTGTCTACACAGATAATCCCTTTCTACACTCCATATCAAATTATTAACCATCAAAAAACACAAACAGATTATATTAACCTACTGCAATCCTTCCTTCGCCAAGCTATTACACAGATCACAACACGTATACAAGCATTCCAAGAATGATGCCGTTTGAGGCAAAAGGGTGGGACCCTCTCATCTGGAAAAACTAACCAGAGGAACTACAGTCAACAATAGCTCTTGTGATGATGTTGATTTAAAAAAACAAAAAAACACTAAGGCCTCACTTCATCCAAACTCTTCCAACCTCATGGCTCTCTTACTTTGCTCTTACCGTCTTGATGTCCATTGTACACCACAAGCAGCAGCACCTTCCCAAGCAAGAACCACAAGCCTTCAGGAAAGCATTGGTTGTTAGATAGGTCAGGGGCAAAAGACTGTCCAGGCCAGTCTGAGCACACTCACACAGCTACACGAGGAAATTATTCTACCTCTGAGACGTGGGTGGGCAGAAGGGAGGAGCCAGGGGGTGTGTCTTTATAGTTTTTCACTTGCGTCAAAAAGGATTTGAACCATACCAAACACACTGCTTCCAATTCCTTCCCAAAAAGGGGGAAAAGAAAAACCTTTAAAGCTTACACAGTTTACAATTACACCAAAATTTGGGTACATGTATATATATATTAAGACAAAAAATACCCCAAAAACTATTAAATAAAACTAACTTAATTGTTTCATTAAATTAAATATGTAAAAAATAATAATACATTCCAGTGAAACACTGGTTCTTAATCAGTGAAAACATAAAACATTTAAAAACAAACCTCCAGATTCATAATATGACTAAATAAAATAAAATAATACTGTGAGCAAATACATGGAGACTTTATGAATGTTGCTTGCACAAAAATAGAATCAGAGGCATTCTATTGGCCGTAATTACATCACATGGTTTGATTACAAAGAAAACCGGTTCTAGTAGCAGACACAGGCATGCTTCACTTAGTCAATTAGTCTTCAATGAGAACGATAAAGCAGCACACCCTCCGGATAAGTCAGTCATTGCAAGCTGTTCACCTGACCATCATTTCACCACAGTAGTTTCCACACTCTGCACAATCATGTATGTTTAACCAGCAATTCCATATAGAAACCCATTGGCCTCAATCATTGTACATTTTCATTACTGTGACACTATTTGCATCACTAAACAGAGAGTGATTTATTTGTTCTGAAAGGCCTGCATTTGAAAATGTCTCATTTTAAATGACAATATACTAGAGATTGGCCACTTAAATACCAATTGTAGACATCCAGGGATCCAAAAGTCATTCCAATTATCATAGATATAGAATAAAGAAATCCCTTGTCATGCAGCTTCAGCTTTTGGACTTGAGAGTCATTCAAAATCGGAATTTAACAAGCAAGACAAATAGAAACTTAACTGTCAGGCCATGCTAGAACATATTTTTCAGTGTATAATAAACCACTTTGTGCAGGATGTTCTTGTAGGAGTCAAACTTTCAGTCAAGACAAAGGAACTTAAGGGGTAGAGGTTAATGAACTTCGCTGCCCAGGTTTTCCCTCCAATTATACGATAACATTGGATCAATATTACCTAGGAAATCAAGAGTTATAGAGGTTGAAGTATTTTTGTGGATCAGTGAACAACTGAAAATGTACTGAAATCATCAACAAAGGAACATCATTGTCAAAGACATAATACAAAACTCTTGTGACAAAACTCACTTTAATGTTTTGCTTAGATTATCCATAAAAAATGTAATATAGGAAATTAAACAGAACTAAACAGAGGCAGTTCTCCGATATGTCAGCTCTTTTTATAAATTCGCTCTCTACCGGAAGGCACTGTCTCTTGTGGGATTTGATCCGATTGATAAAAGCCCTGATCGAGAAACATCTTCACTTGGGCCAGTTCAAATAGTCAAAAAAACCTGAGGGTACTTCAGAACTGCCCCCAGTCAGGCAGAATCAGCATAGCCAAAAGCCCATAGCACTTTCCCAAAAGTCTGTGCTTGAAATTAAATTGTTTAAATATTCTAACTTAAAAAGCAAAGTTAAACCGCTGCCCTTTAGTCTGGAAACAAATAGGCTCACTGCTTTAACAGCTGTAGAGGTGGCAGCAGAGTCAGCCAAAACACACTTGTAGAAGACAAGAGTATTGACATGCCACAATTTTTGGTATTAGGCCACAAAAACAAGCTTTTTTTTGTAAAGGACAACTCATTGATGCCAATAAGGTCACAAAAACAGTGCAAAAGGAAAAAAAAAGGTGATTAAGACTTTGGGTCTATCTTTGAACTGCACCGAAGCCATTCAAAGAGGTCAGGCAGCAAGCCAGGTTCCAAAGATCACGGTCCTACTTTAATTCTATTCAGAGCTATCTCTCCAAAAAAGGATTTTAAATCAAACAAATCATGAAAACGAAGAAAACCAGATTGAGTTGAATCCATGTCTTTACCTAAAAATATAAATATAAAATAAACTAATATTGGATAATGGATAGAAAGAGTTATTTTTCCAATTAAAGGTATCTACAGTTGGCTGCAAGATATATCAATCCATTAACCACATTATAAACCTTATAAATATATGCCCCCTCTCCCACCCCAGTCTCCAAACCCCCTTTTCAATGTTTCATCACAGGTTAAAAAATATATTCTTTTTGTTATTTATTACAAAAACCCATCAAAGTTCATTGAATCTCCCTCTCATATACGCATACAGTATATGTACAAAAATCTATAAATGATAGATTTACAAATTAATAAATAAATAAAAATAATTACAAATAAATATAATAATCAAATTTTCCCAGGCTTTACCGCATTTCTTACCCTTATGATTCCCGTCCTACCCATTTCACTCAGATGCAGGGACAAGGGATAGCGGTTGACAAAAAGGAAAAGGGTTAGAGCAAAGAGAGAGAAAAGGATTTGGGCCTTACTCTGATGAGGTGTCTCTTGGTCTATTTCTTAATAGAGTGTTTAGTTCCAAATACTCTTTACCACACTGATCTTTATTCATCAAACAATTCCAAAAGGCTTGAAAAAGGATGAAACTATGGCTAGCAGGACTAGATTAAAACCAGTGCTTTAAATTTTTGAATAAAAAAATGTTTCTAAAAAACTTTTTTTCATAATTTGACAATAATTAAATTGTCTTCGTTTTATTTTGTAATCTAACACACATTTACTCTACTCACTCATGAAATAATTTGAGCCAATGACAATGCCAGATGTTGCAGATGTTGAGAGATGACTTTCACCAATAAGAAAAGTAATCAAATGATATCTGTCAAGAAAAAGGGGGAAAAAATTCTAAAGTGAATCTAAAGTTTTGTATAAAATGAGCTCAGCGGAGGAAAGACAGAAACAAACAGAGAAAGATGGACAGAAAGAGAGCAGCTGGAAGCCCAAGAGCATATTGAGTGAGAGACAGAAGAGTATGCTGCCTCTGAGCACAAATATGCCTCCGAACTGTTCTTTGAACCCCATCCTGCTCGCTATTTCTCTTCAGCCATATGATGATGAGAAATCCAAGCTTTAACGTAAATAAACATATTTAATCTGAGAATACGATAAACAATGCAAGACTATTTTCATTAAACCACAGGATTTAAGGAATAAGCCTTAATCAATCCCATCAAAGTTCAAACAAGAGCACTGTTTTCTCAGTGTCAGTTTAGTTCAAAATAAAGACAATTAATCACCGAGTTATACTTTGCCACTCACTAACGCATTACATAATGATTTTTACTGAACATATACTCTTGCAAATCTACATTGCGGTCAATTACACCTACACGTGGTACAGTTAAATATTCATAGCTCACTGTAAAACAAACAAATTTACCACAAACTGTGTTTCTTTTACAACAAAACCATTGAAAGTCATCAATGGGAACCTTGAGCTAGTAAGAACCTCAGACTGTCTCATATAACAACGATTGTTAGGAATGCTGGATTTCAACAAATAGCATCAGACAAAACTTCCAGTAGTACAATCCTACAGCTAATCAAGAGATCAAATGATTTTGACAACAGTTCAATACACATCACTAAGTAGAGGAAACGGCAACAGTTTTACTGCAAAACCAAAAAGAGCTTGATTTTTTGACTTACAGAAGATGAAGTATATAAAAAAAACTCTGACAGTTTAGAAAGTGTTGATTACCAGCTCTTCTATACCTAAAATTGTATCCTTGTATATAAAAAAAAAATGCAGCCAACAAGCTGAAAGCTTCTCCAGAATATTGTCTTGGAATAATCAAGACTTGCTCTGTGAACTTCAGGACCAACAGAACTCAACTAACATGACTAACATGACTACGTTCCAGCAAAAAAAAATCCATTGGGTATCTAGTAATAAATTGTGACTAATATATATATAGAGGGAGAAAAGGGTGGGGGGTTTGAGAGAGATGGAATTAGTAGGCTCTGCAACTGGACACCAAACCAGTTACCAATTAACTGAAACTGATTAAAGGTGATAAACTGATAGAACTGCGTTTTCACACTATGTGTTATGTGTAGCACAAATTTTCGTGTTCTTCTCCTCAAAAAGACAAAAAACCTTTGGTTAGTTGGTGGTTCATGTGTAAGTAATCGAAAGTGAGCGATCAAGAATTTAAGCAAAAACAGCGAACAAAATCAGGCTACTTACAATTTGCTAAAATGTTTTAGAGCTAGGATAAAATAACATAATATCTCATAGATCACACATCTACAACTCCTTTTACATTTAAACACTAGAGTAAAAAACCACAAGACACAATATTCCATTACCCCATTACATGAGGACTGAAAATAAAGCATGACAATGACAATCAGTCACCAAAGTGATATCAGCGTAACAAAGCACCTAATTAAAAAAAAGAGAGAATTTTCTCATTGTTCAGTCACATAACTTCATGACTGTGCACATTTGTCCAACCTCTAGATATACTATACGAAAGAGACAGACTCAATTAAGCCCATAAGAATTCCACCATTCATATCAAGATTATAAAGACAAGCCCAGTAAATTACTCAGTTAATTCTAAACTCAAAATCCACAAAAAAAAATTTACTGCCAGCTGGAAGACTTTCTTCAGCAAACTGAATTTTATTGTCATCGGAATGTTATCCTCATTTCCCACTCTAGCAGAAAGAAAGCTGAACGGAAACTGAGGCAAAAGGAAGGATGCAACGGAAATTGGTGCATTATCGGATACCTATACATTTTATTTCAAGCTAAATCTTCCCCACAATTGTTTAAGTGACAGGTGCATTGGTGACTAAAAAAGGGGGTGAAGTAAGACAAAAAAGGAGGAGAGTTATGGGCCAGCCCTCCATTCAGCAGGACACTTTCCTCCTTCCTTCTGTCTCTCAAACACTGCTCTCCTGCCCATTTCCTTGGAAAATATCACATACCCTTCCAGTAGCATCGCCAGAACTTCCCACTGCAATTTGTTTTAAAAACTTTTCAGTTGGCCCACACGTGGTTTGTTTTTTAAGGAGCTGCAGCCCCTTCCTCACGTGGTTTGTGGGCTATTGAGTCGTCACAGACCCCCTGAATGATGGCCGAAAAATAAGGCAGAGCAGACAATGCTTAGTCTTGATTAATTCAGTTCTTTCAGGACCCTGCACCGTCGTCCGGGCAGCTTCGTACAATTGCCGCTTTGATACATTGGGTAACGTACTCTCTTACTCTTGCTCAATTGAAATTTCCCTCCCAGCAATCGAAAACCACTTGCAAAACAGGACAAATGAGAAATACGGAACTAACCTGATCAGCCGTACAAGCTGCGCTGCTGTTGGACTCCGACATGACTCAATAGTGGCCGGTAGTTCTCTCCTCTCAACTCTCAAGTTCTTCATTCACACCTCTACGCTCGCTTCCGCAGAGAGAGAGGGGGAAAGAACAGCCTCCTTTTGGCCCGGCTTGATTAATGCCTGAATTATTTTCACCTCATTTCATCTGATGGAGTTCTGCTTCCTCTCCGCCTCTTTCAATCATTCGGCATGGAAGGTCCCCCCCTCCACCACTCGCTCTCTCTCCCTCCCTTTTTGTTGCTCTCTCCCTCTCATCCTTACCTCCTCCTCTGCACTGCAAGTTGGAGAAAGTGTTCCCCTCCTTTTCTGTTACCCCCATTCTAACAGACACAGGAGATCCACAGCATTTCCCTCTACCTTCACAATGAATGGAGTCGTTGTCATTCCAGCACTTTGGCTGCATACTGAGTGCTCCGAGCTGCTAGCTTAGCTGCCTGGAGTCACAGGCGCTGCCAAGCTTTTCAGTGGCCGGCAAGCACGGTGAAAGACAAAAGTGAGGAGAGGTCTACTTCCATGGGGTGCTCTACTCTCACTGTCTCCGCATTTCTTCCACTTGTTCTTAAGGCAGCTGCACCCAGACCACCAACACTCTCATTCAGCAACACTTGACTCTCAAATCCTCACGCCTTGACATTGCCAATACTCCTGTAAGGTCCAGCAACAGCCCACAGGAGGGATACACCCTTCTGTTTGTATGTCAGTTAGGTCGTGGCCTTGGAATTCAAAGCCTTGCAGTAGGTTACAAGATTTTCTCAGCAATAAACAGCTCAAAATCAACAGCAAAGCCAGTCACAGATTGAAAAGCTGCATTACGATTCACACAGGGAAAAAGTGCCCAGGAGACAAAAGAAAGCTCCCAGTGGCAGTTCTTGGCAACGGCCCCAAATGAGCATCCTGTTATTGGTGTTAAAAGTTGACAGACTTCTGGCATTTGGCCTAATGAGCATTTAAAAGAGGTGTATAACAGTGGCAAAGCATTTGATGAGCAGACTTCAAGAGGACTGCAGACATTTCTAACTCTACTTCAAAGCATGGCACGCAACATAGAAGGCAATGTAAAGCACTGATGAGGAGTCAAGGAAAGGAAAACCTTTATAGCTAAATCAACCCTAATCATCACTGTGGAGTTCCTACTTCAAATGTAAACACAAAACAAAGCAATGTTGATAACACAACAAACTAATACTCATCTGGAGAAACAGAACTGTTGGGGAACTGTAAAAATAATGAAAAACATTTTAAAAACAAATTAATATATATATATATTTTTGGGGGGTTTAACAAAGAAAGTGATTCAGCAATTCCTGCTATTAAAACTGTTTATGTTTTAACTTTTAATACTACCTTGGCTTGTACCATAGATGACACACAGGCACTGTTCGATAAGATGCTCTCTACAGTAAGTAAACTTTTGTAAAGGTTTATAAAAAGTCTCTCTCCATACCCTTCTTAAAAGCTTTTAGGATGAGCCAGTCAAAAAGGAACTCTTTTCAAAAAGACTTTTGCAGTTTATTAGAGGCTTTCAAAGTGTGTGAGGACAGGACAACTGATACAGACCATCTATAAATAATGTCTGATTTATCAATAGGAAGGTCAAAACACATTGGGCTGAATTTCAGCACAATTCTTTGTGCAAGAACTTGTTTCTTCTTTCCAAATAATGGACATGGACGTGGCGCTGGTTGTCGGGAGATGAAACTTTAAGCTTCACCAATGCAAGTGGATCTTTTGTTTACGTGTGAGGGTGTTATGAAGTTACATCAAACTTTAACAAATGTCAATACGTCGATATTTCGCTTGACCTGGGCAAACGCCAGCCCAAGGTTCAGGAATATGAAGACACAAAGAAATGCTGCCCAACATGGCCATACCTTGAGTCTACTTCTACTGTGTTACATGTTGGTGTAAAAGTTTGACATTTAAAACAATTTTAAAACAGCACAACCCTTTACTAAGACTAGAGATTAACAGATCTACATTTCATTTTCACAAAGAGGAGTCTAGTTTTACATTTGTGATGCAGTTTGAGAGCTGCCACTGATAAGAAATATATAAGTTGTGGCACTGACTGCGAGCTGTCTTGCAGCATGCAGCTCAAAAAGGCAACAATACAATATATATCTCACAATGCAAATCGCAATTTCAGCTTGATTTAAAATAAGTTCACAGGTATACTACAGATTTTTGTCTTGATGTTTATAATAAATTAATTCAATAAAATGAACCAAAAAGACGGAAAACATCACAACTATAAAATTGGAATTTTCGATATGATTACATTTTGTTTTTGAAAACCATATTTCCGGCAAAATAAGTTTCATATTTTGTCAAACCAGAGTTTGATATTGTTTGAGGGATTTTTAATTAGATGAACATTTGTTAAACTTTTTTGTGATGATGCAAATACAACAAATATTACATTAAAATATTTAATAAAAAGGGGGGCAAATGCTAAGCTCCGGCAACATCTGCTGTGCCTGTTAAACCTTTGGGCACAGATAGCAACACATAGAGATGAGCATCTCTTTCCACTTAACTACACAATGTTCTTACACAACATAATTATATAGCAAAAACGTCAGAGCTTTGACCTGGTGCTTCAGAGCGAGATGCAGGTTCAACTTTGTCTAGAATTGTGTCACAATACTGTAACACTATTTTTAATTCTCTGCTTGTTATATAGAACACTGGAAAAATACACGATGCTGATGTGAAATCAATCAGATGTCAAGAGGTTTCCATTCAAATTATGTGTTAGGTTTAATTTTCATTTATGTGTCAGGTTTCCTGTTGTATTTGTGACGTACTCCCTTTTACTTGCACTTTAAAACACACTTTTTCAGGCCCATAGCTCCAGGCAGCTCCTTGTGTCTGAGCCACGAGGCCGAATGTAAGGGAATCTGACACAAGCGGTCATTAGAGACTCCTCAGGGGCCTCAGCCAAGCCCTATTAGTCAAGCAGCAGCACGGAGCCTCGCCTCCGTCACAAAAACTCTCACTTCTAATGAGGATATGTATACGCCGCTTCTGCACTGCCCCATATCAGTCGCATAATAGCCAATGATGAGAACAAGACCAGGGCTGCAGCATTGAAAAAGAGCTAAACAGTTCAAAACAAAACTCATTAGGCAGATCTCAAACAAGCATGCATGCCTCCAATAAGATCATCTAATTAGACACTCAATAGACTCATTAATAAGGTTACATATTATAATTAAAAGCAATTGTCTTCCTAACAAGGTATTACTGCAATTTAAAACATTTGACAAAAGAGTGGCCAAAGTTGCATAAAAATAAGAAACCTGCAAAAATTTGATTCACCACAAGTAAGAAACCACAGTCCCAATAATTTTACAATTAACAAACGAGAACTTTTTTTTTTTTTTTACAGTCATTGCTTTTTCTTAAATGCATTGAAAATGTAGCTTAAGCTGAGTTACCATTTTATTCAAAAGGACCAAAGCGAGAAGAAATGTTAAAGGGCCAATATTATGGAAACACAACTTTTGGAAGGTGTTAAGACACAAATGCTGTAGGACACAACAACATTTGGTTTAATTTCCTTGAGTCTTTTCTGCAAAGCTTGTAAAAGCTAAATGGGTTGCCATTTTTAATTGATCACAATTTTACCTCACAATCCCTGAAAATTGTTTGATAGTTGCACATTAAGATACTATTCGTCAGTTTCCTTTTTAAAGGGTCGGTCATCTGCCTGAGCGAATCGAATGAGGAGTAGGAGCAATGTCCCAAAACACCCACACCCTTGCTCTGTTTCAGGTCATACATCTCAGCACTGAAGTCTTCGTCATCTACCCACAGATAAGCAGCAAAGATCCGTACATGTACAGTTGAATTTCGTTGCTTCTCCTCTCACTTATCTTTATCCCACCCTCTTCTGGAGCTAGAGATGTGACATCACATCAACTTTACCCGATAACTGCAGGAATCATTGACATCCCCAAATTGGGAGTTTTTAACTAATAAATAAGACGAATCTGCAATTATTTTTAAACTACAATTTTGCTTGCCATGTTAAGGAGAGCCAGTGGATCAATATCAGCTCTTATAACATTCCAATCATTTTGGCCATTATTTAAACTCATTAAATGCTCATAGTTAAAACATAAAAAAGCATGAAATAAATGGGAATGTGACTTTGTAAAGCAGAATATAACTTTTCTAAAAACATAATTTTAAGTTCTGCAGCTTATAAGTCAGGGAGGCATGTGGCAAGTTTGTTAACCTTTGACTCACACAAATGTTCAAGCTTTTAAAAAATACCTTAAAAACATAATGAAACAATACAATCTTAGAAATACTTGCGATAAGTATTTGTAAGTACTAGATTACATTAAAAAAATAACTAAAAACAAACTTGACGGGGGTGACTAATGAATACAATCGTTTTTCATTTTTGGATTGGAGTACCTTTACTTTCAGTAAACTAGGTTTAATGTATTATAATGTAGAATAATATGTAATTTCTCTCCCGGTTCCTTTGCAAAGCATGAAAATGAAAGAAAGCTTAAATTGTTTGCATGCTACATCTCACTTCCTTAATTAGTGGGTAAATAGCTATTAATATATTCTACAGCACTGCCATTCCAGCATTTCATCACAACAAACTATCATCATGGATAACTCTTGTTCTTTTAATGCGACTCAATTCCCTTTTTAATTCAGAGACCGCTGTGCATGTAGTCCTCGCAAGAACATTAAATTCAGAGGTCAGAGAAAAAGTGCAGCTTGGTACAGTAGCACAAGTGCTGTCCAGATAGACCGGGAGTTTCAGTAAGTGTGGTGTCCAACAAGAGTCCTTAAGCAGGTGTTTCCCATTCAGAGCACGCTCGTTCTATTGACAAGCTGAACAAGAGGCCTCAGTTTAGGGCTAAAATACTACTGCTGACTAAAAACGTCACTTTTCAAACTTACTGAAGGCTTTGATGAACAGGCTCCTTCCGGAGCTCTCTTTCTCCCCATTTACAATCTAGAGTGGTAAGTTCAAAACACACGAAAACGACCCCGAGCAAACTCTCACAAAACTGAGGACCATGGATTCAGTCAACAAGCTAGCATGACTTTCACCCTAACACATGACAGCAGCCAGCCTGACTCAAGGACTGCGCTGGATATGCAATGCTTAATTGTATATAATCAAAGATAATAATTATAAATCATATGATCATATAATTTCCTGTGTCAAAATTTCTGTTGTTTAAATAATACAAAAGATCAGTTACTAATTGGTGATAAGTGATAAATAATGTGCTTGTGACAGAATTTTCAGTGTTTAAAAAAATATTACTAATGATTACTAGGGAGTGTAATGCATTGTCATTCATCCATGATGTATAATGATCCATCCTGTTAATCACGTGCAGCTGATTGGCAACTGAATAGTTTTTATTTACAGATAAACTCTTGGATTTCTTAACAATAGTGGTTAAAAGAGAAAAAAATATGCAATTTTTCTTTTTTAAATAGTACACTAGTGCTTTACGCAGAATCCTCAAATAATTAGCAATTACTCAAAACATTATATTGTATTGTGCATATTAACATGTTAAAAATGTTGTACATGGGCTTGCAGAATTCATTATTTAGACATTAAATGCAAAAGGATGCAGGACAACATTTAAAATGTTAATACAAAATGTTGTTTCATATAAAAATATGGTATTGTCTTAATACATGGTACTTGTTTCACAGGATTCTTCTAATAATAAAAAAAAACACATAGAAAGTTATTCAGAGAATTCTGAACTTCAGAACACAGAAGAGCATTTGGCCTAATGCTTCATCACAAAATGTGTTTGACTTTTTAAGCAATCCAATCTTTTAACACAAGTTATCTTATTTCTCAGGGGGAAAAACTAAATGTGATTAGCTAAATAAATAAACCGCTGACGTATTAAAATGAAATCAAGTTAATAAAATTGCATGAGTACCTTGTGTAAAAGCATGCGACCACAGCTTTTTGTCAATGTTGTTTTTATTTTTAGAAAACTCATTAATTTTTCTGAAGGTAGGTAAATAGCAGAGCATTTGTTTTTAAAGTAAGTCTCACAAATCATTATGTTCTGCTGAAACCGGAACATACAAGAAGATCACCCACATGAAGCAATCAGATAAGGCACACAGTGTGTTGGGTACTCCAATGGGAGTGTAGCTGCCTGCTGTCCTTTAAACTTCTATGTTTTCTTCTTTTACATGAATTGTATTGCTTTCGATGTCTTATCCCTTACATTTTTAGCATATGAGATCTGTTTTACTGTCTGTTTAATCTGTTTTTGTTCTTCTGTAGAGCACTTGGAATTGTCACTGTGTATGAAAATGTGCTATGCAAATAAAATGCCATTGCCTTACCTCAGACTGTGCATTAATGATAGTTGTCAGAGAAATAAAAATGAATCCCCATAGCAAAGATTCACCTCCACTGTTCGTCTCATGCTAAGCGACTAGCATAGCTGTTTTTTTGCTGTGCATGACAGCGTGCATGATTGAGCCTGATTTACACTAAAATGACAGAAACAATTCATGAATCCGATCTGATTTGTTGTGTCCCAACAGGCTCAGACTATAAACAGGGCTTATATTGTACATACAATATATTAATACAAAAACAGTACTGTGGTTCTGAAATGCTGATTATTTGTTTTGGTGTCTCAAACAACAGGATGACATCAATGCAAGGTCAAAAACACTTTAAGTTTGTTATAATAGGCATTTATTACCTGATTTCATAAAGATTCCACAATTACTCATTTGGCGAATCTTTCAAATAAAACTACTTTTGATAGCTTCACACTTACAAGTGTTGACTGGGAGGAAAATACTAGGCCAAATAAAGTGGGGTTTAATCCATGCTTTATCAAATGCTTTTTTGTGAATCCAGATTTGAACGCATGTAGATTCGCGAAGCAGTGCTCTTGAAAATGGCAGGAATACGACAAAAGGTTGTCGTTGTACACCTGAGGTTCAGTTGAAAAGATGAAGCTTAACCATCTCTCCTTTACAGCTTGGTAGCTTGGTAGAGAATATAAAGAAGCAAATCCCTTCCAAAAAAAAAAAAAACAGTTCCTCGGCATGATGCGTCTGAATCACAACAACTAGCAAATATGTTTGGGGGAACACGTTTCCAGGTAACCTTGCGCAAGCGGTTGAAGGAGCTTAGTACTCAGTTTGTACACTCCTACATCACTTTACGAAAAGATTAGTTTCTCGCGAATCTTAGTCTTTCTTTTTAAAAGATGATAACTTGACACACAAATGCCTTTTAATGAAAAAAAGCTTAAACTGGTACAGCTACATTACACACAACATAAAAAGATTTTTTTCATGGAGTCATATTATAGGCTCTTTAAAGAAAATAAATAAAACATTGTATGTACTGGTACATGTATGTCACTTTCCTAAAAATATATTTTAAACAGTTGTGTTCTTATATAAAACAAATGAGCAGGAAAGAAAAATTCCACTTTTTGTAATCTTTCTTTCAGTGTCAGCTGGATACAACATGACTTTTTGGGTTTTTGTGCATGACAAAATATCAAAAATCCCAAGAGTAGAGCTCCAAAAACGGAAACAGCCTGACTTGACCAAACATAGCCCTAACACAGCAACAAAAACAATTTATAAACTGACTCAAGCCAAGTAAAAAAGCTGATGATTAATTAAAAGCTCTTAAATACATGTAGTGTAGCCTTACACAAATTGCATTGAATAATGAAATTGTGTTCCTCACCAGTTCTAATTATATCAAAATTAATTCATCTCCATGTCTATCATCAGAAATCAAATTAATACGCTCTCACTAGAGATTAGATTTTAACACAGCCGCGCTACTGGTTTCCTCACACAGAAACCTTTTTGCTCAGTAGAAAGTGAATTGTGTCCTTGGTTCATGTTGGTACAGACACTAAAGCCATTGAAAAGTCTGGCAGACACATTGTAGTAGAAGCAACAACATGGCATATTTATGGAGCTTCGTCTGAAAACAGCTTCCTGTCCCATTTCAATAGTGAGGACGTTTGTGCGTATGGGGCAAAAAGAGAATTTGTGACATCCACCTGGTCCAAGTGGCTTTCGGGACACTGAAGTGCAATTTCCAACGCTTGGATTAACCTGAAGCTTCCATGATTACCCCCCACTTCCCTTTAGCCGCCATAATTTGGCTGGAAGGGCCCCAGCTGCTAATTCTTTATAAATAGCACGAAGCTCAGACCTCCTCCGGGGAGAGCGGGGCTCAGAGGAATGGCTTGGGCACAAATCAGGCTGGAAAAGCACACAACATAAGCATTTTGAAAAACATATGGGTCCATCGTTGTGGATGAACTTGAGCTACATGTGACTTGGAATTGCCTCACGTGGATTCAACAGTCGGCTAATTAGATATAAAAGTGGAAACAAGTTTAAGTTGTTGTTGATTTCTAGTCAGTTGAAAAAATATGCAAAAGCATTTGGGAAAACTTGTTACAGACCAGAAAAGGTGTCTGTTCAGCAGGCTTTTATTGACGGCTTTATTTATCCTGTTAATGAATCATTTGGAGCGTGCCAAGTTAATTTGAAGAGAATAGATGCCATTGCTGTAGCATTTTATGTATAACTAAATAAACTTTTGACATCGACAAAGAGGTGCAAAGAGAAAGACTTCAGGATTGTGATAAGTTCTTCATCCTGCCTCACTGTTATATTTTTGTTCATTAATTACATTTTAAATCTCTGGAATGGGATGTGCAATAAAAATAGAAAGAATTGCTATTTGTGATAAACCTTAAGAAGGTACAAACAAATTAACCTTCATTCTGAACATTTATCAGGTAACTAGCTCTACAAAAATATTTAGTTCACTTAACTTTTCACTGTGTGATTTTAACAAAATATTAGATCTGAACGGTAATTAATTTAGATTAAGATTAATTTTGATTAAAGGTTAAAACTTTAATCACATTGAAACACGGACTAAAAACACAACTATTTAAATGCACCTTTACTGACTGAGCACTGGCTTTCAAACTTATTTTTTCTTTGATTCTATGAATTTTAATGCTTTATCTTTTGCTTTTTGTCTCTGATCTGTTTCATCACTTTATCTATTTAGCACTTTGAATTGTCAATGTGTGCAAAAAAATGTGCTATACAAATAAAATAACAATAGCCCTGAATTATTTTGTCCTGTCCTCTGAACGTAGAATATTATTCATTTTAAAAATAAATCTAATGTTTAATTTATCGACTAATATGTGGTAATATATTTTACCAATATTTTATTATATTTCAATTAAAAAGATGTCTGTTATTTTTAGGTTTTCCAAACAAAAAAAAAGACCTCCATTAAAAGGCATATTTTCAGCCATCTGTTTACACAGTTAACACAGGCCATTTCACTTTTATGAGCATTACTTGTACGAGCTATATAATATTTGTTGTGGGTTGTAGTTAAATAATTTAAAAAGAATATAAAAAAGAATAACAAAATTTTTCATGTAAATACAATTTGTATTAAATTGTACATTTGGTGCAATTTTTTATTAATTAGAAAACATTCGGACCACGGTAGTGAACACCAGGGACACCAATTAATCTTTATTTCTTTCAGTGTTTTTAAAATAATTTTACCCACAAGGAGAACTAAAAACTAACGCAGGAAAAGGAAGAAGAGGATCTCTGACATTTGGAAATTTCTCTGTTAAGATGCCACTTAAAAAGAAATAAGCTGAAGAAAATTACACACACAATCATTTTCTTCCATTTCTGTGAATTCAAAAACATTTGTATGGCAATTTTTTTCTGTACAGTCACCTAAAGCGAAAGTTATGTTTAACTTATGGACTACTGTCACACTTAATGTACAATACAGATCAAAGTTAGATACCGTGATTTATTTTATTTTTGTAATGGCTTTCCTGGAATGTAATTTAATGCATGAACTGATAACCACAAAAGCACGGGTTGTGCTGCTGTGATCTTTCAACATGAAGAGCTTGAAAATGATAAATAATAGGTCAAGGGGCTGTTTCTGTTGAGAAAGCCTGAGAACAGCGGACCCCCCCTCATCCCATGGCTTTTCTCCTATTCACAGCACTGCAGGGGGAGCAGGTCGGGTTCAAGCGCAACAAATTACCTAAATATGGGCTGAAAAGGCTTTGAAGGACTTCAATTCACCCGTTAAAAATAATATTAATAAAAACAAGATTTAGGAAGCCAGGTGGGAGGAACACAATACTAAACTCCAGTCCATAATTCCAGCTAGTGCACAGGAAAAAAGTGCCTCTTTCTTGGTCACTATTTGTGTTTAGCCTGGGTAGAATAGGGGCACCTCCACATAAAAAGGCGAGAGGAAGAAACACAGAAAACGAAATTTTCAGCCTGAGTGGTTGCTTCAAATGAAATCTAAAGGCTGGGGCTCAATGGGTCTTTTTAATGGAGGGGAGTGTTTTTAAAGGAATCGCAGCAGTGGACGTGTTTGGCATTTGGTGGCCCTTGTCCTCTAATTGTGTGTGCTCCACGGTGGCTGCCTTCTCTCTGGGCTCGCTGCACTCCGCGGACAGTACAGTCTGAAGCCCAAACATAGACAGAAATCATGTTTGACTTAGCTTTTGCTCAACCACATCTGTTCCCATGCCCCCGAAGGCAGCACGGTTGCACAGCTACAGAGATGTGTACGGTAAAATGAATGTGAGCGAGTGAGAGACAGCTCAATATGTTCCTTACATAAGTTTGAAAGGGCTTGTGACCTAGCCATGGCCTTGAACCTGATGCTCACAAAAAACCTATAACCCAGACATTGTTTTTGGCAAATCATAATCAAGAAGTAATGTTGCAAAGCGTTTGGCTGAAAACAAAATGGCAAAAAAATTTATGTTTTTATTAAAAACTCTGTTTACACACAACTTAAAATCAATACATCTTCACAAAGACCAACAGGAGAAGAGCAGATCCAAGAACAGCTTCAGTTGGTAACGCTCCATGATTTTCCCCCTAGAGGTCACATTTTTAAAACAAACTGCAACCAGTGTGGACTTCCGAGAAGCTGGTCACTCACTCGGTGCATAAATCTTATATCAATAATTCAGAGTCATCATTGTGTCATTTAATGTATTTTTTGTGTTTTTTATAGTTTAAGATATTTAGCAATGTTGTTATAGCTTCATATATAGATTATATGTAATGAATGCCAACAATATCCACACACGCACACTCACAAGAATCATCGCTTTTTCAGACTATGACAGAAAGCCTAATATACTTTTAAAAAATAAAGCAGAACATATAAATATTTTATAGCGCCGGCTAGCACCATCTTACCATTTACAGTACATTTATAAGTATAGTCCCTTCATTTACCTATTTACATTCAATGGTAGAAGACAATGAAACTTTGATTATAATTATATCAAACACAATTTTAAATCAGTTTTAAATCAAGCTGAACATTATGTGTAGATATGTTTATAAATATGTGTATAAAGTGGATTGTGCTGTTCTGTAGCTCAAGTTAGAGGAGAAACACTGCGTGAAATTTCATTTCCAATTTATAAACTAAAAATAATTTTACTATAGTTTACAATAGTTTTATTATGGTACATTATTGGCTTTCTAAACATAATATTCTGCTTGAATTAAACCTAATTTAAAGTGTTGTTGATGTAACATTGATCATAGTTTTAGCCCCTTCTGCCATTGTCTGCCAGCGGTCGAGTTGGGTGGCAGGACCTGGAAACGCCGCGTGACATCAGACTTAACAAGTGTATAGTGAGCTGGTGACCTCTGGCTGACCTATTAAAACTCCTTAATTGTTTTTGTGATATTGTGATTGTGAGTTTTTAAGATTATCAAAATGCCACATTGGCGCACAACTAAAGAATCATCATTTTAAATTTTTGATCTGATATTCAGTGCAGGGCTGTGGACCAGCTTCCCTGAGTTCAGTTGTTAGTTAGACTATTGGGCAACAATGCAGCATGTGTCATCAGCCAATTACTAGCTGTAAAGATGTTACACAACAACACCACAGGTTGAGTTTTTAAAACTGAAAGAAATCTAATAAATCAAATCAAACCAAATAATCAAATAAAGCTGGCATTAAAAAAATGTGTCTCAGATTTTGGAATATAAAAATGCACATAATTTACCTAAAAATAAACTATAAATATTAACCCAACAGTGTTTATTTTGAATTTAAGGGAAAGGCGAGCTCAATAGAGACCCGAACTAAAAGTCATAAAATTTATGTACCTTATTTATTCTCGGACCTTGAGTTTAATGCTAATTAACTGACATGGGCTTTTAAATGTTGGAAAGATTTAAACTTGTAGCAGCAGCAAAGCTTCGTGAAAAACGACAGCATCTAAAATTTGTTTCTGTTTAATTTCCAACTCACAACCAGAGGCACATGTTAACAACCCTTGGGAATGTTTGGAGAGCTACCAGTGGTACAGAACAAAGTGTAAGCGCAACATCGGCTTGTGAATGTCTGACAGCTCTAGTTTTTTTACCAGGCTCTAATTATGTTTTGGGTTGCAGAAGCTTTTCCATTCTCCACTCTCACTGTCAGTTTTTAACAATGGGCTTTAGACTGACAATAACTCATTGTGAACATGTCAAGTCTTTCTTGAAAACAGAACAGCTTTTGATGTTCCACCATTCAAAAACACGCCAAAGGTAAGATGCAAGTTTCCTGCCTTTAGAAGTGCACAAACATCACGAGCTTCTCGAATCATCTGGAGAATTATTTCGTAATAAACAATCCTTATTAAAAAGCCATTCCAATGAGGTCACATTTTTCTAAACACTCAGAATAAACTACACCTTTAGTCTCATCAACCCACTGTTACAGACAAACACATACAATAACTGGAAAGTCTTGTTAGGGAGTGAAGGAATGTGGCATTTGAAAAAGTGAAGCCTTTTTCTACCATTCAGTCTACCAACTTTAAACCCTTTCCTGACTGAGCTGGCGTGTGTAGTTATTGAGAGGTAACTTAATGTGACTCACAAACAAAAGACAAGTTTCATTGTACTAAGAATTATTAGTCTACAGTCAGGGGACAATTTCGATAATAGGACACCGCGATAAGGTCAGGACCACCAAACATCTTCACTCAACCAATCATGTGAGGGGAGGACAAGGGTGGGAATAAACCTCAAAGGTTTATTTGCAATCAGACCTCTTTGAACGTTTTACAGAGCTTTTATATCTATATAAAATGTTTTTGAAACATAGTACAATTTTGTTAGTCATTTTGTGTTATCTCATCTATAGACCTATTTTTTAAAAGCTTCCATTTATGAACAAGCATTTGGTTTTTACATTTCCTAAAACAGAGCCTGAAAAATTACAATACACTAAGCATTAAAGGGTTAAAAACATTCACTTTTAAAGCATTGATATATACAGTTTACATTTGAAAAGCATTTGCCAATGAGGACAAACGTAAACATGTATGACAAATTATTAATATTATTTTCAAAAAAAATTATAATTGAATGAAAGAAAGAGAGAGAGAGAGAGAGAAAGAATAAGAAGAGAGAGAGAAAGAAAGAGAGAAAGAATAAGAAAAAAAGAGAGAGAGAAAGAAAGAAAGAAAGAAAGAGAGAGAGAGAGAGAGAGAAAGAAAGAATAAGAAAAAAAGAGAGAGAGAGAGAGAGAGAGAGAGAGAGAGAGAGAGAGAGAGAGAAAGCTCAGGCCATCTTTCATGAATCAACAGTCTTTAACACAAAAACCTAAAGCAAAAAACTCTGCAAGTAGATTTAAACTAAAAAAAATAGCTTTATTTCTCTTATCTGTTGAAAATAGTAATTAAATCCAAAAAATGGTGTTGGAATTGTAGCATTGTGGCCTGCCAGAATTGCTTAAACTCCTTGAATGCTAATATACAGACATAACTACGAAACAGACAAACAGTAAATAATAGCACAATCAAGCTTTTAAATGATGAAAATATGAAGCAAATAGCTAAACGGAAAAAGCCTTAAAAGTCACAAAGTGTAAGTTAAAAGTAACTCACCAGTATTCCAGAAAGCTGTTTTTCCTCCATGGTAGTTTAGCAGGGCTCTCGGCGTGGGTCCCCTTTCAGGAAGGATGCCCGTCCTGGCCTGTCTGTGCTCTCTGGAACTGGTCTTGAGCTGCCCCTGTTCGTGGCATGCACGGCTTCTCCCTCAATGTTTCCGCTCTCCGCTGGTTCAGTTAGTTTGCAATGCTGGGCTGAGGTGGCGTCTCTGCTTTGTGCTAATTCTGCGTTAATCCAGGAACTTTTCTATGCTGTGAAAGGAACATGTGACACAGGGAAGGAGGGAGGACGAGGGGGAAAAACAACTATTAGCCCCAAAATGTTCTTTCAAAAACAATCAATTCATAACTGCTGATAAGCTTCTGCAACATTCTCCATATGCTGACGTGAATGTGACTGGAGGCTGGTGAGGATACAAGAATGATGTGAAGAACTCCTGCTAGAAACCTTTGTTAGAAACAGTAAATGTTTTCAGTAAATGACCAAAACAATGTTTAAGCCCTCGTTGCGTATAAGCTTGTTCCGACAAACTTCTTAACCTAGAAAGTGAGAGTGCTTTCTCTTGTTTGGTTATTGTAACTTCAAATACTTGCCCAAAGAAAATATGGAAGAGAAAAACAATTACATTACATGAAATCTGTTCTATCAATTGAACACTAAACTGTGATAAAAATAACATTACACAATTTAGTTGAAATATCAAATTGTACAAAAGAAAAAAAACATGGTAAAGAAAAAAATATCAGATAAAGCCAAGACAAAGTACATTAGGTCGAGATACAAGTTCAACATCGCTGATCGCTTAACCCCTCATCCTCTTTAAAAGGATATGTGTTTATTTACCAAAGCAGCAAGATAAGAGCGGTGATAAGCTGAGTAAACTTTGTGAACCAGAAGCTTTATTATCAACTATTACATGTGCTTTTCCAAAGTGAAAATACGCTCGTGATATTCCAGTGATTGTTTTAAAGCCATCCAGGGTATTGTGTTCTTCACAGTTGTTTTTGACTTTGTGTTTCTTGGTTATATATGTCATGAAAACGTCTAAGAATTTGAGAGTTATTTTAAAAAAAGTCATAGTTACACGTTTTGTTATTTTGACCACTAATTGCATCAAATTTACACACCTGTATACCACCATTACAATAATACATACGACAGTTTAAATAATATTTAGGATTAAACTTAATATTATTGAAATACGGCAAGGATTTCCAAGCATTGACTGTATACAACATGGACGTAGCATACCTGATGTTTTGTATGGAAAAGGCTCACATCGTCCTCATGATTGTGCATCATTTCCCAGGAACCAATAATGGGTCCAGAGAGGGGAGACAAAGGCGTAGCTGATTGGCTGAAGGCTTAAATGTAATATATCTTAAACAAATTTGAAATTCACCCCCCTCAGAATGTTCAAGGTCAAAACTAGAATAAAAAAAATTGCAGCACCAGGAGTGGGAACCAGGGGGCAACACCCACTCTCCCTGCTCAAAAGGAAGTGACTGAACTGTAATACCTCGAATGGCTGCAAGGGAGGTGGAGTCAGAAGTGAGCAAGTTCTCATTCACTCCATAGTTAAAATTTCCTAACTTTAGAGGTGAAAAAAACATGTTTACATCCATGGTGCTGTAATGTTTTTTATTTAGATTGGTAGTTTTTATCTTCATAAACACTCTGAGGGGGTTAATTATTTTTTTAATTTGTTTGTTTAAGATATAGAAAATGTAGACGTTCAGCCAATCACACATCTGTGCTACTTTTATGTCCTGCCTCTCTGGTCCATTTTTGGTTACCGAGAAGTGATGCTCTTCCACAAAGGCGATGGTTGGCTACGCCCATTTTTAGCTTGTTTCACTGATCATACTCCACATGCTACATCCATGTTATATACAGTATATGGTGGAAAACGTTTTTTTCAGCTCCAAAGTTGGGCAGTTTTAACATGAGAGTGAATGAAATCCTGCTCACTTCTGACCCCACCCCCTAGTGGCCAGGCAAGGTACTAAAGTTTGGTCACTTCCTTTTGCTCACAGGGAAAGCGTAGAAGGTTAATTCACCTTAATCTAAGTAATATTATACTCCATGATACCTCAATGAAGGATTGTGTGGATTTTCATACATCTCATATCTTCTGAACAAGGCAATCCATCGGTACACATATTTCTTTAAAGACCACGGGAAAGATTTTTGAGAGTTCAAATTGTGAGGGATCAGAGAACATTTTGCGGACAGAAGTTTTTTATTATTTCAAAACATTTTAGTAAAAGCCTCTTATGACAAAAAGATTTGGCAGGTCTTTAAGTTCCCATTAGACGTAATTCAGTATTTTGATAGTTTTAGTAACTTAAACAATTGCCCAACTATATTATTAAAATTTGATAAATATCCAGGTGCAATCTGTAGAAAATATTAAGCACTCAAGATACCCTCTATCTAAATGCATTTAGATAACAAGCCTTGTGCAATTTTCTGGCAAATGTTCAACTAGAGTTCAATCCGTTACTCTGAAGTATTCGGATCTGCAAACACTGTTTTTCTCTGCCACAGCTTACACAAGGCATTAAGGGGTTAAGCTGTTGTTCTGTCTAGGTTTTACCAATCAGTTTAAAACTCTGGCATGTTTTAAAATCAGATTTCAATTAGTTAATCATCATTATTGAACAGAATATATGAAAAATTAGTTGTCAGATTAATAGAATAAGTAGTATAAAAATTCTCATAATGAAAAACATGTAGTTCCTTTTCTAGTTTAAATAATAATAATAAATTACTTTATTAGCTACTTGATGTTTCAGTTTAGTTTTTAAAACAAAAACAATCATTTTTAAAATCCAATTGTATTTTTTATATTAAAACAACTTTATGAAGCTGAAGCATTTTCAGGGTATAACTTTACATATACAGATGTTATGGTTACATGAGAATTTCTGAGATTCTTGAAATTAGGAAGTTGAAGCGTGACAGAGAACATAAGAAAAAAAAAAACAATAAAATTCCTGATTTGCAGTCGACCAGTAACAAATATTGTTTATACAGGCTTTTAATCCCTTTACTTTACATTGTGGACAGTCTGTCTGGTCAGGGAATTCAAGCTTTTTTCTTTCGCTCTGATGGAGTTCATCCATGGGTACGCAGATTACATATTCCAGACAATAGCTACATCAAAATTTACATAACATCTACATCTATAAATATACTTCTCACATTTACACCAGCCTATATTTAAAGTATGGTACAGGATTTTCTGAAGGAGTTTTCCAAGTCCTTACAAAAAATCAAACACAAATCAAAAATCATTCAGGAACTATAAAGGTAGGACAAGCAGGAATTGGTTTCTTGTTTGTTGGTGATTTTAAATGTTGGCATCACAAAGCACAACTTTAAAGGGGTCAAGGCATGGTGAGCCTTTTTGTGGCTTTTATAATGATCCAAGAGTAGATTGAATATACAAAAAAAAAAATCGAAGCATGGAGGTTCCCCAACAAAAAAACGAATTAGTTTCTTTAAAAAACTGGTTTTATTCGTGCCATTGATGACATCATACGAGTCTCATTGTAACGTCACGATCAGATATCAAAGGTCCTTTCTCCCGGAAGTGATGCACTATCCACAAAGCAACAACAGCTCTCGTGATATCCGGAAATAAACACACATGAATCAAACGGAGAGTAAAAAGGATCAAGCAACACACAACTTTTACTTGTGTTATTTAAGAAAGCAAAACTTATTAAAAGAATATACTTAATTCCAGTGTGAACAGAAACCAAGCATCTGTATGACTCTGGCTCATAGAGGTACGGTTATATAACAGTGTTCCCTCCAAACGCCATTATAGCGTCTATCAATGTTGCTAGCTCTGTATTTGTTAGGGTTAGTGAAATTAGACTTGTAATTAATCCTCTAATATCTCTCAAATCTACGTTGACCGTCAGACAGCAACTTTGCATACGCTTCATGAATATGCAAATCACTAACCAATAGTTAATTAACAGGGGAGGGGTTACGAAGTTTGAGGAATGAAAATCTCAGCTCATTTCCAGAATAAGTCTGGGCTAGAAAATTAGAAGATTGAATGTAATTTTAATTTAAAATACAGACTTTATAAGTAGAATAATTAAATACAATTAGACTAATGTGAACAGCATAATATTGTAAATAACACAACATCACTGACCCTTTAATACCACAATTCTTAACCACACCCTAAAGATGTGTTATGGAGGTCGGATACATGTGTGAATATAACAAATATTTTAACACAAGTGAAACTACTTAAATTATCAATTATTATTTTATTATAACACAAAAGTTCAATAACTGCATTGTGCAATACATTACTGTTGCAACATTTGCAGCTAGTGATATTGAATCATGCGCTGCTGCTTTTTGAAGCAGAGGATGGGCATTGACACTGAGGTAACTTCATGCATGATGTAGCATCCCTCTCTACAGTGTAATATATGGCTTTTTCTCCATCATAAATTAGCTCGACACTTGTGCCCATTTGGTCCCAGATGTGACTGCTATCATTATCCTGCATCTGTTTATAAATGTTACATAATACACATATTTTCTTTCTTCAATGTGTGAAAATATTCTGGAGATTTGTTTTTTTTTCTAGCTTGTTTAAGAATAGCCTGTTTTTTTTCTCTCAGCAAAGGCGTACTGGTTTTAATTGGACAAAGAAAAAGCTGCTTACTTCTTTGCCTATTTTGATATTGCAGCGACAAGGGCGATAAATTGACTCACAATGATCTCAATCGGTCACAATGCACACCTTGAAGTTTGACTAAATCAGAAAAAGGAAAAAAACGTTGAAAAAGTTACTTTCTACAGCTTCCTTAAATGCAAATTCATTCATTCATCTTCATGTCGGCTTTATTCCCTTTCGGGGTCGCCACAGCGGAATGAACCGCTAACTCTCTGGCATATGTTTTACGCAGCGGATGCCCTTCCCTGCCGCAACCCATCGCTGGGAAACATTCACACACACATTCACACTTTAACACTATGGCCAATCGTTCTTACTCAATTCACTTATTCCGCATGTCTTTGGACTTGTGGGGAAACCGGAGCACCCACGCGATCACGGGGAGAACATGCAAACTCCACACAGAAATGCCACCTGCCCCAGCCGAGCCTAGAACCAGCAACCTTCTTGCTGTGAGACGACCGTGCTACCCACTGCGCCACCGTGACGCCTTTAAATGCAAATGAGATACCTTATTTGTTATTTTGAATTTCTTCACTCTGCTCACAAAACTTAACCCTGCCAGAAAAACGTAACCATTTTTAGCAAATGGTTGATCAGTTTGTAAGGAATAGCGACAAAAGCTGCTAAAAAATGTGGCATAGGACCCCAAGAAAATCAGCATGTTAGATGGTTATTTCAACTTATTAGAATCTGAAGAGTATTTTGAGCCTAATATTACTTTTAAACAGAATTTCTTTGGTTGTCTGGATGTTGGTCATTTATTACAGTAAATGTAAGACGACATCTTGTAAAACATCTGACAAGATACCTGGTTAACTTTGTTAGTTTCAAGATTTTGGAGCGATTCATGGTTGTTTGTCGTTGGTTTGGTACATGATGGCTTAACCTTTACATTTGAAGACTATCACTGGCTCACAAACTTAACGTAATTGTGTTAACTTGATCCTTGAGAAGCATCTGTCAATACAGCAACAGTTTCAGAAAGCATTTTATATCCTGACATTTGAACAATGCAGTATTAAACAGAAGGAAAAAAACTGTAATTTCTCATTTCATTCTAGTATTTTTGATTGCCTGAATGTTTTTTTTTTTTGGTTTGATGTTTGTGTTAAATATTTACAAGTACATTTCATTTACATCTATGCATTTAACAGATGCTTTTGTCCAAAGCGACTTACAGAAGGGGAAATCACCAGTGCCCCTAGGATGCTGGGATGCTGAGATGCTGGGGATTGATCCCAGGACCTCATACATGCAAAGCATACGGTCTACCCCTGAGCTACACCAAATAAAAATCAATAAAGCTGGACAAGTGTTGGCATTAACAGAATAGGAATTAACTGAAATAGTTTATATTGTTGTGGCCTCAGCACCTGGAACCACTGAATATATTACATTAACTGAATGACGTGTAAAAAACTTAACTGATGATTGGTCAGTTTTCTACAACTATACGTTTTTAATCACAAATCAAAACGTTTTCAACACTTCCGACGGTTGATTAACCTTTTCCTGTTAACATGTGTAAAAAAGACCAAAAGCTAACGGTAAACCTCGTGAAGCTTTTGCGGTTCTTACCATTGTAACGTTAACCTTCACAAACGGTTCTGTAGACATCGTTAGCTGTTGCTGTGTTACAAGCTGCCTGATCCTGGCTGAAATTAGCGATTCTGTCTACAACACCATTTTCTTGTCGACAAAATTGATGGCCGTTTTTTTGTTAAACTTCCACTCGAGTTTTCAAAGCACATGCCGTTCGGAAGTGACCCTGCCCCCCTGTAAAAGGTCCTCCCTCACACGCGAAGAGAAGCGTGGTCGACTTTAAACGTTTGGTAAATGCCTCCGCGACGGGGGGAACGTTTGCCAGGTTTTGTTTGATGCATTGCTTAAAAGTAACTCGTGGTTTGTAAAAGACACTTCTATGTTATTTAATCCAGCTCATGAAAGACGAATTAAGTGTTATTCTAATTTAAATGGTAGCTGTTATCGCTCACATTTAACGAGTACTCCGTTAAGGAACTAGTTTAACCGGATTCTGACCACGTGTCTCCTGCTATTGATGATCAGATACTTCCGGAAATACAACTACCATACGACTGAAACAGATCTCCATTTAGCGTCTTTGTTGAATCTTTAAATACATAATGTAATAAATAGTACTAGGAGAAAAATAACATGCATGGTGAGTTTAAATACCTGTTGCATGGTGTCGATGAATAGCAACTAGGAATACCTTAAGTAACGTTAATAGAGTTCCTCGTAAGCCATCCTTATTCGTTCTCCTTTAAGATGATGGATATTCATGCGAAATTGAATCGTGGAGATTACTGTCAGCTGTTTGCAAGGCAGAGGTGATCTTTTGCAAAGGAAATATGACATAAAATACAAAGAAGTGTCGCATTGGAATCAACTTGATAACGTCCATACAGTGTATTCCAAAATATTTGACACGTCGCTTCACTTCAACATGCAAATTTTCAAGAACCAGGAAGCCTTCGGAAAATACTCATGCCTATAAAAATGTACCGCTAAAAGGAGAATACATATTGTTTTTAGACAAAATTATATTTTTCTATTTTTAGTTTTCCCTCTGAGCACAATAGAAACAATTGCGTTCGCCTTTGTGTCTTATAAGTGGAATGGAATTAGATGTCATTTTAAAGACAAATCTAAGGAAAGACTGCCCTCTTGTGGTAAAGTCCGACACTTGAATTAGCACGAGTAATGTTCGCTAGCAATCCATTACTTCTTGTCTGAAATTAGGCAGCATCTTTCCGAAGAAGCAAAAAAAGGTGAAGATGTAAAAAGTGTGACTATGTACGGTGATGAACACAGAGGGTGGACCAACTGATGAACGGTCTCATGGTTGTTTTTTGTAAAGGTAAGTGACTGCCTTGGGCCACAAGATTGATGCGCCCCCTACCGGTTTTTACCATACATACCTTGAAATATGGAATTGCATTAAACTATTAAATTGATTGTTATTATACCCAATTGTCAAACAAGCATCATCAATTCTGCACATACATAAAATCAATATTTGAAATTAAATTACATGCCATTTTAGCATAAAAACCTAAAAATTCATAAAAATGTCAGAAGGTTTCCTGAGGCCCAATATTTGTATTCTTTAAATGCTGTTAGCCTGCCATTTTAACCCTTTAACTGCCAACGCAATATCTTCAATCACTGTATTTTATTTAATATATAAGTGTAAAATGTGTGTTTTATTTTTTTTTTCTTGTTTGTTTACAGGTTCAGAAAAAGAATGTAGATTTAAGTAAAATAAAGAGCTACGAAATATAAATATATATTTTTCATTTCTTGGTCTGTTAGTTAATGGATTAAACAAAATTTTTATCTAAAAAAAAATAACAAATTGTCTCCAAGTTGAAAGTTCCAAGACCCAGATATATTTATATATATTATTTTGTTTGTTTTTTAAGAAATAATTTAATTTAAACTAAATTATGGGTGTATTTGTTTGCCTTGGCCTCATAAAAATACTTCAAACACTCCAAAGTCCATTTTTTAATCGAAATTGTCACCTGAGGAAATTAGATATGTTCTAAATTTGTGATTATTAACTGCTTCTCAATAAAAAAATTAATCCAAAAGAATCAAAATAGCTCTAAATTTTACTGACATTTGGTCATAAGGCTTTAAGATCAAACTTAATCTCTTGAAAGTTAGTTGTGCTGCAGAGGCCCACCTACTACTAATGATAAAATAAAGTTATTTGTCCATGCACTAATCTGACAGTGGTTTTTCCAATATAAAGATTCCTATTCCCAGACTGGAGAGGGCGACAAACTGCAGCATTTGAGAGACTATTAGGAACGTGCCTTCATGATGGAGACGTCATGTGTTTGTAATGTGAAAAGCCAAAAAAGCTCAGCTTTTCAGTTCTTTGAAAAGTTCTAAAATACATATATATATAAAAAAGTTATACAATGCTTCAGTTCTAACTTGCTTTTAAACAGTTACTTGATTTTATAGTGATTTAATCATACAACTGTTTCAGCCATTTTAAATATTTTTATACATATATAACATTTATACAAACTTGAACAGGATGGACTATACTTTGACACAGCTAACATTTTATTTGTTATTTTATATAAATCATGTTGAGCTAAAATTAGACAGATGTGAAATAGCACTCAAGCCATAAGTTTTTGTATTTAGGAAATAATTATTGTAACATTAAAGGTAAATAGTTAAATACACAATCTTGGTGTCAAATGTTGGACCTAGATGTACACTGCTAAGGTGTTAAGTGCATTATTCGGGTTTAATTAACAGTAACAGAGTTGGACTAACATTATGTGATATGAATCAAGACCCCAATAAAAACATGGTGTTTATTTAAACTCTCATAATGTGATATCTCCTATGGTGTTCTTATAACTCACATATATATTCTTACATTTAACTCTTTGGAAGTGTTCATATAGGTCCAACATTTAACACTATTTTTGTAATTTGGCCATGTAGGTTATAGCTTCCCTTCTAAGGCTAATGAGTTTTCGTTACATAGAAAAGGAAAGAAATAAAGGCGATAAAAAGCGCTTATTTTCTGATGGCGATAGTGAACTCCTTATCTATTTGTTTCACACAAAGAAGAGAATGAGAAACAGCAAAGTACTACAAAAATGCTTTTAATTCTGAAAGTTCAAGAAAATAGTTGCATACAAATGCATAAGAGGGGAATAAAAAAACATATGTACAAAAATGGGTCCTGCCCCCTTTATACATCTGAAAAAGTACTACATAATTTACCTTCTGAATGAAAAAAAAATCTCCTTCACTTAAATACTGTCATAATTTAAACCAAATGACATTATACTCTACTATTCACATAACTGCTGTCCCAAAATAGGAATTGTCTTGGCAAAATAAAACTATCCTGTGGCAAATGGAAATAGTCTCTGTTTTTACATGTGCCTCTTCATGTGGAGAGCCAGGTGATCTGAGCGGGAAAACGCTCTCTCGCACAGGTGGCACTGGAACGGCCTGTGTCCGGTGTGCTTCCGGTAGTGACGCGTCAACTCGTCCGACCTGGCAAACTTCCATCCACAACCTTCCCAACTGCAGTGATACGGCTTCTCACCTGCCAACGCACGAAAGAGAATTTTAGTAATCGTTTCAGCGTTCCGATAAAGACATTTAATACACGAGTAAAAACGACATACCTGTGTGTGTGCGCATGTGCGCTTTGAGGTGGGAACTTTTCGTGTACGTTTTGCCGCAACCCGGGAATTCACAGCTGTGCGTCGCTGTCCGTTTTCGCGCCCAAGAGCGTCGGCCTCGTTTGGGCTTGCTGTCTTCGGGGTTTAAAAATCCTAGCAGCGGTGAGGATGGAGGTGTCAGCATTACACCCGGCATGGCTGGGAGATTTGCTCGCGGGGGTTCGCAGAACATGCTGTAGTGTCCGTGAAACTGTTGCTGCTGAGCGTACTGGGGCGGAAACGGCGCGCTGGTCATGTACTGCTGGGGTGCCGCGTCCGCGTGGTGCTGGACGCTCATCTCCGTCAGCATGCAGTCTTTCCTCCCTACAAAGTCTCGAGGCGCACCGTGTTGTACTTGATGCCTGTAATTGTGAGGCTGCATGACAGGCGGCGATTCATCCGCGAAATAATGACCCATGTAGTCGCTCACCATCATGCAGGGCTGCTCGTGGTTTTCAGTTTTTATTTTAACTCCCGAAGAGGAATTGGTCACGTGATGTTGGTTTCGCGAGTTGAGAGCTCTTAACTCGGTGTATTCCAAACAGTCTTCGTGTCCTTTTAAGGTATATTCGGGCGAGTCGCCGTGATAACTCATGTCCGGGGTAAACAGCTCGGCAACCAGGCTGTGAGCAGGAACGGGGCGCGCGGCGGTGAAGTTGTTGCTAGCGCAATAGGCGTTCTGTGTCGGGTTGCAACCGTCGCTGTCATACACCGTACTGCAGCTATCCGGAGACTCTGGGAGCGAGTAGGCCATCGGCGGATGCGCGGAGCTGTCACTCTCTGGTGTTACAGAGTTGGAGAGGATGAACTCGAGATCCAGAAACTTGGAAAGCTCGTCCTCGTCTTTGGTCAGAGGTTGCGACTCAACGATGCTGAACTCCACCTCGATCAGGGGCCTCGCGTCTTCGGGACTGCGTGTATCCACTTTCCATCGCTTAAAAAATCAGTTAGACGTATAAATATATGTATATAAACAAAGTACCTTAATGAAAATAAAATATACCGCATTCTCCATCAAAAAGACGCGTTTTAAACGTCGCTCTGACATCAAATAACTGCGTTAAACAATCCTCACATGCAGATAACATGCTATAAAACTCTTTACAAACTTCTTGAATTTGACGTTTAAACACAAGGTTTTTGTCGCAGAAAAACACGAGAAAGAACTGTCAGAAAAGTTAAAGGAATCATCACAAAACCAAATTTGAACTCACCTGAAGTATTTCAGACTGCTTCTCGTCCTCAACTGTGATGTTCGAAAAGGTGTTTATTGAAGGCAACATCGCATCTGCAAGAGCCATGTTGCAAATGTTATAAAGCTCGGTCGACGTTCACTCTCATTCAGCCTGACCAAAACAAAGCGTCTCTAATATGTTTAACTGGCTGCCTACCTGTCCCATTATAAGGAGGGTCTGAACGTATAGTGGGCGTGTTTTCGTGACGCCACAAGTTCCAGCCTATCAGGTTTTCGGAGTTTCATTAAGACGCCACAAAAATGTTGTCAGGTCTATTTTGTGGTCTTTAAGCTTTCCTTGTTAAATACTTAACTATACTTTTCCACTATAAAGTTCCCCTTAGAACAAAAAGAAATGTTTATGAAGGACTGACATTTTTGTTTTCTTAACATATATACATTACTGGATTCAAGACGGGAATATTTCATCACAAAATAACCAATTCTACTACCAATACTAAAAATGGCGTCCAAAAAGTCCTCTTTGTCATTCATTCTATATTTTCCGAACACAAAACACTAATGGTCTATATTTGAATATAAGTGCAGGAGGGGGCGCCAACAACTCCCGGGACCCACAAAAACGAGCGTTTATTGACTGATCAACTCTTTAAAATGCGTTAAAACAGCTGGAAACAAGCCCCAAATTTGCACAAAAAACAAACATACAAGGAAAATGTAGGCTCTTATAGAGACACATCTATAAGCCAATTAATTGCAAAATCATGCAGGTTTATTATTTTTTAAACGCGAATGTGTTCGTTAAAATAGCCCTAAAACTATGTCCGCATCAATGCAAGTTTCACCTTTTCGTTCTTATTAAAACTGACCTGATCTTACAGCCGTACCTGATATCGGCTAAGCTGAGAGAATTAATTGATCCGGATCGAATTCCATTAACATTTGAACAACCGGCTGAGAAATCTCGGAGCCATCGAAACAACGTGTTAATCTCAACGTTCAACAATACAACTACAAGTTACCTAATGATGTCCGAGTCAATAGAGCTCTCCTTCAGTTGATTAAAATGCTAATTAAAGGCTTAATGCTCTCGGGCTTGTGTTTGTAGAGACAAGGTATGCGATTTTGACCAAAATGACTGATGCCATTGGGGACTTTGTAATATCTGTCCTCCAAATTTAAGTTTCGATCTGAAAGAAGTTGTTTGAAGGATCGAAAGATACAACATTTCTGCCTTTGTGCGGCTGCTGCTGCTGAACTCTTAGCGGTCCCGGGATTGGCTAATGGCGCTATACTTGCTATCGTTATTTTTACCCGCTGACTCAGATTCCGGGAGACTTTTATTGTCTGGTGAGAGATGGATATGGACATGAGACAATTTCCTGGAATATAATGAAATCCCGTTTCCTCCGATCCAGCAAACACAGCTTGTTATTATTATTAATATTATTATTATTATGATTCGTTACTGTTGCAATAGGAGAAGCTGCAGGTCAACTTTGCTTCACATTCCCTCTCTTTTGTAGTTTTCTAAACACAATTAAAGAGATAGCAGAATGGCAGACAGGGAACCGTCTTCCCGGAGACATTCAGCTCTATTTACGAGATGCTAATTTGTCTGGAGAAATTATTTCAGCGTTCAGTTTAACTGACTCACGAGTGACGGATCAGAGAACCTTTTTTTGTTTGCGTTTTACGTTGCTTTTGATGAAAGGCAGAAAAACCTGACTGATGACTTTTCCTAACAACATGTATTAAATAACAAAATAAAAATTAACCTAAAGAATTGAATATTGTTTTTACATTTTCAAGAATAAACTAACATTTTATTTTATCTTAAAGCTTACATGAGACTTTACTAACAAATATAATTATTGCATTAAAATAAGAAGCTATACCAAGTTTCTTTCGGTCTAGATATTTTACTTTTTTGACTTTACATCAAGATAAAAGGATATAAGAAATCTATACGTATTATTAAAGAAGTAATTTGTCCTTGGTGTTTTAATGCGTTAAAGCCAATATTACCCCTTTTTTGAATAAACATCCAGGTAAAAATACAAAGTTTTAAGTAATAATGGCATTAGCATCAGAATATATAGGAATGTTGGCTTAAAAAAAAACAGCCTTGGCACAAAAATAAATACATCTGATTAAGTCATCCACTGACAAATTTTTTCTTTCTATCGCTCTCTCTTGCCAAAATAAATAAATGAGCTTCTTACACGAATCGTTTTTCTGATATATAAAACTTCTTCAAAAGAATTACAGCTCTAAAACAATTGGGATAATTTACCTGACAAAGAAATGTTCATGAAAATGTTTATGTTAGGAATGGAGTTAACGGCCTTTGGAACATTTATTAACAATGGATAAATGGAACAATTTTACTGATTAGCTGTCACAAACTGAAGCTGTCAGAGCAGCACTTGCTTTTTTCTGAAAACATTATTCTGAAAGTTTTTGAACAGCTACAGCATCAGATCTGAGGCTATTTAGTCTGTCGGATGCATGCAAGGCTTTCAGTTTGATTTGAGGAGATCAGATAAGCAAAATGTTGATTTTACGAAGGAACACAATCCCAGAGTCTCCACCCTCTCACTTATAACTTGTGAATGATACGTGAGCTTGCTCAAGTGTATATGTGTGATAACAAATGTTTACACTTCTCTGTTTACATCCATGCAAACTTAAATTAAGTTGTCGCTTTTGTTCTTTTCTGTCCCACATGTTTATTCACATTGAAAAAAAATGTGCAGAAAGACTGATACTTCTGCACTAAAAACTCCAACACATTACAGCCCAGCTCACTCAATCACTGCTATTTATAACGCTCATATTAAAGCAAAGAGGCAAGTTGTAGCAGCACTGAGCTTGGCTGCCCCAGGTCTCTTCATCACCTGATATAACTATTTAATTCCGAGTGTGTGTTGACTAATGCATGGATGAGTCATTCGCCCACACACCCAAATCAGTCCATAAAGTCTGTGATTTATTGCTACATGTTGTACAATTGTAAATCGAATTATTGCACGTTTGTTGTGCTGTAGATATTTGACTTTTTTTTTAATTTTACATCAAGCAAAAAAACAAAATTATAAGTAGTAGTCTGTGAGTATTCTTAAGGAATTCATTCATCCTTGATAACCATCAAGGTAAAAATGCATAATTTTGACTAATGATGACATTAACTGCACCAGAATGTCCAAGAATGTTGGCTTTTTTTTAAAATGTACAACTTTGACAAGAAATTTAAAAAGTATTTGAGCGTCTTATTAAGCCATCAGCAAGAAATCAGAACTGTATCTATTGAGCAATGGTCCTATCTTTTTTTCTTTGCTTTGTGGCTCAAGGCATAACCTCACAGCAACCATGCTGAAAGTGCAAATTCAGTTACATGTTTACATCAAAAGTGTAACCTTGTGGTTTGCAAAATATTCCACTATAATTTTTATATTTATAATTTTTTAAGTTTTTCAAACCGATCTGTGCCTTTCCCTTTCATTGTTCTGTTGTGTTTAAGTGCAGCTAATTACCTATCGCTCACCGACTCAACAAATTGGTATGGACATCGGCAAATATTTGGGTCCAGTGCAGCGACCACCATCAGAGTCATCCACTCGATCTTCCTGTGCTTGTCTAGCACACAGCGGTGACAAAAGCACGAGTCCTTTCACTTCCACTGGAGCATGCTAAAACCCCAAACCCATTCCAGGATCTCAGAAGAGACAATGTACAGGTGAGGACAAAACCTTGATCGACTCAAAGGTGGTCTGAACGGCCTTGAGGCTCAGAGGAATCCCACACACCAGAAGGTAAAGTCTAAATATACTACTAAATATTCTACTTGGACAAATCCATGAATTTGAATTTATTTTGATCTCATTGTTTCTAAGCAACTGTTAAACTGCTGCTGTGAAGTTGAGATGTTTCTTTTTTTTTATTAGAATCTTCAGTAAACCAGTCAATCAAAGAGGAAAAGTCCACTGCTCCTTTCAAACTAAAAAACTGTTTGAGAAGCAAAAGTTCCGAGGCCAATAACTAAAAAAAAACATTCTCAGGGTGATGAAGGATTTTAAAAACTGCCATCGAAAAATCATCCAAAACAGTATAATCTCCCATATTTCATTGCACATTATTCATCGAGACAGCAGCTCCATGTCTCTCATCTCCCCTGGAGGCCTCTTTGTCTCCAAGTGTAATTGCTCTTGCTGCTTTGGAGCAACTCTTGTCTGGGGACACAAAACTTGTCTCTGTGAACAACTGCATGTGTCTGGGGTCAATAGTCCACAAGCACAAACCTATACAACTCTATATGCTCCCACACGTCTGTTTGCTAAATCTCTCTCTCTCTCTTCTCTCTCTCTCTCTCTCTCTCTCTCTCCTCTCTCTTCTCTCTCTCCCTCTCTCTCTTCTCTCTCCTCTCTCTCTCTCTCTCTCTCTCTCTCTCTCTCTCTCTCTCGCTCTCTCTTTCTCTCTCTCGTCTCTTCTCTCTCTCTCTCTCTCTTTCTCTCTCTCTCGCTCTATAATTTTGGTACTTTCCAAACAAAACTCTCTGACACATCTATAGATTCTGTATGCACTCGCCTGAGTCAAGTGTATTGTAATTAAAGTAATTGTACATGTAATTTACATGCATTTTATCATCAGAGACAGGTAAATTACGCTCCCATTCAGCAAAATATGAAACAGAGAGTGAACTCATTAATAATATTTCTCTCCATTGTTATTCATCTGACGGTTGTTTCAAGAGCTCCATCAATTGAAGGGCTTTCTGCTTCTGAATTGAAATAGTTTAATTTGGACAACACATGTCTAAAAAAAGTAAAAGTAAAACGCAATCTTGAAAACATTCAGGGAATTTGTCACAAATGTTATACTTGTTGAGAGAATCTTTATAACATATTAACATTATAATAGAATATCTTTTCCCTGAATAAAAAAAACCTCTTGCTTAAAAAAAGAGGGCATTTGTTTCTCAAAAAACATTTAATGGGTAAATACAATGATGGTGAACTTTTTTTTTCCTTTAGTCTCAATGCATGATAAACAAGACTTCTAGTTTTTCTCTTAAGAAATTGTTGTTTTGAAGTTTGTTTGTTTTTGTAATTTTGCAAGAACATAACCAACAATACAGTGTTACAATGACAATGTGAGGTGGAAAAACACACACAAATTTGATTGAAAAAGTGGATGATGTTTTTTCAGCTAGCTGAAAGAATGGTCTCAATAGTTGTGTAAATGACTTTGAAGACCCTTTTATGGAGAGCCTTATCTTTTCCTATTTGAAAAAGAAGGTTCTGAAGTATTTGTGACTTCCATTTAGTTTGTATTAGCAGTCTAGTCAGAAGGGAAGCGAATGCCAGGGTATTAAGATCCTTTTTAACATTTACCGTGTCGTTGATAATCAATCTTTAAATCAATCAATTCAGAGAAAGATATTCAACTTTGCTTCGTTCAGTAGATGCTTCTCAAGTCTGCTTCAAATGTCAGTTTTTACACACCAGTTTGAGATTTTTTACACAATTTGCAGGGAAACCATGCTATTTTAGCTCACCTTTGTGGATGCACAACCAGCAAAAAGTAAAGAAATAATCTCTGATCAAACCATCACAAGCAGTTAAAACATGATGTATTTAAGAGCCTGACATCGATCAGCTCTGATTACTGCTCTCGCACTTTCTCTTTTAGTCACAGGTGAGGCTAAACAAGCTGCAGAATAGATGATAATATCACTCACTGGAAGAAAACAATGTTGTGTATTGTGTAACCAAAACATAGCATCAAGACCTCCAGGGTTTCAACCCAAGATGAGCTAGCCAGAGGACTGAGTGCATGTATGAAAAAGAGCTGCTATTGTGCGATGCATCTTGAGTTTCCTGTACAATGCGTACGGCACAGGCTCCGTAAGCTGACCCATCTGGGGCAGATGAAGTAGGTTTTATCTGTTAGCACCCTGGTGGTTTGATGAGAAAGAAAACAATATGTTTTCAGCGGTTTTTCACCAGTTAAAGAAAGTCATCTGCTCTAAATCCAATGACAATGCGTGACCTCAGAGAGTCAGTACGCTACATAACAGGGAATTATAGCACAGTGTGTCCTTTGGATAAACTTGCACCAAATTAAAGCAAAGAACAGAACACAAAGTGGTTTGTAGAACTTTGGTATTGTATTGCAATTATAAAACATATTTTAACATCAGAATAAATAAAGTCTGTCAACTTTAATTTCCACTTCAAGTTCATCTTATGCAGGAATACTTTTCATTAAATCGGTTTATTTGCATCTCTTCATTGAAAATAAATAAGAAAACATATCAAGAATAAAAGCAATTGAGTCATCAAATTATTGTGTATTATGTTTATCCTTTAGAACTCAAAGTGAAAATTGTCCATTTTTTTACGTGGCTTTCAAATTGTGC
Source organism: Danionella dracula (assembly GCA_900490495.1). Lineage (NCBI taxonomy): Eukaryota > Metazoa > Chordata > Actinopteri > Cypriniformes > Danionidae > Danionella > Danionella dracula. The sequence continues at coordinate 989,937 of UELW01000744.1, forward strand.
ATTGTGTGCCTGTAAACATGATCTAAATCAACAACACATCTTTCCTTTTTAAACTTTATATTAGTAGAAAATATCTGCTTCAGTGTTATAAAATGTACCAGTGTATCATTTGCATGCAGACCTTAAAGATGTTGTGGGAGTTGATATTCTGAACGGAAACAGGAAGACTACTTCTTTTGCTGCCAAATTTCAAAACGAAAAAAAAACTAAACAAAAGCACATTTGTTTTTCCATTATTTATTTTCAAACCATAAATGAAAAATGGAAAACCAAATTACAAGCACCCATCAAATTTTGGTTTTAAATTTTCCTTTTGGGGATGCATGGGCTTTCCCACCATCTGAAATCTCCACTCATTTATTAACACAACGCTTGAATTTTCCATAATTACTGGTTAAAACCAAGATAGGTGAAAGATTATGGCTTTTTCTTTTTTCAAAACAAATCATTTGAATCCCCTTGATGGTGTTAATGGAAGAACAAATATCACTAAAACAAAATAGAAGCATTCAAATTTTTTCAAACAACTTGAAAGGTTAAACATTTTTGTGTTTTAAAGCTAAAACTCTTAAGCTTATTCCTACACAAAAGGTCAATTTTAAAGAGTTTGTTTATTGTGGATTTTTTCTACAAAGATCACTAGAACTGTCTGCGTTTTAGATGCGACGGGTGTCAAAGAAAGAACAGAAGTGTTTATTTTGTAACGAAGAAAAATTTGCCCTGAAGATAAAATGTGAAAGGATCTAACTCTGAAACAATTTCCTTTGTAAATATTTGAACACCATCTCATGAAGCCAAACCAAAGCAGAAGAGACATACACCAAGTCCCTTTTATGTACGATGAAGAGCTTCTTGCACATGATTTGTGGAATCAGACTGCAAACACAGTCATTCACACCACTAATCACCTAATGAGATTAAAAAGATATTAATCAGAATTAGAAGGTTAATTAAGTAGAACTAATTATCTATAATCAGGGTGATAAGAGCATATTTCACCAAATATTTGAGGCAAATAGTTGCAATGGGATTTTAACACTTAGGTTAAGGCTAGTCAAGCTTGACTTACATGAAGATAAACAAATTACTCCTAAAAAGAAGTAAGCTTGCTCTGACTCATGAAACCTGAAGACACATCAATCAAGGACAATTGCACAATTATCAGTGATAGACTGAATTCTCCTCGACATCCCATATATTTCAGTTAAGCCTACTTGTTTTTTTCTGGCGACATTTAGACTATAACGTCCACTTAAACTCATTTTAAGCGCTCTACAGTGCTAACCTTGCTCTTGGGAAGCTGATATTTAGGAAAAGCCTTTCTCAGGTTAGCTTTTTGAGCCGTCCAGGGTGTTTCTGGCTTAAACAGGTGGAACAAGTCCAGAGCTGGCTGTTGGTTGCCAGATCTTTGAGCTGCTAATGACTATGAGAGGCTCCAGGGAGCCTGACGCCTGCCTCAGCCTCACCACAGGCCTGTTCACACCTGACCAGGCAAGACCGACACTACTCTCTCACATCATTTAGTCACGTCACACATGCAGAAACCAGACTTTTTAGAGAGGAACAAAAATTGTACGAAAAGCACATTCATACATTTAGTCAGTGAGGTAAAAACAAACATACAGTTTATGTCCAAACATACTGAATTTGAACATAAAATTGCCTTAAAACTATTGTTTATTAGGGCTGGTAACATGCATATCTAATATTGGAATACAAATTGGTCAATATTTGCACATAAAACTGGTTTTAACCCCCTGGGACTGTTTTCAATTTTCATCAAAAGAAAAATAATACAAGCAATTATTATTTGAAACATTTATATTACACACAAGGTTTGTGGGTCTCCTGGACCCAGGGCATGTAAAAGTGTGAAAATGGTAGATTTTTTACCTTTATTCTGTCTTCCCACACAAACACAAATCACACAAAAACATAAAATTTAAAATTTCAGTATAAAATTATATGATTGTGTGAATTAAAAGGCCCAAAATGCAATGAGTCTAGCAGGCCCGCCAACCCTGCCGAAGTAACAATAATCAGAACGCTACACTTGGTTTAAATGCTAAATGTTAAGAAGGTTAAAAAATTATAAATAAAGTATATCACTTGTTTCCTGTCTAAAGCAAATATCTTTTAAGTATTTTAACATAGAATGTTAATAATTGGGATTAAAAAAATCAATGGGTCCACCAGACCCGCAAACACGCAACTGCCTGAGTAACAATAATATAAACACCACACAAGGGTTAAAATGTTTTTGTGTTTGTTAAAATGTTTGTTAACGCTGGTAACCACTCTCAGCAACTTCACTGATATCAAGTATTGTTTTTTTTTTTTCCATTAAAGTCAAAAAGTTAATTAGTGTAGGGACACCCAATAACACATACAAGCATTTCAGTAAGTGACCTATGAAGAGTTATTTATTGATTCATTTTTGAAACCTAGACTATTTGCTATAGACTTTTTAAAAAGGCAGCCTCCAGCTGTTTTACAATATATTTTTTTTATGATGCAATAAGGTTTATGGAGCAATTACATGCTATTTTATGTAGCTTTAAATACATTTATTTAACAAAAATAGCAGTTTACACATTTTCCAAATAAGTTGTGCCTATGTTTGCTCATATTTAAAATAACTTGAATCTTTTTAAATATCCCGTTGTCAATCAAAGTGAACTACCTGAGGAACTACCTAAGTGAACTAGAAAAAGAGAAAGGAGTTCCCTGTTATGATCTTGAGCAGAATCAGACTGTGAGAACCTTATCTTAAAAGCTAGATCATTTTGTTTTATAATCCTAGCAATTAGAAAAGAATAAAGCAGCATCGAAAGCAAACCAATAGTCATTGTGCAAATGTAGAATAATTATGCACTTCAAGTGGGAGTTACTGTGAGACTGAATCATCACAATCTATTCAGGAAAATCTGTCAAGATAAACAAGGAAAGACTATGACCTCAAGACGCAGAGAGAGGTCTGAATGAGGCAGAAGTTTCAATGGCCAATGATCAGTGTTTAGTTCAGTGTGGGTGCTCAGGGTAATATATGAAGGCAGGCATGAGTTGAAGAGGAGCCCTCTCACGTGGCAGATCTTCCACAAACTGTCAGAGTGAAAGGGAGATCGAAAGAAGGAAATCATTATAAAAATACATTGCATGTGTTTCAAACACGTGACTTTGAAGGAAGAGGGAAGAAGGATTTCAACAGGTTAAGTGAATAAAAGAAAAATACCAGCTATGTCAACCACAACTTGTTCATTGTATAATAATACATTCCTTTTCAAGCTAAAAATATCCAAGATGTTTTGTTTTTATCAAGATACAGCATCAGAGTATATATATATATATATATATAATATATATATATATATATATATATATATAGATATATATATATCTAATCTATATATATATATATATATATATATATATTATACACACACCACACTATAATATATATATATATATATATATACACACACACCATATATATATATATATTATATATATATATATATATATATATATATACACACATATATATGTATGTATGTATGTATAAAACCACACCTGTTTTTTCATTGTTGGAAATAATTTAGCTAATATGACAAAAGCTCTATGGACAAATCAAACGGAGAAAGAGAGCAGATCAAGTGATCCTTTTTTCAGCACATTTAATCAGTGACCACTGTTAGCCTGCGATAGAGTCACAACTCCAACGGAAACCCAGCGGGGATGAGGAGATAACACCTTGCACATTCGCTGTGCTCTGCTGGACACGGGAATACACTCACACGTTGCTCTAAACAGCCTGAAAGTTAAGGACATTCTTCAACTTTCTGGTAAATAACCAACTCTTCACCTTACAGATGAACGGCAGTCATTAAACACGCAAAGCAGTTGAAGCTCGTCAGCAAAGAACCTGAATGGTTTCTGAGAGATAATCTAAGATGTGTTTTTATTAGTGTGGTTGGTATATCTTGTGCCATCAAACTGGTCATCTCAGCATGGGTTAAACACCCTTTTTATTGCTCCTAGGGTGCCCAGACTTGCGAAAGGCTGTTATCTGTTAAAGAACAGGGTTAGATCACGTCAGCTCAGCTCAGACAAGTCTTATCTACTGTGAGCCTCATATCCTGCCTGAAATACACTACTGCATGGAGCACAGGATCAATGGAAATAATTATTTGAATCTTTTTTTGTCAGCTCCTAAAATAATGATACTTTTTCAGCAGGTGAAAAAATTCATACCATCAAATTCCCTAGCTTAGAAAATGCTGAATTTACGACAAGAGGTTCAAACCTAAATCTTACAAAGAACACAGCACACACGGACCTCTTATGGGGGGTTGGGGTGACATGTCCCATGCCCCTTCAGTTTTTACTGGTCAAACTGCTCGTTATGTGAAGCGTGGAAAAGACAAGAGTGAGAACTAAACTTTGACACATGCCAAATTTAATTTCAGGATACTGGTAAGTTGTTAGCTTTTTAGATTTAGTTTTGCTTGAGTTGCATTAGCACAACCCTTACAATCACCTTTCCTTTTTTACATTTATTTGCGTTATTTCAATATCTAGCAACCCTAAAACTCACTTCTACGAGTTTTAGTGTATTATGAGACATTTCTTAAACTATTGTGCCACTAAATGTCATTTATACCGTTTATACGTTTTTTTTTTTGTTGAGGATTTACAACATTTTTTTCAAACTCTGGCAACCCTAACCACTTTTATGTTTTTGAGCGTTTGTGCAAATGTTTTGTCAAACCGAGGCAACCCTAACCATCATTTACTAAAAAAAAAATCATTTAGGAGTATTTTCTCAATCTCTAGCAATCCAAAGCAACTGTAAGAAACACATATCAAGTGAGCAAGTGAGACTTTTTAAGGCATAAAATTTGGGATTTTAAATGTTAGTCTTTTAAGACTTGTGGAAACCCTGTTTTAATAGCTAGCATTTGATTTACATTAACATTTAAATCTCTGTAATTAATAAAATTAGCTTGCAATTGGCACAATGTCTAAAAACATCTTTAAAAGCCAAAATGTAAGTTGCTCAAAGAAATGGATAACATTTCCTTATCAAATGTTTTCAAAAACCTTGTTTATTATTAATATTATTGTAGTGTCTAAACAAGAGGGTTACAAAAAAAATATCTGCTTTTTTCCCACAGACTGATTATAAGCGGTTACTCTTTGATCATGTGAAGAGTAAAGAAGTACTGTCTGACGACAGAGAGCAGGAGTCATGCCCAAATTTTTTTTTCTCCCCAGCATCCAGCAAATGACTTGTGACAGGCTCATGACACCAACAAAAACAAACAGAGAAGAGTGCCAGCATCCCAGTTTAGACCACACACACGCGCGCCTTGCATACAGCATCTTCCACCATCTTTCTAAATGGCGCCGCCACTGATAAGGATCGAGCAGGCCACATGAAGAGGAAAACCAACATCTAATTACACCATTACTGCTCCAGGTCATGATAAAGTTCTCAATCATAAACCTTCAGAGCCACTGGCAAAAACCGTTTTCTTTGGGTTTTCCCTAAATGTGGCAGAAGCTGGTGTCCTGCCTGACGCAGCAAACATCCGGTCAGGACTTTGAGAACCCTAAAAGCATTATTGTACATGCACCGTCTGTGTATTCAGTAACAATTACTGAGTATCAAAGAGAAGGAGAAAACTTTGATTGTTTGCATCAATAGAACATGACCAATATGTTCTGAAAACATTGAGAATATTTTCATAGTGTGAACGATTCTCTGATATTCTTTTAGATTTATCTGAGAGTGGCAGATTAATGGAGGGCGAACACTTTTGTAAATGCTCAAACGTCATTAAAGTTGTCTGTTGACTGATTATTCATGGCTTTCTCAGACCTGTTGACTCATTCTCAATCAACGTCATTCTCAATCAAACAGTCATCACAAAACATATCAAGTCATGTAAAAATCTCCTGTTGGATTATTGTTATTTTCAATTAAAAGTTTGCTTAACAAATCACATATTAATACACACATTTTCAAATCTTTATTATTTTACAGAAATCTATTTCTGAGTTAATATCATGAACAAAATTATTTCTAAAGTTAAGGTATATGGATTATTTATTCGTGCTGTTTTTAAGTTCTGAAAGACTAAGGTCTTAATTATGTGAGAAAACCTGCACGCCATTTGACAAAAATATTTCATTTAATGCCTAGGAAAAAATCTAAAAGGCATTGTCTGTACTGCTATGATTTTACTTTTAATGTGTTAATTAGAATGTGTTATAAAATAAGATGAAAGTAAAATATCAAGCTAAAATAACTGCTATATTATTCAGTATTGACATAAATGATAAGTTCAATAACTTAAAACAAATACCCTAAAAAAAATCCAAAAATCATAGATCCACAACCTTGTGTTTCCATGAAGTCAAATGTTTAATTATGCTCCAAATATAAATAAAGATTAAATTCCTTTGAAATCTTTTCCACTACTAAAAAGTGCATATAACTTGTAATGAAAGCTCACTAAGAACAGCAAACCACTTTTAAATCAAATCCTGAGACCTAACATTTAATTTTAACCCAATTAGATCCATACTGAAATATTTCATTATAGACAATAAAATAATTTTTACAAACCCATTGTTGGCTCTAAATAAAAGTATGCACAACATGTAAGGACAAATACCTCATGACATTGGAAATCTGCATTGCGTGCCAGGCAATCAAAACACATTAGCATAACTAAAAAGGTGCTGCCCTGCACATGTGATGACATAGACTGTAACATTTAGACTGATATTTCATCCACAATCTCCACTTACACTCCCAGTTCTAGACATATCCTTCCTCAACCTGGCTGCAGACAGCCTAGCCTGTATCCAGCGGCAGGGTGCTATAAAATCACTTGCTCTTCCCTGGAGAAGTTTCTCCAGGAAAACCTGTTCTAATGTCCTGCCAGAAGCCAAAAACTAGTGTTCTATATGATGTTTTCCCATGTGTCTGAAACCATAGAACACTTTACAAAAGGTAATTAAAAAGAGCAAAAGCATGCACACAGAAACTGTAATGCAAGTCGTCTCCTTTCAAGCCCATGTTTTGTATGTTCTGGTAAACAGATCTGTGCCGGCTTGGCTTAGAATAAGGAGGAGGAGGATATGAAGGCCAATTAAGGATGACTCCAGGGCAAAAGCAGGGGATCATGATTCATCTCACTATGTTAAAATTCACAGAAGTAAACCAGATACAGACACTGTACGCGAGAGAATGGGAGAGTACTGAAACCACTACAAAGTTATGACTAGTTGACAATTTATTTATTTGTATTCCCATGACGAACAAGAATATGAATATGTCTATATTTATGATGCATACTTCTACCTTAGTGTGAGGTCAGAGGTTATAGTTCTGTTTTCAATTAGCACCGCCGTTTGAAATGTTTGAACCTCACGTTAAGGCTTCGCAGAGCGTTCACACCGTGATTGGTCGAGGTGGTGCAGAGCAAGCGCTTTCGGTCTCTTTATTGACTTGTGCTTCATATTTTACACAGTGGTTTATGGAGTCACTTTGGCGATGGAGTAAATAACCTTCCTTTGTTATCTGGGTTATGTTTTGCTGACCAGTAATTAGTACAGTCATCAAGTCATGTTGTAATATGGATCAGAGCAAAGAAAGTGCTTCTACAGCAGCAGCGGATGTATGTATGAAGTTATTTTTAAATCATATGGGTGCGTTCAAGTCTTTGCAGAGAGCAGTTTGTAGGCTTGACTAACAACTATATATTGGCCTTTCCTACTCTAGAGCTCACTAATCTAGCTCTTGATGTGAAGAAATAAAAATGTTGCTCTCTTATGATCAGGTGCAAGGTAAATCTTCTTCTTTTTTTTTTACAAACAAAGGTACTGTAGCTACAGAGCTAGTGTTCATTTTAGCCATTTCGTGAGTACTCCCAGAGCTCAAATGGCCATGTTTATGACCCAAAAAATAACCAGAAGGTCAATATAAAACCTAACAATTGCAGTTTTAAAACACTTAGATAGAACAGTAAGTCATTTGTTCATTTACAAGCTCTCTTCTGGATTTTTATACATTTTATTGTGTTGTTAGTATGTTGACTTGTCCGGAAAGCTGGAGCTTGTCTTCATACTGATGCTTATAAACATGACCACATCACAGCTCTTCGGTCACTAGCTTGGAGTTCCATATCAGATTCAATGACTGGTACAGTGATTTCATGATAAGAAAGTTCATGATAAGAAAGGTCAAGCAAAGAATATTTTGCTTTGTGATACAAAACTAATTTCAAGATACGAAAAACACCCACGAGAAATACATATTCAGGTGGAAGACAACACTGGGCACCATGTGACTACTTTCAACGCGGCACCAAATGTTCTGCTCTTCTATCTGTCAGTTCCAGCCCTGACGTTGTGTGTCTGTGCGCAGTATCCTGCTCTCCTATTGGTCAGTTCCAGCCCTGACGTTGTGTGTCTGTGCGCAGTATCCTGCTCTCCTATTGGTCAGTTCCAGACCTGATGCTGTGTGTTTGTTGTCTGACGGTGCATGACATATTCCCAGAAAATCTCTCCCTGTCTTCTTGCTTGCTTTCAGTTTCGTAAATATATTCATGTTGCTTTTTTGGAAAAGCATATTTCTATGGCCGTGGCTCTCCTGCCATCCATTCTCGAGGCTACCACCTCACCCGACACTTTGCCACATCGCCTCAATCAAAAGGTAAGGGTTATTATTTTCATTTATTATATTCTGTTTTCATTGTTTTATTATTATTTATTAGATTTATAATGTGTACTTTTAAGGATTGAAAAATCCTATTTTATTTTTCTCAGATTTTCCATGTTATTTGATATTTTTTGTGTTGTTTTTATGTGGCTTGGAACGGATTAGGCATTTTACATGTAAAACTGGCTTTGCCATATGAAAAATTTAGCCTACGAAGGCCACCCCGTATTTCGTATCTTGAAATATCGCTGTATTTGTTTTAATCTTTGCACTCTGCCATCAGTATTTAGTAAAGGTCCCATGGTCAAGGAGTAATTGCAACTTTGGCCCACTTTTATTTTACTTGGTCACTGTTATTTTGCTGATTTTGATCATTTTATAGATTAGTAAGCTTTGTAATGAACTCTTCTATTTGTTTAAATTATGTACAATCTATTTTTGTTTAGGGTGCTATAGAAATACAGAATGATAGATATATTTAAAAATTTAAATATAACCTAATCTACTGCTTTAAAATGCAATGATTTGCTAAATGATTAGAATTCATTAAATAAGCTGCCATTTACATCACATACCAACAGTATTATGGCTCTAAAAGTCCTTATTAAACAAAAAAAATTATCTAAGACAATGAGTGTCAATTAAACTTGATACTATGAGGTTAAATAATTCAAATAGCATCAGAAGAAGAATTCTGCAACACTGCTAGCAAATCTAAACTATAATAATCTTATTTTTAGGACATTAGACCATTACATAAAGCTGAATGGAAGCTATGCTAAGCAGACCTGTGCTTTGCCTTTGACCACCTCTCTAAACAAGAGAGCAAAAAGAAAAGGGGTAATTTGTCTCATTGCCAGAAGGCAGTATCGCCTTGCTTCAGTTCTCCTCTGTCACCTCTGTCTCTCCCCGACAGGCGATTTCTATAAATACGGATTCACCCATCCCCCAATACTCCATCTTTCACACATTGTGTTCACTGTAACTGAAGCCTCTTCAACCTTTTTTTCTGTCTCTCTTTCACTCTCTTCACTTTTTTTCCTCCTTCAGTCAGTGCCATCGCCTGCTGTGATCTGCAGGGACTCCACATCAAACACCCTTTTAAAGGAGACGGGTCCAACGGAAGTGGAAAGAGCTGGACTTTGAAGACTTGGGGAACATTCCAGAAGGCCACGATCCATATTACGCCACTGATTCATCAGCGCTATCTATCTGACTCAAACTTCAAAAATAGAAATAAACTTAAATGATAAACTACTCCCAATGAGTAAAAGATTTCTCTGTCTATTATACTAATGCTAATTATTTATTTTTAAAGAAAGTATTTTATTTGTATAATATGTACATATTTGTAATTTGCTTCTGGAATAGCTCACATAAAATTACCAACTGAACTCACATGATCAAAGTATAATTAAGAGCAAATTGTAAATATTTTCATGATGTTGGATAGTTATTTTCTTTATCTATTGCTTTTAAAAAATAAAATCTGTATCTACTGTTTTAGATCTCTGTTTGCTAAACTTTAACTTGAATTTTTAATACATTTTAAAAAATAGTGATAATTGTTGTGCTTCTATTGGTTTAAAAGTCAGAAAAATTGGCCAACATGATCAAAATTGGTCAACATCTTCAGTTCCAAAAATTGGCCAACATCTTCCAACATGGATTTAAAAGTCATTTAAATAAACTGCAGCATAAACTAAAAACTGATTAACAAGTAGGAGCTGAAAGCTTGCAGTCTTAAAATTAACATTATATGAAAATAATTCATTTATTAAAGCTTGTACATGAGATTTTACAGGGTTTTCCGATTGTAAAAATCAGTAAACACGTGTGAACAAAATAAGAATGTGAATTAAAACCGCAAAATATAAAAGCATTTTCAGAACTCAAGCAGCACCTTTTCAAAGCATTGTCAAAGGAAATGGAATGAAAATAACCCACTCCAGTGCTAAATTATACAGCTTTTGGGATAGAAAACACTAGAGCAGTGGGGCGAGAGGAGCTCAAGTGTGTATCATTCAGCCTGGACTGCAGGGAATAATTAAAGATGCTTCATGCTTTGTATGTAAACACCTCTTATTAACAATTTAAAAGCATTTTTGTAATTATTTCCTTCAAACATGAGAGTTGCTTTATTTAGATGTCTCTTGCACAATAAAATCATCCCTAAAAAGGCATGATTACGCATAATGGCCGGCAGCTTCTCCACTGGGACCTCGTTGAGTCAAAGCATTTTGTCTCTAAAACATGGTTGTTTATAACGCAAAAACTGTGTGCTTTTCAAGGTTGTGATTATGTGACTTTGTGTAATTTAATTTAGCTTTAAAAGACTAAATTATTAACAACATTTATTGTAATATTGAATTGAATGGCTGCCCAAAGACAGAATCCTTATTTTTTTTTGTTGCATTTTTTTCTCACCCAAAAAATGTAATCATTCATATTTTTTTTTAAATGAATGTAAGTAAAAAATGAATAGATTCAGTGAATTTTTGTCTATCTAGTTTGCATCAAATGTTTCTTTATGTTTTGCACTTGTCATTACACTATCCAACACACACACACACACACACATATATATATACATACATATATACATATACATATACATGTATACATTCTTGTAGTAGTTTTACAATAAAAGAAAGAAGCATTTTAAAAGCTGCACAAAATTATAGATCAATAACCAGTTCAAATTGAAGAAAAAGTTATAAGGATTCAGTATACAGTAAAAAAGTATACAGGCTTCTTGAATTACAATTAAACACTTACTTGAGGTAAAAAGTCAGCAAGCAATAAAGAAGGTTTAGTTTAGTTTAAGTCATACTTAACATTGCAAAAGCAAACCTACAGTTAACATTCTAATTACATCATTTTTTGACTGCAAAAAGCTATAAGAAGCAGGGATATTTAAAGAAACACTATTATATGGTATAAAAAATGTTTAGAAATCAGGGACATTTCTTGGGACTGAGAAAATTGGGGTCTGAGTATAAACTCATATAGGGAAGTCTCTATAATAGAAATTATAGGGGACCCCTCCCAGAAAAATGTTTTATATGTATTACAATCACACTGGGGTGAATTGTCTGTAATAACTTAAAAATAAGCTAAAAAATCAGTGATATACATTTTTTTTCATAGAGTGTATACAGGCATTCTGTGCAAAGAATAATGTACAACTATGCTTCATAATGAATGAATTTCAGTGTTTTAGTAATAACACAAAAAAAATGTTTTACTGTTAACTTGATTAACCAAGTGCTTCATAATTGTTTAATTGCCACCAGATCCCGAATGTTCTTCATTCCTTATGAGATCAATTGAGCTTGTGTTTAATTGGTTATTGCGTATTTTGCGGCTAATTGTGGACACTTTAGCTCTATCTCTGCAAAAAGACGCACATAGGAACTCAGAAGTTTACAAACAAGTGAATTCACCATGTTTTTGCTCATGTGCTGTTAAAATAAAGAAGCAAAATATCATATTTCTGTAGGTGAGAAATCAGAAGTGTGGCACGGACACTGCATACACAAAGAGAGTGAGCAATGTATTTTTAACAATTAGATTAAACTGCTGATATTTGCTTAAAAAAACAGTTAAAAAAAATCTATTTGTAAAAATGACCTAGTATACCACACATCCACATTACGTTATGCTCCTTACGAGTTAAAATAAAGACACTAATTATAACGATTCTTAAAAAAAATTTACAAACTGACAAAACTCAATCAGACAAGGGGTTTCTGACAGCGCAAACAAACACAAACTAAACATGTTGATTTAGTGTTTATTCCCTGTAAGTGACGCTGATAGTTAAAAAAAGAACATGATGGAATAATCTCTTTGTGACACATCCAAGGTGTCAGGGGTACGAGGGAAAGTTAAAGGACTGAGCGCACTGCGCTGTGATATCTCTGTGAGCCAGCTACAGTCAGGACATTTGGAAACAGGAAGAGCCTGCTAGGTTTTCTGTGAAGTTATGGAACAGGTCATAACACTTTCCCATCTGGAGCTAAACCGAGAGCATCCACGGACCTGCACCTGGCAGAGGTCACCTCACCATCTCTCACATACACATACACTGAGCTCCAAAGAACAACAGTTGAAAATTCTACACATGCATGTCTTTTTAATAGATTGGCCATGAATGTTTGACAGCTGTGTGACTAAATAGACTTTTGTGACATTTTGAAGACTTCAAAAATAAAACATAAAATAATGACCAAAGGCTTTTTTGTGCATATATTTAGTTTAAAGCCATCAAATGCAACAAATACAGCATTGACTGTAATCTTTACATTTATGGCATTAAGAATTCAACCGTAGTGGAAAATAAATCATTTTCTCCTTTATCTCAGCATTCTCCTTTAAAATGAACGGCAAAAAAAGTAATTTTCATCTATTTGGTGAAATCCTACTCATGGGCTTTTAATCAAGGTTTAGTTGTACTTTTTAACTTGAACCCAAACTTATACGTCTTGAACATTTGTATAATTTTTTCCCCAAGTCATTCATAAACTGATAAATCCTTCTCTCAAAGTAAGGAGTACTTCAGTGTGTAACATAACTACTCAAAATACTAAACAAATGTCAAATGTAGTTCCAAGTATCTGGAAAGTTTCATGTCTTTATTGTTCAAAAGAAACAAAACTGTTATGCTTTGTTTTGTGGTTAACCTAAAATATGGCCAATAAGTATATGATTTCCAAGAAAGACTTGAATACTTTACATCAACATAAACAGTATTTTTCTCCTGCTGGGGACTGGGGTCCTTAAACATCTCTCTCTTCAACACCCTGAAGCAAAAAATGTATTCATGCTGCTATCCTGTGGGAAAGGAGGCTCCGAAGGCCTGGAGAAAATAACAGACTGCATCAGTAGATTCTTGGCGTGGCTCTCGTATAGCTGGAGAGATGAGAGTGGTGTGCCCAGGCTAGTCCAGACCATGACCCCCTGTAGAGCTGAGACAACCCAGCCCATGATGACGGTATGGGTTAAAAACCTCACAAGATTCTTAAAATCACCTGGAGCAAACCAGACATTCCATTCCCAACATCTCTTTATACATCAGGACTGTTTGTTTATCTGAACTGAGTATTTAAAATAAATACATTTCCAAAATCTTCAGAAGGAGATTTCAGGTTTATAATCAAATTTAATCAAGAAAAAAACAGAACAGCTATGTTAAATGGTTATTTTTTTATTTAAGTGCAACTCGAGAGGTTAGTCAAAAGCTAAAAAAGAGACCTAATCCAACTTGTATTCTATTAATAAGGTGCTTTTAAAAACAATGGATTATACTTAAAGACTGAACCCTTATACAAGGTAATTCAAAAATAATGCAACAACTTTTAAAATCTGAATTTTAATCAAAGAAACATAACGGAACCTTGGGAAATTAATCAATGTGAAGAGTACTTAAACTTCAGAACCTCCTTAAATTGCCGTCAGAAAGAGTTTAGCTCACCTTCTCTTCTTTGCAGAGTTCTTGTTTTTCAAAGTCGTGGTATTCTTTTTGAATCACCCTGTATTTCCTAATCATCAATTTTTTTTTTCATTTTGCTTAAGCAATGAAACATTGAAACTTTTAAACTGAGAAATTGAAAATTTTAACTGAGATTAAAAAAAGTATTTTTTATACTTAAATTTAAAAGCACAGACATGTGATCTGCCTGTAGAAATCTACATATAATTGTAAATGAAAAAAAAAACCTGAAACTATTTTCTTTCGGCCTCAATTTTTTGGCATAAAATTTAGAACCAAGTCATTTAAATAATATCTCTTCAGCATTTTTTGTTTTTATCATTTCCAGCTATGGAATGCTGTTGGATGGGGAGCTATAGAAGCCAGAAGGATCAAAGGGGACACCAAAAGTCCTCTTTGGGTTTCACAGTTTAATCCTGACTCTCTGTGACAAACAAAATGAGGTAGGTGACCATCGCAACCTTCAAACAATGCCTTTATCCCTCATCTCTTGCTTTGCCTCCTCCCTAGTGAAAGGTATCTGAACTATCAAATAATTAGCCTCAGTTTATTAGCCATCGATGCAGTATCTTTAGAGCTGAATGGCGATTGGCAAAAATAGATTACCATCTTCTGTACATTTGTTTGTTTCTTAAATAGGTCTGTACAGTACAAGTGCATAAGTGTGTGTCTCATCAAAAGTGCAACATTAGAAAAAATTTAAGGATTGTTCAACAAATTCTAAATAACAAAAATGCCTAAAAACCGATCAAATATACTGTAACGGGACAGATCTGATCAATTATAGACAATCTTATTGTCGCAGAACAAGAAAATTTAACACAGAGCATTGGGGTGGCTAAAACTCACCTGTCTCACAGCTCTTCAGGCCGTCCCGCAATCTGAGGCTCATGAGGAGCTTCCCGCCTCTCCCGGCAGGGCTTCTGTCAGTCAGCACAGGCCCCCTGCAGCCTCCAGACCTGCCAGGACACAGCAGCGAGAGCACACAGGTGAGTGTCGGAGGAAGCCTCTCTGCAAGGGGCCTTGGGTTTAACACTGGCTAATGTTCTCAAAGGTAGAATGCTAGATAGATGATGCCAATACCTTTTTGAGATGAATCATACTTAACGTTAATCAAAGATCATTTGTGTAAATCATTTATTATCTAATACTTTTATTGCAGGCGTAGTAAACAATATGACGTGCATCTATTTGGGCAATTACAAGATTTTGATGAAGTAATAATAACGCTGCTGAATGTGTACAGTTGTGTATTTGAAGTGTGTTTTGGATGCAACAGCATTTAAACAGTTAGCACACATCAACGGTTTGATGTTGTCTAGTAAATGAGCCTGAACTGTTGGAGAGTTTATTTGTTTAAGTCTACATCATTATCGTAAGCTTTGTCGGTAATAATACTGTAAAAACAACTTGGAAAGTGTACATACATACCCCCAGGAGTAGCATTGTATTCTTTGATGCTGATTCAATAAATCGTGAGGACAAAAAAAAGAAACCTCACAAGTGAGTAAATGGCCATCAGCAACGATAACCACACTTCTGAACTCATTTGACCCTAAGCAGATTTGTGCTCACCAAACAAATTCTATTTCGAAATCTTTCAAGGATCACAATCTGATGTGTGAGTGTGCCGACAAACACATTATGGGCGGATGTGTATTGTGAATGAGACTAATCACAAGTCCAAGCAGAACCCACCTAAGCCTGAGGAAGAGAGCAGAGGAGCTGTTAGAACTCAATGGGGTGTCACTACCTGGACCATTAGTCATCGAACAATGGGAGCATTTATAAACACTGCAAGAAGAAAAGAGACTAGACTAATTACTTATGCTGCACAGGCTATCATTCTCCACAAAAGAGAGAAATATTTCAGAAAAGAAACATAAATGAATTGTACAATTTGTTTTTAGAATAGTGAGATAAACTTGAATATTTAGTACATATTTTTAAAATATTACATTTTATATTATTATGTTCAGACTGCAGCTAAAAGTGACCCACTCAAAGAGACCATATGTGCGCTGTATGTGGTATTTCCAGGACAAGTCTGAATAGCTCAGTTTTAACTGTCAATTCTGACCCCAGTCGCATTCATATGTGCTCTGATTTTTTGCCTTGCAACCTCAGTCTGAACAGCCAGGTTGTATTTGTATCATCATATCAAATCAGGCTTTGTATCATCGACTCAAACACAACTCAGACATGAGGCACTGAGGAAGACGTTCTTATACTGAAATAGTTACAGGAAAAGCTCATTTAAAGCTAATTTAAAGCTAAAGTTAAAGTATTCGTTCACTTTTAACTCCACTTCCAGGAATACACTGTACAGTATTTTCAATCTCAAAAAGTTGTCCCACAAAGCCCCCAAGCCTGAGAGCAGGCGCTTCAGTGTTCATCTGTTATCAGTACATTCTGGGGGATGTAGTTTCCTCTTCTGCGCATACGTGTCACATTGGAGCCGTATTTTGTTCAAACAAAAGAAGGATAGCAGGCGCATGTTGTTTGTAATATAAGAAAAACTTCAGATAAGTAAAAATTTTAAATAAATCTAAATTTACTTTTATAATATGTTTAAAAAGGAAAAATAAAAAATATATACATTTTAGTACGTGTTCTGAAAAAAAGATATGAAGGATGAAGCTTACTTCCCTGACTTTAGTTTAATAATTCTTCGAGTAAATATTAAAAACATAAAATCATTTGCAGCGTTTAACTTCATTAAACATGGTTAAATTCAGAGAACAGTCTACAGGCACTGCAGCCTCACATTATTCTTCTAATGATAAAAGATTGATTTTGAAAAATAAAAACTACTAAACAAAAAAAATCTAAAAACACTCCTGATACAAAAGTAGTAACTTGGCCGATGAATGAACTTGCTCTAGATAAATCCAGTGAGAGTGATTTAAAGCCTTTAAGAAAGCAAACACTGTTGAGAGTGGAACCACTGGTTTGTACAGGAGCCATACTAATCATTCATCAAATGCAGACCGATGCAAACACATCGAGCATCTGTTAGAGGAATTCTATTAGGTCTCACTGGAATACAGTTTTCCCATAACACAGAGGTGTGGTTTTTGCTCTTCTAGATCAGCTAGTTTAGGGCTTAGTCCAACTGTAACACTGTCAAAACAAAGATGTTGATGTGCATATTTAAGATGAATGCAGACAATTACTGCACAGAAATTCCCATCATAATACTGTATTCTATTATTGGATCATCTTGTGAAGAGCTTGCTCGTGATTTCAGAGAGAGAGGCAGGACAGGAGGTCAGTGGGTATCATGTCACCTTTATGACTGGTACCTGGTGGGATTGTCCAGGAATCCAGCAGGCAGGGCGAGGTTGCCCACAGAGGAATGTTGTTGCTGTTTTAAGTGACTATTACTACCTGCTGGTTTTCTTTCAGTCGGGCCTCTATTGCCTGGGGATTCGATTGGATTGGAGCTGTAAAGTCTTGTGTTCCATGGGGCTGGACCCAAGGGGAAATTGATGGGAGGCAGGACCCTCATTCAGGCCCGGTGGGGGGCTACAATCGCAGGCCTGCCCTAGCCTTTGGGCTGCCCTGGTACCGGCTGCAGAGGCCTCAGCTATCCTTGTTTCAGAGACCTGGTGCCAACGTAGGGACCACCAGCTCCATGCAGTATGAATTGCAGAATGTTGTTATAGTCTTAACAAAGCCTTTGATTCAGAAAGGTGGCCGAAAGATTTTTTTGTAATATTTTTTTATCGTAAAATAAGTGTAAACTATTTGCTAGATTGCATTGATATTTTTATAAGATTTTATTTTTGTGTTGCAAAGCTAACTTGTTTCTCATTGTTATTTTATTTTGATTTTTTTTCCACACATCTCCAAAAACATTTCTATTACAGATTTTGGAAAATGGTTAGCATTTTAAAGATGTTTGTGTTTATTTCTTTATTTACAAATAAATCGCAAGTGAAATTTAAAGTTAACATGAATATATAGGTATTTTACAATATAGATATTTAGACTGATAGCTATAAGAATAACACATTTTATTAATAATTGTCTATATGTTTGTTATAAAATTAACTCTAAACCGATTACGGAATGGTCCATTATACATCACATAAGTCTAGTTTTGAATATAATCATCCATTTATTATTGCTTTTTGACCATTTTGTATTGCATTTCTACATTTTCAGGGCTGCTGCATTTCGAGAGGAAAAGCTGGGGTCTTTTTCTTCTCAGAGGTGGAGCTCTAAGCTGCTCCAGATAGAAGAACCTGCACTCCACAGTTCCAGAGCTTTGATAGTCAGCTCTTCACATCCAGTCTGTCCCCTAAAGGTCTGGCCACATTGGGGAAATTATAATCACTGGCGTCTTTGCATTCCTGAACAACACACAAAGTGCTGAAGGAGTATGTGAGAAACTGACATTCCCCATCTGTAGATAATTTCAAAATGGGGCAAGACAAGAGTGCACACCACTCATGGGATTTTTGAAAGAGTGAAAGTGAAATGTGCCAATAATAAAAGCATTATTAGTAGCAGCTATTTGCTTTGAACTGAAACTCTGTAATGTTCCTCTTTGCTCTCAACTTTTTCGGAATTAAACAGTCAAAAAATTTATTTTTCACCCAAATAAAATGACTTATTGGTTGAGAAACAACTTTTATTCCCCTCTGTTCTCTGAGCTCGGCATCTTAAGGGCCATACATGGGTCTTTTAAGTCAAAGTGTTGTATTAAGGTATAAATGTTGCACTCCTCATTCCAAAAATATAAAAAGATATGATCTTACAACTCTCTTTCTTCAAATGACGCAACCGTAACTAAAAAGCTGAAAGCTTTTGAACATTTCTGCAGTTATTAATATGCCAAAACTGGGATATTTGTTGTCCCCGTCAATTCCTCTGTGCAGCATTGACAGGAAAAGCAGCCCCTTATGCTTCAGGAATCTTGGAGGGATTCTGGATGAACACATTATTAATAACACCATGTTATTAATACCACTTTTAAACAGATTTAAGTAATGACTCGACATGACTTGGTTTCTACACCTCTTTATTTGCATTTCTCAGAATCATAAGATCACATTTAATACTTAAGACCATTAAGAATCAAATGTAATGTTTTTTTCATAATAAAGAGTATGCTTCAAATTAATTGTTAAAAAGAATTGTTTAAGATGTTAAGCACTTATGAGTGTTCACCAACATTTTTGTTAAACTCTGGCATAACTTGGCATACCCTATGAATGACAACTTTTAGTGTATATAAGCCTTTTCTCCAACTATGACACAGCCAAATGTTTTTTTTTAATCTCAGGGAACACAAAACGGAGCAATCATGCAACGGAGGAAAGAGTCCTCTATGCTGTATATGTTGTGACTTAATGCTCAAATGAAAACATTTTAATGTAGAAACGTAAAAAACTCGCTGAAAAGTACCAAAGGCTGCTCGAGTGTTTTTCTTTGTGGCGAATTGGTGAGCTCAGCAACTGACCAAAAAGCAATCTACAGGATACACCATGACTTTCTTTACCATCAGATAAAAAAAATATCGCTTTGGCTCGACTCAGCTCACTTTTTGGAACATCATCTCAATGGCTACAAAACAAACATACCTATACCAGGTCCAGAACACCCTGTAAAAGACCCCCAAATGAATCAGTGCGAGTTGAGTTGTACCATTGGAAAAGCTGCACAAGGCAATGCGTCTTTGAGAAAAGGAAGTTAGCCAACTTTTCAGTTCTTCCCTCATCACTCTTAACTGGCTTTCCAACAGGGCTCATATTAAGTTTAAATCGCTTATGCCTGCTTATAAAATCATTACATTCCTAAATGTACTTCCCAAGCACGTGTTTAGTGTAGGAACACCATCTCAACCACTTCTTTATCTGTCTTATGACCTGAGATGGCCTCTACAGTATTTAAACTACTTGAGATAGTTTTGATAAGAATTGTCTTATTGTCGTTTCCTCTATAATAATAATTTTAGTTTGCAGCATCCGCTGAATGCAATATGTATGTAATGTATGTAAAATGCTTTCAAACTCAACGTTTACTTTGTCAGAGACAGAAAACAAGGTTACATCACTTCTGTGGAGGGATATTTTTTTTCATATTAAATCAAGACTATCGACAACATCAGAAACGGTCACATTCATTTCAGTCTCAAATACCATTTTTATGAGCATCTCAACTTTCTCATGGGATTAATTTACACTACAATCGGTTCTCTGAAAAGTTAAAAAGTTCAAGCAAGGCTCACAATCAACAGCATATCATGAGGTTTGTACACCCAGTGTTTAATCAGTCACTTCTAAGAGATTGCATGAGAAAACGATTGAACTGTGTGACAGTCTGTGTGACACAAACTAAACTCTTCAGCACCTTTCTGCTGCTTCCTCTGTTTTCACAGGTGTTTCAAGCGGAAGTGAGCACTTTAGACTATGCAACCCGAGCAAAGAGCTGGACATCAGACGTCATCACCTGTCCAGGGTTATGTTCTCTCTAAAAGGGCACAGACTACACCACCACCCAGATTTCTGCAGCCCAACCAGAAGATTCATTTTTCTGTCTCGAGGGGATCACTAAGGAAACTGATTCAGCTCAGAAGCTGAAGGTTCTGCAAGGTGCTCTAGGCAGCAGATACACAGAGAATTTCCTCCCTCAACACTTTAATGGCACATACCCACTAGAATGATTTGGATTGTCTCGGGTAAAATTCAGGAAATTATTATAAAATTCAGCAGATCTTTTAACACTTCATTTCATCCTGATTTTGATTAAGGTATTTCAAAATTTATTTTCTGTAATGGTTTAAGCACCATCACCTTTGTTGGTGATAAATAAAAGCATTTTTTACACATAAATTGGATGTTTATTGAATGACTAAACATTGCCATTTTCACAAAAATATGAAGCAGAAAAATGTTTTTTTTTCAAAGCCACACCAAAACAGTCTCTTGAACGACACTGAAAATAAGTTAGTGAAAACAAAATTCACTATTGAAAAAACAGCAAAATAAAATGAGATAATGTTACATGAACAATGTTAAATTTTAACAATATGAAATCACCAATACAATAAGCAAGAACATTTAGTTTATATTACAATGACTTACCTATAAATACATTTTAGATTAATACATTTATACAAATTAAGTTTAAATTAAAAGCACCTGGATGGTTTTCAACTCTGAATAATTAATCAAATTTGAATAAACCACATTTAAATTTTATTTTAGTTACAAAACAAAACATCTCCTTTGTTTCACCGTCCTACCAAAGCCGTAAAATACTTGAGCTCAATAAACTGGGAAGAATTTGGGATGATTAAATGGGGCGTCATGTCATAAAAGCTCCTCATCAACAGAAAAAGCCCCTCTTCAGACTGTCAGAACCAACACGGAGCAGTTGAAAAGCTATGAGTATTTCCAGAAGAATGAAAGCCAGAGTTGACAAAGGAAAGACGTCCCTGAAGGCATGAGCAAAGCAGCCCGAGAGGACATGATAAAGATCTGGTCTGGCCTGGCTTGGACACTGCCACTGACGCTCCAGGGCAAGAGACCGGAGGATGAGAAAATATGTGGCATCAGATAAACTCGTCTCTCTTGTTCCTCCACATTACTTGAGCACAAGCACTGCAGGAATCTCAAGCTTTGGGGATCACTGCAGCCTGCCTGTTTGCGAGATCTATTCCTTCTTTCTAAACCTCATCCTTGACAGCAAACAACCAGATATCCTCACTGTGTAACCACAAAATAGAACATTTCACGTTACTTTTTCATGCTTTTTAAATAAAATATTAACTAGCAACAGAATTAAAGAAATGCGACTATATATTTAATTGGGTAGTCGAATGGTATTCAATTAAACTGACACAAATT
Organism: Danionella dracula; assembly: GCA_900490495.1. NCBI lineage: Eukaryota > Metazoa > Chordata > Actinopteri > Cypriniformes > Danionidae > Danionella > Danionella dracula. The sequence goes on from UELW01000744.1 coordinate 1,012,021, forward strand.
AACGTAACATGTAAAAATCAACTGAACTTCTGAAAACCAATTTGGAAAGCAATTTTAAAGTTTTATATTTGGTACAATTTACTTTTTGTTTAAATTTCATTGATATGAATTGAATTGAGTTTACTAAAGTTTCCTGAGTGATAAATTTGTTTTTCCGTAGTTGTCATCATAGGTAAATCGATTATCTAATTATGTTCTAAATCTCACTAAAAATGCTGTATTGAACAGCGAACTCACAGTCAGGACACTAATTTGCTTCATCGGGGGTGCCCGAAACCCTCCCTTTGTGGTGACCCAGCATTAGGGTCTGATGCAAGAGCAGGATTTCTGCAAGTTGAGAACTGTTTTTACTACCTGTTCTATGATGTGGATGAAAGCTTGGACCCCTGCTGAGACGGTGTGATTCTGATCTCTAACTCACACTTTACTTGCTGTAATTACAGAGAAGAAGCTGCATTTGGTGATTATCCTTGATTGGAACCTCCATCCTTTCTTTGACATCTCTCGAGAGTTGTTGCTTCATTATACTAACTCATTCCCTGCTGAAACAATATCTACAGTACATCTCAACCTCCCCATAATTCATGGGATTCAAGATTTTTTATATAAACAGGAAAAAATTTAACAAAGTTGTTTATAAGGCCATTTAGCTTTTCCAACTTAAAAATGTATTTGTGGCAATAACTTACAAGTTCTTGCCACATTAAAAATGTATTTGTGGCAATAACTTACAAGTTCTTGCCACATGGCTAGGCTGATTGTAAACATCAATCAGTATAGTTTATAAATATGTAAAATGTATTTTGTGAAAATGTAGTTATTTCTTATCACAAATTCTGCTGTTTAACAACAAAAACTAAAACTATGTAAAGTTGGTCTGACAGTATGTCAAAACTGAAAACAATTTACTGACTCAACTTACAACTACTAAGCAAAAAAAATCCACAGACAGGTTTTATTTGGGTTAATGTATCACTCTCACAGTTTAACTATCAATTTTTTTGATAGTTTGACAGTCTTGGATGTCTGACTGGCACAAGCAAGGTTGTCTAATCACCAAAGACGGAAACGTGTAATTGAACTGTATTTTAGTAAGAAATGCAAGCTTTACCTTTTCCACCTTTTCTGACACTGAAGAAGATGATAACAGCTAACAGATATACGTTGACATAATGACACATCTCTATCATTGACTGAACATATTTGTTTTAATCCAGTCAACAGCCACTGACAATGTGATCTGCATTACAACATTATAAATCAGGCAATAACTCAAAAAACAAAGAAAACTAAAAATCATGAACTGACTAAATTGTCTTTGATTAAAAATTAAGCCAACTAACTTTTTATGCTTAGTAAACATTACATTTATTGGGTTTTTATAGTTAAGGTCAAAAACTAACAACATATTTTTTTACAACAAACCATTATTTGAAATTAAACTATTTTCAGACTTTACAATATTCAAATTTTCAATTGCTGGCTTAAATGCCTGAACAATTGTTTATGTTGGACCAAGCACAATGAAAGAGACTGTCACGAGTCATGATGCGCTCAGATATTTAAAGGTGTATGTGCTGAAATAGGAAGGCGAGGAAATGAGGTAACGTATAGAATCTGAGGACTGTTGATGGTTTGATGAGGACTAAAGGTCTAGCATTCTACGCAAAAGGAGACCTTTCCAATCCTTTACAGCTGTGCAGTACTCCAGCCTCTCCCACTCTCTGCACTTTTCTTGTTCAGCAAAAGCTTCTTTATATAAGCGGTGAAACTCTATGTTGCTTAGTGACAAAAAAAGATATTTATTCTACAAACTAAGTCAGAACCAACTGTAACTGAAATGCTTCGGAAAAATTAAGAAATAAAGTGTACATCGAAATTTAAAATTGACCTGGAGCAGCATTTTATTTTTTGTTACATGTCTCATGCGGCATGTAGGTATACTGAACAGAAACCGTACGACAGAACAAATAAGACTTTCAAAGGCTATTACAGTTAAAAGCTTATTTGACGGTTTCCTGGTACATTTCAGATTCCATCATCCCGTTTGAAACCTCTTAAAGTTTGGGGATTTCTTCTAGATGTTTTCCATGTTATTTTCCATTAAGAAAATTGGAGCATTTAGCAGTTAGCCGCCTACCTTCCCATTTCCCACCTTTCACACTCTGCCTATTCAGATCAAACAGTCCTGGATATGGGAGAAATGGGAGAATGGTGAAGGGGAAACCCCCAGCATCTCTGTATCCCCTGCATGGAGCCTTGAAAGCGGCAGTAAGGGGCACAGAGGCGCAGGCCATGACCACTGCTGCAGGACTGCGTAGGCCTGAGTTAAAGATCTGGAAGTTAATTGATGGAGACGAGGCTCACGGAAGTCGACTGCTTCCCCTAGCGGACACAGAGGAAGCACTGCATGGCCCATGCCTATTAAATACAATTAAAGTCAGCCTGAATATGGGCCAGACTGGCTCCTGTTGAATGTTTCGGTTTGCATGGGAACATTCCAGCGGTTGTCATAGACCTAACGTCTTACAAATAAAAGGAAAATATAAGCAAGAAACAAAAATTGTTAGGGCCAAAGAAAACTAATTATGGAAATGTGAGCTTGCAAAGATATTTTGACAGAATGTATTTGGGACCATTACATTACCATAGTGCAAGCAATTCAACCAGAAGATCTGTAAGATACTTTTACTTTATTGGTTATGCCTTTATTTGCCAAATAATGTTTTATACAGAATAAAGGACAATATATATATACACAAATTAAAGGTTTCTAGTTCAATGTGGATAATTTTAGTAGAGTTTGAATGTTCTCCCATTGCTGTCTTTACATGGATTTCTTCAGGGCACAAAAAAATGTTAACGCAAATTTAAATCTTGCCCTGCAATGGACACACAACCTACTCCCCTATTTACAAGGTTATATGAAGACTAACTAAAAGATTTATTTTCATAAAACAAAAAAACAGGATATTTAAAAAAAATTACTAAAATCTTAATTTAAATGATTGGAGTCCCTTTTTAATCAAAATGAGGAATGCAGTTCATTGTCCTTACATGAATTCACATCACAATTAATAAGATTCATGATGTGGGAACCTCAACACAAGCTAAACATTGTGAATTAATGGGTGGAATTTAAACAATGAGTCAGTGTCATTTCAGGCTCAGTCAAGCCGTCAGTGAGCTGTCCATACGATCAACCAACAAATCATCCGAGTGAAATATCCCACTGACAGCAAAAACAACAAAAAATAAAGACATATTTAAAGACACAGTGCAAACGCTGTTTTCAGAAGCATCAACTAAACATAAAATAATCAACAAACATGGGGAAGCAGTGAAAGGCTCACCAAAGCTAGCAGCATTCCAGCTGTTCAAAGTGGATAAGAACTTCTGTACTTATGAGTCACCCACTGCTTTGTCATTGTCCTCAAATGAACTCTAAATGCAAAAACCCACATTAAACATTTTAAATGTTCTTTGAAATACAAGTATTGGAGATGTTTTTGTAGAAATTATGAAAGAAATCCCATGCAATTTAAAATGTAAAGAGTTAGCAGATTCAACACTTTTGCTTTGCGAGAGAAACATTTGTTAGAAGTAACAGATAAAGATAAAGGTACAAAAACAGAGAGGGAAAAAAAACAGTTGTTTGATCTGGCAGTAGACCTGGAAACTTCCCTTAACCACACACATGTGGCTCATGTCCTGTCAACACAAGCACACACTTACATGCTCCATACATGTCAGTCTGCCCTGACAGTTTAATCCATGAGAATAGAAATGATGAGCCGTTAAGAGATGGAATGGATCAGGCCACAGTTTCAGAGCAGGATAAAAAAACTAGAGAGCCTGACAGGAGGAAAAAGAGTAATTTAAATACTCCAATGAGCTTTCGCTGATCACAGAACCATGCGTGAGCTTATACAGACAACATTTTTAACAAGAAGAAACAAGTTCAAAAGCTAAAGGCACAACTTCCACATAGAAGCGCATTTCTTCTGTCTTTCAATATCATCTGTTAAATAACGTTTACACATACCAGGGTTTCTGCAGGTTTCATAAGGTAAATTTTAAGACTACGAATTTGCCAACCCTATCAATCACTTTAAATATTTTGAGCATTGATTAGTGTTCATGAGCATTTTCTCAAACTCTGACAATCCTAACAATCAGGTTTAAGATTTTGAGCATTTACGAGTGTTCACGAGCGTTTCTCAAACTCTGTAACCCTCACCACTTTTATGATGTTGAGTGTATACGAGTCTTTTCTCTACTACGGCATTGTTAAACATCAATTTTAACTTTTTGAGGACTAACAAAATTTTTCTAAAACTCTGGCAACAATAATTTTTACTTTGTTTTTACGTGGACATCAGAAAAATAAGCCATGTGAAAAATTATTAAAACTAGACCTAGAAAAGTGCATTTAAGAATTTTTTAGGTCTAAAAATTGGGCTTCTCCAATGACATAAAGGATGATAAAATTTTTCATCCATTCATCATTTTATTTTAGGCTATAAAATATAGGCCTTTAGGTTAACATACATAAAGGACGATTTCAGACAATTGCTGTCTTAAACAAACAAAATCTACTTAAACAAACAAAAAAATGCTGCCTCTACTTTTGAAAATCTGACCACTATATCATGACTTAATTCATGCCAAATGTATTTTAAAGTTGTTAAATACCCATATTCACAAGATGAAGGTCAAGTCGAATGAGATCTCTTTTCTACATTCAGTCACTTCATAAGTGGAGGCTATTGTATTTCCCTTTTAGTGTAGTCGCCTGCCATAACAAAGATTTGCACATGGTTAAAATATAATAGCAATCCAACATTAGTAGTAATATTAGTAATCTATAAACTTGGACTGATGATTAACACGCCAGAAATATAATTACACCCCTTGCTAGTATAGAAGAAAGTGGTATTAAATATACATAAACACCTGTTGTCAAACCATTTTTTACAGAATGGAAATATTCTGAAAAGCAGGTGAATCTCGGGGGGGCTTTTTGTCATTCCAACTCACTCAAATATTTTTACATAGTTACATTATTACATTATTCCATTTTTCCAAATAGCTTCTTGTTTTTTTTTTTCTTCCAGTGACACATTTAAAATAACTTGAGTGTGATCACATTGACTTTTTTTCCCTCCTCACTTTAAAGTCACAGAGTTTCAAGCATGGATATGCATATGTCATGACAGTGAGTTGTAAAATCAATCAAAACTGAAGTGCTTGGCCAACATACTGACTGAGCCCATTTCAGTAACCTGAGGAGACATGAGCAAAACCATTTTACAGCTGAACTAGAAGCAACGCATGCTGAAGAATGTGTTTTAATTAATCATTATACGCTTAACGTTCATCTGGAAAAGACTGAAGTGTGAAAACCCTAGGGGTGTATAGGTTTGTGACTCTTCTACAGCTTGACTCTAGCATGGGCCACAGCACGTACCAACGGCCCAAGGGATTGCCCAAAACCAGAAGCTTCCAAAATGAAAAGAGGAAATCCATCAGATACGCTTCTGGGCAACATCAAAGCACTGAGATACAAGAACAATTTGCATTGAAGATTTTCTATTTAGATGTTATTGGGCTAGTGGCACCAGCAATGCCAAACACATTCATCTTCCACTCACATGCCTTGAATGGGAAGTTTGGGGGTGACTTCATCTCCTGTTGTTTTTGGCACCAAACGAAATCCTGCCATTCCTGATTATAATTCTAAACATCAAATGGAAATTAAGTTCTGCAAAGGCTCTTTCAATCTGATAAGAGAGTTTGTTTGTGCTTGATTGTGATATGCATCTAAGCTGCGAGTTGTTAAAAGTCTCCTGCAACCTCCCCTCTATCACAGAACAGCAGCTAGGCTCACAACCATTACGGTTGATGAGCTAATAAGTTAGTAGTTGATAAGGAAGTGTGCTCGAGCTGGGAGACGTGACCCAAGGGGGTCCTACCAAAACCCTCACAGACTACGAGAAACTACATCTTGTGTCCTGACTGACAACAGTCATCAAGTAATGGATGACACAACTTATAAGAATACACGAGAAGAGTTATGTGATGATGTTTTGCATTTGGGGTTCTTTAAAATAAAGGGAAAACAACAAACACGAACATATTCCCAATACAATTTTTCCAACAGCTGTACTTAAGCAATATTTTCCTCTGTCAAATTCCATGTCCAGCAAAGGGGCTTGCATGAGAAATACAGCGCCCCTTAGTGATGACAGTGAAAATGGTGGAAGAACCATTGAATTAAACTAAAACTATGAATACTGAGGCATTTGCCTTTTTTATCTACAAATTTCATTATTTGAATTCACCTATTTTAAGGGTTTTTTGTTTTAAAATGCCTTTACCTTTAAAAGTATTGTAAATCCCTTTTAAAAAATCCTTAAAAAGTTGCTATGTCTAAATGTTAAATTACATTTTTTTCTTTAAATCTAAAGTAGTCAAAGCCTTTGAAAAATATTTAAATCCCAAATAAAAAAACAATACAGAATTGTAATATTGTAATAGATTGTAAAAAGATGAAAAACATTTATAAAATTAACAGCCCCCAAAGAAATAAACTGTAGAAAATATCAAGAAAGCCTCAAACAGATGTTTTTGTTTCAGTCTGGTTCATCATTATCAGTTAAATGATATAACACTACTTGAAGTCCTGTTTAACCATTCTTTTCATCTGATGGGTTTTTAAGAAGAGTTTATCCACATTTTCCTAAACAGTGTTTGTTAAAATAACATCATTAAGATAGTTCCATTATGCTGTACCATTATAAAACCACCCCCAGAACTCAGACTTAATTATTGTTTTAAACATTTCTGAACAAGACTCGAACATCAGACCACCACCCCAACCTAAAAACCAAAGAACTATAGGTATCTCCGTGTGATCTGCCTGATGTGGCTTGTCTCACTGATAAAGGATAGCTCTCGGTTTTAAAGACAGCATTGTTGGTCAGTGTTTGGACAATGGAGGAACCTGTCAGCACATCCAGACACTTTACATAGCATCAGGCTGGCTGCGGAGGTAAATAAATCAAGTTGCCGATAGCAGTAATGCATCAATGCAGCTTCTGAGCTTAATGGGTTGAAAACTAAATGCCATATAAATACAAAATAACATCTTTTCTCGTAAAAACAATGCCAACAACAACCACAGATACAAAATAAAAGTCATACAGTTATCTTCAGTTTCTTTAACTTTCTAGACGTTTAAATAGCATGATATTTATATACTATAGATGCAAAATCCCTTTAAGATTGAAATTTTAAACCTCTAAATCAAGTTGGCTTTGGCAGAAACATACACACAAAATTCAAGTGTTTGAAGAAACAGAGGAGAACCAATGACATAATCAGGTTAACTAAATCGATCAATATGACAGTTGCCTAATGCGCTAAATGACACGTTAATTATAGGCAACGTTTCAGTTAAGGGAGGATCAAACTTATTTCACTAACTATCTAACAAACAAGTCAGTCTCTCTCCCAGGAAGGGGAACGCAATTCAAGCCTGCAGATAGCGCAGCGAGCAAAGCACAGACAGAGCTGAGACATAACACTTACTGTAATATACCAAAAGAATGTAAAGCCCTCCAGGTGGAATGAACTGACTGATCACCACTGACAGCCTTTGATTTGACATGTCTTTAAGCCTCCATAATGACTTACATGCTTTATTTAAGGTTTATCACTCAAAGAATCAAGTAAAAGCACATGAGAAATCACCTGCTACTAACAAGTACCTACAGATGAGATCTCGTGCAGTTCCAGTGATCTCAGATATTTCAGACTATTGATTCAACTTGTGCTGAAGAAAGAAAAGCAAATATTGGTTAACCAGCAGACAGTAAGATAGGGAGGGACAGGGAGACAGCAGGAGAAGAAGACAGTCTGGATAAGAGCCAGGTATGTGTCGAACTGTGCCTGAGGATCAGTGATCTGTCTGTCTGCTCAGACGACACGTTCATTGATGAGACAGGTGCCCCTCTTGTGCTCAAGCTTGACTACATCTCCTCACTGATAATTGGCTTCAAGTGCTTTCTAGCAGACATTGCTCTGTCAGCAAAGCAACCTTAGATTCTGCCACAAACATTCTTATACAAAAAAACCAATGGTTGTCATTCACCTAAATTCTGCCCATCTACTTTTGACTTAAACAGAGCAGAGAAGAACAGAGCAGAGAATTTGACAGAATGCATTGAATTGTCTTAAGGTTAAAAGTTCAAGTACTAAGTGTTCAGTCCATATAAAAAGTCTCTTTTTTAAGTCTCTGTGTTTAACCCCTTCCGACCTGACGTCCATAACAAGCAGAGTTGAGAAAAAAAATCTTTATTTATGTTCTCTGACGGCCAAAAATCAGTGGATATGCCAGCTGTTTACTATTTACAGGCTTTTATTTTACCAGAAGAGCCTCCATCAATCTCCCCCTGGCAAGTAAATCTTTTAATTTGTCTGCCATGTTTATTTGTTTTTGCGAACCTCCAGAAAAAAACACTTTATCTAAAGGAAATATCTAAAGGCTTTCCACAAAAGAGAAATTAAGTGCAGGTCATAAACATTAAATGCATACCCTTTCTCAAATTTTTGTTTCCTATAGAAAAGTATAGACCCTAGTATAGTTGATTTTAATCAACTATATTCTCAATCTTGGAGTAACTTTTCTTAGGTTAGAACATCTTTTTACACTGTATCGTGTGGGTAACATACAAAACATAACAGAAATGACATAGTCGCTAATATGAATAGTGTTACTTTGAGAAGAAGTCGACTTTATCTTTGTTTTTACAGATGCCATGATAAAAGTGGAGTAGAGAAAGTAAAATAACAATGGTGTGGATGTGGTTTGGGCTCTTCTTGTTCTCAATGGAAGTGGCAGAGGAGCAAAACCTGTCCTGCAGGAGAAGAGCCTCTAGAGAGCCGTTTGATGTTCTCTCTATAAGCCAGTTCTAGCTTTTGTTCCCATCTCTTTCTTCTCATTCCTCTCTCTTGTTCACACACATTAAGTCCCCCAGTTCAATCCTCCTCCCTTACACCCCACATATACACAAGAACATGCCTATTAGATCTTGAACATACAGTCCAGAGAACAAGCATTTCCAGGCTGGGACAAGCAAGAACAGAGCGTACATCCTCCCCGTCAGGCCTGTTTACCTGACTATGTCTTATGCTCTCATGCAATAGCGCTGGAACTGACACACACGGACAATTCATGAAAATTGCAATCCTTTCACACCTAATCCAATCTATTTATTTGAGGGTAATTATTTGAGGCGACATGGACATAAAAAAAAGTAAAGTGTATTGTGGAAATAGACGGAGTGGCTATTCCTTCAATTATACACAAAAGAAAATATTTTGAAAATTATAAAAAATCAGTAGTAGTGAGTGCGGTTAAAGATATATCCGACTATGTTGAAAAACATTATATAAAGTAACCACATGCAACCAACAACAATAATGTAAAGAAAACCCTGTCAGCAGAGGGTGTTGACTTAAATCAACAATTTGGCATTTCATGAATTCCATTTGGACATGATCCAAAAAAATGTTACGTTATAGACTGTTGGTCTAATTAGGTTAATCCATGTAACTAAGCTTGAGAGGAGACTGGCCGATAACCGATCATTTATGATAATTGACCACTTACCTATAATATTTCAGTATATAAGACATGACAGGGGCAACAACATCAACTTCCCCTTGCCACATCGAGGGGAGAAATTCTCAAGGCCCAGGCCGCTTACTGGTTCTGGACTCCTCACTTGGACAGATTGCCTAATAAGCTTCTCCATTGCTTACCAACCACACTTGAGACACTAGGTAATTATAATTAAGAGCAAATACGTGGATTTACATATGTCTCTGTTTGTGTCTTTGACAACACATTAAAGCCATTGAAACTAGAATTTGTTTTCATTTGTGGTAAACGTGTTAAAATTCAAGGTATCAATTTATATTGTAAACTACATAATCAAGTCATAAAACCATCTAAAAGTGTTTCTTTTTTTCCCACATCATTTATTAACAGTTTCTTACAAAAAAAATTGTACGCGTTGACTACGACGTTGTGTTCTACCTGTTCCTCTCTGATGAAATTATACATCTATGTGGCCTAATCACTGTGGAAACATGAATAGACGTTTGAAACCTCTTCTTTGTGCATGCCAACAAAAGGCATTGTCCAGCACAAAGCTGGTTCCACTGACAGAAAGGTTTGGCAAAAGCAAAAACAGCCATATCAAATACTGGGTTAACTCTGCGCATGTCAAGCCAGGGTCACAGGAGCCAGCGTTACCTGTGTAAATCACAGCACAATGCCTTGCAATCCCAGTATTCAACAGGTGACATAAAGGACCTTTGGGAAGTATAGTTTCCACTGGTCCTATTCTGCAACAAAAGCTTTCTTAACCATCACTGCCTGAGGACAAATCATACGACACTCTGAAACAGGAAATCTCTAAATCGCCCATTGTCCGACACCCACATCAAAATCCTCCGTGCACACAGGCAGGCTGACGTGGGAGGGGGGTGCTCTATCTTCTTTGACAGAGGATATAGAAGGACTTAAAAGAGCACATCTAAGAATAAATATCCTCACGCAGGGGGAAAACATGAACTAATGCCTGCCGGTGATGTGTAGAGCTGGCATCATGCTGCTGTTGAAGAAGTGCAAACCGATCAATGATTGCTTATTTCTAATATAAATATTAAGTAAATGGGAAGAGGTGAAAGTGTTTTTATGTAGAGGAAGAGAAGTAGATATTGTGGTTTCTGCTGTATGGAAAATGCAGTGCAGCGGTAAGAAAAATGTGTGTTTGTGTTCAACGCCAACAGCACTTCAATGAATTAGAAAAATTGAACTTTTTCAGATATTTGGAGCTGCTAATCAGGATCCTCCACTAGAGTAGTGACGTATAAATTCAGGAGAAAAAAAAAAGAATAATGGTGGACAAGCTAGACATAGAAAACAAGGTTTTAAGAACAAGTGAGTGAAGTGAGCTTTTCAAGCGTCCACCCACAAACTTCAGCGTGAGCACCTGCCTTTGGTGTGAACGTCACTTCGGGATACCAGGTTCACTTATCTGAAGGCTCGAATGCATGACGTTTATGATTGAGGTATTTTCATTAACTGAAAATTTGACCACAACAAAAAGAATGCCTCCTGGCGATTGTTAACAAGACTAAAAGAACATCAGTTCTGTAATTTTCATTTCTGCAAAGTAATGTAAAATAAGTTCTCAAAATAAAAACTCAAAACAAGTAGATAGATAAGTTGAAAAGAAATTTCAAAAAAATTATAAAATATAAAAATGAAGCAATAATGCCGTGAGGATTTTCTTTTATGTTACAATGCCTACAGAGAGTACTGAACTACACAGATACATTATTTCTAGGCAAAGAAAGAATATGGGGGAGCATAGTGCTGTATTGCTTTACATTTCTGAGTATCAGCTAGGGCACTAGCTTGTTTTTCCAAGCTTCCGAAGGCTTTCCTCCAGGCACTCTAGTGTTTTCAACATGCATAACAGGTTATGTGGTGATACTAGATTCCCCAGAGGAGGAAATGTGAGTATAAGTAGCCTTGCAAACGGCTGATGTTTAACCCAGTGGAAATAGAGACTCATAATCGGCCGTAAAAACAGACGGACATCGTCCCTGCAGCCTAACATCCTGGTAGTTGAAGGGACAAACAAATATTTTCATATTACAAACCGTTTTTAATATTTACATTAGAGAGTTGCTGGTGAGAGCAATTGGTTTGTTTGCACTCTTGGCATGTTTACCGTCGTAGCAAGGAGATAAGAGAAATGTTACACAGACCACAATAAAGGAAGAGAGAGGAACATGCTTTTACCTCCTGACATTAACGATGACATGAATGACACAGGGATTACACTAACCTGTCATGGTGCTTTCTCTTTCCCAAGTTGTACATCAAACCTAGTCTAGACCTCATTTTCCTACATCTTCTCAAGAGCTGGTGACAGTCTGCAATTCAGAGAAGGGAAGTTAGCTTCGTGAGTAGCACTAAGGTCTTAAATCCCCAAATTTGTGGTTAATATAAAGGTGGCAGTCAGTTATAAAAATATGATGGATTTGGTGGATTTAAAACCAGTCTTTCCAACCCCCTGTTTGCACAGGTGAGTCATGGCTGCCTCAGGCCATCAGGCTTTATAAAACAGAGAGGCTGACAGAAACCAGAGAAAGAAAGAGGCTAAAAAGGTGCATGGACACATTTCAACCTGTCGCTCCTGCTGTGTGTTAGTGTCTACTTATAGACTACATTCATATGTAAAACAACCAGGTTGAGGAGGATTAATGTCGAGTAGCTCAAAAAACTACAATAGGCCTTAAAAAAGGACAAGCTAAATAATAAAATATTTTTCAAACCTGTGTATTTGCTGCCCTCTGGTGGGCCAAATTATGTAAGACTATCAACAAAATTAAGGTAGCAATAAATGTGCAAGTTGTGTAGTTTATAGAAAAAGGAAAGAACAAATGAGAATTCTGAAATGAATACAGGTCACATATCTATGGTAAGACAAGGGGATGAACAAGTATGGGAAGCAACAATGGTCTGGTCAGCAGGAGTGATGGACGAGACAGGTTCACATTCTCTTGGTCTCTCACCATGTTGACTGGAAGGATCAGGGCTCTGCTGTCAAAAGACAATAGAGTTCTCAAGACAACATCCCAAAGGCCTTATCTCACTACTGCCTCGGGACAGACCAAACCGTTCTTCCATGTCTCTTTCTCAATCGGGATGTGAAAGTTTTAGGGTTAAACTGTTTGTGTGTGTGCGTGGGTGTATTTTGCATTAAACATAAACCATTGACATACTTTAATAAAAAATATGTGAGGAAGTTTAACACATGTATATTAATCACCAGATTTTTTTCTCTCTATGTAGATACAAAATAAATACAAAAAGTAGTTTTCACATAGACGCAATTTATCCTAAGCTCTTACATTTTTTTTAATTTGGCAAAAATGCTCCAGTACTGTAAAATCTTTTTTTTTATGCTTCCATTTTAACTGAAAAAAAAAAAACATTTTCTGTAATGGTTCACTACAAAAAAAAATCCACTCACCTCAAAAAAGGTTTTATTATTTGAACTGAACAAAGAATGAAAATGCTACATAATTGTAACCATGAGACGTCATAAATAAGGTTGTTCAAGAATAGTTGTATTGTTTCTGGCACAAAAAATAAGAAAACAAATATCTAGATTTGAAATAAAAAAAAACTTTGATTAGAAAACTCCAAAAAAAAAAGGTCTTTGAGGCTTCAGCCATAAAAAACAGCAACAACAACTTATTCATAAACAAATCAGGAAAAAAAACGTCCCAAAGTACATGGTCAATCTTTAGTACAGCGATTTGTATTCCAGCCCATCTTCATTTATTAGTGCTTCATCACTACAAACAGTGGTTTAAACACAGCAACACCAACATTAACCCTATATACATTGTGTCTGTTTGTTTGAGAACAAGTGCAATGTTTGCTAAGTTTGTAAAAATCCCCTAATTAGAGGCTCTTCCCTTTAAACACACTGAAGTCCAGTCACAGGATTATGGCACGCTTTAACGCACACTGTTAGTGGCATTATTACGCAATTAACCATGCATATCCAAGCAAGACAGTAAACAAAGTAGCAAAAACAAAGTGGAAATATATGAAGAGCCAATACTACAGAGCAAGCACTGTTCTTAAAGAGTAAAGCACACCAAAACAAAGCCTTTATAACAGGCCACAATCCAGGGCTTATCCTGCGTGTTGAGCAGAAGCAGTACACAACATCAGCAAACAACTACACAACAGTGTGTGCGGCACTAAACAGGATTTCATGTTTTCATGCAAATCTCGCCTATGCTGAGGACGGCTGCTGAGCTTTTATAGAAATTAGTTATTGGGAAATTACTTTTACGAACATATGCAAGTCTCACTTACTCAATTTTAATGAGGAACACCATAAATAAAATAAATTACAGAACTCTGTGAGATAACAACAAAAAGCACATGGTGGAGTAATAATGTATTTTTACGTGTTGCTCTTTGGGTCTGCATCAAAAAGGTGTAAAGTCTATAGACATTTATGCATTTGTGGCATTAATTTGGTTCATTATAACAAAATTTAACCTGCCCAATTCTTTTTTTTTTTTTTTGCATAGTACAGATCATGTAAAAGTGTTTTATAGTGATGAAAACAGGGAAATTGCATACATGTGGATGCAATATTTTATTGGATTAGATTTCTTTGATTTGTTGAAATAACTCAAATATGTGCCAATGAGATTGTCACGTAAATGAGCAAATATTACTTTTGGTCAGTTTATACAAAGTTTAAAAAGTCATGTGGAAAATATGAGCGGAAGCATGTTAATGTTTGATCATAAAAAACACAAAGGCACAATGGAAGCAAGTCCAACGCAATTGAATGCTGAAGTTACATGCATTCTCAGGAGAGTCTTAAAAAAATACTGAAACTAAAATTCACTTTTGTGAAATAAGCATTTGTGGATATTTCCTATACAAAAGAATAGAAGGACTACATTCCTTAAAGAGCCTCTTTTGTGAAAAATCAACCTTAAGTAAGCAGTTTAAACGTAGATGTGAAGCATGAACAGTGCGACCACACTCACATTAGAGTTCAGGTCATTGTAAAATTATAAACATTTAGCATAAAAAAATAACAGCATGTGACCAACTGGCTTATGACTAGGGCTGAACCATTTTGGAAAATTATCACATTGCGATTAACCAATTTCCCGATATCGATTTACAATGCGATAGTTTTTTTCTAAAGCTTTTTCTGATCCACTTTTTTTTCCAAAATAACAAAAGTAAAAAATCACTGAAGACATACGTAATTAGGGAACTATTGCGCAAACCACACAGGCCGTATGATTTATGTGTGATATGATGTAGCATAAGAGAAACTGAAAAAGCGTATCAAAAACTTGCTTAAAATTAAATAAAAATAGTACATTTAAAAAAAACTATTATGTAGATTTACCACATTTTAGTCATATAAAGTTGTCATCAAATCATGAAATCTTCTAGACTGAGCTTTTCAGGTACTGACCATCAATGTTAACAGATAGACTTACGCTAAATAAAAAAACCTTTCTGGTTGTTAAACTCTCACTTGATGAGGTGATTAATCACGTGACCATGTAATTGCATTTTCTGCTTGAAAATGCCTATTCATATTGCAATTTAATTGCAAATGCGATTAATTGTTCAGCACTACTTATAGCCTTTCCCTGACTACCACATAGCTCACATTTTGCTTTCATCCATCTTTCTTGGCGGCCTACTAAGTTGGAATGCCACAACCTGCTATCAGCATTAGAAATGTTAACTTGCAGATCAGATATTGGTCACAATTGAAATAGAAGCTGGAAAAAACATAGGGATAAATCCTGAATAGAGCATCAAGATCTGCATTGAAAAGCTTTTCATGTAATGACAAAGCAAAGTTTTTCTTTTGCATTGAGGAACATTGGGTTAAAACAAGTGGATTTAATTCTCACATAGACGTTTTATTCAGGGTATTGCACTGGGGCTTTGACGCTGTCAAGGAGAGGACTCTTATTCTGCAAATTCATGACTATGAGTTTTGATATTTCTGAAACAAACAAAAAAAAAAACTCAATCAGACCTTACTGTGTGCCCTTATGATCTATGAGCTCCCTGTTCCTGCAGGGCGAGCTTCTGCACCCTCAGCCCCTGATCCCAATCATCAAACACAACAAATACATGTCCACAGCACTCACACGCTGGCAGAATAACAGAAATGTAAAGTACTGGGATTTTCAAGAAGTATGTGTGTGAACATTCACATAGCTTAGGCCTGCTACTTTGAAACAAATACTTTTGAAATTTCAAATGATCAAAATTCACACGCCATTAGACTGTTTTGATGGCTCCTCCTGATTGGCTACATAGAAGACTCTGTTCACTGTAGATGTTGTCAAGCCGTTATTAATTCCAGTCATTAATTGATTACTCTACTTTTCACTGTAATGTTGTCCAAGTTGTGTGTAGCCAAGAGATTTTGAGACATTTACTCTGACCAATACTGAGAAACACAAGGCCCATCATTCACCTGCCTCTCCAATGGGCTGATACTGTAAGGGACAGAGAAATGCCAGACCCTCACATCCTACACCCGAGACCCCCGACACAGACAAAAGCCTGTTGTTTGCCCCCTAGGCAGGCGGAAGATGAAAGGTAAGGTGATGAGTGGGGAAGATGAAAAAGAGCGAGCGTCTCAGGCGGCAGTGTCAAAGGCTTCTCTTATGTGTGTGTGCATGTGTGCTGTAGGTGGCAGAGGGGCAGCTGCTGGTATAAAGTTTCGGCTCCTCGTGCCCATGTGGGAGGTCAGATTTAGTTTGGACACATGAAGAGAATTCTATATTAGAAGAGTTCTGATGCAAAAACGCAAAACAGTATAAATTGTAATACTTTACTGCAATTTTCTCAAGCTCTCGCACAACTATGGTGATGTGAACATAGTGTTATATGTTAACTATTTACATATTAGGGAGCATCTGCTTTGGTAATAATAAAACCGTGTAATTATGCTTAACAGAATGAAATTTCACAGTGACTGCCAAAGTTTGATGCTGTTTGATTAGTGTTTTGTTTTCATTTCTAACTCAATGTTTTTTGGGCAAAATACCCCAAACATTTTTTATGAAGTTAAAACTTGTAATCATCCTTATAATCCATATTTTAACATAATTATAGTTTTGTTATTAATAACATACAAGAATAGAAAGGTTGTTCCTCATGATGAAGCGGAAAACTATTGATTCTTTAAGTAATTATGTTCAAAAACTGTTGGTTAACAATGACAACCGATACAGTGATGAACTCTACAAGAAGTTGGTCTCTACATAGAGAACACTTTTTCAGCATAATTTCATTTTATTATTTTAAGAAAATAAATGAGACTTAAAAAAGGTATTTACTATGAGTAACGAGGAGTTGCTTAGGGAACAAAAATCAACTGCACTGTTTATTTCTCTGTTCTAAATTGTAAACATGTGACATTTAAAGGGTTTAAATTATGATTTAACTAGCATGGTTCCTAGTTAATTGTCTTAATCAATAATTTATTATTTAAACAATTTTGTGGCAGTTGAACAGGCAGTTCACATGGCGTCCTTTTTGTCTTTAAGGCCCATAGTTCAAGCCACCTGTTACAAATGCTCTTTAAAAAGCATGCTTTACAGAAGGTTCCTAACATACTACTAAAAAGTTCATGAAAAAAAAACTGTCAACATTTTGAACTTAAAATGTCGTGAATTGCCTAATTTTATAAATTTTCTTCCCCTGGGCTACGAATGGAAACTTTACAAAGGCTTAACAAAGACATTGTAGCGAAAATGTATTTCCGCTGTTTAAAGTCAAGCGCCAAGTATGCTGTATATTCATAACTGTGTTCATCATTAAAAAAAATATACTTAAACATGTTTAAAACTCTTTCTATTGACTGGGTTGACCTTTCTTTTTAAGCGGCCAGATTCTTCCAAACGGTGGATTGGCATGCAGCGCCCTCGTGTGAGAGAAGACGTCTCCTACAACACTACCACAAATTTTACTCTCCACAGAGAAAAGCATAGCTTTAATAAATGTCTATTATACTATTATCATGACTTCAAGCTACAAGTTATAATGCTTTATTACTTAGATATTAGTTTTAGGTTTTAAAGAGAAAGTATCCCTTCGTCGTTCCCTAACCTTCTGAAAAGACTAATAAATATACAAAATTCATTTTTAGCAAGTTTTTGAAATACATTTTAATACTGGTTCTCATTGAGATAACAATGTCAGAGAAAATACAATTAAAGATTACAATTAAAATAATAGCCTTTAAACTTTATTTACTTCTTTGTTGTCATGGAAATTAAATATATTATGTTTTGAATAACAGTTACTAACAGTTGCTATCATATTCTTTCCTTTTGACAACAGCTAGTTTTTCTTTACTTTCACCTAATGGAAAATCTATGCGCTCATTAATTTTTTTTGACTGTTCAAGATTCACTTTTGTAATAGTTGAGTTGAACATATAATCACCAGTTTGGGTTTATATCGGCAAAACAGCTTAAATAAATAATAATAAAAAAAATTCTAATATTGGACACACCATACAAAACAGGACAATAAAACTAAAGATTTGAGACAAACACTCTGGCAGGTGAGAGTAGACATGAACATCTCTCTGAGTAAAGAAGCATCATGTCTCATTGCCTTTAATACATTCTTCTTGTGATAGATCTGCATAATCTTGCAGAAGAAGGATGTGAATGCTCAAACGGATTCTCTTTGGTAATAAATTGGTCTTGGGCGAGATTATTGAGCCTGAGGAAGAACACTCCCACACTGGCCCATTAACAGTCTACAGCAGCAGACTCTTAATATCTCATCGTTCAACCCAGCAGATTTATGCTAATCCTGTCAATGAAAACATACACATGCACCGTACACCATCCATCACACAAACACACAAAGCATTAACACACATAATGTTTGTGAGATTCACCTTTCTTATTAAAAAGCATCCTTAAGTCCTCATAACCGCATGCAATCTTCTGCAGCAGTGGGGAATTGAAGGATGTTTCAGAATGCATTTAGCCATGACATTAGCTGGAGAACAATGTCATCTAATGGGAAAAAAGAAAAAAATTTCACCACCAAAAATGGCATACTTTATCTTTTTCTTCCAGTCCCTTAATTATTAGATCTTCAGTTGGAAAAACAATCAGTGGATTAAGTCACTTTCTTGTCCTCACACACTCATCAATGCACCCCTTTAATGTCACTGAATCAACTCAGTGAAAAATCTTATGAAATTTATTTAATAAAGGGGGGCCGAGAAACCAACCAATCAAGGGGATAATATTTAAATTCCACCGTCTGAAACCCAAACTATTAGCCTTTTCAGCCTTTTTCAGTTGAGTGTCAACGCTGCTGCCTCTTAGTTAGAAGGTTGCTGATCTCCTTATCCGCCAGATGACAACCGGCGGATTTGAGATCGGAAGGTGGCCGATTCGATCCAGATCCACCGAGTTGAAGGTGGTGTAAGTTGTGGAACACTTGCTCTCCCTTCTTCAACAACCACAGCTGTGGTACCCTTGAGCAAGGCACCAGCTTCCAGACTGTTCCCCGGGCGCCGCAGCCATGGCTGCTCACTGCCCCGGGTGAGTGTTCACAGTGTGTTTGCTCACTTCTGGTGTGTGTACACTGGATGGGTTAAATGTAAAGCACAAGTTCCAGGGATGGGTCCCTCCATATCTGGTCAACTGGTCACTTTCACCTTAAGATGGCCAAAGATCTTCATTAAGTTTCAATGATTTCTCGGCATTTCCATGAGCATTCTCTGGATACTATCTTACACTGGCAGTCAAAAACATTCTTCATAGGAATTTACTCTTAACTGCCCTCAGGAGTAAGTGAGAGGGAATGGTGGCCAAGGGGGGTTAAAGAAATTAACATAAAATAAACAAACATTAACAGAAATAAAAGTATTGCCCCAACATGTCTCCAATACATTACTAATAATGGACATATGGATTTTAAAATGATGGTTAATAAAAGTACAGTTATGATTAAAGTGTTTGTCATGTTATTTGAATGGAATCCTACACTAAATTATCATTGACTGATAATCAATCTTTGTAAAAGATTTTACTATTTACTTTCTATAAAAAGATTTTACTAAATAATATAGAGAAGAAAATGGTGGGTAATGGAACTTTCAGAAAGTAGTGCACCCCCAGAAATGTCTAAGTGTTTTTGAAGATTACATTACATTTAAATTACGAACAGATCAACAAGCATTTTAACTCTTATGATTAATGTTATAATCATGTCAACAGATAACCCACACCAGCACCAGACAAACTAGAAAGATTCACCCAAGTGTTTCATTAAGGCTGTAGGTATTATGTACAATTGCGCCTGTACTGCTCCAACAACTGTACTACTTGTTGTGGTTATTGGAACATAGATTAACAGGTGTGCTTCGGTTATGTTATGTGCATGTAATTTTTCTGTAAAAATATGTGTAATATTAAGAGGTTATATTACATTTTATTGGAGTTCAGTTTATTGGGACCAGTCTGGTTACAACAAAATGCAAAAGACTACAAAAAAAGACAAAATCAAATATTTTCACATTTAAATTATTTCAGGTGGAAATTTTTTTTAAATATAATTGAAAAAAGGAATGATATATTTATATAATTATTTATTTTATTTTCGAAATGAGTGTGGAAAGTGAGTTGTTTGTACTTATTAAACGAGAAAGCAGTAGTTAAGCCAATTAAAGTACATTAGAGTATTTAAAAATAAACATTCGGTGTAGTAGTTTAATTCCAATACAAAAAATACTGCTAATAAAAACAAAATATAGACTAATGCTGTCTCAATTTTAGTGAATATAATGAGGTAATCCTACCAATGCATTCTTTGTAATGTCTATGCTCTTTCAGGATTATTTAGTTTTTACCTTTTAAAGTATTATTTCGAGTTTTAACATAGTTACTGTATGACAAAGATCACCTTTGATCAGTTCTAGAACAGATCTGTGGATGTCCAGTGGGTTCTGATGTATAGAAAACACATAAGGTCTCTTTTGTATTTTATAATTAAGTTCATAAACTGCAACAACATAATTGTTGTTGACTAACAAGGTACCCAACCCCATTTCATTCTTTGAATCCCTCCCAAAGACTTCCGACAGAAGGTTCAAGCTCAGCAACCAGGACTTAATAGAAAGTCCTGCTGATTTTCCAAAGTACCCATCAACACTTTACAGGCATCTGATAGTACTTACTGCGCTCCTGCTACTGTTAGGGCTTAATAACACCATCTACCTGGAGTTTGGCTCCGGATCAGTTAGACAAGTTCTTAATGACATCTTGTAATTTCATGAATTTTCATTACACCATTTAATCTTTAAAGACTGCAACGCTTGTGCTTTGATACAGCTGTCAAAGCAAAACATCAATTTAAACGGCAGCATAGAAAACTAACAGCTTCATTTTAGCGAGGACTCAAAATGAGATCTAAAACTGGCCTTTTTGATGAGTTCCAAGTGTCTGGAATGGTTTATGTTCGCTGCTTTGGTCTCCACACCTCATCAGCATCACTACTGGATGCAATGGAAGCCCATTTCCACCATGTTAAAAAATTGCTTTACAAGTCCAAATGGTGACTTATTAAGTCGTATTTTGAGAAAAAAAAAAGTTACTTATAAAGATGAAAATTTTGTTTGCTGACAGCATTTTTTTTTTATTTCAAAATGTTGACTTTTTAGCTAAAAATGTCAACTTTTCATTTCAATTTCGGCTAAGTCAACATTTCAGCCTAGTGTCAAAATTTCTACTTTTTATCAAAAAATTTTAACTGTTGAAATTTGGACTTACATCAAAATTCATACTTTTCATCTAAAAATTTATAAGTAAAACATTTGGACTTCATATGTCAAACGACTTAGATATCTTAGTTTGACTAGGCCAAAAGTTAGACTTATTTCTATTTAAAGTCTTATATGTTGTTAACCGGGTGGAAATGGGCTTCCATACGATGTAATTAATTGATATTTGAATAAAAATGAAATGAGTGCTTTAGACTGGTTAAGTTTCACTTGAATGAAACTAGAACATCATGACCAGCTCAGATTCATAGTCATTTAATTGATTTCAAATGTAGTCTATAAACGAGAAAGACATGTACCATTTTCAAGAATATACAAGGACACAAATAATACCAGTCAACTTGTGCAATCGGTCACCTTTGGGGCAGGAACGTACTGTTTGGGAAAAAACAAAGGGCCTCACAGAATAATTGAGTAAGGGTCGAAAACAAAACTGTAAAATATTGAACTCCATGTCAACATTTCTTGAGTGAATAACTGAGAAGTCTGAAAAATGTTGGAATAATTTATAACAAAAGCAACATTTGACTTTATTGGGATGTTGAGATCAACAACAACCTTTCATCTCTTCATTTTTTCTGCTAACATTAATACAGAACTCACAGAATACACAAATGTACAAATATAGAGCACACAGTCAGTCAGCCATAACTCTTCCTGTTCAGGAGTGAAAAAGGGCTCTCATGTCTCAGGACAGGACTTTTTAACAAAACTTGTATATGAGATCACACTACGTGTTTACATCTGTTTTTAAACAAAAGTCACCTTTAGAGTGAAGAAACTGAAAATATGTCATTGGTCTATGATCTTATGAATAAGCAATAATTTCAGCTGTTTGTAACAGACAGAATAAAGCATTAAAACAAACAATGCTTCAAGACGAGTTAATGGATATCTTTCCATTTCTTAGAAAAAGCAAATATATTTCCCCTTTTTTTAGGGGTTTAATCTACAGTTTTGACTGCAAGTCTCTTTGAAAAAATGTACACCTTAATCTTTACGTCCTAGTTTGAGCAGTTGTTTTATTATTATTACTTAAATGTCTTCCTGTACAGAGAAATACAACTTCGAGACAACATCACCCGCTTTAAAAATACACAAGGTTTGCATTTACTGACTTTTTTTAGTTCACCAAGACTGAAACATTTGCCCTCCCGACCAAAACCATCCCCAACTAAATCTGGACTTTAGTTCAATATATACTTGTATGTGCAAGTCTGTGTGTCCATGTGTATACATGTTTTTTTTTCTTCTCTATGTCATTTACTCACAACACCGTAATCACAGAAACTATTATACATGTGCTTGCGCTGATTCTTTGAGTTTGACTAAAACATCACAAAAGAAGTAATGAACTTGGATGAGGGGATAGGAGAACATTGAAGAATCCAGAACTTCTCAATCAGGTTGACATCAAAGGTCTTGCTGAAGTGGGAGGAGCAGCAATAACTTGGAATTCCTCTTCTAGAAACCAAGCTCAATTTGGAGAACGGTTATGGACCAACACAAAGGGGGCTCTTTATACAAGCGAGGAGAACCGAGTCTTTGGAGTCCTCATTAGTTCTTTGCTTGTGAAGCCAGAGTTCATGCCTCACATGTCCACATGAAGGACTCTTCACTGCCTCAAATGGTGGGTACACTGAAACCACTGCAGCAAATGGAGATGAAAAGGAGAACGAAGCAAAGTTGAACACAGTTTAAGTTCACAAATAGACACGCCTGAGGTCTCCGGGGGATGTGATGGTGTTGCATTGAGGGCAAAGTTTCTTGTTTCCCTGGAAAAGAAAGAAATAACAGAATGAATTGATTAAGTGCATTCCTTGTTTTTCTAATAATGGTAGAATGTATTTTCTGTAATTGTAAGCACTTTTGTGGGGATTAAGTATAAAAGGAAATGCTAATACTTCACACAACACAAACATATGAAATTAGGTTTCTGTTTACGATAACTGTAACCTATTAACAGCACAAAAACTAAATAAACTGAATCAATTAACAACATAAAAACAACATTAACAGATTTTTTTTTATATATGACAAATTGTTGGGAGATCTTAACAGATGAAACATCTTAACAGATAAAGGCACTTAGTATTAATAAAGCAACTAAAATAACTTATAGAAGAATAATATTTTTCAGCTTTTCTGAAACAGGAACTAAAATCCTAAAAAGCCTTGTTTGAGCAGGGCCAATATTTAACAGCACACACAGCTCAGAGATTATGAGAAAGGGGCAACCTCCTACTTTCCCGCTTGAAGCTCATTAGGAAGTGACTAAACCATTTAATAAACTATTAACAATAGTCACAATGCAATATCCTGTGTAACAATCTACCAAGTGGTTACCTCCTGCTTTCCCTCTCAATTCATAAGTGACTGAACTGAACTGCAGCTCCAGGCTGACTCACGAAGAGAGCAGGTTCCCATTCACTCCAATGTTAATACTACCAAACTTTGAAGCGATTTATCCCTGTCCCACCTCTATGCATGAATTTTCTATTTCTGGCCACGCCCACATGAGTCTCTTTTTAATTTAATCTTTTTAATCTACTGATCCCAGTCTGATTTTATGTTGTTCATATTTGTATGTTATTTTTTGATTTATGGAAAATGACAGGAAGCAATGTAAACAAAAAAAGAGGAGGGGGCTTTGAATCGCAGTCTTAGATGTGCACCTGCTGTAGACCATTGCACAAGTGAGCAGTACAATATTGTAAATATTGTAACTAAAATATTTTTGAAAATAAAAGAGCAGCACTTACAAAAACCATTAACACATAGTTTCTAGTTAATTAAATATACAGAAATTATCAGAGGGTAAACAGTATGTAAGCACATCTCAAAAATTGCATTTCACGGGTGGCCCGCTAGTTTGGACATGCACATGCTCGCCTACTGCCACTCTGATGTCGAGCCAGTTCCCATAAAGCCTGCGCTATAAAACCCGGAGAACAGCGGGGAGAAGAGGAGGAGGAAGGTGAGATGTGTGGTCTGCTGTCTATACCACACACAGCACTGCAGGAGCCGCGGTTAATGCCTGCAAACTACAGAACGAGCTTGATACTGATAGAGCTGTGAACTGCAGGACAGGAAAGTAAAACTTCACATTTTACCCAAGAAGGAAAAAAACAAGAAACTGCTCAAGTTGAGGCTGTGGCATTACAGTGAGGAATCTCATAACTATGGAAGTACGTTCTCTTGTGCGTACCCTTACGCTGCTTAAAAGATCGCATGTGTTTAATGATTGGTAAAGAAGCATTTTGAACAACTGAGATATCTGCTAGCAAAATAATTTCCTGGAACAGCAATAAAGCCAGAGCATCAATCTCTTCTAATTTGCTTGTTGGAGTAATGTCCTCATAGGACTGAGCTAGAAGAAACAACCGATCAAGCACAACAGACAATTACTTTTTCATGTGTGAAAAATAATATAATATGTAGAACCATAAAATTTGACACAGACATTACTATAGAGCATATATTAAAAATATTCAATATTCAGTAGTTGTTTATTTGCTTTATTTGGGTACATTTTTATTCTGTTATTAAATTTCAGTTTTAAAATTATATACCTCAAAAAATTATATACATATATATATATATATATATATATATATATAATTTTTTGAGGTGGATATAAAATGTATTCAGGGAAAAGCAGTCTACAACTACCTGATATGTCTTTTCTTTGTTCTGGAAAACAAGAGTTTACTTGGTTTTAATGAGCGTGAGCAGGTCAGAGACTAAACGCTGACTGCTAGCATCATAGACGAGTAGCTGCTGCGCTCCATTAGCTTCATAAAACAAGGCTGACGTTAACCAAATTACACATATTTACTTTGATCAAAATGCAGGGAACCCTGCCGCGCTACGTTTATTGCTGTCTTTAGGCAACGACTTTAATACATGCATTACTAACAATCTGCTGTGGCAGCGCAGGCAGGCAGGCGCACACGCCTCTGTTCTTTGACGAGCTGTACATAGAAGGCCTTATGAAAGGACGATATGAAAAGGGTTGATTTAATCTATGCTAGATTGAAAAACATCTGAAGCTGGGAAACATTTTCTTATTAATTGATTCCGCATGGAGCTATAGAATGTGTTACCGGCTAATAAGGGTGTGCTCCTAGAGGAAGACTACAGGAGCTTAGGGAGAAGAGGAAGAGCCATCTGTGGGATTACATGCATCAAGAAGAGGAAACATTGTGAACTGTAGACCTGAATTGGTAATGGATCCTGATATACAGTAAAGGAAAACCAAACTATCTATTCAAGTGCCTACAATTTAAATTATTAGTTTCTAGAACTTGAAATCATAGAAACATCTGACCAAAGGTTCAACTGAACAAAAACATCTAAATATTGTTTTCAAAGATATATTACATTTGCGAATTTAGTCATTTCTGTTTGTTGGGGTCTGTTCTAACATCACTTGTCTTTCTCCAAGGGTCTGCAATTAAAACCATAGAGGGGTGAATGTTGTCTGGCTTTTTACCTTTTCTGTGCATGTAATTAACAGAAATTGTATTAATCCCATATCAGTGTTGAGACTAGATCTGTTCCCTCTACCCTCACTCAAGTCAAAGCAGTAAGAAAACATGATTTGAGGTTAATTTTCAGCTGTTACATAGGATAACATTAAATTTTAACATCAATACTAAGAATATTTATTTGTGGGTTATCATTATAAAGTCTTGTATGTGTTGATCTTTAACAAACTTATTTTAGGCACACTATTAAAATAAGATTAATTCCAACCATTAGAGCCATAAAGCATCAAATGAAAACCGCTAATACGCCATCAGAATTGACTGAGGGGAAGGGGTACACACCTCTACACAACAGCAGATCCGGATCAGTTTAAGACATCACATGTATAAGGTTGAGGAAGTTTCATCTACAGCTAAAGACAATACAGATTGTGCTTGCACAAAAAATAATATTCTTGCTCAGAATTAAGCATGTTTTTGTAATTTGTTTGGTTTGATATTTAGACAAAGTTAAAAACGTTTAGATAAAAAAAGGTCACATGATTATGTTGTATCAATGCTGATGTTACTGTTGGAGGCACTTTAGGTCATATGCATTGGAGGTTTCATAATTTAAATAGTTAAACTTTAAGTCAAACTTCAAATTTCAACAATTTACACCCCAAATGAATCAAACAAATTACTGACAAATTGAGTATTTTGCCAATTAGGACAGAGTTTATTATCCTCACCAGAGTCCTTAGCCAGCATTCTTCACAGTGTACGTGCCAACACTGGATGGAAGTGAGCGGCATTGTATATGAGTCCTAGGAAATGAAACAAAACAAAAATAAAAAGTGGTTAAGAAATCATATCACTTAAAGTAAAAACAACAACAAACAAAGCCACCTAAGCACAACATCAGACGCCACCACACAGTAGTAGCACAGCACAGAGCAGCCATGGGAAGCAGGCAGGCAGGCAGGCAGGCAGACAAGCGGGGGCATGTGGGGCAGTGCAGGGGTCAGGCCAATGGGAGCACAGAGAGCCTTACCCTCCGGAGCGGCAACAGCTTCTTAATCACCCTGCTGGCTGCAGTGGCAGTGCTGCAGCCTGTAATGTAGCCTCTGTACAAACAATACACGCCAAGCCGCAGGGCCTCTGCGCTCCCATGCCCCTCGGGCACCTGATTCTTGCTGTCCGCCCCTGTTTGGGTAGGCTTCCGCTGCAGGAATAGTCAAGAGCGGCACTGAGAACAGTAATCTGGCTGCTACAGCAAGCACAGAAACACACAAGACCAACAGGAGCAGCTTCAGGACAAAGTCCATTTCAAGGGAATGGTTGAGAGTTTGCATGCACAGATATCATGCTAGATATCACAGGCATCAGCAATTCTAGTACAAATTGTATATCCTCCTGAAAACCAAGGGTAAAATATCTTTCAATATAACTTTTTGCGATTGCCTTTTTGGAGCAATTTAGTTCCACACAAACACATGAGATATCATTATAAAAGTCACTATATAAAAGGACATAAATGAAAAAAAAAACTGGATCTCAGGAGGATATTGGGGAAAAGTAATCCACAGTATTTTCAGTTACCAGCAGGGGGCAGTACCAAGCTTTACAACACACAGCATAAAATGTCTCTTATCATTCCAACAAAACATTTACAATCCCTTTATTCCAGGATGATGTCTTTACACGTTAAGGATTGATCAACAGTGACTTTCAGGATGCTTTATTTCATTTGAACAAATATAAGTCAGGACAAAACCAATCAACCTCCAAAGCAACACATCATTCCATCAAAAGTCTTAAATCTCCAGGAATATACTCGAAAGATTTACAAGGAAGTTGTGCAGGTTGATTTTTCATGGCATGCTAGGCTGAAGCTCCATGCGCAATAAAAGTTGCTTGAGTTTTATCATGATGTATCATTGAAGAAGCAATACAACACTCACTAACCACAGAAAACAAACACAATAGTTCTCACCATGCATATCAGACACTTGTATCGGTCTCCTCTGAGGATCTGCTTCTCCAGTTCTCGTATACGAGCCTTAAGTGCCTCAAGAGTGGTCGCTGTGGAGTCCTCTGTGATTCTGCAGGTAAAAAAAAAAAGAAACAGAATTTTAGATAAAACAAAAAAACTTATAATTACACTTAACATTAGAAAGCAGCAGCCACAAAGCGTAAATTCAGAATTGTGACTTCTAACTCCCTAAAGCATTGAAATGAAAACCAGACCGCATTGGAAAAAGTGAAATCACTGCTATACAAGGCAAGGTCCGTGATGTCAATCTAAACTAATGCAACTTTAATTTGCACCTCTAACATTTAAATTTCAGCTGTTATTAAGTCTCATTAAGTTTATGAGGGTTTCATAGGGTCAATTTAAGACCTATATCACAACATCAAAAACACATAATTCGTTTTTCACAGCATGCTTCATATAAGTTGTTGAAATACTAACGGTCACAACGATCATGAAGGTACCCTAGCTGTCATTTTTAGATTTTTTTTTTTACCATTTAGGATCATTTACTCAATCTCTGGTAATCCCAACAATCACATTTCTGCTTTTGAGTATTTATGCTTGTTTTCTCAACCTCTGGTAACTTTTTTTATTTACATTTATGAATCTTATGTCAATATCTGGCAACCCTAACAATTAATTTTAAGATTTTGAATGTATATGAGCAAGCGCTTTAAAAAAAATAAGACCTGTGAAAAATTATTTAATACTTAGGAAAGTGAATTTAAGACTCAAGATCTAAAAATTGGGCTTTTAAATTTGACACTTTTTAAGATCTCGCAGAAAACCCTGTAAACAGAACTTGACACAAGTACCAAACCCTGACAATTGTGGCAACTTCTGCATTCAGGTCTTCACTTAACATCTCTGACAAATGTCTCTCAGCAGTTGAATGTATATTTAACACTGTTCACAGCATATGAACTCGCTATAACTAAATCAATATGGTCATCCATTGATTGTGCGTTGAGGCGCTTGGCAAGATGTTTATGGTGATCCGCTCATTTTCCAGGCAGATGGAGCACTGATCTACAGTATTGATTTAATGGTGCACCAGTGTTCTTCTGGACACAATCCCCACCATTAGTGCCTGCCGTCGTACTGTCTTCATTTATTGCATGGCCGTGTGTCTCCACAATAACTACATGCACACCACAAGAACTGGAACAAAGGTCTCCTGATTATCCAGTACAGACAAAATGCAAACCAAGCAAAGATCATTAAAATGGAAAGAATCATTTATGGACTTTGCATCTGCTATAAGACCAGCTTTAATGAAGAACGGTGAAACCTAACAAATAAGTAAAGCTGAACTCTAACTAGCTCTATATTTAAGTTGGAAAAAATCAGGAGTATAAAAATAAAAAGTTAGAAAAAAAGAAAGAATAACTTCGATGGGAACAAGATTTATGGATTACATACATAAAAGTGTGTTTTTTGGAAATCTCAGTCAAATTTTTAGTCTTTTTAGTTGATTAAAATAAAAAATCTTTTAGTCACCAACATTAAAAAGTTTTAGTCTGTGCTTTAGTATAAATTAACATTTAGTTGATTTAAAATGTCTTTCTATAAGTTAACTTTTTAAATATTAGAAAGTGTTTATTTTTATGAATCAATGCTCATATTCACATCGTGATATTTTTGATAGGCTTTTCATTAACAATTACAGTAATGCACATGCATGATATAAAGATTGTGCAAAATAAATCGTTGACATGATGAAATTTATTTTTAAAAAAAAGAAAGAAAAAAAAAAGTTAAAATAATTTGGCAATTCTTTCTCTATTTTTTTTAACTATTACCTAAAGGGCATTAGAAATATGTATGGCCATAATATGAGCAATGGTGTAAGAACATACAATTACATATTTAAAAGATATATGGCAATTGAAGTGTTGAGAAAAAAAAATTCTCTAATAAAAAAATTCTCATGTTCTTATGCACGCTACTGGGGAGTTGGGGCCACAGATGCCTACTGCACAATGTAGGTGCAGCCTGGTGGATACTTAATATCTTTTTGAATGACAGATTACAGTCAGGAATCATGAAAAGCAGAAATTTCATGCATTGTGGACGTATAACTGTTCCCCCAATAACGTTTTCATCCACTTTTATCAAAGCAACAAAAACTTGCTCGATTGTCATAAACGACAGATTTATCTAATCAACATCTTGTTATCGTCACAAGAAAAAGGTAAGTCAACAAAATAATTTAGTAATTGTCATCATTGATGAAAACAACCCTGATTCAGAAAACCGTAACTCTCCCCTACAGCTCTAGACCATACCACATTGGTCAACAACCTTGACCAAGGAGAGTGAATTGTCCAGACAGTCAATTCCCTGCAGCCCAGAGTAAGCTCAGGGACTATAAAGCTTTAAAATCTCTTCTTATTAGTGGCCAGCTTGTAAAAAAGCATTTAGTCTTGATTAGCGTGCATGCTTTTAAAGTAGACGTGTCCCACGCTCCATGCCTGCTGTTTTTCTTTAACAGCTTCATAAAACGCCGTGGTTCACTGGCCCATATGCCGTCACCGGTCCAACAAAAAATACAACTCTTCCCAAAAGTAATGACTGACTTGATCCAGCATGAATATTCATTTAGGGATACTTTATAGAAAACCACAATCTATACAAGTTTCTGGTAATAAAATGAAAATCTACTGTAAATGCATGCCATGGTGAAAAAGGTTTGATTGAAAGAGAAAATCAGGTGTAAAACCTGGAGAAAAATAATCCCAGGGTGACTTTAGGTGATTATGTGGTAGAACGCTTTAAAGACTGGGCTCATTTCCACTCAGAAGTGGCATGGTGGTGGTGCAATAATGTCTATGACATCATCTAGGGAAGAATAATGTCATTTCGATTAGGAGTTTAAATTACTTAGGAAACCACAATGAGGACTGACATCCAAACTAATAATGTTGCTTATACACAGCTGTGGTCTGTTTGACAACCCAAACCCATAACAAGAAAAATCTGTTTGGCTGGTAATAGAAACGACTGGCTTCTTTTCCCACTGAAGGGTATATTTTTCTCAATACATTTTTGGGTTACAACGAGTAGTAAATGAAATCCCTTTTACTACAAGGTCATTTCTGCTTTCATTATTCTCCAATTTAACCATAGGTTCATCAGACAAGTACAGATATTTAAAGCTGTTTAACTATAGTTATTTACAGTTTGATAAGAGAACAAGGTGGTTTTTGAGGGTGGACAAGATTGGAATGGAACAATGTAGGGAACAGAAAATACATAATGCTTTCATTTTAAATATGTCATCTAACTGAAAAAATGCAATCTTGTGCATAATGATTGGGTTCTTGCACATCGATGCAAGCCATCCTCACCCATCTGGGGACATGAGAGCTAAGCGACCGCAAACTAATCAGGAATCGTCATATTGTCCTGTAGTTTCAATTTCATAGATTTTCAACAGGCTCCTTAAATGAAGGACAAATTAACTGATGGTAACTTACTCAGCAGATGTACAGTTTTTTTTTCTAACAAGGGTTTAAAAATATTCTGACTGGCCGCTGAATGAGCAGAAGTCCTCAAATATTTGTTAAAAAACCACACACAAAAAAAACAAGCATTTTCAGCCTCTACCGCTTCAGTTTCCCTGTGTTTCATCCCAGAAAGAGTTAATATAGTTCCCTCCCCCTTCTCATGACCCCGCAGGATTTGATTAATGATATCATCATAGAGATTTATCTCTGTGGCCCCTTTCATAAGACAGTATCGCGTAACATCCTGTGATACCTGATCAAATCAGCAAGAGAAAGGAGAGGTGCTCTTCCAAAGAGAGGGCTCTACTGTCGGAGAGAGATGGATAGATTCAGACTACAGGCTGAGGAGGACCGCAACAGACTGGGAGAAATATTGTGGGTGATATTTAATAAACGACTGTGTGTCACGTCTGGAGCTAAGCGCTAAGCTAATAAAACAGGTGGTGGGTGGGTTGTGCTCATTGCTCGCTCTCCTCTGACATCAAACAGACGCGGTGATTCATACCCTGGCTGGCTAAAACAGTTAATGCCCTCAATGAAACGCCAGAGCCGGTCTAAACGGCTGCCTGGTGTGTGCGCAGGGAGGAAGGGGAAGAGCGAGAGAGAGTCTCTATGGAGGAAAGCAACGAATCAATCAAATCTGTCAAGCTCCTGCATCTCCACTTAGGAATCCAGTTTTGTCCATTTTTATCCTTCAACTCACATGCCCACGCTTGGTCAGTGACACAAAGTGTTCATAGCATCATCCACTAACTTGCATTTCCACACACTCAGTCAAACCCATCAGGAAACAGTATGCAAAGTCACGCCTCTTGCTGCTGCTGGAACACGTTGTTAACAAATGCTGTTTCAATCGCAGACTGGAGTTGACGTGCAGCTTGCGCTCTAGATGAATTGATTCGCCGACACACTGGAGGTGAGAGGAGTGTGTTCACGATGTGTTGATGAGAAAAATCAATTGTGGCGGATCTGCTGTGCTTATTCGCCAGTTATCCGCCCCAGATATTTAATATGGGGCCCCGTGATGGCCACCCCGCACAAGATTGATTCAGCTACACTAGAAGAATCTCCCAAGAGGAGAAAGCTTGGAGGAGGAAACAGACAGATGGAGAGGACAATGAATTGAAAGGGGTGTCGAGATTCCAGAAATGTTTAGGAATATACTTTTTGAGTACAAAGAAAAGCTGGATGAGAACCTTGACCGCTTTTAATAGTTGTAAAAGACATTTGTACTAAAGCTGAGAATTGTACTTTTTTATATGATTGATTGATTAATTAATTGCAGAGACAAATGACAAAATTACAACACGTTATCGTACTCATATTTTGTTAGGGCGGAGATGGGATGTGTGGTCAGATGCATAAATGAGGTAAGCTTGCATCACGTGATCTAAATTTTATTTGCAAAATAGAATCCATCATCCAGCCAAATCTACGATAGTGAAAACGCATTTTATATTTCTATTTTAGAGGTTTGCTCACCAATTACTATGTCCAAATTTTAATAAAGATAGATACATCTACATTTCTAACGGCTTTAAAACAGGGTTCCTACAAGTTTAATCAAGTTAAAGTTAAGACTTTCTATGAGCATGTATTAAAAAAAGTTATACCTATTTCTCTGCCATCTTAGCCCCACAGACAAAGTAAACGAAAACC
This sequence comes from Danionella dracula, assembly GCA_900490495.1. Taxonomy (NCBI): domain Eukaryota; kingdom Metazoa; phylum Chordata; class Actinopteri; order Cypriniformes; family Danionidae; genus Danionella; species Danionella dracula. The sequence goes on from UELW01000744.1 coordinate 1,045,181, forward strand.
TTGAATTTCAGAAAAAAAATTTACTTATAAAACAAAACCCGAGACAATGACGAAGGTTTTTTTCTGTTCCTCTGACGTTTATTGCATTTTATTTTTGCAGACTGTGCAAAAAGCTTCAAGACATTTGCCTATATCGGTTTTAACCAACTCCTGATAACACAATTTAACAATTAAAGCCTCGCTAAACAGCAGTTTCCTCAAGTCCAACTAGCTTCTTTGTGCAGTGTCGTAAGACTAAATCAGCCTGCTGTTTCTTCTTCTGATTTCTTTTTGCTTCTTACACATTTTCTTCTATTTTTTAATCTGTGGTTGGCATCCAGCGTAATGGTGTATATTATGCTTTACTTACATTGTTCAATACTAAAGTTTTAAAAAGCACACCTTTTAAAACTTTCAAATTCATGGCTTTTAAGACCTTATGGGGACCATGTAATTAATTTTAGTGGATTTCATAATAATGACATTTTAACCAACTTAATCAGATCAGAATATTTACTAATTTTCTATGTGTTAAATTATTTACCATGTCAAAAAATTGTAACTTATCTTTAATCAGTTTGTGTTCAATCAGTGCTAATGTAATAATTAGTGTAACATTAACTTCCTGCCTCCGTCAGAGGCAATTATACCAGGGTTGTTATAGCAAATCCACAATCCTGCAAAGTTTACTTCAACGTTCATACAACAAACCTGATACCACTAAATAGACTCCTTTTCACTTGTTTGAAACTACTAATTTGTCTCTTGAAATAGGGTTGGAACAAAAATCTTCAGGGGCCAAGTTTGCCCAACACAGAATTATACACCCTGAATTCTTTTAAATCTATTCTTATCAAAGCCATCATATTCAAACAGAGATTCTCTACTCAAGTACTCTGCGTCCTTTTTATATATGAAGGTTTTTACTGTGGAGTGCAGTGACCTTGACTGTCAAGAAAGAAAATAGAAATAAAATGTATTCTCAATATTCCAGTCATTACATGTACATAGCACTTTGCTGGGAATTTATAGGAGACAATTCACCCATAGAAGGTAACAGCTGTGTATGCATGTGCGTTTAAATAAGCATAAAACGGTGCATATATTCATTATCTTGAAAAAAAATTCTCTATTTTTATCAATTAAAACATTTCACAGTTAAAAGGTATTCCCTGAATTCTGTAGAGAAATCAATTTTTGCTTGTTTTTTGTTCGGAATCAGCATAAACCAGAAGCACAGCACTCATGCTGTGACCACAGCAATAAGCCTCTCCTCCACAAGGAGTTGCACTCTGACCCTTATTACCCATTCAATGGGACAACGCTACCCCACAGCACTTTCTGTCTGAGAATATGGATGAAGAGGAAATGAAGGAATCACAGGTACCAGCCTCACACACACTCAGGTTATTTAAATTGTTCCTAATTCTGTGGCTGCTTTACTCCCTCTCCATATTAAGTACAAGCATTTGTTCACTGGTCACATTACTTACATGCTTATTATCACTTTTAGAAATAATGACAATACCAAGGCTGCACTAAATCTTCCTTGTCTGGTTATTTTCAAATTACATGTTACTAGTTTCAGGCTACATGGCATCTTCATCTTGTTCAAAAAATTTCGTCATCAATACACAATTTCAGTTCACCTTCTCATGATGCAATAAGCAATACCTACTGGCCAATTCCTGAAGTGAAAACCTGTAAAATATGGCTAAAGATATATTAGCATTCCAGGGCTCTGCACAGAGTCAAGCCCAGACAAAGCTCAGCTGCCTGGGATCAATACTCAGGGACACTCCCTATGATCAAGCATGCTGCGGAGAGATGAGCACACTGAATGCATCATTTATGATCTTGCAGTCCCTACACAAACTAATCTCACCCCAATACAGCAGCAAACACACTGCTACTGATGACAGCTGCGTGTGTTTGTACTCACTTCTCAATCTCGCTATTTTTACAGGTCCTCTGTGTGGAAGACGAAGAGCTGGGTTCTTGTTTGCTGCTCTCACCATTACTCGTGGATGGCATTTCTAAAGAACAAATAAAACAAAGAAAACGAATGAATGAATGTATAAATTTAAAAAATAACTAAGAAAAACACTGCTCTTTTCTAGTAGTGTCCAAACATCCTTCCAATGTTCGGTTAAAAACATGATGAACATTAAATCTATTGAACAAAGAAAAAACACTTAAAAAAATCAACACATTATTGAATTAATTTATTTATAGGCAAAATCCAGAGTTTAATCTTTTTTTCATATTCAGAAAATTAACTTTCCATGTTATTTAACCTCATTTAATATGCGAGATTAGGCAGAAAACAGAAAACTGTTTTTATTTAATTATGACAAATATTTTTGTTCATTTATACCAGGTTTACTTGCTGATGTTTCACCTCAAACTGCACTCTTTGTTTAATTCTTAGGTGTTCTCAAGTAGATTCGTTGTGAAGTCTGCTACCTACAGCCTGCTAGAATATATTCATGCTTAACCCTCTGTAAGTGTTTATACTTAACTGAAAATGTGGCTGCTTAACACTTTCTCCGCCTTGTTTTATACAGGTTTCCCTCCCGTGGAAATACAGACTGTGCATTTATTTACACATTTTCCCCAATAACCCAAGTCTTGATAGAGAGAGAGAGAGAGAGAGAGAGAGCACTGATGAGACGCCCCAGACTTTAGCAACATTTCAGAGCGCCTAGAGACTTTTTTAATAATCCAGCGAATAGTGACAAATCTAGCGACACTTTCTCCTTTTTCAAATGAATTAATGAAATTCATGAATGTGTAATGGTATCCACAGTATTGCAAACTCCATTTAATGGCACAACACAATATCAGTATTCACTTTCATTCAGGTATAGCGACACCCCTAGCATAACTTTACCTATTACTTTCTAATGAGCTGTCATTTTTGACCAAGAAAATCATTGTCCTATACAATTTCCATAAGTGTTTTTTTAATAACAAAAAATAAGACGCATTTCAGAAATCTATTCGAATGTTACATATGAACAGAGCCATGGAACACCAAGACAAAGTAAATACTCAAGTACCGAAAACTGTACTGAATTGACTGGAAAACATGAATGGAAACATGCAAACATGAAAACTTACCATCACTGGCCCATTTGGAAAACTCTGGTGTTATTCTATTGGATGGCATACCTCCACTGCAGAGCAAAATAAGAAATGTTAACATATAAAGCTGCAGCAATTTGATGCAATGTGTTAAGTTAGTTACCCAGCTTACTTCAAAACGGCTCCACGCAGTGCTTCACGTTCTTTGGCTTCCCCCTGATCCTCTCCAGAGCAGGGAATGATGTCTGCTTCAGTGTACCTGAAAACCTTGAGTTAAGGAACCATGTTGTATTAATTCCACACTAATTACTGAAATTACTAAATTACTCATGTAAAACATCTCGGAGGTTGACAAGGATACTGGGCTTTGCCGTACTCCAACGTGTCATCTCCATCCACGTCTAGGTCTGCATCGCTATCGTGGTTTTCCTTTGTGCTACACATGGCAAAGCCAGTTCCTGAATAAAAGTAAAGGAAAATGTGTCAAGAGAATAGACATTTATTTTACAATAAATGTATTGTCACTAAAAAAACTGATTATCCCAACGAAGAAGAGTTCGTCCTGCCAGCACCAATAAAGAAGGCTGTTCTAGCTGTAGAATATAACAACCAATGACAGGCAAGAACCCTTGTACTTTAGGTCAAAATGGAAGCATCAGAGACAGTCTGAACGGTAGTTGTGTCAGGTGCCTGTCAGAGTGCAGGTCCTGACCACTGGGGCGTGTAGCCTGAGTGGCACTTCGATAAATCCAGTGATGAGTGCACAGACAAACTCCAGCAACCGGCTGACTGGGACCTTCAATTCTGGTTAGGAAGAGGTTGGATTGGCAACATGCAAAAGGGTAAAAGCAGCCCTCAGGGTCCCAGAGTCGGATTGAGCTGTGAAAGGCAAAAGCTGACCAAACCTCTCAGAGAATGATGGAATAGAACAATTCCAAGACAACGGGAGCATGTATGTGTCAAGGATGAGTAGCTGAGGCAAGAGTTAGAATCCCCGTCACTCCTCAGTAGTATGACATGAGATGAACACTGCTGAACAAAAAGCTGGTAAGTCCTGGCTTCAGGGGAAGTACAAGACACGGAGAAGTAAGCCTAAAAGCGGAAGTGTCAGCTATTAGAGGTCTCTTTCTCCATAAAGTGAGATTAAAGCCAGTAAAGTGATAAAATGCACCACAAATGCTGGAGTTTCTTTTACGAAGATGCAATGGTTTTAGTGGTCAAATAAAAAGGACCTTTTAAGTTTTATTTGGTTCCGGTGTCTGAAGAGGCATATGTCATGCTTAGCAGAGCTACACAAACCTAGATGCTCACAAATAAAGCTTGTCTGTGTTTGTCATCATTGATTGGGTCCAATCCTCTATGCCTTGTTCAAGTCCAGGTTGAAAGACCTTTGAGTGAAATCCACAAATTTTTGTTGTGGATATGTTAAATTAACTTTAATCCAAGACCAAACTCTCACTGAAAAAAACAATTTCTTTGAGTAGCCTTCAAAAGCACTGGTTTTATTCCCAAGTGGTTTCCTGATTCCTGCAAGACTTCTTGAAATTTAAATGTGAACATGTTTGGAAGAAGCTGATGTGTTATAAAGCAGTTCTCAACTACGACTATGACATAGCCAAACAGCCATTTTGAATTTTAAACAATCTGGTATAAAATCTCATACTTCTCCATTTGGATGAACAAGAAACACAACATAAATTGTAATGGATAAAAAGTATTGATTGTCCCAACAGGGTTTAAATAAAACCCCTAAATTTTCCTGTTAACTCTTGATAGTGGAGTCAGCCAACATGTAAAACATAATTACCCTTTAATGATAAATATTTTAATAATGGATTTCTAAAAGGTAGAAAAAGGAAATGATAAAGCTAATAAACACTAATAGCAGTAAGACAAGAGGAAATTGTGGCAAGTGAAAGTAAGGGAAAAAAAAAAAATCACTGTAAATTCAATTAATTAATTTAACATGCTATGGATCTTAGCTAATGTCGGTCTGCAACCAGGCCAGGAAGGATGTCATGTTACATTGATTCAACAGGGACAAAGACTGTCAAATTCAACACTTTCACACAATTCAGCCAGGCAGAAAAAGCAAGGCACCCCCACTCAGGCTACCTGAATGCTGTGTAACTACACAAGCAATATTTTAAGTGTGCTTGACTGTGAAAGCTGGGGCTACTGTTAAGCAGTCTTGGCAGGCAATCTAATGTGTGTCGAAAAGGTCAGTGCCACTCCAACTGCCTCTCGGTCAAATTATGCATACTGCTCAAACATCTCTTTGCCAGCAGCCTCTAGGACACAAGTTTACTGGTCTTCTTCACCAAAATGTACAAACACTGGACTTGTTCGCCAGTGAACCCATGTGTAAATGAGATCTCTGATTAAAAAAAATGTCTAGGTTCTTATAAAAGAATACAACTTGAGTGTGTAAAACCCATAAAATTATCCACATTCACTTGTTTTAATGACCACAACATTGTCCTCATACATTAGCTTATTTAATGGATTCTATATGGATTATCATATAATATACACACATACATATATATATATATATATATATATATATATATATATATATATATATATATATATATATATATACATACACACACACACACATATATATACACATATCGTTAACCACTCCCATCAATTGTCATCCATTTTGTAAACTTTATCTAGTTAGACTTACCTTAAATGACAGACAATTATATTAACATGTGGTAAATTGGAGCAACAGGTCTCAGTTAGCAAACATAAAACAGTGAGGAACAAGAAGAGCTGGGACAATACCTACAGCTAAACTCAACCCTGTTTACTTCTATCTAATGTTTGCTCTTGAATAGACCTACAGGTGGGACTAAACAAAAACAGATGAGGCCCTGCTATATATAGTTAAATTAGACATGACCAATAAGACGCAACCTACTTTCTTGAACGATGTCTGGAACCTCTTTTTGTGAAATGTCAGCTACTAGATGAATTTCAGTCAAGAGGTGGAATGAGGCCAAGCATGGCTCCTTAAGGTAAAACCTTATAAGCTGTTATGATCCTGAAGAATAATGTAAGCTGACTGAAATTTGAATCTAATACCCATTTACAAATTAAATTGTTGTTTCTTTTAGCTTTGAAGGTGTACTTTAAACTCTTTCCTTGTAAAGTACGTTTTATGAAATGCACAGCATTCTTAGATTGCCTTGCTGAAATTTCCACAGCACATTTCAAAGCAATCCCATCAAGAAGTATTAACTGATTTTATTCCTGTTGGGTCACATTTAGCAACAGATTTACATATGCCACGATTGTTAAAAATTAATCTACATATGTTAAGACGAGACCGTCTGGTCTTGTTAAGAAAACAGACAGAGAAGACAGAAAAGCAAGGCCTCTCTTCCTCATTGTTGCCATGACACTTATCAGCCTTTCACAGTATGTGTCGCAGGTCAGAGTTTATCCAATCAGGATGGCATTTACCATGTATGCCTGCTGGGGAGGGGGCTCAAAGCTGCCATCTCTCAAGGTTCTTTACAAAGACGAGCTACGGGGCTCAGCTCTTCCTTCTCGACTGCACCAAATCTCCACCATCTCGGTCTGTGACTGTCATCGCTATCTCTTCATCAGCACAACAGACCTGCTAAGCCACGGACACAGGAGGTCTTACGGGCTTCCACTACAAACTGATCCTGTTCGATTTCTCTCTTCCTCTCAGTCTCCCTTTTCCCTTATCATGCTCTTTTTGTTCAGTTTAAAACGGTTCCTCTATGCCATTTTTCCAAGGTCCTCAAAGAGAGGGAGGGGCAGGTGCTTCAGAGACGATAGCCCTCTTATCCGATTGAAGCCCCCCTCTCCAGTTTAGCTCCCCCTGGGCTGCAAGGATTCTGCAATGCAGGCCGATTGAACATTTGAGGACTTCAGCTGAGCTTTCAAGACAAAATCCACCTTCTGAGCATCCTGGAGGGAGCCTTCAAGTGGCCCTGGGGTCACAGAGTCACTTCTCACCAGGTCCCCCATCTATCGCTATTACACCAGTGCCTGTGCTTCAGATAAAAGAGAGCTTCAGTACAGGCAAAAGGCTCTGTTCACATGCAGAATTGATCTGGGCCACCGTCTGTCTAGCCAGCTGAGAAGCTTTACTTTCCCCACACAGCTTTGCAATCTGTTCTCTCCTTTAGAGCAAACAGCCTTTCCATTTAAGAGTGGAAAAAGTTTATAAAAGACCACGTTATGGAGGGGAACAATTTCTTTATTATAAAAGAGAAGAATCTGAGAAAACTTTGATTTTTAATAGACAGTCACTTGGCACTTTTCCTAAAGTTCCAACCCAAACTTAGACAATAACTGATCCTTAACACATTAAAGAACCAAAGTATACATTGAGTACATAGGACTGACTGTCACTGGCTCCCAAGTGTCTGAGGAGGTACATTATTTATGAAGCAACTAGAAATCCCTTGAAAGTCTTCCAATGAGTGTGACAGCACATCAAAAAGGGTCTTAAGAGCGAGTCAGTGTGTGATAGAGAATGTCCCAAGTGAGTAGAGTTGGGTTGGGAGCTATAATTGCATTCCTGGAGCAGGGGAAGCCCATGGGGTCAGCGGCCCATTTTTCTCACACACATCTTTGTGCTGGGTGAGGCGGGTCAATTGCACAGCTAAATGTGTTTTCCTTTGACTCCTTAAAGGCCGAAGAGGGCCTGCCAGAACTCACCTTGTCTGGACCACAGCTGACTAGCCTATAAATGAACATACACAAACCTTTTGAACAGGCTTTGCTCGGGAAACATTGAAAAGCATGCGCCCACATGATATGGGTGAAAGTTTCTAGTCTGCTTTGGAAGCTTTTATGACAACCATAGAAACCTTAAAAGTAGACTTCATTAAGCTCCTCAAGAACTTTTTTAATGGTTTCAATATCCATCAAGTTAGTGAGATAATTTAAACCATTTGTAAGTGTGATAATTTTACAAGATGCAATTTTAACTCTTTAATAATTAATTCAATATTTTATATACACCAATGTTTAATAAACCACATCTGCAAAAGGAACCAAGAGCGTAAAGATGTGTATTGCGTGTTAAACAACACGAAACTGATGTTTAACCACCTTAAACAAATCAATCATGAACAAACAGAGAACATAGAAGTAAAAATATGCTGAAGTTACCTAAATAAATGTATCAGTTTTAAATCAAAGATAGAGAAATTCCTGTGAGTGTGGAGACTAAACTTCCCCAGAACTAGATATTTTAAGCTTAACCGATAATTGTGATTGTACAAATTCTTAGTATTATCCAGGGTTACCCTAACAGTGTTTAATAAGTCATCATCTCACAGAGCAATTTTAAATGTTAAAGAAGCTTACCTCTGAACCCGCCTTCGAGCAATGTTGTAGCTCGGACTCTCTTTTGTCCACACCACTCGTACTCCTCAAAGCGCGTTCCATTCTCTCCTTCCACATCTGCAGAATCATCTTCTAGTGCACCTTCCCTCTAAAGGAAAAAAAGTCACTTTTCAAACATGTGCATCCACACTCAATTCAATATAAACCACAAAGTGTGACTACATCAGAGGACATAAAAGCAGCACTTTAAAATCTACTCCTAATGAGGTCTAATATTAGGAGCCATCAAACCACATGCAACAGAACACCAGAATCCAACCACCAAAAGAGCATTAGTATCATAAGAACTACTGGATTAGACAGTTTGAGTGAACCTGCTACACAATATTAATGGCAAGTGCTGCATCCTGAACCATCGTGAAGTGAGATGTTGAAAAACTGAAATGGCGTCATCACCAATGCACTCTAATATAGGTTCAGGATGCTGAGTGCACCATGTGATACAACTGAGGGAAGGAGGAGGAAGAGGAAACAATTCAGGAAAGAGTTAATCCTTCAACTGTTCTCTGGACATCCCAAGAGCTTTCATTTAAGGAACGAATTGGTAAAAACGTTTAAACGTTTCAGAAGACAATGTCCAGGGAAAGGTGAGGGTAGAAAGGCTAAGTTCTTCAGAGGAAGTTGGAGGCCCAAATCAGCGAGTTTATGAAGCTACCTTAAACAGACATTGTTCCACATGCCTACTCATTTCCTCCTCTGTCCCTGCCAGCGGGGTGCTGCACAGTGGACATACCTGTCCATCCTCAGGCTTCCGGCGCTTCATTTTTCCAATCCGAGCTGCAGCAGCAGAGAGAAAGAGAGACAAATGAAAATGAATTAAACTGAAACCAGAGGCTTTAAAATAAGGCATGAAAAACATCTATAAATAATTCCCAAATTAACGCCCAAATCGCTGAATTGAACTACTTTTTATGCCAACTAGAGCTGTGTGATAAATTTACTTAATTATATTTACTGGTTTTATGCTACTTTGAAAACCATTTTTGGTTAGTTTGTGAAGAGGCTCAGCTGGTAATTCAAAGAAACTGCCAATCGAATGCACCAAGAGACAAGCAGCATCCTAACACTCGATGAGCGATGATTCTTCATACTTTAAATTTTTTTTATTCTACAGCAGCATCTCTACATGCATTTCTTAAAAGTTTCCCCATAATGGTAAAAGGACAGCAGCTCCCAATTATTTAGCAGCCGACAAAACACATTAGTGTAAACTTGATGAAACAAATTCAGATACAATAATTAAAAGATGGCAACATTTCAGTAACAATTGTAAATTTTATAATACAAACCAAACAGTGATTTAGGTTAAACACAACTTCTTAAGAGGCTTTTTTGAGGCTTCAAAGAGCGGTCAGAAATGGCTAGTAGGTTTAATCCAACACAAAAATCTCAGAGTCCATCCGTTTTAGCTAAAGGGTAGTAACCACCTCTAACCGTGGATATAACTGAAGCAAGAAGGATGCGCAGCAAAACATGACAGTGATGCGAGAGGGCTCCGAGGTGAACTTTGTCCATTAGACCTTTGCACCCACACACCAATTCCTCCTGGTTACATCAGTGGCAGACATGAAACAACCAGGGCTTGGGTCTCTGAGGGTGTCTCATTCTCACCCCTCCCCTCCCCAGGCACATAATTAGAAATTTAACACAGCAGAACAGCACCTATTGCACCGTAAGTCTCTGTCGCTTTTTCTTAACTGCAAATGGCGTGTGGGGACATTAATTTTTAGGTGGCTGTGATTGCGAATGGTGCCGAGGGGGACTGGAGGAAAGAGGTGGAGCTTCTATCACCTCGAGGAAAGGTAGTAGCGAGAGAAGAACTAGCCAATATGGAGTAATATGGGGGAGATAGCATCGTTAAATCGCAAGACAAAAGGCAGCTTAATTAGGCACGGCAGGAGTTGTTCCAGACGACCCTCACTCTGAAATCACAGCGTCTCAGATGAGAGGTGATGTACTTTGAAACAGGCTTGGCTTTTAAACAATGACAGACCCATTTACACTTATGGTGTCTGCAATAAACGGGGGGATGGGGCAGGTCTTACCATGCCTCAAGCAGCAAGGGGCTAGGGGCACTCCTCTGGGCACTGGGATTGGGGGACTTTTGAAACTTTCCTTGGCGTAGCGCCTGCACCAGCAGAGGTCATCGACTGTTGACACATGAAAAAACCAAGGGTTAAGGAGATTCTCTGCTTGGGCAGGCGCTACAGACAAGGGAGGTGCAAAACAGTGGTCACATTTTCTGTAGAAATACAGTCTGTTTCATGAAATCATAGAATTAAGGGTCCACCAGTTTGGAGAAGTCAGTCAAGGATACAGAAGCTCCTGGCAAGGCCCAATGAAGGACAACAGTTGTGAAGGGACTTTGGCAGATGCACCCTCAGAGGTGACAAACCCTTTCCTGTCAGACTCTAACCAACACCAAGAATAACAACTGGCCTCAAGCCAGAGAACTGCCAATGGGTAAAGAAGCTTCATCACACCCTACAATTTAGATTATCATGCCAAGACGAGCCTTCACAGCATACCAAGCGCTTATAAATAACATATTTCACCTTTTTAACATTTTCTTTCATATCAATTCAAATGTATGTACAACGCTAAAATGGTAGATTTAAATGCAAAATCTATAAAGTCTGCATCAAGAAATACATTTTTAAAATTTCCATGCAAACAGAGAAAAAAATATCAATATATGAATAACTTAATAAGCACGTCAATGTGCTTGAGTAAAGTGCAGGGAATTAAGAGAGCCTTTCTTTTTTTTTATTCCATGATCCGTGTTCATTCTAAACCCTAACATTCAGTCTACAAACCAAAACAGTCTATTGTAACATTAACGTAAAAAATAGCATTTTAGACGTTTTTTGTTGATAATTTGATGATTGTGTTGTATGGTACAGCAAGATCATGCTGAAAGTTATAATCTGTTTAGCAAATATATATAATGTACTTTAGAATATGACTATTTTAGGTTAAATATAGGAGACGGAGACTCCCTTTTATGAGAAATTGAAAATAATACAATTATATTGAATACAGATCTGTCTGAAATGCTGTAACCTTCACATTGTATTTCCTACGCAATTTAATTAAAAATAAAAATGTTCTCCTGAAATCTTGGATCAGTATTTTTTAGATACTTGTTGCATACTTTGAAGAAATGATATACTTTGTATAATAACCATATTTATATTACGAGACTATGCAATTTCTGGTAAATTCAGAACTTTTTATACCAGTCTGTAAAGTATGAACATGGTGTAGGACTTTTACATATCTTTAAGTCACCTAACTTTATGTCAGTGACATCTGGAAATGTCAATGGAAGTGATATATTTATATTATCAAAATAATCTATAGCTGCAGCCCTACAATGCTGTGTAAAATATAAGTTAATCAGGTTCAACTTTAGGGAATATTTAAGTGTTAGTTATGGATTTATAGTTAGTAATAAGAAAATTAATACTATTTGGTTAAAAACTGGATGTAGTCATTTACAGCCTAAATGTGAACGAAGGTCTTTTTCGTTTTTATTATTCAAAACTTAGCTGTTAATACAATTTCAGTTGATGCAGAAAGAAACGCACTTACCATTCAGTCGTGTTTGTCTGTTAGCTCGCACTCGTAAAAACGTCTGTAGGAGGAAAAAACAACAACAAGGAAAACTTTGTCAGTCTTCTAAGTTTGTGTAGCATTTATTTTCATTGGTTTAATAAAAATAAATCACAGGATTGCACTGGATTCTGCTGCACAGAACTAAAGTCCGAATGTAAACACAACCTACTTCTCTCTTGCCATTGCTCTGAAACTCCTCTTCCATAGCAGGCGCCCCTCCACAATCTCATTTGGAGGAGTAAAACATAAAACCAAAGCTCCTCTACAAAACGCCAATCCTGAAGTATATTTGTAATATTCGAAGGATGTAGAGGGATTGAAAATGTTCACTTCAGAAGATCTGTTGAGGGCGCCACGGCCGCCATATTGCTACCGATCACGTGACCATAACGGCAGCCTCAAAAAGTCTGCGACACTTTCGCCTTTCCCCACTTGGTGGCAGCAGTAGGTAAATGACCCATGCCTAGACTATTATCTAAAGGTATTGGTTGGACTGAACGAACATTGACTTTTCATTCTTTATGACAAAAATATATAATATATATATATATATATTATATATATATATATATATATATATATATATATATATATATATATATATATATATATATATATATATATATATATATATATATATATATATACACATATATATATATATATATATATATATATATATATATATATATATATATATATATATATATATATATATATATATATATATATATATATATATATATATATATATAAAAGATTTTCTTGGGTGCAGGTTTGCCAGATGACTTTCTTCTAAACATGCTGATAGAGTTAATCATTCTGTCTGCTTGTGTTTCATTCAGAACCATTAAATGCTTGGCATGTTTAAGATATAGTCCTAATCAAACAATAGTACTATACCTCACATCCTGATCCATTACGGCACAAATGTCCCTCACAAATATCAATTTCCTATATGTTTTTATTTTTTCCTTCATTTCTGTTCAGTCGTGTTTTAAATATACTAATACAATTATTACTGAATGCTTTCAAGTTTAACACAAAAATTAGTATTTAAAAACGTTGAAAATCCTATTTTAGACTTTACATATGAGGCTCAAACTTCATGGCCAAATGATTCTCTAAGATTTTGAGAAACTCTATGGTTTAGCACTTAACTATATAATATTAGGGGACAATTAAAAAAAAACTTACTGTATTTGGACGATGCAACCACTTTAACTTAAGTTTCATCTTCTAAAATACTTTCTAAATCACTAAATTCTCTCTCTTTAAAAGTTGAATAGTTGAGTTGCAGAGCAGAATGTCCCACAGAACAAGAGCTCCAAGGGAGAAAAGGAAGAAAACAAACACGTCAAGGACATTGGAGCACAGAGATGATATCCGGGGCTCGGGGGCAGCCTAGAATAGCCCAGGGTTAAACTATGGATGATTAGATATCAGAGCAGAACACACATTACAGCCTGAGTAAACCTGGGGCTGGAGATTAGTAGAACAGATCTCAGTTTGTATTAATACGTCCGGCAGTCTGATGCAGTCTGGGATAAGATGGAGGATTTTGCGGACGAGAAAGGCTGGACTCAAAACCACAAAGAGTCTGAAATGGCCTATTGTGTTGTACTAAAACTTTAGTCCCATTTAAATCAAGACTAAATACAAACGTGCGCTTACTGAGCACTGCAGTTAGAACTACACTGCACCTATGAACTAATTTTTCCTTTTTTCTATGAATTTCAATTAGTAAAATGTCTTATCCCTTGCTTTTCTCTCTGATTTGTTTTTATTGTCGGTTTTATCTGTTTTATTTTTCTGTAAAGCACTTTGAATTACCAATGTGAATAAAAATGTGCTATATAAAAAATTGCCTTGCCTTGCCTTGCCTAGTTCATAGGACTTGGTTAAAATAGTTTACTTGTTATTATTACTCAATTGTTTTGATTGGCTTAGTGTCAGATTTCACTTGTTCAATATTTTTAATTTAGTTCATGTTCCTATTTTTCTATTAACTACAAAAGCTTAAGCAAAAAACCGACTCATATCATTATTTTAAATTTTTTATTTTATTTTGAAACTTTCTACAACTCTCCTATAATCTGCATTATTGACCTAAATGTAATTGAGTTTGCAAAAAATATCAAGGTACATTCAAAACTTAATGAGAAATATTATGATTCTCATTACACCCACCATGAAAAAACACAACCACCTTTTAAAAACATATTTAAACAAATTACACATTTTAAACCAACAAATAAAAGTTTCCAGATGATAAGGTAGCTTTGTGCAATATTAGACTTGCATGAAAAGCTTTCATTGCACAGAAAACCCCCACAAAACTCTAAATTTTAAGGCTTTTCTATAGAATATTGTATAGAATATTCTATATAGAATATGTGACACAGGCTTTCATTCAAAGGATGTTCATAGTTCACTTCATATTAAAACTTTGGCACTGCAATAGACTGTCGAACAGCTGAAGTAAAACTGAAGAAATGAAGGGTTGTCTGAGAGTGGAGGGCTTCAGCTCTCTGTGTGTGTGGAGTGTCACTCTGCCGCTGTGACAGACTCTCTGTGTCTCACCTGGTATCTGTCAGAATGGTGAGCTTCATCAGAGGACAACGGCGACACGACTGGAGACTCGCCCTCGCGTTTGATATGTACTGACAACAGGAGAGACTAAAGAGAGAAAGAGGAACACAGGGAGAGAAGAGAACCAGAAAAAAGGTGAACAACCTTCAGCAAGTCCAACTCGTCATCCACCGAACAGATGGAACAAACTCCAACTAGTGTCTTGAAAACCTGCCATTTCGACTTCAAACTTTGAGTGCTTAAAAGAGGACTTGTAGAGAAAAGCAGGATACAAGAATGCAGGACAAGACATGCTGGACCTTAAGAAATGAATGGAGGAATAGAAAAGGCCTTTTTTGGATGCCAAATTGACTCAATTTTTTAAATGGCTGATAACGAGAAAGAGAACTACTGTTAGAGCTCTACCTGCTTTAATGAGGTGGCTATACAAATATTTATATTTACAATCAGCTATGATTAATCAGGGTGAAAGGAGGGCTGGTTTAATAGCTGGCATCTATAATCTAATATTAATATGTGAAAAATGGCAGCCTCTCTCTAAGGGGACAGTAAATTAGAGATTATGCATGGCTCCGTATGCTTCTGAATCGTGAGGTCAGGTAACTATTTATTTGTGAGCTCAAAACCTTTGCATACAAATAAACATGAATCACATAACAACACTACAGTAATATTACAAGTTAAATTACCGTAAAATAATGCATAGAAGTGTCATATTAAATGTATGGAAAAGAGCTGAACAATGAAATCACAATATGAATAAACAAAATTTTTAAATCACAGACAAAAATATATAATGACAGTCATGTGAGAGTTTAATAGGCAGAAAATGTTTCTTTTTTACTTAGTTAAAGTCTGTCTGACCACATGAATAAGATATTAAAAAGTAAAATCCACAGATTTACATGCTAATTATACATTTGTTAATAAGGTTTTAAATGTGAAAGTTCAACAAATTCATCATTTTAGACTAGTTGTAAAATGTGTTTTATTTATTTAGATTTTTATCTCACAAGATTACATTTGTATTTATGTTTAGGTCATTTAAACAGTCTTCTTTTAAGTTGAATTTTATCGTTTATCGTTTTCAATTTTGTATGGAGTGATATTTATTTTTAGTTAATGAAATACCTCTCAAAGCCGGCTTATATATTTTATGTGAAGTTCAGCTTTTAGTAATGTGATAAGTGCATGGATGTTACTTGTGAACGTAACTAAACACAAATTAGTTAAAAAAAGATACAATTCCCCAATGCATTTATGCATTTGAAGCATACTCTGAAATATATTATATGTGATGTTTAACTAGACTTGAATTTCATATTTGGGGAAAAAGTTACAAATTCTTTAATACAAATTCTTGAGACCTACATTTAAAACAAAAAGCCTTCACAATGCTTGTGTTCAAGCCAGTTTAAAATCCCAACATCTTCCATTACCACAATTTCCCTCTATCGTTTATATTCTAAAAAACTGTAGAAGAAGCAATGGGGAAGACTCTGCTGCCTACCACGACTAGCCTCTGATCCCTTGGATTAGAACCCACACAGACTGGCACGGAGTCGCTATGGAAATGACAACTTAAGAGAAGGCTGAAGATGGGTCAACTCAGCCTGGGGTTAATCCCCTTTAGAACTAGTGAGCTAGGCCTGATCTGCCTGCTCGCCATCTTTAGGACCTCTCCGCTTCCCCAACTAGCCTCTTCATTTTCCTCAGACTCTTAGAGAATACTAAGTGTGCGCTATAGAATGCTCAGTCACGCCTCACATGGTCTGTTCCCTAACCCACTTCTTTGCCGTATGACTCCCATGCTCCGTTTTCTCTCAGATTGTTGTTCAGAAAAAAAGATTTGTCTCACTGGATGAGTGAGAATTAATTTAGGAGGGTTTTTGAAACTCGCAATACACAGTTGCCTTTGTTGTTCAGGTGTTTGGAAAGGTTCCCAATGTCCCACATGGAAAGAATCTATTTAAGGATTTATGAAGCCCATATGTGTATATACGCCACGTATAATAATATGCCACATATAAGAAAATTGAGGAGCACATACATATAAAAAGCTCATATCTAACTTTGCACTTCGTAACTGTCATACATGATGCATAGCTTATGTTCTTAAAAAATGTGTTAGTAAACATGTGAAATTGGTGTCACATGTAGTTGTGATATTATGGAATTTAACTATATATAGTAACTATATATTATAACTATATAATAAGTGAGAGGAGATGGAGATGTCTACTTTTCCTTAAACATCTAAAATTAAAATTCTTTCTGGCATGAAGATAGTGGAATGGATCGAATTTTATAAAATGGTTTGTTGTTTTAAAGTTTCTGCAAGCTTTTATCAAGCTTTTTTTATTTTATAGTTCTTAAGAAAATAAAAAATGTACATTTCTATATTTAGGCCTTTTCTATTTTACTGCTTATAAAGTAACAGAACTAATTTTGGCTTTCATAACAATTTTGAGGCAATATATTTTTTTTACTTTATTGTTAAAGTTATATTAAGATTTAAAAAATGTCTCCTCTTAAAACTCCTTTTTTAAACTGGCCATTGACAGTTAGTGTTTTATTGTGTTTATTAGTTTATTGCTCTCTATTTTTATATGTTGTGTATTCCTAGCCTCCTGTATTTTTTATTTTTTAATCTGCATTTATTGGATTTATTAGTACTCTGTACTGCTTTTGTCCAGTGCTTTGTGATGCACCACTTTAATGGCACTATATAAAATCAAGTTTATGTATTTTATTATTATTTTAATTTTTTTATTGATGTTGTCCAGCAACTATGGATTTTAATAATCATACTAATACATCCTCCTGAGAACCAAGGAAAAAATATCTTCCAATGTAACTTGCAGTTAAGTTCCACACAAACACGTGAGGTATCATTGTAAAGTCCAGGATGTCCACTATTGAGCACACTAGGACTTAGCGGGGTAGCTCAAATGAGTCAAAATATATAGACCAAAAGCAAATGTTTACTACAAAGGATATAAATGAATAGGCTTGGTCTCAGGAGGACATAGATAAACAAATAAGTGAATATATATATATATATATATATATATATATATATATATATATATATATATATATATATATATATATATATATATATATATATATATATATATATACAATATAGGAAAAGGACCATTTTATATCTCGCATATATTAAAAACCTAGACTAACACATGTATGTTATTTTAGGTTATTTCCGTGTGGGGTATCATTTGATATTCTGAAGTGAAATACAATTGTTTACAACACATGTAGACTCTTTGGTGCATTTTGAGATGATTGCAAAATTCAATTTGTGTGAACGGAAATTAAATTGGAAAAATACCCTTTGCTTCCTCAGTTCAACTAAAAATCATTGGTATTATTTTCCATGGTCAGTTTTTAATAACCAGCCAGGAAACGTTAAAAAGCTCTTAATACATTACTGGAGGAAATAAAGCCACAATTGTTTTCTTGTTAAAACTCTTTTAGAGCACATATTTGTCTGTGAAATAGAGCACTAATTGGCATTAATTGTATTTGAGCCTATCAGTGAACGTAACGATCTGAAATGGGACTATGCTACTGTGTTAGGAACCTTACCTTTGGTGTGCCGGGAGCCACACTGATGTCCTTGTGTGAGGGGTTCTTGCTGTGGGGGGAAAACAATCAGTGAGTGATGGAACCAACCTTAAAATGTTTGATGGCTTTAACAACACTGATAACGTTTGAAAGCTGTTACCAAAAAACAATGGTATAGTGAAACATCTAGTTACAATCAACCAAAACAGACGATCAGAAGGAATTAAAAATTGAAAGCTAGATTCATGTGAAGATTTGTCACAGCACGGAGTAGAAATTTATCACCTCTGACTGAAACGAAAAAGTAATTTGTCATTTCGGATTGCTGCAACTTCTGTCTGCTATGGAGTCTGACTCCACACACGTGTCTTCTATCAACACTCACTTTAGCACAGGCACTTTGAGCACTCCCCTGTTGGCCTCACACAGGACCAGAGATGGCTTTCAAGGGGACAGCCGAGACAAAAGGGAACAAAGCCACACAAATCACACTTTTAATCATCTGAAGATGGAAAACCAGAGGGAAAAAAGCGAGAGCGGTTTTGGAGCCATTCTCTATGCCACTCAATCCAGGCAGCCCTGGGTCATGCTGTATTTGAAACAATTACTGTCCAAAAGTACGACTGCTAAGCAGATTTGGCTTATAATTTTTTTATTGAAGTAATCATTCTCATAGATGCTTCCATCCAACCTGATCGCCCCACCGCAAGCCTCCTCCGGTTAGACGGAGGCAGAAGGAAATAAATGATTTTGCGGTTATTTGATTTGTCAGTGAAACGCCTAGGGCATTAGGACTATGAAATATGTTGAGGACAATGCACTGGCTTGTAAACATTGTATTAAAGAGGCAGAGAATGGCAGAGATGGAGAGGAATGGAAAAGGGGGGTGGGGGGCTGCCTGGGTCTGACGGGTGGATGTTACATGGAATTTTTGCCTTGTGGACATTGGGGATTGAGGATGACTGATTGGAAGGAAGGAATTATTAAACGAGGCAGCTAAAGTGTCCGCTGACAGCGGGAAAAGACACATCAAATCACATTCCTCTTTTTTTCACTTTCTGCATGCATCTTTGACCATCACTTCAGCTGAATCTCATGTTTAGATCTTCATGAGCTGGTTTATCAAACACATTGATGAGAGCTGAGAACCCATGACAGCGTAACGTCACTCTTGTCATGTTTGGGTTAATTATTCAGACACATTACACATTTCTGCATTAAATGATCACCAGGCTTATGTAAAATGTCTGATTTAGATTTCTGAACAAGAACTCCTGTCTTAATTTATAGGAGTTCCAGAAAAGGAACTGGAAAAGGTAGGTGGGATTTCAAGATTTGCCCCACCCCTCGACTCGGGTAATAAGCATCAAGCCCGCCTTTTCTGCAATCGGTATGATTGATCTGACAGCCTGAGGATGAAAGAAAACGAAGAGGAGCAAGAGAAAAGATGAGACAGAGGAGAAGAAAGAGACAACACAAATCAAGAACCAGGCCTTGAGAGGGGATAAATTGTCCCATTGGTGGCAGTGCGCTGTTTGTGAGATAATAAACAGACTCCTTAGTAGCATAAATCTACTGAGCATGCCATGGTGCATCTCAGTGACCTCACACATCTTCTCATGTCAAAAAAAAAACCCTAAGATACACTTCATAGGTTGAAGTGCTCTTAATACCCCCTCTGCACTCATTAGGTAGGATACCCCAGTATCTCAAAACACACTTTTCCCCGAGGAGATCCTTTCGGCGAAGGCCAACGACGGAAAAACACTCTTAGCTAGTATAGGAATAAGACACAGGATCTGAACTATAGGACCTCGGGGAGATCATGGTAGGTGTGTTGAGAAAGTTCATTTTAGCCCTGTGTGCTGACATTTATGGGTAAAGCAAGATATATATTTCACTGAGCATACACTAGATGAGATGAGAAAATAGAAGCCTAAAACTGTTTGCAAAGTGCAGTTCTATGGCTGTTAGTCAAATGGCGGTGTTCTTTTTTTAAATGTAATGTTGTATGTATTTATTACTTGTATTTTTAGTAATATGTTTTTTTGGGAATTTTTGGGAGCTTTGTCTTTAGGATAGAAATCTACAGGACGTTCAGGGGGAGAAAATTTTTTTTTGTCTCAAGTGGCCAGTCGATGAATTGCAGTTTCAGTCGATTCAGTACGAGATACATCAGGAAGAGCAAATTTGTACTTGGAACACAGTCGTATGGGATTGCTCTTGCCATTTGGATCTCTTGATTTGTTTGGTTATTGTTAAAGAAAATAAAGTAAAATATCAGTTCCTGGTCTGCCCTGTCATGATCTAAAAATGAAATGTTTTAGCCATATGTAGCGTGAAATGACAATTAAGGCAGAGCTCAAACTTCATTAAATTGATTTAGTGAGGATGTATATCACATCAAATTACCGACTGACTCTTGCATGATAAAAAAGTCATAATTTAAGAAGTTTTCATTTATTGTGAGTATCTAAGAAAACGCCAAACTCTTCTTCTTGCTTCCTTCTCACAACCAAACTCAGCTATACAGAGAAAAGAGAAAGAGAGGGAGTGCATGTGAGAGAGCTGGTGAAAATTGAATAAATGCCAGTCGACAGTTGGGGGGTTGTAAGCTGGAGATAAAGATTGCTTTTCGTGTCGTTTGCCACCCGGATCTCCCTCGGTCCGCTGGAGGCAAATTGATTACGTGGAGAGGCTACGAAAGGGTGGGGGAATATGTAGATTGCTGTGGCCCTCAGAGCAGGCAGACGGGTAAAGGGCATGATGGATTTCCATTTCCATACATGAAGAGTGGAGGACGAGTCAGAGGAGGAGGCACTGCGATGCGGCCACTGGGGAGGGAGAGAGAGGGGAGTGCAGCAGAGGGTTCCAATCTCTCTCACACACTCACCCGCATCCACTCAGACATCTGCCTAATGCTACATCTTAAATAGCTTTACCCATTTTACATGCACTCAAGTCTCATTTGGTGCAGAATGAAACGCTATCATTAAAGGGAGATTTACTACAAATTGCCACAAATTCGCCATGTCACTTCCAATGATCTGTGTGTGCTAGCGTGTGCTGAGCGGAAGCCTGACTGGAAGGAAGCAGAGCGGGAAAGAGGACAGCAGCAGTTACCCAGTGCAACATACGGTGAGAAGGATCATCGAGCAATGCAGGGACTTCTCTGTGGATGCAAGGTTTTGCATAACTTTGGCCAATAATATAGAGGAAAAATATATTAATTATAGGGATTAGTGATCAAAAAAGAACTTAAGAAAAAAAAATTAAACATTCAAGTATTTGCCTGGAAATAATATAAGGAAGAGTGATCCCAAACCACCATCTTTTTAATTTTAATTAAATTGATTACATTGATTTCTTAAAAAACTAATTATATTCTTTGATTCATTATATTCAGCCTAATAAAGGCAAGCACACACATAGAAGAAAAATGTGAATGCTTGCTCCGATTGGTTCTCTGCCATTCTCCGCCTCGGATGGTTTCTGCAGAAGATTTAGAGAAACTCCTGCTTTCATCTCCTGCAGGCTGGACTACTGTAACACTATTCTCACCGGTCTTCCCCAAAAGACCATTAAACAGCTACAGCTCGTTCAGAATGCAGCACCTCGAATTCTAACCAAAACTAGAAAGTCAGAACACATTTCACCAGTTCTTAAGTCTCTTCACTGGCAGTCGGTCTCCTTCAGAATAGATTTTAAAGTTCTGCTGCTCGTATACAAGTCCAAACATAACTTAGCACCTAAATACCGTAACAGACATGATCAGTAAATACACACAAAACAGGAAACTGAGATCACTCAGATCAAATAAATTAGATCTACCCCGGGTTAATTCCAAACAGGGTAAATGCTTCTTGAGTTACCATGCGGCTCACAGATGGAACCAGCTTCCAGAGGAGATCAAGGGTGCCAAAACTTAAATCACGAGTAAATCCAGGCTAAAGACACATCTGTTTAGTCGCACATTTGTCGACTGAGCACCAACGTCCGAACAACTATTTTATCTCTGCACTTCATCTTAATCTATGTCTTAATAATTTTCCGTTTGTAATCAATATGCTTTCATATGACTTGTTTCAATGTTTGATTTTATTAAATGTACTTTCTTTTTTACTCTTTGTTTTCAATGTAAAGCACTTACCCTGTGTACGAAATGTGCTATACAAATTAACTCGCCTTGCCTTGCCTTGCCTTGCCTTGATTCAATCTTATAATCTTTTTTCATGCTTAGTTCATCTGTTTCATGCTTAGTTTTAATGTTATTTTCTTTGAAATGTTCTATATCAATAAACTTGCATTGTTCTGTATTGAATCCCTTCTTTATTTTCTCTTTCATCCCTCAGCGATTAATATTTGCATTAGCTATTATGTGTTTGCACTTCCTTCAGCGAGGGACTTTATCTTACTAAGCTATAAGCTGGGGTTAAAAGCAGAGCCTGAAAGGCTAACTCACAAACCGATAGTGGCAAGCAGAAAGTAAACCTAACAGATCAGGAGAAATGATGCAATTTCCTTAAATAACCACCATCATCAAACAGACAGGAGCGACAGAGGGCCAGAGCCATGTCCATGTCCACCGCGGCTGCCCGCAGGGAAGCCAGCCCAATGCCCTTTATTAATTATTAAAAGACATCTCCTCACTGCCGTGTGATTGATAACACCAGTGCATGAAAGACATCCTGCTGAGAATTAATATCTGCCTCCTGCTTTCTCTCCATGCCCCCGGTTTGAAGCCCAGGAGCTCAATCTATTAGCGATGAAAATTGGGATGTGCAGCATGATATGCATATGACCTATGAATTGAACAACACTGCGTCTTGTTATGGCTAATTTCTCCCCTGGAGCACACAGCTTCTTATCTGCTGTGTCTGACAACATGGCATTTTAACCTGGTCAAGGTGTACCAGCAGCAGGATTCTGCGCTATAGCTTCTGGCTGGCTCACCGTGGTCGAAACCTTTTGAACCGGAAGAATAATGAGTACTTTTCTGGACCTCTGGGATCATCTCACTACACTTAACTGGGCAAAATGAAATCAGATGATCAATAATATACTGGAAAAGCTCTGCATTAAGTTTTCGCTGGAACATTCCACCTGAAAGAAGGAGGTGTTCTCACTCCTGATTTTACACCTGTCGCTTTGGTGCAGGGGGGCAGCAAATATGCTCTATTTGTTTGATAAAGGATGACAAGAACTAATGAAGCTGTCAGAATTATGGCAGGTATGGATGTGTGTGCCTACCTGATGTGCATAAGGGTGAGCCTCTCCATCTCCTGCTCCATGTGCTCCTGGAGTTCTCCTGGACGCAGCAGGATCTGACAGATGGGGCAGATGGGTGCTTGACTGTCATAGAGTGACACCTTCTTCTTACCTGAAGAAAAACAAGAAGAAAGTTGTGATAACATTTTTGTTTGTTTTGTGTCGTGTCTTAAGTGGACATTAGGGTTTTTCATTGAATGAATTTAAGACAAACTTTCCCTAAAGAGAAAATAGAGTAAGGGCTTTTACAGACTGGAAAGTGTTATGTTCATACAATACTTGGATGGATGCTCAACCGGCTGATATTAGCCACAATACACTGTGCTCAGGAGGAAGGCTTTTTCTCTTGAACCCAAACAAGCAAGCTCTCCTTTTAGTAAGACTCGTTTTTAAATAAGAAGAATGGACGCCCTGTTGCTGTGTATAATAAATGAACGAGTCTGTTATTGCGTCACGTCGAGAGCAGGCAATTTCGTCTTTTGAGCCACATGCCCCGCCTATCTCTCCGCTATACATCTATAGCCAATTCCAAGACTAGCTCTGGAAACAAAAAGATTTTTTCACACAGCAATAAACAGTTACTGGAGCGAAGTGTTTTTGAAGACAGACGCCAATCTGAGAGGACTTATGTCATGGTTCCTGGCTCATCTTTAAGCTATAGCTTTGAGTTTACTAGCTTGATTTCATTCACTTTCCAATTCTTTCTTACTTTTCCTTTTTTTAGGACTCAAAAACACCAAATTCTAAGTAAAAATTAAGAATATTATCCATTTCAAATCGTTTAAGAAGGCATTGATTATTGCGCATTACTCCATGTTCGGTACAGTAAATTTGAGGACAAGCTTGGGTCATCTTAACTCTCTCTCTCTCACTCTCTCTTATTCTCTCTCTCTCTCTCTCTCATCTTTGTGGATTAAGCAGCTCAGATTCTCAGATTTCTGTTGAAGGAGAATCCGTCATCCTCTGCCTCCCGTCTCCTGTTCCCTCATTAAACAAGATCCACAGCTCTGCAGACAGTTACGCCACTGAGCTTTGTGACACATCAGCTGGATCTCTCTGACACACACTTCAAATACACTTCTCGACCCTCAAACGAACAGGATTTCATCATACACTGTAACATAGATAATTTATTGTAAAAAATGCAGTTATTAAACCCTAAATCTACAGTAGCACGAACACTTAGATAAATATGATTAGGAATCCGTGTGAGGCCGTTTATAGGGTCGCCATTGAAATGTGAAGCAGCATTTTCTCATAAACAAGCTGGCTGGTGTACGTGCGTTCACATCTGAACACATGGTTTTGTTTATTTGTGCAAAACCCCATCCGTGTGGGAGGGTGTGTGTATCATGCTTTCCTGTGACTAACACTTCTTTTGCTAGTGAATGATCTAACGTGCGCTCAGTAAATGATCAAAAACACTTCCTGTTTCACTCTCAATATCTCAGATCTGAAACTAACCAATCAAAGAGATTATTTTTAGACCTCTGGGACAATAGATGCTGCCTCAAACAGGATATCCTGGATGAACTCACTGCTACCGACAGACTCCAGCTGTTGGTCACATGATGAGTGCTTACCTTAGTCAAAGAGCAAATAGACACACAAACAGGAAGTGAGGAAATTGTCATTTGGAATATCAGACGTGGGAAATTAGCTGAGATGTGCACGTGCTAGATTATCTTGTAGATTTTTTTGGATTCTATGAAAAAACTAAATTCAAAACATTTTAAAGTGGTTGCTAGGGTGTGTTTACTACAGACAGCAGGATGAAGACCCACAATGCTGGACGAAGTGATTAGCGATGGTTGCTTATCAACATGTTGTTGTGCTGTTACAAGAAAAAAATGCATCTTAACACTGAAAATTGTTTTTTTTTTTTCTTAAAAAAAAATTCTACCAAGATTCTGGCTGTGGGTCACTTCATATCCAGCCAACTGGTCAATTTCACTTGTCCCTTTTTCTTATTTCTCATTTTACTCTTTCCTCTTTCTCATTTTTCTCTATTTATCTGGTTAGGAAATGTATTGTCTATTAAATATTTAAAGATGCCCAAAGCTCTCTTGTGGCTCAGTCAGGAGGACAAAATGTTTCTTTCAATCTCAAAGTTCCAGATTTGACTCCCAAGAAAAGCAAACATATCTTCAATGCGATGTAAGTAGCTTTAGATAGAACCGTGCAACAAACATCTGATATTGTCCGGTTTGTTTTTAATGTCTGGCAGCCAACTATTGATCCGTTGCAGAAGGGGTTAGAGAGAATCTTTCTTGAGATGATGAGTTAACTCGAGGGCAGGTTGCAAACAGATGTACAAACACAGACACAGAGTGGGGCTGTAATCCTGCTTCTGCTCTCTACATAAAGCCCTGGGCTCAGTATGAGCCTGTCCTTGACTTCAGAGGGCACTGTTGTGTTTGCCTTCACATGATGTGAGCTGTTTGAGTGGAAGATTATCACTAACTGTCTTGTCTAAGCATACACACAAACACACACACACCCATGGTGACAAACATGCATGCAAACACAAGTAAACACTCACTCGCACACATGTGCCAAAATCTCTCTAAGGGAACATAAATGCAGCTCATATATTGGCCTGTCAAAAAATGCACAGGTTGAGAAGATAGCAGGGTCAGTGTTAGCATCCCAAAAGTCCCTGTTGCACCCCCACATGCATTTTTCCAACCCTGCCTCGATCCCAGTCATGCGTGCCTAAGCATACCCATCCCCTATTCTCCAGCACCACTACTTATCGGCTCACACTGTGGACACTTTAAGTGACTTTGAAAAATAGGTAATCGAATACAATTCTGTGTGCCTCTGTTTCTCTCACCATTTTTTCCTCACCTCTCGTTCTCCCTCATCCCTTTGCCAATCCTGTCCAGCATTCTCCTGCATATCTAATTCTAATTTGGTAGATCTTTATTGGGTTTCCATGATCTATGCTCCTTGTATTCTCTCACCTATTAAATAATCTGTCTCTTTCTTTCTTTCTTTTTTCTTTATTTCTTTTTCTTGCTTTCTTTCTTTATACTCTTTTCTCTCTCGCATTTTCACTATACATCCTCCCACTTACCCACCTATCCATCCATCCATCCATCCTTTTTATAAACATGCCTGCAAAGTAAACAGTAAAACTGGATTTTTTTTATATAAAAGAAATTTAGTATTAGTTAAATGCTACATTTACATTAATGAAACATCACTAAACATATGCCCATTCACATTACTGGAATAGGAAATATCATTCAACAACATAAAGTGATTTTGTTCATCTTCTATAGTTAATTATATGTTTACAATAACATTCGCTGCATGGTAACTTGATTTTACTTATTTTTGTGGACAATGATAACGAATTAAAGAAATTATGCTAAATAAAATGTATTTAAATAAATTCTAAATATATTTACATTTGAATTGCAATTATTGACATCTCACAAAGATGTGTAGTAAGTTAAAAAGAAAACAAAAAACTGATTGTATAAATAATGTGTGTTTTATTTTAAAACATAATCGTTTACATTGTTATATTTATAAAGGTGAAAATTGGGTATTAATTGATCACCATACATTAGAAGCCATTTTACAAATTGAAAATTCTATATTTTTTGGTGTAATAAAAGAAAAGGATCATACATGCAAAACCTAACGCTTTACTATAAAAAACCCAGCAATAAACTTGTCTGAGATGCAAGGCTTGACAATGACCAAAAAACTAACCAATAAAAATAAATCAAGGTGTAATTAAAGTTCCCAATAAAAAAACTAGTTCCAATTAAAAAAAAATTTAAATAAATTAAAACATAGTGTTTAATTGTGACCTTTTTATTGTATATATTACAGTAACCTGCTTTCATACATGGTATTATGCACTCAGCATCCCACAACTAATAGTCGCCTTGCTGACTCCACAATAAACAAAGCAGTGTCCAAACAAATTCATTCCATTGTCCAAAAAAAAACAAGACTTCTTGACAAGAACTTTAAGCTTAAATAAAAAAACTTTCCTTTGGAATGCATTTAAAGACAACATCCTACATTTTTCACTGAGTATTTAAATATTTGAAATAATTTAAATATTTTTTAATCTTCTAACATTTTAAATATTTCACAGACAGACTCTTCCCTCGACTCGGTTATGTGTGCATGATGGGGTGTGTTAACAGAGCGTGTGATTGTGTGTATTTGTGCCCCTCTGTCCATTTGTGAAGAGAAAATGAGTGTGTGCCTCTTGAAACTTGCTCTTTAATTCATCCGTACACAATCAATGGGCTCAGTAATGGAGTCATGATGGTTTGGTCAAGCACTTGTCAGGACCTAAACCACCTCCCCATCAATGTCACCAAGAGTACAAACATGCACACGCAGTCAATCAAAGCAAGACAACAGATAATTTAGTAGCTTTGATATTTGTTGTCCAATTTAGAGGCTTACGCTACACAATACATGGCTGATCATTGTCTGTAGACAGGTGAGGGTCCATCAAACTATAATATTCACAGATATAGACATGACATATGTGTGCTGGTGAGAAGCCCTAATGTTTTTCTTATAGACTAACCCATTATGTCTGCATGCATGTGTTTAGGCCCTTGTCCCTAAGGAAGATTGACTAATAACACGCTAGCTAACACAAACTACTAGCTCTAGACAAACTTGTTTAAGATATTTATTTGCTTTACTTACACTCGTATGTATTAATTTATTTTTTAAATGTATGAATTGGATGAAAATTAAATATTGTGTGATGTTCACTTTTAATCTGTATTTTTTTCTGGTGACAATTAAATTAAATGATTTTATTCTGGTTACAATAAAAAAAAACACTCAATTTTTACAGAATCGCACTGCATCACAGCTTGAAACGCATGTTCTGTATTTTTACAAGCTTTTATGTATAAAAACATAAATATATAAAAAAACATACAATTCCTAATATATTACGATATTCTTAACATAGTTTAGTTTTACAGCATAACACTGCAGCACAGCTTGAAGCTCATTTTCCATTTTTGAAAGAAGTAACCAGTGTCACTGTCGAACTGAATGTTGTAGATGTATTGAACTTCTATCTCGATGATGTAAAATCAAATATCCAATTCTCTTCCATTAACTGTTCGTCTCCTGAAAGCAGCTGTGACCAATGGGTAGAAAGCAGCATCAAATTAAAGATGAATTGACAAAAGAATCACCATGGACCAAACCACATGTGGTCTCTTAAGCATCCCATTCTTCTTATCCATTTCTTATTCTTCCCTCCATCTCTCCGTTTCCCCTCTATGGGAGTGAGTGATGGCTAGCAGAAGACAGAGAGATAAATCCTGAGGCATGGAGGGGGTTTGGTGCATGCTGCTTGTCAGCACGTTAAAGATGATTAATGTGGGATGCCCCCCTACACCGGACCCCTGTGTGGAGAAAGGTGGGGACTCCGTTTAATCTGAAGGGCCGGTGAGACCAGCGTGCAGAGAGGGGCAATAACAAGGAAATAGGACTGACACAACTTTTTAGTGCTGAGATTTCTCACCTAAATGCCATGCTGTGTGAGAGAGAGAAGGATGCTTGTGACAGCTCTGACTGAGTGCTGGCCTGATCTTCTCTAATTTGCCAAGATAGATAGCTCTCTCTCTCTCTCTCTCTCTCTCTCTCACTATCTCTCCTTGCCTTCAAAAATCCCTTTTCTCCTCACACCGTTATCACAGTACATCCTCTCACCTAGACCTTCCTTCTGATAGCACAGCTAATGAGGGCCAGAGCCTGCTGCCTCTCTCCGCGTTAAACGTTCCCTAATTATTTAAAGCACTTTCATCACATGTAACCTCTCGCTAACCTCACTGATAGCGCAATTACACACTGGATGGCTTAGTTAGCACATGCTAATATCATAAACTCACTGCGTTTGAGTCAGAATCTAGCTTGAACTTGGCTGGTAGCTGTGTGGTGATGTAGTTAGTGTTTTCCTCTTATACTCCTTGCATGTTGTTTTACAAGCCGATGTGTAAAAAAAGAAGAAAAAGATCTCCACAGAAGCCGACTCAAATGTAGCCTCCCCTGGCAGCTGGCAGCCCGCCACAGACAGCTCCGGCTGGGGTTTTAAGCTGCCTCTCTCTCTTCTCATTTAGACTTACACAGCATAACTCAAACAGCATGCGCTTGCTTATTGAACGGCTTTCAAACAGAAAAGGTCTCAGTGCTTACATATCTGTATCTATAAAGCCGGTGTGTGGGATACTGTGCAATATTTATATTGAAAAATGACATAAAATGGATGTAGAATAATTTTGCAAATGCAGAATCGCTGTAACACCCCATACATCTCCATTTCAGCAAGTCTCACTTTGAGTTTTTAAATAATCACTCTCATTACTGCAGGAAATTCACTTATTTGGTGGATTTTATGGTCTTTGTCTGGTTTGCTTGGACTCAAACACAAGTTTTCAAGTGTAGGTGTGTGTGCCACGTGTGGGAGTGTGTGCTTGGAGAACAAAACAGAGACTTTTTAATGCATTGGCGAGAGAACAAAGCTGCCAGTAATGGGCACAGGCAGGGAGCATGTGCCTTTAGAAAAGTTCCTTTGCTCATGGTGTACCCATGCTGAGATCAAGACGATCTCTAAAGAAGGAGTTTCTTTCCACGCCACCTGCCATGCTCACCTGGGAAAGCGTCGGTTTACCTACTGCCTTCTGGAAAGCAGATCACTAGAAAACTCTATCAAAAATATAGTAAATAGGGCTGGATGATATGGCCAGAAAATATATGACAATACCACAATACTGATTTCATTTCAAATAAAGTAAGGAGCTGAAGTCACTCTGTACATTCAAATGTCAATCTGAAGTGTTTTGTGAGAACATGGTAAACTGACAAAATATAACTTTAGTTTGTGAAAAAAAGTGCAGCAATTTCAAACTCTGAGCAAGAACAACATGCGCGTGTTATCTCACATGACTGGAGTGAATACAGGTATTCGAAGTAAGTTATCAAACTCTCTATGTATATCGTCTTACTGAGAAAATGTATATCTACGATAATTATCGACATTGAATTATCGCCCAGCCCTAATAGCAAAAAAAAAGTTAATTTTAAATATAATTTTTGCCCCTTTTTCCGTTGATTGAGACAGACAGGAAGAGAACCTAGAGACAGAGAGAGAACGTGGCAGGACTGGGAATGAACTTGAAAATCAAACTCTTGTCATCGATACGCTGCTTTAAGTGTCCAACGGGCTATCCACTAAATCAGTGAACAGAACAAAAGAAGGTATTTTTGAACAAAGAAATGTGTAAATTGGGCACAACAGAAAGTACTCCCTTTGACTGAGAACCTTATCAGATTCCAAATTTCATAATGAACCTCCTAATCCATGTCAAGTAGTTCCATATTTCCAAATTGAAACTGTAGAATCCTGTTAAACAGGGTTTCCCAGAATGCATCAAGTGTTTGTGTCAGCCTCGTTCTCTCCCATCTTGGCCTTAAACATGCCAACATCAGTAAACAGTCAAATCTCTCAGCCTCTTAGCGAATGTAACCACATTACGCTGTCTGATAACGTTGTCAAATAATGGCCGATAAGAGGAATTTGATTTGATTCAGGGTCCTCCACCCCTCCCTATAAGGGCTTCTCTTTTCTTCTCTTTACCTTAAGGCCACGCACACATCTCTTTTTACTCTGCATCTCTGAAAATGACTCTGCCTTGTATGCACAATCAAATAAATCCAGCAAGCCTGTCAGCCTTCATTTTTTCTTCCTCCCCTCCTCCTTAAATCAGAGCAAGGTGAGCTGCTACAAGTCATCTCCATAATGGGAAATCTGTGCTTTATATTCCAAAGGAGGAGAATTAGACCGATAATAGGAAAGCCTCAGACAGCGTGCGCGCGTGTGAGCTTTTTCACTTTATTGTAAGTGAGCAGAGAAAACCTTAACCAGGCCGGACAGATTCTAGGCTGATTACTCAGGGTTAGGTGAACAAAGAGGGGAAAGGATGAGAGAGAAAGGGAATGAGGCATCGCGCCTCAATCGAGAGGGTGTCTGATGAAATGGAACGAGGTCATCCTCGGTTTGGGACCCGAAGAACATCAGCGTTGGCATCTGTGCTAACCGCGAACGGAGGCCGATCACTGCTGACAGTGATGCATTGTGCTGTTAAACAGCAGCTCCTCACGCTACTCTTCCCACTCACACACAAACGCACATGCTCTTTGGGTGTCACATTTAAAAAGGCAAATGCAATCAGCGCCAGGGAGAGAGGAGTGGGAAGAGGGGAGTGATTTGGTGTCAGAATCACTCTGTCATTTTCTTTCAGCAGGTAGGAGTGTTCAGCTAAGGATGATGTTGGTTTGATGTGTGTAATCAGCATATGTGAGGGGCGTTCGTAGCTTCGCTGGCAGCCAGTTATAGAGACAGATTCATAACAATGTTCATAGGAGAGGAGGAGAAATGATTATCTGAACTCTTAAACAACTTTAAGGACGTTTAAAGGGCATGGCTTTAGATTTAAGTACGAGATGCTTTCTATGAGAGGCAATTTGGGGCAAAATACACTGAAACACTTGAAGCACTAAAAACAAACTGAAACACTTGTGCATGAAAACACCCTGACACTTATGCACATTACACAGCAATGCTTAAAACACAGTGAAACTCTAGTTCATTAAACTGAATGTTCATTCATGGACACATTGACACTGACAAAATTTGAAATGCGTGCTTTAGACACTGAAATGCGTAAAAGTTTTCAGTAGAACAAGAAGGTATTTCCTTTTCCTTGAAGAGGGATTTTTTTCTTTTGCCTCCATTAATGTTATTGGTACCTCTAGCAATGTTTTACAGTTTCATTCCCTGGTCCTTCAATGCATAGTATGTTTAACAACAAACTATCAAAATATCACTGAAATTCCTTCCACAAAAAATTTCGATATGTTTAAGTGTAATGAGCAAGTCTGTTTGAATGTTTTGCGTGCAAGCATTTTTAAGTGTGTGAGAGCAGTTAGTGCAAGGCACAAGAGATTCCGTATGTTTTAAGTGTTTCAGTGTAATGCACAAGAGTTTCATGACTCATTTGTGCAAAATCTGATGAAAAAATTTATTTCAATGGCGCTGTTTTCATGAAATAATAAGTATACGATTAAACAAGAACCAATTCTAAGTCACCAATTCAAGAAAACATTGGCAAAGGATGTGATCAACACTCTGATTAACTATATTCACACTTCAGCAACAACATTAGCGATTATCATCATGTGTCAAAGGAGACGTTTGTTTCTTACTCATGCTCCTTATACGTAGAAGCAGCTATGGATGACGTGATTTTGGGAAGTAATGATTGGTTGTTTTACAGAGGAGCTATGAACCCAGCAATTCCGCTAAACTTTTGATGCTGTGGAATCTTTGTGGTGCCCCCTGTGCATACCCAAGGAAATCACGTGACTCCTTTAATTCGAAAGAAGTGTTTCCATTACAGTTTTGCATAATGTCAATATTGATACGTCTCAAACACCATCACCTCCAACCGTAAAAACGTTTTTTTTTTATTCAAAATTGTCATGATTCTATTAGGAAAATGTATTTATTAATTTGATTAATTTATCGTGAATCTAATTTACACAATTGAATGGTCAATGGAAACATAACTATAGTAGAATATACTATACATTTCAAGCAGACATGAAAATACATTAAAAAAGCCAAATCTTTGTATATTTCCATGCTAGTTGGAGCAGATGCATTGAAGAGCAACCACTGCTTACACTACAAGTGTGTGGGTTTACTCAGAGGGGAGCATCTCACTGTGGTATATGTTGAGTTGAGGGTAAGACCTGTTTCTGTGGGTGTGAGCAGTCACAGTAGTGACAGCTGTTTATTCAATCAATCACCTTGTGGATGGCACAGCAGAGTGAGACGGCTAGAGATTGAGTTTTGCCTCACAGGGGAAAATGGAGCAAATTAATAGACCATTACCCAAGCGCTGACCCAGGAAATGAGGGTGACACTGCAGGGTTAGATCTGCCAGCTTGCTTGCCTTGCTCTCTCTCCTCTTTCTATCTCTGCACGGTCATTCCAAAAGCAGAGAAGCCCCAGTCCCAGGACTCCCAGCTCTTCCCTGGGGCCCTAGACTATTATAACCCTGGCTTCATGACTGAGAGGAGCCAGTTTGGTACTTAAATATGGATGGATTTGTGCAGGTCTATAAAATTATATGTTTGTCTTAACAGGTGGGCCATGTTTGCTGAGTGGGCAGGTTGAGTCTCAGAGGACAGGGATTTTCTCACACTGGTGAAAGTTTTCGACGTTAGTCATTTATCAACAACCTAAGTGTGAAAAGTTTCTACATCACTTTTCAGTTGTCAATAATTAGATCAGCTCCCTGAAATATCAGGGTCACAGAATTCCGAAACATCTGTAATGTTGGTTTGAGGTCTCCTGACAAAAATGGAGTGCTCAATTGTTAATTTAAGATCTCTTCTATGCCTAAGGATGAGTAGGGGCTTTTTTAAATATGACAAAAAATAAAACACATAAGTTAGGGGGGAAAACTTTACTAGATGTGCCGAGACTTGTACTCGAGACGAGTATTGAAGGAGGCATTTCGGTGAAGCACGTATCGCTTGCTTCATTCAGAACTCATTACAGACTCTTTAGGCAACTTGGCCTTGCAAACAATGTACAATAAATGTGAATAGAATAATACGGTGAGGTCTTTCAGTTTCGAATACATATTTTTTTATCTGGGAAAATTACCCAAAGTATGTTAGCTGTTTTGCTTTTCCTAAAAAGGGGCACAACTTACCCAGAAAGGTGATACCTTTTACCATTTCAACAGTTCTTTAGAAACAATACTGTGTTGCAGGAACCACATTTTCAGAAAACCGGAAAATGTATCTTAAATTCACAAAAAAACTAATGTTGTTCATTATTTTTACCATATCATGCACACTGTAACAAAAAATAACGTACTGTATTGCAATTTATAGGTGCGGTTAATGGTAAATGCATATGTCAATAAACACAAGAACAAACATATTTTTTTAACTAGATTTAAATCTGGTTAATTGATGAGGTTATAGCAGTTGATGTCAGGCTGAATGGAATTAAACTATTTTAAAACAATGAAGAAAAAATCCTGTCCGGATGCCATATATTGTTCACTGAGCAGCGAGGCTTGTAACTGATGCCATGTGCTTCCTACAGTGCTTTGTGCCTATCCATTAGTGAGCTTGTACACACACGAGCACTGTTTCCAAAAAAATGTCAAACCATAATTAATAGCACAAAGCCGCCAATAACCTCCACAGGTTTCTTTTCATCAGTGCATTGCCGTTGGAGAGCCCGCCCCCTCTTTCATGCTCTCAAATGCTAGCGAGGGAGAATTAATTACCAGAGCCAATTTACTGTTTATACTCTGATGTTTTAACTAATTACCACTAATGATGACAGAACAGCAGTCAGAGGAGTTAATTGAATTTAGATGGCAACGCTGCAGGTCCGGTTGAATAGAGCCTCTCAGGAAGTGTCATAACCAACCGCCCCAAACTCCTGCCTGTGTTAACACCCCTACCCATCAGCACTTACACATGCATTAATGCAACAGCTTACCCACATTCACCCAAGACATGCATTCTGCACGTCATCTCCCTTTCAATCACACAGAACTGTGAATTCAACA
The DNA here is from genome assembly GCA_900490495.1 of Danionella dracula. Classification (NCBI taxonomy): domain Eukaryota; kingdom Metazoa; phylum Chordata; class Actinopteri; order Cypriniformes; family Danionidae; genus Danionella; species Danionella dracula. The sequence continues at coordinate 1,080,382 of UELW01000744.1, forward strand.
TAAAAGTTTCTTATCTGCTGCCAACATGAAACATCAACTGTCAAATCCTTTTTACTTCCCAAACAAAGGCAACAATGTACCAAACGAGTCGATGAGAAGCAAAGGTTTGGCATCTATCCCACTCAAGACACCAAATATCAAAAAGGAATAAGTGAGAGATGTTTTCACTTTTATAAATAAAATGAATAAAAAAACTAAGAATAGGGTTCTCTCATTTCACTTCTAATCACTCTACTATCTGAACAAGTGCCACCTTGAGGGGTGTAGTGACTTGGTGCAAATCATTGTCACCTTTCACCAGGAGCTCCTTGCTTGTAGAACATAAATGCCCTCTCAATGTTTTGTGGATTCTGCTAGGAATCCTCCCTTCTCATTTCTTTGTCACAAAAGGAAGCACACTTCCTGTCTGCAGAGACAACAGGCCAAAGAGATTGGTTCTAAATGTTGTTTCTTTTTTTAAATAAAGCGTTCTTGTTGCTTTATAAAATCCATCTCCAATCCTTTGAGTACTTTCTTTTCTGGAGCATGATGAGTGGAATTTGGGGTTGGTGAAAAGCCGCTTTTCTCATGTACTCAGTCCCTGCAGCCTGATTGATCAAAAATCTATAATCTATAAAATGTATAAAAGTTTGAAGAAACGAATTAAATGGTTAAGAAGGTTTTTAAATGAATGTGTCTTGATGCAAGTGACTAATTTGGTAGTTGCAAACTTTTTTGTTATTTTTTAATTTGCATTTAAATGAATGAGTTTGCTTTCTTAGAATTATCCCAGTATCGCAAACATAATTGGTGAGCGTAAAGAAGCGGACTGGGAAAGCTGTCTGCAGGGGGCCCCTGGGTACAGGAAGGTGGTGGTGGGTTTTTTGCTTTCAATCCTAAAATGGGCAGAGGAGCTTTGGTTTTTATATCACGGAGAGTGGGCAAATAAACAGCAAACAGCTAAAAATTGAATGGCCAACTAAATGTTGGCACTCCTCTCAAATCAATTTCACTAAATTCCATTTCCTACAATTCCATTATGATTGCAGTTTGTCAACAAATAAGATCCAAACAAAAGATACGGACCAAAAAAACACAAAATACTTTATTGTAAAAGCAGTAGGCTGACTCAATTAAATCATTTATTTTAAATAAACTGCTCTTTCTCCACTGACAAATCTCTAATTCTGTCTGACACTTAAAATGTCCTGTCACCCTATGCTAAATAATTCGCTATCGTCTAGTTTTCTTAATTCCGGGTTACACTCTGTTTAGCCCCTGACTCATTTTCTCAACACATCCTGCTTCACCAATTTCAGTGCACGTTAATAAAAATCTATCCACAGGAAAGTCATAAAAGAGCTGACTGATACAGTAAAGGCTTAATGATTTGAAAGTTACAAGAGAGAGTGCTGTGGGCCGTCACCGTCAATCACATCTAGTACCGGCGCATACACCAAAAGGTCTGGCTGCTACGCTCACCCTTCACATGTGGCTTGGACGTTCCCGGGGAGATTTTGTTAGCATGCAGAACGGTTAACCTCTTTCCCCCTTCTTCGACCCACAGCTCCAGAGACATATTCCTTTTTACTCGTGTTAACCTGCTGGCCTTCTCTGCAGTAGATCAGATCAATGGAACTGAGCACTGAGGTGTAGTCTCTGCAGAAACCGGCTTTGGCTCCGAGGCTGTGATTTGAATATGGAGCTCTGCGAACAAGCTGTAATCTCACCCGCGACAGCACAGTGTATTGAATGACTCTAAATTGATTTTCTGTTTGAAAAGCCACTTTTCTCATGTACTTGGCAGTTGGAGTGCAGCCCTGAAGGAAGTTTTGGTCTCTGTTGCCTGCTTTAAGCACTCAGTATGGTGCTGAGAGTTCCAGCTAATCGCTATTTGTGCTCGTCTGCCTCAGATTTCTGCAGGTCTGGTGTAAACAGAGTTTGAGGGATGGAGAAAATGAGGCATGGATTGATTTGTCATCAGAGACACTTCTGTTCTGCCTGTCTGCTTCAAAAAGGAGTGCTGTGAGTTTAACCTTGCAGTACGACAACACAGCCCTCTCTATTTATCTCCACCTCCACCACACACATCTATAACATGCGCTCTTCTGGGTATTAGAGCCAGGGATTTCCTGTTTCTAGCTTCTGCTCATCTGTCAGCAACAGCAAGGAGCTGACACGAGCTAACACCTCCATTCCACAAACCATTTAGAGCCTAAGCCTCCCTCGCTTTCTCTCTACCCTCTCTCTTTCTTAGAGCGCTTAACACCACAGCTGTCTATGCTTCACAGCAGAGATGGGGAGAAACAAATCTATCCAGCTGCCATGAACAGAAATTAGACCGTTACTTAACTGATATTGTGTAGAATTAATCATCTTTTTCGTAATATATTGGATTGCTAACAATACATTGCTGTTAGAGTAAAAATATATGCTGTTTCTATATTTCCACATCAATTAGAATTAAACCAAACAAGGCATGGCAGGCAAAACGAAAGAAAACAAAATAAAAAAAAAAAAAAAAAAAAAAAAAAACAAAACAATGAAATGGAATGGAAAATAAAAGAAAAAAGTAAACCAAAACCCAAGAAAACCAACACCACAGTAAAATAAAAAAGAAACTGAAAAATAAACAAATAGATATAAATAGAACAAATAAATAAACAAATGTTGTCAAGCTAAATAATACATTTAATATCCAAATTATCTTCATTTTAAGAATAATGCAGATTATCATACTCAGAAACAAAGTCGAATAAAGTCCAAAGATATGAAAATAATAATTTTTCTGTTAATAATAACTAAGCACAACATGTGACTGCACCATAAGGTTATGATATATATCATAAATGCTACTTTTAATTGTTCAAAAAAATAATGTTAAAAGGGCTGTTAATATTAAAATCAAAATGATTTTAAGTAAAAAAAAAAAAGACTCCCAGGCAAAAGCAATTAAATCCATCTCACTTTGACAAACATCCAAAACACAAAATCCTGAACACTGCAGCATTCATTTCTGTGTTTGTGTCACGTCCACTAATCTATCAGAAGCAGTACAGCTCAGAAATATGACACAGGGGTCATGGCAGTAGGGTAGAAGGCTAATAGGAGTGTGCTAGTTAGATGTCTCTCAGTACAAATGGGTTGTGATTTATCCTCAGCAAAGCAAGACGAGCGCACGCTTGTCCAGACTGGACTCAATCACTCCTTCCTGTCAATGCACCAGGTCTTCAGTCCTTCATGGTACTTGAATCTCATGGAGCCAATAGAAATAGAAAAAGGCTTCATAAAAATATTTTTTAAAGGAATACAACATATTTTAACAGTGCGAGGCTGGCATTCGACATCAGGATATTTGTGGACTGATTGACAGCTCAAATATAAGGTATAATACAATGAGTATGTCCTGAGCTCATTACAGCGATTGTTATCACCTCTTGTCACCATCAGGAGACAGTCTGCTAATCCTCCCACAATGGTGCCATATCTGTATCTGGAACCCTGAATATCCTTTCTCACTTTCTCCCTTTCTGTCTCTCTCTAGCACTGGTGGAAAAGTTTAATAAAGGGTGAGTTTGGAATAAGGGCTGAGCATTGAGATGCTTATCTGGAAAAGTATAGGCTTTGCAGCAGGCCACCTGAAATGAAAAGACTATGGGTCCTCGGGGGTCACCCGGAGAACAGCTCAATCTTACATAGCCGATTGCATCATAAACATGAGCAGACCAACACTGGACACCGGAATGATCTTGTCCTTGTCTGTCTCTAGGGTACCACATCAGCAGCCTCTCCATCAGTTTTCAGAAGCAGTGTGTTATGACTTCTAACAGCAGAGGGGGTTGTTACCCCTTGGGTATGGTGAGTGTGTGAGCGGTTAAACGACTGTTTAACCTTTGACCTTATGGACATTACTCAAGAAGCATCTGTTTGACCATGAGCAGGAACAAAATATAGGAATGTGTTTCATACATAACTTAATTGATGCAATTGGTTACAACCTTTTTTCTTTTACAAACATACATGAAGCAATGTACGATTATGTAAAACATCAAATAATACATTTGAGTTAAAATGTTTTTTTTTAACTGTGTCACATGTAAAATAGTTAAGTCTATGTGAAAAAGAAAGAAAAAACGGATCATTGTTTTACACAATTTTTTTTTGTAGCAATATGGCGAGAAAATATATGTTTTTCAGAATCCTACGATGAAAAAGTACTGTATCTGGAATTTTACCATATATTTAATGTAACTGTGTGATAACTTTCAGTTGTCATGTTTTAGCTCTCAAGCAGACAACTTTTTTTAGGCTAAGAAAAAATCTACTTTTACAAATGAATGGAAATACTTCACATACTTAAAGCTAAGTAAAAAAAATATAAAAATAATTAAATAAATACTAAAACAAAAAACGTTTTTTTATTCTTGTCACCATCTTAATCTATTGATGTTTGATGAAATTTTGCTGACAAATTCGGATTTTTTCACCGTTCAACAGCTCACAAACAATGTCTATAAAGGGCATTGGGATGTCCAATGTAAAAGAAATTTTACTTAATTTGTAGGTCGTCTATAAAAGAAAATCGTACAAATTGTTACATTAACAGAAAAATTAAGATTAAAGAGTTTTTCAATCAAAACAAAGTACTGAGTATATAAAAAAAAAGTAATGAAACCTTGCCAAATTAAATATTATAACTTTGCCCTGCAGAAAGCAGAAAACACAGCAAGATGAGATAGGACCAAGACAGAGAAGAGCAGCATCCTCATCTTCCCTCATGAACCAGAGCCACTGAAGTGAACAACTGAATGGCGCATGAAGGCCCATACTCAACGCAGGAGCACAAGGATCAATAGAAAATTAAGAGGCTGAAATAGTTCTGCTGGCTAACCTCTTCACTCCTCTATCATCTCCTTTACCTCCATCTCACGATCTCCCTCAGACACACAAACAGACACTCACACCAATTTTCCTCCTTTTCTCTGGCACCCTCGTGTCTGCCCAGCTTGCTCTACAGAGAGAAAAACCGCTCGTGAAAGCCCTGACAGGAGATGGTGGTGTTTAGGAGTTTAAGCATTAAAAAAGAAGTGAAATAAAGCGATGGTGCAGCGTAATAGCCATGCAGGGAGGGAGGCAGCTTTAGCAGTCTGCTGGCTGTCTGGGGACTCAAATCTCAGAGCAATTTTCAGGCCAGTTGATTGGCAGCTTGATGTGTATTCTTCGCCTGCAGGAACGGGACGATAACTCTGGCCCAGTCGCCCATCTCGGGCCTGTTGTGGGGCTATTACAATGACAATGCCGATAAGGGACATTTATCACTCCTGTGGCGCGCTGACAGAGAAGGCCCATCAACAGGTCTACCGAGGCCGAGCAGTGAGAGGAGCTTCACTGAGCCTGAATTACGGGCCACTCGCTGCCACATAACAATGCGTTTATCACACTCGTAAGCACGGACATACACGCTATTCGGATGTGAGAACATATTTACACCACATGCAACACAGACATGACACGACTCAGGATGGGATGCTTGTGCTGTATACTTTTTATAAAAATCCACACCGCATTTAGGCATGTTTATGAACACAAAACCTATTTTAGTATCACTGTACTAAATGTGGTTTAACATTTATGATAACTGAAAAGATAACTTGGGGGCAACTCATCACTAATGGTTTCTAAATAGCTACACCTTTTCCATTGATGTGGATGTAACAGTTGTAAACTCCTATCAGGTTATACAAATATTTACTGCTACAGTAAATCATACATCTTATGGTTTGATATTTTAATCAAAAAGAAAATATTACATCCACCTATTTTATTTACCTGCTTAGTCCTGGTTAAGGTTACAGATGTTCCTGCTCTCAATCTCATATTGAGGGAAAGGCAAGCTACAACCTGTACAGCTCACCTGTCAATCACAGGTCAAAATTTTGTCATCATTCACTCTCGCATTGATCCAGCAGGAGATAATTAGCTAACAAAATGATTTTGATAAATAAGGAAACAATGTAAACATATAAGCTATTTATAACATATAACACAAATTGTATGTATATTTCATGGGATTTTAGTTTTTTTAAGAAACCTTTATGGTTATTTAATTTTTTTTGTATTATTGTTTTTCTTTACATTTCGTCAACCAATTTACTCAAATTTAGCCTGATAAAACAACTTTTCATTGTTTTTGCATATGAAAAGTTTACCCTCCTAATTAGTAAAAGTAAAACGCATTCAATTAAAACACTACTTTACATAATATACAAATAATTCTTTGAAGCGTTTTTTTACCCAAAAATAACAGGTAAAAAACAAAACAATTTAAAAGATGGTACAAATCAGGTTGCAACTTTAATAAGCATATGTTAATTTTCTGTAACGTACTAAATGTTATTTTACAACTGGTTTCCATTTTTCTTCTTCTTTACATTTATTTATTAATGCAATTTTACATTTAAAACTATTTTAAAAATACTAAACTGTACAGGTATGTGTTTGTAATATCTGTATTATCTATAACACATTGTTGCATGAAAAAAAGATATATTTTAACTGCATAGTTTTTCAATCATTAAATTCTGACCAAATTCCTCACATCTTTAGCTATGTAATCATTTAACAATTAAACATGACGAATAGTGTGGAGGGCTTTGCTTTCAGTAGTGCAGAATAACACCCTTGTGCTGTAGCATACAGCATGCCGGGATCTTTGTGTCAATCTGGCCTCTGCGGTCAAAGGTTCCTATTGTGTCAAAGAAGGTGGCACAACTCAGTCCCACAGCTGCAGATGGTGGAGGGCAGTGGCTGGTCCTGAGCCGAGTTCACACACACATTATCATAAACACTCTCACAAAGCTGTGCTTCTCACTTAACAGGACGCATTAACAGTCAGTGACCTGTAGGGAGCGCCAACACTGAGACAACGCTGAAAATTAAAGACATGTGGCCACGGAGTGATCAAGATTCCACATCTACCTTCACAGCGCATCAACACTTAGCAGATATTTGTTGATAGATAAAGTTTGCAAAGAAAACCCTACAACTTAGCACTCGTGAGACAGACAGCAAATGCGCTGAAGGATTGATGCTGCAACTGTTGACAGCTGGATCTGAGGTTAAGCTGTGTACACTCAGTGAACGCTCAAATTAAGGCTCTGAACCCACCGTAAGAAGTTGTGTCCGACCTCTTGTTCCCCTAATTTACAGCCTTGACCTTGAGCCTTCAAAACTATAAGCTCCAGACAACCCGAACACTTTACACCATCAAGAGTTGTAGTATAAAAAAGGCTTTAGATATCTACTTTAGAAATGGTGATGTAATTTCCCAAATTTTTCATCTTCCTGTCTGAACATCACCGTTAACTAAACCTCAACATATAAATATGGAATTACATGCACCATGCAGAGTTAACTCGATTCATCATCCAAATCCAGTCATGCACAACAAGCCACAAAAACAAAACCGCTCCTTATGGATGAGCACTTCCCAACCAGTAAATGTATTAACTTTTAACCATTACCTACTGCCTGGCATGAGAAGCACCCAGGATGAATTAACCCCCAGGGCATACCTTCATAACTCAGACCCAAGTTTCACTCCCCTCCATTTGCTCCATCTATCTCTATTTCTTCAGAAGGGCATTAGTCAGGTATCTATTACCCATTAGCCTTTTTCTTCACACGCCGCAGGAGACTAAACACAGGTTCAAAGCAGGCGGTCTGTTCTACAACATCCATTTCCTGCAATCAAAGTACTGTACAAACAGATTTGAGCATGTAAAATGTTCAAAAGCCTGTTGTCTCAATTGAAAAAGTATGTTCCACTGACATTTAATTAGTTATTTGCAACACCCTTCAGTCCGGTTTCTGCAAGGAAAGTGTGCCACCATAATGATGTGTCCTTGAGGTTTAAGTAGTTGGTTAAAGCTTATTAGTCAAGAGGTGTGTGTTGATAAGCAAGCAGTCTAGTTTACACATACACACACTTGACGCATTGCAGAATGACCCATGCCCTGTTTATTGACAGACTCCAGCCAGTCTGGAGTTCATAGGGAGTCTCCATAATCTCTCTAGAGATGATTAAAAATTAATTGATCACTGCAATATTATCCACACTCCCCAACCAAGCAGTACAGATGACAAGCCAGCTAATAAATGTTAATTACTGCTTTTTTTCCTTTTCCTGTTTTATGGCCCCTGCCAATCTTAGGCCTCCTGATATCAGGTTGTAAATTCATTAGACGCTAACACACCTAGCGTGGCCACTCATTTAACAATGACAAACAAGATTAGGACAGGAGCGAGGGTTGGTTTCCCCTCGGACTTCCATCACCTGATAAGAATATCTTATTCCGTGCTGCTCAACACAGGCAGGTTTCCAAGTAAGAGTATCAGAGTCAATAAAATCTATTTTATAATGATTGTATTAATGACTTTATCTCTTTACTGATATGCCCATTCATCAAATTGATAATCAAAATTGCATGTCTAAGTGAGTATAAATGCTCACTTTTATTCAATTTTTTTCTATGCTAGGAGAAAAAAATAGCGATTGAATGAAATTAGCTGATGAAATTGAATTTAAGAGTAAAACATTTATTTTGGGGACGATGGAATTCAAATGATTGAAGAAACCAAAGACCCCACTTGGCTGTTACATTGCATATATAAAAAAATATTAGACATGTGACCTCACCAAAGCAAACAACGAGAGCAAACTCTTCTCGTCTCACTGAAAGGAGAAGCTGTGGGTGAGAGGAGAATCTAAAAATCAATCAGGAAATCAACTACAACATCTGCAGACTAGAAGGCAATTACTCTCAGAAGAACATTAAAAACCTCTGAAAGTTCAGACCAAAGCTGCTAAATCTCTAAACTTCATCTTAAAGCCCAGACGATCTATAAACATGAATGTGGTTCCAGCAGTTCACAAATGAATGTTGTAAGAATGAGTGCAATAGCTGAAGGAGAAACATGAAACACACTTGATCTCCTGCCTAACCATCATTTGTGTGAGACAGACAAATGGTTTCTTACAGCGTAAAATGTGATGCTATGAGCGAGCCTATGACCAGCGGCTCTCTGTTAAACACAAATCTCAAAACATTCTTTCTTAGGTTGAGATGAACACATACTCTTCAGACTCAAGTATTCCAGTGTTCTCAAACACTGCTCTCTAATCTAACTAGAAGCGTTTAGTTTAGTTCCCAGTCTTTTTTGATACAAAACGGAATAGACACAGTTAGTTTTTATAACATAAACATTAGTTTTCAATACATTTATTAGACATTATAACATAAAATTCACATCTCCCAGCAGATACAATAATGGGAATCGGGGATTTTCCTGGCTAGTACCTGATTGGGAGACCTGATAGTGAAAATACACTTTTCCTTTTATACTTTTCAGAGTTAGACTGTAGAACAGGTAACTCTAAAGCAACTGTGGTCACTAACGTCATAGTAACTAGTGTGGTAACTACTGTTAACTTTAAAAATTACTAACAACTTTCATTAACTATACAGCAGTGTGTTGTCCCTTTAGAATACTGTCACAAGTAGTAAGTCTATTATACTGTATAATTAACTAGGAGGTAATTACACAAACTCTGTTATTTTTTTAAACAGAATTTATCTAAAAATTAGATATTTTTCTTTCACAAATTCCTCATTCATCTATTGTGATCAGAAACTGGCGCTGCTTTCATCAGTGCAAACTCCTATAACTTCTCCAAACTTTGCCTGTTACCAAAATAAGGTTACATTGTCTTCCCGGCAACAAACTTCTAGGTTTTCCTTAAAACCTTGGTCAGTGAATTTTCAAAATTATTTTTGAAAAAGTTTTGTAATGAAACCCTATGCCCTGGAGTTGTGGCCGCACGGTGTAACCATGTTTAAAAAAGTGTGGTTACAAAATAACCGGGTATGTATGGGACAACAACGCTTAAATTCATATACTTTTCATATACAAAGTTACTACTTACTTTTAATCAAATGTAAATTTGGAAATGGTCTCGTGTAGGAATTATGGCTGCATGCACTAGTTAACAATTGTTAGCAATGCCCTGCCAGTAGACACTGAACACTTAATGATAACTCCCTAGTAGGTAACCATAATTACTTTCAAGCAAACTATCGGTAAACTGAGGTCCTGACTTGAATTGATCTTAAATATCTTTAGGGAGGTATTTGAACACTGGTCTGTGAACATCAAGAGGTTCTGCATCATTCTGTCTCCTATTCACAAGTATGTGGTGTTAGGAAACTGCCATTAAATGTTAGCCAACCTTAAATCCAGGTGGATGCTGCACCCCGCTGCTGGATTTAGCGGTTTCCTCTCAACTGTTTAAATGCCCAGAATAAAAAAAATGCAATTTAGTCCAAAAATGTTTCAGATTTTCATGAATTTTCAGTTAAAGGTCTCCTTTGTGCATATCCAGCACATATAAGTGGAAGTCTAGTGGCATGTCTCCAATTTCATCAGTCTACGGGACATTTTCCCAATGACATTTCTTCACAATACTCTGTGACATCTGTGACAACAACTGGTGCATAGCACCACTGAAGGTCAGGGATAATGGGGGAAAAGGCCAAGGAAATATTAGACTGCTTGAAAACAGTGCAGGCTCAGGCTCAGCACAAACTGTCACTCGTAACACAAGTATATATATATATGAAAGGCCAAGACTGAGGGGCAGCTCCCTTCAGGATGACAGGGCTGGGTGAGCTGCAAAAGATTTTTTTTTATTTTAAAAATCAACGTTTTGTCAGTGAAAACTCAGGTGCATGAGAGACAGCTCTGTGTTTTTCAAAGAGCTTTTACAGTAAGACATTTTGAAACTTGAGTGAAGGACTGAGCCTTGAGGCACTACAGTCCTTATATTATCAGTTCCAGGCGAGATGGATGTCTGTTAAGCAATGAGGAGGAAGAGGTGTACCTGTGGTAGATGCCGTTAGCTGACTGAAACCACATTAGCAAAGGGCCTCTTCCTCAGGCTAACGGCCAAGCAGGTGCTGCTGTCGTCTGGGCTCCCTGCCCTGCTCAAGAGGGTGTGAAAGAACGAGTTCGGGGACTACTTAAAGGAAACTGAGGTTATGACGCCGGAGACACATTCTGAGAATATTTTCACACTGTGGCTATGAAATCAGCATCTGAACCAAAACCAGAATTAAATAACAGAGAGGGTGTGAGGCGAAGAAAGCAGGTCACAAGACGGCTACGTGAATGAACAGCAGGCTGCTTGCTGAGAAGAGTCACTCAATCTCAACTGCCCAACCACATTTTCACTGTGTGGAGCAGAGCTTCTGCTGCTGGAGTTTCCTCAGGTGAAGCATTTGCTTTAAGCAGCAGTCATTAAACCACACCAGATTCATTAAACTGCAGCTGCTTCACATTAACTCCAAAGTGGGAGTCTCAGCTTTATTTTACATCTAGACCTAAAACCTTGTTTGAGCCTTCCCACACATGTAAATATCAGTATTTTAAAGAGTCAACAAATAAATGAATAATAAATAGTAATATTTTATTATTTTAACATGGTTCAACTGTGCACTTGAAAACCGTCTTAATTTAATTAAGAAATCGTTCAAAGAAATGTTGCACGTAATTAAAAGTGTTGAATAGTAAAGTGAATGAGGGGTGAATGAATAATGCCTTGATAATCGTAAAGCGTCTTTGAGTGTCCAGAATAGCACTATATAAAAATTGAAGGCATTATTATAATTTGTTATATTAATCGTTAAGGAATCATTGAAAAAACTATAATTTTAGCATAGTAAAGAGTAAAACTATAGTTAAATAAAGAGCTAAATAAGTTAAATAATATATATTAGCTCTTTATTTAACTATACTTTTACTAATATTTACTAAATATTTTTCAATTTATTTTTTTCTTGTGTGACAATTAAAGGGTGTTCTATTATAGCTTCACTATGTTGGTGTGATAAAGTAATAATTCATGTCCATTTTTATTTTTACCTTTCTTCAGCAACTGCTGCTTAAATGTGAAACAGAAATAAAGTATACTTACATACATAACATATTTATTTAAAGTTATTAAAGAATATTAAATAATAATTAAAGATGTTAAAAAAGAGTTACTAAAGAATTAGTTATTTCAGCTCCACACATATAACTTCAGGAGTTAAATGATATGTCAGTAATAGCTTTCAATCATAAGGTTTTGAAACTGCATCATGCTGTGCGAAACAAAAGAATAGCTGTTACATTTTCCTAAAATGATGACAAAAATGCCTTTTATGTAAAGCAAAGCTGTGTTCAGAAAGGGAAAGACAGATATACACTTGCTTCAAACCACCATTGCTGGCATTCCCCATAAAGCAGGCATTTTACTCTCTGCACACTCTCTATAATATGGCCATCACCATTAAAGCTGTCAGAGTATAAGCACTAAGTGTTATAGCCCATACATTACACACACTCACATTTGGTGGCCTTTCCACCCCTCAGAGCTGACAACGCCATCCCAGAAATTCTAAGCAAAAGCGTTCTCTCAGCCTGCGGATCTCGGTTCGTCCCAGAGCTCCACCTTTCTTACAGTGTTTGCCAACTGCACTGCGTGAGGACGACCCTACTATAATCCATAAAGCCACAAAGCTAGGACTCCTACGTGCATAACATGTATATTTAATGTCTTTTGGAAAATGATACCACAGCCCAAAACATCACCTTGCAGTCAGAGATCATTTTTAAGCATGGTGTTCAAAAAAGGCTGATTTCAAGCTGTTTCAGCCCCAGTGTTATGGACTAAAAGTGAAAATTAACTGACATAAAATGCTTATGCAGAAAAGATCATGAAAAATTTGAATGGATGTACATTGTAAAACCAGAGACTAAGGTGAGGAAATGCTTAAATAAATATTGGAGGTGAATTTTGGCCATCAAATTGGCCATATATTTAAATGGCATGGTTTTTAGACATTTGTAATACATTTTAAGACACCACAAATTTGTGTTAAAAATACAGTTTTTTATTTCATTCATTATGAAAGCTCTGATTTTTTTTTTCAAAATGGCAGCAATGTATTGAATAAAACCTAAAGATTATTAACCATTTTCCCTAAATAACAAAGAACAAATTATTTAACTCAGCCACAAAACTCAGCCCTTGTAAAATCATCCTATTTGTGTCATCCGACTCAGTCTATCTGACCTTCATCAAGCCTTCTCTTTCTCTTCCCCATAGTCATTCCTGACGTTTTTATCACATTAGTATTAGACTCTCTTCCTGTCATTCCATGCTTACGGATCAGCCTTGACTCATTGCTGTGGCCACCCAGGAACCCAGAGGGGGAGTGATCTAGTTCCTTATTCCCTCCAGTGACAATTTTCACCATAACTTTTCCTTCACAATGATAAAAAAGAGATCAGGCCTGAAACAACAACAACCAGCAAAACGAACAGTGCTCAGGGAATCCTGTGAGATGAAGATTGCCAGTGCCAGCTTCAATATGACAAGTGCCAGTGTTATGAAGAGCGACATGAGCATGGAAAGGCAGGGTGACCTTTTCCAAATGTCAGATGTCATCAGAGTTTTATGTCACCCTCCAAACAATATGTCAGGGACATAAAAAATCATTACACCCCAGAATTATGTTATACTGAGCAAAAATAATAATGAAGATAATCTCATTCAATGCTTAGAAGATTCTGCAGAATTTACGAGTGAGGTTAAACATTATTCGAATGAATATCTTTAAAGATTGCTTTCTTAGTAGCCAAACCACTTTAATTTGCAGTGGTAGTTTCAAAGTCAAAGGTAAGGATTTGCAGATATTTACACAGGTCACCCTTCCATTGTCCTTGACTCAAACGGCCACTGTGCAAACATCTGCATGAGCCAACCGCAAGATCCTCATGAGATGGCTGCTGTTATTAATCAAGTTATTGATCAGCTGACGGAGCTGTTGTCTGGAGATAAAGACACCGAATGAGAGCTTGGATTGTCAGGAGTGTGATCTTTCCAAAGTAAGACACAAACACTTCTACACATCCATCTGTGTTTCGGCTCAGGTGTGACCCTGTCTTGGATCAGCGGTATGGAGGAAGTCAATAAGCATGGACCTGTCCAATCAGCACTATCCAAGGGCTGGGATCAAAGGTCAGCATGATGTCATACATTCTGACAACACAATAAAGATTGTGTCAGAGCAGGCTTGGATTGTCCTGATCCCCTTCCTCTCTTGTTCCTCATAACTCCATCTCCATCTCCCTCTCTCTCTCTCTCTACAATGGTGTAATAGGCTCTTGTCTTTGTTAGCCCCCCTACTAAGACTGCCTTTTCCCAATCTGGCAAAGGTAATAAAGCACTCTGTGAAATCTTTATTGCTTTAATAAACAAGAAAGGGTGATTAATGTTGGTCTTCTCCTTTAGTGTTTCAAATAAATTATGACAGTTTTATATCGCGGTCAAAGCACCAAAATCCCTATGAAACCCGTCAAGGGTGGATGGATGGCCCAGATCTTACTGGAGCAGGAATTAGCCAAACAATTCAGAAATGCGGGTTCTCTAGTTTGCTCAAGAAGTAAACTCTTTAAATTTGTCACGGCAGAAAAGGTTTGCTTTAAAAAAATACTTAATTGTTTCCCCTTTTTGTTTCCACTTTCTTTGTTTCCCTATGGAAGCTTGATTTACATGAGAATATCTAAGTCACAATTAGAAATAACATAGACAAAATAGTAGAATACTTTGGCAGAGCACTGTATGTACCGAAGTGGAGGATATGAGGCTCTAGATCAAGTGAGATGTGTGTCGAACTGATCAGGCAGGGATGTGGTGGTGGATAGTAACTATTAATAATATGTAAACATTAATTTTAGATTTACAGGACAAAACCGGTGGTACAGATCCGTTTGAATATGAGATACATTTGTGCTAGAATCAGATCCCAAATTATTGTAATCGGTTCCTTTCCTTGCAGAAGTAATTTTATAGATTTTGTCATAATTAGACACATATGTGAGCTTGGAAGCTGGGGGTTGAACGGGTAAAAAGGTGACTTGGTCTGAGTTATCTCCTATACTGCAGGGGTAAAAATATGTGCTACAGAGTAAAAATATGTGCTTTCTTATATATACAAGCACTTGAAATAATAAAATGCACCAAAAAATGTTTACAGATTTGTCTGGAATAAAAAGAGTCTCTGTGGACCATGCTTGTTAAATACTGATAACGCACTGAAATTTGCATTTAAAGGCAAGGCTCAGCATCAGGATTTGAACTAACTAAAGTGGTCCTTTCCCTACCCAGGCACAATTCAGCACTGAATTTTGTTAGAGACTTATTCTGAGTTAGATTCTTTTTTTAATAGACTTAATTCATTTTCTGCCAGAAATACTGGTCTAATTTCAGCATCAATCTTTGCATGGTCTTGGAAGGTTTGTTTCAACTTGTCCACACTCATTCTAAACAGTTCTGACAACTGCATCGCAAAAATATTTAAGTGCTTCCAAAGACCAGTCTTTTACTGAAACTTGTTCTAGTGACACAAAAACAAGATACATAATATACAATATCAACATAATACTTCATTTTAAATCTATATCATTACTTTATTTTGGAAAAAAATTATTTATGTTGCATAAGCTCTCAGAGAAGACTTACTAAACATACAACCAACCAAGTATCCATCTCTAAACTCTGACTCTACCCCACCCAGCAACTAGTATGTCTTCCATTTCACTGAGCTCCCCAAACAGCTGGAATTCACCCACTTTCAAAATCAATCCAGATATAAGGGTATCGTGAAAACGGCAACCCTTGAAGGGCCTCGTTTATTAAAAATCACTTTTACAAGCTCCTGCCTGGCAAAGCTTTAACACCAGGGAGAAAGGAGAGGGAACTTATCAAAAAAAATAGGTGTCTAAGAGGCCAACACATTGCTTGTGCTTTGGTTTTGGCAGAGTGAAAATGTAGCGATAGAAATTCAATGGTGATTACATCACACCCGACATCTCTTTAATGTAAGATGCAAAAAAAGTCCAGCGTCTGAATTGGAAAAGCACAGCTGGTATAAAGGTTGTCACATGCTGAAGGGGATGCCCCACAAAAGACTGGAAGTCGTAGTGGGTGAAGGGACGGTGGAACTGATGCCCTAAAGTGATAGCAAGGAGCACAAGATGTCATCTCCAGAATGAAAAGGCAACACTACAGCTTCCAATGAGGTAGTGAAATTGCTTTAGCTGCAAAGCTGTCAATCGGAACCCTTTTACAAGTACAGAATTCTTTTTATTTGAAGCAGCCATTAAACAATTCATAGAAAAGGAATAGCTAGAGTAAACTGGCTGTTATTTTTGTAGTCTTGGGAAAAGGCACGTGGCGCCATACCTGATAGACTCAGAGGTGGTTAGAATGCTGAACGCTTTACAAGCTCTTTACGATCTCCGACTCTTTCGTCTCTTTCTTTAATCATTGATTACTCTGTATAAAGGAGGCAATGCCTCCTGATGCTTTCTGCACAATGTCTGTGGACACCTGGCACACAGGTAATGAAGCGGTTCCCTGCAGATCTGATGCCCAGGTGCAAGTGCCTTTAGCCAGAGATATATGATCCTGTAAGTGGGTGTCTAATGGAGCTCCAGGATGCATGCCAAGTGTGCCAGTACCTCTCCAAAAATACTCCACTAAACAGAAACAGTCAACTCATCAGAACCTAATGATGAAGGCAGGGCTAAGATATAAGAGCTAAGCGTTAGGGTTATGACTCGTAATAAAACTGAAAATATTTCAAGGCTGTGCTATGTCATGAAAGCTCTATACTTTAAAAACACTCTTAAAGGAAAGATATTTTTTTTATAAAGCAGCATATTAATAATTTCAAAACACTATCTCATCCCAATGTTTCCTGAACCTATTTCACTAGGGAGCTCAGAGTCCAAGTTTCTTCATCACCATGGTCCCAATTATCTGTGCCAATAAATTACACTGTGGTTAACAGATGAGAATATCTCAGAAACACAGTAATTTCACATCAAGTCAGGAAAGTCATTCTTCTTATTAGCCTTTCTGAGGAATAGAGGTTTTATACGCTCAAACAGGAGTGCTAATGCCACTTTACATGTAATTGTTCTCAGCCCTTTTCTCCCTCTGAAAAATCTCTTTATTAATAATAATTGAGAGTATAAATTATGAATGGAATGATTTTTTCCCCAACATGCAGAAGTGAGGTGTAATGATCGTAATTCTTAATCATCTTTCTGGCTTCAGCCTACATCATCTGCTTCTATTTCTCACCTCCTCTGGTATGGATACAAATCAAAGAGAACAGCATAAGAGTTTGGCTTTTGTTTCTTACTTAGGACAACCATAACCATCTCAAATAAGCAACAAGAGTAGCTGATGCTGCTTGAAGAAACCTCAACTTGGACCCTTTTAAACACGTGATCTTAAAATGTTTAGTTCAAAATGTGACATTTTAAAAAGATAAATATTAGAGAATTTAAGGTTCATCAATCATTCAATCAACATTTAATTATACAGTGTCTTCTTGAAAATGCATAAAAGCAACGCAATGCTTAAATTAGCTCAAAATATCATCAAAGGTCTTTAAATTGTTTCATGGGGGAGAATATAATTTCAGCATGCAATTCCTTTTAGGGCCATAGAGTTCCTTAATATCATAAGGTCATTAATATGTTATATAAGCCTATTTGTTGGGCAATGTCAAGTTACCAATTCACTTATTTGCATGTCTCAATATTTTAGGAGGAAAAAACTGAATTCCCAGAGTACAAAAAACCCCATGCTCACATAAGAACACCATGAACTACTCCAGCAAGAGTTCCTTCTTCTTCCCTCTGTTCCCTCTATAATAATAGTTGGAAAATGCTTACAATTGTGTTACAATGTTGTAAAATGTGTTAAAATGTATGTAAAAAACACCCACTGAAATAGCGAGAAGGATGTAGAAGTAGGACCTGTTGATTTTGGCTTTCAGAGTTGTGAATTCAGCTTTTAGTAATGAATTATTAAGAGGTGCTGCTGATGGCCTCAGGGTAGAGTTTTCATGCAGTCTTAGACAAGTGGTGTTTGGTCTTTTTCAAGCTTGGCTTTCTACACCTACAATGAACTGTTGCATTAGTGGATCAGTGTACTCCAACCTTGGTCTGTTTTGTATTTAATGGATCTAACATTTCACTTCATTAGGGCTCTTGGTTGCATTTTAAGCATGTTTTCTCAAACAAAAAAGGATTTGGAGGGAAAAAGAAATCATGCACTCTGCAGAGATTTTATTAGGAGAAATAATAGTCAATCGAGAGAAGGTATTTAACAAGCCAATTCCAACTTTGCATCTGCTGTGGAGAGCCAGTTGGCTCATTTCTAAAGCAAATGTACAAGGACACATTTTTCCAGGAGATGTACAAGATGAAGTGATGTCATAAAGTACTCACTTCAGAAGGAAGGAGACTTAAAGACTCGTCGCACTAAGCATCTGCTCGGAATATAAATGAATAGAGAATGGACAGAAGGCAAAACATTCACTGATCAATACTCCAATATCTGGACCAGGAAGAGTCCAATAACTGCATCAGTAACCACCGATGGCTACATGGTGAAAATGATACGCAATCCAAGTGTCTTGCTAAGTGAATCAGTGCTCAGACCTGCAATGATGCTTTCCAACAACAAACCATTTTTCATTTAGACCAGATTTCAATATACCTCCCAGTAAACCTGTAATGCACCAGTCACAAGCTATTGGGTAATTCTGCAAGTTATTAAGTGGAAGCCATTAGGCAAGGAGTAAGATTTTCTAATAAGGGGTCTGCTGAACGGATGAGTCCTATACTAATCAGATCAGTTAGGGGTGAAGTGGACACACGATGCAGGGTGCTGACCTTTAGTGAGCGGTGCTTGCTGTGGAACTGACCACAAAGGGTCAATAGCACATGCCTGCTGCCCCCAAACGGCACATTCACAGTCAAATCAATGTCGAATTATGGGTTATTTATTGAATAATCAAAAAGGTATTATCGCCCCTGAAGTGAAAGGGCTTGTCAGAGGGGAACACTATTCATCAGACCTCCTCTCAAAATTAGGGTAATCGGTTATCATGTAAACAAGAGGCAGCAGCTGCCTGCCAAAGCATCCCTATAACTCAATGCTACTTAGAATCACTAGCAGCGACTGCGTGTGTCGCTGTTTTGTGAGATTCTGAATATACTTTTTGTGAATTGCAACGGCCCAAAACAGTGACTGAACCCAGTCCAGCGGGAATATTTCCCACACACATCGTCTGAGCCCGGTGATATGATAGAGGTCAAAGCACCTTGTTACAGAGAGGCTACAGAGGACACAGGATGTGCCGATGAGCAGATTAGGTTTCTCCCTCCTGAGCTCGATTCACGAGTCCCTCGCATACATATACTTGTCAAAAACTTGAGGGTATTGCAAACCTCTCCAGAATATCAAATAGCATTTTCAATTCTTGAGAATTTTGAAATATCAGTATTTGGGTCAATAACAAATCAATATTGATAATAATGTAAAAAAAAACATGCAATGAACTTAAAAAAATTATTTAAATGTTTATGTAAGCTATTTCTCTTGCTGTCAGGTTTAACTAATTAAAGAAACACAGCCACGTTAACCACTCAAATAGTGTAAAAAACTGTATTATTATAGCTAAGCATACTAATAAAATACTAAAATAAATGTAAACATGTTACTTATTTTCATCTGTAATGTTACATACATTCTAGAGAATGGATTATTAATGAGAATTTTTTACTTTTTACTTTGTACTCGCATGATGCAAACATCTAATACTGTTGTTTTAACATGCTTGTAGCATTATTTTACTTTGATACAATATGAGCCATTAATCTCACTGAGCCATTAATCTAACAGTATCATGCAATTACATTTTCATACACTTTTTATTTGCCAGTCACTTATTATTTTCTGTAATTTGTCATTCATATAATAAAATGTATCGGCTACACTATTTTATATTATACAAAAACAGCAACACACTGATAAACTTTCAGTTTTTTGTTAGGACCTCTACCTCTTGCTAAAAGTGTCATCTAAACAAAGGCATAACATCAAGCTTGAACTATTTGAATTTAACTAGCGTTACGTAATTGTAACACATTCTGTTCAACTTACATGTGGAATTATACATTTATTTAAAGCATATACACGGGTAAACAAATATCACCTTAACACATTTAATTTTCATTAAAGTACATTTACAAAAATGAAAAAACATTAATTTGTATTTGACAATAGTTAGTCAAAAAAAACTGATAAAACAATGCAACTTTTTCACTTAAAAGAAAGTGCTCGAACATAGCACCCTTCAGACAAGGAAATCTGAAACATGCAGCTGAAATTGACATGCAGCTTTTTGCTCTACCTTTTACCTCAGCTCCACTGGTTTTTAAGATCTCCTCAGCCGCTCTTTACAAATGAAATAAATGACGGTGTGGGTCGCTCTTAAACAGCCCTATCAATCAAATACACTTACATCTGCCATAAATTTCAAGCCAATCATTGGCCCCTCTAATGCATTGGCTGGAGCCACAGAGGTAGAATCTATAGTTGTGGCTGGATCGTCTAAACGTTTACTCCATTTACATTATTATATGTCACCAGTTTTTTTGGTCCCTCAAAAGCATTAGAAAAGCTGATGTTGTCTCTCTAAACAGATTAGGATTGGTTTTTGTCTCAGCCACAAGGGAGGTAGAGTTACCGACAATAAGATCAAAATGAGCCAATTCCTTTTCTATTCTCATTCAAAACAAACAAAAGGGGCTAATAGCCCCAGCATCTGTGTCCAACGCGTGGCAGGTCGATATACACACTGATAGATGTGAGCCACAAAATTGCTGGTTATTATGGCAGTGAAAGGGCCTTGCTTGGTTTAAGTGGTCAGCAGCGATCATATCTCACTCCCTGAGATTATCAACCATAAGGCAAGCTGAGTTCACTTATCGCAACAAAGACAGAGCTTGAGAAATGCTCTGATAAGATATATTGGGTTACAGCGGAGCTGTGAGGAAGCTAATATCTAATATTGTATTCCAGTTATTACACTATTCTGGCTACACAGAATTGATCAATTTGGTGTAGCCCCAAAACTCCGCCTGATGTCCATGTAGAAAAATACACCAAGTAGAAAAGTCCACCCGCCCACTCAGGTGAGGGTGAAACACTGAACTAACGTGGTTCATGTAAGCAGCATTAGTCACAGTGACCTGCCTTTCCTTGCTTCTCATCCTCTGGGCTTTCAGTGTACCTAGTGTCAGGCCTCCCGGGGGAGCTATCACCTCTATCCCCCGATTCAATTCCAGGCCGATTTCATTCTCCTGCTGCCAGCCCTAGACAGCAACCACACCAGCAGCAACCTTGTCTTAACCCCACACTCCCTGGTGTTAATTGCATTAGGGCTACGATGTAAGGCTTGTACAGGGTCACCTCACAGACATGTCTATGTGCTACTTACCTCACCCCATCCGGCCCAACAGAAAAGACTCTATTCGCTTTCATCCTCTCTCATTACACATTAGTCAACTCCCTCAAACCTTCCTGGGACCTGTCTTGTAACTCTGTTAGCGCACTTGTTAGGAAAGCCACCACTTCCCTCCCCTTCTTCTCACACAGATCTTCACCTCTCTTAAACCTTTGCCTTTTTGACCTCGGATGATGTTTATTTACCTTGTAGTGGATGTGATGTACCTCCACACGTACTCAGATAGCAGAAAGCGCTACCAGATAAGTAACTTAAAGGTTGTGTTATTAGGTGCCATTCTGGGACTTTGGCCCTCTTTTCCCCACCCTTAAACAGCACTAATGATGAACCAAGAACGTTTAAGACCTTTGTGGATTTGATTAGCAATCGATTATTAATCATTTAGGATATTTATTAAAAAGGTCAAATGCACGGAAATGTAGTTGTTTTAATGCATGAGAAAATATTGCATAAAACAAAGATTATTGCACAGTTGTTCATTTGATCAATCATTTAATATCCTTTTCCAATCCTAAACTCATTGCATCTGCTTGCTGGATTAGAACATAAAGCTTGATTAAACATATTAATTGGAGCAGGCTGTAAATATGGCCTACGGTAAATATGTCCAGAGAAGCACCTTGGACCCCTCTTATGAGAGACACATAAAACCCTGTGTCTCCAGGGGATCTCAGCCAATAAATATCATATCAGCTTCTGCCTCAAACACCACCCAAACCTCACTACAGTCTGACTATTCCATTATACTAAGAGGAGCGTCAGTCTTTAATGCCATAATGCTCTGCTGCCCACACGCCTCCACCCCTTGCTGGGCTGATGTGAGGTTAAGCAGCACGACATGCGCCTCATGGCTGCACGCTCAGCTTTGCTCCCGGTCCTTGGCCAGACTTAGGGCGAATGATGATCGAAATCGTGCCTGTATAAACGTCCTCGTAAAAGTGACAGCTAGACATATGTATAGATCCCTATTAAAATTTTACTACTAATCACTCCGGCTGGCAGGCCTGCTGACTGGGCCGTATGAGCTTTAGGCTCACAGGCAGAGCTGCGCCAGAGGGACCAGTTTGAAATGAAGACATTGGTTGCATCGCCCTGGCTTCGCCTGGAAATGGGCTTTTTATTTTGGCTTTAACTTGGGGAAATGAAACCTCAATACAGTTTTAGGAGGACACACGACTCAAGGTCATGATGAAAGGTGAAGAAGAATCACTGAAATCTGTACTTTCAGTGTTTTAAATTATCATTCAAAGGATTCAATGATTCAAACGTTTAACTGTTTTATATATAATGGTATAACTTCTCTAACTTCTAGCTCTGCATTATTTTCTGCATGCAGAGCTAGAGGTTAGACAAGACACTCCACTGAAATCCTTAAAATGTAATTTGTCATTTGAAAGTACTATGTTTTATAACTTAATCAACAATACTACATAAATACTAGGTATATAGTTTCCAAAGCAAACAATTAGTATTTAAATAATATTAATTAGAAGATACAATTAAAAAGAAACCATTTTATGGGTTTTTGGAATTAATCTTAAATCAGATTTGAATCTAGTTTGACTCTGAGTCATTGAAACGAATTGTCATTCAAACAAATCTTTTTCTTGAACATTGTGACATGTGAACCGTACCTCTAGTCGCACATGCACAGAAAGTCCTAGCCCTCAGCAGTATTGTATTTAAGTGAGCCCTTCTTTCATCTCTGTGGTCACTCAAGTGTGTCGCTCTTGTGATTTTAAGCACTTATCTGTTAGAAGACTTAAGGTAACAACTGCCGCAAAATTGCAAGACGAGAAGGAAAAACTCTGGCATGTTCTTCTCTTGCATTTGATTGACTTTTTCCTATCGAGGCTTCATGGATCATCCTATGACAACTTTCCTATGACTTGCTGTTAACTCCAAACTGCTGTAATTGCCAGGTAAAGTAGTGGTTTTGAACACACAAATCACGTTGCGCAAATCATTTGGAAGTCATTTGAAAAAAAAAAAAGGTAAATATAAATTCACATTATAAGAGAATTAATGTGTTTTTTGATTCTGATAAGCATCAACACAATGTTGGAGACTCCCAAAACCAAAGTATGTACTTTTTTTTAATCTATTTTATTTTTTATGTTAACAGGCCACTTTAAAATGACGGTGAAATTGACAGTCCAGTCCCACTGTATTAAGTTACAAACAAAGACAGGTGTCAGATGAGAAAACACACCTGCAGAAGTGCAAAACATCTGGGGCTTCTCCCAAAATTAAGCAACTGTGCAAGCAGAGTCTATTGGGCTTGTTATGACTGAAAATGACAGTTAAATCTGTGTTGGAAAGCCATTTTTTTATTTTTCTCAGAGTCACTCTCATGTTTATAATGAGAGAGTGTATGCACCCCACAAAACGTCCTGTACCAAGTCCCATCACCATGAAAGTGGAATAGACGCGATGAGAACACAGAGTCCAGTGAACAAGCAAAGCAGGTCAGGTTGAGGAGATACCCTCTAAATGAACCCCTTTTATTAACCCCTCCCAGTGTAGCCCACATATTCAGAACACCTCTTCTGCCTCTATTACCTCCTGCCCGTTTCATTATCCCGCCTGAACTCTGAGTAACCCCCCTATGGTCATTTTTTATGTCACTTCATGTACAGGGTCCGTGATTTAAACGCACAGTCCCCATAATTTGATTTTTCATGGGGTATGCTAACAATGAAGCGCCCGAAGAGAAATGGGGGTTTTGGGTCTCCGGGGTCGACTTGGTAAGCGATAGCAGAATGACTTGAAGAGGCTAATAAAGTAATCAAGCCCTTCGTTACATGGTGATAATATTGCCCCTTAAACACTGATAACTATTACTTGGCCCAATGATTACCGAACATTAATGGCCTGCACTTTTTCGCACCCTCTGTCTCCCTTTCACACGTTCAGCTGCCAATTAGTATTTAGATGAAAGAAATAAAAGCCATCTCTGCATGGCTGCCAATGATGCTACAGCAGCCGGAGAAGAGTGGTGTGTAGGAATGAGATGTACCTGAAGTAGTTCAGCTCTAGCTTTATTGCACTTTTTTGGGGTTCAATAAAGCATCAAATATATCTGGTATTATTAAAAAAATAATAATTGTTTTATGTCAATTGTATTCCTACAAAAAAGGGACATATTTCATGTTTTTAAACAAAAAAAACTTGTAATTGAAGAAAATAATCTTACAATATTTGTCGTTATGAAATTAATTACATTTTTCATCATGTAACAATTTTACCAACTGATTATTCATTTATTACACACTTCTATACATCTACAGTGATACCTCAAGATACAAAATTATTCCGTTTTAAGGTGGCCTTCGTATGCTGAACTTTTCGTATGACGAAGCGAATTTTACATATAAAACGCCTAATTAGTTCCAAGCCACACAGAAACAAACTGAAACATAATTATAACATGACAAGACAGAGAAAAATAAAGTTGGATTCTTCAATCCTTAAAAGTACACATTATAAATCTAATAAATAATTGTTAATTATTAAAAAATGAAAACAGAATAAAATAAATGAAAAATAATTACCCTTACCTTTCGAGTGAGTTGATGTGGTGAAGTGTCGGAGGAGGTGGTAGGGGAGGAGAACAGATGGTAGAGGAGGAGAGCCATGGCCATAAAAATACGCTTTACCAGAAAAGCAACATGAAAATATTCACGAATTTAAGTCATCAACATGAAATCAAAAGCGTGCCTGAAGAAAGGGAGACCTCTTCTGGGAAGACGATAGACGACCAATAGGAGAGCAGGATAATAGGCACGAACATGACAGCCCTGATGCCAATTAGAGAGCAGGATCATGAAACAAAAAATTCTTCGCGTGGCCTTTCGTTGAATTTTCCCTAACATGATTGATTAGTATCTCAAGGTACCACTGTACTTCAAATTCTGGATTTTCAAAATCATATTTGATGTCTTCCAGGCCAAAATGGAAGGTGTAAACCCTAGGCACTTGAAGTCAAAACCTTCGACATGCACTACAGAGTTAGCAGTGAGACTGTAAAACTTCTTGGGTGGAGAAGGTATAATTGATTTTTAATCACTCCGAAGATGTATGTTAAATACAAAAAACAAATCAATATCTCATTTTATTTTACATTAAGATTTAGCATGAACTTTCATCGAAAATGCATTGTCGAAATGTGTTCAATAAAGTCTTGCTCTACCTCCTGGGAAAATAACACATGGTCAGGCTCTCTTGAATAAGTCACAGGAAACTAAGGTTCAAGTTTCAAAACAGATATGCAAGAATAACTAAATAAAGGTCAGTATTGGGATTAGAGAATGAAAGCATTTACTGTCAACATGTTCGGCTGTCACACTACAGAGGCCTTTCAGGAAAGGCTATCGAGCAGCCCTGCTGGCAGATATGCCCGATCAGTCAAGTGCCATCAATATGACCCGGCTTGTTTACACCTGGAAAGGACACGACTGTGTAGTGGAAATCAATGGGAATCACCTGAGTGGCACCTCGGTCACCAAAGGGAGGGAGCAGACAGAAACAGGAGGAGAGGGAGGGATCGGTCCACCAGACAGCCAATAAAACAAACAATCTCTCTGTCTCAGAGCTGAAGGGCAAAGAACCAAGAACACAGCGGTGTTCTACACAGAAATATCTAAATACTTTCAAAACAATTTATTGGTCTTTTAGTATTAATCTTTTTTTTAAGCTGTCTCTTTTGCTCACAGTTGAGGTAGTATGAGCGTGACAGGTGCCTATTCTTATCCTGAGACAACTCCATCTGGAGAGCAGACTGTGAGAACTTCAGTCATTACATTACATATGAGAACGTTCAGAATGATTGGTGTTGAGTGTGGGTTGTGAAGTGCCTGCATTCCGAAATTCTTTAAAACCCCCAATAATACTTAAAATCTCAACTTGTGACATGATCTGCAGTAATGAAGATAGTCAATAAAAACATGAACAACATTGCTGAAACATCTTGGGCCAATCTAATTTATTTAGTTTCAAATTAAGATTTAACTTTTGTATGGTTGAACTTTTTGCTGTGTTTTTAAGTAAGTTATATAGATGGCAGTTTATTTGTTTACACTTCATCAGTATTTACAAATGAACACAGATAAATAAAAAACAGGAACTTACCTGAAATGTGAAGATTGCGAAGAGAAACATGCAAAAAAAGAGAACAAATAAAAACAGGTTTAAGAAATTTGTTTACATTAAAACACAAATACAAGCACGAAATTTGTCAAAAACGTTGATTTGCTGTGTTTGTGCAAGTCAGACACTAGGGATGCTCTTAATGTAGCTGTGAACAGTGTTTTCACGGCTGCCTGAAGCCCGCGTCCCCTCCCATGCCCTTGTGCTGTGGTGTAAACACATATTGTTAGGTTAGAGGTTAAAAGTGTTGTGCTTAGATTCTTTGACAGTAATCTAATTTCTCTTCTCTTGCGCATCTATATTTATTTGGTTTTGTCAACACTCAGGGCTCTTTTTTCTCCCTTTTGCCTTCAGTGTATTGATCTCTCTAATGGATTGGATCTGATTCCAGAGCGTCTAACACGCTTTTGTATCCCTTTATTTTCACCCAGGAAAATCGATCTGGCAGGCCTGAAAATCAGCCAGGATCAGGTTTTAAAGGATTCAACGTGGTGGGAACACTTTGTGAGTTGACTGGAGAAGTTTTTCAGTTAATCTGACATTTCCGTGCTATTCTGCATTTAGCTGTTTAGTGGGATCGAAGTTTTAATTTTTATATATTTTTTTTCTTTCTTACTTACAGTATTTTTCTTACTTACATCTATCCTACATACACCATCAAAATAAGTATTTTACATATCTAAACATTATTTAAGAAAAACCCTTGACATTCTTTAAGCTGTTTAAAGATTAATTTCTTTCAAATCTATTCTGAAAAAAACTGTTGAATGAGTATAGAATCAATGATTTAGTTGAACTTGATATGCAAGAATTCCTTAGGCCCTTCAGACCTGAATTATATTCTTGGCATCAGTAAAATTTTACATTTTTCTTTCTTTGTTCTATCAATTATAACTAAATAAAGAAATATGTTTTGGTTAATTTCTATGAACACCAGGTAATGTACAAAATATGCGATAGAAATTGAAAAATATTTTTAACAATAAATATAAAAACACCCTTACATTTTTCACTCTTTGTTTGAAGAATATTGAAGTCTCTTTTTTCAGTTTACAATATGCAGGCATTTTAAAAACTAATACTGCATAAAACCCAATAAATGTCAGGAAAAACAAGCAGTAACTTGAGTCATAAAATAGAAAACAATTGCTAAAATGTAAGTACATTTTAATGGATAAATGGTCTGTATGGGTTAAAACACAAAAGACAATTTGTGCTACAATGTCTGAAATCTGACCAAAGTGTGATCCCTTGGAAAATATCTATGAAACTTTCAGATGTTCCAACGATTTGAACTAGCCAAAAAAAAGAGGAAACATAGAAAGGCAGCCATGCAGTCTTAGCTAAAAACAAACTGTATTGCAGGTTCCCAAAGGGCAAGTAAATGTGCCGCAAGAGGAAAATGTGCTTCCTAACAGTTCTCTGAATTACATCGGTAGACACAGGGTCAACAGGAAGGGCGCAGCTGGTAATGAACCCAGATTCCTGTTCATGTGGGGTCTTTAAAAAAGTCTTAACTGATGTGATTCAACCAATGACTTAATACAAACAAAAAAAAACTGAAAAATTTATGGATATCCAGGATCAGGTCTGGATTAAGAAGCTTCCAACTGTCCGTTCTCTCAAACCAGGTGCTGACAGGATGAAAGGTGCTGCCCCATTTCCCCCGAGACAACTCTATTTGTGAGGCTGCCGAGGGTTAACAGTGCAGAGAGCAAGAGGAGTAATGAGAGGCCGGTGACATCTCATAAAGCAGTCCACCTCACACGCACGAACACACACACTCACAAACACACCTGTGAGAGCCCCTCTGTCACGGGACCGCCTGACATCACTGATCTCTGACATCTGCTTCATGCCGGTCGCTTTTGTCTGATGGAGCAGCCTGTCAAAGGCCTTACAACAGGAGCAACAACCTGAGGCGGGTCCCTCGATGGTAACACAAATGATAGAATCATATGTAGCAATCAGAAACAATGCCTCTCTCTGTCATAAACACCTGTCCTTCAACCGCCCTGATGTTAGAGGCGACGGGGCGGAAACTGCTTCAGCTTATGGTGCAGGTGTGAATTCAGCCCCACATACCCAGCGGTGATACTCCCTTTGAGCATGAAAAGATGAGTGCAGATGAAACACTGTCTTTTCCTCTTCCCATATCCCGAGAGAAGATGCTATCAGGTTTTCTGTGACAGTAGCCATTTCCAAAAGCATGGTGGCATGTCTGATACCATGTTTTGGTTTCCCTGGAGCAAGCCTCCCAGCTGTGCTAGCGCTCACCAGATGTTCTGCTCTTAATCATGAAGTTGTCATAAGGGAAACAAAAACATCTCTCTGACTTGTCAATAACATCGAACTTTCAAGTTACACTTTCCTGCTGACACTCATCTAAAAATCTGATTTAATATCTGTTTTATCACTGTGACGATTTAGAAAATTTGCACCCTGACAAACTGCGTTTGGCACGAGCCTATGAATTTTTGAATATTTGATAGAGGGCAGAGGCGCAGATGACTGAAGACGAAAAAGGAACTCATACATGTTTTAATGTGATTTGCATTTAGGGTGAAGGCTTTCCACTCATGCACCTCCGCCTGTGTGAAATCAAATCCCAAAATCTTGGAACTGGCAACACGCAAACACACATATGCAAGAACAAACATTCAAACTCGCATACACAGAGGCTCACATGCAAAAAAGACCCTTCTCACAGATTTATCACCCAAGCCCTGCTCCCGTCGGCATCACAGTGGCTGATTTTCTCATTTCATAGGCCACCGGGGTAGAACAGACATGTGCTTGTTCAAATCCACCCAGCAAGAAGCACCGGTCTCAGCACACAACTTTCTCTCTAGCAGCTTAACAGATGCCAGGCAGGGGGGCACACTTAGAAGCAGGGGCACGCGTGGTGGGGGGATACCCATTAGGGTGAACACATATACACACAAGGTCGAAACAAAGGGGGAGAAACGCAGCTCCTGCTGCCCTGCGCTCTAGTGACCATGACAGTGAGATTTATCCAATTCTGTTCCAGTGCTTTTAAATGATGCCACTTTTTTCGGCCCTTATTTTAGGAAAGCTTAAACCAAGCAGAGCACGGCGTCTCTATAAATATAGAGATCATGTTTGTATTGTTTGACACTAAGGCCTGATGCAGTGCTTATTCGGTTGCTGTCGACATGGGTAACCTCTTCCTGTGTGCTCGCACAGCAAAGCCCCCCTTCCCAGAGCAGCTTGGAGTAAAGAAACAGCATCAGGGCTACAGACTAACTAAAAAGCAGAGACCCACATGAAAGGCATCAGCTCATGCATGGGGGAGACCGAAAAGAGATCCATATATATGTGTGTGTGTCCACACATGTAGGTGAACTGCTGTTTATGAGCACCAGACTGCTAAAAACAGTTTTTAGTGGGAGCCGTGCTAGAGAGAGGATTTAATTGTACCCTCTTGAGCGATGCCGGCTTATTGATGTAATGGTTTACTCATGGTGCGGTTGAGGAGGTACAGTTTAACAATACTGGCTTGTTAGGAGTTCTGAGCATAACATCCACATTATTAGAGGGAGCATGCTAGCTTGTAATGAGGAGCAGGGGTGCTCAGACGATGAAGTCTCTTTGGGCTTCGGCTCAGTGCAGGACAATGCACATGCAAATTGCAGAGAGCCACTGGATCTTAAATATTTCTGTTATCCACATATGTTAAAACAAACAGTTCACAAAGACATTGAGTGAGCCGAGGAGAACAATAAAAGCGACTTTTGGATCATTGAAGGATTAAAAATAAAATCAATTTAAATGTATAAATGTTTGAATTAATGTCAGCTGTAAATGCCAAATTAAACTAGTAGAGTTTTTGTACAATCTACTTCTAAACGAGATGACTACAGATGATGGTTTGAAATTTTTTTTTACAATTTAAAAAATTGTCAATGTCACATATCTGTGACCGTCCAACTGCATAACATAACAACTAGCCTAAAATTTTTAATTTATTGTGCAATGAGAATCTTTGCATGCGTCAGACGTTGATTACAAGTTAACTTAAGGGGCTTAAGGGTCAGACTTTGTTGATCAAAGTATTTTTAATGAGGGAAGCTTGCATGCCTGCTTTTAATCATAATTTGTGAAAAAAATTTGTTTTTTTTTGTATTAAAATAACATTAGATGTTATGTCAGTAAAAGCTACACTGCCAACCTGAATGCCATAACTAATAAATCAATTTCTATTAACTTAATACGTTACAATAAGCATAAACTAATTACCTTTGCTGAGTAGTTATACTTTTTGGATATTTATGCTGGTGAAATAAAAAAAATTAAGTAAACTGAAAAACATTTCTGTTTAAAGTTATGCAACATAGCTCATTTTAGTTTAGCTAAATTAAAATATTGGAGGTTTCACATGATTGCAATCCATTGTGGGATTATCTAATTCTAGAATATCTTCTTCTGAAAACTATTTTTAAAACAGTCTTTGTTACCATTATCAATTATAATATGGTTGGCACAATTTCAATTACTATAGTAGTTCAGAATACTTTAATAAATGATGACTTGGGTGACTTAATAAATTAAACTGTGTAGAATTAAAAATTAAAATTATTTGCTATTAAAACAATCAAGTCGGGCTCGTCTTAGTTAGGACAAATTATTTATTTTAAGCACAATAAACTTCAAAAACGAAAGTAAGCTGAACTTATCCGGGTTTATAGTGTGTATTGGTAATAGCTTTAAGGTTTGACTTTAGGGGACCTTTACAGATTCAAGTACAATGTAATGAAGCAACTTGAGCTTGAGTTTGGAGTTCACGGTGTGACAAATACAGCCGAGAAAACTGCCCATTGACTCAAAGCAGATGTATTTGGACAGTCAGAATTGAGGTGATGCAGGAATGTATGCACAGAGAAAGAGTTTTTTAACAGTAAAGGAAAGTTGGAAGACCAAATGTAAATATGGTAGTGAGAAAAAAAAACTTGGACAGTTTTCATGGAACCAGAGTGGATTTCTGTAGAATTAAGGGAAAGGACCTTTTCCTCTGATAATGTGCCAGATGGAGTAGCAACGAATAAACAAAAAGAAACCAGGAAAATATACAATGTTTGGGGTGAGCCCTGGGTCTTGGATGTGGAGCCAAACCATTGAAAGAGCACTTGGTTAGGCATGAGTTCACCTGCCCTGGCCACGCATTGCCACACCAAGGACTAGCGGGACAGGCCATGGAGAGACTGTTATTGTAACATGGTGAACACATGTGAGCACTCGGTTGCAATTTATTTATTTCCAGTCATCCAACTGAGTCTCATCTGTTACCAACATTCAAACAGATCCAACAGGAGTTCCTTTCCACACCAAATAACCAGACTGTATATGTTTTCTTTAATAAGCTTATTTTAATTGAAAGCAATAAAGCGCTAAAATATGTGGCATGACGGAAGGCCACATAGTAAGAGAGAACGAGAAGTTAGTTTCCCCTAAATGAAATTGTGCACAGATTGTTCACATCTAACGGCTTCTGTTGTTTTCTATTGTAATGAGTGTTTGTGCTGCCATTGCCATCATCAGGGTTCCTGGCATCCCCGCTGTTGCCCACTGCACATGCTGGCCTATTGTACTTGGCAACCTTGTTCTAGATCACAATGCTCAAAATCCCTCTGGTTGGCCTTGTGTTTGCACTGGGAGCAGCTGTCAGCTGAAATGGCCCTGTAAGCTCTTCCTAATTACCGAACATGCTCTATGTTGGAGCAGCCCTCCATTTAGTCTCCTTTTCAGGGGTCCACACTACCAGGCATGCACTGGGCAAACAAGCCCCACTTTCTAATGCAAGTCCGGGGTCAAAGGGAGCAAGAAGCAAGGGCTAAAAGGGGATGGGTAAACTGGTTACTGAGGCTACGGAGGCTATCATCAGCCACCCACCCCCATTCTCACCCACCCAACTCAGCCTGACACTCTTCCAGATAATATATCAGCCTGCCGTCCCCTTGGCAACCTATCCAGACCCCACACACAACACTCCATGGTAGCCACCCCCTTTTCTGCTCCCCAGTACAGCCACCTGGCCCCCTTTGCTCAGCCTCTCAAAAAGAGCGCCTCATCGCTCAGCTAGCAGTCCATTGTTCAGCTCATGAAGTGACTGTGGGCCAATTAGCAAGTTAACAAGTTAAGAGGTGGACTCTGTCAAATGCAGAGCTTTTTCACCCCAGGGTCACCAACAGGGGGTCGCTTCTATTCCGGGAGGGGCTCTTTTTAAAATGGCTGCCATGGAGTTGCTGAAACCACATGACATCAAGACACTCCAAGACTGTATACAAGAAGACGCTGAACTTTCAAATAAAAACTTCAACTCAACCAGCAAACAGGTCTACTTTTTTAAGAGTAGAAAATAATTACTGTGCTGAAATGTTTTGCTGTTCTCCGCTGATTTACAAGGTGTGTCTCGATTGCCTTGTAACAAAGTCCACCACAATAAAACGACCTGCTTTAGACTTCTACTTCCCCAGTGCGTCAGCATTTCACCATACCTGTGGTCCAAATAAGTCTATTTAGAAGTTCAGTTGACCTTTTAAAAATTCTCTTTCAGAGCTCCTTCAATGAAGTTGAGCGTTTCAATCTGAAACAAAGCCTCGACATATTTTCCCTTTAAACTGTGCAATTCACAATGCATTCTGCAGCTCCCACTTCTTTCAATGTCACAGGCCCCCCAAACCTCTCACATCACTTTCTCCATTCCCCATACCTCCTCGAAACAAAGACAAAGCCCTCAATTTGTCACGTCATGTCCAGCTGTTGACTGGGAAGACCCCTCAGCCCAGTGAATGAAGCACAAGCTGGGGGAGCCAAATGGCTTTTCCCCTTTCTGTGGGAATGTTTGTCCAAGAAAACAATGCCACCTTGACAGAGCGGGTGGGGGTACTCCCAAGAGGGGGTTTGTGCCTGGTTCCATGCGCTTTAACCCTTTTAGGAAGAGCTGTCCACCTTTAAAAGGCCATTGAGCTGCTGCTGGGTGGCAGAATAGCATCATTAAGCTTCACTAACCTCACTGTGATGGTCAGGACACTGATAGCAATGATGCCTCACATAGATTTACTGCTGGAAAGAGCGTTTGTCCTCTTTCCCTGAAAGGGATGGATGAGCAGGGAGACTCAGGCCTGATAGAAACAATACTTAGCTGTGAGAGGTGCAGGAGGGCCAGAAACCACTTAATGAAGAACTTATAATAAACTCCCTCCCCAAACCGTCTCCAAGGGCTACTGGATGGTACGACAGTTAATGATAATTGAGTAAAAAAATGGTAGTTGCTTGACCCTTCTGAAAGAATGGCATCTGCAACCAGTTCTGTAGATGGTTAATTGATATTCATGTGACATGCAAATTGAACCGTCAATGCTTTTCTTCGAAAATATAACCATTTAAATTATTTTTTTTTATTTTTATCAAGATTTGCAAGGGAGGCGTCTGGGATTTTACATTAAACACACAACAAGGCACTCTTCAAGCAAACACCTATAATCAGGACATCAGAGAAAACCACATTGAAGTCATCGAGGCACATCACATGGGTTGAAGCAAGTGACTGCTTTCTGCTTGACACATTGTCAAGAATAAAATAAGGTGGAGTAGGTGTTCCTCACTCTCCTTTTAATGGGCTCCACAATTACAGCTGTCACAGCACAAGCCACTGCGTAGTTCGTTTCATTACCACGCTCCCTTCCCCTTTCAGAGTGTGAAATATGGAGGCAGGGAACAAACCTTCTGTCATAAATACTGTTTCTATGAGAGCCATCAGAGAACAGCTACATCACAGGAGGGAAACGATGGAGACTGCCAGTGGGGGGGGCGAATGCTCCTCATAAATTATTTGGGTGTGCAATAATATTTGTTTTGTGGAACAGGCCCCGGGTGGATCATTTGGCGTATTGCTGCATCCATGCTGGCATAACGACGCTGAGAACTACAGAAACGTCTTCTAGAAACTTTCGCTGGCATGGAATACTCTGATATGGCTGACTAATCATTGACCAAACCAGGAACCAATTAACCATCCGATGGCTCCTGCTAGAGTACCTAATCTCCTCACCCTGTCTGTGACTGGCAAGAGCCCACTGCGCATCTCCAGCGCCTGATCTAAAGCGGTCAATATGCCAATAATCTCTCCAGCCAATATCTCAGACAGGCCGTGCGAGTGAACAAAGGGAGTGTGTTATAGATCCTGCATCTCTCTGTTCTTCCTAAGTCAGGTCACATGGAAAATCAGGCACAAGGGCAATGTTTAGCTTCAAACCCAATTCATACTGACACTTTTGGGCTGCAGAGGTCAAAGACTATCATGTCGATCATGGAGAACCAATTCTCCCAGCAAACTGCAAACATTCATCAAAGCACAAAGATTTCTTTTTTGTGTCTGATATATTCACTAGCCATGTCTATTGATGGCCACTCATAAGGTAGATTAGCGGAATGTGCAGGTGCCTTCACCTTAACACCCAAACAGAGCAAACGAATAAACATCAGGTCAATATTCTGTCCCTCTTTGTTCACTCTCAACCCAATTGCATTATTAACTCCCAGGAAATTATACAGATTCGGCAGAAGCTGTGACTGAAGGGTGATGACATCAATGAGAGAGCCATATTAACTGGCAACACGCTATAGGAGGCGAAGTGCTCCTCGGAACTCTACTGTCTTCCCTGAGGACCCTGAGGAGTCATAATCAGGCCCCTGTAATACACTAGTACTTGTGGGGTCCCTTGGGCTCATTTGCATACTAATTACCATTTGCAAATGAGAGGGGGTGCTGATTGTGTTCTGCGTGAGTTACCGCGATGGCAGAATATTCCGGTGATGCCACTAAGGAGCTTATCCAACGCAGCAAGCCAAGCAAAGCAGGTCCCTCCCCTGATATACAACCCCTCATTAGTATTACAATTAAGGACATGAAAGACACATAAAACATTATATACTGCCAAAGTGTTGTTTCCGTACCAATTAACTAGGCTACTGATTTATTATGTGGACCCAGATCTCAGAGGAACCCAAGAACATTTCACACACATGTATATATTAAACACATAACGAGTTCCTGTGGTGGCAGAGTGAAAAGGAAAGAGCAGACCAAGGTTTTCTAGAGGGAGGACCACATAAAAGCTAGACTTAGATGGCAAATCATCATATTATTCCACACTGTCAACTAGCGTAACAAGCGTCTCGAACACTCCCAAACAAAAACAGCTACTGTCACTGTTTTACCCCTGACATGTTTCCACAGACACGCTTTTGTTTTAAAATAGCCTGATTGATGCAATTCTTCACTTGGTTGTTGGTGTTAAGTCAGATTGAGAGCCAATCTGACTAACTGGCCAAAGTAGTTTAACTTATTACACTGCTGGCCTATATATTTGATTTGCTTTTATTTGCTCTGATTTGAGTTTTTTTCTATCAACATCATCATTAAAGCACATCACCCTATCATCAAACAAGAATCCTGTTGTGCATTGAAGGGAGCTAATTTTAATGAAAATAACTCATACAGGACAAAACCTTGGACAATTTTTTGGAATCTGTCCATTTTCATGATTGAAAGGGTTTTATTAGAATTTTGCTATTCATGCTGCAACTCTGCGAGTCTGAGGATAATCAAAAAAGTTGAAAAACCACAGTTAAGGTAGAGCTAGAGCGTTAATTTTACCATAATTTCTTTCTTCATTAAAAGAAGATTTTTTACAGCTAGTTAAACCCAAAAGAACTTCATCCTTCTATTACTTTTGAAAAAGAGCCATCATAGAAGCCCCATTGGAAGAAATACATTTACAAATGAAATAAGCATATCTGATAATTATTAATATGTGTTGCTTTACAATGCACCAAATGTATTACATTGACTAATAAAAACCCTACTGTGAACCCGCCAAAAATGACCAGCTTTGATTTCATTGGCTTTGCTGACGTTTTCTTCAAGTGCTTGTGTTTCAATCTCCTTACCAGCCAGCGCTTTAGCGACCAAAGAAATCCTTGCAAGCCCTGTCTTCTTTCTCCTCTCAGCAGTGCTAATGGATCCTGTCCCCAGGCCTTCTTTAACTGGGGAATCAATCACATTGGGGCAGCTATTTCCAACCATTCTCACTCTCACTCAGTCTTAACCATTCCAAACAGCCCATTAACCTGCATTTAATCCCCTCAATGTCTTCTGTGGCCAAACACATTGGGTCTGCAACAGCCAACACACACACACATGCACCATAGAAACTAAATTCTTGTATTCTGAATTATGAGTCAAAATTACGAAGCACTCCAAGGTCAACATGGTTTTTGAGAAATTTATCTAATCCTTGCCATTGAATGATTGCAAGACAGAATTGTGAAATGTGTTTTATTCTTCAAACATTCTATGCACACCGCTGGTGACACACATCTCCCTCTTCGCATGAGCCCTATTCAAGGGTATTATATCAGCCCTAATTTTCCCCTCCATTCAGCCTAGTGCTACGCAGGGTTAACGCAGATCTTTATCAGCAATCTCTCTCCTTTACCCGTGCAGCTTCTCTCACACTCTCTCTAACACACACATATATAATCCATTTAGCTTTTGGCAGATTCTTTGCAGCAGGACCATAAACACAAGGCCTTCTCCATATTTCAAACACTCACAGAATGACACAAACAATCAGCCTACGTTAAACTCTGGATTAGTAAGGTGTTAAACATATCCTGACACTAACATGCATTAATGTCAGCCAATAAATTCCACAAATCTGAGGCCATTACTCGCTATCTGCAAAACGTCAAGTTAGGTAATAAGATTAGCTTGCTCAGTTGAAATATCGAAGAGCCCTGATGCAAATAATGAATAGATGGTTAGAGTGAGATTTCTGGCTCTTATATCATACAAATTACTTAAAAAATGGGTTTTTAAGAATTAACTTTTTTTAAGTTTTACAGTTCTTTGGGGAGCACGTTGTAGCACCAATGTCCAAACAACTTTTTTGTCTCAGCACTTATCTTAATCTATTTTATCTCTGTACTATATTAATCTATGTCTTAATTTTAAGTTTTTAATCAATATGCTTTCATGTGAATTGTTTAATGCTTGATTTTATTAAATGTACTTTCTTTTTTATTCTTTGTTTCCAATGTAAAGCACTTTGAATTACCCTGTGTATAAAATAAGCTATACAAATAAACTTGCCTTGCCTTGACTTGCATTGGTGGTATAAATTAGTAACTTAGAAAAAGGGGAGAATAAGCGGAAAAAAGATACACTAAATGCTGCATTCTATTCTTGTTAGAAAAGCATTAGAAATTTGGACTTTACAATGGAGTAAGCACAGCTGTGACCCCTGATACCTCATGGTAGTCCTGGTGATGCTCTTGGTATGAGGATGTATTTACGTGAGGATGCGGGAATTCTAAATACCCCCATGATGGTCTTTTATACAAGTCATTTAAAAATAAGTTCAAATTACTTCTCCAGTTAAAACAAATCTTAATATCTAATGCAGTTTAAAAGATTTAATTTGGGGTGAATGAATCAGGAGTATCACCTTATCTAAAAACAAAGTTGCCATAATCTGACCTGTTTAGGTGCACTTTCATAAGAGCAAGTGACTGTTATTTAATGTATTTAAAATGCAAATTGAAATAGTTTGCATTTCTAGACTTGCTCAATGATAGGCTCATCCAAGCCCACCCACTTCCCCTGTCCCCTCGTCTGTCCTTCATAAAAGTGCTGGCTCTTCCGGAAGGTAATGAAGCTTTACAACTCAGCGCAGCCTGCTAATTACAGAGACTAACTATAAGCTCCAGACACCTGCTTGTCTGGCTTGGCCTGACACAAAATCTAGTAGACAGAACCCTAAAACCACACCAAGCTGTATATAACAGTCAAGACTGTGAAATCAACTCTTACTAAGATTACTAATTTAAATAAAACAGAAAAAATGTGAAACTGAAAAGAGAAATCCAAATTCTGAGCAAAGGGACAAAAGCATTGCTCTGTGTGTTCAGATTACATTTACAGAGCTCTCACAGACATGCGAAAAGCACCTTGTTCTTGACCTCCACCTAACCTTTTTTAGAGCAAAGGGACTGAAGCCAGTTTTGAGGAAGCAAGGATGCCTCTCGGACCATTGAAAGTATTCAGTTTACCCCAAGACGGCTGCCTAAGCACTGAAGCCCACCTCTGCTTAACAACCCTGCACAGACCAATAAATCCCTCTTTATAAACAATGGCTGTGAGGGGTGATAGAAGTAGAATGATGGAATACGAAATAAGAACAACAAATATGCGAAAGAAAAAGAGAAATCCAGAGTACCTTTTTACATCTGTGTGAAGTTCATTCTAATGTTTCGTTTTTTTTTTTTTTATTTGGAATGGGTCATAAGGGACTGACCATTTACTACGGCACCACGAGTCATTTAAAAGGGGTAGCACAGAGGAAGGAAGGGCTAAAATGCCTTCCCCATATGTGATAGGAGAAGGAGGAAGTGCGCATGGGGTCAGAAAAGACCAAAACAAGTACAAAAAACATAGCCAGAGAGCTCTTCCAATGACCTACAAAAGAAAAAAAATCTTCCTAACATGAGCCAATATAAAAGAATAGTTGCTCTAGTCTAATTCCCAAAGATACTAAATGCGTAATTCCAGAAGTTCACTAAATGCAATTCCCGATTTGCTTTTGCAGAGATGACCTAAGCGTTTACCTGTGAATTAACAAAGAAGCGCTACTGGGTCATTCACTGCATCCCTCTCTTAAAAATGCAGATCATCATGTTTGGAGAGAAGCCATTATTTTGTAGTGATGGCATAACCACAAAACTGCATCAATAAAGCAGCCACATCACATGAAAATGATGAAAAGTTTGGCTTAAGCATTCTTCTTTCGAGTCTGTGATAGTGCAGGATGAAATTGAGATGGAGATGGTGCCATAAAAAAATTCCATTACTGCATCTTTCGTCAAAAAATGACATAAGTTTCAACAAATACAGCTCTTCCCCCTCTTGGCTGAACTAACTTTCTAGCGTCTGGGGACCGATTGCTCAGCTTTTGACTAAAGAAACAGAAAAGGAATATGGGAAAACATCTTTTTGGAACACAGGAGACTTCCAATGCCTTCATTCCATTATCGTCACTGTGACTGTACATCAAGATCTTTAGCTTTTAAACAGCAACCTCTAAGATTCCTCGACTTGAACTCAGAGTTTCTTAGGCTTGTGGGAGCTAGTGGTCTTCGGTGAGGCCTGCCGTCTAAGCCTTTGAAAGCAGCTGGCTTCTTACCAGAGCACAGGAGCTGTGTAACAACTCCTCAACTATTAGTTTTACTGGTAAGGCAATCAGCCCTGAAGGCTTTGTTCGGGCGGTCCAGCAGAATATTTCCAGCGCTATAAAATACAGAGACCAAGGACACGACAATGGCACTCGCTCTTACATACACAAATAGACACAAACCAGGTTTCACTGCTCCAAAAATGTAATTTCACAGTTTAACATGATGGTTAGGAAAAGTCCCTTTCTTTAAAATCAGTAATCGTCCTGCAAGTCCACTACTCTGGGTTGGCTCGAATGAGTTGTGGACTCCAGGGACAAGGGATGTGCCTTTTCGTAGTAAGCCAACAATCCAAAACCCCCTCTTCCCTCCTCCTGAATGCTTTGAGTCTCTTCCCTGCTGTCTTTGAACTTAGATCAGAGAGAAGCGTTTTGGCACACATGATGCTGGTCGATCAGGTGCAGGGATAACCTCCTTTTGAGTGGTCTGTTGTTTTAATAATATAGCCCCCCACCTTCTGAAAAACCTTCGTCTTCCATTGCTCTTCCTTGTACCCCTCCCATGACTCTTTTCTTCCTTTCAAAATCATTATGGCCCCTTTGGATTTCTTTCACCCCACGCCATGCAATTACTTCTTGTACAAAGAGAACAAAGTGAGGGCAGTTTGGGAACATGGGTCCAGAGGCTTCGGACAGGAGAAGGGGGAGCACTTATGATGCAGTGAGAGGATGGGGAAGCGGTCAGACTCCATACTTACCTCAAAGCCAGCCTGGGAACCTTTTTTAGAGGACTAATCCCTGGCTAGGCTGAGATCTTTTTTCCCTTGCTAGCACTTGAGGAAGACTCTTACTTATTAGGAAGTGATGATATAAAAGTCGATTGCTTCAGAAGTGAACTCGTAAAGATTGAAAGGAACAGAACCATAGTGTTTCTGAAATAATAAGAGCACTGCAACTGAACAATTTTAGAGGACAGATGCTATAAAGAGGATTTGTTTTACGTGAGGGAAAATATGCTTTAATTGAATATCGTATTCGTATTGTATTCAATTAAGTTGACAGACTTGATAAATGAGAGAGAAAAAAATCTCCCGAATAATGAAAAAAGATAATGAGATGAAAAAAATGAAAAAGAAAAGAAAGCAGAGGGAGGATATCCTGTTTAACTACCCCTTTTTACACCTGTCAAGCCTTCTAAAGCCACGGCTCTCCTCTGTTTATCTGGGATAAAAAAAGACATCTTTGATTGAGTAAATCAGAGAGTCAGATGTCTAACAGAATGGAGGGCCTCGAAACAGCCGGTTTCAGCACAGCGCTGCAATTTGGTGTAAATTTGACCTGAAAAACACAGGGTGTTTATTGTGCGCTATCATATAGGCCCTGTCAAAGCACTGGCAATTATTGCCATTAGGCTTCCATCATGTCAGTGGCTGTGCCTCTCGAGCAGCCTGCCCCCTTTCTCCAAGCCCTATAATCTGAACACACTTTTGCTCCATCAGGATGGCCTGAACAGGCAGACTGTTAAACTGGTGCCCATCACCCTTGCTTTCCAGCCGTCAGACAGGAGGGCGAGAGCTGGGTGCTAAGTCACAGTCAGCCACTCTTTTCTTTATCATTTGCCTCTATCTGCTCTTGGCACTTCAGCGACTCTGACAGGCGTTTGAGAACCTGAATGATGTTTGTATTGTGTGCACTGAATTGAAAAGGAAATGGCCATTAAAGTATGGGAGATGGCGGAATGTGAGTGGTTTGGAGGATGAGTAGTGAGGTCGCTATTCTTCAACTGGGCTCCAGACTGCATTTTAACATGCTTGACTGCTACGACTCAGTTCCCAGATACCGAATGAATTGTTCTGTGTATTAAAACTGAAAGTCCCCTGTGGTCACCCAAAGAGATGAAAGAATCCTGGACCTTTCCTTTCGGATGATGTCATCCTACGTCTATTCCTCAAACGCCCCTTAACCCAGAAAGGCCTTATTTCTACAACTTTCACCCATCTCTCCCTCCTCTCGCCTCGCATCAGTTCACCAATACAGCAAATCCTGCTGGGCTTGATCTGCGAGGGGGTGGGGGTAGGGGTTTCAGGAGGATCGCCACCTGTTACAACTCTCTGGACCCTGAAGAGAGCCTCGGAAAAGGATGAGCTTAAGAAAGATTTTGGATCGCTAAAATAGCAAAGGTATTTAATGGTTAACCGGTGTCTCTCCATAACTCGTAATTTTGTTGGAGTTTGGCTAAGACAAGGGTCTCCAGAGGAGCTGAAGCCGTTTGGCCAGTGATCAGGAAAGGAGAGCTTTGTCTTTAAGTACACACTGACAGCGAAGTGAGCATAGAAGGCTGTGGAGCAGTGAGCATTCAGGTGCAGAGTGTGAAGAGTCTCCTGTGTGGATCATTAGGGCTATTGGAGGCACTGGAGTGGGATTAAGTGACTTTGAACAGTAGCAGACTCAAGCCGCAGACTCTGCCTGGTGGCCACTTAAAAGCAATAAGGTCTCTGGCTCTCTGATATCTGGCCAGCCAAGCAGGCTGAGACCGTCTCACCGCTGATGGTCTACTCTCTTTCTCGTTTCTTACATTTCATTGCATTTAGTTTGAGGTTTCAACACTTTTTTAACTTGGAAAAAATTTTCTCCCTTAATTGTACATCTTTTTTTTTGCCCTAACATTCATTTTTGTCTATATATTTCTTTCTTCTCAATCTAAATTTTTCTACTAGGATTTTAACAGAACAAACCATAATGGAGGTCAGACTGAGTAGTAAATAGCATTTTTAAACTTAAGGCTAATAGTGTTAAGAACATTTTAGTGCAAGCACTGCACAGATTAGAATAATGTAAGCACCTGTTAATACAATTCGAGAAAATAATTTGGAGAACATAAAAACAGGATAAATTAATGCTGTTAAAAACAGATGGAAAACAAACTTTTTTTTATGTTAAAATTTTTCACCTTTTTTAATTGCAAAAGTGTTCTAGAACAACCTAAAAATCTCTATTCCTAGTAAAGTTAAGTACACAAAGGTGAAGTACACAAACAAAATGACAGGTGGTTCATAAGTCACAAATACTCTAATACCAACTCTAAGAAAACCTCAGAAGAAAACTGCTCTAGTCAACGGTGAGGCTGTGGAACACAAAGACTTTTCAGGGCTGCAGGAGTATAATGTCCGTCCTCTGTTTTGTGCGTGTGTTTTCAGGGTCACAGAGAAGGGCACATTAACCCAGAATCGCCAAGCTGGTCACTTCACTGCTACTTCTGCTGGCAATTTCCACCTCCCTCTTTCCTTTTCTCTGTCTCTACTCCCCCTTTTCACCCTTTCTTTCCTTTCTAATACAGCGCCAGAGCCTAATAGGCTTCTATTGCTGCGTGGCCATGGGGGCTTTATTGAGACACTGGAGTGTTTAAAAACAAGAGAAGAAGGTGTTGGATGGGGCTGACAGTTAGCTACCTTTACCTCACAAAAAACACTCTCTCGATCTCTTCTAGTGGATTTGGGAAGGAAAAGGGAAACGGAAGCTAGTAACTGCTTCCCTAACCCCCTCCTTCCTTCACCACCCCCCCGCCAGGATGAAAGCCGCCTCCACTTTAAAGTGGATTAGAGGAGCAAAACACTGAAACAATAGGAGGTGAAAATCAAATTAGTCTCTTAAACATCAAAAAGGAGCCTTGAACAGTTAAGCTTCCTCTTCTCTGGTCTGTTTACTTTCAGTCAACTATATTCACAATTGCTGGTTCTCTACAAGCTTGCCCTAGAAAGCCAGTTCCTAGACTTAAACGGTGTCCATATAAACCAAGGGCGAAAGGCCAAGGCAAGCCTGTGTGGTTTAGCCCAAAGTGCTTTAAAATGATCACTTCTGAGAGGAAACACTCAAGCGCTTGAATGCTGCAGTGGGTAAACAGTTTGTCGTATTTCCATCTGTTTTTCACAGCCTCTTTATTTATCCTGTTTTTATCTTCTCCTTCTAATTCTCCCCCCCCCCCTTCTCTCTCTCTCTCACTCTTCATCCAGCAGGGGTGATTTTCACTGAAGGACACCCCAGCAGTGTTCCATGTTGCATTGTTCACGCTCTGCCTCCAATTTGCTTTCCACATTCTACAGCCTGGTCCGAGACGTTACGCCGGCTTAAGAGACAAATCGCACACACAAAAAAGGGGGAAAAATGAAGAGGGGAGAAAGGGGCAGCCCTTCACAGCAATGCAATTATCGCAGTATTTGATGCTGGCGGCCGCCACTGCTGGCTTTTGTAGTGCCGCTTCTGCTCCTCTCGGCTCGGCCTGTACTTCAGCAGCGCACCTAATAGCCATGGAAGCAGCGATTTTTACGGTACAAGACATTAACATGGCTACACTCCCCAACAATGGCCACATTCAATAGGACTTAAAAAAGAGAGGTGGCTTCGCCTCCTTAAGTAAGCCAGAACCTGCCACTGAAGGGGACAGCAAGTTTATTATATCTTCAGAGAGAGGGGAGAGAGGAGAGGGGCCAGGAGCATCCCATAACATCCAAAATTCTCCAAA
Source organism: Danionella dracula (assembly GCA_900490495.1). NCBI lineage: Eukaryota > Metazoa > Chordata > Actinopteri > Cypriniformes > Danionidae > Danionella > Danionella dracula. Next base: position 1,124,778 of record UELW01000744.1, read on the forward strand.
AGTCCAAAAGAATTTATTTAAGTAATTAATATGTTTATGGCTATTCTTACAAACTTCAATGAAAAGATAGCAACGTAAAGAAGAGCTTACAAGTCATCTAATCTTAAAATCATTTAAATCAAATTGCTTTTGTTGTAATTACTAAAATTCTTTTCACTTTTGGTCATTTTCATTATCTAACTTAATATCCATTCTTATATTATTTTCTTGAATATTTAAATCACTGATTTTTATTTAAAAAAATAATGCCATGAGATTCATGCCAATCTACAGATAACAACACAGATATTTATATATAAATAATTTGCATTAAATTGTATGTTTCATTTATCGTTTATTTATACTTTTTATTTAAATATTGGATAAATAGAAAATATATGTAAAAATGTAAAAACAAATTGCAAGTATTACTGTTTTTAAGTGTGGACACACAAATTTGTTTACCCTTCAAAACTCTAACATAATAGAATAAACAGAAATAACACGTTTCTTTTTCATTCCTTTCAGGACACTCAAGTTAAATAAACATAACAATTAAATTAAAATATAACTGTATTCAAACCCTTAAAAAAACTGAAAAGAAAGAAAAAATTCAATCACTTGATTAATTTCTCAATAGAAGACATTAAAAGTTACAAAACTTTGCAGATATTCTCAAGCGATCAGCCTCCAGACTGAACGTGTTAACTGAAAAGTAAGATTATTCTCTTGTTTGCGCTTTACAGATGCCGCAGACAGCAGAGCGCAGAGGAAGAAAAGCCTGGAGGAGGCGGAGGTGAAAAGAGGGGCAGATGAGCAGGAGGGGTCTTTTTTTACAAAAGCAGTGGAAAGAGAAAGTTAGACACAAAGAAACAACAAGAAGCAAAATGCAGGACCCAGAGAAAGGAGCTGAGCCATTGAAAAGACCATCTGTGATTTGAAATGGATGAGTGTTTTGAGCTCTCTGTTTTTTCCTGATCTGTCGCTGAATAGACAGAAACCAATCAGTAACTTAAAAAGACCATAAACAAATAAAGTCTTTGGCTTCCTCATGAGACAAATTGCCTAGTTTTAGATGCCAGAGCTTTCAGAAACCTGAAATAACCTCAAAAGAATATGAAATGATTGCATTCTTAACATGCGAATGAAAAACTATTGTCTTTGTAGAGTTTTGGCTCATTAATCATTATTCTGTCATGTACTTCTAATATTAACCATAGCAAATATAATGAGGCACAAAACTATCATGCTTTTCATAATTTAACTTTAATTAAATTAAAGTAATTAATTAAATAATACTGTTTATATTATATAAGGATAATTATAATAACATGTGAGGAGAAGCGATCTCGTGAAGATTAATGTTTATGAACAAAGAATGCTGTAAATAAACATTCCATTATGCAATCGATATACACCTACATTTACATAAAAGGGAGATGCAATATCAGTAAACGAACCCCTAATTTAGATAGATGATTCTATAGAAACACAGAGATAAACTATTTGTAACTGGTCAAACATGTTTTGCTATTTAAAATATTTTTTGTCTTTAAACGGATTAAACTAGATGTACCAGAATCATTTTTTTCTCAGTTCACTAATTATGCACTTAACAGCTTTGTATACATTACTGGACATTTAAGCAAAATAATAGACTTCCCTAAAAGCCCCACTTATTAAATGCATTCCCATGGAGCTCATCCATGACAACGAATTACTTCTCTCTCTCCATAAAGTAAATTAATGAGAAATATCGCATATTTTAATCAACTTCAAAAGTATTGCTATCCTCAAATTTTGGATGGGTGCCGAACACATTCATTGCAGTTTAATTAAATTAACTCAAGCTACATCTCTGATTTGTACCCATTAAAAACACAATTTTATGACTCAATCGAAAAAAGTGGCAGGGAAGGTTAATGACTAAAAGTGGGGCAAAAACGTTTAATTGAGGACAGTATTTTACAGCATAAAGCTAAATTCAAGATAGTGATTTTGCAGCTAAAAGGTTCGTGAACGGCTTTAAATCAAGGTCCAGTCTGGGACAACTGGTTTAAAGGACAAGAAATGTCCTCAAACCTGAAGGGTGTGTTTTTTTTCACATATAAACCAACTTTCATTTTAACATTTTGTTAAATTAAATAGAAAAAAGGAAAAATATATACTTATGAGTGAACATAAAAATTAACTTGTGAAAAACAAATTGAAGAGCTGAAAAAAAAAAATAGTTTCTTTAGTCGTGATACTGCATCACACACTTTTTATGATTAAAGATATACCTAATAAATTCTAGCACCTATCAATAAATCTAAAATAAGATCCTCCAAGACAGAAAAGTACTAAACTTACTCAAACATACTTGAAAAATTGTGATGATAAATTAAAGGTTGTTATCACAGCTTAAAGATTAACAGGGACTGATTTGAGATAGTTAGGTTGGATTTAACCTCTGCGGGAAGAAAGCTAATAAATTAAAGATGAATTTCCCACTGGTCATTAACCCTTCCCTTGGCTGGAATGGACACTGAAACGACGACAAACGCTGTAAATGCAATGGTGCAGCTCTCCATCTTTACATGCGAAAATGATCTGCATGATGAAGTCAGTTCGGCAGTAGCACAGAACTCCCATTGACCAGAAGGAGTTTGCCTAGCACTAAATTCTCAGCAATAACAATGTAGTGAATGGGTGAGAAAGGAAGGGGAGCAGAGATCAGCCTGTGGCCTGACCTGGGAAAGGGGTGGCTGAGGTTTGGAGAGAAAGAGAGAAGGAGGAGATGAGGGTCGACGGCCAGTCTCTTGACCCCCCAGGATTTCGATTCCTCCTGGAGAACAACACGAATGACAGGACCTCCCACTCTTATTCTACGATTTTTCACTTATTCAAAACTAAGCAGCACAAACTGCACTCGGGTTATGACTGAAACCTGAAACAAGTGAACAAACCTGTCACTTTAATCAAACTTATTACAACTGCTGACCCTGACACGTTGAAGCATTTGGAGGGCAATGGAAAAGAAAGTGTTGGCAAGACAGACAAAAGAGGATTGCGCTAAACAAAACCTAATGGAGGAGTGTGCTGGGGTTTAAAGCACTCTTCGGTTGCCATTAACAGATTAAAGCAGCCTTTTGGCCTGATCAGTAAAGCATGTCGGCAAACTACTCCTAACTACTAGCAAACTGCTCCTGTTGCTTTGGCGAACTGGACATGCTGAGAATCTTCAGCAGCGTAATGAGAAAACAGACAAGACAGGAGAAGCGAGGGATCGGGAATGACCCGCATGACTGCCCTCCCTCTCAACACACAGACAAGGACAAGGGGTGGTTGAGCCTAGTTGTTGGCAGGGCTCTCTGATTTCACGGCAAGCTGGGTGGTGCCATTGAGAAGTCATCATGCTCTCTTTCAGCCTTCTAGACTATAACCCCCCCACCCTGTCCGGTACTACATGGCGTCCTTACTCAGTCCCCATAAGTCTCACACACACATCCCAATCCTCTCACCCAAGCAATAGTATGACCCCGCTCTACGATGCAACATGATCATAACTTTGTTTTTCACACCACATCCACAGATTCCAAATGTGCACATGTTTCAAGTCGTTTGTCTGTGTTTGTTCACATAGAAAGAATTTCTGTACATTTCGGGAGAATTCCTTGAACCATAAATGAATAAACTCCCCTAAAGCTAACAGAGACTTGCAAACAACCAGGAGAGTGGTGGCATAGTGGTCACTAGGTTACAAAACCTCCTCTTACGGTCCAAAAAATCAGGTAAGAGAGTATTTTTTTAAACGTTCACATTCCATTTAATGTTTCATCTGCTTTATATTATAGTAGCATGATATAATTTAGACCCAAAATGGGGTGAAAGAACTGAGGGGTAACTTCCAACGAGCAGTCGAGGTAAACCTCTAACCCCTCTCCCTCTTTTCTCCCAATCCCCTGAAAGCAGAGCCGAGAAAATCTGTTTTTTGTTTGCGAGGAAAGTTTTCTCCTCCTCTTTGAGTGGGTTAAAGAAAGTCTCCCTTCTCCGCTTTAACAAACTGCCCTCTCTTCTGTAAGACTTCCAGAAAGCTAATTAACATGCAGCAGGGTGACTTTTTGCCTCTTGTGTTTCTCTCTCACTCAAAAGGGTACTTAATAAAATGTGAGTCTGCGGAATGCAACAAAGGCGAAGCGCCATAGAGCACCTTCATTTCCATTAGAGAGGCCTCCCGGCTCTCACAGTAACGTCTGGAGCTGGAGTTCATTCTCGTAGAGCGGCTTGACAAAACTCGACAACACCCTGACGACAAGCTACAATTTGTACTTGTTTCCTTTAAAAGCACTCCCAGCCCGAGGGAAATGTTACAAAGGAAATGAAGCAAATGTAGGTTTGTTTGTCTAGTTGTGTACTATTCTATATAACTAATGTGTCTAACAATTAAATCAATTAACAACTACATTGCCTAAAACATAATCATCCAATAGTAGCTTAGAACTTTCATTTTGGATAGTTATGCGAATGTGTTTTTCCTTATACACAATTTTTTATTAACACAAGTAGAGCCAATAAATTGGTATAAATAGAATAATAGAAGATATTAATATAAATAGAATAATAAATAGAAGGTGAATCCTTTGAAGAAGGCGGACACATAAACGCAAACGTTTTTCTACAAAATGTGCAGAGATTAAATCATTGTGCCACAATTTGTGACGGGAAGAAAAATTGCTTCACAAAACAAAAGTGGGTTTCTTCTCAACTTAAACCTCTCCCTCCTTGTGTTCTTATTGCTCTATCTCACTTTTGTCCCTGGAGTCTGGCTCATTCTCACATCCTTTCTAAATGATTCACAAGCGGTCCAGCAGTATGCTTGATTAAGTTTTAATTTCAGCAAATTACCAATCGGCAGGAGGCCACCCTAGTGAATCATACGGGAGGCGAGTTATTTATCAAAGCTGAGGAGGCTCAGGTGTAGGGAGCGCTCTAATCTACTGGACACCGACCTGGACTTCATTGTGTGAACAGTCAATAGGCCACAGCTAGTCATTTACTCACTCAAGCTGGACTAGACCTCACTTTGTGTTTGAAGTGTCCGTGTACAAAATCTATGCTCATTGCTTGAAGTCAGCTTGAAAGAAATAAAAGCAAATGAGCTAGCTCACTTAATAAAGGGACGAAGAATAATTTTGGATTGGCTACCATCAACAAGTCTATTATTACTAAAGTACCAGAAACAGTATTAGTAAGACTGATTCAATGTGATTAATGCTTTTAACATGCTAACTTAAAGATCACACATTTTCACGTTTCAAGAGTGGTTTTTGACTGAATAGTGCTTAGTGCTGCTTTTTTCAGCTAGAGAGTTGATAAATCATGTTTCGTTCTGCATGCGGTTTGCATGTTTTACGTTTACATTTATGCATTTTGCAGAAGCTTTTGTGTAAAGCAACTAACAGTACGGGAGAGACAATGTGCAATTTGTCACAAAGTCAAAGTCTATCTCAGGGTTGCTTGTGCTAGAAGTTATATCAGCTGTTCAATCAACCACAGAAGTAAGAAAATAAAATTGAAGAGGGAGAAAGGGATTTTTTTTTCCTGTTATTTCTTGGCTTTCCTATACTGTGTCTTCCAATTTTCTCTGTTGCTTCAGTTAGCGTTAAGGCTCTAAGTTTCCCTAGAAGTGAATGTTAGAGTAAAGTTGTGAGTGAGTAAACCCTGTGAGCCCAAAGGGAGCTTGAGCACTATCTGAACCCAGTGACCGTACTAAGAACCAAGCAGATAAAGAAAATTGATGTCTGTTTTTTTTTTTACTCAAATAATCTAATTACATTTTTAGTTTTGAGTATAGAAATGATTAAATCCTTGCCGTCTGTGAACAGCATGATGCTCCCTCTAATCTCTTGATATCATATGTGGGATGCAGATTAACGCTCAACACACTGTAAATTACATTGTGGTCTCATTAAGCCCTAATAGCATCTTATTACTCTAATTTACCGATATAGGCATTTGAAGGGCTTGCAGAGACACTCCATACCGCAGCTAACTCCAAGCTTATAGATTAGCGTTCTCCTCCACAATAATCAAGCACTAACTGCAGGTAGTAATTTAACACTCAGGATAATTAGCACTAATGATCACATCGGTGTCAGAGCGAGGACGCGCACCCGTGTGATTATGTGCATTCACGCAGCATGTTTGCGCTATCATGGAACACGTTGTTGATTTGTGCATGAGAAATACTAGCAGTAGCGCAGTAGCTCATAACCCATTAGCCTGAGTGTGGGGAAGCAGCCAGAGCTCTGCGTCGGATTTATCACGCTCTCCCTGGGTGATTGTCCAACACGGCTTTCTTGTATCTCTGACAATAGGGTTGGGATTAACGCGGCCTGTCAGTTTCCCCCACACTACAGATCTTTTTGTCCTCGTTAAAAGCTCCTCTAATTAGCGCACAGGGGCTTCGCGGCTATCTGCTATTGCTCAGACACACCACAGGACTATATCTGGAAAAAGAAGCCCTTTTTTCCCCTTTGGATTTCAATGGGCAGCATAAACACACACAATCCCCCTTTCGGACCTGGGAGATATCAGCCTTCCCCTTTCTGTGGCTTTTAGCACACTGATCATAGATCTTATTCATGAGCCATGTTGCCTTATTGCAGCCTCGGCTTTAATGAGACGTAATAAGGGGGAGATTTCTTAGCAACATGTCGCTCTTTTTTATGTGCTGAACCTTATCTTTCTGTTCCGCTCCCTCCCTCCCACTCTTGCCAGCTCCCACTTGGCAGATGAATCATATCTCCTGTGCTACATATGCTAAAGCCATGTAATTACAGGCCACCTTAAATAAAACAAGTCTTAAAGCTCTCGCCAGAATTACCCCGAAACATGACAGGCGGCTCTGTAACCAAGCTGTCACGGTTAAAATTAATTTATCATGGGACAGGGAAAGCAAAAGGAGAGATCATTTGCTAAAAAAGGCTACTGGATGTACAAAAGCACGTTAAAAACTAGATAATTTGATAGGGCCAAAAAGAATGAGGACGCTACGAAGGAACATCTAGAAACTATGTTTGGCTATATAAGTGAAATTTTGCCATTCCATTAAGGCTTTCACTATGATGACAAAGAGATACTTTAATCTTGAAGTAGTTTAACGTATTAGAAATTTGTATTGAAATATAAAGAAAGTGTTGGTACACAGGGAGTACATGAGAAACGGGGCGGGGTTTGAAACTCATCTGAGCTAAGAAGTACAGGATCAATAATAAATAAATATTTAATTAACTAAATTAAGTCATCATTATTTTATTTAAGTAATGGCTTATTTAAAAACAATATCTCAGGCGATGACCCTGGATTAGAACTCAGGTTGATCTAAGCTAAGCTTCTCTGCATTTCATGCTCACAAACCCCTGGGCTGCTAAAGCTAACACAGAGTCCTCAACAATATAATAATCGATTGATGTCTTAAATGCATCATAAATGCATGTGAATTAAGGTTTAAAAAAATTATAAAAGCCTTGGTAACAAAAAACAAAACAATTTAATGTTTCTTAATGTCATCATAACATATGATTTACACATTATATACATGAACTGAAACTGGTGTATAAAAAAGGTAAATTATTGTGTAGTACAGACAATTATTCTGTATATGGATGCTCTCACTCAGTTATTTCCTTGGTGAAAACACAAAGTACCTGTGTACTTATGGTTCCTGTATTCTTTCAATAACTTTTAAAACTTTTCTCTCTAAACTTGAGTCAGGAAACCTGTTTCTGCTATTTTAATTGCATGTTTTATTTTAGTCTTCAAATAGTTTTAAAGTTGAAGTTAAACTGGGGCACTTGGTGAACATGGCTTCTTAGACCCCTTTATGTGTTTAAAACAGGGTCTTACCCTTTTAAAAAATCTCTGGAAAGACTCCACTAGAAGATTTTACGTATTTGCCATGCATGAGTTCTTTGGGGGAAGAAAGCAGGGTTTAAGACCTTCCTTGGGTTGTTATTCAGCATAATATCGGTACAACCCAAAGAGCAACATGAAATTTAAATTTTACTTTAGATTCATAAAATCAATATAGAATCAAATCAGAATCTATATGATTAATAAAAACAGTCAATACTCGTGCTTAAACGAGCAACATGTTATATCCTGGAGAGCATAATACTGCAATTACTTTTAAGTATGGACAGATCTTCTTTTAAAGTGTGTTTTGTTGTGTCCGTGTTCAGGTTAGCCAAGTTTCGGCTTCAGCCGTCTCTTTCTAAAGGCTTTAATTCATCAGCACGCTGTCTGATTGATCTGCTTCTCATGGGCTGCTGCTGATGCTGCAGAGTGGTGGAGACAGCAGGCAGAATAAAGAGTAGCAGTTGTGTGTCTGGCTGTGAGAGTGGAGGGGACATTTTTAAAATGTATTAATCGCCATGGCAGATCAGGCCTAGAGTGCTTCAGACAGGCGCTATAAATGCGATAGTTAAAGGTATAAGGTTTGTAGGACTGCACCAGTTCCCCAAGGCTTGAAACTCACGCCTACAAACATGGAAACATCCTTCTGTTTGCTAAATAGATCAAAAACATGATTGCTAGCAGCACGAATGAAAGAACAAGCAGCTCTCTAATGATCATAACTGAGCTTTGATAAAAACGGTTCCCTGACCATTAAATAAGCTCCAGATGGGAAAACCAATTTGTCAGAGTTATGTTTTCTCGCTTTGCAATGTTATTTGTAGTTGCCTCAATGTGACATGATTAATACATTATAATGGAAGCATTATTGCACTATTCCTGGCAGTGCTCCTTTTTTCTTTTCTTTTTTCTCATACTGTCATAGCTTTGAACTGGATTCGAGAAGTAATCGCAATGAGAGAGTCATACAGCAAAGCAAATTGTAAGGTGTTGATTTCAGCCTAATATGAACTAAAAGGTTTGCAACTTTTGTTTGTTGAATCGAATTGGCTACAGCACACGGACCCGTAACATCTCTGGTGAAGAGGAGTCTGTTTCCATGCCATTCTTTTGAAGTAAAAGTTTTCATTGAGGAGTGACATCAAGTTAATTTCTTCACCATTTAAAAGTTTGGTGGAGAAAGGAGGCAAACTAAAGGATTCATTTTCAATGTGTTCTTTTCAAATATTTCTGGTTATGAACAAGCTAAAGCAATCTGCTGATTATGGGATGTTAATTAACATAAACTAAACAACCTGAACAGATTTGCAAAAATGTTTTCATAAGATAGATTTAAATTAGTTAAAATTAACATTAATATAGGGAAATATTCGGTTAATAAGAACTTAATAACACTAAGACACATTTTTTTAAATTTTAATGTATAGTTTTAATCTATATGTCTCTATCTATCCATCCATCCATCCACTCTATAAACTTTTATACATGGGTTTGCATATTTTTTAAATTTTATTTTTTTAACAAATACAAAAGACAAACAAACGAACACATAATGTTCAGAGATTTGGAGAGCAGAAACAAGTTTCCTGAATCATTCCAATAAACAAAATTAAAAGATTGGGGTTATTTTGATTTAAAAATCTACTTCAGTTAGATTTACCTTTTAAAGTATTTTGATTTAATTCTGATGTAAAAAAAAAATACTTTAAAATGTACACAAATCTAACGCAGCAAAAGTTTTTTTTTTATGAAAACCTGTAGCTAGAATTTCTTTATAGCCGACATACTGTTATAAGTACACCCCATTTGGAGTACTAAAATTGTAACTTTTAATTCAAACTATAGTTTGATTAAACGTTATAAAATAAAAAAATCATAGTTATAATATCCAAGAACTAAAAGTAATGATGAGACTTTACTCTTTTGCTCTGCATTGAGTTTTTAAGAAGACTGTTAGATTGTTAAAGGATGAAGACAGACATGCTTTTAATTATTAGACTACAAATGCAACAAACAAATAAAGCACTCTAAAGGATCTATTTCTTATTGAATGACCATTGACTGGGGCAGAGGAAGCGGGAGGAGCAAGGGAGAGAGTGTGTGTGGTCCGGCCCTCTCATTCGCCACTGTCTCCCAGGGTGTTCCGCTACACTGAGAACAGCACAGGGGAAGTGAGAGGAGGGAGCCAAGGTGGCGAATGAGAAGGGAAGGTGACAAGACTTCAGGGAGAGTGCAATGAATTATTTATGAGGCTACTGATGGACAGGCTGAATAAGAGAGACAGAGAAAGGGGGGGCGTATAAGGATCAGTAGAGAAGGGGTGGACAGTAGAATCCAGGATGCTTTCTTGCTTTGCTCCACACACATAAATATACACACAGAGAGATAGATAAAACATATGCACACTATTGCTGTTCCAAGAGCCTGGAGGGTGATGGAACGCTTTGATTGCAACAAACCCTCAACATAAGCAAGCAAGCTTATGAGAGACGCATGATGTGAGAATATATGCACACGTCCTCTCTGTCTGCATTCAAAAAGAGCGTGCTTGAAGTCAAAATAAAATAAATAAAAAGAAGTGTCACCATTTTTCAGCTTCTCTGCCCATAGGAAGACAGCATGTTTAACCTCGGTTCTCTCCTGGCGCTCTGGGCCTTGTTGAGGGCACATGTGAGTGATGTAGTGCCGAGAGCTCTGTGCTTATGTGACCGTTCCATAGGTGCACTATGAGGAAGGCTAGGACTGGTTAAAACTAGGATGATGAATATTTAACCCTTGTCGACGGGAGGTGGTTAATTTGTCAGATCTGCTGGTTAAATGCCACCATTAGCATTGGGCCACGATATTGACGAGTAGAGGCTGGAAGCAGGGATGATGGATGTAGAACAGGGCAAAGCAGACAGCCGGCTCATCACGCAGCTGTATCGACAGAATATTATTAACACCGCAGCAGAGCTGCTACAACAAGTACATGAGGTGGGAGAGACCGCTGAGAATGGACAAACGCATGAGTGTGCAAAGCTCAGATGATAATCAGACTTTAATAGATTCTGATCCTCTATCTACATATTTTCAGCTATATATATATATTGTCTAGTACATACATGTTTTAAAGTATTTTAGCTAGAAAAAAAAGTAAAAAATTAATGGATGGTGCAGAGGGTTATTGATTTAAAATGGAATAAAACCATGTTCCAGAATCATTTTCTTAACTGTTCCCAGCTGCTGAGATCTCCACTGAGACCATACTATACACAAAAATATTTCTTATAAACTATATATACATATATATATATATAATATATTTATATATATATATAAAACATGAATAACATAAACATCATGAACTCTGTAACAAATGCAGTATTGCCAGAAATAAAAATATTTCCCCATTCATTTCACTTTTTATAAAGATGTCAAATATTAGGCAGCAAATGCAATCAAGAACTTAGCCTAAAGTAAAATAACAAATTTTAACTGTAATTGAATAAACAACTACAGATTTACTGATATAAAAGTTTTTTTAATGGTGAATTTTAGTAGAATTCAATCCCACAGTGTGCCTGAATATGTAGTATTTAATTTGATTAAGCACCTCTGTTACTAAATGCATAAATGTAGATTGTAATTTAATTATCAAATACAACATTCGATGTCTTCATGTCCTTTTTGTAGAACTATAATATTTAAATGTAATTTGACTAAATTAAAACATTTACATGTTAGGATAAAAAATTAAAGATAGTATATGGGGAAATAACATACTACAATTAATAGCACCTCAAACCTAAAAAATATTAGAGAAATAAAAGTAATAATTGGATAGACTTCTACTTACATTTGAATCTAATCTGAACCAAATTCAAGTTAATGTGTCATTTTAAATACTTTTTATCCTTTGTTTAACTTTTATTCAACCTCTCTTGGCAGCTTGTGGTTTGAGCTGAGGGTCATGTCAGTCCTCAGTTTTCAAACCACAGGTAAAGCGTCGTCCTAGATCCACACCCTCCCATTAATGCTCACGGCAGAACATGAACTCCTACCAAAACATTTCCCACCATGCAATCTGCCTAAAGAACGCAGACACCCCAGCCCACCAGGGTGTCTGCCCTAACCCAACCAATTGCCCTGTCACCGTGGCTATAACACCAGGTTCTGCGTGAGGCTGTTGTCCTCCAGACACCTGCCACAGCAGAGGGCTCATAACATCCCTCCAGTTGTTACTGTGACATTGCTGGAAAGACAGACAGTTTTAAAACCTCCACTTTACAGGCCCTTCTGCTATTCACACGGCGTATGCCATTGTCTGCATCCGCTGCTGATGCAAACAGCCTCAGACTGTCATTATGAGAATTCAGCTGGAGTCGTAACAATTTGAACATATTGCCTGAAAATCCACTAGGGGATGAAAATGAAAAATAGAGCCTCCTTTCTGGAAAGGAAAAACAAATCTTGTGTTTCTTTGTGCACGATTCCATGAAATTCAAACACATCTGAGAAAACGAAAGGGAAATAATAATTTGTGTTCAGTTTAGTCCAGACCAGGCTTTGGTGCCGGGGTTGTTGAAGGCTGACTGAACAAATCATCTGATCTCAAAAACAAGCCTCAGCTCTCTAGTGCTGCATTTCCTCTCCTACTCTCTGGAGTCTATTCGTTTTTATTTGTTTTCCTTGCCTTCAGTCACAGTCACAGTTTGTGCCAAACGGCACCTTTTCTGAACTGAAATTAATGATTATTTATTGATTTGTTTTATTAAAAAAAAATTACACATGAAAATCGATTTCTTTACTGTCCCCAGCAGGTGATGTCCCCTGAACACATACAATAAAAAAAATTCTTAACTTCTTATTCTAATATGTAAATATTTAATATATTATATAAATCCACACCAACAACATGAACTCTAACATTTTTTTTTTGTTGTGCTACTATTTTAGGTTGACTTTTTATAAAGATGTCAAATATTAGGTAGAAAATCTAACTTAAAACTTTGCAACTTAGAATTTAATAAATATCAATATATTTACTGATATAAAAGTGTTTTTAATGCTGAATTTTTGTAGAAATCAATTCCATAGTATGGTTGTAACTTGTATATGTATCGTTTAATTTGGTTAAGCACCTTGTTTCGTTATATTTTAAATGTATCGTCAACAGTAGTCTTGTATTACACCAAAACGAAAGCAACTTTTTCCTTCTTTCTGAAGCTTAAGCGTGCTTACTAAAGGATATATTTGCTCTGAAAGCAGTAGGCCCATTTCCCCAGACGGTGTTTGTTCGTACATGCTTTCTTTGTCTCTCTCCGTTCTACTTCATGGGCCTTTGCATCTTGCCAGGCTCTGTGTGCATCTAAGGAGTCTAGTAAAGAGAAAATTAAAGGATTCACACTTGGAGGGCTTGGATGAGCTTTTCTAAACCCCACAAAGCAAACTGGACACACATGCAGAACCAAAAGAGCAGCAAAGTAAAGGCGAAAGGCCCCACAAGCGGAGCAAACACGCTGTCATTCGTTTGCAGAAAAATGGTCTCATATGGCGAGATCTCCAAAGCAGGAGCAGAGGGGAGCCAGTGTCTTTTGATTATTTGCACTCGTTTGAAGCCCCCGCAAGGAGGACAGAGAGGAGACGTGTTTAACTTCTAGAAGAGAGCATCACGCTGTGTCCGAGCCATAAGACCACTATCACTAAACCCCACTCAGCCTGCCGCTTGTTAGACAGAGCACTGGAAAATCAATATATCTTTGAATGGAGGTCACAGGGGTGACTGCTTTGGGAAAAGTGACAGATTTGCTCTCTTTTGCTCTCTAAGCCCACCCTCCTCCTCTTTTGGACCCTATTTGTAGGCTTGGCTGTGTCCCCCCTCCTTTTTGGCATCCCCAGGGGCGGATGCCGAGCATTCTGCCGTGGGGATGTGGTATTAGGCAGCCCGTATCCAAGCGGCACCCGCAGAGCTGCACGAGCACTGGAGCCAGGGGCCGACATGAGTACAGGATTACACAGCAGCAGGTGTGAATTGCAGCTTAACTCTCAAAAGCACACACAGAAACTTATATACACGCAGTGGAAGGGGGTTAAGATTAGCCACCGTTTTCAATGATGCCAATTTTTGGCTCTGCACTCCAAATTTTCAGGGACTTGGATCTGCAGGTGAACAGCGACGAGGCTGAAAATGGCTGACCAAAGGGAGGTAGTGATGGGCTTTGATTTGGGTGAAGTGGAGGGGGTCTCTACTTAAGAACATTTTGGAACACCAGGAGGAGATTTGGTCAAAGAGCATCTATGCTCTTTGATGTGTCACAAAAATAAACATGCTCTTGGCTATGTGAAAATGCAGACAGGAAGAAGGCTCTGTGCATGAGATCACTTGTTGTCCGATACTGTATCATTCAGTCTGAGTGGACACGAAAAGGAACACAGAAGAGTAATGAAAGGAGGATCAATAGAGCTGCTAGCACAAAAAGAAGGATGCCTTAGAGAAGAATTATTTCATAGAAAAATCACAGAATGTTGGCACAGATCTGACTTTAAAAAAAAACTTCATTCCATTTTTTTCCATTAATCCTTTTTCCACATTTGACTGACCAAGTAGTAAAAGGTACTGAGATTTTTAAAAATGACTTTTTTGTCTTTACATACAATATTTGTAAGCCAACTTCAAGCAAACACATAGATTAAACACGTTTCGACCAAATCAAACCACTAAAAGACAAGGGTGCTAAATTGCAGGTTCAGAGATACTCTGAGATGCTTGCGGTTCAATAACAGCACTTTGCTGGCTGACGAGATAATATGAGCAGGGATCCATGTTCCCAATATGAAAGGAAGAGTAAAAAAAGAGATGCTGAGAGGGAGGGAGTGTAGAATAAGAGGAGAGGCCCATTTGTAATGTATACTACAGGAGGCATTGATGATTGCAATTATCAAATAGCTGTTTTAAAAGGCCATTGATTGGTGTCATTAACTCAGCGAGTGTTTACTGATTGCTGCATTTGCGCGATCATTCATGCTGGGAGCTCGCGCATCTGTTCTGATTAGCCCTGAAGAGGAGAGGGCCATCAAAGGAAGGAAACACACTGGCAGAAAGCATACGGGCACACAATCTGTACATGACCAAACGAATAAAACACTCATACAGTTGCTGTTTACACACATATAAACAGAATTCTCAGACGCACAGCAGGCAGGTCTCATCTGTTCACAGCTACTGTATTCAATTATGTCAAAAGCCCTACAACCGAGAATAAAAGTGTAGCACATTATGATGGAGGGGTAGCTTTCCGAAGTGCTTATTTTAACAGTTTCTCCCAGGGTGGCTGGCCACTAGTTCACCACCAAAACGGCCCACTTTATTGGCATGTAAAAGGCCAGTTTCAGGGGCCAGCTTCAGACAGATCAGCCTGACAACTGCAGGAGAGTTTCGGCTTCCTGGCCGCCCTAGACTCACCCTTTCACTAACCGCACACTACCACAGCAACCAGCTGTCACAAACCCCTTATCAGTGGGCTGTCACTCCATCACCACAACAAACAATCTCCTACTGCTACCGCACAGCCACTGACAGAGAACAACATATTGGAAAGTTGTGAGTTTTGATGCAAAAGCATCCAAACGTTCTGGTTCAAATTCTCTAAAAAACTTTTTTTAAAGACAGATTTCATTGCTTTTGTTGTTATTTCTTTTAACTCATGTAGAAGGCTGAGAATATTTAAAGTTATGAAAAAAGTTTTTCTGACACAACTCCAATGGTTTTGAATATTAACTCTTCATATTTGATAATAAAAGATAAAAATAGTTCTTATGTCTGAATATTTTAATTAAACAATAATAAGTCATAACTCGGGCTAGAGGTAATCAGCAGCTACCGAATTTTGCAGATTGCATTATAAAGATGTTAATGCGGCTCAGAGCCTGAAATGAGAAAAACTGGGGTGCTAATAAACTTTAACACTCCTCTTTTTTGGTGGTTTAGCATTAAGCATCTCTGCACCAACAGTCTGGAACTCTCTTCTCCTTCAACTTCATGAACTCGCTTATATTCAGCTCTTTAGGTTCCAGTTGAAACCCCATCTGTTTAAGATCTGTTTTTCCCAATATATGATTTTCATGTTTTATCATTTTCTAATGACATGAATAATAATAATATACCTTTGTAACTGACACATACCTCAATACAGGGCAATGCGGGTGAAGTGGCTTGGCCAAGGTCACAATGGCAAAATGAACTTGTCGAGAATCAAGACACCAACTTTAGGTTACAGGATGATCAACTCCACGACAAGACGCTTTTCCACCCCATAATATTGTAACTGTATTCAATGTAAAAAAAATCTTTGTTCTGCTGTTGTACCCGAGAAAAGATCCATTTAGTCTTAGTTTTGAGAAAGGTTCTATATAAAATATATAAAATTATTATTCTTGTTATTACTCTCGACTCTACAATCAGATTTTGAATTATTTACTTTTTACAATATGTATATAATATTTTCTAATTTTACAATATTTTTACTATGTTTTACAATTCTACAATATTTTTTTGTTATCTCATTACATTTGAGTATCTTCCACAGAATGTAGATTGTAAACAAATATTTTGAAATCATAAAAATCCAATATTTTAATGATGAAAAGTTCCATCATTAAAACCCCAAACAAAAGCTATAGATGTGCAAAAGCAGTCTCAGTGTCAAAGTCCAAAGGAGGAGACTGAATGCCAAACCAAACAACAGAATGATAGAGCAGCATATTGATTGTTCTAATGAAAGAAATAAACAGATAAGACAGACCCAGCAATGAGGTAGCAGCTGTTTAAGGTTTCAGGTACCAAGTAAAGTAAGAGGAAGTAGCACTGAAACTCAGAAAGGAATAGTGGATAGTGTTACCACAATAATCAAACAACAGACATATATTGCATATGATTTTCACAAGTTCTTCCCCGCTGAGTTGTCTCACATCTCTTTTATTCTCAACCACATCTCTCTAAATTAAACATTTAAAATCCAGAACAGTCACATCTGAGCTCTTCAAAAATACACTCTCACTTTCTCCAGTACAGCTGTAGCTTAACACATTTTCTGAAACACAACCGCAACGACAGACGCGATGGTCCACAGAGTCTCACAGCGCACAGACAGCCGGGCGCAGTGACAGGCATTGAATTTAAATATGAGCTAGCTCCTGCAAGAGGATGCACAATTAGAATGCAGGATTGGATCAATAAGCGTGCTGACAGATGGATTACTAAGGTAAATAGATGATACATGCTGCTAAATAATTAATCAGGCCCCCGTGAGCGCTTGGACACAGAGTGAGTGGAAGAAGGTACAAAATGGCAACACTTTCTAATGTGTGGAGGTTATTGGCATTCTGGGGGAGCGTGTGTGTTTCTATGCAGATTCTCTTGAGCCACCTTTCCGCCTCAGGTCTCACCAAGCAGTAATGAGCAATGATCACACACAGGCGGCCCACTCGGAAGCAATAAAGCAGAGCTGGAGGCTTCGTTAGCACCCAAAAACAAGGCAACGATCGGCTAGAGGTGTCAGGGCTTATGTCTTGCATCTAGCTAATGCTAATGTTTGGAATAAAGCTGAGCTTACATTAAAGGCATTTCTCATACCGAATGTCATTCAGTTTTAATCCACAGGAGTTGTCAAACTCCTGAAAAAAAGGCCCAAATGAATCCCTTTGGGTAATCACTCGTGTTCAATAATTCACATTTAAGGGAAGCAATAAATAAATATAATATGTGTGTCCTTTATCCAAGCTGGCTTTTTGGAAACAAGTCTGTCACAGAAGACTGCACTCGCACACGAAGAGGAGATTAGATTACTGAGGGAAAGAGTGAGGAGGGGTGAAGGAAGAGAGGGAGAAGGATAAAGAGGTGGTGGAAGGGTCTGCACGGCTCTGGGTGGTGAACCTGTTAGCGAGAGTGAAGTTTCATCCCCTGCTTCTTTAAGGGACTCAGGGGGACGAGGCTTTTCAGCACATCTGCATTAGTCCAGGATGGGGAGGAGGGGAGCCTGTGTCTGATCTAAGGCTTGTTCTTGGTTCCTGGTGGCCCGGAACTAAACTCGGGGTTGACAGACGGCCCGCTGTGGTACCATGACCGGCTCCCTGACCCTGAGTGCATGTGCAAAACGCATACTAATGCCAGCTGTGTGGTTCTACAGGACTCAGCGGACTGCTTTGAGCTCGTTTTTATAAGCAAAGTGTGACATCACCACAAGGCCCACATCCAGGCCATGGGAAAGAGCCTGACCTAGAGTTTGGGTGAATCTACATCTGCTGAGCACTGCGATGAATGTCTTGATGTTAATAAAAATATACAAATATATTATATAAACCACAAATAAGTAAAGCAGTCTGCTTAATTCCATACAAGTGACAGGGTTTCTGCAGGGTTCCTAAGGTCAAATTTAAGACTTGTTTAGACCTTTTTAAGACCCTTACAAATAACATTTAAGACCTATATAACAACAACAAAAAATGCATACAAAAAGTTTTTTGCATAATGAACAGTATACTTCAAATACATTGCTTGAATCATCACCTTCATGTTTCTGAGCAATGCAAAGGTTTTCTCAAACTCTGGCAACCCTAACCATGCCATTTAAAAAGTTAAACGTTTATAAGGATTTTTGCTAACTCTGGCAACATTTGCCATCATTTTTTTATTTTTTAACATATAGGAGAATTGTCTCAATCTCTGGCAACCCCAACAATCACTTTTATTCTTTTTAAGCATTTAGTCACATTAATTTCTGGCATCCCTTTAGATTACGTGTACATTTTTTTACATTATGTCAATATCTGGCATACTATTTTGAACATTCATGATTTGTTAAACACGTTTTCTGAAACTCTGGCAACCCTAACCAACACTTTTATAGTTTTGAGAGTATATGACCCTTTTCTCAAACTATGCCACCGCTACCAATGTATTTTTTACTCATTTGTAGCATTTAGGAGAATATGAACATCAGAATTATTTTAGACCTAGACTTAACACTTTTAAGGCCTATAATTTGAGCTTTTAAATCTTAGACTTTTTAAAACAGAAACCCTGAAGTGAGTTTACTATTATTATTATCACCTGTATATTCATGAGGCAATGATTTTCTACATCAATTCATTCATTCACTCTCTTCCCAGCTGTTTGTCTGCAGAGGATGCATGCTTTCATTTCCCTAAAAGAGGCCCCAGCGCTGTGCACACCAGTCTGTGTCCAATTCAAGTGCGTCTGCCAACAAAGCTCAGGCAGGAAGTGTTAATCCTTGATCTGCCTCACACAGCAACAATAGGTTGGGCCGATGCTTACACTACACAGAGCGCCTCAGCCATGGCTTGCTGCACTGACACCTGCTGTCTTTTTGCCAAGAGGAAGCAGAAACCGAGCAAGACTGGCCACACTGTCTGTTCCTCTAATCTGCAATAACCCCATCCTCATTACTCCCGAATGCTTCTGAGAGGCGAGAGTTCCAAAAGAGATGGAATCTAAATCCACAAGCAAATTTGCAATCTTTAAAGGTCAGCTATATTGCTCCAGGGTAGTGGTTATAGAGTTAAAACCCTTTTTAAAAATACAGACTCCTACGTTTTAACCTATTAATGTTACTACAAAAACAATAAATGTTCAGTTACCAAAAATATTTTACTTAATAAAAAAAAAAGTAAAATGGTTTCAGATGTTCACAAGAACCCCTAAAATCTTAACTTTCTAAACCAACCTTAGAGAACATGAAGAGTGTGGTAAGGAGACAGGTATTTGACCAAGCTTTAAAGTGGGAGAGAGAGAGAGAGAGAGAGAGAGAGAGAGAGAGAGAGAGAGAGAGAGAGAGAGAGAATGTGACAGATGAAGGGTGGAGGGGGTATGGCCAGGAGGCAACATGAGAGGACAAGCCTTTTAACATCTGGGTAAGCACAGACGAGCGGCCGCTCTGCAGCCTAATTATTAGAACACTCTTACTTAACTTAACCTCGTCACTAGACCGTGACAGAAGGGGGGGTTGGGGGATTTTGGGGCAGATGAGGGAAGGGGAGAGCCAGAAACAGAAGGAGGGGGGATTTCTGCTGGGATGGTGAAGCTGATCTGTTTTAACTCTTCACCTGTCAGAGAAAGCGACAATTGTTTGTTTGTTTGTCTGTGAGAGCTAGTAATAACCTATTCCATTATTTTAAAGCTGTATTCTGATCAAATGGTTTCCTAAAGTTTGAAATAAATCGGAAAGAAAACACACAAACATGCCACTGACATCTGCTCTACCACAAAAAACCCAGCATTGGTTTTAACAGCTGTCAGTGCACACTGCATTTAAAGGGAAAAGACATTGGAATAACTACACACTCTGACAGATCTGTGCACCCCAATCGAAAAACATGAAAACAAGAATCAATCACGCAGACAGAGTAGGGAGTGAGGAGAAAGAGAAAGCAGGCGAATGAAAAAAAGAGTCAAGGGAAATAATTAAAGGCTCAAACCCAGTGGCTGACTGGCAACTACAAAGCCAGAACGTCAGCGAGACGCAATGCAAAAATAACTATGCTTGCTAACACAATGCATCTCTGTGCTTCAGCTCAGCAGCCGTGTAAATTAGAGCATGAGTCCCTGCCAGGTATGTCACTGTAGCAATATTTTCTTGTGACTGACGCTCTGGCGCTTTCAGGGAGGACATGGGAGAATCTTTTATCATCTGTTGATATCTTCTGTAATCTACACATTATATCAACCCCAACCAAAACCATTTTAAGCACACAACATAGGTAGAGCTCCATCAGGAAGGATGATCGGCCGGTGGTTCGGGGTGCATGGTGCAGGCTGCGAGCTCCACAGTTCCCTGTAAATCAGCAGGGATTTATGAAGACAGGCCCACACGGCTCACAGGCTGATCACGTCAGGAAGGAAGCCCGTGTGGCTGAGTTCTGTTATCTTAAGGATTTTTTCCCTTTTATTTTAGCTGCTCAGGAAGGCAGCTGTTGTCTGCGTTTCAGCTCACAGCTCTCCTGATTGCTCATCTTTTGCCTTTTATTATTTTCCAACTTTCTTTCATCTTGTGCACTTTCATTCCTAGTTTTCTCTCTGATCTTTTTATGTGGCTGATTGCAGGTTGAAGAATTAAAGTCTCTTTACATGTGCATAATCACAAACACAAAGGGTAGCTCTATCCCAGATCTGGTTCAACGTTTGACTCAAGCTAATGTGTGTAGCTAGAACTAACTTGAAAGCTCCAGAGAAACTAACAGACACATTCAGAGCTAGAAATTCCATGATAACCAAAATTTCTGTTAGATTAACCAACCTCTTCAGATATAATCAATCCATAATATGTCCATTATCAGTTGGTCTCAACGCCTTGTATATGATTCCAAATTAAATAACAGATCACTGTTCTATTCACTTTACTAAAGGCTCAATTAAACCTGTTTTTTTTTAAACATAAATATTTCTTTTGTTGAAAGCAGGGGCCTACTAGCTCATTTGAATGATTTAATCAAGTTGCTGTTATCCCATTCAGAATGGCATGACAGCACCTTTAATCGGTGCATTAACAAAATACTTTGTATCATTGCAACTCATCAAAGAATAAACATTATATAATATGAGTACTTAGTGTTTAATATTTTTAAACAATATAATTAATGTATTATATTAAAACTGATCTTGTGACGTTTTTATTTTATTTTATATAACAATGGGTTGAAATTGTTATTTTAACTTATTGTATTGAAAATGTAATGTTCTGATACAAATCTATTTTCAAATATTATATTATAAATATAAGAAAACAGCTGAATGCCAAAATCCATCCATCTTCTTGTCGGCTTAGTCTCTTTTTTTATTTATTTATTTTTTAAACGGCTTAGTCCCCCCATTTTTCAGGGGTCGTCACAGCGGAATGAACTGTACAGCGGAATGAACTGTACAGCGGATGCCCTTCCAGCTGTATCCCACCACTGGGAAACATCCAAACACACTCATTCACACTCATACTCTGTGGACAATTTTCTTTACCCAATTCACTTGTACCACATTGTTTTTGGAATTTTGGGGGAAAGTGGAGCACCCGGAGTAAACCTTTGTGATCACGGGGACAGCATGCACACTCCACACAGATTAAGCAAATTGGGCAACCTAAATTAGACTCTAGCTTAATACTTATTACATAATGTTATAGCAATTACAAACTATGCCTAATAAACATGTAGTATAGGCTAGCTCCCATACAATATCACAAGGTAATAAGCTAGCACAGTACATTCAGAAATGTAAGTTTACTTAAAGGTGCTGAAAATAAACAAGTTACTTTTAAAATGGCACATTAAATCATTTAAATAGTCTAATTAATAAATGCATTACTTGTAAATAAGTAAAAACAAAAGGAAAATGAACTCTCTGCGTGGTTTGTTATTGGTATTAAAAAAGCTTTTCTCTGTGTGCTTTAGACATGAAAGTGTCTTTGGAGAAAGGTGAGACTAACAGCAGGAATCACTTCAAAAAAATAAAACCCTGTGGAGGCCTCCTAGTCACTGGCGAGTAGAGGGAGCGAATTCCACTGGCTGCGGTGCGGTGCAGATTCAGGGCTTAACATCCAGAAAGAGGAGCGTGCTCCTGTAGTGACAGCCAGCAGCACTGACCCAGTCAAGGGGAACCCAATTTGAGTCTTTTCTACAACACTGGTGGAAATTCAATTGCATTAGAGTCCTTGGTGGGCCTATGGTGTAATCTAATTAGATTCAGCTTCAAACCAAAGAAGGAGAAGGAGAGAGTCAGACAGAGGGAAGACAAAACTGACTCCTTCTCTGCAAATCATGGTATTTTAAATGACCTATCGTTTTTTTTCCTTCACAGTGAGCCTTTCCCATCCCTTCCGCCACCCTAATCCCTTCTCATTTCTGCAAGAGAAGCCGCTGCTCTTATCTGATAGCATGAATGTCAGATTACAGTCCATTGAGGGACTTGGATTGTACCAGAATTGGCCCTTGAGAGCCGCTATCTGCGCATAATCTGAGCTGAAGGTGGAGGTGTTATAATTCCTCAAGCCGAAAGGACCGGCGCTGTATCTTTGCTTCCTGTGAGGCTGACGGTTCAAAAGCTCTATGCTGGATGTCTAAAAGAGTGCTCTCAAACGAGACCCCCTCTGAGGGGAAATTCAAGATGAGATACGGGGCACCTTTTCCTCTAGTCTCTCTCCTCCTCCCTCACTCTTCTTCCAGCTTCTCTGCTTTCTTGTTGGGTGTCATTCACGCTTTCCCAGGATTTGATATTTGGTGCTGTTTTTTTCTGTTCAGCCTCAGCTCATTGCTCATGGCTCATGTCTGATTTTTAGAAAAAAGATCAGCAAGAATCCTTAAAAACAAGTTTAGATCATTTACATAACGAGTCAATTTCAAATAACAAAATCTGAGCTAATGATTTCAGGGTTAATACAAAATGTAATTTCTGGTGAAAAAACATGACAAACAAATTTGCTGCAAATTGTATTGAATGATAATTGTACATTATTTCAACAGTGATGCAACCGAGTAGTAACTCATTAATTAATCAAATGTCTAAAGATTGCTATTTTGACCTATGATTACAAATAGTGTTTTGACGTCCGAATAAAAACATTTTTCAACAACATTTGTTACAGATTTTATCAAATATTTTCTCATATTTTCTTATCACATTAAATGATTATGATTATGAAACTGATTATCATAAAAACCCTCTATTTTCATTGGTTACTAACTGAAGACACAATTCTTTGAAGAACTGTGTGTGAACCTGGGACTTCTAATGTATTTGAGTAAAAGTGGTATCTGTTCAGGTTAGATCACTACTGTAATACCACTGGGCCTCCGCTCAGCAGAGGTCTTATGAATCTGTGCACACATTTCCTCAACACAGACACACTCAAAGATTTCTCACCCAAGAGAAACCTCTATTCATTTATGAGTTTTATCAGTGGAATCTATCTGCTCCGCAGGGTCAGCGGGACACACTCTCGAAACATTCCTCAGCTGTCTGAGGTGTGTCACACTTTCTAAATTACAGGGAAACACATCAAAGCTAAAAATGGAAGTATTAAGAGATACTTTACTCGAAAATAATGTATAATTGATCCTCTTTTTAAATAATTTAATACAAAATTTGGTGGAATTACTTATTTCTTACCCCGGTCTGTCTGAATACTCACTTCTAATTGGTTGGCAGGTGTTGATTAATCGTAAACAACAAAATAAGTTGTTAAAGTCAGTTTCCTCACTTTGTATTAATGCATGACTTCTGTAACCATGGTAACATACAAGCACTCAGCCGTACAGCAACATTAGACATTACCTTCCCTCTGCTTGGATTAATAGGTTTTCTAAGTGAGCAATTTAATTTATTTTAGCTTTAAGTTTTACTTTCTTTTTAGTTTGATTATTTAAATTAGATATTTAAAAATCACTTTGCAAACACTAAAACCACTGATGTGCCTTTCAGGCTGACGAGTTTACTCACAGCGTTCAATGCGATCTTCTGGACTGGACGAGGTTTCTCGATCCGACAGCAGGCCTGACACTGCAAAGATCTTCTTCCCTGCATCCTCCACAGCTTTGAGGGCGCTAGGAGAGCTGGACGGAATCTGAGCACCACCAAAGTCATATTCTTTCCCTTCTGCGTCTGAGTAGCGCAAGTGCGGGGATGCTTCGGCCTCAAGGCAGCCCTTCAGCCGCTTGGCAGGGGTGAAGGCCGATTGGTATCCACCTCCAGCCCCGTCACGATCATCTGGAGGAGAAGCAAATGGCCGGAAGGCCCCAACGCCACTGTGGTTGAGCATGCTGATTGGGGAGCAGTCAAGATTCGGTGGGGCAAACTGGTGATGGAGGTGTAGTAGGGATGGAGGAAAATCTCTGTTGGGGAAGCCTGGTGGCACAGCACCCTGCCGATGGTACATGGAGGCAAATGTGTAGGAGCCATTGTTAAAAGGAAGGTGAACGTCCTTCTCCACAGACACAGGCACGCCAAACGGGCGAGGCTGTTGACAGGGAATGGAGGCATCGCGGCTGGCTTCGGCGGTGGATGCTAACACCATTAGCGCCGGGGATGCCAACGGATTGGGCAGGTAGGAGGAGCTCTCCATTTTGAAAGCTGCCCGGTGCAAATCCATCTTGGAGATTGGGCTGGGGTTGGGTGGAGGGGGGGTTAGGGGTGAGAGCAGAGGGGTGTGGGGGAGGGGTGGAGAGAAAAGAGACGGGGTGAACGGTATGGGCAGAATGGTGCAAACTTTTGGGCTATCAACTCTGAAGAATTGGGGGGTCACTCTCACTGGTGGCTCATCCTCGATGGTCCTCCACCTGAAAGAAATGAAACCGAGGAAGAGTTACAACCACTTTAAAACACTCTGGCCTACTTTTGCTTTTCTGAAATAGAAAGTTTCCCCCACAGATCTGAGGTTCAGATCACATTTAAGCCTCTTACTCCATCTCTCTGCCTGCAGAGCAGAACGGCGTCTGAGGCAGATAAGAGCCTCACACTGATCAGATAAGAGTGCGACCCTGCTCGTGTGAACACCCCGCTCCTCTGCCTCCAATGGGATTCTCATAGTGATATCATATCAGCCTGCCATCTGCACAGGAAATCTGACTGAATGAATATATTAGCCACACTTCACCTCTTGACCCCTTCTGCAGCCAAACAACCCCTGAAGAAGCCCTTGAGAATAACATTCGCTGATTGGCGAAAGTGCGAGTGGGTTTAATGAGAACCGTTTTAGTGAATCTGTGTCTATTTGGCACGTGTGCATCTGTCCGTCATCACATATCCCCTGAGGGTGACTCCAAAGTGATCTTTTACAAGTTAAATGAATTTTTAATCCACATGGAATGCATTTTTTTTAACAAAACCTCAATGGCTCAGCATGACATACATAAAAGTTTACATCTTAATGTAACATTAACACTAAGTATGTAACCCTAAAAAAGGTTGAAAACTACCATTTATAAATACATTTTCCACATACATTTTTTTTCTGTTAAATCACCATTTATAAGAATATTCGCCCTTGTGAAGTGTTAACATTATTGTTACTCAGGCGGTGTTTTCCGGGTTTGGTCTTTTTTGGGGATTTTATTTCACCTAATCAAGACATTTTATGGTAAAATACTTAAATGATATTTACTTTAGCCCAACAAAAATGTGATATAAACAGCAGTTATTTAACCTTATTACTACAAATTGTGGATTTAAACCATGTGGTGTTCTCATTCTTGTTATCTTTACAGGGTTTGCGGGTATGCTAGACCCTTTCATTTTGGGATTTTTCATTCACAAAATAATACAATTTAATACTAAAAAGGAAGGTTGTATGTTCATGTGTGATTTATGTTTGTGTGGAAACATAGAAAAGAGGCAATTTTAACACTTTTTTTTCATGCCCCAGGTCCAGTAGACCCTAACATCTTGTAAATAATAGAAATGTTTAGTGGGGTATACAGGGTGGGGTCATTAAAAATTGTGCTGATGTATGTTTTTTACAGAAAATAAGCCAAGATGAAAACTCGAACACCATACAAAGGATAAATAACACAGTTTCTTAACAATTTAAGTCTTGCAAAACTTAAGATTGTTTGCTGGTTTGTCTGACCAGCATATATGTAATAAATTGTCATGGCATTGTACGGGAGAAGCTGAATTTAATCCACGTATCTAGAGTTCAGATGCCCTGTTCTGAGTAATTCAATTGGATGGGCCTTTAGACTTCTGTCATGATGAGGGCATTTCAAATGCCACACAGAATCTCAGAAGGCATCAAAGAAACTCCTGGGGAATCAAGCAAGGCATTTTTACAGATATCAGCTGCCCAGAACAATCCTTCGAATCAATTTTAAAACTTGATCTGCACATACTGAAACACACATACTCTGCGGCCCAGTAAAAGAGCTTTACATTATCACATACATGGCAGGGGAATGTGTGCTGCTTCCTGTCTGTGGAAAATGGGTTACACTACACCACTTGATGCTGGCGAGAAGCCCAAGAATCGCATTACATTCCGTCTTCACTCTCACACTCACTGGAAAAATAGCACCTAGAAAATGTACCTATATCAAAAGACTCATTTTTTTCCACTTTCATGCTCATCGGCGCCTCAGTTCTCCATCAAATCTCTCCCCTCGGATAACCTCTCAAAATGAGTACAGAAGGGTGTTGATAGCAAGGTAATACAGTGATAAGTACCTGGATATTTCAATTTTATTATCATTATCATCAGTGCTTTCGGGCTGTGTGAAACTGACAATCCAATAAAAGGACACAGGATCTCCCCCCAATGGTGCGGTAGAGAGAGAAAGAAGAGCAGAACTAGGAGGAATCGAGTGTTGTACAGATGTACCGATCATTTCTGCGGCTGTGGTCGGTCTGCCTGGTGCCCCAGCCTCACTTATGAAGATACTGAGTACCCCAGTGTCCCAGAGCAACCGAGGAGAGCTGTGAGTCAGCCTGACACCCACTGACACGCCAAAGAGTTTGTGTGTGCGAGGGTGGGTGAAGGGGGGCTAGGACAACAATGTCTGCAACAGTTCTTGTTATTCTGCTTTCATGCATTTAGGAGGAAATTTGCCTCCTTTTTTTCTTTTTTCTTTTATATTGTAGTGTCCATTTGAAATGTTATTTTTGTCCAAATAAAGAAGTAGAATTAGACTTTTAAATAAAAACATCCAAAGGTTTGTTGTGTGAGCATATAATGAGAAAATATAAACATTTTTGATTCAATTTACAAAAACAGCCGCTATAACAAATAAATGTTTTGTAAAAAAAAAAGTTTTAATAACTATTTAAGGTTGTGTTCAATAACTAATTTATTATTACTCAGAATCGTTTTTGTTTTTGAAAAGGTTTTTAAATAATTTCCCTCAAAGATGTAGTTAATATATATTTAATCGAAAAACATATTTTCAGTGAATTGTTAGCTTTGCAAAATAAATGGTTAACATAGTCATTATTTTTGTGAAGTCTTGATAAAACATCCACCATAAATTGAAACGTTTCAATTAAAACACTTAAATCACATTAAAAGTCAATGTTTTTGCTTTCTTCGCTACACAATGACATAAGGGAAACTAAAAGCTACAAAAAAGACAAATGAGAAGTTGTCAGCACCCCATTTTTTGGTGCACCTCAGGGGAGCTGTGCAAACGAATCCAATTTCATTGAAAAACAAACAACTGCCAACTTTGGCTGCAAACGAAAATGCCAAGAACTTTCAGCGAAGGCTGTCAGTCAAACCGCAGCTCCTGTCTGTCAGTATATTTAGAGATTGTTGACAACCGTGAAAGTGCCACTCTTACATTTTATTACAGGACAGGGCAGACGCTGTCATTCAATACCCTCAGAAAACACACAACTCCAACCACCTGAGCATGCAAGAAAACAAAAAAGGCTATAGTTTCAAGAATGTGCGAGACAAAAGAAGCCCATGCTAATTTCTGCAGCAAAATCAAGCCGTGACAGTGATTTCTCACGCTTTTTTAACTTTCACTGAAATGCTTCCAGCACTGTCAGAACACATGATGTGGTGTGAAGGCTGTTCTGTGTGCAGCTGCTAAAATCGAGAGCCCTCAAACGACAGTGCAGGAAATGACACTGGCACACACACAGAGCTCATTTCAACGATGCACTCAAAAACTTCCTAGGATTCTAATCACCTTATGTTCATCCACAACCAGCTTCTAAAGCATCCACTCGAAGATGGCTGCCATCGCTGACACAAGCACAGCACTCCACTTGTCAATCAGGCAAACGATGTTAAATATTTGTGGTGACTAGGGTAAAAGGTGGTGCGGGAATCGTACTTGCTTAGTATTCTGCAAAGAAGCACTTTTGGACAGTCGATATTATTGAAAACACACTCATTCATCGTCGGCTGGCTGGAGCAGGCAGATAATACATCCTGCTGAATTAGAATCAAAACCCTAGCGATATGAAATCTTTCACGGAACAATTCAATAATGTGCTGCAGCTGTGGAATAAGACATAACAATATGAACACGGTATTCTAAAGACGTGAAAGTGAGATTTAATGATGGAATGAGCATGCAGCGAGGGATAATGACACTTGGACATACCGCTAACTAAATCAATAATGATAGTACAAGCTGTGCCTCAACACTAGTTCACCATCAACAAATAAATTCCCCTCAGTGTATGACAGACAATAAAACCCGGCAATAAATAGTGGTTATCAATCACTGCTTTATTGGATGTTATCACCTGCAAAAAAAATATCAAACGCCTGCCTCTGAACTTTCTCAAATCTCATCTTTTCTTGCAGATCAAATTTGTACAATTGACTCTTTGGGAATTGCAAAAAAAAAAGTGCTACTCGGGGTGAGCTATAAGTGTTTTTAAATAGTGCTTTGCGGTAGACAAATGGAGAATACTGATTCGATGTAAATATTTTTTAGGTTTCCTGTCCTGCTTGTTTCTGGGGCTGATGGACTGTTTGATTCATCCCACCCACCTGAGCCATCTAAATCCTCACTAAGCCAAGATTATTTGCTAGGTGTCTGGATCCTGTGCGATCAGTACGCAAGACCGGACTGCAAAGAAGCCAGGCAGACCCCATCCTTGCTGCTCTTCCAGCTGTCCATGGCTGCCATCATGAAGAGAAAGAGAGTGAAAGAGAGACTACTACTTTGCTGTCCCTTGATTTAGCGCAGGGTCATCAATAAATGACAAAGTAGTGCGCTGTTCTGAAATGTCTTAAACAACACAAGATTCGTTTGCATCTTGTTCTACTGTCAACTCTGCAAGATGTTCTTCTCCTCTGGACTACAGAACAAATGTCAAGCTCACCGTTTGTAGGGAGAGAAAAAAAATCAACGCATTATAATGGATGCTGTGAGAATAAAACCATGTTTCTAAGTAAAGTGGGTTTTTAGTGTGTCTCACTTAGACTATTTGAAGAAAAAAACATTACAAAAACATTCAGCTGAGAAAAAAATGCAGATATATTGATCTCAATGCTCTTTAGTGCCACTTATTTTATAGTTCTAAAACTATTATATCTAAAGAGTTGTATATTAACAAAAAGAGAAAAAAAACAAAGAGAAGGCAATTATCTAAAAATATGCTTTTTATCTCTTTTTTTTTAAGTTAAGTAGACTTTGATTGTTTGTATTTACAAATTTTTTTTTTTGCCAGACAAATTATGAATGACAAAAATTCTGATTCATGTAGACCTTAACACTTTTAAGGAACAAATTGAGACAAAAATAACGTATTCAATTTTAATAGAAAAAAAACAAATGTCAATGTAAAAGTTCTTTAAAAATGTTAGTTAATATAAACTGGGTTTTTTGTTACATACACTCAATATTCTCTGATATAAATAAATATTTGAACTGTTTTGATAACATTTAATACGTTCCTTTTGACCAAACAAAAAGATTATTACTACACTTTTTCAACTAAAATTAATATTACTACACTATAAAACTAAAATATCA
This sequence comes from Danionella dracula, assembly GCA_900490495.1. Lineage (NCBI taxonomy): Eukaryota > Metazoa > Chordata > Actinopteri > Cypriniformes > Danionidae > Danionella > Danionella dracula. The sequence continues at coordinate 1,155,123 of UELW01000744.1, forward strand.
AAAATGTTGCAGCAGACACAGCAATAGCAGTTGCAGGTCACTGCGGCAAATAAACTCGTGTTTCTTTGGGGTCAAAGTTTGCTACATTAAAATAATTAAAATGCGACTTTGTAATAAATTAACGGCACTTAGCTACATAATCAATTAACAACAAACTAAAACCACAGGAAATGAAGCAGCAATTTATGCAATCTAAGAGTCAGAAAAGATCAAAAACAGTAATATATTAGACGATGAAGTAAAAGTGGATCGTAAGAAAGGAGAGTCTTTGGAGCGCAGTAGCTGAGAATCAGAGGCTGCGGTCCCGCTTTATCAAACAAAGTATCTTCCTCACCATAAAATCTCGAATGTTCCGCCTGGCTACTAAATAAAAAGGTACACGAATAGGCGTGACTGCACACTTCCGAGCATAATGGAAGGGGACGCGGGGAAGTTAGGCGACTACACCTGATTATTTTCATCTTTATACAAGCGTCCAAGCCCTCGTCACGCACGCGCTTCTTAAATCTTCCTAGACGACTTCAGAAGAACCCTGCGAGGAGCGCGCCCTTCCTGCGCTCAAACTTGCTTATTATTTGTAGATTATATTAATTACCATAGCGCGCCCGCATCTGCATGACAAATGAGCTTTCTCTGGAGTGTTTATTAGCACGTGAAAACATAAACAGGGCGGCTGAGTGCGCGTTCACGGGGTTAATTCTGCTTTAATTCTGTAGGAAACGGAACGCCTGTCGATTAGAACGCGGAGCAGACAAAGAGCCAATCAAGCCGCTGCGTTTGAGAGATGCTCGCTTCATTAAGTTTGAGTGCGCGGAGAGGACCGCCGCTTTCCCAGACGATCCTGAAGAGGACAGGCCGCAGAAGTTGTGCAGCTCTGCTCTGCTCTGCTCTGCTCTGCTCTGCTCTCATCTCCTCCGAACGCCGAAGAATGAAATGCTTTGATTGTGGCTGTTGGTTTTAATTCTACAAATCCAGATTAAAATTACTCGGGCCCATTGATCCGCTCACTGAAATCGACATTAATTTTAGTTCACTTCTCACTTCGCGCGGGGATCAATGCGAAGCAATAACAGCTGACAGCGGCCCTGAAAAGAACAGAAGAGAGAGCGCGAGCAGGGCTGAAAATCGAAACGCTAACGAATAAATCACCTGCTACTTTTCTTTCGTCTGCAGCCAGAGCTCGTTCTCTCTTTGTGTCCAAAATCCAATGCCCCTTTGGATCTGAATTATTATTTCGCTTTTTATTATACACGTTAAAATAAATAGAAAATGTATTATTATTATTATTATTACTATTGCTGCTATTATTATTATCATTATTATTATTATTGCTGCTATTATTATTGCTGCTATTATTATTATTATTTGATATCTTGTTACAATATAAGCTGTGTTGGTTATAAGTTGTTGTTATTGCCCTTTAATTACTTTGTTCTTGCATTTTTATTGTAATTTTTATTATTATATTTATTTTATTTGGTGTTTGCTATTAATACTTAATCAATTGTTTTGACAGATTTGTGATAACCGACTGATTTGTAAAGGACAAAACTTTTTCATTATGTTGACCGCGACAGGATGTTGTGGTTTTGTTTTGTAATCTGAATTAATTGTTATAAAGAAAATGCACTCTGATAATTGTTGTAGATGTGTGAGAAATGAAAAAGATCCGTAGCTAAGTCTTCTTACTGTAAAATGTATTATAATTTAAATTAACGGTTGACTGAGTTTTTTTTTATTAAATTAGCTTTAAAAGACCGAATTATTACCATAAGTTGTGATGAGCATAATTGTATTCGTATAAGACCACGTTTGAGATTTAAAAACACAAACCTGATGCACAATTTAACTATGAGCTTATGTAACCACTTGCAAGGCTCATAGAAAAAAATAGGTGTAAGAATAAAGATTTATTACAATAATTTAAAGTTAATTTTGATTAAATTAAGCGTGTAATGGGGAAAATGATACGGACGGTCTGCATCAAAGCCCCCCAAATAAAACACCTCATGGATGATTATTTAACGAATAAAACGTTTAATCCACATTGCGCGTGCACGTATAATAGTGTTTTAACGCGATAAAGTTCGTGAAGGAAATCATTTGGAAACATATATTTGAAAAAGAAAACTCAAACTTACTAAAAGAATACGCAAGAACACAATGTTTGGGGGGGGGGTGAAATCACAAATAAAACATGTTAAATTAATGAGGCTATTTATTTACCAACGAACGTAATCTGTCAGCCAAAGCATAAATAATTAATGCGGCCGAAGAAGCTTGCAAAATTATAGCCAATAAGAGCTCTAACCCAACACTGAACATAAATGTTAAGATCCTAAACATATGACTATAAATCTTCCCCAAACGGAATTAAGATAAACGTAGCTGACCAATAATGTCTTTGTTAAATAAAAAGCATCTGTTTGCTATCATTAATCAAACTAAATAAATGTTTTACAAATAGAATGATTCAAATGAATCTTAACAAACCATTAAAAAGCATTGGCTGCAAAAAAGAGATGACTTAACTTGAGGTTCTTTTAAAAAATTATTCTTTAAAAGCGTAAAGCCCCTAAACGTGTTTAAATAAACTGCACTGGCCCTTGATAAACAGGTGTTTGCTGGAGAACTGAAGTATTTGACCCCCTCCTCTTTAGAAGTCTCATTGTTCAGTGAGTTTAGTTTTCTCACTAACACCCGGGCAGATTTAAAATTAAAAACGAAACATTTCATGTTGTGGTTCACACGCAAAGTGTGACAAAACAAGAGAGAAAAGAAAACGTGGCCAACAGGAACCTAAACTGCTGCTCGAGAACCAACTATTAATGAACTCCAAAATTGGTCTCGCGCGCATTAATTGCGTCCCGTTTCAAAGACTAGAAGAGGACAATAAATGAAATAGTAAAATCACCACTCAGAGGAGCACTCCTCGCTTCAACTTTCTGTCACAAATGAGAAGAGAGCGGAGCTGAACTGCTCCAGAAGCGCGTGTAAAGCCGGTCTGCTCGATAAGGGTTGTTATTTAAAGTTAACCAGCTGAACACCAGGAAGGGACGCTTTACGCACTCGTGGGTGGCCGGAGACACGCGCACGGCGTCCCTGGTTCAGAATCTCCTTCAATTCCAACAAGAAACAACAATATTTGTACAAAAAGTCTTGCCAAATTACCACGAGAGTCTGAAACTCCAAACGGACAACCGCAGCGGAACTTTCATTTCTGAAATCGAATCCATTTTTGCTTAGAAATATCACTTTTTCAGTCCCCATTACCTTTCTCGTCATCGACTCTTCCTACAAAACAAAACGCCACGAACTTGTCAAGAAAGATGTTTTCACCAAAAAGTTTTGGAACTAAGATAACTCCCACAAAGCGATCAGGTGTGAGCTACAGCCTCGATACAGGCGTGAAAGAGGTGCGAATCATCACCTTAACTTAATTCCAACTCAAGGAAGAAGAAAAAACAAGAGAAACAAACAACACTGTCCTAGAGCAACATAGACCCCGGTTAAATCAGACACGGGTCAGCCGGCGCACAATCTGATGCTTTCTCCACACAAGCGCGAGAGCTCCCCGCCTGGGTCACAGAAACAACCTCTGTCTGTCAAGACACTCGGAGCACTTACGTTGTTTAAAAATCCCTTGAAAGCGTCAGGCGTCCTTTTATCCCCAGAAGCGAAACTTTTGGAAACAGGAGAGCGAAGGCGAGCGCGAAGAACCCCCGGAGTCCAGACTCGAGGAAGCGGCGCCAGGCGATCGCCGCGCGAGAGACGCAGAGTCCCGGGTCAGGCGCGAGTTCGGAGTTGACTGCGCCGGAGAAAACGAGTCAGCATTCAGCGCTAAAGTAGAAGCGAGGGACTGAGGTTTGCTCTGAGGTGGAAGCGCTCAGTGTTGGAGGTGCAGTGCTGCCGCTCAGCGCCAGGTTCGCTCATTGACTGACATTCATTCTCTCCTCCTCGCGCGCTGAGGACCCTGACCCCCCTTCTCCGCGCTCCCATGGGGGATCGCAGGGGCAGTTTTGTTAGCTAGGAATGAATTACCATCTCTCTTCAGCATTTAGAAGACCGGGGTAATGAAGTCCACAGAAAAACAAAAGATGTTTCAACAATGTGCGAGGTCTGTTCAGAAATAGGTGAGTGCGAAGCGTCTCATTGGACACACCTGACCAGCGGTTTATCTGTTGCAGTCTTTACTCAGTTTACGTCACGTATAAGTGTGTGAACATGTTGAAAAGAAAGTCTACTTGTTGCTTGTTTTGCACACACCTGCTGCCACCTCACTTTCTTGACCTGTCAAATCTGTCTAAACCCATCACATTTCCAGATTTGCTTTAAAATAAAAAAACAACCCTGAGCACATTTTATTTTCAAATGCAGTCTGCATTTTAAGTCAAACATCACTCCAACATTTCTATTATAGGTAGTCACATCATAATTTAATAGCACGAGAAAATCCCCCTGCTGGACACTGTTGGGGTTACATATTAATCCTGCCTCAGACCACACAAAAAAATCTCTTTCTTTTCATTTTCAATCATTTTAAATAGAATTTTGTGTTAAAAATGTGGGTTTGAACCCCAGTTGAAAGAGACAGAGAATCATAGGGGGGTTGGAGAGCGGTAACCATGCATATGTGCATTACTGCCTTACATTAGCACTCTGTTGTGTTGCTAATGACCTCAGTTAAAGCATCAGTGAAACAGAGGAGGAAAAAGCCCATCCATGTCCGAGGTCCCTTTCCATTCAAAATCAAATTTCAGGCCTCAGTCTTTTAACATGTCTCTAAATGGACTGGTGCGGATTGGTGAAGTGCTTTGATGACAGCTCTTTTACTAGGCTTAAGCACAAATCCTCTCATCCACTTCCAGAGGCCCTTGATTCGATTGAAATTATTTTACATTCTCTCCACTCTGTATCAAATAACAAACATGTTGGAATGACTTGATTGAATCCTTTACAGGTAAAGCCAGCGTGCTTATAAATCAACACTTCAGTTAATATAAAAGTTGAAGGGTACATTATCGGTGATTTCTTTTTAATTTGAGCTGAGACGTCCTTTTTATTATTTTAGAGTCAAATAATAGAGAAGTTAAAAGAACATGATGGAATCTAAGAGGAGCTTCCTCTTTCATTAAATATTTTTATTCAACTGACTCACATTTACCTTATGTTGAATATCTTTTACATAAAAACATGGTTTGTGGAGGTTTCATAAGGCCAAATGTAAAACATTTTGATATTCTTAAGATCGTCAATAATCTCATTTAAGACCTATTACATCAAAAACTTTTTATTACATAATAAACATTATGATTGAAAACCCTAACCATCATGTTTATGTTTTTGAGCTCTGGTAACCCTAATGTCTTCTACGAAAATGAGCATTTATGAGCATTTTCTAAAACTCTGGCAACCATAACCATTTATTTTTATGCTTTGGAGCATTTATTCATATTTTCTCAGTCTTTGCCAACTCTTACAATCCCATTTACATATTTACCATTTACATATGATCTTGTGTCCATATCTGGCAACCATCCATCTTCCCAAACTTTGGCAACCCTTACCCTGACATTTATGTTTTTGAGCATTTATTCACATTTTCTTAGACTATGGCAACCATAAACAAAATTTTTTTATAAATTTTTTTTTGCATTTAGAATAATGATAAATGCTGGCAACCCCAAGAAAAAGCAAAAACACTTATTACATTAGCTTTACATGAATATCAGAAAAAATAAAGTATGTGAAAAAATATTTAGAACTAGAACAGTGAATTTAAGACTTTTAAATTATAGGCTTTTTAAGACCCTGCAGAAACCCTGAAAACGCACTTAAAATTCTATAGCCTAAATAAATTAAATCCTCTAGTTCAAGTAACATATAATTACATTGTAGTTTAAAATTTAGTTTAGTTTAAAATTTTAATCGTAAAATTTTAAAATATGTTTTAAGTTTGACTATTACAATACAGTCCTCATAGGCCCTTTTATTGTTTTCCGGTCTCTTTTGAAATTCTTGACACATTTATGTGGAAGAAGTAGAAGAGTAAAAATCATCACCCGTCACGAGGGCAACTAAGGCAACACATTAAGTTAGAGCGAAGAATTTTGACTTCTCTGGTGTCCCTTTAATGCATAAGGCAGTGATAATTGAAGGCCCTTTATTGGTGCAGGATTGGTGCTGTAATAACAGAGACATCTTTTCAACACAGCAGTCAGGTCTTAATTATTACCTTTGCACTGCTTGAAGCCAAGATACTAGAGAGCCTATAGCTAGATGCCCCAATGAAGCCTTTCTTATATCCCCATTTGCATGTCAGCCATTTTCTTCAGGCTTTTTATTTCTGTCAATTTATCAGTTAGAAGTGCTCAGCTAAAAGCTTGTTAACTAAATGACATGTTTCAGCACAGTAACCTAAGATTACACCATCGCCAAAGAGCTTTTTGTTGAATGTTGATTACATTTTTAAAACCTTTTTTTAATGGGCATGTGAAAAAAAATGTAACACAAGTAAAATTACTGTTGTAATAAAATGTTACTGTTATTGACAAAATGTATGAAAAGTCAAAGAACAACTAGATAACTTTATCTGACGAATACAAATATTGTACACCTAAACTTGAAAGGAAACTTTAGAAATTGTTAATGCAAGAATGAATTGTCAACATTTTCTCCGCACATTTTGTAAGCACAAACACTTGATCGGATGACTATTCTGAATGTGATGCGTTCATCGTTTTAACTTCTTATTTACTCAGCCACTCCTGGTCAGGACCTGGTGGAGTAGAACTTGGACAAGCCATTTATACACCATTCATTCCTAAAAGCACCTTGTTGTAGCACATGAAGTATCTTTTGGACTGCGGAAAAATGCAGTGTGCCAGGAGGAGGTCCAGACAAGTGAAGAAAAACCATACAAAGTCTACTCTGAAGGGTCAATAGCTGGCTTGTACCCAAGATCTGCCCTTCTTGATGCAAACTTTTAAACTTTTAGGGTGCAAAAAACACAGAAAGGAAAGTGGATGTTATGCTTGTCAATAAATTGCCATTGATACTGACCTGCTGAATCATGAGCAGTTTCCTGACAATATTATCATGTGCCTAAAAAAACTTTCTGAAACAGTTTTACTCACCTTGGAAGGTGATCCATCGGAAGACTGATTAGAGTTACCTTTTATCTTCTCAAAGTACAGCAAGCCTTCTGCAAACAGCATGAAACAATGAGCTCATGAAAAAAACATCGTCATCATCTACTTACCTTTACATTTTCTCGTACTAAAAATAAATGTACATTTCAAGACATTTTATAACAAATCAAAAGTTTATTGTTTGGACGAACCGAAAAGTGCTTGCTGCTGAATATAAAAAAAGATTGATTATTGTCGTCATTGTAAAAAGTTTAAAGAACAAAACAAAGCATTTGGGGAAAAACAGAGATATAAGAGACAATACATTTTATAATAGTTAAAGAATATATTATAAGTTTGAAAAAAAAGAATGACCTTTTTGCTCTGCTTGTCGTTCACTTTAAACCAGTTCTCTCTTCATATCTAAACTTAGACCCGAGGACACCCATCACTCTTAGTGTAACTTTTGCGACATTCAGGAAGAATCACAAAAACACACAAAAGAACAGAGGGAGTGAAAGATCGAGGGGGAGAGCATTCACTCTGCAGACAGTGCTACATGATCAAAGGCTGCGGAGAGAGAAGAGGAAACAAGAGCTCTAAAAATGGTTCTGCAGCTGATTCCCTGAGTCCTGGCAGTCACTCTCTCCAAACACACACAGAGACACATGCAGGCGTGCGCTGTGCTTTCATATTTAACTAAAGGATGGGCCCGCCGCGTGTCACACTCCAACAGGGGGACACACAGTTTGGCTCGTTTGAGGAACAGGAGCTTTGTTTTCTCCTGGTGCGGTGGCACCGAGTACCTGAGGGGGTGAGCGCTTCTTTGTCTTCTCTCCTAACAGGGAACAGCACCAGGAATGAAGGGAAAGCAAGACGATGCAAGATGTGAGAACACCTTACTGCTCTTGGGTTTCTCTGAGTCTCCTCCAGAAATTGGTGCTAGAACTAGCCTACATAAAATCAATGATTTGTTTAATTTAGACAGAACTCGTAAATGTGCTAATTTCAGAGACAGGCTGCAAATCTAAAGGGCCTTGTTATCCCATTTGCCGCTCCATTAGTTGGGAAATGGTAGCCCAGCGTTGTTAAGAATCCAAACACTGAATCTCCGGAAATAAAGGAGGTTTTTAGGATTGTCAGTGACAAATGATGTTAAATATTTAGAACATACAGAAGAAGAAGAAAACAAAAGTGAATAATTGACTGTGAGATCCATTCAATATAATGTTTTTCCTGGTTTATGTCAAGTTCTTTAATGTGAAGAAGGGTTTTTGTACATTTCTGGCATTTGAAAAAATTAAGAGAAATCAAAACGTGTGTAGTGCTGCGGTGAGGATTGAGACGAGGAAGTATAATTCACAGTAGCCTTGGGCTGCATCAGAAATCTTCTTTTTTTTTTTGAGTTTCAAGCAAAAATGGTCAAAAAACACTTTGATGTCTTGAGAAAATAAGGAGATGTCATTTAAAAAGAAAACATATTGCCGTAAGACTTTTTCATTGTCTCAACAAAGCTTTAGTAATTTTTGTAAGCAAAATTGTTGCCTCAATCATGAGTATCTTATTTTGCCAAATAACATATTTAAGTGATAGTAACAAAAATGCTCAAGTGGAACCAATTTGTTGCGTTCTGTTAACTTTATGAGTAAAATTAAATTGATTACATTAGCTATTGCTAATCATCACAATGATATTTATAGCATGGGTGTCCCAGGGCAGCTTGCAGTTACAGCCAATGGAAGAAATACAACATCACATTTAGAACTTTAGGGCAGTTTTGTTCATGACAAAAATCTCCATTCTCTCAACAGTCTTGATTTCCTCCTTAATCAAATAGCACTATCACCAATGTTAAATCACTTGCCATGTAGGCTCCCTTTGCCATGGTATCCAAACCAGCATTACAAATAAATTTAGCATTACAAAAAATTAAACAACACAGTTAAACAACACAAAATATCTTCTAAGAACCCATTTGAACTAAAATAACAACATTAATGAACAGTGATGACTGCAGTATCTCTAAAAGGAGTGCAGGTAAAAAGTGACAAAAATAAACTCGAAGGTCTTTATAGTTGATAAAAGCATTAGGTAGTGCAGTGCTGATCCCCAGATATTTGAATATCACCCTTAGCATAGGTTAGCATAGATCAGTAGTTCTCAAATGTTTTTCACCATGTACCACCTTGGAAAAAATGTGGCACTCCAAGTACCACCAAAATGAGCAACATTACAATACACGACTCCAGTATAGCCACAGTGTATAGGCCCTTCTGTTCAACCACAGTCAAGTTCATTATAGTTGAAATAAGAGGTAAAATTATTGATAATAAAAATATGTATTCATTTAGCAGCCTTATACAGCCTGAACATTAAAAATGTAATGATTACATATTTAAAGTAATTAAAATTATCAAGTTTGATTCTCTCTCTTGCTCCCTCCTTTCTCTCTTTCTCTCCCCTCTTCTCTCTCTCCCTCCTTTTTCTCTCTTTCTCTCCTCTTTCTCTCTCTATCCTCTTTCTCTCTCTCCCTCCTCTTCTCTCTCCCTCCCTCCTTTTTCTCTCTTTCTCTCCTCTTCTCCCTCTTTCTGTCTCTCTCCCTCCATCCTTTCTCTCTCTCTCCCTCCAGACGGGATTTCAGATACTCCACTACAACCTTCGCTCAGGTCTAGCGCGAAACCAGTACCTTAGCTATCGTCCCAGCTTTTCTCGTCGCTATCGCCCGCATCTTTCTCTATCTCTACTCACAGCCTTTCTCGCTCTCTCCCTCACATCCTTCTCATCTCGCTCCTTCCTCTTCTATATACTATTGCTCTTTCTCCCTCCTACTTTTTAGACCTCTCAATCCTCTCTCTTCTTTTCACTCTACTGTCTCTCTCTCCTCTTTCTCTTTCTCCCTCTCTACTTTTCTCCCTCTCCCTCCTCTGTCTTTCTCTCTCTCCCTCCTCTCTATCTCTCTCCCTCTTTTAATTAGGGACATGTACATGTTAATAGCTCTGCTTTCAGTTTCTCTCAATATGATCATGAGATCTTTCAAGAATTTGAATATTGTTATAAGAGATTTGTGAATGTGAAGCGTGTTTGAACTCTGACCCTTCAGATTCATCTAGGATGTTTGGTTTCTCCAGATAAGGGCCGGTGTTATATTAGCAGAGCGTACCATAAACTCATGCTGTATTAATTGCTTACATCTCATATAAAATTGTGAATTTCGGCGTTAAAACCAGTCAATTTTGTGATAAACTCATCTTGAACCATACCATCTTTTTTATTCCAGCTGCAGACATTAAAGATAAATTAAGTTTTATGCTAATGTTTGATTAACTTTAAAGAGAAAATCTTCCTGCTGTCATGAGACACAGACGCACATCGGACAGAATGGTGTGAGTAGCTTTAATTTAAACAACCTCAAAGTAACGTTACATGATGTACATGTGTAGAAATTTCTCCTGTTGAAGAGAAAACTCAATGTGAGATTGGAGAGAGGCAAAGAATGCTCCCGGGTCTACAGCAACATTGCACTCCGTTATCAAACAAGATCACACTTATTCTCACTACTCCGGAGGGTCAAACAGCAGATTTAAGGCTGTAGAGAGGGGCCTGTGGTTTCATTGGACGAGCCCAGTGTCCTTCAAAAACATACGTTTTTACATGTTTTTTTTTTTGTTTGTTTTTTGACAGCCGCATGTGTTGCGTACCACCAAGAGCTTTTCAAGTATCACTAGTGGTACCGTTTGAGAACCCCTAGCATAGATCACTGATGCTGATTAAACCAATAGCATTGTAGTTTGAACACAACTCAGTAAATAATTTTTCCTATGTAAAACTTAAATGTTGTGTATCAGACCGATACCATTAGAAACTAAACTTTCATTCCCCCAGAAAATTAGGCTATCCTCAAAATGTTCTTGTCCGATTGGAACCTATCTCATGCATGAAATATTCAGCACCAGCTGTTGTTTCAAAATTTAAAAAGGCTCTTACAGTGGTTTCCAAACTATTTGGAGATTTTGGCTGTGCTAACATTATATTCATTCACATTCATTCGCATTATCTGGACACAGGGCAATTTTATTTACAGTCTAGGGTCCACATAATGCTTTCCGTAGTCAATAAAATATGAACCAAAAAAAAGCTCTAAATAACTTTGAAATGGAAATCATATTTTCTCACATTCACAGACATACTTTGCCTCAGTGCCAGGCATCAGCACTCATCTGTCTTTCTGTGAGCTACAATTAGGGGCCGCACAGCCAAATGCCACTCATGACCCGGAGCACAGAGACATTGACAAACAAGCAGAGACAAATTGAGAGATGATTTAAAAGCATAATGCTAAAATCTCAACATTTAGCTATTCCGATTTATAAGCTTGCCCGGACAGAGCCATAAATTCAGCCTTGCATAAATAATTAATATGACAGCACGTAGTACATCCAGACTTTTACTTTCCTTTTATCCTAAGCATTATATGGTGACATGATAACTACCAACACTATTTATTTAATGTGAAAACTCAAAAACTACGACAAATATTAAGGAATTAAGAAAAACACAAAAAAATCCACAAAGAAAAAAAAAACAGGGTTCTTTATTTGCAGTCACATTGCATTAAAATTATAAACTGCCACTTCAGATGGTCGTTTAGATGTTGTCGCTCCAGTAACACCCCGATGCTTCACACTCCAGCATCTGACAGAACTCTAGAACCCACTCCAAGTGCCCAGAGAAATTTAAATCAGATCTGGCAAGGCCCGTGCCGTCTGCATCTGAGCTCTTCTGCAGACAACTCGCAATAAATCAAATGAGGCTAATATCAATCAGATCAAGACAATATTTTACATTAACTGCCTTATCAGATGGTTGTCCTAAATGCTTTAAGGTGCTTTACGGAGTCTGTGTTTGCACACTGGATTGTTCTCGAACAGCTAGACTAAAACTATTTTAAATACAGCCTGATACTTAATACTTAAAGCTAATCTCTGAGTGCAAATGAAGTTCTAGAGTTTCAAAAAGAAGATATATCTGCACAGTGGTGCAGTAATAGCATAATTCACTTTGATTTCAAAGGTTGCTAGTTTAAACCTAGCCAGTGTTTACATGCTCTAGTTTCCTCAAACAGTCATAAAAAAAATCAAGTCAACTTCAGGTTAAATTAAGGTCCTAAATGGAGTGAGTGGTGAGTCAATCCGGCTCTGCTTTGGGCTGATGACCGGTCCAAGGTGTCCTGGCTTTCACCAAATTTCATCAGCAGACCCTGTCACACCAAGAAAAGGGATTGATGGCCTGACATTTCAGCTTCTCCAATGTTGACAATCATTTAAATCTCCAGAGAGTTAGAGCATTCGCCATTGAATCAGTTTTATGAGACTCAAACCAGTCAGTGTTCAATTAAGCTACATTTGCTAGCAACCTGAAGGATGCTGTATGTAAGTTTGTGGCCAAAACTAGAACGGCAACTGACAAAAAAATGGCAACCCCCACTTTCCTTCTGGTGTGTAATAATGACTGATGTTACAATTCCTCGACTGACCACTTGAGGCTCTCCCCAGAAGAGAGCAGGTTCCAGTTGACACCCATGTTAAAAATTCAGATGCTTACATCCAAAATAAACACAACTAATGCTTGGTTACATGAGTTGTTTTTATTCATATCTGTAACTCTGAGGAGTGTTAATGGTTTTTTATTCCTTGCTTAGGTTTAATTCAGATGTAAACTATTGAACCATTACTACTCTAATAAGACTCACAGCGCTGAGGTTTCATCTTTGTTCTTTCTGAAGCACCAAATAATATCTTTTTTCTGTTTTTTATTGGTGGAAGTGGCCGATTCAACCAAAATAAGCTTTATTTGCTTTCTGTACAATCAGTTAGCATACATTACTTGACAAAGATGATTATGTTTATTTGATTTTACTCAAATGTTGAGTTGACCTAAAATAGTTAGGGTTAAAAAATATAATAATTGGTAAAATAATCATTAGAATAAATATTTGAAAGTACTTATAAAACGTAAGTAAATTTACTCAATGCACGCTTGTCTTCTCACCCCGACTGCAGGTTGCCAGACCTATGTTAATACGATGTTCCATATGACAAGCAAGGAAATATACAAATTTTCTTTATTAACATACACTTGCTCTCTCATCTTCAAAATCCTTGAGCAAGGCACCAGTTTCCTGACTGCTCCCCGGCCCCACAGCTATGGCTGCCCACTGCTCCGGGTGTGTGTTCACGGTGTGTTTGTTCACTGCTGCTAGTGTACTCTGGAATGGGTTACATGCAGAGCACTAATTCAGGGTATGGGTCACTCCATATCTGGTCACTTTCACTTTTATAAATTAAATCAAAACTACCTATGTGTAAAAAAATCTAAACAAAATATAGCTTTCAAAGAGAATACGACAGTTAAAGAAATGTCTTTTAAAGTACATTTTGCAGTATTGCTGTCTTACTTGTTCAAGAGAAATCTAGGTAATAAACATTGCTTTTCATTTTCTCAGAATTTTTGTCACAAAAATGATAAGCACATTTTTTTGTGATGTAATGTTCATTTTAAAATGCAGATGTGCTCTTTATTCTTATACTTTCAGTAACATCAGTCCGAGACATAATTCTGTAATGTTTCTTGACGCAACAGAATTTATGGTTACTTGTTAACCACAAATTGAAATTAAAATGCTTTCAGCCTAAAATGCATTTTTCAGCCTACTAAGCAACGCATTTAGTAATTTCCTCCAAATAGTCTTCTTTTGAGGTCATTTGAGGTCACTCTTTACTTTATGTTTTACATTTCTACTTTTCATCTCTACACATCCTGGTAACCGGCGAGTGTTTATCTGTACTTTGTCATTTGAAGAATGACAAAGTTTGAGTATAGCCGAAGTGCTTCAAATGAGTCACCAACAAAGCCAGAACTCTCAATTCTCTCAACAGCATTCAAGTGTGAAAAAGAGGCTTGTGATTGTGTGTGTTCAGTGTACATCTGACATGAGCTCCAGTGGTTTCCTGCAGGATTATAAGTGTGCCCTGTCTAAGAGATTGGTCAACAGCCCGGCGAGCGGCCACCTCCAGCTGTGAGCATGATTCAATGCAATGTCCACTTTGAGCCCCTTTATTTGCCTCTGAAAGGAAAAGCTTGTCTTTTATGTCTGCCAAGCGGCCCTTTCCAACCCCTGCACAGCTAATCATACACGCTGTCAACACGACTATGTTTTACACTAAACCCTGTTGTTCTGTTTAGAAAGCCGGATCTGTTTATGGTGCAGAAATGATGCAGCCTTATGGTTAAATCAATAAAGTTTGAGCGGGTTATAAATATATGAATCTAAACGCAGACAGAGGGGAAGCGATTATACAAATAAAACATTGTGTTGCATGCTTGGATTTAATTGATTAACATTTTGAAGGTGATAACGAGACATTTAGTGTTTTGCTCTGTTGTGTGGCATGTGTGGATTTTAACCATCTTGACATGTCCTTGTGGAGTGATCTCAAGCGTGAAGCTAATAACAATAATTATCTTCTAAGTGTGGAAAGTCAAAAGACATGAATATTCTCATACAGCGTTTAAGTTCAGCAGACAAGCGCTTTCACATGATTTCGTCAGGACAAATTAAAAGTAATTGCACATCGAATTGTTCCAGAAATATCAGATGCCATTGCTTTCTCTTTCAATGATCAAAGCAAGAGATTTGTATTATCCCGTGGCACTGCATAATTTGTCAGTTGCATCCAAAAGGAAGTGACAGTGATGGCATGTCGAACACTTTTAGCAAATTTAGAAACAAGTGCTCGTAAAGAAAGTAAAACTTGGGGCAAGCTAGAGATTACATTTGCATTTATTCGAAAATGTTCAGCAGCTGGCTAAACCTGCCATCACTTTTGATTAATCTGTTAGTTACTCTTTCACAGGCATTCAAATTTTGAGAAATTGTTATTAATAAGGACATGATTTCTACAGATTAACCTCTCGTTCCTTTATCCCTGATCTAGAGACCTTTGGAAAATTGATCCTGTTAGATTGATGGATGTCCTGTTTAAAGGTTTGTCCTTGTGCTAGTGTTTTTGCAGTAATCCTGAGGGCTCGTTTGTTTAATGATGCAATTCTATCTCATTTTGTAATTTCTGCGTAATGTCACATTGAACAAGCCACAATTTATTTATGTTTGAGGTTATTTGATCCCGAAGAAAAGCTTTGGATGGAGAAAGTATTTAACATAGCTTTAAAAACTATCTGTGATTCATAAGAAAACATGTTTTTTATGCTACTCTAATATACTCCCTTTAAAATCTGAATATCACAAAACATGTTTTTCAATATTCAATAAATCAATCCTAAATCAATATTTAGGAAGACTGAAAGTTATTGCTAGTTTAATTCTAAATCTGAATTATGAACAAACAAACCTTCAACATATTATTAACCACGGGGTCAGCAAGTTTTCGAGTTCAAGAGTGGCCAAGGCTCAGAATTTCACCCATCCAAGTTGTTGTGGAAATGACTTGTAATCAACAGATTATTATATATTATATTTTACAATGACAGATTGAATAAGTTAGGGTTCATTCAAGTCAACAAAACTGCTCCTTTTAGAAGTAACTGGACAGTTCAAGAATAGTTTGTCATGTTACAACATTTTTAAAAGATATCATGTTTTAGATTTCATTTTTTTTTTTTTTTTTAATGGGTGTCTCAGATGAAAAGCAAAAGTTTTCAGCTGTTTGGACACAAATGTGTGTCATTGATGTTTGTGCAACTCTCCCTAAAGTTCTATCCAAGGGTTTGGTTTTGGTCACAACAAATGCTTTATACCCTCTAAACGAGTCCATGTTATACTCACAGTCCCTCTCCTTAATTTCCCATAAACCCCACCCTTCACGTGCAGTTGTAAACACAATAGACCACCTTTTTTATGGTGGAAATGCACCGGGAAATCTATGTTTGTTTGCTTAAATCATTTTGCTTTTTTGAACTAAGGTCAGTACAAAACTAATTTGCAATGAAGTTGAGAATGAAACTTGGATCTGTACCAACTCTACAAGATCCAACTCCAGAACAAGTGTGACCATACATATCTACCTAAATGATCTCACAATGGCAAAACTAAAATCCTCTCGTATGCTTCCAACAAACTTATGTTATGAAAACACCAGACAGCTAAACACACCTACACGCAGAGGAGGTTGTGATGAGCGGAGTCCTTTAGCACAGTGCAGGAAACAGCTCTGGCAAAAAAATTGTTTGCTTGTTTGTTTTACAAAACCACCCATAAATACAAACTGGAATTGCAACAGACCTTACGTATATAAACTAAAGAACCAAATTAATTTTGTGATAAATTGGTATCTGAGGTCTTCTTTAAATTGCAATAAACTAAAATGTTCTGTATAGACTGGCATATGTGCTGAAACTGTGTCATTTCTTGTTTTACTTTGAGTTTTTTTGTTCTCAATGTTTTAAAAATCTCTTGTACTGTATCTATTTTATACATTATTTATATCTTGTTTTGTATATATTTTGTTTTGTATTAATGTCACTAAAACACATCCAATATTTGTTTGTGTAGCAGTGCTATTAGCCAAAGTGTAAATAAACCTGAACTAATGTAAGACAGCCACTGGATGTCTTACCACTGGATGAATGGTTAGAATGGCTCTCATTATGGCGCTGTGTCATGGGGCTCTGTATCAGCAGCCACACCAATGACTGAGATAAAGACACAACACTCTGGATGAAATCTTGATGTTGACACGTAACATATTAGTCCCCCTGGAAAACCAGAGGCTTTGTTCAAAATTTCCATTTCCTTTCCAACCGTTTAACTGGCCTCATCAAACAAGGAAAGATGCAGCTGAACACTGTAAATAAAGGAGCACCTGAGAGAGAAGAAAGGATGTTTACTGTTCATGTATTTTTAAAGAGGGCATCTAAGAGGAGGAGGTGTAAACATAGCTTGACCCTAGAAGGTAGTAGTACTAAATAGGATCTCTGAGTGAGAAACGACCAAACAGGGACAGTCAATGCGGGTCATTGAGCTTCATTAACACTGACACACACCTTTCTTCTGTGTTATTAATGTCCTTATTACAGCATAAGATTGCATATTAACTATTGATCACCTATTACCATTCCTCAATAATCAATTCTAACTGCTTCCACCGCATTCTAGTCCATCTTAATTTTAATCCAGTCGAAATGGCTGTTTTTTCTAATTGTCCCATTAAAACTGAGAGTGAATTCTGCACTTATTGTGCCATTATGTTTGAATAGAGAAGATACTCAGCATGTGTCAAAGACAAGCAATGCTAAAACAATTATTTTCGTTAAGTGGTGACCTTTTAGGACGTGCCCAGCAAAAATAGGGAAGTTCAACCACAAGGAGTTAATCAAGATGAAAGGAAAATCTGTTTTACTTGCAAGCCTAGAGTGCCATCGTGTCCCAATGCAGCCAAAACAATTCCATCTTGCAGCCAAACTTTTTCATTGTTCAACAGTAGCTTTTGTGAGAATAAGAATGAAAACACAGCGAAACAACAACCTGAATGTGAAATTAATGTGCCAATTAAAGCTCTGGGTTGGCATTCCCTGTTGTGCGAGGCTCATGTTAAAAATCCTGTGATCTAGAGAGATCTCTAGTGCAATAGCAGTGGGTTTCTGATATCCTCCTACATCCCCTGAGTTCACAGGATATGCATCACCTGTGCTCAGCATCTCGGCTCCATTACGGGCCTGCCATGGCTTCGGAGCCATTCTGCGTCTCTGCAGTCAAAAGCCCATAATGAGCTCCTCTTACTCCAGCTGTCCCACTGATAGCTTTAAACCAACTGCATGCTGGGAGCTCCATGGATGAGCTGTCAGCAGGCCGATGGGCTTGACCCTTGACCCTCAGCTCTGCCAAACTTCAGCATCTTGAATGATGACGGCAAGATTAGCACTCCCCGGAGACACGCCACCACACGTTTGCCCACAGCCGAGCTATCGCGACATTGATTTCTTTTTCCACACATAGGTTACAGACCAGTTCCAGTCTAACCTTTGAACTTTAGCAGTGGAACAGCAACTCTGTTATCCAAGTGCCTGATTGGAGCAGCCATCGTTGAAGTGTGATTAGAACTCCTCCAAACAAACATGGCCGCCTTCATCGAATTCCTGTCAAGTCCATGCAAACCAGAGGTGACAGATGTAATTTGTTTGTCCCATTGGTTTAATTTAACCTGATAGCTCTGAGTTAGAGTCAGAGTGTGTGGAATGGCAGGAGGAAATGGGTATTGGGACAGTGAAAATTTGAGATCGAAAGAGAGACTCACTGTCTACTTGTCTTCCTAGGTTCTTTGGATACACCTTACAGAAGGCTTGCAGCATCAGCCAAAGAACTTCCACATTTACCTTCTGAAAACAATCCATTAAAGATGTACTGGGCTGCCGGCCCTGCCACTCCAAAAGGAGTGTGTGTGGGGGAATGGCAAGACAGCGTGAGATAGGGACACAGTGTATTAACCAGGAGTGAAGGCATCATGTGAGTAACACAGTCGGGCAGGGAGCGAGAACGAGAGGTTGGAAGAACGATGGAGAAGATGTGCGAAGGAGAGCGGGTGGGAGAAAGGAATTGGAGAGAGTGAGTGAAGACGCTGGCGGACAGCTACAAGATGGAGTAGCAGCATGCGGGAGATAAGCTGTCGAGGCAGAGACAGTGTGTGACAGTCCTCGAAGCGGCAAGCCGGCGAGAGTGTGACAGGGAATACAGAGAGCCGCATTATTGTTTAAATCATTGATTGCTTCCCTCCTCCTCAGACTGTGACGTGTGTGACACCAGAGAGAGGGCTGAAAAAAAACACCTCCTCTTCTTCTCCTTTGTTCTTCCTCATTTCAACTGGATGTGCCTTATACTTGGAGTCTTTGTCCATCATTTGGGGCTTGTCTTTGTCAGCTTTTTAGCAGCTACTTTCTATCCCATCACTTCAAGGAAATATTTGAGTTGTATTTAATAACCCACCTTTTTCAGTAGGTAAACATGCTTCTTGGTGTGTCCAGCACACTTTAGCTTCACATTTTCTGAAACACACCTGACTAGCAAATCATCTTATTGGCTGAACGGGTTTTAAACCTGCAGGATTGTGGTATTACTGAAGTAATGTTTTCTGTTACTGCTTTACATGCTGCACATGGCTAAGCGCAAATGAATGGACCAGCTAAAAAACGGACTTCTGCTAAATCAATCTTATTCTTTTAACAAAGTATCTTTCAGATAACAAAAAAAATTAAAGCTGAGATACCATTCATGTGTAATATAGCATATGAAACCCACATCAAGTTCAGACCATCAACTGAAAGACATCAAAGTCTCATCTTCCACTCTTTCTTTTTCTCTCCAAGTGCAGGCAATGGTGCAGAGAAGGTTTTGGGCAGAAAGTGGCTAACAGTGAGGTCTTGTGACACACACCCCCCTCCACCCACTCTTCCTCTCCGCAGGCCGGCTGTCTCTCTCTGCTCGCCCTGAGCCTGACACTGACGTGACACTCGTGAAATAATTATGAACCAAAAACACTGCTGACAGCAAACAGCCCTCCTCCCTCAATGATGTGTCACCCATGATTAGCATGGGTCCTGGCTTCTTCGCAGCCCGCAGGCGCAAGAGAAGACAAGTGTGAGGGGAGGGGTAGGGAAAATGTGAGATGGACAAAGAAAAGTCTAAATAAAGCACAAATTAAACTAAGAGGAGTGATGCATAACTAGAGTGCAGGTCATTTCTGAGATTGCTTTACGCATCTAGAGAGAGGTGGTTTGATGCTCTGCTTGCATCTCACAGCCGTAGGGAATAAAACCTCGAATACTGACACCTGTATCTGTCGTCTGCTGTTAGGAGACATATGCCTCGCTTCAGGCCACCGCATATCAGCACCAGTGGCTGCCTGCACTCGTGGCCCAGAGCACAGCCTGTTAGATATCAAAGGTCAAAACAGATTCAAAGATTGACCATTTAGATCAGTTGCTTATGCTTTATACATAATTGTTCTGATTTGAATTGAAAAGACAGTTTTTGAAATTCAGAGGACATAGGTACATAGTCAGCTAAGTAAGCCTTAAACCCCTGTGCAGTGTTAAAATACACATCTTCTTTTTTTAAACATACGCTAAATTAACCTGCTGTAAAAATGTGTCAGATATTCTTCCCACATTTACTGCATTTTTTCTATTCATCTATCTCAGTCCTACTAAACATTTTAGGAAGTTTTTTTTTGGGGGGGGGGATTTGTACCCTTCAGCTGTAAAGTTTATCAACAATGTCACTGGTTTGAAGATGAAAAAACATCTTAAAGAATAATTATTTACCTTTTCACCTTTTATTAGTCCTGGACAAGGACTAGATACTAGATTAGAAAGGTTGGATGTGAAAAATTGTACAGTATCGCATTGTTTTTCTCTTGTGGTTCGTGGTGTTTTTGTTCCATTGAATTCTCATTATTAACTTTTTTTTGCAAAACCATGACACCAAAAAGCATGAATGAGTTGTGAAATTGATCATCAGTTTGTATCACTTTCCCTGACTTTTAAACCAAATTATTTGGAGTTTAACAGCATATTATAACTTGCATGCATGAATGTATATATGGATACGTGAGAACCTGAGTCATAATAAATCCTTCCATTTTTTATAAACAGCTGAAAAGTTATGGCCAAGTTAAAGCAATCAGTTAGTATTTCTTAAATAAAATGAATTATTTTCCTTCATTAACATAGATTTTACAAATGTTTATTTATCCTTGTTTTGTTGGTCAGAGATGTACTCAAGCCAACACAGGAAGTGATGATACCATTACAGAGTTAATCAGCAACTAAGCCATTCTGTGAAAAAAAAACTTTGAGAGAAGTATGATTGCAGATATAAAAAAAGTAAAAAATACTGGCTACTAAATTTTCCAGAAAGCAAATCCATCAAGCTCTTTGAAGCAAAAGGACCAGGCATTTAAAAAAGCAGAGCGAATCTCTCCAGCCCTCAGTGCCAGAGTGAATTTGCAGTGCTGAGATTGATAGGTGGATTCACAAAGCCCTTCAGAAGTCTGAGAAAAGCAGCTTTGTTTCCATGACTGGAGGTATAAAATGCTCGATGTGCATAACTCTTCTTAACAGAGAGTAAATCCCAGTAAAACAACTTGCCGTCTGAAGGGACAGTACATTTCACCTCACTATATTTGGAGATAAATCTAGGATGATCAACCATGAAACACTCACAATCCAGAGCTGGGAAAACACTGGATTTATAGATCTGGGAGTTTCAAAGTGCAACAAAGCGTCTGAGAGACAGACAACAAAAAATAAAGAACGTTTTATTGTGTGTCAAATAGATGGGCACCCCGAAAATATTTATTAGCCTTTCGTTGTGACAGGCTTTCCTTTTCTAGCATGATGCTCAGACCAGTGTAGCACTGGAAAATGAGAGGAAGGCTTTGTTGCGCTAACTCAGACGAGTCTGGACTAGCATGTGGGAAAGCTTTGAAAATGAAGGCCGGGGTCCGCGTTAGTCAGGCTATCGATGGGAGGGTTTGTGTCAGCATCGTGGTCGTGTTGGCCAGGCTGGTTGGTTGAAGGGTGGCATGCAGAGAAAGACACATAGTGACATTGGAGCTTTGAAAGGTTCATGCAATATTAATGTTCACGAGGGAGAATCGCTAGCCTGGCCCCAGGGGTCACCCAATTAACTGGAACACACTTCCATTTTCAGTGTGTGTGTTCTATGCAGTCGACTCCGTACCCACTTTCTGACTTCAACGTGAACATTTGTGTGAGCGTTTCCATCTATACACGCTGACAGCCGCCATGCATGTGGCACATGCTTTTACTCTGCTTTAGTCTCTCTTCTTTTTCTCTATTGGATACATTCTCAGAGATGGTGGTGCATTGGTGTACAACTCTAATGAACTCTTTTACTTTTACAACATCTTAATATACTGAAAATGCATTGACTGGAGAGACCGTTTTGGCTGAGATAGTGAAGCTAACAAATAGAGCTCCTCTCAGATTAGGAACAGAAACTAGAAATCGTTCACTCCATATTGAGAGATAATAAATAAAGTGGGATAGGATTAAATAAATCTCCTAAC
Source organism: Danionella dracula (assembly GCA_900490495.1). Classification (NCBI taxonomy): domain Eukaryota; kingdom Metazoa; phylum Chordata; class Actinopteri; order Cypriniformes; family Danionidae; genus Danionella; species Danionella dracula. Next base: position 1,177,354 of record UELW01000744.1, read on the forward strand.
ATCAATAGACTGATACTGTAAACAAATTATAATAGCATATGATAATATACTACAATAAAAGTGCTTTCACTGGTTGTTAAGTAACACATCTAATAGGACACTTGTATGGTTACATTAACAGTTTTTATCAACTTAACCTAGTAGTTACAGACATTTTGAAAACTTCAAACTAGTTATTCCAGGGATAAACATTTATCTTTACTTGTAGTGTTAAGATATCATGATGTAGTTTTATTGATCCATTGGTTTGTTAGTTTTGTCTGTTTTTTGTTTTAGTTTTAGATCAAATAAATGCAGCAATAGTGAATATTACGTTTTAAAGGGCACCTATTATGCACTTAATAAAATGTGATGTTAAGATTACGAATTTACTGGAAATGCCTATTTAAGAATAATGTTTAGATCTTTTATAAAAAAAAGTTATATCTTTTGTTGGAAAGTCCCATTTTGGGGGCATTTCTTATCTTATCTATTCTTATCTTCATAACAGGCAGAAACAGTAAACAGCATTATACTTCTTCAGAATGCTTGTATTATGAGGATATTAAATACTTACTCTGTTGAATTGTTAAAAACGTATTAAAACGAACTAAAAAAAAAATAAAAATATTATAAGATTAATATTACTTACACGAATAACAAGATGAAATATATTTGTTTCTCCTTAATTGAGAAAGCCCCAAAACTACTCTCTCGATGCTTAAAGGTTATGATTTATAATGCATCTTATAAAAGATTTATTTATCAAATATGCAAAAAAAAAAGTTTAAATTTCCCAATTTTTGAGAGTTTTCTGATTGTTTAGAGCAAGCCATTCACATTATTTGGCCATTGCTTGAAATGAACCTGTCAATCATTAGTGGTGGGTTGGGCCTATTAGAGTTTAGCAGCTTGTGACATTATAAGCCACTTTGAGGCAGAACAGCTTGAAAAAAATTAACGTTTTGTCAGTTTTTCAACATGTACAAAAAGGTAATGAGTGTAAACCACTCTAACAGGAGCATGTTCAAACCATTCATGCACATATTTATGGCAAAACATCTCATGGAGATTAATTATTCACAATCGATGCCCATTAAAAGCAAATTTACATTACAAAATATGCCACTTATGTGTAATCATGATGGTTCACCCTAAGTGTACACAAGAATGAAGTAACAATTCACAGGTGACAGTTTCTTCAGGGCCACTTTTAGTTTATCTGAATGTTGCAGCAGGTTAAACGAGGACTAATGGTGTCAATACCAAGACTAGTATTCTCATCAGCTCTCGCAAAATGACCGCACTATCTCTTTTCTCTCCATGTTTCATGTTTAGACTGATATATACCTTCCCCACAGTAAGAGGTTTTTTGCAAGGGGCAGATCTTAACTCACTGTTGCCTGCAACATGTGTACATTTAGACCACAACAGTGGCCAGGGTTTAATGATAAATGTTGTAAAGAGAAACATCAATAATTAGATATACAACTGTAACAAATCAGTGTAAGTCAGGCCGCTTCAAGCCATTTGTCTTCATTTCTCCTCATCAAATTCATATCTTTATAGCGACCAAAATCTTAACTTATTTGTTTACTTTGGTTTAAGGAATACATTGATTGAGGACAAACAACAAAGCCAATCAAATAACTCACATACATGATTACATGATGGAAAACTAAAAAAGCACAAATGACAAATGACTACAACATTTTCAACAATTAAAGCCTGACTAACACACTTTCTGTTTCTGGACCAACATGCATTATTTAATCATATTTTGTCCATGATTAGGAAAACCATTTTTAATCCTCAATTAATAACACCTTCATAATGGTCATTTAAGTGATTGAAGTGACTGAGTTGGATTAATTATGCAAATAGATGCAAGAAAGCCTTTTTGAAAACATTTTGTTCCCAGATAAATTATTGTCGTAGTTGTTAGAACCTTTCAACCAAATTTAAGAGGATTTTTTTTTGCTTTAAAGTACACTATACTACACTTGTTAACCTCTTCAGACCCTGCGTTCATTTCAAAAGGACAAACATTTTTTTTAAACCCAACTAAATTGAAGCGTCTTTTGCACAAAGTCAACATAACCACCTTTTTACCAACATAATACCTTTGTACATTTTCAGCTGTTTATATTCAATGACATCAGTTCATATCTAATTCACTAGAATGAACAAAAATAACAAAGTTTGACATAAAAAAACAATTAACAAACAATAACAAACAAAAAAAATTTAAAGCATTCAGGAGCACTTAGTGGCAAATGGCTGAGTTTTGTACCATCTGCAGAGAAGTATTGAATGCATCAGTTAACAGCCTGTATAGAAACTAAACATCATGACAGCAGCTCTGCTAATCACTCAATACTAGCCCAGTAGTTATTATGAATAAAAACCACATTGTTACATTTTCAATAAAAACAACTAAACGGTTGAATTGTTAAGTAACAGTCTGTCTGTCTGTCTGTCTGTCTTAATATAATAGCATTTAACATCTGAATTAATGGATTGGTCATTATAACAACTAAAAAAAGAGAATACAGTGACTGTCGCTAAATCTGTGATGTCACAAATGCTAAAGTTCAGCCAATGCAGGAGTGAGTTTGATTAGTCTCTCTCTCTCTCTCTCTAAAGGACCTAGAGTACCTCCTGCACTCCTTCCGAGGGAAATCCATTGAACCCAGTGATATTAGCAATCTGCTGATAAACACAGACAATCCACTTAACAAGTGTAAATAATGCTGCACATCTCCTCAGTATCTGACAATATACACGAAGGTCAGAGCTTGCAGTACACCTCACATCCCATTAAACACAAACTCAAACAGATTCCCAAACACTTTTTCTTCCAGGATCACTAATTATTGTGCATACAATTATAGTTTATGACCTGATCTAGTACAACAGCATGCAAAAAATATAAACAAACACATCTAAGTTCAAACAATTCAGTATTTTTTTTTTTAATCAGTCTAGGCAATTACAACTGTATGTCATATGTTATAACCAACATCGCTCTGATAACTACATGTCAAATTACACCTTACGCCATGTGTCCATTAGTCACTGACGTTTCTCCTCTCACAAAAAAACAACCTTCAACAAATCATTTTTGCTGCAACCGTAGCAGGCTGACAGCAAACTCGTCATAGTTTTATGAGCTTGTAAATACATTATCCAGGCTTTTGACTGTCATAAGCGTGGATGTGCTGAGCAGGGCTATTACCACATGTTTCTTCATGTGCACGTGAGTGTTGATTGAACTAATTAGGCACTCACTGGATGGACTTTAACTCAGCCGCACCAGCTAATAGCTAACAAATATATAAAAGCAATAAACTAATGGTGTGAGTAATTAAGCAAAGCTGTGTTTACACGCGTGAGGAAGCAGCCTGCGCGGCTGGTTACCACAGGAGCTCAGCAGAGGTTGAGTTGTTTTCTGATTTGTCTGATGCTCAGAAGCCGAGGACACTCAAGCAAATCAAATTAGGAAGATGAGCTTCCTTAATGTGAAAATCATGTACATATCAAAATATTTTGTCAATTAATTTTACAATAAAAGAGTAGTCTTAATTGCTTAACGGTGTATTAGTTATTATATTTTCAACATGAATACATATATAGTTCATGTGTTTGACTCATGTTTTTGAACCCACACACAAACACATTCAGAAATTACAATCAATGGTTTTAGCCAACAAAATGTAAAAGTGTGTCATGCGCACAATAGATTTATTCATCTCAGGATTTATGTGAGTTCTTAAAAAGTCTAAACTATAAAAAAAAATTTAATGCCTAGGCTGTTCTAGGTTTTAAATACTTTTTAACAGGTTTCTTTTTCTGATGTATAGCTAATTTGATACGTATTATTTTTGCTTGGGGTGGCTATAGATAAAAGACTCATGTAGACTCAAAATCATAAAAGTGAGGGTTAAGATTGCCTGAGTTGACAAAACAATATATTTGATGAATGTATTTCACTTTTTTTTTTTAGACTAAATGGTCTTAAAAAGGTCTTAAAAAGACATACATTTGCCCTTTGGAAACATCCAGTAACCTTTTCATCTGTTTAGTTTTTTAGTTAAAGTGTTACGCTTACTCATGGGTTTTCTTTTAGCAAAATAATTTGATTAAATCATCTGTTTATTTTAAGCTAAAGTTTTAACATTTTATAAAATGATATTTATTATAGAACAAATTGCAGGTAAAATAGCAAAAATTGTATTAAATAAATCTTTTCTCCCTTCAGAGATGGATGCTGCTCTTTAATAATAATGACTGTGATTAACAACAAACTCAGTTTACCAAAAAAACTACAAATATAAGTTAAAACAACAATATTAACAATATGTTAAACAGAAATATATAGAGAAATCACATTACAAACATTATTTATATATATATATATATATATATATATATATATATATATATATATATATATATATATATATATATATATATATATATATATATATATATATATATATATATAAAACCAAACCTATACACAACCTTAGTGGTTACTTTGGAGGAAACATATGCACCACACATTTGACACACAGCATTTATCAATAGCCATAGCTATAGCAAGCATACTAGCACACCCCTTTGATATATCCTTCTTTATCCTTCGTTTATATGCTGTCTTCCTTTAGAAAACAGGTGAGTGAAGCCTAGGGCCTTCTTCTCTGTACAACAAACCTAATCTAAATACATTCCAGTGGCCTTTGAAAGATTTGAAGCATTGGTGACAGCTCAGGAATTACACATCAAGAGGGCTAAAAAGCGATGGATTTATTGCACAGCACCATGTCTGTGGTGCAGTTAAAAGGTTGCAAATGTACGCGTTTCACACCAAAGTTCTCAGGGCTTTCCATCAAATCTGAATACAGATGAGCTGCTCTGATAGATTGGTGCGTAACAGCTCGTAGCATGCACCAAGTCCCAACAACTCGCAATGTCTCATCTCTTTAAAACCAGGGTGTATCTTAATATGAGTGTAAGGAAGTGATACAAAGTTTTCCTGATGGGTTAAGTTAAACATTCATTTGCTGTAACCTCTGTCAGACTTCTCAATCAGCATTTTTAGTGAGGGACCATTCAGCTGTGAGAATGTTTTTTTTTTTACTCCTGCAAAGACTAAAGAGAAATGTATTTGCAGTTAAAGAGTCGTCTATACATTTGGTAAATGACAATATCTTTTCTACAAATAATGCTGAAGGGATTAAAAAACATATATATTATATAAAATATTTAACCATTATACATGGTAAAAAGCAAATGTTAGTAGCTTGCAAAGCTAAAATGTTGAATGTTTCTTTATCCATATATGTATCCCCTTCTTATATGTGAACTGTTCTATACCCGGGACCAAGATCTTCAATATCTACACAGCTCTCTCAGTGCTGGTCACAGCGTTTGTTGCCTTTGGGGTAATGAGGGCAAAAGGAAAAAAATAATGTCCTTTCACAATTATCAGCACAGCAAATATTAAAGTGTCTGGCTACATAGCAGAGGATACTTTGATTGGTATCCTAACCTTTGACTGCACTATAAAGCAGTCAACTCCTGCTGCCCATATTGGAAGGGCTGGAATTTAATTCTGAAATGATTTGGGATAATAAGGAAGATGGATAATGTATGCAAGAGGGATATTGTGCCTGGGCTACATGCAGTTGGGGGGCCAGAGCTATTGGAGTTGAATAATCACAGCGAGTGATAGAAATACCACACTGTCAGAGTTAAGAGAGCAACCCTTAAATCATCAAGAGGAAGAGGAGAAAATGAGGGAGAGGGGATGCAGTCGGGCCAAAGGCACCCAGTGCTGCACCTTCCTAGAAACTTTCATTAGTGCACTCGCATGATTTTGTTTTAATAACAACACCCTCCTGTCATCTCCTCCTTTCTGGAACACCTTTCATTTCAGAAAGAAGTTAAACTACACATTCAAAGTCTGTTGTTAAGAAATATGGTCAGTTACAGATTGAGAAAGTAATTCTGATGGCAAATGCACAAGATACAAGGCATCTAATAAAGAACAGATTTAATTTAATATTTTGACAAAAGGCATGGTTTAGCAAATAAAGATCTATTCAAGTTTGGAGGCTTCTTTTATAGTTTGAATGGTAAAACACAAACAAGGCATCATGTTGGCAGTTTTAGTTAATTATTGAATTTTTTGACTGACTGCTACAGACATTCTATATTATATTCTGATGATTCCAAAAGAATCCATTTGAATAAACATAATTGAAATCTTCTTCTCAGACCTATACATTCTGTATTTAAGTGTATTAAAAGTCAGTTCAACTCAAGAAATTGTCTCTGGTTTTCTCTCTTACAATAAAATCATGGCAAATGAAGACGCTAAATTGCTGGAGTAAATGTGAGAAAATGATCTAAGTTGTCTGTTTTTTTTTTGTTGTTTTTTTTTAACCAACATATGCAAGATTTTATGTATTAACATAATGGTTTAATGAAAGTGATGTTGTGTTTTTTTCTCTGTCATTGCCTTCACAATAAATCACTCGAGATTACCTTTTATTCCACGTACAGTATAATCTATTTAATTTAACAAAAGCCTCCAAATTCTGATCTACGGTGTTTAAATTATTTTTCAAGAGAGGTCATTAATCATCCCGCCAGATTTGAAACAAACTTCATCAAAATGACCTGCCAAGGAGATGAGGAGGGGAGGTTACGTCTTTGGTTCCTTTGAAGATTCTAACTCCAGTCCGGACATCAGCGCAGATCCAGCCTTTAATTATTCCTAGCAAAAATCTCACCTCACCTCTTTTTCTTCTTCTCACTCTGTCTCTCTTTTTTCTCGAACACTCTTTTGGCTCCTTTTGTTCTCGTTGTGCCTATTTATCACAGTGTGAAGGTTGAAAGAGATATTATTAATCCTGGGGAATGAAGGCAGGGTTAGTGGCATGGATCGTATTGTGAGCGGGGTAATGATAGGCAGACGTGCTTGGCCAGTGGTCTGTGTGGCCTTGATGAATGGGGAGCAGGGGCAGAGTGAGTGGTGCTGGATGCTGGGCCACTGGGCCATGGAGAACCCCCCTAAAGACCCACACCCACTCACCTGCCACTCTGTAAGCAGATCTGCATAGGATATGAGGGAAAGCGGCGAGGCTTTAGATATCTACATGTGTAGCGCCGCTTAAAGTCTCATTACAATCTTTAGCAGCTACTTGTATGAGTCCTTCTTATGTTGAATACAAAAACAAGTGGAATCATTTCATTTATTTTCTATTATGGGAGATGACAGATTTACAGTGCCTTTAATCAAAAGCACTAAGTGAAACACAAATGTCTCTGTCCAGGAGTAAACAATAGATAAAGTTTTATTGATTTGAGAGATTTTCTTAAAGTTTAACCAATATGTCTCTATATTACGTTTTATTTATCTATATTTACGTTTTACTGAATAAATTACTTTTTAAAAGTCCTGTAAAACAGATATCCTTAAAAGAGAATGAGGCAAATATTTGTTTATATTTTTATATGAACACTAAAATGTAACTCTGCTCTGGAATTGTCCACCTGTTCTCTGAAATGTTCCGTCTCTCACACTGTTCAACTCTCAGCTAAAAACTGTATTAATAAGATTGTTTTGCTAAGCACTTTTTATTTTCTACTAGTCTGTTTTACCTGTAATATATTCTGCTTTTATGATTTATTTGTCTGTTTATCTGCTATAACACACTTTTGTTAGGTGACCTTGACAACTTCTAATGACTTTTTGCTTGTACTTAAAGAGCTTTTTTTTATTTAATTTCACTTTTGCATAAATCTACACAAGTCTGCATTTCATGTTCAATTCCACAAATTACTTTAGTCATGACCACATTTAATAATGCTACATCTTTTGTACATGCTTAAAATCTTCTGAGCTACTTCTCATAAGCCTTCAGTATTATTCAAAAAGCATCCAAATCAAATGAACAAATGTGAAAACCAAACAAAACAAGAACATAATTAAAGTTTGGAAAGCAAACTGAATCGGATATAAAGCTGCCCACAGTGAGCTTCCTAAATTGATGCAGAGATCTCTGCATTGGAATCTTATTGTTAAAGCTCAGTGGCATTGATGTGAAGGCACTTGATGTATTTTCAGCGAGAGGGAGTATGATGGTTTCACACACCGCCCTTTTGAACACACTGCTATGACATCTCTGACAATGCAACAAGCCAATCAAGGTGGCTCTATTACTCGAAGTGTCATGTCTGTGGAGAGCCAACACTAAGGCTTGGCTCTCTCCCTCTCTCTCCATCGAGAGCCAGAGCCAGAACAGATACTCCTTGCGTCAGCTTTATCATCACCCATGCACACATATGAATCTTATATATTCACATCCTATTATAATAACTAGACTCTATACTCGAATTGATTTTACTTGAATTTCTTTAAAACAATTAAATTTACTGTTAGTTTCATTTTACATGTAAAATACAACTTTTTAGCAGACTTTAACATACAAATAAAAGAAAGCGCCCTTTAATTTTTTTTTACTGACAACAGTAATAATAAGAAACATGAGTAATGATGTAATTTAAAATATATTCTAAAACCATACTACAATAAATAGGCAGTTATAGAATGAATGCATGATTAAATGATAGGATGCACAAAATAATTATGCAAAAATAAAAAAAAACATTTTCCATGAAAAATCTGTGTCTATTTTGATTAGTCAAATAGACATACTATTTTAAATGCTGTATTTAACAGACTTTTTAAGTAAAACAACAGCGCATCTTATTCTCTCTGAGTAAATCATCTGCAAATAAAGAAATATACCTTAGTTAAAAAATTATATATTAATGTCATATGTGTTATTTGTTTAGTCTCATTTGAACATAAAATCCCTTTAACCTGCATTTGTGAATAGTTTAACATTGCTTTGAAATTATTTCAAAAATATTGCACGAACGACACATGAGATTTTTTTTTTTTTTTCATTTCAGTGTAATCCCCTTTGGAAAGATATATAAGCATTACCACAGATAGCTTTAAAAATAATTATTCTACATGCATTAATAAACTCAGAAGAGACAGAAAAAGGTTTGTGTGATCCTTCATTAACAGTGTTCCCTAGCCATAGTAATTAACATCTAAAAAAGAAAAACGAAAAAACAATACACTATGAATCATTACCTCCCGCTCCGGAAACAATAATAGATTAGCATGAATTTAATACCACACTATACATCATAGTATTATTTCCTCATGACAGATGTAATTGAAAAGCACTCATTATGGCCATGGGGGTTTTATTCAAGCCAAAGCTTCATGCAAGGAAGCTGTCCCATCATACATCACCTGCAAGGAAATCACGACACCAAAGAGTAAATACAAGTGAAGGTGAACTACTGAATACATAAAAAAACATATTTCTGTGGCTGGACAACACAAACACATCTGACCAATCTTTGCTATATGTTTACATAAAGTCATTGGGTTGAATTAAAAGTGATAAACTTTTGAGATTATTAAACGCAACATACATTTAATAATAATAAAAAATTGTGAGATTTATATAGAGTTTTTCTAGACACTCAAATCGTTGTCTCAGTCTCTAAATCCACCACCAGGGGCAGCATTCACTTGGATGTTGTGATGGCTGTAATTCTGCACCAGAACACTCACCACACTCAAACTAATGGTGGACAGGAAACATGGATAGCCAAGTGTAATGTAGCCAACTAAATAATAGGGAATATAAGGAGAAGACAAACTTGGCCAAGAATGCAGGGATTACACCCCTACTCTTGTTGATGAAACATCCTGGAATTTATAATGACCAAAGAGAAATACGACCTCGATATAATAGCTCATCCAAAGGATGGTGCCCCTTCACAGAACGTTGACCCTTTCACTGCACTGGGGGCACTAAGACCCACAGCAAAGTGTGAGAGCAGCAGACAAGCAAACATGCACATCACAGATTTCTTTGGAGAGCTATTTAGTTCAAATATATAGTCAACAGATAAACCAATGAACCAGTGAATTAAGCACTTCTAAAGTGCAAAGGCAACTTTTTTACACAGAGGTCCAATAATAAGTACCTAGCAATTTTAACGAAAAGCAATGTAGTTTTGAGTGAAATTACAATGTATTCAATTGTAAGAAGATAAAATTCTTAAACTATAGCTACACCCTTTAACTTATACTCTCTGCTTTCAGAACCTGTGTGAAATTAAACACAGAGTTTTTTCAGAACCTTCAACTGATGTCTGAAACAATCAAAGCCTATTTCTTTTAAGCTAGAATGAATGAGCGTTTGCTAGCCTGGTTGTGTTCAAATTTGGTTTACTTCTCCTTGTGCACGCAACTCTTTCGCTGGAGTAGGCTTGTACTCAACAGCTCTATGATGTCCTCGAAGAACGTTTGATGCTCTTTCTGGCATTCAGCGAGTGTGGTTTGGGTTTTTGCAACTGTTTACAATTCAAATGTTATTCATGCCAGATCAAATCTAATTCCATCATACTTTTAAACTCTGCTGTGCACTTGGCAACCTCTGCTTGCGACTACCTGATGAACATTTAAAACATTTCCTCTTACTCAAGACACAATTTGTCTTTGATTCCAGTGATGCTTTTTAAGTAACTTGGGCATAATAATTATTCAGAGAAATTGGGCTGTTCAGGACTTGAGGTGTCATGGTGTTCTATCCTTGGCCTGTCCTCCATTATGATGAAAGGACTATCTCTGGAAGTAACTGGCCAATTCAGTAAGTAGGTAATATTTCACTAGCAAAAAAAGTTATATTTATATACTGGCGTATCTGTCATGTTGCCACAATCCAGATACTGAGTAATGCTGACAACCTCTGAATCGACTGCTGTGATCTTACCTAACAAGCATTCTCAGAGTCAAATTAAAGACAGCGCTGAGCCAGAGGAAAAAACAAAGATAGATATCCTGAGCGTGGCCTCTGATCACAGCAAGCAAGGTGTTATTTGATCCACGTTCAAAGGTGCCGGCTTAAGCTTACACTGATCAAATGTACTTTATGTTAGGCTCATATAAGACTGAATGCAGATTCTATTCCCTTTTAGTACTTCTTTCTCTCCATGTGACCTGCTTCAGAATTAAAGTAAACAAGTAAAGGCTGTGGGGTCCTATCCTTAGCATGTAATAAACTGTGTTCAAACCACAGACAGCTTTGTAAACCATTTTACTAGATATTTTATTTTACTAGGTTCCGATAATATAAATATTTTATACAAAAATAATAATAATCTATGTCAATAAAACACATTTTCACCATCCCTTGTGCTATGATATGGAAAGTTTAGTGATTTTGCCTCATGTGCCGGAATGTCTCAAAATAAAACACCAAAAATAGAGATTAGTTCAAGTAGCCACATTTCAATTTGTGGCCAAAGCAACATCCCAAGGGGGCCATGTTTTTAACTTGCATTATACATAAGTCATATAATATATAATGCTAATTCAAAAATGTGATTTCAGAACAATTTCGGAAAAGCTGCAGCCCTTCCCAAAAAAACATTGCAGAAGTCCAAAACAACTTTAAAAACACAAAGGAAAACATTTTTGTCAAAAATCATTTATATTCTATTTTTAGAAAAGACAATTACTCAATAACTCCCAGCAAGGTTTGACTTAACAGAAATGTTTCTTTGTCTTTTAAACAGCGAATATCAGCAAGGAATACAAAGAGAGATGATGCTTCTGACAAATAGACACGCATAGCTCAGTCTTTCACAGTTCGGTCAAAATGGTCAATCCATCATGCGCTGGCCCTTCCCCATCACCGAGCAATAAAAAAGAGCAGGAGCGTGGTATATCTACCGGCATGCAGCAGGCCCATCAAAGACACGGCTGCTGTTCTCGAGCCACGAGTGACAGCGCATGGACCAAGCTGATTATGCTGCCTTTTCCCTTGCTAGAGGTCCACACCATGTTATTTAGAGGGACAACGATCAGTGTATTTTTGGGGAGGCGATGTCAGCTTGTCAGAACATTAGACAAGCTAATGGAAAAGTTCCTCTTCTCATACACATGCATAAGTGAGAACAGCATCACCGCAGCCTGTCACACTTGGCTGGACACTTAACTAATGGTGCAGCAACAAAGGGACAAGAAGCAGCTGGGAAGGAGTTTTCTACTAAGAATGGACAGGAAAACACTGATGGAAACAGAGACTAAGAGGATAAGAGCAAGGATGGATAGCAATGATAGAAACAGCATAAGAATTAGGAAAGCAGAAGAGTGTCAAGAGGAGATGAGCATGACGAGGAATGGAAGGATTGAGCCAGTGAGAGAGACTCATTATTAGATGTGAGTGACGTGGCAGGATCATGAGAAGCCCAGTCACAACGAGCAGGCCTGCCACCTCTTTACCCCAATCTGAGAGATAACAAGTCATCCCTCTGGGGGGGAGAGACACACGGGACTTCACCACGTGGCAGATACTGACATCGTCGTATGGCACAGCCAACAAGACAAGCCATGCAGCCGATGGCACAGCCAGATGCTTTTTCTCATCTCTCTCATCCTTGTATGTAAATATGTATTTTGTTATTGCAATGTGTACCAAACAGTCTGCCTGCTGTCCAAATCTAGTCATGAGTAAAAAGTGAAAGTTTGTCCAACTTGTTCTAGGTGAGCGACACCTCGATGCTGCTAAAACAGCAGCTTGTGGAAACAACTGAATTTTTTATTTCATTTTTAAATCGATTCGGCAGACAGAACCCACTGGAGTGACATTTAAGTTTGTATTATAAAAAGTTCAATCAACACTTGGAACATCCCAATCTGATCACGTTATCGTGAAATCGGGCTCGATCACATGATTTCAGACTTGATCGAAATCTGAAGTTGCCTCACGATCAGGACTCATTTTTTTTTATTAATTATCTTAATTTATACACACACACACGCACGCGCACACGCACGCACACACACACACACACATATATATATGAATATGTTTTATACGTTCTATACACATCTATACATCTATATAAAAAGAGCAACAGGTGTGGCACTTCACTTTCTTGCAGAGACACCATTGGTTAAAGCAAAGCTCATTCTGCAGGTGAGCAGCATGAACTTGAAGCGTAAAGAGGAAGAGAGGGAAAAAATGGTGTCACCATGACAGCGTGAACATGCAGGATATTACAGCCAAGATAGTGCAAATTATAGTAAGGACAGAGTGACCTGCCATTCATACATGTCCTGTATTAAATAACTACAGGGAGTTTCACATATTTGGTCATTTTTACCCACTCACACATTGTATGCATAATAGCAAAAAAGGGCACCTCAAGGTATTTTAACGATACACACAAATGATACACGCTAAAACAACACTTTAACACCTGGAAAATTCTGTGCGCTCAAATTTTGCTGCGAGACATCAATGTTTGACAAAAAAATGTGCATGGATGATCGTGATGGTAGCCAATCAAACAAGCTTCTCATTCCCAAACATACACTGACATCTGCAGGGAGATCTGCTGCAACAATTCATATCAACAAAAAAATTAAGCAGATAATACACACAGGATTGTTATCAACATTCTTACAGTTCACACACAAACATATTTCATCTGTAATTTTCTCAAGAAGTCAACTCTACATCTGTGCTGGTGCTCTGAAACATCTCCAAAAGAAGAATTAAATAAGTAAAATTAGAGCTACATATAACAATAAAGTCCGTTCCTTAAGAGTTGTTGATTATTTTAAAGAAGGTTATTTAAATAAATCAAGTAAATCACGATTGTTTCTTCAGTGTTCTTTATTTTTTTTATGGATTAGAATAGTATCGAATCGGGACTCGGTATTGGCAGATCGTCAAAATCAAATGTCTTACACTCGGACCAAAGGGGCAAAAAAAACTGATCAGGACATCCCTAATCGACACCCAGTGGTAACATTTATAAATAGTGTGTAAGCACAAATACAGGGTAAAGCGCAAACACCAGTGTTTTTGTTTAATTTTTTACGTAAAAAAACTTAATGCGAGAGAATGCAACAATAATCAACCTTTTGGGACTAGCATACATATTCGGACATATGGTTGGATATTATAGGCTGCATCTAACAGTGACATTGTGAACTGCAGTGGTTCCACTATAAATCTATAGTACAGGACGGCAATGTTAGCCATATAACAGTAATGTTACACAATAGAATCGTTTATGAGATGTAAAATTTAGTTTAACTTAATATTATTGTAGTATAAGTGGTATAATAAGTTGCAAAAAAAAAAAACAGAGTACTGATGCAGGTCAGAATAAGTTAGTATAAAAATTTATAAAATAATAACGCTAAAACGATATATATAATAGCCATTTCTTCATGAATAATGTGTGATTTTAGGCTATTAACATTAGTGCTACAAAGAAGACTCATGTATGATGACATATTTATATGTAGGGTTTTTTTACTGCTTCACTTTGGTGTCCCAATTCATACTTTTTTCAGCTGTTCTCCTAAGGGAGAGAAAATTGAACTCAGGCTTAACATAATTTAGATTTGTTTCTCAATAGGTTTCATACAATAAAACTGAACCAATTTTCCTAACAATCCCTTTTGTGATACGATAGGAAAATCTGATGAGGTAGGAGAAATGTAAAACACTTGACTATTAGTGGCACAACAGACTGTAAGAGAAGCTGCCAAAGCTCACACTCAAGTCAGACTTTTTAAAGATAAACATTAAAGGAACTTTTATGAACAGCTTTTGCTTCACAACAATTTATTCTTTAACCCAGATATTTTTAAATTCGCTTCTTTGTTCCACAAGTGTATGCCCTCAGCAGGTGGGAGTTAGGAGCAGACTAAAAGTTTCCAGCTCAATACCAAACTCTTCTTAAAGGAATGAGATGTCTTTGTAATAGAAGAAGCATGGGTAACAAGTTACTTCTAGTCAAAATATGACTTGCACTCCTTTTGATGCACAAGCAACGATAGGAAATCTCCAAGATAGTGTCTGCAAAGTGCAAGCATACCTAAAACATTACATAAAGTGAGCAATAGCTTCACAATAAAATACCTTTCTGACCCTAAATTCACCTCATCCATCGCTGATTTTTTGCAGTTTCCAAAAACATTTAGAAAAAAGAAGAGTTTCAAACCAATGATAACTAATATAATTACACAACAAATACCCATACTCTTCAGCTATTTGAAATTTCCGTCAAGGAAGCAGAACAAGTCAGTGTCACAAAGACAGCAGAGACTTCCCTGTTTAAGTCGTTGTATGCGATACTTGTATTTTGAACACCTCAAAAAATATATAAGAACTAGTTATTTCTCAAGCAAACTTGGCTCAGTGTGTGTGCGTGCGTGTGTGCATTTTATTGATCAGATTTTTTTCGCATTCAAATGTTGTCTTTCTGATGTCTCTCAACTATTAGGAAGGTTTCAACTTCTTTTTAATGAGCCCACAAGTCATGAAATCAAAGAACACTTTTCATGTTAACATGACTTGCTGGGTTTGAGTGTTTACTTTTAATAAGTATTTTTAGAAGCCATCTTTTCCAAAGACTGACCTAGACAGAAGTTGTCCTTTACCGATGCCAGAAATCCTACAAGCAAAAAAGACTGTCAGTATCTACACGACAGTTAAAAAGATCATCAAAGATAACAAAAGAGGGCCTTCTATCTGCACTGGACCCCCACATCTAAACACAAACTCAGTAGAGTCAGCCTAACACTAGCACTTATACCTCCACCCCAAGTCGATTGTTCTCATCCTAGCCCTTCTCCTGTGCAAGCAAACAGATTCTTGAGTGTTAAAAGAGCTTCTCTCAGCAGCACTCTTTCTGACAATTGCTTTATTGCGTCTTATCCAGGAATATGAAACTGTTGCATGACATCTTGCAGTAAGCCGAATAGATATGCCATTTCTTTTTTTCCTGAAGCCAGCGATTTGACAAGCTAGACTGCCCCTCTTGAAAGGCATCAGTCAAGCGCGGTGCTGTCGTCCTGGCTTTTCTTTCCCTCCGTCACCCTCCCTTCTCCCGCCGGCTCTCTTTCTCCCCAGCAATCTGTAAGCCTCGCCTCCAAAATTGAAAGGCCCAGTTACTGACAAAAAGAATGCAAAGAAAGAAGAAGGTAAAGCGGGGAAAAGGCATTGCCGCTTAAAGAAGGAAAGAGTAGGAAGGTGGTGGTGGGGCGAGAAACGATTTAAGTATTGCAGAAATAAAATGATAAGAGGGATATTTGGAGGCAGCTGGAGATAACATTGTGGATATCATAAGAGGAATGGAAAGGAGAAAAGGTGCTAAAGAGATTGGTGCCATAAGCTCCGGGTTGTGGAGATGACACCGGCACTAATACGAGTGTTTAAATATTTGATGCTTTGGGATAAAGGAGGATCGCCTTTGAACGGTATTGAGTGTCTGGAGGAGAATCTATTAGTGAAAATCTGCTGTGATTTGACAGCAGCATCTCGGTCTGGTGTGTTATTCCTCAGTAGTTCCAGCTCCTCTCTTGACTTTAATGTTTCCCTGTCTTGCTTCAGTAAGTGCTGATTATCACTTTCTCAGGTAGAGCGGGATTGTGTGAGCAGATGGCGAGAAAAGGAATAAGGGTAACAGAGAAAGGGCGAAAGAGGGACTTTTAAATATGAATGTACTGCAAAACGGTAGCCTCCTGAAGACATTCGCTCTTTTAAAATGTAAAGTTTAATTTCGACACACATACAAAAAGACAATATTAAAAAGCAACTTGAACACTTATTGAAGGAATGTAGGTAGTTAAACTGTTTTTGCTGCTTTAGCACTTTTGGCAGATGTTTTTTCCCCAAAATTGATTTACACTAGGGGAGACAATACGCAATTTGTTACAAGGGCAAAGTCTATCTAAAGAAGTTCACAATAGAGATCGTCTCACCTGATTAACCAAACATAGAAGTTAAAATAATTTTAAAAAATGATAAAAATGTGCCTATATTTGATCGTACACTGAAGCCCAAAGCATACTGTACAATCTTTAAACAATGTTCAGAAAAACTATGAAAATCAAAGAATTTTGCAATTACCGATTTTTTTAAACATCAATCTTGCAACACACTTAATAGAGAGTCAGTCATGACTCTACATAATAACATAGAACAAGACAGCAAAGCATTTTGGATAATTTTTTCTTTCAGCAAAGCATTTTGGAGAAAATTGGCAAAAAACTAAATGCAAGGTTCATTTAAATTATAATCTATGATTCCAAAGCTAGCTCCGAACTATGTTTCTTTAGTAAACATTATCTATCTTATATTTGTTGCTCTTTCTTGTATAAATGTTGGTTTGCTATTTATAAAACTACATTTTCATTCCACATTTTTATTATATTTAATTTTGTGTCAAGTACAAACATTTCTTATGAGATGTCGTCTTTATTGATGAAAATGTAACACATGTAAAAATTTGTCAACAAATCAATTACAAATTATTAGAGGTTATTACAGTTTATACCTAGTAATTTTCTTTATAACCTCTGACACCCCAAAGAAATTTCACATTTCCTCTCATTTCCAAACTTGAATGAGACCAGGACCTGTTCTTGTATCAGACTGATGTATTGTAAGCTTATGGCCAACCTTTACCCTGAAAAAATGAGAGCCATGTTCTAAAGATTGCAGGTGTTTCTACATGTCAGATATGTCTGGCCCTAAAAGACCCAGAACTGACTAGTCTGGTGTGAAACATATCTGCACATTTGGATTAGATTTGTCTTTCTGATTTGAAAGGCTGATAACAATTACCATTGTACCTCACCACATTTTTATATTAGAACATGTTGGTCATTAACTATTTATAATTGCATGACAAAAATAAACATATGTGTTAATTTCTGGTAATAATGGGGTAACAATACTTGTAAAAATAAAATAACATAGTCTCCACTCTAATTACGGACACATATTTGTAATTATATATAATTTTGTCTGGTTTATCAATAGTTACCCTGTAACTACACTGTAAGGTGGCTTTATTCTAAAGTGTCCTTTGTTTTCTGCAGTTACACAGTAATTACCCTGTAACTACACTGGATGACGGCTGTATTCTAAAGTGTAGCCTGTTTTCTGTACTTAGATAGTAATAACCCTGTAACTACACTGTAAGTGAGCTGTAATCTAAAATGTTGCTTGTTTTCTGTAGTTACACAGTAATTACCCTGTAACTACACTGTAAGTGGGTTGTAATCTAAAGTGTAGCTAGTTTTCTGTAGTTACACAGTAATTACCCTGTAACTACAATGTAAGTGAGCTGTAATCTAAAATGTAGCTTGTTTTCTGTAGCTACACAATAATTACCCTGTAACTACACTGGATGAGGGCTATAATCAAAGTGAGTGTTTTTAATTACACAGTAATTACCCTGTAACTACACTGTAAGTGGGCTGTAATCTAAAGTGTAGCTTGTTTTCTGTAGTTACACAGTAATTACCCTGTAACTACACTGGATGAGAGCTATAATCAAAGTGAGTTTGTTTTCTGTAATTACACAGTAATTACCCTGTAACTACACTGTAAGTGGGCTGTAATCTAAAGTGTAGCTTGTTTTCTGTAGTTACACCGAAATTACCCTGTAACTACACTGGATGAGGGCTGTATTCTAAAGTGTAGCCTGTTTTCTGTACTTAGATAGTAATAACCCTGTAACTACAATGTAGCTTGTTTTCTGTAGTTACACAGTAATTACCCTGTAACTACACTGTAAGTGGGTTGTAATCTAAGTGTAGCTAGTTTTCTGTAGTTACACAGTAATTACCCTGTAACTACACTGGATGAGAGCTATAATCAAAGTGAGTTTGTTTTCTGTAATTACACAGTAATTACCCTGTAACTACACTGTAAGTGGGCTGTAATCTAAAGTGTAGCTTGTTTTCTGTAGTTACACAGTAATTACCCTGTAACTACACTGGATGAGAGCTATTATCAAAGTGAGTTTGTTTTCTGTAATTACACAGTAATTACCCTGTAACTACACTGTAAGTGGGCTGTAATCTAAAGTGTAGCTTGTTTTCTGTAGTTACACAGTAATTACCCTGTAACTACACTGGATGAGAGCTATTATCAAAGTGAGTTTGTTTTCTGTAATTACACAGTAATTACCCTGTAACTACACTAAGTGGGCTGTAATCTAAAGTGTAGCTTGTTTTCTGTAGTTACACAGTAATTACCCTGTAACTACACTGGATAAGAGCTATAATCAAAGTGAGTGTTTTTTAATTACACAGTAATTACCCTGTAACTACACTGTAAGCGGGCTGTAATCTAAAGTGTAGCTTGTTTTCTGTAGTTACACAGTAATTACCCTGTAACTACACTGGATGAGAGCTATAATCAAAGTGAGTGTTTTTAATTACACAGTAATTACCCTGTAACTACACTGTAAGTGGGCTGTAATCTAAAGTGTAGCTTGTTTTCTGTAGTTACACGGTAATTACCCTGTGACTACACTGTAAGTGGGCTGTAATCTAAAGTGTAGCTTGTTTTCTGTTGTTACACAGTAATTACCCTGTAACTTCACTGGATGAGAGCTATAATCAAAGTGAGTGTTTTTTAATTACACAGTAATTACCCTGTAACTACACTGGATAAGAGCTATAATCAAAGTGAGTGTTTTTTAATTACACAGTAATTACCCTGTAACTACACTGTAAGCGGGCTGTAATCTAAAGTGTAGCTTGTTTTCTGTAGTTACACAGTAATTGCCCTGTAACTAGACTGGATGAGAGCTATAATCAAAGTGAGTTTGTTTTTGTAATTACACAGTAATTACCCTGTAACTACACTGTAAGTGGGCTGTAATCTAAAGTGTAGATTGTTTTCTGTAGTTACACAGTAATTACCCTGTAACTACACTGTAAGTGGGCTGTAATCTAAAGTGTAGCTTGTTTTCTGTAGTTACACAGTAATTACCCTGTAACTACACTGAATCAGGGTTGTAATCAAAAGTGGAGCTTGTTCTCTGTAATTATGCAGTAATTTCTCTGTAACTATGCTGGATTACATAGAGTTAAGCTTCTTACCAGTAGTTACATTATAATAGAAATTATAATTACATGATTAATTAGTATTAACAACTGACACACATAAATTTGCAAGTTATTATCATGTCGTTACAATTAATTCAGGGGAAGTACCCTGTAGTTTTGAATAATTGCCCAAACAAATCTGCGAACTGTAATCTAAAGTGTTACCAAAATCCGAAAATAACTCATCTGTATTAATAGTGACATCAGATATTTCTGTTGTTTAGTAATGAATAGTTCTTTTAATTGTAGTTAAAGTAGGTAAATGAGTATAAATATATTGTGGTGATGAGAACGGGACATCAGTTTACTCAAACTCAAATATTTTCTACATAAATGTTTATCACTTCAAAATACCTTGTAGTTAAACAATCTGTCGTCATTGTCGTTCTAAAAGACAAAATTCCTGCTTCCTGTACTTTTTCCAGAGTCTGAAAGTTTCTAGCTTCTCTCAGTCCCCGCAAGGCACAATAGGCTACCTGAAGGAGTATGACAAAACACTAGCACCCACACACACACACACGCACGCACACACACACCACATAATGAACCAGAAACAGTCCATAATTCAAGCATCCTACCTCACCCCTCCATCACTTTCATGACACCAGATTAGGGTGGTGAGCACATTTGCACACACAGGCACACGCAAACACACTCTCAGCCATACAAGCAAACATGCCGTCACAGTGTCTTGTCAAATTTCCTTGTTGTCTGGCACACAGATGTGTGACAGCCCCCCCAAACACGTGGCTGACATGTAAGTGGCCTCGTCTCCATCCAATCGATGGCTGCTGGCACTTCCTTCCCTGGCCAGGAAAAAACAATTAAAACCCATCGATCCTGCACCAATCCTAGCCATGAATATGCAGGAGGTTCTCCTTGACCTTCAAAGCTCGGGAAAGCCAGGTTACTTCATTCTTCATGTGACTGGCACTACACTAACAGGGTTTCATCTATAGACGGGCTTGGTTTGGCCATCTGTGGAAGTTCGGTTTTGTTGCTCTGGCTTTAAATCTCTTCTGACGCCTCATGATGCTCGATCAGCTTTTATTGTGTTTGTTTTCATGTCACACAAGAAGAGAGAGTCTCTAGCGTGTCACTGTCTGTTGTGCTTACAGATGACATGCTAATTGTTGTTTAGAAGAATGTAAATCCTCAAGATGTGAGTGAAGTGTTAAGAACCAGTCTTTACTCTTTGTCTGAGCTGGGTGGACCTGACTTGGCATGAAGCCTTTTGATTACCATAAGATCAATCTTTTAAAAAATCACACGTGGTTAGCATGTTTCTTTAACTCTGACAAAAAAACTAGAGCTTTCCACATGAAATATTATAAAAGGCGGAACATCTGAGGACTATTTATGACTCATGAAGCACCAACAAATGAGATTTACAGGCTTGGTTTTATTCTAAACCAAAAGGAAAAAACAGAGCAAAGGGAAACGGACAATATTTTGTCTCAAATAATGCAAAGCATAATTAGTCCTCACTTTAGTAGAGCCCACAAAAACAGTTAACTGGCTGCTAGTAAATGTATTATAACTACCGGAACTAATCATGAATTACAGTGGGATTATGTATTAATGAAGTATTTATTATCACACTTAGTAACAGTTGTTCTACTAACATGTTCTAAATGATCTCATGAATCACTGACAAAGAACAACTAACTGGTTTTAAATAGTAATTTTTAAATGATTAACTGATCCTCAATAAGCATGACATTAAAGTTATTATTCACATTATATAGATGCTTATAAATTTGTATTGACATAGAAACAAGGCTTTATACATTATTTATGAACTATTTGCTTATGCTTAATAAATGATTAGTAGTGTGTAGTTATTATGAAGCGCTACCGAAAAAATTTGGAACTTTGCCAGAGACAATAAGTCCATAAAAAACAATAAGTCCATAAAATAAATCGTATTTGAGGGAAGTATTTGAGTCTAATTAATCAGTAAGACTCTGGAACTGTGATATCTTTAGTAGGGGTAACTAGCTAAGTCTAGATGTCTCACAAAAAATATCATATGATAACCAATCAATCTCCATCATTGCCTAGACCAAGTAGCTATCCAAGAATGCCAGGGACAGGATTATAAACTTACACAAGGAAAGAAATGTCAACAATACAATTTCAAAGCAGCTTGGTAATAAGAGACACCAGTTATCTTATACAGATTATAATAAAATACAAGCAACACCAAATGACTTTGATTACTTGTTTTTGGCAACTACTAAGAAACCATCCTAGAACATACAGAAAAAAAACTGTTTGTAACCTTCTTCAAATCAATTTTAGATCAGTAAATTTGAATTTCGTCAATACAAATAGAGAGGTCAAAAAAATCACACTCTTTAGTTAATCTTAAAATACAGGTGAATGTAAACATTTTATTTTTTGAGAACACCAAAACAACTAAACTAACATCTCTGATACATTTAGCATATTTTATTGGGGAGCCAACTAACGTTTCCAGCAATAAAAACTGGAGTACTATGCAAATCAAGAATTGTACCTAAATAATAGAAGACCTACAATAAAATATGCGTATATTTGCCTGAAAACAGCAGGAGTTTGATCTGAAGAAAAGGGTTAAAAACAAGGCCTGGTCATTGGCAAATCTTCTTTCTGTAACTCCTATCTACTAAGACATCATGAAATACACTGTAATGCAAATTAAAACAAAAAAAGTACATGTGTATAGTGATTTTACAGTTTATTTCTGATTAAGTGTCATTACTGAAACTATCAAAAAAAAAAGCAGACAATAATTGATGTCCTTGATTTAGACCTGGCTCTGAAGCGACTGATTATGTAGAGCTAAATTCAATAAGTCCCCTTTTATTGAGCCACAGCTTTGCTGAGGATCAGACAGACAACAGACTATGTGATATGGAGTGATGTGTGGATGTGTGTTCTATGCGCATTCTTGCATGTGTGGGTGTAAATGGCGGGTGTCAGCGTGGAGCTAAGAATCACAAAGATCTCTATCTCTCTCTATCTCTATCTCTCCCTCTCTCTCCAGGCTAAGCTGAAGCGACAGGGTGTCCGTTCAGGCTGGCACGTTCTCCTGCTGTGAACCGGAGTGCTGCTTGGGTGAAGCTAGAGAGGTTCAAGCTGCCATTTATCAGCTTTTCTTAGCATCTCTTCAGCCTGGCTGCGCCAAACACATCCATTGTGTCTGTCTGGTTCAAGTCAGCTGACAACCCGAGGAAAGGCGCGCGAGGGAGAGATGCTCAATCTGCCAACGCAACAGTAATATAGGCTTACTAGACCCTGACCACGGTCTCTTGAAAAATAACACCAAGTACAGTGTTTTCATCACATGTGATTGACATGGACCAAAGGTTTTCCTTGAAACCTTTCTTGAGTTGTAATAATTTGTTTTGTTGATGTTGTTAAGCATGGCATCACAATGCTGTTTCTGGTTGCAATTGTTTTAGAGTGCCATTTCTTTGTAAATCAATGTGTAAGTATTTTTTAAAGCATATATATGCATCTCATGAACATTCAAATGTGATTGATAAGGGGGTTTTATTATGGTGTATGAATATGTTTGTCTTGAGTTTTTGTACCTATAAACAATAAACTGGTGTTTTTGTAGCAATTTTTGTCAATAATTAAATTTTTTTGGCTTTTTTGAGATTTAACAACAAAAGAATGACAGGATGGGAGGAAGTGAGAGGGAAGCTCAGTTCTGGGTTCGAACCATTGACTGTATATAACATGTGGCAAAGTGTTTGTGACATCACCCTTAGGTTTCTGGAAAAGTTAAATGAAGCTCAAAATGAGCGTAGCCAGTACTAGAAAACGCATCCACAGAGGTGAGGTGCATCCATAGCGAAGGTGTCTTATTGGCTGAAGTTTTAGATTTTATATAACCGAAACAAACTAATTTTAAAATAAGTCACTCCCTCTCAAAGTGTTCATAAAGATCAAAACTGGCAATCGAGACCAATAAACTTAACGTAGCCAAAGAACTTGCTCCCTTTTGGAGTCAGCCTCAAACTGTCGCTCAGGAAACTGCAATTCAGTCACTTCTTGTTACGCAGCGAGAGGGAAAGCAGGAGGTTGCCCTTTGGTTCGAACTCTGGGTCACATAAAGCAGAGCATCTTATATGCTTATATATAAAATGTTAAAAAAAAACATTTTTTTAATAACAATTCTACTACCGTTATCTATAACAATGGGGTCGACTTTACATCTACATGAATTTTTTATGGATGTTTGGTGAAATTACAATAAAAACCAACAATAATACATTGGCAAAACTGTTGTTTGTTTTATAGGGTTGTGCTGTTCCTGAACTGTTTGAGCTTCAAAATAATAAGCATTATGTTAAAATAAAACAAACAGAGATTTACCATTTAGGTATACATTCATTTAGAGAGGAAAAACTCCTTCTAAATCTTCAATATCTATTGAAAACACAAACATTTTTGAGCAAATAAATAAATGAGTGCCAACTTTGCTCCAATATATTTTATTTCTCTATTATTCACATGTTTTTTTTGTGTAAAACTTTAAATATTTGACCAAAAAAGCAATTTCAATTAAGATATAATTCTCTGGTAGATTAACAAAACAAATACCCCTCCTATGTTTAAAGAACATTTTGCTCAATGTTGTTTTTCACTTCTCTTGCTTGTGAAATGTTAAAAAGGCGATAGTTAATTTATCTGATATCCTTTGCATAATTTAATCAATTATTATTTATGGTGATCAATAATTTTAGAATCAATATCTAAAATATTATTTCAGCTGATCATTAGCAATTCAACAAAACAAAATCTACTGTATGTATGGCTATATCATACCAGGGGCATTTATCAGTAGACAGAGCCAACACTTGCACTTGTTTAAACCCAGAGTGGCCAGTGTGGTAGTAAACACTAAGGGTATAATCAATGTTGTCCAGCACTCATTGTGAGGCAATTTCACTTGAAGTGCCATAGGTCAGGCCATTCTTATTCCACACCATACCAGGGCAAGCCAGACAGCTGCACCATTCAATATCGCTGGAAATGTACACATATTGAACACATCAAACAGGCAGTTTCCCAAACTAACATCGATGGCCGCTTTCAGCCTCTCTCCCAGCACACGCAGTCTGGAGAGGCTACACATGCTCAAGTCTCCGTCACAGAATTTTAGCGCTGTGATTTCCTATTCTTTTCAAATCTGGCTTGAGATCTCATCA
Source organism: Danionella dracula (assembly GCA_900490495.1). Taxonomy (NCBI): domain Eukaryota; kingdom Metazoa; phylum Chordata; class Actinopteri; order Cypriniformes; family Danionidae; genus Danionella; species Danionella dracula. Next base: position 1,202,578 of record UELW01000744.1, read on the forward strand.
GAAAGCATTCGAGCTACCGATTTCAACCGCTGAGTCAATTTGTCACTTTTTATTGTCTCTTCAAAAGTTTGAAACCAGTTCGATTGGATTGTTTCTTTTTTTCACAAAGAAAAAGTATTTTTGTTTTTCTGAACAAAAATATCCTTTCACTCTCAAATGTATTTATGTAGCTCTTTTTTATAGTTGTTTCATAGCAGCTTCACAAACAAAAGGCCAATAGTATGCAAAATGACTAAATATTTTTCTTGGTGCTGACTGTTCTCATAACTGGATTAGAAAATGATCAATTTTGGAAACAGGCATAAAACATTTAGTACAAGATCTTTCAAATGAAAAACCAGGAATACCATGTAATTCCTCAAATGAAAAACCAGGAATACCATGTAATTCCTCTTTCGTTAGCCCATGAGTCAGCTAACTGAGCTAAACCGCAGACAGCCGGATGACTGATTTCATCTCATCTGCAAGTAATTCTCCTACAATTAACCAATTAAACAATCTCCTTTAATCAAATATCAAATTATTCGGTCAGTTGCTCTAAACAAACAGAAATATTGGCATCTGTTCATAACAGATGATCTTTGCTGGAAGCAACAACTCAGAGGCAAAGTGTCCAAAACTACATTTATGTTGAATATCATATTGATCGGATTTTGGTAGTCATTTACAAAATATGCAGTCCTATTACACCTCTATTAGGAAAACAATACAGGTGTGATTTACAGGAGCAGCTAGGGCTTTTAATTGCATGTTAGAAAGATTTCGAGACAGACAAGTAAAGAGAGAGTTCGGTCCCGGAAAAGCCACAGACGTCTAGGTCTGTTTGAGGGTAGTCAATTTTATAGCTCAACTCCTACCACAGACCTGACAAATCAATAAAAGTTAAGGAGATAAATTATTTAAAGCCAACTCTAATTAGTTAGCTATTCCCGTGCTATAGATTCCTCTACAATATTGATGATGGAGTCCAGTTTACAGAACAGCAGCTACTTGCTCTCACTCCCACTTAGAACTCAATTTCCCCAGCCATTAAAAAAGGCTCAGATGTGGAAAAGTGATTATTAATATCAGTTTGAAAATAAAGATTTAGACTCAATAGTCATGCAGCAAGAGGCCTCGGTGAGAGGAATTAAAAGAAGGCAGTAAACCTGAAGAACTATAAAGCTTAACAGAAACATGGCGTTATTTGATGAGGTCATCGCAAGGAAATCCAATGAAAAGTCATTAATTAATTAATGAATAATCTACAACATGTTTGACACAAATAAAAAGTATTAAATTTGCTATTTAAAATAGATCTACCTTTGAACTGGTATCATATAGCTATTGACAAAAACAAAGATCAAAGTGAAATGCTAGTTATTTATTAAATGCTAATTGATAGAATTTATTTAGCAAAGATGGATATTCACTTTTAATTCATCTATAAGTCAAGCTGTTTTGACTTTTGGGTATTTTTTGTAAGGCAAAACTGGAAATATGAAACCCAAATTAATTTCTGCCAAAGTGTTTTTGTTTTTTAACAGCCACAAGAGGGATTTTTTTATTATCTCTATCAGCTGGTTAACAATGTGCATGGTTTCAGTAAGAGTTGAAGTTCTCATCCTAGACTGCTTACATAGAGCAATGAAAGATTGTCTTTACAAATAAGTATTATGAAAAAAAAACGAAGAGCTCAAATTTCATTTTGCTAATGGCCCTTTCGGCTATAGAACTGGTTGCATTTTCTGGAAAAAAAATCTAATTAAGTTAATAAATGAACAATTCTTGAAGAAGAGCAGAAGATTGTTGCTTAGTTTACTTAAAAAATTAATTACAACAATTTTTTTAACTAAATATAATACTAAAATACATTGTGTTTGGTCACAATGAACAAAAAAACACAGTTAATCAACTTTCCAGGCTAGTCAGTAGAAATTTAGTTATCAATCAACAAAAAATATACCTTTTGAAAGCATAGGAGCAAGAAGGAGAGCACAACAGAAATCATTGCAAGGGCAGACGGGTTGAGTAAGCTCTATTAGTCAAGATTAACACAAAAAATAGTAACCTTCTCACAGAGAAGTAACAGAGCTAATGATAATCCACCCTCCTGACTTCAAACCACCTTCTACCTTTTCTAGTTAGTAATTGATATTTTTGATATGCAACATCATACAACAAAACCTTTTACAGAAAATCTAAAACATTTACATTTTCTATTTAGCAATCCATTTAGGCCTCATCCTCTTTCTCTGTCCCCAGATCTCTTCCATCCTTTGTTTAAAAGAGAGTTGTTATCAGACACGAGGGGTGGTGGGAGGGCAGACTATTGATCATCTCTTTTAATTACCCCCAGCGTACCAAGAGGCCTAAATTAACTCCCCTCTCCCCTGAAACAGCCATGAATATTTCAGAGGGACGAGCACCTACTGTTTGTTACTCACACTCGCTGCTGTTCGTCTCTTATCGCGCATGTTTTTCTCTCTTGGGTCAACACAGGACTATGTCTACATCTAGGTCTTCGGAAGATTGACCCGCTCAGGATTCTGAGATCGTTATACATGATAATGCAGGAAGAAGAAAAAAATATCTTCAGCAGAGTGTGGAAACTTCCATGTGGGGATATCAAACGGAGATATGAACCTCTTAAATGCACTGGTGTGGTTTACAACAACAAAAAAACACCAATAATTGTCAAACGAATGTGTTCTATTCGTCATAAAAACCAAGGTGTGTGTAGTATTTTGAAAGTTAGGGATAAAATAGCATTGCAAAATTCTTATAGCATTGACAAAAGTATTAGTCTTTAAGCCTTAGAGAACTAATAATGTTTTACATATAAATAGCAAAAACTTACAAAAAATGGTAGCAAACAGGTTCTGTTTTATATTTATAAAAATACCGAATTCCCTTTTCAGGTAAGATTTTTTTCAGGTTTTCTTTTTAAATCCTGTGTTTTAGAAACATTGTAGAATTTTTTTTTTTTTAATTAACTGCTTTCTAGTAACACAGATACATAATAACTTGATTAAAATTGCTTCAACCCATTTAAAAAAACTATGGAAAAAAACTTAAAATGTAAATTTTAACTAAGTAATCCATATAAAAATTAGAGATGTCTTTGTAAAATTACAAAAATATATATATTTTTTATGTTATACTTCTGGTAATAAATATTTGCAGAATAGTTACAGCATGAATTGCTTATAAGAAAACTATTTCAATCAAAGCAAGAAATTTTTTTTTCATTAGAGTTTCCTATTAACAGAATAGTTATTATTTGCAGTCCTGGTATAAGTCCTTTTGCTGAAGAAGAAACGACAACTGCCCACACTCGTTGCATCCCCCAGACTCTGTAAGACCCTCCATCTAATGACAGGTTTTAGTAGGGACATCTGCATGGCTGCCAGCCACTGACACTTCGTAATCCACTGCCATGTCGCAAGCTGTCAGCCATGCCAAGCCCTGGCACAGACCAGCACTGGGCCAATCAGCCAGCATTAGGGCAAGCTCTACACCCAGCAGCTTCGAATAATGACCAAGACCTACAGCATCAGCAAGAACCATGAAGACAAGACAGATCAGACATATACACCCTGTCCCGACTGCCCTCCTAACTGCATGAGTTCAGCCAGTTCATTAAAACCTTCTCCATTGCTCTCCAGCGTCAGCTGAATAAACATACACAGTAGAGAGCATTTAGTGACATGTGTTTTCTGAAACACTTCTACAAACTAAAAAAAATTAAAAGAAACTATGAATTCATGAAATCACAAATGTCTTGGATTGCCCTGTATGAAATAATAATAAAAAATATATATATTTTAATGGGATTTTGTAGAAGGTCTTATTTGTTAACATTGATCTCCAGACACTAAATACAATAGTAAAAGCAAATGCTATTGCAAAATCTAATGTGTCAAATTATGCTTTTTTTGGTTTATATTTTTTTAATTTATATTTGTTCTCTATTCAAAATCTTATTGCAAATCTGTCCAGATCACAAATCACAGGCCTGCTTTTACAATGCGCGCACTTCACAAAGACAACAAACAGAAGTCTTGACAAGATTTTTTTTCTTGTTGTTTTCACCCGATTTCCTTTTCCTTCTGTTGACTCAAGTAATAGGACAAAAACATCAAGACGACAAGGCACGGCACCCCGCTGTAAGCTAATAAGCTGCATCCCGGCTGAGCATACGAGCAGCAGTCTGCAGGTAATACGGCTGTCAGACAAACCCTCATTTGTGTATCAGTGGATCAACAACTTCCTGCTCCGAGTGGAAGAGCGACAGAGAAACAGCAAGGCAGAACAGCGGAGCGCTGAGACGAGAGGAGACACGGGAGCAGGGCAGGAGTGACGGAGGATGGGACACACAGTTCTAAGGATGAGTGAAGGTTGAGCAGGCGGAGACGCAGGCTACGCTCTGCCCTCGTCCTGATTCTCTTTCTTAATTGAAAAGGAAAAGTGTGTGGCCCGTTGTCAGGGCAAACAGTAGTCAGTCCGTCAGTCAGCCAGTCTGTCAGTCAGTGCATTATTCCAGCGTGTTTGCCCGGGCTCCCCTTCACTGGCTGTAATTTAAATGACTGTCAGGTCAGTGGCGAGAGCAGCACCTCTCCCACTTAAAGGGAGGCTGCCATTGCCTGCGCCAAGCTGCCATGCGGCTGATTGTCTCTCGCTCCCTCCCTCTCCTAAACCAAATGGCAGGGAGTCACAGCTGTCACCCACTGGTCACAATGCATTTACTTAGTGACAGAATTCTAATTAGTCGGCAAGGTGGTGTCACTCGACTGAGTAGAGCAGGGATGGAGACCAGGAGAGAGAGAGCAGGAGAGAAGAAGTCAGTTTCAGTGGATAATGTTGGATTCAGATGAAGTAACACTGATGTTGCAAACTAACAACCCCACCAACATTGGTTCTTTCCAAGACTAAATTAGTGACAATGAAGTTGTATGATGAAGCTTGATTTGTTAGATGAACAAAAAAAAGATGTTGCAATGTTTCCTGGAGTACTCTTGTCACAGATGTAATGTAATGTAAACAAAATAGTTTTTTAATAATCTGAAAAATAACTGGGCCATGGACGAGCGCTGCTCCTGCTGTCCATGGTGTTGGTGTATGTCAAGTCAATGACTGCTCACTAGAGCCTCCTCTGTCCATAAGGCAGTCTCACAGGGGTCCATAGCTGAATTTTTCCTTACATATCTGACCTTTCCCCTACATCTCCATTGAATGATTTGGATTAGTACTACAATATCTGCAATATCCATAAAAAAGGTATAAAAATAAAGTTAAAAAGGAAGAATTGCAATTCATGACATTCATAAAACTATTGAACAATGTTTTTGTTTATTAAAGCCATATTTTTCCACTTTCAGCAAAACTTTACTTTTTCTGAAGAAGAGCTGAAACTCCTCTCATTACGTTTTCTTTCATCTTCATGATGTGAAAGAACTGTATCTGAGCTCAAGGGAATGCACTGCTGTGATAAACTTACATGCGTTTCAACAATGGAGCTGACCCATCTCTGCCCGTTTCTCTTCACTGTTAGTGTGAGGGCGTGTGTCCATAGGTTAAAAAAAGATATGTCAGTCAACAAGCCTAACCAATCAGAAGTAAGAGTTGCCAGGCCCTACTGCAAAGGCCAGTTTGTGATTGGTTTTCCAGTCATCATTTTCCAATGTATATTTGCGATAATTATTGATATTGAATTATAGCTGAGACCTATGTTGATATAAAAAATCCTCTGCTACAGTAGAAAACTGGGGACAGTTAAGATTCTTGGTAATATTAGTTGTTCTACTTAAGTAGAATTTAAGTATATTTAGAATTATTAAAAAAAAACTCAATAGTTTGCGAAGGATTAAACCTAATATTAAATACTACAGATTTAGGTGCAGACTTGTATGATGTAATATGTAAGATCAAACTCGCTTAGAGACATGAGAGCCAAATGCACAAACATCAGAAAAATAAACAAATACTGATATATCTGTAAAAGAGAGATCCAAAACTGGTTTTGTTTCTTAAACAGTGTAAACTATTCCCAACAGTTCGCAGCACTTAAAGCCACCAACTGGCCCTGAATGAGGACAATAACTACTGAAGTCAGTGTTGAGTGAAGCTCCAGTTAATGTCCTGCTTCACCCCTTCCCAGGGCAGACCAAAGCCGCACAAGTGGGCCTCATCGTCTGCTTTCTCCACAGTAAAATGCCTTCCTATCAAGAGGCTTTTAAGACCCTTGAAGAGTTCATCCAGGCCCCATTACCATAGCTCAGGAGTGGGATGTCAACACCTGACTGTCCGAAGCACCAGAGGCAGATCTTGAGGGCCCTCCAGGAAGATAGCTAACAAGGGCCCTTTTCCGCTCACTCTCTCTTTCTGTCTCTCTTCCTGTTTCCTCTTTCCCTGACTTCTATTTTACAGTTTTACCCCTGTAGAATAAACCAAAGTACCCATGATGGCTGGAAATCATGTCAGGGGTCTCCCTCAGGTGCAGATGTAAAGGTCGAGAGTGTGAGGGGATCAGGTCCTTTACTCAGTGACAATTCTAATTAACCAGCTTCTGAAGTGAACACACTAGACACCACACCTACTTCAACTCACATGCAGTAATGCAAAAAGTGATTGCAACATAAAAGTTGCAGTCAAATACTGTGCAGTCTACTTAAAGTGTCTAAAGCTGAAACTACAAAAATTCTGTAGAAAATACTGTTTGGTTTGATGAAGTGTGAGTACTGTGATATGAGGTATACTTCAACTGGTTTATCATCAGTTGAGTTTCTTTTACATTTTGCAAGTAGCACAGTTAAAATGACTTCCTGATGATCCACTCTATGAAGAGATTATGGAGCAATAAGATTTTTAAATGACACTTTTATATGGTGTACAGGTTTCATATCTGTGCTGTCACATATTACATTTCAGTAGAAAGGTTATTGAGAAGATGACACAATCTTTAACTATATGACTCAAATTCAGCTGAAAACACCAAAGTCAGATTTTTCTCAGGTAAAAGAACAAGCGCTTCAAACAGTTCAGATAGTAACCACATACTGGGGGGGTAACATAATACATGCTCAGTTAAAAAATATGTATGGGTCACTTAGTGTACAAAATAATTTTGTATTTGTAACTTTTGATTCAAAATTACTTTGTACCTTCTTTTTGAATATTCCTGGTTAGGATAGCAACACTTCTAGTCCCTATATTTAGCAAACATTAGCCATCCTTCTTGGTCAATCAAAGGGTCATATTAACCCTCTGTTATCTTTTTCGGTCACTTATGAGAGTAAACAAAAAATACATCTTCATGAGATTTTTCATCTTTGTAGGGAACCCAAGAACCCATGCTGTAGGTAACCTATTCAAATATATGGAGAAATGGAAAGAATGATGGAAACTTGAAGTGCTCTAAGGTATAGTTGGTCTCTATTGCTCCTTGATTTAGTTTCACAATTTCTAAAAGTGTGTTCCGGTAAGGTAACTTCACAGATTGGGAACATCATGATATTGAAACTTTGAAAAAAGTATTCACTGTACTACCATTCTGCCACCAGAGCAGCTTCTTGAGAAACCTGCTGATAATGCTTGGTTATTTACTTTTATCAGCATCTGTCAGTGTGTAATGTATTTTTGTGCATAGAGAAGTATGCAGCACTTCTGCCTCAAAGCAGGGGGAGATAGTGATCCCAGGGATTCTTCTTGTAACTCCTTGGCTGAGTTAAAGATAGCATTTAGAAGGTATAGTATAAACAGTTAACAAGTCAAGTACAGGCATCCAGTAAGTTTATCCTTATTTCAAAATTGAGGATTATATATCAGAAATGAAGGAATTCCCTAAACTGGACTTTCAATCAAAGCATGAAATACTAATTAAAGGACTACCAACACCACAACTAAAAGGAATATGCAAAGGTAAGATGATTAGCATTTTTTCTTTCTACAAAAAAAAAAGTTCAGTTTTTCTATTCTATAGTTTGTGTATAGTTTATTTTCTCTTTTTTCTGTTGGGACTATATTTATAAATCTGATTGTGAGGATCTCAGTGCCTTATCACCTATGAACTTCACTGCACGTCATTGGTCTCCATATATGTGGCATTGAACAAAGAATACAATGAATACAATGTGACACTTTAGTGTCAGGAGAAAATATGCAGCTGGTCATTGAAGCAGAATGTCATTGAAGTTTCAGTGGGACTTGAGGTAAACGGACCACCTTTAGAAGACCAAAGGAAATCATCGATAGGGTTTAAAACCAGGCTGTTGGTGATGTAATCAGTCCAGAATAAAAATGACCAGAAAAAGATTTTTACTTCAGCGTGAAGAGAACCTACACAAAATTTCAACAATTACAACATTATGCAAAATTCTTTTTTGTTTTCACTACAACCAACGATATGCTTAATTTTCCCATTTTCATTTTGTGTAGCACTGAACATCTATGCTATACCATAAAAACTATCCAACACATTATTTAGGCACAGAAAACCAATGCAACATAGTAATGGAACATATCTCCACATTAAGAGAGATGGTGAACACTGCTGGTAGGATACAGTTTTACAAGAAGCATCCTGTTCGCCATCAAAAGTTTGCCAGACATAATGGCTGGCAAAAATTATAGTAGAACAGATCAAAGTACGGGTCGCATGAGCACTGGCAGGACTGTCGACCAATGGCCTGACCCTGTCGGCTCTGTACACTGACAGCTCTGGCCACATTATGCAAATAAATCTCTGCCCAGAAACTCCAGCACAAGACATAATTGTGCATTTATCCATTTGAATTGTATCTGTTTATTTGAGAGAGAGTGTCTCTGGCTATGCAAAGCAGTCAATGAGGGGGCATTTGAAAGGCATGCCTGATAAGGTGATGTTCCCAGATTCATTTGTGCTTAGGCATACAGATTAACAGGACGGAAGCTGAAGATAGAACACAATTGAACCCTGTTTAAATCTTTCCCTCTCCCCGCTCTTTCCATCTCTTTTAATTTGTACATGTGTCATGTCTTCCTTTCCAGCGCTCTCTCCCTATTCAACAAGCTGGAGTCATTAACGGCTCAGGTGGTCGACTCAAGGTTAAAGAGAAAGTCAGGGAGGAAAGATAACAGCGATGGCTGTAAGACAATAATGGAAGAGTCAAATTAAAATCACTGCTAAGTTGGTTCTGGGGCGAAAAATTGTGATGATGGCTCCATTAATGAGGGGAATATGGCTGGGGCTTTCTACGGATATTTCTCTGATCTGCCCTTTTGAAGTTCATGCATCACTCTGGTAAAAAACCAGCTCATGAAGGCCTGCGTTAGAGAGGAAATGAGGTGGGGCCGTGGAGAAGGTCAGGATGAGAGCCAGCTGAAATCTGATGTGTGTGGATTTGCACTTAACTGGTCTCAGGTATGACGGCGCAATGACAGTTCATCATCACACTGTTTTTATAAGTGCTGGAAGAAAGTGTTTGACACAGTCATGCACCTCATAATCATTTTTAAAGAAAAAGGTACCATTTTAATATATTTAATGGACGTGCTAATCAAGGCATATCAGAAGAGAAAGAAGAAGAAACCACTCAGCTCATGCATGCATTGCATTCATTTGACAACAAAGGTCACCCTTCGACTGACCATTTTCCAACACATAGCACCTCCAAATATACACAACATTTGAACCATAATATTAAAAGAACAAAAGTCTAATTTTTAAACAGATGTTCAAATTCAACTGTAGAAAAGTGGAAAATACAAGTAAATCCATTAACCCTTTTCAGAATGTCAGGCTGGAATAGAAGGTTTTCTAACCAACTGTGCATCAGCACTGGTCTCTGATTGGCCAATAATAACTGGTCTGTCTTAGTTGTCTACTTGTTTGATCAAACATAAAAGTAGGGCTGTAGCTATCGAATATTTTAGTAATCGAGAAAATTATAGTAATATTAAGTAACAATAAGACAAGTCTCTTGAAATGAACAGCTAATTTGTTTCTTTTTTCATTCATTAAAAAATAATTAATAAGCATTCCATTACTACTCATTGTTTTACTGTCTTTATCTTGAGCTGGAAACAATTACAATTTTACTGATTTTACTGGTATATAGAGGTTGTCTCATCTGATCAACCAAACATAGAAGGAAGGAAATAAAACTGAAGAAAACATGTTTTTGTCTTCCTGTTTTGAGATTGAAGAATTAAGTGGTTCTCAAAAAAAAAGTTTAATTATTTTTTTAACGTTGCTAGTGTTGCTGCTTTTCTGACTGGATCAGTGAGCTGTTCAAGAAGCCAGGAACAGTGACAGCGAAAGTTCTGTTTAGAGATTTCTTGCCTTTCTGAGATAGCAACACAAGAAGCTGTTTCTTCTCCAAACGATAGCCTCCGAAGATAATTGTTTGAGTTTGTGAAGGTACACTCGGGTTTTATCATAAAATAAACAGCAGGGATTTTTATCACAGGACTTGACTAGAAAACCATACTGACTTTCTAGAAAGCTAATATGAGTTTATCTTCGTGGGCCAATTTTGACTGTTAGCCAGCTCAAATGCAAACATTCCTGTTTCAATGCTTTCCTTCGGTTTTATTACCAGTTTTGTATTTTGATTGAAGTATTTGTGAATCTATTATAAAGAAATGTGTTTTAAAGAGGTGCATTGGGTTTGAATGAATGTTTTTGAAATAATGTTCTATTGAAAACAAGTTAATAAAACTTTGACTAAAAAAATTAACTAGATTAAACAGATAAAAACTGAAAGCACTGCAGTAGGAAATGATCATGTGTCAACAAAATTGCTGACCCAGTCAATGAAAAAAACTGGATCAGGGAGGTTGTTCAAATACAAGACGAATGTCAAATACAAACTTTGTCATCGCAGAACTGAAATCATGAGAACAGAGACAGTAACTCTGAACTAGTTAATTTCAGCCTATGAAGAGTTTCCACTTTTGGAGCCTTGTTCACAGAGGGCATTGCATCGACTCTTTCGAGAGACCTTTGTGACGAAGTAGACCGCCAGATTAGGCCAAAGAGGCGAAGAAGCATGACCCTACAGGAGGCTAATGCATACTCATACTTCGTACAAAGAGGCTGAGCTCATTTAGGGTAATTTTGCAAGAGTGTGCTAGCCTGAGATACTTCACTGTTAAGAAGTGGCCAACAAAAGTAGGCCCACTCTGTCCATTTACATGGCTGCTGCAGTGAAGCACCAACCACAGTCATTTGATGGAGCATTTTGCACAGCTACCTGGCTTCTCCGGTGTGTGTGGCTCAACAACACTTTAGATAACTTCACAGTCTTGAAAAATTAGATTCCGCTAATTCCAAACCACTCATGTCCCTCCATGCTGGGTACGAAAACCCCATGCTGTAACTGACAGCAACCCCACAAACCACTACCACTCGAGTCTCAATTTTTCAAGCTAAAATGTAAAGAAAATACCAAGGCAGGGAAATGAAATGTCACCATAAATAATTCCTCTTGTTGTGCACCGCCTAATGCTTTATACTTTGGCTCTTCTACAAATTCCTGGCTGGGCGACGACAGCACTAAGTGATCTCTGGCTTGGTTATGCCTCCCCTCTGAGGTTTAGCTTCCATACTTTATTTTGAGTACGCCAATCGAGTTAAATTACCAGAAGGCAATGATAAAAAGGTCATTTTATTAACACTTTTATTTTCAGATGCTCTTTGTATTATGAAGTAATACGCATGCTGTATGTAAATGAAAATGATATGAATGTTTTCTACTTCCAGAACATAATGATGATAGTGTGTTGTACAACCTCCCATGAGACCAGGCTCGATCCTTTTTATGGCAGTCATTCTCATAAAATGAAGAGCCATTTCTATGCACAGAGAGAAAATAAATTACGCTTGTTCCTACACAATGGAAATAAAGCTTGTTAGTTGCATATAATAGCTATTCCCGAAATGATATATTTAGTTCTTCACTAAAACGTGTGGCAAGAGATCAAAACTTTTTTCGACTTTCAAATGACAGCAGGAGCCCCAAAACTGTCCTGAAATTTAATGAAGAGTTTTCTGTTCCTCTAAAACCAGGCCACAGAGAAACCTCCCCACGTGAATAAAATGTTAAAAGTGAGCACACAATAGCATTCGGAATCCTTCCAATTTTAATGATCGATTTTCCAGCGGAACAAAAACACTAATTGTTGCATTTTGGTATTTATGTTTTTTAAAAACAAGATTTTTTTAAAACATGAGTTGATTTTCAGCTCCCCATTTGATTTTGGAATAGTGGTAATGGCAGATGATGATGAACCCTCTGCATGGCAGTATGTGTGTGTTTCTCTTGAGATGTGTTTGTGTATTTGTGTCTAATGAGTGGTTTAGTGCGAGAGCTAGTTAGCACGGGGGAGTGTTTGACCAGAATTGAACAGGCTGATTTAAGGTATGAAGGTCAAAGGCCAGCCCAATTACGTCCTTGGCGAGAGCGCCTCCTGGCTCTTTGATTCTGCACTTCTAAAGGGCTAAGGGAGGGGCAGGGGTCTGTGGCAGCCGCATTATGGGGGTGTTAATTGGAGCATGTTGTTTTAGACAGCCAAGCCATCAGGGCAGGCCACAACACCACCAGCAGTCTAATTGCGGAGGCAAAGGCCTTCATGTTTCCTCACAACTGTGAGCTTTAACAAATCCCTGTGCACTGCTGCAGCACTATAGATGATATATGTAAAAGCATGGTAAAATGTATAAATGATGTACAGGTAGCCACAGTGGAATTAAAATGTTCACCTTCAGTCAATGACAGTTTATAAGCTTGTTGTCATAATAACAGCCTTGTCAAAGTTTATTAAAATACTAAAACAGACAAGAAGGGTCTTTTAAAAATTATGTTTTACTTTCAGAGTATTTGAATGTAATATATTGGGATGTTGTGAAATTGTGATTTATCTCAAATATGTAAACTAAATAGTCGTGTTTATTACGATTACAAAATCTCAACAAAACTTAGTATAAAATCTCAGCAAAACTGCAACATGTTGAAACATTTGACAAATTGATTTTCACAAATGAAACAAAACAGCACCAAGGATTTATTTGGCCTTCAAATGGGCTCACAAAGCATTGAAATCATGGAAAACACTGCTGAGCCAATAGCTGTTCAGAAGACAATCATTTACAAGCTCCACATGGAGGGTGAGACACAAAAATACATATTTCCTGAAGAAAATAAAAATTTGTTAAACTCCTATAAATGGAATCTTACAGAGAATCTATGAAAAAAGCAGACGAGCTGAGGGCACGGTCTCCTCAGCTGTGCCAAAGGCTAACATATCAAATTGAGGTCATTAAAAGTAATTTACAGAAAAGGATTACAAAGCAAGTTTTGAGTAGAAGTACAGTAACATAACACATTTTCTTGAAGGCCAATAATTTGTTACAAATGCTGTTATTGGCATGACTTAGACTATGACCTCAGCCTGTATGTATTAATAATAATAATCATAACACCTTATTTTATTAGGCACCTTACATAGACACTCTAGGTCACCATACAAAGATAAATGCCCATAAAACATCATCAGAGTTAAACACATGTCAGACAAAACATACATTAAAAGAATAAGCCAGAATCTTGGCTGAATCTTTTTAAACTGGAATTATAACTCTCCAAGTCGGAAATGATTCATTTTTTCTGGGGGTAGCTTATTCCAGAGCGACGCGGCGACGAAGGCAAATGTACAAGAACCAAGAGACAGCTTGGGGGGGGGGGGGGGGGGGGCCTTGGAAGAACTAGAGACAGAGATGAAGAGGATCAGAGTATTGAGTTTATGTTTTTTAAGGTTTTAAACATACTGGCCCCTGAATACCCAAATGAAGTCATTCAGATATATACAACTGTGTATTCTCTGAGGTCAGAGAGTCAGCTCCAGTTCATAAGTCCTAAAACAAAACTTAAAACTAGGGGGGTTCTATGGCATTTTCTGTGGCAAGGCCGAGATTGTGTAATGCACTGCCTCCCCTTGTTAAAACGGCTCCTACAATATAATGTTTTAAGTTTGGTTTGTTTTAAAATGTTTCATCTGTTGTATTCCTTTTTAATATTGTTTTTTTTTCAGTTAAATCGTTCATCTCTTTTTAAATACTTTTGTGTGCAGAAAAGGTGCTATAGAAATAAAGTGGATTGGATTGAATAACTACTTGTATTTTAACACAACAAGGCTCAATTACTTAAATCAGAAAATGATGGATCACAAATGCCCTAATAAATCAGCAGTTATTCATTTCAAGGGGTAGAATGTTGGTGTAGTGGTAAGCTATTTAATTTGAGAGCCAATGGTGATGAGTTATAGCTTTTTCAAAGAAATAGAAACCTGTCCTAACACACTATTGTCCAATTTAATGTCCACAACAACATTTAAATACTTATGTTTGGAAGTAGGTTACAAAATACTTAAAAGCAATTAGCAAGCATGCTCGCTGGTGTAGTGGTTTGCGAGCAGGTCACGTAAAGTGCTGGTGCACATTGGTCCACCAGAGATCGATTGATTTTCCTCCATCTCTATCCCAGTTCTGTTCTTGTCCAATCACATTAAAGGCAAAAAATGCCCCAAAATGTAATGTTAAATTAAATCGCCAAAAATCAAACATCCAATGCCAGCTTGGGCTTTACATCAGTCTTTACTTGCAGTTACCAGTGGGCCAAATTATAATTTTTCATATCATAATACTTCTCTATATTTTATAAAAGAATCTTGACATAAAAAATATGACTTCGGGTTATTAAAAGAGAAGCTGCAATTGACACTACATGTGAAACATCTTTCTTTGGCTTATTTCGGTTCAATGGACTTCAACAGTTATCACTGCCACCAGATCAATCATATGTGTCATCTCACCCTGTCCATTTATCTACCTCTCTGCCTTCTTCAGAGGAAGAAATATATTTGTGTTGTGCTGATTATTGCTCTCTTCTGCTCGTCAACACAAAGTAATTTGTCTGAGATGAGGTATTGAGCGGCTAAATTGTGCCGCTGGCACGTTTAGCCCATCATAAAGCATGTCTTCTTTATTGGGGTGGCTCTCTAGGCCAGCCCTGTCCACTGCTCTATAATCCAGTGCTAAGATCTCCCTTCTGAGCCCCCAAACAAGAAAACGCTGTTTGATCGATGCAGTCACGAGAGTCACAAGTTGCAGCTGGGAATTTCAGACATGGTCAGGTGCTTTTTGAATATGAGCTACTCTCACTGGTCATAACGTGGTTGTAGTATGTCTCCTCATTTAGTAGGGATATTTATATATTGATTTTTAAACGGCAAAGAAGTCCCGAGTTAGCTATTATTTTTATGTGTGAGTGTTATGACAGGACAGAGATGAGAATTGCCTTTAGGTCTGGGAGCCAGTGTTGATATTTTAAATGACCCGACACCAAAAACACCATCCTAGCTTTAATAGCGTCAGTTATCAGCATGAATTGGACCATTCAATCCCTTTAATTAGCAAATAAACAGGTTTGTAGACAATATAGCTCATTGGAATCTCAGATTCATTCAGAGACCTGGAAGTAGAACAATAGATCCACATAAGTCTAAATTAGTTAATCACATTATAAAAACGTCTCCGCTGAGAATGATCAGTCAGAGATGCTGATAATGGGGTATGCTATCGTTGTTTTTTTGTGTGTTTAGTCATAGTGATATGTTACTTTGACTTTGACTGCCTGAAGCTGGAAAGACGAATGAAGTTTCTCCTACCACTGGCTCTGCGTGAGCTATTGTGAACGGTACACTGTAAATCCCTCTTTCTCTCTCTCTCTTTTTCTCTCTCTCTCTCTCTCTCTCTCTAACTCTCATTACACTTCAACACTTCATCTTTTTCAGATCTTGGAGCATTAACCAAAGTGATGGCCGAATATTAGATAACTTACTAAACAGAAACACAATGCTACACTTTCATTTGAACCCTAACCTTGAACTTTCTTAAAAAAATGCATTTTACTAAACTAATTCAGTGAACAAGGAGAAGAAGATTAGCAGGGTTCCTGCAGGTTTGATTTGAGACTTGTTTCAGAAACAAATTTAAGACTAACATATCATAACATGATTGAGTGTTCATGAGTGTTTTCTCATACTCTCATACTCATCTTTTTATGATTTTGAGTGAATATGAGACTTTACATTTTTTAGCATTTACAATCATTTTCTGAGCATTCTCAATCTCTGGCAACCCCAAGCAACAAGAAAAAAAATTCATATCATATCTTAAAGACCTGAAACAGCCTTTTACGTCTAAAATTTAGGTTTTCAAATTTTAGATTTTTAAAGACTCCCCAGATACCCTGGGTTAGGAAGACGTAGATTATAGATTTATCTGGATATCTGGTAGAACCCTTCTCCAAATAATATGAGTAATAAGTCCCATTTGTTTGTTTAAAGTGTTTCACACTCAACAAGCTCTCACACCTTAAAACACAAGCTAACAAAACTGAACTGAAGGCCTACCTTAATAAATATTTTACTAAAATTACAGTCGTTAAGTGAAAATTTCTACAAAAATTTGCTGTACATTACATGGCAATTTGTCTTTTTCACCCAACTAACCCTAATAGTAAGGTTTGAATCATACATTGTTCAAGACATGAGTGCACTTCAGACTCCTATGAGCAACTTTACTAACTTCAACTTGCAAACATGTCTTTTAACATTGTATTTTAGTAAATACGCATAAGCTTTACCTTCCCACCAACCAAAAGTAAAATAAGATAATGATGGCTGGCAGATATTCAGGCATAATGCTTTTATTAGACACACAAACCCAGCTAGATTAAAAGCCAGGTAAATCAATCTAAAAGTAAAAAAACAACCAGAGCCCAACAAAAATCAGTCCGTGTCTGTCGCTAACACAATATAACCCCATCACTGATCCCGCACCTTGTTTTTCCACCCCCATGTTATGTGATGCATGTTGCCTGATGGATGGTCGCTTTCCCAGGGTAGACACCATGATGAACACAATGCCTAGAGACAAACCATGGTCCCTCGATAGGTCTCTGCTCCCACAAGCCCCCGCTCCTAACACTCTTCCATTCATTCTGCTGCTTTTATTTATTCACACCCTCACAGCCGGTTTGTTTTTTAAGCAAAATAAATTGAAAGGAATAAAAGCAAGCGTGAATCGCAGTTTTAAATTCCTCTTTGTGTCACGAAGTTTGACTCAGGGTTGTGCATCTTCCCGCATAGTTTATGCATAAGGTTGTAAAGTATGATTAAAAGTGCAAAAGGTATTCATACACATCTGCAGGTTGTTGAAGAATTCATTTGAGGTGAATAAAATATAACAGATAAAGAAAAATATTTTGAAATTATTTTTTATGTAAAAAAAAATTAACTATGATTTATTTTTACATGTAATCAAATTTAAACAGCACATGCAATTCAAAACATACTTAACACACAACTCTAAATATCTAATTGGATACTATATGTAACCCAGAAATTAGGCCTAATTGAGATTATAACATGTTGATGTTTAGAAACAATCTTTTATCCTATTCATAACCTGACCCCCATATACTAAACTAAGGTCATTTTAATTCCTGATTTCAAAATGAACTCTAAGGTTAGTATGTAGTGTAATTATATTAATACGCTATACACTTAACCAAAATTAATTTTAAATTTAAATGATGTCAAATCCACATTAGGCCTCATGTTTGTGAAGTCGACTTAAAGCAAGGAGGTGCAAAGTGTTATAAAAACTGTTCTAACTTGTAATACTGACTCCTTGAAGACAATTCAAATGTGTGTATTTTAGTTGCATAGATGAGCAAAACATTAAAAAATTATATCCAAAATAATATTTTAAAGTATAAATGATTAGGTATATATAAACTTAGTTTTCCACGTCGTGAACACATCATATATCAACAAATATTAACTCACTCAGATTCATTCAGTACCACGGACAGCTCTGCTGCTGTATTTCAAAAACATCAATTCTGATGCAGATTTGTCGACCAATGTGTTTAGTAATATTGTTCATCTTCAAGACTGATCAAGTACATTTTCAGGTGTAGTTAATCAAATTAGAAACTCTTGATAACATCACTAAGTTTCTCTCCAGAATTTGGCTCACTTGAGCTTGCACGCCAGTGAAGTTTGAATGAAGACCTAATAAAGGCCAATGAAGTTTCTGGGGAGGGTTTTACAAACAGTTTTACTGTACGTGAATGTATGTGTTCAGAGTTTAACTCGATTTAAACTTAATCTAACAAGGGTGAACGCACAAGGCAAAAACAGTTGGTTGTATTTTGCATGATTCAATATGTTAAAACCATCAGCCATTCTGTTTACTTCCTGGAAAATGACATCAGCATCACCATAAAGGTTTTAAGGAGAAAAAAAGAGTAAGGTGTGCTACACTTTCCCTGTAGAGGACTCTGCTGACTGTAATTCTGCGCCTCCAAACTATTTCAAAAGACCTTGATCCTTGAATAAAAGTTGATTTCACTTCATAGAAATGACAAACAAATAGTTATTTTTTTCTATAAACCCATGTCAGATGGTGTATCTGGTTCAAAGGCGTCTTGACTCACAGTCTAGGATTGGTCTGCGTATTCGCTCTTAATGCTGACCCTTAATGCATCACTTCAGCATCAGAAACTTTATGTAAAAGTAAAACTAAAACTTCCTGATTGAAAATATTCTTGCCAAAAACACAGAGACATCATGACAAACTATTAAAACATTTATTTGTCTTAGTACACAAGTAACAATTCAAAAATAAGTCAACTATGGAATAAACAAGAAAACTATGGAATCTGTTAAATTATGGAATCTTACTAATACTAATATTAGTAGGCAAAAAAAGTAGGCTAATCAGATTCAATGGCTATGTGATGAGATGGTGATGTCATCATCAGAACCAGAGAACACCTGAAGAGATTCTAAAATGGTAAAACATTACTAAGTAACAAAAAAAGAAGTGCTCCCTCAAAGTAGGAAAGTGGAAGTTAAAATTTTCTGCAAAATGACTTTCACAACTCGCCTTATCTGGAGTCAATATGTGTGTATGTCATTGTAAATCTCCTGATTAATTAAGGAAAAAGTGTCAAGTTGACAAATGAAGATGTTGAGATACTATTTATAGCGGATACTAAGTTAAACAACCAGGGTTTTGTTCTGTATACTTTCACTCCTTTTGTAAAGTACACTTGGCTAAAACTTGTTCCTGACGAACAGAGATAAATAAGGATGGAGGGACTCACTGCTGGCCTGGGATGTTGTTGATGCTCATTCGTGTTTACCCTCCACCTCAGGCTGCTCCATCACTCCTCTTCCCATACCTACCTCCTCCTTACCTCAGTCCAGGCCCTACAGAGAGAAGAATTGTGGGAAACAGGCTGACAGAGAGTACTGATTTTAATTTTGTCCAGAGGGGATCAAGCCTCTCTCATCTCCACCTATTTCTCGATTACTTTCTCTCACCCCCAGAACAAACAAATATTTGTCCTCATTATTAATTAAACAGCGTGGCGGGATGCACAAAGGTAAATTGACGACAAAGCATCCTCAAGCCTTGCACACAAATAGCAGAGTGCAAACAGAGCGCTGAGAGGAGCTTGTAGAAAAACGACTCTGTGGTTGTGATTTACGAGGATCGTTGCACACAGGCTCGGGCCTGCACCAGTAAGCTATTCATAAACAAAAGCAGCTAAATAATGAATGTCTCTCTGGCTGTGCGGCCTGCCCATGTGGCGGTTAAATGAATAGGAATTAGTGGGGAGGAGCAGAGTTGGGCCCTGTGTGATGTTGTTTATGTGTACGGGGATATTCATTTATCTCTCCCAGCGTTCGCTGCCATGTGGTGAGGGCTGGTGCATGGAGACTATAAAGTGTGCATGTGTGCGGCTTCCTGGGTTTTGTCTTTTCTAACAGGCCACTTGTGGAGATGCTACAACACCAAGAGTGCTGAAAGTTTAAAAGATACATACACCAAGGCGGCATGTGAAATACCATCAAAATGGGAGTTCAGAACAAGGCAAGAACTTCATTTGTGCATAAATTCATAAAAAATGTAGCTTTGAACTTTTATAAATAATTCATATATATCAAAAGGTATCAATAAACTTGTAAAAATGTAAATATTCCAATATTTCATGTTATCATGCAGGATTCATAAGGTCACATTAAAAACCTTTTACAAATAAATAAAATTCAAGACCTACATAATAACATCAAAAAACACATACAAATCTGGTTTCGCAATTACATGGTCTGAAACCCTATCCATTGCTTTCAGGTTTTTGAGAATTTAAGAAGGTTTTCTCAAACTCTTTTACAAAGTTGAGCTTTAGGAGCATTTTTTTCAATCTATGGCAACCCCAACAATCTCTTTTACATGTTTTAACATTTGTTAGTCTTATGTTAATTTATGCCAACCCTAACAATCATTTTGAGCATTTATGAGTGTTCACGAGCATTTTCACAAACTCTGTGTTAACCCTAACCATGATTTTTATGTTTTTCCACACTTTCCCAGATTATGGCAACAATAACCATATTTTTTTTTTACTTTTTTTTTGCATCTTGAAGCATTTTATCAATCTCTGGCAACATCAAAACGAAAATAAAAATAAACAAATAAGCTTTACATGAACATCAGAAAAATAAGACTTGTGAACATTCATTCATTCATTCATCTTCATGTCGGCTTTATTCCCTTTCGGGGTCGCCACAGCGGAATGAACCGCCAACTCACTGGCATATGTTTTACGCAGCGGATGCCCTTCCCTGCCGCAACCCATCGCTGGGAAAGACTTGTGAACATTTTATACTTTTTAAGACACAGCGGAAATCTCACCTGGCTGTAACTCTGAACTGGCTAGGGTTTTTTTTTCACGACTGTCAACTGGAAGTTTTTATAGTAAAATTGTTCCAGAATTTACAGAAGTGAAGATGTGCATGCATAAATTGGGATCTTGGTATGTATTTAAAATGAACAAAGAAACAAACACATGCGTGTCATAAAATTCAAGTGATTTATGTGTATCGTTGTCATGCTGTTTACCAGCTGCTGAGACTAAAACTGGTCTCAGGTTTACTGTTGGTCTTCTCTTTCTGCCTCCAGTTCATATCAGTGTCTTTCACAAGCGGAGATGGCAAACTCATAGGTTTAAAGTGACTTATGAGAAACCCAAAATGCTGTTTTTATCCCAAAAAATAACTATTCTCGATGAGTCACAAGTAAATGTCCATTCTGGCGGCAGAGAATGCATTTCCAATCCAATCCTTTATTTCTACAGCAAACTTTACAAACAGAAAAGTTTCCTAAATGCTGCACAAAAGAGCATTTAAAAGAGATTAAAAAGTTGAACTCATAAAACAATATTGAAAATGAATAAAATGACTAACAAAATAGAGCAAAATAAAACAATTTATGGACAATAATAAAACACAACGAACCGAACTATTGTAGGAGAGGTTTTAAAAAGGGGAGGCAGTGCATTCCACAATCCCGGTGCCACCACAGAAAATGCTCTGACACACTGTAGTTTTAGGTTTTGTCTTAGGAACCACCAGCTATTAATTTACCTTTACTACATCTGCTTTGATTAACAAACAAAAAAGCAATCTGCAGTAACAAAACAAAATGTCAATTAGAATAGTCTTGCCTATTACATTTATTATTTTAAAAAGCTAGAAGTTTCAATTCAAAATTGGCTATAAAAAATTCAAGATAGAAGCATCACTATTTGTAAACTCAAAATACCTTAAAATCTTATAATTCAAATAATGCTTTCTCTGATATAAAGAATCATGTTCTTGCTATTTACTTAAAGCATCAACCCTTTTGTCAATTATTTGCACCAATATTTTTTTCAGCACCTCTAACTGCTCACATTCAGCTTCTCCAAGGCCTCCGGGACATTTAAACAGCTTCTTATGTCCATGATTCAGCTGGATGTTAAGAATGCAAAACGCTGACCTTTCCTCTGTCCAGCGGCCCAGCCCTCAGTCAGCACTCGTTTAATGGCACCTGCCATCCTCCACTGGCCGTCCAAGCTTTTGCAGAGGGCATATCTGTCAGCAGTGTTAAATTAGTGATCCGTGTGATCTGATAGCAGATGGGACCCAGGGCCCACCACAGCTCCTGATATCAGCCAGAGAATTCTCACCTGAGGCTGAGTGACAGCCGAACAGCAGGGGATGGACAGGCAACCCATGTCATTCATAGTCACTGATACGTGAAGACATTTGCATGGACTGCAATTGAACAGTGGAGCGCCCTGGTCTCACACAGCAGGGAAAGATTCTCTGAATCTTTAATGCGACATAGCATTCAAATGATTGACGAACCACCGATCGTAACTCTCAACAGCCACAATCAAAGTCTCATCAGAGTGATCAGCTGGTTGGAAGGAAGTCCCTCTCGACTCATTAGAACACTCACATGGACCCTAGTGCTTCGTATTGTCTCTCGAGGAGAGAGTAAGACAAGCTGCAGAGAGAGCTAGCCCTGAGCCATCTTTTAACCCCCACTGACATTTAACTACAACCCAATCTCCATACGAGTTCGAGACCTGACCCCAAGGGGTACCTACAGAGCTTATGAAAAGAACGAAAACCAGATAAAAATTTATGCTTGCCCATGATCCCACGGTTAGATTAACAGAGCATCATCTTGAGAATTAAGTACATTGTAAGAAAAAAAACACAAGATAAAAAGGGATTTCTTTTTCACTGCCATATGTCAAGAATGGAATATCAGGGATGTCAAAGTGCTCAAGGCAACTGAGACTGATGTCTCTTTTTTGATAGATGGGAAGATAATATTCAATGCAGTACATCAACAGTGCCAACTCTACTATAGTAAAGCTATGTCTGTCATTATGTGTGTGTGTGAGAACCATGTAAACCACTGTCTGCGGGAGCCACAGCGAGCTCCATCACCAGGCGTGAGGTCAAGGTCCATCATCTCGGGACATCATCATCTCCATCTTATCAATCTTGCAATAATTTGAGGATAAAATAAAATAAATAATAAAAAGGGACCATAATCTCAGCCTACTGGAATTGGAAACTTATACAAGGGTTAGAGACTGGAGGTGGATGATGCCCTTGGGCCTCTGCTGTGCTCTGCCAGCAAGGGAGAAGAAGACTGGAAATGTCCTTCTGTTTGACATATTGCACATCATGTCACCCCTCTTTTACGGTTCTGCAATCTTTAGCATTTCACAGAAGGGTTTCCGTGTGCAGGTTAACTAGTAGCCAGGGGCTACGGAATTCTGTGTGACAAATGGAACACTCGATTGGAATGGGGGAGAGCAGGCAGTGTGGGGTTTGGAGGGTTACGCCATCCAGGCTCACTGATCTGTAGTTATGGGGGGCAGATAAATCTATTCCTCGTAGCTTGTGATGGCTTGATTGAGGTTTGGCGGTTTAGTCCGGGCTAAGGGTCAGAGGTCAAGAGCTGTAGATTGTAAGGGTCCATGAGGGAGAAACAAGCAAAGGTAGGCCATTTTATGACATTTCATCCCAATGACCAGCTTAGGTGGTGCACTGAGAAAATATCCCAAGTAGAAACCACCCATTGTGTGTTGTATACCATATTAGCATGATGTGGAACTGAGTGATGAATTAATATCATTGCATTAGTTGAGTTGCTGGATTTAGGCAAAAAGTCCAAAATATAAAATCTATTGAAACCTTTAATTTTTGTAACGCAAATACAAGCTTTGATATAAAAGACGGATCTGAAGGCTGACACCAGGAAACACTCTATAGAGCTCAAACCAACCCAACCGTGTGAACTGAGTTAACCATAATCCAGTTTATCAAACTTCTTAAATCATTTCAGATAAAACAGTCAAAATAAAAATTGGTACATCACCAGTGTATGTTTTTTACATAAAAAACTGCAGTGGATAGATTAAATCTCCGGTCAGATTTTCTCCTGCTAAAAAGTTAGTTCGTTAAAACAATGTTTTTTATTTAGTATGTTTTTAACATAAACAAACTGCAGTGAAAAAACTTGTTCTAAATCTTCTCTTAGTGTCAGATTTTCTTATGCTAAAAAGTTAGTTAGTTAAAACAATGTTTTTTTATTTATTATGTTTTTAACATAAACAAGCTGCAGTGAAAAGACTTGTTCTAAATATTCTCTTAGTGTCAGACTTTCACCTGCTAAAAAGTTAGTCATTTTTTTAATAATCTTTTTTGTTTAATTCTTTAGTCTTGTTTTTATGCTACAGAACAGGGTCTGATTTATACATGGATAAAATGTAACACATCTTGTTTTAGGGCAGGTGTTGTTAATATTTTACCACAAAACAAGAAAAAAACAATCCACAACAAAACTTGATATGTTTAATGGGTCTTTTATAACTGTATTGTGTTCTGTCTACTTGCGATTATTCCCATTTCATCTTAACAGAATGTAAATTTACCTTCCTAAAATTGATTTTACAACAAACAGTTACAGTGTATTAAAACATAAAAATTCAAAAAATATGTAGATTTGATGATCCAAACTTTTTTTTGTTGATCAATGTCCTGTTATGGCAACAAAGTACCTATTATTAATTCCTTATTAATTGCTCTGTCAAAAAACTACACCGTATAATCTAGAGTGTCAAATTGATCCCATTCTGAGTCTATTTGGTCCTACTCTTTATTTAGTTAAATTAACACTAAACCTCTCAACATAAAAAATAAAATATATTAAGTTCAATTATTATTTTTTACACTGTGATAAGGAAAATAGAGTTGTGATGGCGTTGTTATATTAATATACATGCATTTATTTCAAAGGTCAGGTTTTCAGGGAATAAAGAATCAGTGTTTTAGGTGACAATCCTCAGAGATATTTTAACTCAGTTTGAGTGTTATTTGTACCCTATTCAGTGTGTATTTGGTCCTACTCTGGGTAGAGTTTATTTTACTCATGATTTTATTGTGTAAGCACATTTTAAAAGCCTGTAAAATCACTGTGATAAACCTCTATTCTCTAGTCACGTTTCACTCTCAGAGTGTGAGAAAGCACGTATTTCCTTCATCTTCGCACACACAAACCCACACAAGCTCGTTCCTTTTGGTTTCTCCGCTCTAGGAACGCATTTGTTCAATACCTCTAGCAAACAGATTAGAGGCTTCTTATCTGAGGCAGGAGTACGTGATAATGGCTTTCACCAGATTCTTCCTCCGTCACAGATTAAAACAGCTCTGGCTGAAGCGTATTAGCAATCACTTTTTCCCCTCTACATTTTTTTGTTTCTGCCTGCCATTGTGGCTTCCGTCCAATCTATTGTTGCAGGACTCTAAAGATACAAGGAGAAGTCAGTTTCAATCTGATAGGTGATTGTTTTTTCCCGTCTCCTTGCTGCTGATTCCCTGGTCGGCCATCGATCGATGCTTCACTTGGCTGCTAGTCACCTTGGTGCGTGAATGTGTCTGTATGCAAGTGTCAGTGATCGTGAGCAAAAACACTCGCTTCCTACATTCCCTTTAAACTTGATACCAAGTGATTGATCCCTGGCTTCAGCGAACAAAGGATAACGTGAGGCACAATGTATTTTTCCACTGGACTACAGAAGCTCAATTACTAGGGTTACCTGCAATCCTGGATCACATAAGGTCTGCCTGCATCAGAGCTCACCACTGCAACACATGGACAAAAGTTCCAGCTTGCTTAATGTACTATAACGGGGTTCAGACTTCTGGGATTGCTTCTTGAGTGTGTTAACCCTCCAGCTTAACAACTATCGTTTTACTAGCTTTACAGCAGTATCTGTTCAAAAGGAGCATTGATGAACCACTGCAGCTGCAGGGAGAGTATATATGCAACAATAACAATGCAGGACAATCGAGGTTCTTACCCAGAATGTGTGAATTTATCAAGTTAACATATTATTTATTTAAATGTGTGACGCAAGAAATATACGAATAGAAAATATATATTTGTAGTCAACATTTAAAAGGTAATAAGTATTCATTTATAAAGTAATACATACCTTGTCACACAAATAAATGTGTTTACAGTGCCTTTGAATCTAACTACACATAAAAACATTAGAGTTTTGTTCAATCAGAGCACATGATTTGGCGAGCCTTAATCAGAATAAGAATCAGAATTTCTTTATTTATCCCTGTCAGAAAATGTCACAAACAAATCCCAACAAATAAAATCAATAATATAGAAAACTAACTATAACGCTGATGTATTAAATTAAATATTTATAAAGGAGAATATTGTAATCTAAAATCCAGCTATGTATGATTTAAAATATTGTCTAAAAAAAATCCCCATCTGTGATGCCAGGCATGTGCAGTGGGGGGAATTATGTTTTGTAGTCTCTAAGCCAATAAGCGCCAATACCAGGAAAGCTTTTCAGTCACCTGATGCTGAGCTTGCTGGGAAATGAAGGCCCTGTGTATGACAAGAATACATCACATTAACCACAGTTTCTTCCCTACTAGACAGATATACAGGTAAGCTATGCTGGACAATAATATGCACTTTCAACAATCAAGTGTAGGAAATAGTACAGCATCTAAAGATAGTTTGGAAACAAGAGGAAAGCTAGAGCTGCCTTACGTAAAATGACAATAATTTGGCTCACATGATCGCTTTGCTTCTAATGGTAAAATGAATATTTAAAAAATCTACCTGTTTTACAAGTCATGATAAAAGCTAGTGAACATTTTTATTTTTTAAAAGGTAGTTAATTTACACACTTTGGATAGCTTTTGGATTTTCAGTTCTAACAGCTGAAAAATATTTTTCATTTCTAGTTCTAGTCTGTGTTAATGTGTCTATCTGAACACATTTTGGCCTCTAAATTATCATGTTTGATAAATGGTAGAATATTTTATATATTTTATTTTTAATATTTATTATTATATGTATTATTATAGGCGTCACGGTGGCGCAGTGGGTAGCACGGTCGTCTCACAGCAAGAAGGTCGCTGGTTCTAGGCTCGGCTGGGGCAGGTGGCATTTCTGTGTGGAGTTTGCATGTTCTCCCCGTGATCGTGTGGGTTTTCTCCGGGTGCTCCGGTTTCCCCACAAGTCCAAAGACATGCGGAATAAGTGAATTGAATAAGAACAATTGCCCATAGTGTTAAAGTGTGAATGTGTGTGTGAATGTTTCCCAGCGATGGGTTGCGGCAGGGAAGGGCATCCGCTGCGTAAAACATATGCCAGTGAGTTGGCGGTTCATTCGACATGAAGATGAATGAATGAATGTATTATTATATGTGTGTATTTATGTATTATTATTATTATTAAAAATACTTTTAAAAAATGGTTACACTGAACCGATGCTGTATTTACAAGGGCAGAACAATGAAATCTTGTAAGAAATAGAGTTACATAGATCCGAATTAACAACACAGTAACAATTGGAATGCATTTATACTATGAAAATTTTAAGCTCACGGCTGACTTGAGAAAAACAAATATCCCTGACAAAGGATACATGCTTAAACTACACTGAAGTTGAGTTGTTCCACAAGCTCATGCTTTTTTTACCAATTGTTTGGTTCTTTCTGTTCTTTCAAAACTTTCTGTTGGTCTTTGACACATTTGCTCGGTCAGCGGACAGTCGCAGACAGGTAAAAGCTTAAACCCAGCTTGAACTGCGCTGATGTTCCATACAAATTCGTGCTATAAGCACTGGCAAGCTCAGGGAAAAACAGAGCTGATTATAACAAAACAGGGAAGTGACACACCTTCACACTAAATTGATCTTATTGACCTTTAGACCTTTGCTTTGACACTTCCTTCTCCCCCAGCTCAGCTGTGAACATCTGAAACACACACTGTTACCATTTAACCCCCCCTTTACCATTTAAATACATCTGTTTAGGGATGTCAATTATATAGTTGCTGATATTGTATGTCGTAAACAGAATTAACTTTAGGTTTAGAATGACCTTGAGTGTTTTTATGGTTAACACAAATTCTACAAACAGGCAACTTTTGAACAATCTCCATGCTGAAGATGCATCCTGAAAGTCAGATTAATTTATTGTGTCTCATGATAGTGTACTACTCTAAAAATGTGAATAACCTAAACTTGTAATGCGTGACTCAAAAGTTCCAGAGCTGCAGGTTATGTGCATCCATTAGCAACCACACCACTTTCATGCACATTCCTCTGCCATGTCCCTGACAGGAATTTACTGCATGCAAATGTGAACAGTACAGAGATGAGATATCCATATTTAATGAGATGAAATGAAAGGTGGAAGAAGGAGGTGGTGATGAAGGGGTTAGGGTTCCAGATCCTCTCGTTTGCTTGTTTTTATAGACTGCTCACTTACAAGCAACCAAATGTCACAGCTGCTGTTAATCCTGCTACATCTGGACTAATGAGGCAGCAATACACACAGACCGGAGAGTGTGTGGGTGTGTCTGGTAAAAAGATGCTAAAGCACTTGTGTAAATTTGCACATGACTCTATGTGGATGTCTGTGTATCTGAACAGTGGACGGTCCCTCATTTCCCCTGGGATAGACGCTCACTGCTTTGGTTAGAGTGATTATAAAGATGCTCTCTTAATGAAACCCTTCCTCAAAAGTGTGTGAGGATAGTCATCGTCAGTGCAGAAGGCCACTGTCTTAATCATAGAATTGGGCTGACATGGGGACAGTCACAAAAACACACAACTAGACTTGTCTCGGCTAACAATAACTACTGAGAGTGGCTGTGTTCATTCAGGATATTAATTCATTTTACCTTATCGTTAGGGTGCACACATTTAAACTTTAAAAATTGCAAAAATAAGAATGAGTTAAAAAAAAACTCAATGACTTGCTGACATGCATGAAATTTAGCCATGAATTACATATTTCTCTAATTTCTTTGTAATGTCTTCTAAGACTTTTAGCTTTTCCTTTTTAGTATGAATAGCTTCAAAACCTGTACCTGCCAATTCTTCTTCTAAACACTTACAAAATCTAATAACAATAACTATAAATATATATATATATATATATATGAACTTGTGTTAAAAGAATTTTGCCTTCACTTTTTCAGATTTCAATATGCAGCAATTTTTGTTAAAAACCTGCATAAAATACATTCAGTGTCAGTAAAACATTAAGACATACCAGCATCAAACTTTAGCACTACCTGTTACCTGCTTAGTCAAAACAACATTGATTTAAAAAAAATTCAGTTTCCACTCATTAATTACAGCTCAGATATAAATAATAATTTAAAAATGCGAGTGTTGGCAAAGACAGTGGCATAAACAAGATATACAATGGCTGAGCAAGCATTGTTTAGTTTTAAAGGTACAGCGTAGAGGTGAAGAACCAACTGATGTGGAACGTCTGTACGTACAACAATTATTAGTTTAAAAGCTTAGGCTACAATTTCATCTATAGTGGTATTTGAGCACTACCGCCAAGAACAACTTCTGTTCTCTTTAAGTGTGTTTCTGAAAAACATGTGAAACTGTGGGGATTATTTGTAATGTTGCACTTAGTCATCAATCCTAACTGCTAAGATACATCATAGATACAACTCGTACAGGAGAACATTGAGAAGGAAAGCTTGATGTTGCTCCTCAGTGTGTTTACACCATTCAAGAACATGACGTTATTTATTTCCAAACTCCTTCCAAACGATAATGTTTCTTTGTAAAAGCATTTTAAAACGTACATATATTCGGTCAAACTAAGCATTGAACTACAAATAACAAAATGTATACAATCTAACGTTATATACTTTTTTTAAACAATACAGAATTGCCTGCCACTGAAATCTCACGGCTGATAAGTTTAGTTTACACTGAAGTCTGTGCTGTAATTATACGACAGTGCAGTGTGGCTGTTAAGAGCTGTCTGGACCCACAGAGATGAAGAGAGCCCAGTCCTGCTACAGGTTTAAATCATGAGAAAATTGGTTCCTGGGAGCTTGATTGCACTGGTAAATGAAAGCCAATGTGACTTAGATGTCCCAGTGGGTATGTGATTGTTTGTGCAGAACTGAAACATTACTTTTATTTCAATGGGACCCTTATAGACTGAAATGCCACAACCATAATCTAAAAATTATTGGAACTATAATCCTGATTATTGTTGCAAATGATCGTATTGAGTAAATGTCTAACCTTTACCTTAACAAATAAATATTAACAGTGTATGTAGATGTAGTGAAAATAGTGCAAATACTGTTAACAACAATGGTAAAAAAAGCATTTTTGTTTTTGTTATAATTTATTCTACACCTTTCAGAAAACAAATGTTCCCTAAAACAGTGAACCTGCTTTTTACATTATACAAAAGATCATGGTTGGATATATATATACAAACTTGTGCTCCATTCCATTTACTGTAGTACTTTTTATATGTAGTAGCAATTTCGAAGATGAACCAGTTTCTTTATCCTTTTTCATGAAAACTCTTCAAACAACTGCATTTCAATAGTGGTAGTGCACAAAACTCTAGAATCACACAGTGCTGTTAAATTATTGAGCAGCATACACATGCCACACAGCAGCAAAATGATAAATCATCCTTGAATCAAATAGAAACATCTCCATATGAGTATAATGAAAAAAACAGGGAGGTAACATTTCCATGAGGCGACGGGACTAAGCTCATACAGGAGATGCGGTTCTACTGCCTTGGGCTGACGGCATCTTCCCCATTACTCTATTGTGCTGGCCTGGCCTGGCCTGTCTCTGTCAGCATACCATTATTATGAATAGTGAGCATAATGCGTTGCCATGAATAGGATTGTCTGCCTGATTGTGATGTATAGTTTTTCATTACTGCTCCCCAGCCTCTGCCATTAGGCATGTGGAAAACTCTATTTATCCCCTAATTTGTAAAAATCCCCTCCCTGTCTGATAGCAATCAGAGGACTGTAATTGTCTCTGGAGTAGTGACGGCTCTGGCTTGATGAAGAGCTATGTGCATTGAAGAGAAGGCTGCCACCACTGGCCAGGCGATCACCCCCGTAGAGCCAGCGCATACCCCTGCATACAACCCTGCACCTCATCCCAGCATGCAATTAATAACCATTTGCAAATAGCAGACATATAACAACCCGCTGTCTTCGTATTCCAGCCTCTTTCTCCTTCTCGCTCACGGACTCTCTGGTGTGACAGGATTGAACGGACAAGCAGGGGAAATGAAGATGCGCCAAGGTAGCATGTTAATTAATGCAAATGTAGCAGAGTGATATCTTAATCCGCAGTATGAGCTCTTCCCATCCTGCGATCATCAAACCACTGCAGAGTTCTCTTGAAGCCTCTCTGTCTGTGTAGTAAACTCTCCAGTTAATTCCTCCTGATGAGACTCACGTGAACAGATAAACCAAAGTCATTGTTTCAATTTTGGAAGGCCACCTCCCCCTTCCTCCAATATTCTAATTCTCCTAATTTGCAGTGAGGCTTTAATATATGCGTTTGCATTATTTTAGGCAAATTTGAGAGTTTTGCATGTTAATCAGGTTATTCTAATTTATGATACACCATTATGCAGATAATACTGAATTACTTTATGACTGAGGACCACTAGTGTAGCCCCTGCCCCCTCCAAAATAAAAAAAACCTTACAAACAGTAGCTACACTCCTTTAACGATCTTTGTGTTTTAGAGGACCCTTTTAAGTAGATGTCCATCTTGATAAACACTTTATGCATATCTGCTTCCACTAGCGGCCTGGTAGTGAGAATAATGGCAGTCTAATTGACTCATTTGCGGGCCTTTTGCCTACAGGAGGATTTTGCATTAAATGTTTGATCGGCCTAATTTCCAAACACATCATTAGGGCCATCTCTGGCCTCTTAATAACAACTTTATGAGGCTGCTTTAAAAGTCAAGCTCTTTTTTCCTTTTATTTCCGGCCCCTCTCTCATTTCACCAAGTCATTGGTCGTAATTAAGTCAAATGTTTCAAAATATGGTAATGCAGAACCTTGTTTGAATAAGTGTCTTCCATTTCCATAATTCTATTATCGTGTAGAGCACACTAATTGGTTGAGAGTGTGGGTACAGCTTGGTGGAAATGCTGCAGTAATTACAATCAGAGTGGTCTCCCATAGTTTACTGTATGTAAACACACTACCTCTTTTCTCTTAAGGGTGGAAAAACTGTAACTCTAGATTTAATTTACAGTTTTAGTTTTAGTGGGTTTACATTACTCGAACTACAGAAGGAAAAAAATAATGGGATTGCTGGTTAATCTTAATCTTAAAAATATTATATATTGTATATGATTGTGTTCTGTAATAATGATCGTGTATATGTTTGTACACCTGAACAGTTGATTACAGTATGAGCACAGATTATGCTGTTTACTTCCTGTCTGAATATCATGCATAATGTTATTTCAGGATCAGGAGCTTGTTGCCATGTTTGTCCAAACTATTTGCTTACACTTCATTTTTTATTATATGCTAAAATTTACAGAAAAAATACTACATATAAGATAAAAGCACATTAACCTCAGTCAATTTGAAATTTAAAAAGGTTTAATATAATCAAGATAAAAACTCAATAATTTAGACATTTACATCAGGAATAACTTACAACACACTGAATGAGAATAAATATAATGTAAATGATTTTATAGCTTATATATTAAATGGAGATTGTTTTTATCTATCACCAGTTAGATTTTTTGATGAACAATAATTGTACATTTACTTATTGTAAAGTTTAATTAAGTCTCACTCGTATTTAGACGAACCCATTACCTGTATTTGTTTAACGGGGTGAACATCCCAATTAATACCTACCAAGAAGCACCTAGACTCTTAAAACAAAATAAAAAGGAATCCTCATTTTGCATGATTCAGAATCGTTCTCACACGCGCACACGCACGCACACACACGCACGCACGCACGCACACACACAAAAAGAGAAACTATTGTGCATACTTGTGGATCTCCAGGATCTGTAATTAACCTTGATGCTTACTGCTGTTGTGTGCATTGATTTTTTTGTATCACATGTGGGTGAAAATTGCACTTTAAGTTACCCTGAGTGTTTAAATTAATAATGAAACCACAAGAGTGCCCTCCTCTCACTTTCAATTAAAACGATCAAGCTTATCGGATCAATACAAAGAGTGAGGAGAGGAGACAAGATGAGATGAAGGAAGAGTAAAATAAATGAAATAATAAGAGAAGGGGAGAATACGATTGATGCAAGAGATGAGAGAAAAATATAGAACAGTTACAAGAGATTAAATAAGACAAAAGACAAGAGAGAAGACAAGACAAAAGACAGAAGAGGAGAAGGCCAGACAAAACAAAACAAGAGAGGGGTAGACAAGAGGAGAGGAGAGGAGAAAAGACAAGAGAGGAGAGTAAAGGAGAGAAGATAAGAGAGGAGAGGAGAGGAGACAAGAGAGGAGAGGAGAGGAGAGAAGACAAGAGAGGAGAGTAAAGGAGAGAAGACAAGAGAGGAGAGGAGAGGAGAGGAGAGAAGACAAGAGAGGAGAGGAGAGGAGAGAAGACAAGAGAGGAGAGGAGAGAAGACAAGAGAGGAGAGAAGAGAAGACAAGAGAGGAGAGGAGAGGAGAGGAGAGGAGAGGAGAGGAGAGGAGAGGAGAGGAGAGAAGAGAAGAGAGGAGAGGAGAGGAGAGAAGAGAAGAGAGGAGAGGAGAGGAGAGAAGAGAGGAGAGGAGAGGAGAGGAGAGGAGAGAAGAGAGGAGAGGAGAGGAGAGAAGAGAAGAGAGGAGAGGAGAGGAGAGAAGACAAGAGAGGAGAGGCGAGGAGAAGAGAAAAGACAAGAGAGGAGAGTAGTGGAGAGAAGACAAGACAAGAGAGAGTAGAGAAGACAAGAGAGAGGAGAGGAGAGAAGACAAGACAGGAGAGGAGAGAAGACAAGAGAGGAGAGAAGACAAGAGAGAAGAGAAGAAAAGAGAGGAGAGGAGAGGAGAGGAGAGGAGAGGAGAGGAGAGGAGAGGAGAGGAGAGGAGAGGAGAGGAGAGGAGAGGAGAGGAGAGGAGAGGAGAGGAGAGGAGAGGAGAGAAGAGAAGAGAAGAGAAGAGAAGAGAGGAGAGGAGTGTTGGTCTGGATATGGCCACCGAAAGACAGCAGGATGTTAGAAACATAAACAACCAGAGGAAGCAGGTGCTTTAGGCTCATGTCTGTAGGAGTTCTGAGCAATAGATCTCCAATCAGATCCTCATCAGGCAGATGTATCCGGGTGTCATGGCCATTACACCAACAGGCAAAAGACTCACACACACACAGGCAATACAAACAACGTTTCAACCACCAAAAGAGTGAGCTGTCCAGTAACAAAGGTCAGAGGTGAATACAAACTCTGTACCAGCTGCTGCTTACTTACAAGGATTGCAAGATAACTCTGTAGAGGTATATATTTAAATTAAAAATATTTGACAGTGAAGACTAACTTCTTTATGCTGCAAAATCCAGTATCCTTGCTGTAAAATACTTAATATTTTCTGCACAATTACATTTTGATTTGCATGTTTAGGTCTTTGGTTTATTATTCAAAACGAAATAGATGGGAAACTGTGGAGAGGGTTACATAATATTTAGTTAAAATAAAATAAAAATTGTAGCCAATCACTACTATACAAAAAAAACTAATCTCATATTGACAAGAATAAACATTTTACAACTATGAAGTACACGACCTACTATTAAAAAATATATAATTAAAAAATAAGAAAAACTTTTTTTTTGTTTTCTTCCTGTTATGATTTATTGATCAGTGGATAAAACTTTTCTTATGAGCAAACTGTGATGGACTTTGACTGTGTAACAAATTGCATACTGTCTCTCCTCTTCTGTAAGTCGCTTTGGACAAAAGCATCTGCCGAATGCATAAATGTAATGTAATGTAATGTAATGAAGTAATGTTTCTATATCGGGACAGTTATCTCATTGACTGAAGGTTAAACAGGAGGATCCACTCAATTGTCAGACCAGAGTCAGAGGGTGAAAGTGCAGTGAGGTGACTCAACGTCAGCCGAGGTAATGGCTTCCTCTTCCTAATACCCTGGTGCTTCCTGCTCCATGAAGCCACTATGATTTCGGCCATGTGGAAGCATGCCCAGAACAACAGGCCCAGCACGCAGGCAGATGGGAATGGGTCGTCACAACCCTGAGTCTTAATGTATTGTCTGACTCTCTCACCACGAAACAGGAGGATGTTTGTGAGTCAGGAGAACATATTTATCTGTCTGTCAGTCTCATTAAAAAAATGCCCTCATGGAAAAGCCGTTCAGACTTAAGCAGTTTCCCTTCGACAGCATGAATAACAAGAATTGCTCGAGACATTGCTAAGAATCACAATGGCGGCGGTCACACTTTTAAAGTCATCTTGATTCAAGACAGCAGATTATTAAATGCAGCCAGAGGCAATAGAACCACAGCATATTCAATCCAAGCTAAGTTGATACAACAGTGAATATCAACCACAATATTTTGTATTTCATGATCTAGCATTTAATTGAATTAATTCCTCTCCCGTTATCCCTCAAAACAACAGCTCGAATTCTGACAGTATCAGACCATGCTTGCTGAGCAGCTTGATTGCTTGGCTTATTTAGTTATGGGTGAGTGACACCTGCTGGTGGTTAACTTAAGCAGTGCATCACAACGCATCTTCACCCTTTGTGAAAAAGCTCTGCCACACAAGATTCAACTGGATAATCCCATTCATTAAGAACTCTATAATAAACTCTATAATACAGTGGAATACACATTCAACAGGCTGAGATTTATGTTGACCTGACTTTATATTTTGTTGGTTGGGTTGGGTTGGCTTTTAATATCTAGTAATATCTTAAACAATCTTACTATTAAAATTGGTGTGTTAAAATGATCAAGTATTGTTTAGTCTTTAAGTTGTGGCTATTAAGTTGTAATAAAACTTTGCACAAGTGTTTCACAAAAGCCAACAAACAGAGGAATCCTTATACTCTGATTCAAAAGTGAAAACAAGTGAAAAAACTTATTTAAATTGTTGTATGTGTGTGTGTGTGTGCGTGTGCGTGCGTGCGTGCGTGTGGGTGTGTGTGCGTGTGCGTGTGCGTGCGTGCGTGCGTGTGGGTGTGTGCGTGTGTGTGTGCGCGCGTGTGCGGGTGCGTGTGTTCGTGTGTATGCGTGTGCGTGCGTGCGTGCGTGTCCATATGTGTGTGTCTGCGTGCGTGCATGTATGTGTGTGTGTGTATAACTGTATACTTTAGTAGTAAAGTTTCATACACTATATAAAATAACAATTAAACAGGTTGATAAAGGAATTGATTTACAGTCGAATTAAGCTCATCTAAGATTTTTCAAAACTGATCATACAAGTATCCAAAAAAATTGTATTACAAAAAATTATAACAGTAAAGAATTACAAGTATAATACTCTCTGGGATCTGATTTTGTCTTTTGAAATTCCCAAAACAAACACCCCTGGAACAGTGATCCCCCATAAAAAAGTAAAAAGACAGCTCCTGTTGATTGGCTACACATTGTGGTTGCAGTTCGATGGGTTTGACAGAGCTACTCTAGAGTATTTTTTGAAAACTGTAGGCAGCAGCTTTAAATTACAGGTATGAGCTAGCCGAAAACAAAACCACTGAGCCTTTGGTTTGGAGTTCTGCCTAATGTGCACTAGTTTTAGTAACAATTTGTGATTAACTTATATTTAAAAAGAAACCAATCTAAGCATCTTTCTTGGTCTATTGGAAGTAAAGTACTCTTTCTAGCTATCCACACAACTTTCTTAGTTCTGCCCAAAAAATGTTTGAAAACTTAAAAAAATGAAACCTGACATTGGTACGAAAAGTACCCAGTGTGCACTACTCTACCTTTTGTGTTATTGCACAAAAATAAATCATTCATTTTACCCTCATGAATCACAACTCGATGAAGACATTGTGTACTCTAAATTCAAAAGTTTCAATGCGAAACAGAAGTTTCATACAGAAAAGGTGAAACGTAAACAGTTTCTGCCTTAGCATGCATAAAGAGAAATGTAAGCTTTCTATCGTTTTGGTGTTAGAAGACAAAGCTGACTGCTAAATATAGCTTACAAAACAAACGAATAGCTGCATATTTTAACCAAGTTATTGTCATTTTTAAAAACAGATCGTATACGCATTCAAAAAAATTATCACAAAAAATTATAATGATAAACCAGTACACAATTACAAGTAAAACTGATATATATGTAAAGGGAAGAGAAAGGTATAAATGTATTTTAAGTGCATACTTACTCCCTAAGAAAAATCTAACGCCCTTAATTTCCTAATCTCTAGTGTAAGTGGAGTTGTTCTGGCAAGCAGGCACAGGGGTCTTAGTCTATAAGAACTCTCACCAAGAGGATTACTCATGCAGCTCTCCTAAACCCAGCCAGCACAAGCACCACTAAGTACAGTTAAATATCAGTCATTTAATGAGATCTTCGACTGAGAAGTGGAAACTGAGTTATGGGAAATATAAGAGCAAGAGTGAGAAAAGAATAAGAGCAAGAAGGTGAATAAAAGGATAGTAGGGAAACAAAAAGAAAGTGTTTGTTTTAGGGATCAATCTGCGATTCTAACATTCCTGCTGAACACAAATATCATTCATTAACTGTAATCTGCCATTTTAACATTGATGTATGGTCCCTAAGCAACAAGCTACTGGTTCAGATCCCTGGCTATAAAACACAGGGACAGTTTAAATATGGACCTGCTGGTCGAGAGATGACTGGCTATCTGTCTCTCCCTCCCTCCTTCCCTCCTTACAACCTCTTGTTCTTCCCTCCAGCAGAGCTCAGGAGCCGCATCATCACGCCACAAATGAACACGTTTCCAGCAAGCAGCACCTCTGATGGCTCTATGATTTTTGACAGGTCAACATCTGGAGAGTGAGCGTAAAACTACAACGACCGATCAGACCTCTTAAAAACCAACAAATCCTATTCCTCACACAACAAAATAAAATCCAGTCAAGAAGAAAAGCAAAATAAAACTTAAAAGACAAAGAATGAAATGTAATCAAATAATTTAGAAAAGATTATGTTCAAAATGCCAGATAACAATAATCTGCTCTTTTTAATACCAATTTGAATGTTTTTTTGCAACTATTTTAAACAGGTTTTTTTGTTGCACAAACTGCAAAATGCAAACACCATAATCTTAATAGTATGGTAAGATTTATGGTTAGAACTCTTTCAGTTGTACAATAAGAAAAAGACCCAATAACAGATCCAATATTTAAAGGATCTGTACATGATATAATCTTTTGTCAGAAAACAAATTGAACACATTCCTAGACCAATGATTCCCCCGTAAAAAAAATTCCATAGCCCCTGTGTTTGGCTACATGTTCATTTTGGTTTCAGCCCAGTGTGCCTGAAAGAGCTTTGCTAGTCTCAGCCTCGGGCCTCACATCCATGGAACGTTGGCTAAAGGTCTGATGAGCTTGGTGGATTTTAACGGAAGACACGTCAATAATCCTAAAGTCGTGATTGGTTGAATTTATCCAGATATCCTGGGAAAGCAAGCATCACGGTTGTTTTCATTCCACTCAAAAATGAAGTGCAGCTTTTGTCACCATCCTGCACTTTGTCTCCATTCCCCTAGAGGTCCCCGTAGTTCGCCTTTTGCCTTTGTTCTTCCTCATGTGCTCTTGTTTACTTTATTTCTATCACCTGTGACTCGTTCCAGCCCGTATATTTAAGTTGGCACTTTTTCTCTGAACTTCACTTGGTTTTTGAGTCAGCTTCAGTGAACTTGCTGTGCATTCCCTTGAGGTCTTGAGCTACGTCCAGTAAGACTGTTTGATTTTCTCCTGTTGCCTTATTGTCTATTTGTTTTCTCCCCTCGTGGAGTTTTCTTTATATGTTCGTCAGACTGAGTATTTTTATTCCTCATTCCGAGAAGAATCTGAGTTGTGTTTTTGCTATATTATTATTTTTTTTGTTATTGAGAAGAAGTTAAATTTTTTTCTAATAAATCCTTGTATCCTGGATTGCGTCTTGGAGTGTATTTCCATTGGGTCCAACACACCTGCTCCTGTGGTTCAGTGGTTCACAGTTCAGTCTCCACCGCAGAGACCCGGGTTCAAGACCTGGCCGTGACAGAAAAACCAAGTCAGACATGGACCCAGAAACACTCAGTGCCAAAGATCTGTTGGCAGTGATTGCCAGCCATGAAGCTTCATTCCAGCGCCATGAAGAGGTCCTCCATCGTCAAGAGGAGTTAATGACGAGACACTCAGAACTCCTTTCAGAAGTTATGTGGTCCATTCGGCAGCTTTCTGAAAGCCTCCCTCATGCTTCTCCGGCTGCGCCACCTCTAACTACCACCGATCCTCCCATATCTCCTGTAGCTGCTGCAGAACCTCGACTTCCACCCCCTAAACCATTCTCGGGAGATTCTAGTTCTTGCCAGGGATTTCTCACCCAGTGCTCTCTCACTTTCGAGCTTCAGCCCTCAAGTTTTCCCACTGACCGCTCGAAGATTGCTTATATTATCACCCTTCTGACTGATAAGGCTTTAGCTTGGGCCTCTGCGGTGTGGCAGTCCCAGACTAGTTATTGCAAATCATACACAGCCTTTGAGAAGGAGTTTAAGCGGGTCTTCAATCATCCAGTTAGTGGACAAGAAGCTTCCAAACGTCTACTGACTCTCCGTCAAGGGTCCCGCAGTACTGCAGACTTCGCCATAGAGTTTCGAACCATCGCAGCAGGCAGTGGATGGAACGACGAAGCCTTGAGGGTCTGCTTTCAGGGAGGATTAGCTGAATCTCTTCAAGATGAACTGGCCACTCGGGAATCAGCCAAAGACCTCGAATCCCTTATTGATATGGCCATTCGCCTGGATAATCGTCTTAGAGAACGGAGAATCACTCGAGGCAGAGCATCCCAGTCCCAAGCTCCTGTTCACAAACCTGTTTCTCCAGTTCATGCCCCACCTGTCAGATTCCTCCCAGTCGGTGAACAACCTCCAGAAGATATGCAGCTAGGTCGTTCCAGACTCTCTCCCAGTGAAAGGGAACGACGCATGAAGGAGCGACGATGCCTTTACTGTGGTATGTCTGGACACTTTCGGTCCACTTGTCCAGAATTATCGGGAAACGATGGTCCCCACCCAGTTACAGGAGGACTGTGATGGGGAAAATAAGAGCTCCTCCTGCCAATACTGTTCTAGCACTCCAAGCCCTTCTGTCCTGGGAGAGCCATCAGCTTCCAGTCCAGGCAATGATCGATTCAGGTGCCGCAGGTAATTTCATAGATCTGTCCTTGGCCAAGAAACTTAAGATCCCTACCCACCTTCTCCCTCATCCCCAGGCAGTAACTGCATTGGATGGTAGACCCCTAAAACCTGGCAAAGTAACTGAGGCCACTCAGTCCCTGAAACTCACCATTCCTAAACATCAGCAGGAGGAGGATTTCTACCTTATTGACTCTCCCGAGTACCCTGTTATTCTAGGTCATCCCTGGTTGCGCAGACATAATCCCCATATCAACTGGTCTACTGGTTCCATTCTAGATTGGAGTCCCTCTTGTCACTTCACCTGTTTAACCCAGAGCCCCCCAGCTCCTCATCCCGAGCCTCAAGAGTTTGTAGATCTGTCTCAAGTTCCCACTGTCTATCATCAGTTTAAGGCAGTGTTCAGTAAGTCCCGAGCCACCTCTCTGCCACCTCACCGCCCGTACGACTGTGCAATTGACCTTCTTCCTGGTTCCTCTCCGCCTAGAGGCAGAGTCTTCTCCTTATCTCCCCCTGAACAGGCTGCCATGAATGCTTACATCAAGGAGTCCCTGGCAACTGGCATCATCCAAGCTTCCACTTCCCCTGCTGGTGCTGGCTTCTTTTTTGTAGGGAGGAAAGATGGGGGGCTTAGGCCATGTATTGATTACCGAGGTCTCAACAAGATAACTGTTCGGAATCGATATCCCCTGCCTCTTATGGCTACAGCCTTTGAGTTGTTGCAAGGAGCTTCCATTTTTACTAAGCTGGACCTTCGCAATGCCTACCATCTGGTGCGGATACGGCAAGGAGATGAATGGAAGACGGCCTTTAACACCCCCACAGGCCATTATGAATATCGGGTGATGCCTTTCGGGCTTTCCAATGCCCCTGCCGTGTTCCAGGCACTTATCAACGATGTCCTCCGAGACATGTTAAATAGATTCGTATTTGTTTATCTGGATGATATACTAATATTTTCCAAGTCAGTGGAGGAGCACCAGGGGCACGTCAGCAGGGTTCTCCAAAGACTCCTTGAAAATCATCTGTTTGTCAAATCAGAGAAGTGTGAATTTCATGTAGCTCAGACAAAGTTTCTTGGGTACATCGTCACCCCTGGTCACCTGGAGATGGATCATAGCAAGATTAAGGCTGTTCTCAACTGGCCTATTCCAACCACAGTAAAAGAGGTGCAACGGTTTGTGGGTTTTGCCAACTTTTACAGGAAGTTCATCAAGCATTTCAGCTCTATTGTGGCTCCCTTGACAGCGCTGACAAAGGGAGGAGGAGTCAAGATTGACTGGGGTCCTGAAGCAGCAACTGCCTTCCAGAATCTCAAATATCAATTCACCTCAGCTCCCATTCTCTCTATCCCTAATCCAGACAGACCCTTCGTGGTAGAGGTGGATGCCTCAGATGTGGGGGTAGGAGCCATCTTATCACAGAGGAATGAGGAAGGAAGACTACACCCCTGTGCTTTCATGTCACGTCGACTGTCTAATGCCGAGCGCAACTACCATGTAGGGGACCGAGAGCTGCTCGCTGTAAAATTGGC
Source organism: Danionella dracula (assembly GCA_900490495.1). Lineage (NCBI taxonomy): Eukaryota > Metazoa > Chordata > Actinopteri > Cypriniformes > Danionidae > Danionella > Danionella dracula. Next base: position 1,244,234 of record UELW01000744.1, read on the forward strand.
CTTGGAGGAGTGGCGCCATTGGCTTGAGGGTGCTCAACATCCTTTTCAGGTTCTTACAGACCATAAAAACCTGGAATATCTCCAGCAGGCAAAACAACTGAATCCCCGGCAGGCTCGATGGTCTCTGTTTTTTAACAGATTTCAGTTCATCCTGACTTACAGACCCGGTTCCAAGAACCTCAAGCCAGATGCCTTGTCCCGAGCCTACTCTCCCGAGACACAGGAAAGGCCTGTTTCTTCTATTATTCCTAGTACAAGGATTGTTGCTCCCCTTAGATGGAATCTAGAACAAGTGGTCCGGAAGGCCCAAACCAAGGAACCTGATCCAGGCAATGGGCCATTGGGTGCTCTGTATGTTCCTCGGTCAGCACGAGCTCAGGTCCTGCAGTGGGGCCACGAGTCCCCATTGACCTGCCACCCTGGTAACACCCGTACTCTAGAGTTCCTCCAAAGGCGATTTTGGTGGCCTTCCATGAAGAAGGACGTTAAAAGATTTGTGGAGGCCTGCCAAGTATGCTGCCAGGGAAAATATCACACCAACGACCTCAGGGGCTGTTACCTGTTCCCCACAGGCCTTGGTCACACCTCTCCCTGGACTTTATTACAGGGCTTCCACCCTCCCAGGGCAACACAGTCATTTTGGTTGTGGTGGACAGATTCTCTAAGGCAGTTCGGTTCATTCCCCTGCCCAAGTTACCATCAGCCAAGGAGACAGCGGAGCTCATAATGAGCCATGTTTTTAGAGTTTTTGGCATTCCCCAAGACATTGTGTCTGACCGAGGCCCACAGTTTTTGTCCAGATTCTGGGGAGCTTTTTGCAGACTCTTTGGGACCACTGCCAGCCTATCTTCCGGGTTCCATCCTGAGTCTAACGGTCAGACCGAACGAGTAAACCAAGATCTGGAAACCACTCTACGGCGCATGGCTTTCAACAACCCCACGACTTGGTCTTCTTACATAATGTGGGCCGAATATGCTCACAACACCCTCAAGTCCTCAGCCACTGGACTATCCCCATTTGAATGCCAATTTGGTTATACCCCTTCATTGTTTCCTGAGGAGGAGGTGCAGGTGGGAGTTCCCTCAGCCCAACACTTCGTTCGACGCTGTCGACTAACCTGGAGGAGAGCTAGAAACGCTCTCCTTCGAACCTCACTGAGATACCAGCATCAGGCTAATCGCCGTCGTCGAAGGGCCCCAGCTTTCCGTGCTGGTCAGAGAGTCTGGTTGGCCACTAAGAACCTGCCGCTCCGGGTGGAGTCAAGAAAATTGTCCCAGAAGTTCATCGGGCCATTTAGAATAGCAAGGAAAGTTAACCCTTTTTTTTATCGTTTATTTCTTCCTCGTTCACTTAGAATTAATCCCACATTCCATGTCTCTTTATTAAAACCTGTCTTGTCTTCTCCCTTTGCCCTCCCTCGCAGACCCCCTCCACCCCCCAGGATCATTGACGGCCAGCCAGCCTATACAGTCCGCCGGATACTGGACTCCAGGAGGGTCCAGAATTCACTTCAGTATCTGGTTGACTGGGAGGGCTACGGGCCAGAGGAACGCTCCTGGATTCCGGCCAAAGACATCCTGGATCCTAGTTTAATCCGGGAGTTCCATGCCCAGAGGCCAGGGAGCTCTGGTAGGAACGTCAGGAGCCGTTCCTAAAGGAGGGGGTCCTGTCACCATCCTGCACTTTGTCTCCATTCCCCTAGAGGTCCCCGTAGTTCGCCTTTTGCCTTTGTTCTTCCTCATGTGCTCTTGTTTACTTTATTTCTATCACCTGTGACTCGTTCCAGCCCGTATATTTAAGTTGGCACTTTTTCTCTGAACTTCACTTGGTTTTTGAGTCAGCTTCAGTGAACTTGCTGTGCATTCCCTTGAGGTCTTGAGCTACGTCCAGTAAGACTGTTTGATTTTCTCCTGTTGCCTTATTGTCTATTTGTTTTCTCCCCTCGTGGAGTTTTCTTTATATGTTCGTCAGACTGAGTATTTTTATTCCTCATTCCGAGAAGAATCTGAGTTGTGTTTTTGCTATATTATTATTTTTTTTGTTATTGAGAAGAAGTTAAATTTTTTTCTAATAAATCCTTGTATCCTGGATTGCGTCTTGGAGTGTATTTCCATTGGGTCCAACACACCTGCTCCTGTGGTTCAGTGGTTCACAGTTCAGTCTCCACCCCAGAGACCCGGGTTCAAGACCCGGCCGTGACAGCTTTACGATCAAAATAAGATGATTTTACTAGTTGTGTGCCCCCTTGTGTCGATTATTGAAGGCTGTTGTTCTATTCTTGTAAATTATCCCTTGTCTTCTGTAAAAAAATGAATTTATGGTATGGTATGAATTGATCATTTGTTGTGGTGAAGTTTTCACACCCCCAGCATGATACAATGGGGTTGGTTGACGTATCAATCAAACAGCGTCTTGGGGAGGTCTTAGCCAAAGAAAGCTGCCACACACAAGAAGGTCTAGAGCTCCCTTCAAAAAAGCATTTCTTTTTAAGTCGTGGACAGAGCCTCTAAATTACAGGAATAAAAACATTTTCATTGTGCACAAAAAAACAAAACTATTTAACCTTCAGCTTGGAGTTCTACCTAATGTTCACTAGTTTTAGTCATAATTTGTAAAATTGTTGCATAATTTAAAATCAATATACTTTTTCTCGATAAGATGATATAGTGAGATATAGAACGTATAGGAACGTTAACTTCCTTGTATCGTGTGCGGAATCGTTTTCTCCGTGTTTAGGAGCTCCAGAGTCGCGTGAGATAAAATACATGCACTACTCCTACTCATAGATAAACTTTTATTCTATTTTTCCTCAAAAAAGCTATATTTTGTCCATTTGTTGTCTTTACGTGTCCTGCAACATCATCTAGTCCAATCAGAAGCCACTCTTCATGAGAAGGTGTCAACTGATGCTTCTGATTGGTTTACACTGACATCTGTTTTTAACTAATGGAGAAATGAGTTTGTGCTCAGAGCGGAAGTGTAACTTGCAACGGTCAGATCGATTGATAGAGGATTGTGTCAGCTCCAAAGGTTGTTGTTGGAAATAACAGTTGCAATTTTTAATATTGATCAAACACCAGCACCACTCTGATGCTGGTTTTGAAAGTCTTCTAAAAGAGATTAGTTTTTAGTCTAAACATTGTTTTTGTGTAAGTTTATCACATTCTATTGAGCTCAGATTTCTCATTATGAAGATGCAGAAAACAGAAGACAGTAAAGTTCAACTGAAAGTGAAAAAATAATTACTTTAAGAAATAAAAACATTTTTCAATATGCTTTAACATATGATTCTTACCTAATATCATTAACTATTTATTAAATAATGTAATGTAATACATAAATACTCAGTGTCTAATGTTTGTGCTATTTTTACAGGTTATGAAAACCTTTTATAACAATTCATCTGAAACTGTCTCCAAATTGTAAATACTTTGATTCTAGAGCAAAATTTTTGACTCATTTTGGCAATAAAAATTGTTGAAAGCCTCAGTTAATATCAGGATTGTACAACTATTATTCCAGAGCAAAAACTTTGAAAAAATTTGCATCAGAAATGCAAATGCCCATATCATTATAATTATCGATATCGACTGAAATATATTGTGATTTATTTTTGGCCATATCGCCCAGCCCTTTCCTAATTAGAAGTAAAGAACTCTTTCTGGCCACCACCACTACATCAAAATCAGATGATTGTTTCTGTCTAAAATCCATTTTGACAACTTAAAAAATTCCTTCTTAGGAAAACTGATACTGTCCCTAAAAGTACACTATGCACAATGCTTTAAAATAAATTTACTCATGAAGCTCAACTCAAACTCCAATCAATCTGTTTAAATGAGAAACTGCACAAGTAACTTTACAAAGAAGCTTTCAGCTGGAAGTCTGTAGTGTTCTTCTGTCATGTTTTATGTATTTCATGTAACAGTTCTCTTTTTAATGTATTTTATTATATGTGTTTTGTGAGTTTCATTCCTGTTACCTTTTTTGTGTTACTGTAGGTGTCCTTGAATGTATAGAAAGGCGCCTAACAAATAAAAAACATTTATTATTATTAATTATTAATAACAACCACTATTTCATACAAGAGAAGATGCATTGCCGCCTGCATAAAGAAGAATTTAAGTTTTCACAAGTTTCTAAAGATCACCCTAGTCTGGTGGTAGTAGACAAAGCTTATTATGAATCATAGCAAAGCTAAGCACCTATCCCAGCCCATCCAGTTCAAAAAATAAAGCTTACACCACAAATGAATAACTGCATATCTTAATCAAGTTAGTGTCCCGTTATCTCGGCAGGCAAATAAATATTTCTATAATGTCATACATAGGGCTCTCTCCCATCAGCGCTGGGCTATTAAAGTGATTAGATTAGAGCTCCAGTAGTGTGAGAGATGGACACACTGTGACTTTTATGTGCCGGTGGGGTACAACATACAATTACAATAGCAAAAAAAGTCATTTGGAGAGATCACAGTAATATGAGAATGGACGCGGTGAGCTGACCTCTCTGTCCTCTCATTTCAATCCAGCCATTTTGTTTCGTGCCATGAGGATCCATGGTGGCTCAGGGGGTAGTTTGTCCTCATTAGAGCGGCTCAGAATGGGAGCGCGGCACGGGCGTGTGTCCGTAACAATCTGATAACACGCCCGAGTAAGGAAAATCAATCTGCTGTCGGCATGAAGAGGGGAAGTGTGAGGAGAGATGGCTTTCGTGGTAAAAAGAGGAGGAGCGGGTCGAAAGCAGGGTGTAAGAGCGGGCGAGATATGACTCAAGTTGTTGGCACTCATAGCAGTGATGATGATTTTGAAGAAGAAATGTGCTGACACTTTACAGACTAAAACAAAGAGTATGAGGACTGACATACCCATACTGTACTCTCGTCACTGCAAAGTCACTGCAATATTTGAATCTAAACTCGGGGTGAAAAATACAAGACGAATTTGGAGTTTCAAGTTTATAACTCATTTATAACGGTCAAACTTTATCTAAAATTATGTTATTACCCACTGAAGTAAATTTTTTAACTATTTTTTTCACCCATTAACTCCATCACTTAAAGAATATTGTTATATGTTGGAAGAAATTGTTTATTATCCATGACATATCATGAAATGATGTCAAAAGTTTTACACACTTTTTCTCTTAAACGCAAAGCCAAATTTGTACAATATTTTTTCCAAATGGCATTTTCAAACACTTTATTTAAATAGCCTAAATACATTCATTTCTGATAGGGAACATCTGAAGTTAACATGTTTTTACTTTTTGCACAAAAAGTACATTCAAATTCCAGCACAATCCAAACAGATTTGTCGACATTAACTGTGCCTTCATCATCAGCTAAGCCCGAACCTCTTTGTTAAGATTTGTCTCCTTCAACATTAAATTTATGAAAATTGTGTTTGCAATATTCCCTGCGCCAGACCCATAACATCCTTATTAAATCAACTGGGCATGATTATGCGATATAAAAAGGAAGGGAAAAAATCAATGCTAGTCTGTAATTGCATATTACAACATTATTCTGCATTGATATTGATAATATGTGTGTTTACATTTCACATGATTAAAATCAATGTTGTAAAGTGAGTTATGACAGCTCCCATTGATGAGTCACATTTATGGAGCGTGGTTAATAGGGTAGTTGATGTCTCACATAGAGTGCCATCATTTATCTCCATGTAGAAAGCTTCCTGCTCGAGCTGTGGCTGGAGCTTTTCCCATATTCGTGCGTTCCACCCATTTTTGCAACAACATTTTAGCTAATCTCCTGTCAATGGAAAATTTGTTTTCAATTTTATTTACATGATTTATTAAAATGATTACATGCAAAGTTTACCACTGGGTGTAGTCTGATTTCTAGATGGTAATGGCACACTCAAGTTATTCCCTCAAGAGTGGTTGCTCAAATTCAAATGGGAAACAATAAGTTTTTGATAGTTAATGAAATTAGTTTGAAAGTTAATCGGATTTAATATGGACATTTCTACAGTGTTTGCTTTTTCTGTCTAGAATCTGCTCTTCCATTCCTATCCTACACGAGTGACTGTCATCACCCAAATGAGACTTGATTCCTCTGAAGGATGAATGTCCTCCAAATAAAGTGTCCCCCTCTAAAGAGCTAAGGCACTCGGTAGAAGAGCTTTTTTTTTGGAGATCGGCACCTATGACAGCCTCATTCCTAATTGTGTTTGGGGGCTATTTGGACTAAGCTTTCTACTTTGGGATAAAGTGTTTGCAGTGTATTCCCTGTATCAGGTGTCTATCCTGCAGTTTGTGTGAGCAACCCAATCCCCCTCAGGGATGCTCTGCAGTAAAACACAACACGCACATCTGGGGATACATTTGGAGACATTTACACACATTAACTAGTAAACGGCAAGTATAATTCAACGGAGAAAATACTGTTCACTTTAGAGCTACTTGATTCTGGGAAAAATGGTAATAACGATTACGTAAGTAATAATAGAATTCACTTTTTTTGTCTTTGGAAATATTTTGAGTTACTATTCAGTTAGTTTTTTTAAACAACTGATATAATCCACTCTATTAGTGTCTCTATATAAACAAACACGTTTTCCAGTGAAAACACATTTGGTTTTTAAATGTGTTCATTTAATTAAATTATATATATCAAGTAAATAGTAACGAACGAATAAATGAATTTATGAATAAATGAAACACAGAGACTATAATCCTCCCATAAGGTAAAGACTTTTTTCTTGCTAGCATTTGCAGCTAAAACTAGCACTAACCTGGCAGTTTTGTGCATCACACTGTTTTTTTCTTGATTATTTCATTTTTATCAGCGTTAAGCATCAAAATCAATACTGAAGTCAATTAAAAATCTAAAAATTGCATAGCACTAATACACACCCCAAGAATCTGCACAAGTAAGCTAGCTTTTAACACAAAGATCTAAATTGATGATGCATAGGTAACCAAACAACGGCTTGAAAAATTGATTAGTTTAAACCATGTTTAACACTATACATTGTCAATTCAAATCAGAAAAGTGCAATATTTTAAAAGTAGAAGACTTTGTTTTATTTAAAACAGGTACTTAGTCATATCATACTGCTCGTTTGACCATATAGTTCTTATAAATTGGAAATCAATGCATTTTTAATTATCAAAAGTATTTGGTCTATTAGTTATACCCGTGAGCAAACCTCTTAGATTTTATGATCATAGGACTGATATCGAAATGGAGTGAGGAGAGGGGGACCAGATTCACTATCCTCAAGCCCACCCCTTCCAGACGCTCTTGTCAAAGACTGCTCTGCCGGTCAAGCTTTAACTTTAATTAAAAGTTTCTTTCGTTGAGATGCCTCGCATCGCACTGCAAGGTGAATGGCAAAGACAGGGAAACCACTAAAAGAAAAGAAAGGATCTAGGCCTGTAATATATTGGGAGGCTGAAGAGGAGTAGAGTATAGCAAAATGTATCATTATTTAGTTATTAGTTATTGGTCCAATACACGAAAGTCAAAAATAGTATGGAACTTATATCAACATATCACCAGGTAAAAAAAATTGTGTTTGTATTATCAAGCAAATGAATCAATCAAAAAACTAAATTGCGAGGTGTACGGTGTAGAAATAATAATAGGAACACAGGACCAATAGGAACCATAGAGTTCCTTTTGTAATCAGGATTAATAATAGTCATTATTAAATCTACGCCGGTCAGGTTAATGTTGCACGGAACATTAGAGGGTTGTAACCATCAAATGTTTCTAAGCCTAGTTTAGCCTAATTTTTGGCCTGTATAGGGTGTCCATATCACTTATTCCCATGTTTTTTGTCTCCACAAGGGAGACATCCCTCTGCTACGTGGATGGAGGTGTGCCTCACAAAAACTAGAAGTCAGGCTAATTAGAAAGTTTTTACCTGCTTGGAAATCAAACATTAAATGTGGTCATTAGCATGCGTTTTTATGATTTAAAACTTCATTTTTCCAGAGATGGTTAGTAACTTGTTGCATTTACTTGAGAAGTTTAGTTGAACAAGTACTTTCAAAATGTATACGTTTACTCAAGAACATTTTTGTGTAGTATCTGTACTTTTACTTAGTTACATCCAAGGTACATTTTAGATGCATTCCTCGCGAAATGCAAAAACATCCTTAATGTTCATTTTAAAAACAAAATTAGCACCTTATTATAAAACTACAGTTTTATAAAGCCTTATTTGATATAACTTGACATTTAATTTTAAGATAATCTATTTGAACCTTCATTTTGTTGTAAATGTAAGGTTCTGTGATGTGCCTATGTGTCCCTTAACAGACAGAGAAAGTGTTTTACTTACATGTATTTCACAAAAGTAGAAGCAGAGGTGTTGGCTATAGTACATCCAGTATGGTATGATTGATTTGGTAAGAAATCCTTTGGGTTAGTTCAGTATAGTATAGTAATTTAAGGTTGATACATTGCGGTACAACATTTTATATATGGTATAGTATGGTGAACATTTGTGTAATAGGTTAAAACATGGTATTTTAAGGGCTAGAATAGTACAAGTTAACATTGCCAACAATACCATAACACATCAACACAAAGTAACCCATACTATAAAATACCATAGTGTATTTACTATATAAAACTGCTGGAGTTTGTAAATTAAGAACTTAAGCAATGGCAATAATTTATTTTATTAGACAGACAATGTAAAAAAGAAAAAACAACCAGGTTAATAAATTTTAATAAACACGTGAATGATAAATATGATACTATGTACTATATATTTAACCAAAAACTCTCGTATTTAATATAATTTGGGTTGTATCACTTTTTTCATTTAGTCCTGTCTTTATTGTTTAATAAAAACAATTCATTCCAACAACATCTCTAGGTGGGAACTCTTTTTGTCCATCTATCATTCCTGGTAGACAAAGTTATCTCAACAGAGAGAGGTTCATTACAGAGGACATCTCTCAACACTTCTTTTATCAGTAAGTGCCGAAACACTATGTCGGTGCTGATCATAAATCACTGAGTCATGATTACCAGACAGCAAGCGTCTGTCTGCTAACACTTCCCCTGGCAAATGATAATTGAGAATCAAGCTCGGAGAATGTGCACCATGTTACACCTCCCTGAGCTCACCTAACAGAGGACCCTGATCTACAGGGCCCTGCTGTTCTTCAGGACAGCCCGAGGGGAGGAGAAGGATAAGAGAGACAGAGGCACTGGTCTTGATGGGGGGGCTCCAGGATGAGGGAGCTCTCTGTTTCACTTAGTGTCTGTCTCTCAGGCCGGCTCGCAACTGAGCCCTCCTCTGACTGGGACTTTATCTGTATTCAATCACAGAGCAGCTCCAGCAGGCCAGATCGTTGGCCACTATGGGTTTCAGGACAGTGAAATATGGCCACAATTAGCCCCGGACACAGTTCAATGATGATAAAGAGTATTCGCACCTTTTACTCCATGATTAAAAGGCCTGTCCACTCAGCGACTGATAGAGAGAACTAATTTCACATTATTATTATTATTATTAGCATTCCTTGATTGTAATGCACTCACCCATTTCTCGCTCTCTTTCCATCTCTTTCTTTCAGAGCATCCAAGCCTCGGATAAAGGCGGAGGGGCTCTTTATCATTTACACATCAGCGGCTGTGCATTGCTCCACTGTCTGCCCCATTTATTCCGCCTCTCTTTTCTATGTATACCTATAGCACTCCATCTTTATTCCCATCTATCAACGAATACGCAAGGGCGGTCCATCTGCCCCAGGGCTGCTTCTCGGGTGCCAAACAAACAAGACACCTGCAGAGAATATTACATAGTTCCGTCAACAGAGACCCTCCAATGTCATCCACACAGATATGAACCTCACTTCTATGGAATGGATGCACACGTACATGCACAAGGGGGGAAACAGGTGCAAAGTCACTCCTCAGCCGAAAAGAGTTGATAAATGGAGGGGCCATAATGAAATGGAGACATCAAGACGCATGAAAAGAGAGGACAAGAAAGTAAGAGGGGAGGGGGCCTTAATCCTGCAGGAACAGAACTGTCTACGGATAGAGGAGAAAAGAACAGGGGAGTGAGAAAGAGAGAGAAAAGGAATAAGAAGGATCGCCTTTCGTCTGTGTTCCATCAAGGGAGAAATTACACATTTACTAAGGTTTTTTCTTAGGACGATGGCCCTCATAGATCAAACCACTGGATGTACGAGCCAATTTTCAACATGAAATATAGACACCAAGAATCAATTTCACCTGTGTTCTCTCCCCCTTTCTTTACACCAGAGCTGGACCCATGGATCAAAGTGTGCTTTATGTCTTCCTGAACCCAGTAAACAGTCCTGTGCAGCTACATAACATTAAGCTACAAGATATTAGTATATTAAAAGACATTTAAAGAAATTATGCTACCTGGCTCTGTAATTCAGTCAAGAACTTTGCTACTGGGGACTTTGTACTTAAAGCTTTTAACTTATACTAAGGCAACATTTTTACCAAGTCTGAAAATGTAAAAATATATCTTAAGTAACTAAAGTTAAAATTTAGTTACAAACAAAACAGGTTTGAAAAAGAAAAAGTTTTGTTTTTATTAATAGCTCAATCGACACTGATAAAAAAATAATTATGACACTCCAGTCCCGAACAGATCCAAATATTAGCAAGGGAGAGCAACACTGTGATTTGTTTTGTGAATTCAACCGTATCTTCTACGATGCATGGTTATGTATTTAATGTTCGCAGAGGGCTGGTTACACAGCTGTGTGCTCTGAACCTGGACAACAGGAAAAGGTGCACTCTGGTGCACTTCCACATTGCTGTCAAATACGGAACATAAAGTACAGAGGATGCTCAAAGTGAACTAGGTAAATAAGTAGACCTAACAATGAAGATGTATGTTTTTTTATTGCAAATAAATTTCCCTTTCATTTGGACTCCGTATTTTCACAAAGGAGCATGTAAATTAAAAGCTCAAAACCAATATTTTGATAATAGTCAAAAAAATAGATTTGTTTTAACATAACAGAACAAAACATTGCATAGTATTTAAATATTTTTAGTAATAAACCTTAAGAAACTAAAACAATTTGAATTTATTAGTACTATCGTTTGAATCATTCTAGTGCATTTCAATTACATATGACTTCTGAATAGGAATTACAAAGTTTATTAATTTGATTAAGTTACAAGTGAGCTGTATATATATATATATATATATATATATATATATATATATATATATATATATATATATATATATATATATATATATATATATATATATATATATGAACTAAAAGTACATAAAGCGTACCAGTTGGCCTAAATATTAGATAAACCAGAAATCTTTATTAATCTATCCATTTTTAAGGTTTTAATTGTGTCTGACCAAAAATGTAAATTAAGGAATGCCACAAGGATCAGTGTTAGGCCCAATACAAATCTTTATTTTAATGCCTAGCCCTCACGAACATGATCCTGAGAAACATGTCTCCACTGAAGTTCACCTATAGTCATCATCTCTGTCAGAACACAATTACTCCATGTCCCAGAAAGGGGTCTAGTGATAACCAGAGGGAGGGACTTCATGTAAAATTCACTTAGGTGCCATATTTTTCCTCCCGGACAAGATTAATTGTATTATAACTCGTTTCACGGAAGAATAATGGCAGGGCCGCCGTCCTTCTCAAACACTCCGCTTACGGGTATTTCTTAATCCATCCTGCAGAATTGAGGTTAAGAGGGATCTCCTGGAGGTTATCTGACTCTCCTATAAGAGCCAGCAAAGATTGATGGGCTAAAGAGACTGAGATGCAATGGTCATATTCATATGGTAATGCCCCATTGTCGCCAACAGCACTCGGTTTTCTTAATCTCGGCTGTAGTGAAATTGAGCCGCGTGTTTTATCATGAGGTTCAATGATTCTGGTGGAGAAGGCAAAAGCTGTGTGTGTGTTCCAATTTTTTTTTAGCATGGATAATTCCTAGTGTAAAACCAAGAGATTTTTTGCTTGGTTTGTTTTTTTCACATTTTGGCTTTTAAAATATGCCATATAGTCTGTGATTTAATTGTAGACTTTCTGCCTCTTGGCAATCATATATTTCACAAATCATCAATCATATCCGCACAGCATTATTTTAATTTAAATGCTTGCAATATTTTATGGTTAGTCATGTGTTGGTACCATATTATCCATAATAATTAAAACTAGCCTGCATCAATAGCATAGTGGTTGATGGGACAGAGGCTTCAAACCTGATCCCAGAATCTCCTTCATATTAAAAAAACATTTCCTGTCTTCTCTCTGCCCAATAAACCAATATTAGTTATTTGAAAGTTTTAACAGCTTTTAAAATGCAAACACATCAAAAACTGGGAGTTCAAAAATATGTCTACATCTGCAGTTAAGTAATCTAAATTATTTAACTATCCTTATACATCTGTAAACGGTACCTAGTGAGAACAATTAAAAAAAATTTAAAAGCACACCATTTTGCCAATATGTTGTTAAAATCCTTTTAAGTAAATCAGCTTCGAAAGAAAATGAACTTTTGCATTAAGTGATTATGTTGAATACATTTTTGTGCTAAGGAATCACGAAACCATTTTAATCTAATAAACAATTAAATATAATTTATAATTAAGTTGAATAACAGTATTGTCCATTTTAGTTTAAAAAAATTAGCTGGAAATGGAAAAATTATATTTGATCCTAAATAAGACCAATTGCAATTGAATTAAACTAGCAATCAAATCAAGAGGCACGTCACAACTGTTTAATGTTCTGAGTATTTTATAGGTATGTTGGTTCACACAATGAAGAAACTTGCTGACATTTTGTACACCTGTCTTTTAACAGCTTGCAAGAAAACTGAAAATTATTAGTCAAACAATTCAGGTATCCGTAGAAAAATGCAATACCTTATTCGTTACATTCCGAATGATGACATGAACTCCTTTCAAGCATTAAAAAATTTTTCAAAATCACAACAGAGAATAACACACCTAAACACAGCAGTCATTTAACAGATATTTTTAAAAGAATTTCCTCTCCCCAGTAACAAAAGAGGCATGGTCTCTATAGAGTATTTTACTCTGTGATTAAGAAAGGTGATTGCACCACACCATCTAACCAACAGCTTGTTCATCCAGTGTCATCCAGACAGATTTGATTAAGTTGGATGCAGTGCTTTGACCGCTGGTCACTTTTTCAACCTCCATTGGATTTCTGTATCTAAGTGCTTGTGTGTGCATTTCTCTCCATATCATCTCCACGCCAGCCAGTTTGCTAATCAATAAGCATATTAATCATTTAGGGGAAAAAGTGACAAACCAATTATTAATCTGCCCCGTCAAGTCCAATACAGTAATGAATTTACTAAAAATGGTCTTCACTTCATCCATTCATTAACTGCTGATGGGTGGCACACTTCACAATGTCACTGGATTTTCTCTAGTATTGATGCCGGCCTGGCAGCTAATTTACAACCTTTCCTCTTGTGCTGAGTTCTAGTCTGCACTAATAAAATGGACCTTGATAATCGTTAAGAGGGCTTTTGGACAGAAGGCAAGGCTCCGTCTGTTTGCACCATGCCAACCGAGCACAACAACGTCTCCAAAACTAACAAGTGTGTATACAAAATATGGATGTGCCTATTACCACCTTGTGTGTGTTCTGAGGTGTAGGTTTACTCTCTACCATGGCAGTAGTTGACAGGAAGGCAGGTTACACTCTGGGAAGAAAACCACTCACTGTCATTTCCATAGCGGGACAGCCATCTCATTGTCTGCTTGTGCACACAAATCCAGGAACAGTACCCTATTAGGTTAACTCCGCAGATCCACAACTGTCATGAAACAGAGGCGCAGGCTTCCCTTAATCATTTACTTACAGTATGTCTTCATCAGCCATTATTGATGGTTGTTTTTCACCTCACTAAACCTATTGACTTCTTAGAGATCAGAGACAGATGATGCATTGAGAAATCATTTACTGGGTGCAACTTTTGCTCCGAAGTTCAAATAAGGATCATTCAACATGTCAAGAGGCTTGGGATTCTTTCACTGCAAAGCAATTGATTTCAGAAACAAGCCTAGGTTTAGTTAAGTATGAGCTAGAGATGTGCTAAAACGATCTCAATTTGATCTGTGTAGATTTGAATTATTGACAACAGTTATTTAATAAACAAGAGTAATACATATGATTCAAACATGTTTTTAATTAGAATTTCTTAATTTGAATTTGAAATTGATAACTTGAATATGAAACATCTGAAAAAAATTTTTAAGGTAAAATTATTTAATAACATTTTTTTACTTATGCTATGGTCTGCACATTATCTCAAAAGCATAGCTCTTAAGCACTGATATAGTTCTAATTATTTTACTTTATATTTTTACTACCTCTAATTTACTTATCTTATTGGGTCATTTTTTTGTACCAACAATTGAGAGTACCCTGTACCACAAAAATCCTTGTGTGTATGCACATACACACTTGGCAATAAACAACTTTCTGATAACTGCAGATATTCAGTTTGAAGAAACTTCAAATTCAATATTCTAAAATTCAAAATTCAGATCTCACAGAAACTAGGTCAGGGGTCATCAACAGGGAAGAGTAGATAATCATAGAACAGTCGATGAAGCATTTTGGCTAAGCAATTTTTCTGGAAACGTGTGTGACTCTGTAACCATAAATCAACTATATTACAACTTGATGAGCAAGTCACTATCTTTTTACTTGCATATAAAAAAATGACTAACATGCTCCTTTGACTATCATAGCTTCATTGACTGTTCGGTGATCATCTACTCTTCCCTGTTGACACTTGATCTATGACATCTGAATCTCATGATCTGAATTTTGAATTTGATGTTTCAAAAAAATACTTACAAACTGGATATTTGAGAAAATATCTGAATTTTGAAAAAAAAATCTACAAATAATTATGCCTTTGAAAAAATCCAGTTATTTTACATTTAAGATGTTCAATTCCAATTTCCATTTGGAAATTTAAGTTCAAAATCTGTTTTGATGACAGTTAACATATAAGTTTATTAAATTACTGTTGTCAATCATTCAAATCAACACAACTCCAATTCAGATTGTTTTGTCATACCTCTAGCTCCATAGTTTTTACCTAGACATCAAATCCAAGTCCGAACAAAACAGCTCTGCTCGGAGCTAAGATCGTGTACTATTTATACACTTATGTTGTCAAGAGCCGAACTCTCATCTCAGTCTCCCAACCCTGAATTTGCATACAAATGAAGTTCTAAATGGGCTCAACGACATAATTGACTTGCAATTAGAAATATTCCTGTGCTGGTCACTTTGCAGTGGACAGAGCATGAGCAAAACGAGTGGGAAAAAGGCCTGTTTAGCATATTAATGAAGCTCATTAGCTGTCACTTCACCGCGTTGACATGAGGACTTATATTTGGAACGGCCCCACAGCTTAATTTGAAATGTGAGTTCTCAACACTAATTGTTTTTGAGCATGTTTCTTTAGATCATTGTGGAATTGTGTCATTTTGGCAGCTCCGCAAGACGACTGCAGGCTACACAGACTGCACACATCATCTCTAATATCAGAAGATTTCTTTAATTCGGTTGGCATGCATGTGTGCAAGATGGGATGTACAATCATGACTAGAATATGAGAAAAGAGGAAGTGTGTGCCCTGTAGATGTATTTTCAGTCAAAGTGACAAAAACAATAAAACAGAGGAAATATTGGAATCAACAGCTGCATATGCATTGCATCAGATGACGCTAATGATCCGTTTCCATTCTGAAACATTCAAGTGTCAAAGAATGTGTATGTTATTTTTAACTAATGGAAAGCTAGCAATTAAAAAATTATATGGCTGTGTTGAAATATTTTTTTGTGTTTTTGTTATTAAATAGTTATTAAATTCTATTATAGAAACTGAGAAATAAATCAAAGGTTTAACTTATGAGTATGGCATTAACCCTCTTACTTATCTTGATGTACAAGCTGGCTTGTGTATGAGACATTGGTAAGTGTAAATTGGTCTGAAGAATGTGATGCATAAGTTATGTAGATGCCATTCTAACTTGTTTTGGCTAAAGCTAACACTATAATTTGTGACTTGTCTGTGTGAGCACACTTACTTATAATCTAACTACTCCAGCTCTTACTCTCTCACTCACTTTAACTACCTTCTTCTCTCTCTCTCTCTCCTCTCTCTCTCTCCTCCTCTCTCCTCTCTCTCTCTCTCTCTCTCTCTCTCTCTCTCTCTCTCTCTTCTCTCTCTCTCTCTCTCTCTCTCTCTCTCTCTCTCTCTCTCTCTCTCTCTACTCTCGAACTACCCATTAACTGGCTTTGTGTTGTCATTGTCCTTTTAGTAAAATCTAATGATGCATGTTCTCCCCGTGATCGCGTGGGTTTTCTCCGGGTGCTCCGGTTTCCCCACAAGTCCAAAGACATGCGGTATAAGTGAATTGAGTAAGAACGATTGCCCATAGTGTTAAAGTGTGAATGTGTGTGTGAATGTTTCCCAGCGATGGGTTGCGGCAGGGAAGGGCATCCTCTGCGTAAAACATATGCCAGCGAGTTGGCGGTTCATTCCGCTGTGGCGACCCCGAAAGGGAATAAAGCCGACATGAAGATGAATGAATGAATGAATGAATGAATAAAAGCAGGTTTTTTTAGTAATTATTATTCTTTGCACTTTCATACTCATCATGAAAACGTATGAAACTGTGAAAAAAAGGATGTTAAATTGTTCAACCCTAGAAAGAACATCGTAAAATATTTCCTCATTTTCCTTAATTTCCTTGTAAATAAATAAAATATTTGTGTATATAATAGTTATATCATATTGTGTTATAATTCTGAAATTATTTTAGGGAATCATGCTAGTACCGCTGGTTTGGGTCGGCCAATATTCATGACCCTAACCCTAACCCGTTTTCTACATTATTTCCCTCCAGTAGTTCAAAAAAATGTATTTGTGAGAAAATTAGATATGTGTTACACTTAAAAGTTAATGTGAGAGTAAAAGGTGTGTAAATGAGCTCCTATGATGGACTGGCCTATGATGGACTGTCCAGGGTTTTCCCGGCCTTTCATCCTGTTTAAGCTGGAGGTCAGGATAAAGTGAATTAAGTAAATTGCCATTTTGAAGATACACAATTACTTTGCTGTTTTATCAAAATAATAGGATATTTCCTACTTTTTAAAATGATGTGCATGCAAGATTTTCTGACCTTTAAATGGAAGCCACAAGTATGTAAATTCAACTAATGCACATGTCAACACCACACACTTTATCAAGATATATTTTACAGTTTTTTACACTTTCCATGACATTTTTTTCAATACATTTAACAAGTTTCACAAACTCTTAACACCATTAGCACAAGATTCATCTAGGTAGGGGATACAACTAAAACATTTTTGTTGCTTTGATACATAATGCACACAATTAACACAAATTTCAAATGCTTGAACTTATTTTACACACAAGTTCCACTAAGGAATTTTAAAGCTAAAAAAGAGAACTTATACAGGCTAAAGTCAAAGTGAACCGCTGTTCATATTGTGATTTGAAACAGAAATATGTTCCCCCTATTTTATTCCATTGCCAATAAAAAATAAAGATGAGGGGGTATTTTTTTTTATCATAATTCCATTTTTTCCGTTTGTATATCTGTTTTTTTGTCTTTCTGTACTGCAGCAATTCTATGCCTATATTTTGTTCTATATAAACTATGCATTTTATAAAGCTTTATGTGATGGGCATTCATTTTCTGTATTGAATTTCTGCAGCAAAAAATAAAAAAATCATGCATTCTCTAAACCCAACAAATAAAAATGTAGACAATGAAGCATAATAGTTTACTATAAAAAAAAATTGAGTGACATATTTTAAATTTTTAGCATGAAATCAAAACCCCTAACATATCAATGAAAACAAGACAAGCAGGATTGAGTAGTCAATATTCAACATCTGTGTTGGATACAGAGGGCATAAAATAGTCTGAGATGCAGAGCCAAGTGATGGTCAACCACAGCTTTCCAGTGTAAGAAAAGCCAGGATGCCTAATTATACACTGGTGTAGTTTGTGCCAACCTCTCAGCGTCTGTGATGTGTGAGTGTGTGTCGTGTGTGTGAGCGTTGCCGAGGAGCTTGGTGGTTATCGCACAGACAGGTTTAGCACCCCCACATTGTAAACACGGGCCCCAGTCGCTTCCCCCAGCTTGTTAACATCATCTGCGTCACTCAGCACAACGTTACTGTCAGGGCCTCGCTGCGCCTGCCGCAATCAGCATTAACCATGTCAGCCCCTTAATGGGCCCGCCATAAAACCAGCTGACAGGCCAGCCAGCGTCGATCCGCGCTTAAGACAAACTGCCTTCCTGCCCTGCACGCGCACACACATGCCCACAAATACATACATACTGTAGACAGAGGCAGCATACAGTCTAGTTAACTCAAAGACACAGAGCTCCACACAAAAAAAGACTCCCATCATTTGCCATCTCCAGAGCCTGCCAGACCCACTAGTACCATAGAGGTAGCGCTGGGTGATTATAATAACAATAACAAGGCCAACCAGATCCATTCTGCTGTCAACAAGTCAAGAAAAGTCACTTGATAAGGCTCTTCTTTCTAAGCTGCCATTTTTCTACCATTTACTGACCCTCTGCAGAGTCTGTAACTGTAGAGTGTAAAATATTACCATCATATCTATGAAACTGCCATTTTTGTGAGGCGCGCAAACTGAGGCTTTTTCTTTATTTTCTTTTCAGCACTTGTTGTGATTCTCTGCTTGAATGAAGCCACTTATGTCATACTTTTGAACCAGAGGCACTCTGCATGTGTTATTTGTTCTATAATTCATGTGTATGATATATACATAAGTGCTTTGGGAAATTCATAAGAGAACCCCACAATAGTTTTTACTATCCAAATTGGCAGCTCGCATCTCAGAAGACCTTGCCAGCATAGGTGAACTCCAAAGCTGTCATTTTACATATTGGTCCTATTTGTTTATTGGATTCTTTCTGGATCTAGTAAGACAAAATTAAATTTTTAAAGTTATTGTTGGTTTATGCTAAGCTGTGATATTTAAAAAGTTAAATATTAGTGCAGCAAATTATACTTATTTCATCCAGTACAAACATTCAAAAAAGCTATATGCAATGTATGGTAAATAATGTGCAGTTTTAGATAAATTGCAAATCTGACAACATATTTTTTGAATGATTATTCACATAAATCTAAAGGATGGAAATACTTAAATAAAACTAGGCCAAAATTCTTTGGGTGTAGTGCTTAAAAAATTACAGTTAAAAAATCTTAAAAATACTGGAAATAATTGTGTAATTTGAAAAGCAAAAAAACTTTAGAAAGGGAAGGGTTTTTTTTTGTTAAAAAAGTATGTGCAATTTTGTGATTATTATTCTTTCTAACTTCAGACACATAGAAATAAGGCTAGAATAAAATGTAAGACCTACATCATAACATCAAAAACATATACAAAACTGTTTTGCATAATAAACAGTATGCTTCGAATACATCGTTTGAAATCATAACCATCCGTTTTGTTTTTGAGCATCTAAAGTTTTTCTCAAAGTCTGCCGACCCTAACCATGCCTTTTAAAAAATTAAGTATTTATGCATATTTTCTCAAACTCTGGAAACCATGACCATCATTATTACATTGATGAACATTTAGGAGCATGTTCTTAATCTCTGGCACCAAAGCAACAAAAAAAGACGTATTAAATGATCTTCACATGGACATCAGAAAAAGACATGTGAAAAATTATTTAAGACCTAGACCAGTGAATTTAAAACTTTGTAAGGCCTAAAACTCTGATATATGTTTGTGAGACTCTGTAAATAGATTCGATTAAAATGTGTACCAGCCATCAATTCTTCCAGCTGACAGCATCAAGTCTCTCAGAACGATGGCCTGAAAGCCCTCTGCTGAATTCAGATGCTTGACATTCCGCTTTTGCATGGGTTCACTTCAGCAAAACTCAACATCCTGAAACACTGATTCTTCTGCAGATCATTCATGTTGACGACGCTCTCACAACCTCCGGCATCCATTGGGACATAAAGTAAGAGGTCGCATGAGCATGTCAGATGCTGGCCTTTGCGTAAACGGCTCTTGGGGCACAAAGGCTAACTACCTCTTTGCCCCTAGCCGATGGCTGCTTTTTGGGACGCCGCTCTGAGACGATGGCTCTCTAGGTAGACTGATATGGCCACCACTGTGAATGCGCTTGACCTTTCTCTCTCTGCTCTAATCTGATTGTGTCTCCTTTATGTAATCAGCCGCTAAAGGTCACAGGGCTATTTAACATGGGAACCCTTTAGCTATGGAATTTGCCTTTCAGTAAATTACCTTTATTATGTTTCACTCACGTCACCCATGCAAAAAGCTACCTAACTCTTTGAGTGTGAAGATTCCTACAACCAATAGCGCTAATGATAAATCTTGCATGTCGTTGATATATCAATTAAACAGTTTTTTTATGAGGCTTGCACTGGCTTGAGAGTAAAGGTGACTGATGGAGTAAATGTAAAGGCAATGTACATCTGAGGTGTTTGTGAGAAGAAAGATATTAAAAAGCAATCAATTGAGAGATGATAATCGGGAAAACAACAAGCTAGTTTAAATTGTGCAGGCCTCATACATAATATCAAATACTATATGAACTAATGTGAAAGTTTCAGAGATTAGATGTAAAATTGAAATGGGTCATTAACTGGATTTTTCCCATATACTGTTCATTGGGGTCCAATTATAGAAACCTCAAAAACATTGTTGATTTCAAATAAAAGTACATTTAATCTAGCTATTAAATCCTTCACATTTATATTAGATAATTGAGAGGTCTTTCTAAATTTGAAACTTAGCTTTACATGTTAATGACTTTCATTGTTGACCCCGCCCACTCTCTCTCTCTTTCTATCTGTGTTCTTCATCTCTTTCTATTGTATTTTTGCATTAAGCACAATGCAACTCTGAACCCATTGTCATTGGCTCAAATACAAGAGTTTTCTCCAACCAAACATGTTTTGAGCTCTGAAACTATCAGTTTTTAGTATCACTGTTTTTAGTCCATACAAGACTTCTAGGCATAAACATTTGCAGTGGCAAGTCAAAATTGAAGTGCAGTCAGTACACCAGTAAGTTAAACCAGAGCTCTGAAATTACAGCTAGCCCCAGGTATATTTTTAAATGTATAACAGTTGTCCTAAAGCGAAGTGTAGATGCTTAGCTAAAATCAAATCTCGCGGACGACTGACAGACACTTAAATTTGACAGTTCAATGACTGTTATAAGAGCAGTAATTCATTCAGTGCTGGGCAGTGACAACTTGAGGAAAAAATGATGGATTTATCATTAATTTAGCAGTTTCCTCATTCTCCAATATATATTGTCAGTTTGACAGTTGCACGGGAGGGGTAATTTAAACCAGCTATCTCAAATCAGTGTTTAACTCATTTGGTTTTTCCGAGAAAGCAGTATAAAAAATTGCATTTATTTGAACCATTATTTTGATTTTACAAAAAAAAGAAGACTTTTTGATGTTTTATAATTGCAAATTTAAACTCATAGTTATTAATCAACATGAAAGAATTGTTCAAAAAGAATAGCTCTCAACTCTCATTGAGACATTTTGATTTTGACACAATTTAATTAGTTCTGTAGCTTTTGTTTAATATATTTCTAAACTTGCTGACAGACAGGTCTAGACAACCACTGATATTAAAATGAATGTGATACAAGAATGTGGAGAATTTATAACTTTGCACTGAGGATTATTTTGGTGCCAAACAGGTTGGTGTAGGTAGCCAGAATCTTTATTCTAACATCCTCAGATCCAGTGAAAAATATTGTCTGCAAAACTGTTGAGTTGATGGTAGAGGACAGAGATGATAGGCTTGATGTGCTTGAGCTAGAAAGATTTTCAACTTCGAAGAGAGCAGAAAACAGGACAGTCACACCTGAAAACAGTACAAGATCACTTTTCAGACCTGAAAAGTTTTGAAAAGGCATTCAGTTTTATCGGGATGGATTTTCTTCTAAATATGTAAAAAGATATATAAATCACATGAAACGAAGATTAAAATGTATAATATTTGAAATTAGGAGAGATCAACTGTACAAGAAAATAAAAAGGAATGGAATCCTTAGGGGAATCCTACCTATTTAAGCAAAGTTTTAAAAAAGTATTTTATGTGTCCTTCAGCTTTCCTCCAGCTTTCAAACTATGGTATGAAACGTTAAGACTCAAAAACTACATTACACACGAATATTGCAGAGTATTGAAAATGGTCCAAATCAGATAATTCATGTCTGTTTGCTCTAAAAGGGAAAGCATCGTTTTCTAATAGAATCATATTTCACCCCAACTAAAAGCTTCCTCTGGAACAATTAAAGATAACAAATGAGCACTGCCTAATTCAAAACTCCCCCTCCACATACGCACACATAACTCTAGTTCAATTGTAAAATTGCCTCTTTGCGAATATGCTGCTATGTTTAATATGATGTTAAAATCCCTTCCATTAATCAGCCACTAATGAGATTGAAGCCTTACAGTTGATCTGAGAGCACAGAGCTTTAGGAGTTAGTGATGGACAGATTTCTAGAAGAGAGCCACAGCCAAAGCAACAAAAAATACTTGCTTTCTGGTCTATACATTTTTAAAGCTCTGCTTGTTTGAGTAATCATCTTCAACAGTAAACTCAAATAAGCCAAGCCAAACCAAGAAAAGAAATTTCTACATTTGAATAAAAGCATTAAGATACCTCTGTAGATTAATCTTAATTTCATCCCAACTCCTTGGTAAACTAAAATAACTAAAGGAAGAACGTTGTACATGATAATTCACTGTAAGACAAATGGCAAAAATTTGCATGATTACACAATACTACCTCATTTGTGTATTTTATTTTCTAGCAGTATTTCCTCTACACTAATATTCTTAAAACATGTTCAGGCTTATGTGCTACCAATTACTTGCATTTATTCAATCACAATGATGCTACACAGCAAAAAATATCCCTGTTTTTCACAGCGTGGTATTATAAACGAAAGGTGCATACCGCTGCATGGCTAACCAGTCTCATTCTGTTACTGAAGCTCAGATGTTGTCTTTATACAAACGAAACTTCATTTCATGACTTCAATACTCATTTTGACAACTTTTTGGCAAACTTTTAGAAATATATACTGATGTCAGCAGCCTAAGAGCCTCCCTGAATGGTTTGAGAGTGCTGAATGTGCTTTGTAATGCATGATCAATTCTTTGCACCGAGGGGTCATGTAAATACTGTTCCAATCACGTAAAGTAGGAGTCATTTTTTGTAGATCATGTTTCTATTATTGAAATAGCATTCTGCAAGAGGAAAGCACACTAGCAAGCTCAGGGGTTGAGCAGTGGAGGGAAATGATTTAATGTAATGAGAGGAATAAAGCATCATTAGTGCAAATTAACTATTGTCAGCTGAGGTGATCTTGTTGGGTGCTAATGCCATTGGCAGCCGCTGAAGGTGGCAATTTATGCACAGGGGGTGGGGTGAAGTGAAGTGCACATGGACATGCATTAAGAGCCCAGTAGCCCCTACGGTTAAAGCCATTCCATAGGGGTTTGTCTTCTGGAGCATAAGTAGGGCCAAGATGAGGACTGCCCATGTTTAATTTACGCCGTTTATGTTTTACTTCAGGCCAAGAATGGGCCGCAGTCCATTAATTAGTACAAAATGGCCGTTCAAAACAAGATCTGCCTTGTACAGGTCGCCAATTTTTCTACGTTAAAGAGGCTACTGCTTTTCCTCTTTCATCTACCAAGTACTTTAACTGAAAACTTTAACACAACACTCCACTCCTGTAATACTATTTCCAATACCATACAATCCTGCTCTGTCCAAGTACTATATCTGAAGGTTTCTTAGATTTTAACAAACTATTTCTTACCCAGGGACTATCCAAAAAAACACTACCTTTTTGCTACATAGTACGATAAATCCCCATTAACCAATAAAGTTTTACTCATCGTACAATTGCTTTAAAGCAGATACACAGAACACTACCTAGTACCTAAACAATAAATACATTTATAAATATAGAAAATATCATACCGATGGAGTCATATGTTTTCTTACCTTAATGGGTTTTTTAAGATTAGATTTTTGAAAGCCGAAATCATGGAACATGATAACTCCTCCTCCAAGCAAAGCCGTGGTCATTAATCATCTGCTATTTCTCTCTTCTCCGACTTCATTATCGCTATCTTAAAACTCCATACCAATAGATAATGTCTCAACTAAGTTATACTAAGATGGAAAGCTCAAGTAACTCTTCTGCAGGAACCAGAACTTGTTTTCAGTTCTCAAAATGTTCCAAGCTTTTCATTTGTCTGGTGACAAAATCTTAATAGTGTCTAATTAATAAAGGTAGAAGAGTTGTTTGTCTTAAATGTAATTTTTGTCATTATACATGTTCTGCATTTGACATCCACAATGAACAATAGGGTGCACAGCACAGCAAGTGTTCATGTGATCCTTCCTTGCAGATAACATATTCTGTGTAGTAGAGAGGGGGATAACCTATTGTGATAATTAACCAAATGATAAACAGGTTTTTCCACATAGCCTCTTGAGCAGTGTATCTCCTGGTGTTTCCTGTTTAGGTTCATTCTGACACGCTTGTTTCCTCATTGTCAGGATGGAGTGATGTTCTGAAGAGGTGAGGACCATCATAGTGACATATCTAAATCTGCTTGGTTGACGAACTCTAACAGATTATCAGTCATATTTGAGTAATAGACTCCTCATTTAGGCTTAATGCGTTTTGCATAGAGAGCAACCTCCTCTCATTATTCTTTAAGATGAATCGTTGTCCCAGGCAAAATTTTAAATATATTAGTCTACCGGCAACTGCATAAATCACAAGATTTTTACTAATGGTACCAAAGCTAAACACAGTCTCACTCTCTTAAGCACACAAAGAAGATTATTTTAATGATGTTAAGGTTGTTGCTCCCCAGGATCTGCTGTTATTTCCTTAGAGTGTTTTTATGCCGGTTGAGCCCATTTAATAAAAAACAAGTACCGTTTATTAGCTTTTTAGTTTTAGTTTTTAAAATAGGGTTTCTTCAAATGTCAGAATAAATATTTTATGTCTGCACTTCTCTGTCTTAATCTAGGTCTTTATTTTTAGTTTTTAATCAATATGCTTTTAAATGACTTATTTTATGCTTGATTGTATTAGATGTACTTTTTTTTATTCATTGTTTCCAATGTAAAGCACTTTCAATTACCAAATGTGCTATACAAATAAACTTGTCTTGTCTTACCTTCAAAGTGCCATGTGTTAGATAATTCATCTTAGATATGAGTCATGGTTTGCAATGAAGTCCGATATGTAACTTTAGAATGAATATTAAAAGGGCAAAGTTGTGCCTCAACATCTCTCCAACAATTTTCTGTTTATCTTACACAACATAGACTTTTAATTTCTCACAAATTTCACTGAAGAATTTTATTTTCTTGGTTGAGTTGATCGTTCTTCAAAGACAGGAGATTAATTGCTCTTGCTGTGACCTTGAAATTTGGTCGTATCATTAAAAAAATCAATTCTTTTAAACACGAATAATTAAAATATGAATTACTCATATGAACCTGATCACCTTGAACCTAAAAAATAAAAAATTAAACAAAGAAATATTCTACATGTGTTCTAGTTGGTTTGGCTTTACTCTTTTGCTTACATTGATTTCAATGTTGTCTGATTTATATTTTTATGTTCACTCTTTAATGTTCAGCTCTTATACTACAGTTTTTGAAAATCCAATAAAACTGAGTGTATAACAAAGTGACTTTTTCCAAAAAGAACAGGAGAAGCTGAAGAGTCAGGTTTGTGCAGAATCAAAAGCTCAATGGTTTGTTTCTGTGCTTTCATAGAGCTTCTGCGAGCCCTTGCTGCTGGAGAGCTGTCACACAAGTGTACATCTCTGCCCTTCATTAGACATACTTCCGTCTGCCAAGCGCCATATCAGTCAAATTAAACCCAGCACACGCCTGCTCGGGGAACACTATTGTTGCACTTTTATACTTTTACTCTTTTAAACTATGCGACACGAATGCTCTCAAACTTAGTCCATCTCCCGTGTATCTTGGGTTTGTTTTGTAGATCCAATTCAACGGTGCTTTTAACAGGAGCTGGCTGCTTGTCAGATGTGATGGCTGTGAAGAGCCGGAGATGTTCTCTTGAAGGGGGTCTGTGAAGCACAGTCACTTTGAACAATCTCATGCACCCGAGAGGTGCTGTTCACACGCTGAGGCCTCCTTTCTCTCTCTTTACTTGCTTTCCTTCATTTGTCCTCTTTCTCATAAGTGGAAACTTGCAAGGGGGTTGGAGAGGTCGGTTACAAGCCTAGTCCTACTAAAAGCCCCTTTCTCTTCTGTTAGTTTCCAATTCCTCAAGTTACACACCAGGGAAGCTTTTCATGTTTGTCAAAGCAGAGATGACTTTGGTCGTTCTTTCATTCTGAGTGGGAGGGGGGCAGACACTGGATGTTTCTTTCAGTGGGACGCTTTGCTCATTAGTGTAAGGGACTTGAAGCTCTAACACAACATGTCTGCCTTGAAGCAGGTATGGGGGAAAGGACCAGCAGACTGGAATGACCCTTGGAGGCTTGCAGTAAGCACCACATGTCACTTGGCTAAAAAAACCAAAGGACCGAAGAAGACGGAAGGACAAACATGGGTTGATGCGATGTGTCTGTTTCCTGACACAAGATTTCCAGAGCTGCAAAACAAAAGCTGACACACATCCAGCGGATGGAACAGGAAAGAGCAGACAGAAACATGGACTTATGGTTAACCTCTAAACCTCAAACATCACATAAAATACAACTCTGTTGAAACAACAGCTTCAGGAAGGATGGGTCATAACCCAAGCATGGGCAACATGGCTTTCAAATTGACTGGAGTGGAGTACCTTGACTTAAAAAAAAATTCAGTTTCCATGGATTGGATGAGTTATTAACACGTTAGCTCTGGTACAAAAGTGCATTAAGAGTCTGTTCAGTCTCATTTGGCTTTCGAATAGTTACAAATTTGTTTTTGCCAGGTTTTTAGTCGTTTTCCATTGCAAAGCAGGACTGAGACATGTTACTACCTGAATGGGAGACCTCATGGGGTAACCAGGTTTGGCGTGAGTCCTGACCCCCATATGCATAATTTACTATTAAAAAGGCATGTCCATCAAATTAGAGGTTAAAACAGAGGTTTTGACTGTTTGTAGTCATTAAAAATCCCAGTATATTATACTTTTTTAAAAGTAGGAGTGCGTTTTTCGAGATTTTCTCATGGTATTGCCCCTTTTCTCTGTCAAGTCAATGTAAAAACATGATTTTTTTGTGAAGTTTATACTTTTCTGATCTTAAAAAGAATACATTTCAAAGTGAAATTTGTGCTCTGCTTGTAACCCATCCCAGTGTACACACAAAGCAGTGAACAAACACACCGTGAACACAGACCCGGAGAAGTGGGCAGCTATGGCTGTGGCGCGCGTGGAGCAGTCGGTAAACTGGATCCTTGCTCAAGAGCATCACAGCCGTGGTTGTTGAAGATGGGAGAGTGTTTCATCATTCACACCACCTTCAACTCTGTGGGTCTGGGGATCAAACCGGCAAGCTTCTGATCACAAGTCTTTCTCCTTTTCCACCAGAACACAACTGCCCAATTGAAATGGTGGAAATATATCATTAATTTATCAAGTGCTGTTAGGATTGACTGAATGAAGGGTGAGTACAGAGAATACATTTTGATACTGGGGTGCGCTGTATACGCATTGAACTAATACAAGCCCATTATTGTTCTCTAGATACAATGCTCTTTGTGTGTCTGGAAAATAATTATTAACGATCACAAATTATATTGTTATTATTATATCCAAAGATCAAAGTTATTGCTTCAATTTTACTGTTCACTCAAGAAATAAATAAATAATCTTTTTGAGTTTTCTCTTCTTTTTATACTTCTTCTTATACTTTCTTATACTTTTACAAATATTTTTACTGAATCTGATTTAGTTATAAACAGTGTTATAAACATGTTTTCATGTGTTCAAGACAAAATGTAGAGAAAGCTAAGTACATTTTTACAAAGCTATCTATCATCATCTATCAAAATCTCTGAATATAATAAATGAATATAATAAACGTTTCCATCTCCCTGTGTAAAACTCACAAGCTTTTTTCCTATCTAAATGTAAAACAAGTAAGAGTTTAACTATTTTAAGCTGCAAGTTGCTCAGTGTTAAGTTAACTCTATATAGAATAAGAACATAGTTACGTTGATGTCTTGTTTTTATTGAGCAAGCAAAGTTGACCTTTCATACCATATTTTAGAGGACGAAATTAACCAAATCCATGTTAACACATTCCATTTTAAGCAAATATTGCACTTTTTAATCAAAAGGGTAGTTTTCTGATCCTTGCTTGTTGACGCTTCCAGTCAGTCAAGAGAGAGAGAGCGATTCACCCATCCTCCTTGGATAAGGGCAACAATATCATATCAGTTTGTGCTTTTCAGAAATGGAGAATAATCATTGCTGAGTGCTCTGAGATGGTAAGTGGCTGAATATCATCACAAGCAGTCTATCTCAGTTATCCAAAGGGCAATACCTCTAGAAACGGATGGATGATATGACATTAAACTCAAAGTAAAAGAAGGTGGCAGTCAGAAAATCCCAAAAGATTTAGCAAATTCACAAGTAACCCCCTCAAACGCTGTAATGGCTGTTTGCAACAAACCGCAATGCTTTTGGCTATCATCAAATGCTTCAAAACATAAAGCTCAAATAAAAGGATATAAACCCGATCTGATGAAATGAGATATGTTCTGTTAAAACATTTTTTATTTATGAAGAACATTCGACTTGTACAATGTCCTATGTGATTTTTGCCTAAGAGTTGAATGCAAATGAGTGTTTAAATTCTAATTTAGTTTAATTAAAAAAAACTGAACTGGGGAAATTTTTGCATAACGCATAAAATATATGTACCCTAATTTACTAGTCTGTTTTGCTAATGTACAATAAAGTGCTGGCTCTAGTCGGGCTCAAGGCTGCCTTTGCAAATTCTGCCATCTCTTGTGCAGACCTGTGAATTACACCCCAAACTGACAATCGTGGAGATGAATTGCAACAAAGAAATGTTTTTTTTTTTGCTTTTATGGCAGGTTACAAACGTTTCCTGCAAAAATGTTAGACATTAATGAAGTAAATAATTGGAAACTAATAATCACAGATGCCAACAAATTAACTTGTTTCACTCACACTCTGTAACAAGAAATAGATATTTTATTATTTACAACTTTTTAAAAAATTTTTATACTATTTCACTTTAAAATGTAACAGATGTTGTTAGTGATCTCAAGACCGTAAAATCATTGAAAAGTGTTGAATCTTTTAAATAGAAACTGAAACCTCACTTTTTGAGAATGCTTTCAATAATGTGAACTAGCTCTTCCTTAACATGCATTTTAAATGTTTAAGGTGTTCTACCTCATCAACTGAAAAAAATGCTTATGACAGTTAATCTTATGGGCTGTTTTTATGTTTGTTTTTGCATTTTACATTGTGAAACACTTAGGTCAACATGAGCTCTTTTAAAAGTGCTATAAAAACAAAATTACATTGTGAGAATCTATTGCTTATTCAATAAGTTTTTTATCACGTACTCATCTAAAAATATATCTAATGGTTTACAGTTTTAATGTATTTAACTTGTATCACTAAGGATTTTATTATTTTCAAGGAATCTCAACATCAATCTTTGAATACATTTGGTTCACTGCTAATAAACAGTAGCTTGTTAAGCAACTTTGCCAGCCAACCAAACAACACACTTTTACACAACTTTATCATATATAATTAAGGCCAAAAAAATTACACTTGCTTAAAACTGGAATTATTTAAACTACTTTCTAGAGCCTATAATATTTTTAGCCTCGTTGATTAAAAAGAGACAATAATCTCCCAAACATCTTGATATGAAGCTATTATTTTCTGGGCGAGTGTAATTTGTAAGCATTCACATTGCAGTAATGTTTAGTGGCTGACAGCAGCCATTTTCCATGGACGAGAGGACTGAAGAGGCTTGTTGACCCCTTTCCACCGCAATCTTCCCTCACCACACTGTGCGACTTCATTAACTCTCAGGGCAATTTCAAGACTTTTTCCAGGCATCGCCATTATGCAGTGTCTGTCAATTACACATGCCTGCTGCTTAAAAGGAATCCAATGATAAAAGTTCTCAGTCTGCCAGTGGGTCGTCTCCTCTTGTTAACCTCAGGTTTCTCCTTCTGAGATAAGCAACATATCATCAGTGATGTGAACAGTCATTTTAGCTCCGTTTACATCTTGTTAATTATATAGTGTAGATTTACTTCAAATCCAAGGGAGTGTTTCAGGCTATTGTATGAGTCGTGACTGTGCTTGGAGTCAACTCAGCGAAAAGTGCAGATGTAAAGACAAAGAAAAGACAATTGATATATTACTAATATTATGCATTCTAAAAACATATGAAAGTTGAGTCAGCCACCTAACATAGAAGGTCTGAATTGTAAACTAATGGAAAAAAAAACATTTATTAAATATGCAGTATGCATTTTTTTTTAAGTTTCAGAAGAGCTTGGTTGAACTGATACCAAAAAAGGTAGCTTAGCATCAGGAGCTATCAAAGTATCGTATTGGTATATGGACCTGCTTATTCTGGATTTCCAATGACAACATCAGAATCCAGAGATTGCATACTGCACCTAAGATACCTTGCAAAAATGCTTTTTTTATTGGTATGAAGGCAAGGCAAGTACAAAGTTTGAATTCAAGGTGTTTATGTAATCCACACTAGTACAAACAGTACATACAAAGTCCACTAATTTAAACAGAGTGCCCTCTTTTACTTTTCTCTCTAAAGTATGTACTTATGAGTACTTAGTAATAGTAGGAAACCTAAAATACTGTAAGTGCAAGTGAGAAGGCAAATCAGGACTAGGATAGCATGTGAACCATGGAGAAATGCTGCCCTCTATTGGAAATAATCTGCTACAATTGGTTGTGTTTTTTTATAGACCAACAAAAGAAATACAATTAAAAATGCAAGTTAGGGAAACATTCTATTCTTGACTACTTTTCAATACCACCATCTCAAACCCGTTTAGAGCAGTGGATTGAAAAAAAAACCTTTTTACCTCCACAAGCTCATACACTCCTACATGTCCACCAGAAGCCTACACTCAGAGAAGTAACAGCGACTCGTGGTTCCGTCCCACAAAGGCAGAAGATCTCTCAGCAGAACCTTCTCTCTCTCTGTCCCTGGCTGGTGGAACAAAATCCCGGATCCAGTCAGGAAAGCAGCAACACTAACAGCTTTCAAAAAGCAACTGAAAACTCTTCTCTTCAGGGAACACTTACCATGAAAAAAATATTTTTTCCTCTTGTCTTTCCGCTATGGTTGATTGCTCAGCTGATACAACTTTTATGAGCTAACTGAGATAGACTTTGACTGTGAAACAAATTGCATGTTGTAAGTCACTTTGGATAAAAATGTCTGCTAAATGATTAAATGTAAATGTAAACATTTTCTTATTCTTAAAACACAGACAGCGAAAAGGACCAACAGGCTCAGATATAGTTTTAAGTAGTCCTCTTTAATTGATTGTTATTTAGGTTCAACACTGGTACCAAAATCAATAAAGTACTTTGTGAAGCTGAAGTGAGATCCTAAATAAATGTACAATGATGGTGAGAATTTTTTTCATGATGAAAGTCAACGTTATGACCATTTAGTGAGAGAAATAACTTCTTTTCCTCCTTTCAATGAGAATTTAAATGATAAATGAAGTGCCACAGAGCCCTTTCCAAAAAGACTAATGCCAGCGACTGGATCTGAAATGTCAGACAGTGACAGTCATGCCACGAGAACTGATGCCGGACCAATTTGGAGCTTGCCAGCTACAGTCATGATTCTCAAAGGGCAATTTTACCTTCCTGAAAGTGATATATTTCTCCAACGCTAATATAAGAAGAGTAAAGGTGCTAGACTGTTATTGAAGTTCTTATAAAAATTTGGTTTAGGAGAGTGTATACTGTACAAGAATGGACTACAACATACATCTAGGGCCAGAAGAAATATGCAGTGGTAGAATTCCCCAATTCCCTAATTTAGCTCTCTCTGCTCTACAATCAGACCTTGCATTGTCTCCTCTTTTTGTTCTCCCATACATTATTAACCATACTGAAGAATTGTCTAAATTTTCCAAAACTTTCCAATAAAATGACAGTGTAGCTGTATTGTTGTTACAGTACACTTTTCAAGGTTTGATGTACACAATCAAACCAGTTTCTAGTACAGAGCCAAGAAGTCTGGTGAAAGGGAACTATTTTTAAAAGTTGAAAATATAGGATTCCTTTGTGTGATTTTCTCTTAGTAATACAAATAATACAACATAATACAAACATAATAATACAATAGGGCGTCTGTTATTAATCCTTATCTCGATCAAAGGTTTACAACCCTCTACCAGAGTGATGAAAGAACCAGTCATCAAACCTGAACCATCAAAAAAAACTCTTGCACTGGTTCAGTCATATTGTTAAAACTATGTCTTGTTAACGCATTTGTGTGTGGTATCATGGGAAATGCTGTTGAGGGTTTAGTACAAAATTATGTTATTGTACACCACAAAAATAGAATTCTGGAATCTTTAATACTCTCCATAAATTTGAATACTCTGATGCCCTCTGGTTCGCATTCCTATAATCAAATCACACCTCTCTCCGAGATTGGTCTGAAGAAGCTTGCAAGGCAGATTGCAGACAGGGCTCCTCACCCTTTTGTCTCGGCCCCTTATAGAATTCTAGAGCTCTTCCTTATCATGTACTAATCATGGAAAGATCAATTTCAAATTAGACGTAGACACTTCTTTTCGATCCTATTTCATAAGTTCTGTGTTAATTGAACCTGATGTCCTGCTTGTTTACTGCACAACAATAGTAATAAATGTTTAAACTCTCTTCAGTCATTTCTCAATTACCGAGACACTTTTAAGGATTAATAAGAATAATAGCATCAAGTGTAACTTTAAAAGGTCAATGAGTGAGCTGAAACAGAACATTATATTTAATAACTGGAATTCTAACTTCTTTTGTTGAGACCAAGAAAACCAATGGCAAAAGCTCTCATAAATCAATTATGGAGTCATATATACAAATAAAGTGAATTATTAAAATCCTTGAAACAATATTTTAAAGACAGGACACACGGGCCTTCAATCCTGACTGACATCCATCATTGGGCCAAGCCGCAAGACCCTACAGTTTCCTATGTACTACTTTTTATAAAGATGGTAAAAATATGCTAAAAAAAACTGCAGAAATAAAAAAAATACATCATCCCTATATTTTAAAAAGTCATAAAAACGCAAGTTTAATTCATATAAGATTTAATTCAAAGAAGGCACATAAGTCAAATACATTAATTTATTCACTCAACCACAATCTAAATAAGTCGTGCATTTATGGGAAATTCTCATTCTTACTAATAATTAAATTACAATCAAATTCACAATAGAAGATAAATACATCCAAGATTAGCATATTAAAGTTAAACCCTGTTCAAACATCTTGTTTAAGATCCCTATAATTGAATAAAACAGCAGTACCTATACTTCACAAACGAACACTTTCAGCACATTACACTTAATATGCTAATGAGCTGGAGGAGTGCTCTAGAATCCGCGTTTCACTTAAACATGTTTTCTTCTCAAGCTGTCCTCGGAAGTAGCAGCCATACATCGGCTTAGAAATGTCCTGCACCTGTTGGAATAGTCCTCGGGACAATCTCTGTACAGACACACATGAGCAGGGCTGATGAAATCGAAGCTTTCAACCTTCAGCTCTTTGTCCTGTAGAGCTTTCACCATCTTCTCCACATCTCCGTACCTGATGACCCGGTCCGCTCTGGAATAGAGGTACATCTGAGGCCACGGCGCTGGCTGCTCCATCATGGCATCATAGTGGTTCTTATGAAAGTATTTGGTCAGGGGGTACAACACAATTCTGAGAAGGAAAACCGCAAAAGCAAAGAGTGCCAGGAGGAAGTACTGAAGCAGCACATTGACTTTCGACCCTAAAGTGGTTTTGAGAGCTCTGAGTGCCCCGATGACGTTTTGGCTACCTGGGGCGCTGTCCAAAACTGTACCGATCACACGCAGAGAGCTGAACTGCTTGTGACTGTGCAGTAATTCAACCATGTAGCGATAAAGCATGAAACCCCCATTACTGAACACATGGAAGAAAATGGGGTTGTTCTCCACCTCGTAGTCAAAGAGAAGTTCAAGCAGTCTGTGAGCACTACTTCTTAACTCCTTATAGCCCAAAGGTTCTGAAATAAATACCGTCTTCAAAGGAGCCGTGTAGCGTAACGTCGTACAGCCCTGCCAAGAAATGAAAAGATGCTTAGTGTCATCTGTTTAACTTAAAGTGTTTAAAAGGAATGCAAATTACACAAGTAACCAAATTGCAGGTTGTATTGGAATCTGGCAAGTCTTGTACAGGTGGAGCACGAGCACTCATCTTTGGGTCATTATGACCACAACTTAAGTTAGTGATTTCCACTAACTTTGACTAGAATGGCAGCTACAGCAATTTTATTGTAGTCGGCATAATCTTTCGGTCTTGATTTTAAAAAAATTTTAGTCTGTAGATGCGAAATAGTTACATTTTCTTTTCTTTTATTGATTTATTATATATTCTTCTCCTGTGTCTTGTGTGTTGAAATAATAAAATGCAGATTCTTTCCAGGCAGGGTGACCACTTGACAATTCTGTTTTTATTCCAATCGAAAGTTTGACTCACTTTTTGCAGTGTGGTTTTAAAGGGGAACATTCGAAAAGGATCATATTACAGATTAAGATTCAACTCTAATAATTATTTTGCTGGTTAAGTTTCAATAACGTTTGAAATCTAGTATGTGAGTGTGCAAACAATTTTTTCACTATTTTTACAAATAGTACACATTTTTAGTTTTTAATTCCATAAAAATAAATATATGTGTATAAGTAAAGTAAACAGCGGCAGTTTCAACATACAGTGACATCGTTCTAGTGACCAACTGAAATGTTCTGGTGTTATATTATATTATGAATTGTGACATGTCCCCTAACAATTCTCCCTGACAATTGTTAGGTGACATGTCTCAATATGTAATGTAATACAACAGCAAGACGATCCAAGATGCTTCGGTTGGTCTCCAGGACGATTTCGCTTTATGTTAAAACTGCCTCTCAAAGTAATTAATTTAGTTGTTAGATTTAAAGCTTTTAGGCTCGATCTGAGTATGAATATGCTTTATTCTCAAAACGACTGAACCATTTTTATGTTAAAAAAAGATAATACTCTGTTCAAACAGTTGGCACAAGATTTTTAAGTCAAACTCAATTAATAGCCATGCAGTTTCATTTCAATCGTGTTAAAGCACAAAAAGACCTGTTGCTTTTGAGCTGCATCAAATGCTTTTCATTTAGGCTGCAGCTAACATTATACCGTCAGAGTTCTTTTGGGAGGATTTTTGTCGAGCGTCTCACCTGTTCGTTATAGAGGGAGCTGTACTTTGCAAGATGTTTGTCTCGGCTCCCCGCCCATCCAAGAAGAATAACGACAGGTTCCTTAGTACCTCGCCAATGTTTCTCTGTCAATAAAGGAATTAACGTTACTTTAAAGGACAAACTTTTTTGACAGAGTTTAAAAAGGCAGCCGATTTACGGTCAATCTCAGTGCAGTGCAACCCTCACCTGAGATTGGTGCTTCTGGGAAAACGATGTTGTAGTCCAAGTCGTTATCCCCCATATTTTCAGGTAATTTTGGCAATTTAAAATTAACTGAATGATTACAAATAATTCATGGCATTAGACATTCATTTCGAAAGAGAGCCAAGAGAGGCTTATCTTGGTGGTCAGTGGACGGTGAAAAGATAAAGTGCAAAGAATGAGGACATCGACATCTCATTGTTTCACACAACATCCGGGTGTGTTATACAATTTCAAAATAAAAGTCACATTTTAGCTAACAGATGGACCTGTACTGTAGAAGCATTTTAATCGTAATCTGTTGTAGAACTTGTTTGTGAAATTATCAATCGTTGCCCATTTTTACAAAAAGTTTATTTTTTATTCGTTTTTTTATTCCTAGTGGGAAAACTAGAGCCATAGCAACAAATACGAGCACACGATTTTAGTCAGAGCTGGAGCTGGTCAAGCTGGAGTTTCCACTTTGGCTAATAATACAAGTGGATGAATACACACAAAGAAAGACTGAAATAAATTCGATTATTCTTCAGAAATTATGTTAAAATTGAACAGTTTAATACAACCGCAAAAGGGCTCAGTTTTGTTTGCATGAGTTGAATCAACACAGACTGTATAAATACAAGTGAAAATGTGAACTGATTTGTGGACACAAGCAAAACAAGAGTTTTATTATTTTAAAAAACTAAAATAGTTACATTTGATGCAGACGTTCACATCTAAATAATTTTATCTTTCTCACATGAAATGCCTGTTCACAAAATGCTAATTTAAGAGGGACAATTCCACATTCATAATGATACATAACAGGTCAAAAGAAGGTGCATAAGATAAAAACATAATACAGGATCTTGCCGTTAGTTTCCTCCAAGCAAAGCCTTTACATCAGATGGAGATTCTCCATCAACTGCATCGGTTTCAAAAGAATTAGAAGGCACTGGTAAGCTTGCACCTTTGTACGCCTTCGCTAATTTCTGCCCACTGCTAGTGCTAATACTTGACCCTGGCGAGAGAATGACAGTATCCGTAGAGATTTCTGTGGACACACGACGACCAAAAGTTGAAGAGTTGACACTGGAACCATCAGCCTCACTCTCAGTCCAGCAAGAGTCACTATCTGAAGCTGAAGACAAGCGAGTCTTCCCCCACCGGCCATTAGCTCGTGCAGCGTTACCCATGTTGACTCCCAAAGAACATTGGCTGGAGAGTGTTGGACGACGGGAACTAGTGCTACTTGAACTAAAGGAGGAACGAAGATCCTTCTCTTTCACACACAAGATAGGACGAAGTATGGGAATGTAACGAGCAATAGCTGCCCTATATTTAGGGTGTGTTATAGCGTAGATTATAGGATTATGGATGGCTGAGGCCTTGGCAATTACAGCAGGTACTGAATTCATATAAGGGGTCAAGAGATGGGAATAACCAGCTGTAGCTGTTAGAGCCACGACAGAGTAGGGTGACCAGGAAATGACAAAAAGCATGATCACGAGGAGGGCAACTTTTGCCATCTTCCATTCATTCTGCATTCGTTCATACACCTTGTGTGTTTCCCCACAGTCCAGCTCACGGATTTCCTTGTCCGCTGCTCTGATGGCTTGAAAAATTCCAAAGTAGCAGCTTCCAATGATGCCTAGTGGGATGAAAAAAACAAAAGTGAAGAGAAGGATGGTGTACGCACGCACTGATGGAGTGAATGTCATGTAGTCCCAGGAACAGGATGTTTGTAGCCCCTCTGGGACATAAGCGCTCCAGCCAAAGAAGGGTGGGAGGCTCCAGCCGAGGGAATACAGCCACACAACGGCTAAAACTGCACCAGCTTTGCGACGGCTAACTTTACCCACCATGGCAAGAGGTTGAGTAATGGCAAGGCAACGATCAGCAGCGATGGTGGTCAAAGTCATCATGGAGCAGATTCCGAAAAGAGCACCGCAGAAGGCATAGAGTTCACAAGAGCGTTCACCAAACACCCAGCGCTTGTGTAAGCTGGCTGCAAAGAAAACTGGGGATTGAGTGAGGGACATGAAGAAATCAGCTACAGCCAGGTTAACGATGAACATGTTCCCAGCAGTGCGAAGGGTACGGCCTCGACAGAACACATAGATCACCAATGCATTCCCAATCACTCCAGTGATGCCAACTAGTAAAATAACAGAGCCAATGATGTAGTGAGCATGGTCAGGTACATCCACAGTGGGGAATGGGTGTGGAAGATCCTGGTGGTGGCTGTGGGTTGGCTCGTGGCTTGCTAAATGGAGTATCTTGTAGCTCCTGCTTCCCATGGATTCTTTAAAGCCAGTAGTGCAATTGACGTCTCCAGGAGCACAATGATGCCCTCTCCATGAAGGGTGATGGCTCATGTTGAGCAGATTGACGATTTGGTTTATATTTATTATGCACCGTGGTGGTCTAGTCTCTGTCCCAGTCTGTGAACGCTGAGATGCTGTGTTGGCTTTATATATACCAATCGATGGACCACCAAGTTATTATTGATCAGTACTCACTTCATAGTTTGTAGTCCTCAAAAAAGGTTAGTTTAGATAATAAGAATTTGAACAGATTTTTTTAACAGCTTGGTCAGATTTAATTTCAGGATTGTTTAACAGAACCTCTCGTCTTTATGGCATTAAATAAAGTATATCTCAATAGGGAAATGACATAAGATTCCCATTACATAATTACATTAAATTGTGAATTTTGAAAACACTTTACATACTAAAAAGGAGAGCAAAAATGAAACCATATGACCTGTGCCACACTTTAATGATTTGGATGACCCAGCAAGAGGTAAAAAGACCAAGTGGATGAAATGTGCAGCTTGAAAAGCGTTTTCGATTTTTTTGAACTCATTACCTGTGATGATGCTTCCACTCGTTGTTGTTTAGGGACTCTAACAAGGGTAGTTGTTGATGGAAAACTTGTTTTAAACCCAAAAACAATTCTATATGGATTGTTTGAGTGGATTCAGTGCATCAAATCAATGTATACAAGCCAAAAGTGGAGCACCATGACGCTTCCCATATAGACTGATTAGCATCCCCTCATCACAGGAACTGCTCACTGACCTTAATGCGGCTGAAATGATTCTCCCTGTTCCAGTTAAATAATGATCTGTCTGGAGCTTTCAATGTGTTTACAAAAGGGACTTGACCTACTTTAGAGAGGAAAACTTAAATGAATTAAATGAATATTGTTCATTTAGAGTTCAATTGACTGCAATTACTAAACTGTAAAATAAATGCTGCCTGGTGTTTTTGAATGGATTACATTTGATCTAGCATTTCTTACAGCGCCATGGCAACCAGTTAGAAAGCTATACCTCCTACATGTTGACATTGTGCCCTTTAAGCACATTCTATGCCTACATGAATGATTTACTGGAAATAGTTTGGAAGGTTTTTACCAAAGGCTACATCTGTGTTGAAAATCTGTTGCTAAGTTAGATTCCAAACTATTGTTTCAATGATTTCTTCATCTTTAAAGAATTGAGACCTTTATTACAGTCAAATGTGTCACTTAATCCATCCATAATATATCTCAGTGTCTTTAGTTTAGTGTTGAGTGTAAAATGCATGTAGTCCAAGGATACTTTATCTTTATACATAATATATTTATATGTAAACATGTCAAGGGTTGCCCTACACAGTTTTAGGGTCAACCTTCATTTAACCACAGTAGCAACCTACCATGTGAAATAGGAGGTGAAGAAACTGTAATTCTTCATCAGACCGCTAGAGGGTATCCCAGGAGAGAGTAGATTCACATTGACACGTTAAAAATGAAACGAAAAACAAGAAATAATACTTGATGTTTTTATATTCTTAACTCTATAAGGTTGGTGGCCTTTTTTTGGTTACTCTTTTGTTAAAGGTGCCGTATCATGTCACCTTGAATTTTCAGTCATTTTTTGTTGTTACAATGTTTTGGTATTGTTCCCTCATTAAAATATGCCTCAAGCCATATTCACATTAGTTCACGGATGTTTGTGTAATTATATTTTATATATTATAATATATATTATATTATATTTTTTCTGAGAGCTCAAAATGCTCGATGGCTGTAGCTACACCCATTGGCCATAGCACCGGCCACTAACTAATCAAACGATTCGCTGATGCATCTTAATGTAGAAAGCACAAATTGATTGACCTAAATGTGTACCCATACCAGAACCGCATCAGGATAAAAAAAGGATGTGGATTGTGGGTAATAAAAGAGGTTTGAGCATCTATCAATCTGCACTTCCGAATCGAACTGTAAAAAGTACACATCCAGGCACCGATCGGATACTTTTTAATGTATACTATGGTTTCTGACACATCATTCTCATTTCCACCCATAAAAGGATGGATAGTGCAACGATTGGGATGCAGGGTGAATCTTTTTTTTTAATTCGCAGCTATCCGACGGCCAGATGTGTGAGCTCCTCTCTGCGCTCATTATTTTGGGCTCTGGGCGCATACACATAAATTCCCACTGATTTTACGCATAGGTGTGTGGTGACCTTTAGTTCAATGGAGTTTCTTTGAAAGTGTTGCATCTAGTCCACCATATGTTTTCATAGGATTTAAAAATAAACAAAGCAAAGAGGGAAATAATCATGTTTTATATTTCACACAAACACTAGAATATCCCTTACAAAACGTCAACCAACTAAAACCTTTAAAATTTTTGAATATTTACCTTTAGGGTGTCATTACCCTTAAAGTCCCTAATGGGTTGTTTGAAGCTAGATTGGAATGCTTACTAATGCAGGGTTGGAACTCAAACCTGCAGCACTACTTTATAATTAAAGCAATTTCAAATCTTTTGGCTCATATCAAAGTAAAAGTTCTGTGTGATCTAGCAAAACTGTGACTTTAAAGTGCTGCAGCCTTTCAGGAACAGAGTTTGAGATCCATGTTTTAGTTTCAGTCATGCTTCAAATCACAGCCATGTCACAATCAAACTTAGTTAGATGCACCAGAGTTTGGTTTAGGTCTGGGTTAAAATAGGCATGCTGCAGCCCTGGGACCGAATTACACACCGACATTTCATGAAACTGAATTGAATCCAAATCAGAATGAATGTTCTACAAAAAAAAGACTTTGTAGTGTAAAATAACTAAATTGTTTTAAGTATCAAACAAGGGAGGCTTATAAATAGTCAAATAATTTATAGTTTTTTACCATTAGCAAAAATCTGTTAATCTGTAAACATTTTTCTGACCGTTAGATGTATTTTTCATTTAAAAAGCAGACTAAAAAAGTTACATTCTTTAATATTCAAACATGATGAGGGGCATTATTTCATTCCAGGATGTCTGTCTCACAGCCTTGTAGTTGGAGATAGTTCGTGTTGCTGCTAAGTTGTGATTTTCTGGGATGATTGTCTTTATCTTTACTTTGAGTTTCACTCTGAGCCATTAGGTTGTTACGCTTTACAGTTTCTTTCACACATCGGGTTCCGTTTTCAATTCTCATTCCACTCCATGTCTGAGAGTCAATCACAGAGCTATGAAACACAAACACATTAGGCTTTATAGGAAAAAAACTATGTTGGGTTTTATAAAACAATTTGTGTTTAGTTTCACTCAGATGATTACAGAAAAACTTACCTGTACTTTAATGGTGCACTCTTTGATTGTAAATATGGATCAACAACTACAGTTTCTGTATTGGCCAAACAAAACCCATTTGCCCTTCTGATATCTGTAGAAAATCATATAGAAAAATATTACATGAAAAGGATGCATTATACAATTTAAGTGTGAAGTGTCATTTTCATCCTAGGTCCCCTTTAAGCATTGTCTTTGGGTAAATATGGCTTGGTGTTTAAGATGATGTATAAAAGAGTAAAGACACACCATACACAGTGACAGGGCTCAGGTAGAGTTGATATTGTCCTGGTTGATATAAGGTTTTCAAAGTGTAATCGAGAGGAGAAGTCTTGAAAAAGGAAAGAACTGCTTCAGACCCCGAGAACTGAAAAATAAACAAACTCTATGAGGACTGAACATGCAGCATGGTGCAATCACAAGAAGATATGAGTAGACTAATTCAGGCTTACCTTCTGATCCTTTTTTATTAGATTTCTTAGAAATTTTTCGACTTCCTCCAGTCTGGATTCATCAGTGTTCCCGTTAGCTTCTTTAATTCTTTGTAAACCTGAGAAAAAAGCCACATGTACATAAGTCAAGCTAAAGTGCAGATACATCTGACAGTAGTCACACAATTATGAGAAATTTAGTCATGTTGTGTATTTAAGCGACCGGAAAAAAACACAATATACAATTATACTCGGCAGCCAAAACGGTTTATATAAACTGTCAGTGTT
Source organism: Danionella dracula (assembly GCA_900490495.1). NCBI lineage: Eukaryota > Metazoa > Chordata > Actinopteri > Cypriniformes > Danionidae > Danionella > Danionella dracula. The sequence continues at coordinate 1,286,398 of UELW01000744.1, forward strand.
ATATGAAAAGTTGACATTAAAGCTGAGCAAGAATGTTTAGTTAAGCTAGTTTCATAGACATCCTGGTCTGCTCTCACGTAAGTTGTGGCTGACCTGGTCCAATAAAACATGTTAAATATTTTAAAATAGCAGTAATAAACATTATAATATGTATTGTAATAAACATTATACTATAAGTCCCAAAAGATTAGCCTAAGTAAGGCCATTTTAAAGAATGATGACCAGTATTTGATTTAATAAAAATTTCATAAGTGTTACTAACCCTTCTGACAGACAGCAGAAATAACTCTTCTTTACAGAAAAACTTCCAGATGCGTAACTTTTACTTAAATACATTTTTACTGGTGTAACTGTACTTTTATTTTTACTTTTAATGTCCTTTTCGCTGGATTAAAATATATAATGGCTTTAAAAAGTGAAATTTCTAATATCTAGAGGTCGAAATTTTGAGCTAGCTGATAATTTGATATGAAAAGATAAAATTTTGAAATAAAAAGTGTGTTAAGTTAGCACTAGATTAGGCATCTGCAGGTCAGAAAGTCAAACTTTAATCCCTATAAGTCAACTGTTTTTTGTTTTATTTCAAAAAGTTTTACCTTTTATCTCAAAATAATGACTACCAAAGTCAAATATTTTATTTGTAAAGCAATTATTACTATTATTCATATAATATATTGTACATATATAATATTATACATATGTACAAATTATGAACTAATTCAACCCATTTAATTAAATTCATCAATTAATCCTTTAATTATTTCTGACAAACAAATAAAAATGTAGAATTATATAATGCTAAATTAATGATAATGTGTGCCCAAAAGTTGTCAGGCCCTAACAGTAAGGAACTAATCTTGAATATTAATCTCGTTTTGTATTTTGTTTGTCCCATTGAGAATTTACTTGAGAGAGATGACTCTTGGGACTGAGACCATTGGAGGCAGAGCCCACCCCCTTGTAGGAAAGTCCTTGTAATAGTAAAATAGCTATGTTTAAAAGGTAAAGACAAATGATCATTAAAAGAATTCCAGTTTTTAATGAGCAGCCAAAATGAGAAAGACACAGATGTTTACCAAAAAAGGTTCACGCCTCACTTTTTACATACAATAAGTTCTCTTTTAGTTACTTGGCTAACATAGTTAACTAAGTGCAACTTAGTCATTTATAAATTGCTCCCAGAATATAATTTTTCTTAATTCCCACTGGTTTCTGAAAATGCCTGAGAGTGAGCTCGCGCTTGATTGGCCACCAATGTGCATCACATATTTTGATTTATTATCCATTGGCTCACTTTTTCTCTACATATGAGTTCAGCAAATGTTTAACATTTCTCCTGATGCTCAAAGTGTTGTTAAAATAAAGTGATACATCATGACTTTTGTGAGTGAGAAATCAGAAGTGTGGTGCAGCCACAAGCCACTGAAAGTTTTGGCAAACCCGCAGAAAAAGGCATAACAAACTAAACAGCTTTGCAGCTTGTTGCCTACATTATACAGATTATACGGATAAATAATTTCATTATTTGATTAGGTTTAATGTTTAGGACCAGGAAACTTTGAATCTGCAACTCTTGCCATGCAGTTATAATGCATTTCTTCGGAAATTATCCAGCGCTAAAGAAAAAACCGTTTGGGGGAAGCCCTGAAGACCTAGGCCAGGTGACGCCATACGTACAAATACTTTTGAACGCTTTACTTTTTAATAGTTAGTTCATGATTATTTAATTATTATTAAGTAGTGACTTTGCTTTTGGCCACATCATCATTATTAACTATATATTACATTTCCACAAAAAAAGTCTGTTTAGTTTTACCTCAAAGTGTAAATTAATGCATTAATTAACCATAAATATACATTTATGCATTTAGCAGACACCTTTGTTCAAAGCAACCTAAAGTTGGAGACAATATGCCATTTTTTTCTCACAAAGTCTGACTCAGCTTGCTCATGGTAGAAGTTGTATCAACTGATCAAGCAAACAAAGAGAAAAGATGAAAAAGGATTTTTATATAGTAATTGTTCCCTGAAGAGTTCAGTTGCTTTCTGAACGACTGAAACAAACGACAGGTTCATTGAGTTGATGTTCTCTCATCATTAATTCATTAACTCGTAAACTAATGGTTAATGTATGTATTAACTGATGATGACTCATAACCCCTTATTGTAAAGTGCCATTTTTTAAATGTAACGTTACCTGAACAATAGAATACAAATGTAAAGTACAGCAGCACAATACGATCCAATCATTCAACAGCAGTCAGTTAGTGCCATACCCTCAAGATTCAACGATTGAGACAAGCGTCCCCTGTCGTCTGGAAAAGACTTCGTCAAATTTTTTAGGAGTTTCACTAAATCCTGATACCGTCTCCTCGTGTGTGTTATGCTCTTATCCGACCATTCGGTCCTAATCTCGAAAAACTCTTCTCCAGCTCGACCAACAGCGAAGCGCTCGAGTCCAACCGCCCAACAGTCACTTACAAACAGTCCCTGCTCGCCTTCTGCCATAACCCAATCCCGCCAAAATCCTGGAAACACTACCTCTGTATGTATGTAAAAAACTCAAACGAAAAAGTTTCGGCATGTAAAAGGCAACGACAACTTAGTTTCCTATCCAAAAAAAGTCAAAGCTACACAAATTTAATCAACTTCGAGCCCTCCCGCCACTCGCTTCCTCTGCAAACACTAAATGAGCTCAGAAAACTACATTTGTGCATCCCTCCATATAAAGCCATGAACTCGTCAAGAGAAAGAGTTCACATGGCGATTATTTAAATGACCAGAGAAGATCATTGGGTCCGTTATTCACGTTATCTACAAGTAGGCGTTCTTCTCCTGCCAATGTTATGAAGCGGCAGTCAACTACTGAACTCTAATTGGTTGACACTCGTCATCAAACAATGACTAATTTGCATAAAGGAGATCTCTTGGTGCATTGAAAGGAAAACCACTCATTTTCACTGACCTTTTAAATTGTACGACCCCGAAAAGTTTGATCCATTTGGTTACTTTTTATAACCCCCCTACACATCTTACATATTGTAAATAAAAATACATGAAAATTAACAGAAAATACTTCAGGATAAACTACTATGTGTAAATATGTGGGATTTTGCTGTGTGTGCTTTGAGCAACAGGTGGTATAATCCAGTTTCAATTGGATTAGTAGTGGGATTTGCTTGTTATTTAGGACCAGTATTAAACTTCTACTACCAGGGGTAATCCTATAATCGCTTACTATTTTCAAGACGTAATCAACTATACCTTGAATAGAGTAACTACTAGATTATGTTTAATAGTTAATTTGTAGAAACAAATAAGCATTCCATACTGTTTTAAACCATGACACCCATCTTTATTATTGATTGCTTGTAAAATAACAGAATTACGGTAAATCAGGAACCATTGAGTTCCTTTTAAAATCAGGAAATATTATTTTTATAGTATCAACTTAATTTGTGGCCAATATAAAGCATCAAGTTCACTTGTTTTCATGTTTTGAAAATCAAAAAGAAAAAACAGAGCACATGAAGCACACATGAGGAGAGTATGAACTTCCCCAGAAGGAATTCTCTTTGCAAGATGTCTGTAAGGTTGCATGTTCAGAAATAGAGCTGAGGATATCTGGTGCTAATCACCTGGCCATCATGCGGTCCATCAGACATGAATATTAATGAAACACGACATGACACTATAATAATCCTTTGTAACGAGTAAAATACAGTGGTTTTAGGTCCAAACAATTCCCTTTATTTACCTTGTTTTGGGGATTTCAAATATTCGCATTGGCGTGGCGATATTGCATACTGCTAAAATAAAGATAAAGCATACAACCAGATATTGTTTCACCACAAAACAAGTACTAGAACACAACATCACCTTTCAATAGAATAACGATAAAAAATAGTTTATATTTAAAAAAATATTTATTTCATTTGGATTTCCGTCCTCGTTGAGAAGGTTTATTTTTACATGCAGAACCCGTTGGCTCAGCACTGTGAAGTTTCCTCATGTGTCGCACCAGCAGCTGGCGGTCTGGTGTAGTATATTGGCAAAGTTGACATGGAAACGATTCTCCCGTGTGATGGCGCCGTGAATGGAGGTCTAAGCTCTTCTTCTGGATACTGAAATGAAATACAGGGCTTCATTTCTAGTGCTACACACAATGTGAAACACTCATTGCAGCCTATTGGCCGTTATAGGTGTGTAGAAGTACCTGCTGTAGGGACAGTACTGGCAGCAGTAAGGCTTTTCTTGCGTGTGTGTCCTTGAGTGTCTGCGTAGAGAGCTTCTATCAATTGAAGCATAGGAGCACTGTGAACACTTGTATGGCTTCTCTCCTAAAACCAGAGGAAAACACATTGTTAAAATTCCTACACTCAGGGAGTGAAGTATCATGGCAACTGTTCCATGAGAACCGGTCTTTTGAAAACACTTCCAAGAAGCTTTAAATCTCTGCATGCCACCATGTGCTGTGCTCATCCATATAACAGCTACTTGTCCAGTTAAAGTAGCTGGGAGAATCTGATTATTGTTTACTCACAGGTTGAAATGAAATTCTGACCAGTTTTCTATTAGGGATTTTAATAATAATAATAATACATGTTATTTGTTGGAGCCTTTAAGGCCTCCCAAGGATGACTTACAGATGCTTTACAATTATCAGAGCATTATTCATTCACACTCTGGTGTGGATAAGCTACCTTGGTAGCCCTTAGCTGCTCTGGGGCAGTCTGACAGGATGTTGCTGCCATTCTGCACCTATGCCCTCCTCACCCCCGCCAAAAACACCCCACCAGCCACTCACATCCATACAGGGCAATGTGTGTGAAGTGGCTTGGCAGGGCCTCAACAGCAGAATGGCCCTAGCGGGAATCGAACAATCACGTGATGTGACCAGAGAGTGAACCAGGATAGGTGTAGACTTTGTAGAAAGCATAGGGTGAAGACAGTTGATATTTTTTATATGATGAAATGCAGAGCGAGAAGCAGAGTTAATATGAGAAGGGTTTGATCAATTATGAACCCTAGGCTCTTAACCTGTTTGGACAAAGAGAGGGGGGAGGGGTTGGAGGGATCGTCCAGTGTTACGGAAGTGATATTAGATTTTTTATGTAGTGTTTTGAACCAATGAGCAAAATTTCAAAAGTTGAGTTTGAGAAAAGTATTAGATCACCAGGATTTGTGCTCTACCAAAAACTCAACAAGCGAAGGAAGGAGGTCTGGAACGAAGAAGAAGGTCTGGAAGAAATGTGAAGTTGAGTATCGTCCAATAGCGTATTACACAAAGATGTGTTTTAAATGTCACCTGTGTGGATGCGGAGATGCTGTATGAGAGAGGCTTTCAGTCGTGTGCTGTAATCGCAGTGTGGACATTTAAACGGCTTTTCTTCTTGATGAATTCCCATGTGGCGGCGCATCGTCAACCTTGAGGAGAACTTCCTGTGTCAAGACATAAAACATAATAAGTAAAAGATAATGATGAATGCAGAATTAATAAGGAAGGATTCTGAAAAGTATATTAATCAGACTATGAAAGCTAATTACTTTGGGTAATGATGACCATCGAAGGCTTTTGGCATGACCAAACCAAACCTAAATATCTACGCCCCCTTCGTCTCATCACCCAAATCAACCAAAACAAAGATTGCTGTACCTGTACATCTTTGTCAATTGTTGACACATGCGTTGATACAAACACTGTTTAATTTTATCACTTGTATTACTTTTTCACACCATAATTCTGTGTGTCATACTGTACTTTAAGGATGATAAACATTTTAAACACTTTTATAGTTTTAAGTTATGTATAAAATAAGATTTGCGTTCATTTCACCAACATCAATAAAGCTGTGTTATAAAACATGTTAAACTTTTTTAGAGAAGTTAGATTATGTCTTTTTTTATTATACTAAAACAAAAAGTACAACATGAGGCATCAAACATCTTGAAACACAAGTTCAACTTTATTTCAAGCAGTCATAGTACCGCATAGAAGTTATAATACTAGAAAAGGCTAGGAAAAAAAGAGAAAAAAACAACAACAATAAAGGGGTTATCACACATCGAAGTCACCTAGCACTTTACACAGTTTAATCGCATTCTTGTTTTTAACCATCTCAAAAACTTATCCCATAGATTTCCCTCATTCTCCCAGTTCTTCAGACCAGGTTTCAGTATCTACATTTATGAATCACAAGTTTACGTAACAATAGTAGATTATGTATAATAAATTCACTCTTTTTATCCAGAAGAAAAGCTCCAAATTTAACCAAATCTAAAATTAAAGAAGGTATCTTAATGTGTTTATTTATGAACCAGCTTTGCACATCTCTCCAAAAAGTATTCACAAAATTCACAAAAAGACTATTGCGGAATCCCTCAAAAGAAAATTAATTTGGATTATGCTCCAAATTAAATTATCTACCCCCAAAAAATCAATTGTTGGGTAAATCTCATTTAAAACCTTGAAGTGAATTTCTTGATCTTTCGGGAAAGAGGTAAATATATACAATTGTTCCTTATTTTCTTTGTTTTTCATTAATTCATTCATTCATCTTCATGTCGGCTTTATTCCCTTTCGGGGTCGCCACAGCGGAATGAACCGCCAACTCTCTGGCATATGTTTTATGCAGCGGATGCCCTTCCCTGCCGCAACCCATCGCTGGGAAACATTCACACACACATTCACACTTTAACACTATGGGCAATTGTTCTTATTCAATTCACTTATACCACATGTCTTTGGACTTGTGGGGAAACCGGAGCACCCGGAGAAAACCCATGCGATCACGGGGAGAACATGCAAACTCCACACAGAAATGCCACCTGCCCCAGCCGAGCCTAGAACCAGCGACCTTTGTTTTTCATTAATATTTGAGGATATTTTTCTTCTGAAAGGATTTGGGTATATGATGTGTAACAAATAACTATGAAGACAACTGTTCGCACATTTGTGATCACAAAAAATCTACTCCCTCAACACATAGTTGCGTTAATTTTTTAAAAAACTGCTACACCCATTTCTACAATGACATCTAGTGGTCATTACCATGCACTGGTCTGAAAAAAATATTCCTTGAAAATAATCAGGAAAAGCATGATCATTTCCACCCTCACCCCGCCAATCACAATGGTCAAATAAATCTCTAAAATAGTACCTATGCATTTGGTAAGACAATAAAACAACCCTAATGAATAAAAAGAAAAATAATACTTGTTTCCTACTTATCACAAAGGTTGCAGCAGAACTCTTTCCGTCTGGAAACAGTGAGTCCAAGAGCCTTCGACTGCCCCACTCCGTCACTCCCTTCTTCATCGGTCTTTTGCCTGTTCACAACACTGCTTTTAATCCTTTTCCTAACTGGGGAGCACATCCTTCTGAGGCATTCTGGGTACTTGGCAGATACATTGATGAGCTGCATATCTCTGGACACACATAAAGAAGAAGACATTAAATAAACATTTAAAAAATCAACTCATCAAACAAAAGGTCTAAGTTTTAGGTTTTTTTTTAAACAGCATATCCTTAGTGAACCGTGAGATAAATCTGCCTGTTATACAAGTTGTAAGGGGCATTTGTGGTCTGGTGGGTAAGGAGATCAACTTGTGATTGGAAGGTCGCAGGTTCGAACCCCAGATCCACCGAGCTGAAGTTGGAGTGAGGGATGAAACACTTGCTCTCCCATCTTCAGCAACCACAGCTGTGGTGCGCTTGAGTAAGGCACCAGTTTATATATATATTCCTGCTGAATCTCTTAAAGAGCAGATATTGATCAGATTCAGTGGAGTTTGTTACTCAGGTGACCGAATCATCTTCAGATCTGCAGAGGAGGCTCCGTGTTTGCCATTTTATTGGTCAGCCCAGCTGTCAGCAGCGCCACCTGCATCTATTTTAAGCTGACTCAACTTAAAACTTTAATATGTCGACTTACATTAAATGAAAAAAAATATTTCAACAACAATATATTTTCTGTTTAAGTAAGCAACATAGTTTCATCTTGCATTGTGGTACCAGGTTGTTCCCATGGTCCTGTGAAGAGTTGCAATTACAATAGCACCAATAATGAGCTGAGACTTCATGTCCTTGGTGCACTCTATCAAATAATGTTTTTGTTGTTGTTGTTTTTTATGTAATCAATGGTGGCAAAATACTACACAATGTAGCTTTAAGGTATTTTAAATGGGATGACAAAAATACTTACCTTTTGCAGTCATTATCTTGATATTTCTTAGCCTTTCTATGCTGGTTTTGAATATGCTTCACAGTTGTCTTCCATGATTTATCTAAAATACAGATAATATGAAATATGAAACTATGAAAATACCTTGTTTAAATTATTAAAAAAATAGCTTACTCCCCAAAAAAATAACATAATTTTTCTAACTTGAATACAATGTAGTTACTACTCAGAGAGTTACATCATGCAATAAAAAGGTACTGTTGATTAAAATCATGTTTACCTTTGAAATCACAGTGTAAACATTTAAATCCATCTTGAACGTGGCAATGTTGATGCATCTCCCACTCCTTCCTTGATCGACACCATTCAAGACACATGGAACACTGCATCAGCCCTCCAGACTCAGGATGACATTGACGCTGCTTTTTATGCCTTTTTTCATGTGCATCACGGTAATCAACTCTTTTAAATGATCTAGGGCAAAAGCTACACTTATGCCTCTTTGTGTTTTTCCTTTTTCCATGTGTCCTCCAGTGCAGCTCCATCTCAACCCAGTCCTCCGTTTCCCAACCACAGCGAGGGCACCTGAAGCCCTGATCAACACTATGGCATTGTAGGTGCACCTCTAGCATACTGCGATCGGATGCAATGGTTTGGCAGAGGACACATGCTAATCCAACATCCTCATCAGAAGCCTTCTGCATTTCTGCATCAATGATGGCATCTCCAGCCTCCTGTTCATGTTCTGGGTTGGACTTAGCTGAAGCTGAAGTCTGAGGTTGACACATGCTTGAGATTCTGCACAATCCCAGAGTCATGAGATGAGCAGACTGGGCCATCTCCTCATCTTGGACATCTGTATCCATTCCACCGCTCAAAGGAACAGCAAGATGAGGGCTTGCATCGTCCAGCTGAAAAACAGGTTCCTCCACGCAGTCGTCTTCGTGTGTGCTCTCCTCAAAGAGTGTACTGACCTGAGACAAAAGTTTAGATGTAAATCCTCTTTTGGCAAAAGAACCGTTCCAACATGTACTGTTTTTATTTCTTTTCTTGGCCATACTTGGTCTTTCAGCACACTTTATCCAAAGAGATTGTTGTATATCTTGACTTCTATTGAATGAAATCATTGGAGAGAACTGCATGCACAATGATATACAACTGAACCTCACATAATAGAAAAATCAAATCTGCTGTATTGGAATAAAATCCAAGACTGAGCTATATGTGATGTGAATAGGTAAATTACATCCTTTCTTTTGAAACCTTTAAAAACCTTTATTTGATTGATCAATCCAACCTTTTACTCTTGACACCTTCTGTTTTCTATCATTCTTTTAATCAGTATTGATGATAAATGTTTTTATAATTATTAGATAATTTTTATTCTATATCTTTTTATTTATTTTTTAAACTCTGAGCTGTTTAATTCTACTGTAAAGCACTTTGAAGTCTTTCTTTTTGCACATTTTTTGCAACAAGAATTGTATGTCAGACTACTTAACAGAGATGGAAAAGGAGTGCCGTAGTCTAGCACAGTTTAAGAAATTGTCAAACTATGATAAAAATTTTCTTGGGTGGGATTGCATGCAATAATACGAAACCGGAAGTTTTGCTATGAAGGAAAGTTCAATGAAGTCTACGTTGACCTCTGATACTGCATCACGTGATGCAACTACAACCAAGAAATTTGAGAGGTGAGAGTATGATCTTGTTTTAAAGGAATATTTTTTGTATTCAGTGTTAATATGAAGCAGATTAGAGTGAACCCCGTTTCTGTTTAAATGACAGCTCTGTGATGACCATTGAAACCATAAAAAGCTAGTGTGACATACCGATTACCACACAACCTTCAGGAAACACACCTGATTCTACTAATTCATCTCATCTAGGCTTGTTTGAAACTACTCTTTTGTCTCATGAAACAGGGTCAGAACGAAATCAGGGGCTGACATAAAATAAATATTCTCTTTCCCCCTCAAAAACTTCTATCCCTCTCTTTCCCCCTCAATTACTTCTCTCCTCTTTACCCTTTTCTATTAAGACCATCCTGTCCTGATTTATGTTTATATGATTGATTAATGTAATTATTATGATGAATGTGAAAAAAATAAATAATCACTAAATTAAATTAATAGCTTCTATCCAGAGGAATAGTCACTATATCCTATCTTCATTTCCCTGGAAAGAGCAAAACTGACCAACTCATACGAGGCACCTCCCTTCTCATTAGGTTGCTTTGAAGTAGGACAGGGCAGGTAAAAATAAATAAAATAAAATATATTCATTCAGATACTGCTAAAATAATGAAAATAGTAGAGATGTTTTTGACCAGCTTCCTAAACATTTTTACAAAAGGGATCAGGTCTTTTCTTACCCAGCATTAGAATTCACCTCATGTGTGAGTGCTTTTAACCCTTTTCTGGCCCTGGCAACACTACCACTCAAACTGTAGTTTGAATTTGGAACCAACGTACAACAGATAACTCTTATTGTTACACACGTCCCTCCATTAGATGGTAGAAGCATATGGCCATTCGGTTTTGTATGCCCATCATTGAATTCCTAACGAGCTGCTGATCCAACCCAGTGAGTAATTTTGGCAGGGTTGATGAAACGCTATTGATTCTAATACAGATAACTAACACAAGCCACATTTTTTTTTATTGTAATGTGCAGAATAATAGATTCCAAACCTGCTACCACTGGATTGTGTGCAGCAAATTCTGGAGGAATGTACCCCTAAAACATATATTTTTGATCACATATATCTTTTCTTTAAAAAAAAATTTCCTCAGCATGGAATATTTGAGCATATTTTGAAAGATCATACCCCCCTCTGGTGTAAATTATAAGAGATTTGTTTTTTCCCTCCATTTTAAATTCCATGTTTATGTGCTATACTTGGTATTTCTGGAAAAAGCCCAAAAAATTGTTGGTAGGTGAGATAATGTATGTATGTTTTTGCTGGTACAAATCGTCAATAAACAATTACTTACTCATTAAAAATGATAACCCTTCAATGCCACATACCTCACAAGTTTGTGCCACGTGCATGTTCCCATCAGAGCTTGAGCCCAGGCCAATGGCACATGACCGTGGGCTAATATTTGGAAATATGCTATATATCGGTAGAAGGAATGAGATACGCTCCATGTCTATCTGATCCTCATGGTTTTTTAAACCAGAATGGAGGTCACTCTCGAGGTTATAAGGAGAACTGCTGTATTCCACTTCTACTTCATCATCCACACTAATTCCTTTCCCCAATGTTTCTTCGTTTTCTTTCTCCACACAAGGAAGTTTTGGACAGGGAGTGACTGGATCATGCGATTCAATGACATGATGGCTTATCTTCAGTTTTTGGCTGCTCGTAAACTGACAGACTCTGCATCTGTACACTTCGACTAAGAAAGCTTCCACTAAAGTTGAAACATGATTTTCGATGTCCCGAGCTGAGCTGCAGTAGAGGCTAGAAGTGACATTTTCTTCTGAAAGTCGAAGGGTTACCGGTTGGACATCTTGATATTCATCTTTAAACCCAGCCATTCTGGAACTAAGTGAAGAAAGATAATCAGTTAGTTGGTAAACTATTAGGTTTACTTGTAAAAAAAAATCTGACTAGACCCTTTGTTTATCAAAAAGAGATTAGCAATATGGCGAATATTAGAATAATTTGAAATAAGCCAGTAAAACTACACCAGATAAAACCAGCATTGACCAGCATAAACCATCTTCTGTAAAACAGGTCGATAGATCTGGTCGTGTAGGTTTGTCCTATAAGAAAGATTATATATTTTTTTTCATATCAATGGCCAATTCGAAATATATTTACTGTAGCCTACTAATTCTTCCACAATTACGATATCAGAGCCAATGTGAATTAACAATGTGTTATTAACATTTATATGTTTAAATTATAATTCTAAATAAAACACTCATTCAAAAGCTGGCCATATTCTGTGTTTGATCACAAAAATCTTAAAACACCTGAAATGTTGTACAGTAACTTATGTTAGCGTAGCATTAACGTTACCTGCATGGTGCCTTTAAAATAGCTGTGGAACAAGGCGTGCACTTAGAAATCTTTACCCATTACTGCTGCGCATATACCTTTTAAATATCTGAAAATGATTAATGTAACGCAATCACCAACCCAATAAACAGGAGCAAACGGATATAGGCAAAAAGGCAAACAGTATGATACTCAAGATTTACACACTGCGCGTGCGTATCTTGAGGAAGTTCCAGCCATTGGCTAAAGGCTCGAACATGATTGATTCACCACATTGAACCGAACCAACGAGTTGCGACTCAGTGATTCTCCAAAGTTTGTCGAATAGTTCCTTTTTAGGGGGTAAATGGACCATAATTAATGATAAAAAGACAATTATGAAAACCTCGCATTGTACTTGGAATTTCGTTTTGATTTTCACTTTAAAATAAATCGACATATACTCCGGAAGAAAGATCTGATTCGAACCTATTCGTCAAGCGATTCAACAGCTTAGCATGAAAACAAGATGGCGAACATGGACGCGTACGTGTTAGCCAAAACAATAGCGAAGGATTATGTGTGAGTATAACCTTCACGCAGTTATGTACGCCAGGGGCTTGGTACCTATATGTTTGTTTTTAATAAGTTACTTGTAATTATATTTGTAAATACCTTTAAGCGATTTTAAACATTGCTTTGTGTGGTCACTATCCGTCAACACGCTAGCGCCAATGTAGCCGTAAGCAGAATTCGATATTACGTATCTAAGTTACGTATTTCATTTATAAACAGGATATGCATGTGTTAATAACATTGCAAATCTTACGATGGTAATGCTGTATTTTGGTATATAAATGGACATTTCATATTACACAAATATAGTTTTATCTACAAATAGTGAGATTGTCTAATTTGTGTTTTGTTTTTAGAGATGGTGATATAACCTCAGACAGTGTGGATGGAAGTGATTTTGTGCCTGGCGAAGACGGAGGTAAAAAAGGAGAAAATGTGGATCTTTCCAGAGGGGAAAGACACAAGAAAAAGAAACACAAACATCGAAGCAAGCACAAGAAACACAAATACTCCTCACCAGATGGCAGGGACCAAAAGCACAAGGGCAAACACAAACATAAGCGAAAACGTAGAGACTCAGACAAAAACTCTTCTTTTTGCAATGATGGTTTGCTCTCGTCAAAGCAATTCAAGCTTGATGATTTTGCTGCTCTGGAGGATCTAGAGAAACAGAGAGCCTTGATTCAAGCAGAGCTGGAAAATGAGCTGATGGGAGGATCTGTGCAATCAGGAATGGGACTGATATTACATGGTTACAACTCCGATTCAGATGTGGACAGTGAGAGGCAAGGAGCTGTCCAAAATAGTAAACATGCAAGGCGTGAGCGAAATGAAGGAATATCTCGAAAGCACTCTGCAGAAGAAGGAAAAACTGATTATTTACTTGAAGGCAGAAGCATAAACGAAAAGAGACCAAACAAGATGCAGGAATCTGAATCGAGAGAGAACTCGTCTAGATTAGATTTAAATATCAATGAAAAGCTTGGTGGTCTTAGCCAAGAGAGGGAGCCTAGGCAGTCTCGCAGCAATGAGAAATCCAAAGACCAGAGGTCTAAGTCTCCTGCGAAATCAAAGCAGTTGCCATCAAGCAACAGAAAATCATCTACACGGTCTGAAGAGAGAGGTGAAGACAGTCGCTCTTCTAAGAGAAGAAGCAGATCTAAATCTAAAGAAAGAGTTACAAGCCTGCCAGAATCTGGTAGGGATCGAGACAAGAAACCAGTGAAGGCAACTACAAAAGAAGCTTCATCTGGAAAAGAGAATCGATCTCCAAGCAGAAAAGAAGCTTCAGAAAGCCCATCTATGCAGCAAAGGGGGCACTGCTCACCAGAACAGTTCCCTGTTGTCCACAATACAGAAAGGGCTTCTAGACAAGACAGATCATCAAGTCACAACAGATCCCCTCCAAGAAGAGGTCGATCTCGGTCTTTGGAGCGCAGGCGGAGAGAAGATGAGCGACAAAGAGTTTCCAATGACCGGTAATTGTTCTTTCATAGTACTCATACATATTACTAAACAGTTCAAATGTTCTTTCAGACAAATATTTACTATCTGTATTTATGAGGTGTTTTACTGTTCTGACTTTAATTCTTTTACAGGATGCGCTCTCATGATATAGGGGGCCGTAGAGAGAGGAGTCCCTCTCTGGGATCCAGGAGAAGATTAATTCACTCGCCTCTTCGAAGGAGATCCCGCTCTCCAAGGCGACGAAGCAGGTCTCCGCTCAGACGCAGGTGGCTTATTTTAGTCATTGCCCAGAATTCTTGCTTTTGTTCATTTAGAATACCATAATCTAAAGAGGTCATGATCTAGTCCTTTTTTTTTTGCTTCGCTTTATACTAACTATTTGAAATTCTATTCAGCTGAGATATGGGCCACTAACGCAACTTTGCACGTGGACATATACGTCTTTTCCTTGTCCATTGCTTTTATTTTTAATATTTTCTGCCCAGAGGATTGTATTACAACTAGCCAAGGCACCTAGTTTTATTTTGTTGAGAATTATCAAGTGAGTGACGCGCATATTCTACTTCAGGGTTTTTCATGAGGCAGTTCCGGAAACAAGAGTGACGTGTTGTATTTGGACGATATAGTGTGAACAGCCGTGTCGCATCCGAGCATCAGCTCGTAGAGTGTGAGATCATAAATTGTGTGCTTTGAATTTTAACCACTGCAATTTACTCATGCAGTGAATTATGTGACTGAAAAATTGCAGTGGCTCCCCAGTTGTTGTTGAAGACAGTCATTTCGAGCCATGACATGCCTCCATCTCACCGCTCCACTGCTAGTGTTCAGGACGCTGGTTGACTGCAGCTGGATATGTCTCAACTGGCTGGGGTAGTTTTACACCTTTCAATACCAACGACTCAATGGTCAGGACAAGTGTGGATGGAAACAGCATTTCAGAGATCTGTTTTGCTCTTCTATTTTACTTATATAAGGCGGGATGTATGATTTTAGTGCTTGGAAACAGCCAATACTCAAGTGCTTTCAAAATATCAAGCGTAACATCACAAAACACCATTGGTCCTAGGACAGGTTTGTTTTGGGGATTTTAGGCACCAACATTGACTGCCAATGATTGCTCCCCCTACCTTTGGTAACTAGATTCTCTAGAACCACAGATGCAGCATAGGTTGTTGCAAAATTTAAATGTTGAAATACCTGAGAAACTCTTTGCCGAAATACAGGGTTATGTTGATGGTGACTATGGCTTCCACACCATTAAAGTGGAATTTATTTCACTCTCTTTTTAATTATGCCTGAAGTCATCACACCTGGGCCCCGGCACCCCCTGATTAGCCTCAGGGCCCATTTTTTGCTGATTTATGTTTACTTTAAGGTTCTGCATAGCCGTTCACTTTGTTTTTTAATAGACAAAAATCCAGTTCTCAAAGAACAAGTAGGTGCTTTTGTGCTTGGTTATTTTGTATATGAGTTCAGGTTTCACCAAACAGGTTCAAATTTCTAAATCTATTAATGCTTTGTGTGAGGGGTCTCAAACACAATTCCTGGTGGGCCACTGCCATGCATGGTTTAGCTCCAACTTTAACTGAACACAATTTGTCATACAAATAAAGCTTATTTATGCTACTGGTTAGTGGTGAAGTCCCACCTTCCTGTGTTTTTTTTACGTCTTTTTTGTTTTGAAATTTAAAAGTACTTTAAAATACTGTGCCGATCCAGAGACCGTGAAAGGATGGATAGCAGACACCCGGCGCATCTAAGGTCACAGGAAAGGCGAAGGAGACGGAGCAAGGAAAGAGAAGACATCTTTAAAGGCAGTCTGTCTGAAGGAATGAAAGCTGATCAGGAGGGCTCAGATGATGAAATGTAAGTATTAAGTTTAGCTTGGTTTTAATATTTGTGTTAAGTAGTTTAACCATGAACACTTATTTGTGTTAAGGCTGGAGGATTTTGACATTGATGAAGAGGATGAAGAGGCTTTGATTGAACAGAGGAGAGTTCAGCGCTTGGCCATCATGGAGGTGAGAACTTCTGATCTTTACTGTAACTTTTGTTTTAAAAAGGTAAACACAGATTTTTGGGGAAAAAGCATATACATTCAGTAGGATCGAGTGATACTTTATTTTGTGTCCTCTGCAGAAATATAAGCCAGCGAACGAGGACAGTAACCTGCCAGGACTCAGTGATCATGGCAGTCCTCAGAGTAGCACTCGCAGCCGATCACCTTCACCAGATGATATCCTTGAGCGCGTGGCTGCTGATGTCAAAGCCTATGAACAAGAGAATCTGGACACGTTTGAGGATAACATGAAAGCCAAACAAATTCTTGTCTCCCAAGAAAGCAACGGTAGGTTGTTTGCAAATGAATGGGATTGGTAGTTACAGGTATGTGCCAAAAATGTGAATAAAAACTAAAAGTTAAGAAAAATAGTTTCAAACATTTAAACTTGTATGTTATATTAGTTCCATACACACAAATTGAACTTTTTCAAGCCTTTATTTGTTTGAAAATATGGATTAAAGATGATAAATCTGACCTTTAAAAAATTTAATAACCATGTCTAATCAGCTAATTAGCACACACACAAAATGTCCTCAGATGGTCCAAGTCTGGATTTGTAGTCTTCAGAATTGTGGGGAAAACTGACTTATGATCTTTTGCACAACCATCATATCACCCTCTACAAGGAGGAAAATCTCCAAAGAATGTCTTTTGGAAATCAAGGTTCAAGAGTCTGGATGAAGGACAAAGGGGCACAAGTCTAGCTCCTTAAAGTCAGTAATATTTGGGGAGCCATTGCATCTTTTGTTGTGTGTTCTTTATCTTTTTGTCAAGTCCAAAGTCAGAACACCCCCTGCTGCTGATAATATTTTTGGAGTTTTTTTTACATGCATACAAAGCCAAAACTCTCTGGTTTAATAGCCATTGGATAACTGTACTTTGTTGGTCGGCAAACCCATTAAAAACAAAGGAAGAGACTACAAAATCCATGAAGACTAGCATGCACAAGATCCTTTTTTTTTAGTGGTCACTTTAAATATTATACATTTTTTTAATACCTGGTTTGTTTTTCTTGGTTACATTTTTTTATCTTTACTTTTTAATCAATAAAATTAACCAAAAGGCTTGGAATATTTCACTTGTTGTGAACTAACAACACTCCCTTTAGTTTAAGCTTATCTTACTTCAAAAGCACTTTCAAGGCTTTATAAAATCTTTAAATAATAATAGCTCATCTGTCGTTGTCTTTTTTTAACTTTATCTTTTGTCCATATAGTTTGGCTTGAATATAATTTTTTTTTAAATGATATTAAAAATTATTCTGTTTATATTTGATTAAATGAAGCTTACAGTTAAATGTTCGACTTCTAAATATTGTAACTATTAGACATCATTTTATTGATGAACACATTTTTTCTTAAAATGGAGCACCCTTATTTAATGCATTTTGCTAACAAAACTTAATGCTAGATAAATTCCAGTAGGTGTCAGTATAACATCCAGGAACACTCAAATCTCATATACAAAGTATTATATGATGAGTAATTGAAATATGAGACCTGAAACAGTCGGATGTTATGCAAGCTAGAAACCTTATCAGCAGGTTCCTTTCATTGCATCTTTGTTCATTTTCTTTAGGTGCTAATCCCAAAAAGCCACCAGCCCCAGATATGTTCACAGAGTCGGATGACATGTTCGCAGCATACTTTGACGTGAGTTGCCTGTTCTTGCTTTCCATTGGATATCTTACCTGCCTTTGCAATTCTTACAATTTAAATTTGTCCATGTAAGCGGATCTATGCAGCTAGAGTTGCATAGTCTAGTACATACTGTTGTTTCTTTACTGGAAACTTTGTTCAAAGTTTTCTTTCCCTCGAGTGTGTAATGTGACTCTCAGGTGATCACTGGATCTTGAGGCCCCTCAGGCTTTGAAAGGGTCTCTTGTGGTGTCAGTCACTCGTTCTTGAATTGCACATTCTTTAATCAACTCAAGTTCAAATTAAGTTGACAATGAAAAATCAACATCCAATATCTCTCTGCAGAGTGCAAGGTTACGGGCAGCAGGCATTGGGAAGGACTTCAAGGAGAACCCAAGTCTCAGAGACAACTGGACAGATGCTGAAGGCTATTACCGTGAGTTTGACATGCTCTATTGAATATTGTATTTAAGTTAGCCACCTTATTTTTAATGAAATTGCTAAAGATTTATTGTGCAAGAATGGTGCACCTAAAACCAGAATTGTTGGAATTGATGCGATACGCTCAAATAGCATGATAATATGCACCAGAGGACACTTTAATTCTTTGTTCGCAATGAAAAGCAGAGCATCGGCTTGTTCCACTCTGAGACGACCGCAAAGTCTCTGGTTTTGATCTGCTACTAAAAATCTGCAGAGACAGCGCATCAAACTAGGGGAGCATGGAGAAAGGGATCTCCTCTCCTCTCCTTCAAATAATCTCCAGTTGTTTCCTCTTCGTTTAACATCGTTCAACTACAAATGCAGCAGTCCTTCAACAGTACAACACTGGTTTATCGGGTAAAGCTAACAGAGTTCCAATCCGAGTATAAAACTTGAAACTCTCCAATTCTTCTTTTCACAGACTCTTCAGAGCAAGATCTTTTTGATTGTTGTGCTGACAAGCAGCTATATACGGCTATACAGTGTGACTTTAATTTTCTCCACTTTTTTTGAGACCGCTCTCCAGAAAATATGTCACGGTAGTCGATTCCTATCGATTTGTCGACTTTTGAATTCTCTACAAAGTTGCCAGATTGGAGGAGATTTCCACCCAATTGGCCTTCTTTTGGTTATGTATTTTACATGTAGATTGAAATATAAGAGTAATAAATATTTCCATGTATTAAAATATATTCAAATAATTGCAGAAAATAGACTTGCAATTTATGTGTAAATATATTTTTAAGATGTGATGGATAAAATAGAATTATTAAGATAATTACTCTGAGTAATTATTTTCCTTAACAAAAAAATATATATTATAACACTTTGGCCCCTTTAAATATTTTTCCCTCATATAGAAAATGCATTTTGAAAATATATTGTTATATTATATCATATAAAATGAGATTTTTTGCTGATTTCTTTTTTTATTATTAAAAATGTTTAGAATCTCATCCTCTTTATCAGGCTGCATCTTCTCTTTTACATTCAGAATAAGAGTTTTGCCTTGTGGTGGTTTGAGCTGATTTTTATTGAGGTGGGTGGATTTTGCGCTGAGACTGTCGTTCAGATCTGGTAACCCTGATTCTCTGCATCTCCTGCTACTGATTAAATTAAAATCTGCTCCGCTAATATTCACATATTCTCATTGACTTGTAATATAAAACCTCTGGGATTTCTGGTTTCCAGTGTGAACAAAGCAAAAGACTTCAACCTTTATTTTTCATGAGAAAAATTATGAGAAAATTTCATAATTTTGGAATCATTACATTACATTACATTACATTTACATTTATGCATTTGGCAGACACTTTTGTCCAAAGCGACTTACATTAGGGAGAGACAATATGCAATTTGTTACACCGTCAAAGTCTATCTCAACTTCTCACAATAGAAATTGTATCAACTGATCAAAAAACCAAAGCAGTAGGGGAAGAAGGTAAAGACAGAGGAGGGAAAAAGAAGGTAGTAGTTTTTTTTTTTGTTTGTTTTGTTTTTTATAGTAGGTGTTCTCTGAAGAGAAGAGTTTTCAGTTGCTTTTTGAAAGCTGTTAGTGTTGCTGCAATCAAAATTATAATTTGAGAGATGAAATCGTTGTGTGTTTTTTTTTAAACATATTCAGGTGTGAACATCGGAGAGGTGTTGGATAAGCGGTATGGTGTGTATGGCTACACTGGACAGGGTGTCTTCAGTAACGTGATCCGAGCAAGAGACTTGGCACGAGCCAATCAGGAAGTGGCCATCAAAATTATCCGCAATAACGAGATGATGTAAGAAACCTTCTTTAACATCTTTGTCATTACAGTTCAGTATGGCAAATTTACATTTGTATTTAAATCATTCAATATGGAGTTTGAATTGAAAAGGAAATTTTTATACACATGTCTTATCCGACAGGCAAAAGACGGGTCTTAAAGAGCTGGAATTTCTGAAGAAACTGAACGATGCTGATGCGGATGATAACTTCCACTGTTTGCGGCTTTTTAGACACTTTTATCATAAGCAGCATCTGTGTCTGGTGTTTGAACCCCTCAGGTATATGTTAAACAAATCTGTAACTTAAAAACTTTTAAAGGAACATTCCTCTCTTGAGTCTGCTTTCTTGTTTTGGTTGGCTGTAGTATGAACTTGAGGGAGGTTTTGAGGAAATATGGCAAAGATGTTGGGCTACACATTAAGGCTGTGCGTTCATACAGCCAGCAGCTTTTCCTGGCCCTCAAGCACCTCAAGCGATGCAACATTCTGCATGCTGACATCAAGCCCGACAACATTTTGGTAAGTTGAGATTTTTAGTTCAATATAGTTCACAGGGTTCAATCTTGCGTTTAATGATTTCGATTCGGTCTAAAGGTGAATGAGTCAAAGACCATCCTCAAGTTATGTGACTTTGGGTCTGCATCTCATGTGGCTGACAACGACATAACACCATATCTGGTCAGCCGCTTCTATAGGGCCCCTGAAATCAGTAAGTGTTCTTTGAAATTCTAAGCTTTGTTGGCATAATTTTTTCAATTTTGCTGATTACTTCCAATTTGTCAGGCTAGGTTTTTCCTGTTTTTAACTTCTTTTAAACGAGAACCGGTGGTAATTGACAGTCTATATTATACATGTCAAACGCTACAAACACAGGTTAGAAAATGTTCAACAGTCTTGATTTTAAGTGATTGAAATGCAATTTCTTCAAAACAAAATCCTGTTGCCGTATTTAAAATGTTACAACAAACACAAATGATCATGTGTCATGCTTGAGATTGTCTTACTCTTGTTGCAGTCATCGGAAAATCTTATGATTACGGAATCGATATGTGGTCTGTTGGCTGCACTCTCTATGAACTGTACACAGGAAAAATTCTTTTTCCTGGCAAGACCAATAACCACATGCTAAAACTTGCCATGGATGTGAAGGGAAAAATGCCTAACAAGGTAAAACTGAATTCACAATCAATTTGAATTGAATTCAATGCAAATTAATAGGAAACTTACTAAAAACTAATTTTTTGTTCACAGATGATCAGGAAGGGTCTGTTCAAGGACCAGCACTTTGACCAAAACCTCAACTTTTTGTACACAGAGCTTGATAAAGTGACCGAGAGGGTAAGCGTTCAAACCCTTTTTTCTTCAAATTGCTACTTGCACTTTTTTTTGTAGCTGACTCCAATATAAGCAGTAAAACAAAAAAATGCTGTTCCATCCACAATCAAGTGCGTTTAGGTTTCTCTGTTTATGACCCCTATATTTCAAGTTTTTTTAGCGGTTCCCGGTTTGCCCTTTTTTACATGATGTAATCTTAGGGACTAAAGTTCATTTTGAAATACACATGATATCAATTCGATCAAATTTTGATTGTATGTCCAATTCACGCTATTTTATTGGGCGAATGAGACATGAAAATGTTCATTTATATAACCTCAGAAATTAACTTTACAAGGCTGTAAGGAACCAGCATTTTTACATATACTAAATATACATATATTAATAACATGTATTGCATTTATATTTGCATATAATCCAACTTCATTCATTTTGAGAAACCAAACTCTGGAGACAAAAAAAACACTGAGGTAATGGTTCACAGTTGCATGAGGGGAAGCATGGTTATGCAAGCCTTTCACAGAGATTAGCATCCAGGAAAGGAAAATCTGATTGCATATGATTGCTGGAGAATTAGTTTATTCTCTGCGGAGTAAGGAATTGCAACCATATTTTCACCCGAGACCCTGAATGCTAAACACACAGTGAGCTTCCCTGGTCAGCTCGACTCAAACCTTGACTTTTTATTCAATCACAAGCAGCTTGATGTTGTGTTAATTATACTTTGTTTGTTGATTGGCCTGGTTTTGACTGCATTAAGAAAAATTGT
The DNA here is from genome assembly GCA_900490495.1 of Danionella dracula. Lineage (NCBI taxonomy): Eukaryota > Metazoa > Chordata > Actinopteri > Cypriniformes > Danionidae > Danionella > Danionella dracula. The sequence continues at coordinate 1,308,659 of UELW01000744.1, forward strand.
CTCTCTCTCTCTCTACCAAAGCACCGCTCATATAAAGTAAATATCAGTTAACCAGTCTTAAATTATATTTTCTTTTTCTACCTTGCTTTTGTGTCAACTTGTTGCTGAAGACCTTTCAAAATCATGATAGGAGCATTTTAAGTCTCAATTTTGCAAGGTTGAGTTTTTTATTTTATTTTATAGATGTCCTTTCAGTTGTAATCTAACATACAATCTCATTAATGTCGTCATCTTTAGGAAAAGATCACAGTAATGAGCACCATCAACCCCACTAAAGACTTGTCTGCGGATATGGTGGGTCGCCAGGCGCTCCCAGAGGACCAGCGTAAGAAGGTTGTGCAGCTTAAAGACCTGTTGGATCAGACCCTGATGCTCGACCCAGCCAAGCGAATCACCATCAACCAGGCCCTGCAGCATCCCTTCATCCAGGAGAAAATCTGACCTGCAGCTTACCTCAGAGACTCATGATGGTTTTGTATTTGCTCATATGATGCTGAAAGACGTTTGCATAGTTTATTTGCAAGCCATTTCATTTTGTATTTTCAGCGCAGGACACATTTAGTTCGCGTTGGCCTTCATGGCTAAATATTTCAAGATAATAGTTGTTCAGACTGGATACTTGATTCAAAGCGGTGTGTAAATCTCAAGGTTAATTTTATATTGTTATGCATCAGGTTTAGAATGTTCATCTTATATTTTACGTATGATGTAAAACAGATCCCGAACACTGTTTAGTGTGACATGACTTAGTCCAGCATAAATCCTCTCTATATCCGCCCTCCCTTAGGTGAAAGAGTGAGAGCGCAGCCTGGCGTGCAGGTCCATGGCATGCCCATGGTGTGTTTCTGCTTGACCTGATCTGCAGGGAAAACCTCTTCTGTAAAGGCAGGTTGTACACTTCTATCGGTACACTGAAGGTAAGCTAATAGTATCAACATGAAGCATTGTCCTATTTTTTTCTTTGGGTGGTAACAACATTTGGTTGGAAGACATTTGCACCTTTGCGTTGCTCTGTTTCAAAATAAATAAAAACATTTTTTAAATAGTTGAATTAGTTCAGAGAAAAGATTGCCATTTCATGTACTTATACTCTAATCACATTTTGGGGGTTTAAACCAGTAAATAGATGTCGTTTCATATTTTTTTTTTTTTTTTTCCCGAAAAAAATAGACTTAACATACATAAACCAAAAAGGACAAAATTGCCTTAGGAAGAAAATGATTCGAATATACTTTTAATTTTTGTGTTATCTTTACATAAACATTAACCATTCAAGTGTTGCATTAAGATAAATATGTTTTGAAGCAGAGCTTCTGTTGTGGTGTTTTATATAGAACCAAATGTCGTGTGAATGAAAAGCGGATGTTAACTTTCGCTTCACTGCAAAGAAACCATGATAAGTAACATTATTTGCAATGGACCAAGCACCTTCAGTGTACTGCTTCCGATAGTCATACCTCACTTGTTTCAGAGTTTTGTACAACCTTGTTTTCTTTAAGTGTGCATGAGAAGATGTTTGGATTGGGATGCACTCTGTTTGTGTTTGCCATGCGTAGAACTGTTTTTTGTAACTGTTCTCATGTTTGTGACTGTTGTCTCTTGATACAGGGGTTTTCCTGCTCTGATCAATGCATCTGCTTGTTACAAGCGGTAATTGCTTCTTTATTTATCTCACTTCTCAAAGCCTTTCCTGCATAACAGTGGATTATTTGGACTTTGCTGTAAAGTAACATGTTATCATTAAGCAGCATAAATAAAACATTTGTGGTGTAAAAAAATAGACTTTGCACAAGTTGTCTGTTCTTCATTCAAGTAAATCTGTTATCATGACAATCAAGATAAATTTTCATCGTAGGAAGCTTTTGCTGGGGTTTAGTCAACAACACTAACTGCTGTTTGTGCTGTTTCTCCCACTGTTTCTTCGTGTCCATGGCCAATGGAGACATGTCTGTCCACCATCATCCTGGCCGCCTCTACTCTCAAAGGGACAAGAGCTCCACAAGGCCCTTTAACCCAGGTCATTTCTAAAGGCATGTTTAGATGCAACACAAAGCAGAGCTCTGATCTAAACTACACCAAAAATCAAGAGGTCAAATAGTTGTGGCAGTGCTAGATATCTGTATTTAAAATAGTTGGTTTCTCTAAAACATGTCATTTCATATTCAAGAAAACCATTAATTATTGAGAAGATATTTAATTTATGCAGAAATCCTGAGGTTTTTAGGAAAAACAAACTTTGATTTGGTTTAATGACTGTATTTATTATTGAAGAATAGAAATGGACAAGCATACAAGTACAGGTAACGCCCTGATGTACTAAATACATACCTCACAAAGACATTTTATTGAATATAGTTTTTGTGACACAGCAGCCAAATGTTGTACAGTTTTATTTCAAGATCTTAATAGACAGGGTTATTTGAACTTGATGGACAGAATGTTTAAAGAAATTGCATTTTCCTTTATATTGCTGCATGATATTGGTATATTTATTCTCTGTATTGTAGGTGCTGTCTGAGAAGACTTTAAGGATCTCTCTTCCAGAAAAAGGTTTCTGTTTTAGAGAGAGCTTTGCATTAGAAAATGATGCTTAATTCTCTTTATCAGTTAAAAATGTTCACCTCATCGCAAAAAAAATAACACTTTGATAAAGTTCTATTTTTGTATATCATTGGGGTTGTAGAAATGGTACATGATTTTACAAATATTATTCTGTTATTTCCAACCCTGCCAATCATCACACAACCATATTTATAGAATATTATCAATTGCAATTTGGTATTGTCAGTTGTCAGTTATACTCCTAAAAGGTAATGTTTTTTTACTTTTATGACACGTTTAATTGGTATTCAGTGAAGTAACCTATGATTCTATAGAACTAACAGTTTGTTTTCTGTTTTTAGGATAAGTGTTGAAATTATCTTCAGACTCTTGATCTGTGGCTCCAAGTCCAACTGTGTATCTCAAAAGATCCTGCAGCCCAGTGCTGTCCGATTCTTCTGAAGGGTGGATTCAGAGCATCTACTCGTACTACATCCACATGTGGGCTAAAGTTACGGAATTATACACTATGATATATTGATTTGATTTATCTTAGTCGTGAATATTTTGCTAGTAATGTTACTGTAATGTACGGTTGTACATCAGGTTTTTATTCTGTGTTCAAACCCTTTTGAAAAATAAATAGCTGGGAATAGATTCATCTTGGTGGCAGTCATTTCTTCATTTTTATGGCTTATCATAAGTAATCAAACACGGTCATTAAACACAGTTAAATATAGAGTTTATTTCTATCAGGAGAACTCTCAGGTTTTCCTGCAAAGATTTTTAGAGGAATTATTTGTTTTTTCAGAGGATTTATTCCGAAGCTTTGACAATGGCTTCTTAATTTCTATACATTTCTTTGAGCTATTTGGAATGTTGCATTTTAGTGGTGTAGAACTATCACTATTCTTTACTCTTACCACAGCGGAGTGTGTCGTCTTGGGTGCTGCTAAATGCTGCTGAAGTCCTATCCACACCGTATTAGCTTTGGGTGAAAGATGATTATGGCGTGCTGACTTTAACTGAGAGTTTGAAGTAAGTGTGAGTTTTGTTATGTCGTTGAAAATTGCCTGAGGGGAAGGGCTTGCCACCTGTTTAGGACGATTCCCATTCAGTCCCAAAGCGGTTCCTGGACGTGACCTCTTTCCTTGTTCTTTCTGAATAGTTAGCGTCTGCAGTTTCTCCATATTTATCATGCGAGCCACCAAAAGTTCGAGACAAGGGTCTGTTAAACACAGCTTCTTCTCACTCTCCAAAGTATTTGATGCGGCTGATGATTGATTTAATTCAAGATCTTTGATTGAAAAGGGTAAAACCTCAGGATACCCCTGCCCCTCATCTTCAGTTTCTGTTGGTTCTAGATCTCTGTCAAAAAAGTCTGGTCTCAGTTCCAAATCCAAATGTGAAGGCCATTTCAGCACTGGAAAGTTGTCTTTCTCTTGATCTGAGAGGTCGCTGTTTTCAGACTCTGTGAATTGAGGCTGATTTGTTGAGTTTGGTTTTTCCTCATTTCTGATACTACTGGAGCTGGAAATGTCGGTTGTTTTGATTGTACATTCTTTCCTTGGAGAAGTGATACTGCTGACTTGTAATGGATGGCTTTCTGGCATTAGTCTGAATTCTGTTATAGTCTTTTGTTCAGAAATGTGTTCCTTAGATTCCCAGTGGATTGGTAGCTGAACATCTACTTGTCTATGTGGTGTTGGTGTCGTCTTCAACTGAATTTTGTCACGTTGCTTCAAGCTACAGGAAAATGGAATTAAAATGTTTTTTTGCAACATAGTATTCCCTTCATTAAGCATCCAAAGCATTGTAATATTATGCAGAGAAGCCTATCAGTTCCAGGTTGTCACTGAAAAGTCTAGGGTTGCACGAGGGTACAATGCTACAGGCATTCAGCTACAGTTGGTAAGATTCCTGGCAAAAAGGTAAGTGTTTGTGCCAAGCCGTACATGCACTATACTTTTTAGTGAAGGCAAAGCTCAACGTGTGCCTAGTGAATAAATGTGTAATGGATTAATAGAATCATCTGGTGAGCAGCAGGAATATTTGAACAGTTTAAACTCTGTTGACCCTGTCACCAACTGCTCTCATCAGGATGACAATGGCTGATTAGGCAGAGCCAGTAAGAAGTCGGTATCTACTTACACTTTTGATGATTTTGTTTGGCTGTAGCAGATGGTTGGCTCATGTGACACATCACGGCTGGAAATGTAGGGTTCTAAAGATACCTAAAAAAAATTAAAATGCATTTAAAATTTTAAATCTTTGTTACCAATAACCGAGTTGGTAGTATAAAACAAACTGATAATTATCTTTGAGTTTACCATAATCTTTATCATATATGTCTACAATAAATTTTAGCCCACACTTCAGACTGACCAAAACATGAAAATACATATATAGTTATACTTTATAAAAAATGATTATTGTTGTGTATAAATGTATCTTAAAGTAAGTAGTAATGAAATACATTATTAAAGTGAAAGCAGGCTTGTTTGTGTTTGGAACCTTGTTTGAGTTTTCTATCATTAGTTTAAAATCATTTCTAAAATCAAAGCCATAAAACCATTACGAAAGTACTCAAAAAGCATAAAGTTAATACCTGTTGACTTTTCACAACAGCAGACATGTGCAGGCTTTCCAGTCGATGTACTAGCTGACTAATGTATTGGTCCTGTAAAGATAGAACATTCAAACTAGTCCACATACAAGGGATCTGTCGTCTATTGTTACCAAAGTGAATTTACTGAGTCTGTTACATGAAGTAACAACCTTTTCATTTTGCTTGATATTCTTATGGTAAAGACTGAGTAACAATATTAGAAATAGGTAGTTGTATGCATATGGTGAAAAAAATACAGAATTATTATAATTATTTTTTAATCATGTGAAACAACCCAAATAGACCAAAACTCACCTGAAGAAAAGGTGACTTGAATCGACTCCTCCAGTTATTCTAAAAGTAGTAGAGGAAATTACAGTCTTGAATTGATGTACTATAACTATACAAACTCAGTTTTCTTTGTTCTCTGTATATACAAAATCAAATTATTTCTCATGCATAGCAGAGACTGTATGATTCTTTAACAGCTAATACACCTGAAGGTAATTCACAGGCTCAAGCTGCACGTAAACTGGGTATACTTTGCGCGATGATGTCATTCTATTATTTGCATGCTGATGTGTGATTGGCTATCCCGTTTAGTCTACATTAATTTACGTTTAAGCCGTATATAAACAACAAAAATTATCAGACTTACATATGGCGCGTTGATCAGGCCATTTGCAAATGTGTGGCATTCAGGCGAAGTGTAAATATCAGCATTCCGGCTGTTTTCGCTCCTCGTGCTATCCATGGGTTCCATTCGAAACAAAGAAAACCCGTCGAGCAGACTACTTTCAAGTCATTAAGTTTTCTATATGGTCAAGAGACTCGTGTGTGTTATTGTTGAGACCAGCCAATCCTCATCAGAAAAATAGCACATGCGGTACTCGAAAGAAGATCCGAAAGTTAGAGCTCAGTGGCATGTATAACAATTAAAATGTTCATTCGTTGCTCTTTAGTGGCATAGTTATTAAAAACTAGACAAACTAGTAGTAGCAATCGATAAATTTAACTTCGAGCTTCCTTCAGCACATAACAAGCACTGTTACCATGACAACCCTCCACGTGGCGCCAAACCAGAGTGGAGTCAATACTTGAGCTCGCTGTCACGTGGTTCATGGAAAGCCTGAATGGTTTCAAACCAGCGCTTAATACTCTTTTTCTCTTTGTAGAATTCCAAAGGAACCGATACACAGCGATTGTGGGTACATTAAAATAATAACAGAAACAAACTAGGTATTTTTACAGTTTAATTTTAATCTTCATTCGTAGTTTGCATTGGTAAATAGATTAAAGGTTGCTTTATCATTGGATTTTGGAGGGAAATACCAAGAAATCATTGGTGCTTTTTTGGCTAAAAAAAACTTTTAAAAACCTCCGCATCATTCATCATGTTCTACTACAGCACTCTTTAGAAATACTAAAAATCTTTTGTATTTATTGGACGATTTCTGTGTTTTACGTATTTAAGCAAGTATTACCAATGTAATAGATCGTCCAGGTTTATTGTGCTAAAGGAATAAAAGGCATTTCATTACTTTATTTTCCATTTAAAAAGTGTATATTGTGTATATTCTACATTTTAAGACCTATGCTTTGTCAATAAACAACACATGCACATTATTTTACATGTATTATTATTTTACTAATCAAATATTACCTTCATTAAAAGAAATTGACACCAATACATTATCTATATATCATATGATTAAAGGTTTTAAATTTAGTTTTTAATGTATTTCATATGTAATATTAAGATGAGGGCTATCGCGGGTCGCTCAGTTGAAAAAAAGCAAGATGATTTAAACAGCTATACATTGAAATTGTGGCACAGGCTCTGTTTATACAAATGAGATTCAGCGCTCAGCTGACCAATATTTGGAACACTGACTGTAACAGGGTTTGGAAATAATTGCTTCCATTAAAAAACAAATCGCTGCCAAATTTCCCTAATGCGCCCCATGCAGCTAACACTGTATTTCTACCACTCTGCATCAAACAAGTGAAGGCTATGAAGACAGTAGCTTACAGCCATCGGACATACTAATGCAATTTCACACAAAGGAGAAAATCAGTACAAGCTCAAATATAGTTATGTTATTTTCGCATTCTGGTGTCATATTACAAATTGTATTTCATTTTTGTCTGAGAAATCTTTGGTCTGCTCAATATTTATGTTAAATTAAGTGCACTAAATTAAGTTCCCAGCAAGCTCATCGTCAGGTGACTGAAAAGCTTTGGTACTATTGGCACTTATTGGCTTAGACTAAAAAACATACAATCGTTCACAGATTTTTGTATTCCCCGTGGTCTTTAATCTCCAAATGGATATTGTTAACCTGTTTGGTGCTTATAAAGCCCAAAATGTGACAGCTTAGAATAGGCAACAAATTTTTATTTTTTTATTAAATGTCCGATGATGATAATAGTAAGAATAATAATGCGTTCAATTTATATAGCACTTTGCTAAAGCTCAAAGATGCTTTACAGTGTTTAGAGCATTATTCATTCACTCCACATTCACACGCTGGTGGTGATAAGCTACCTTGGCAGTCTGACAGGATGTGGCTGCCATTCTCCACCTATGCTGTCCTGACCACCACCAAACACACCCCACCAGTCACAATTATCCATATACGGCAATGTGGGTGAAGTGGCTTCGCAGGACCACAACAGCAGAATGCCCCTAGCAGCGATCCGTCAACCTTCTGGTTACAGAACGACCAACTCCGCCCAATTAATCTTAATGCCCTTTCCGCCCATTTAATTGGCTGCCATGCGGTCCCTACGGCCTCCTGACCATCACCAAAACACTCCCACCAGTCTTACACATTCATACATGGCAATCCGGGAAAAGTGATGCGCCCAAGACCACAATGGCAGAATGGACATGATGGGGATAGAACTGCCAACCTTCTGGTTACAGGACGACCAATGTCACTAATGTGCCATCTTTCGCATGAGGAGTTTCAGTGTTTGGTCTGCCATTTTATTTCTTCTAGCTTTTGCTTATAATTACTCAAACAGGAAAGAGTGAGTGAACTTTTAAATGTATATTTATTTGCATTTGTGGGCCACAGAGGTTTTTATTTGGATGTGTTGGAGAAGAATAAACAAGAATCTTGTGGAGTCTGCCAGTTGAGTAAACATTATTTATAAAGAAACCGATCCTGTTGCTCACTAATTTTGGTTGAGATTCTTTTAATACCGTTAAACATTTCGTATGTCTTTTGAGGGGCTTAATCTGGAATAATGATGGTTATGTGAGAGAATTACCTTTGCCAAACGAAGTGATTGTACTCTTACATAAGTCTTTCTCATTTTGCCTTTTTTTGAGTAGAATATGATATCAGTAAGGCTAAAACTAATAAACAGTACAATGGGTTGTCTGCAAGATGTGAAGATGCCAAGAAAGTCACGTGACACAAATCCCTCTGTGGTAACAATATTTCACAGTAAATCACAGTGTACTATAATTAAAATGTAACCCCATTTAGTTTGAGGACTAGGATTAAAATGTTAATTTTGAGACGAGTATGGATTGAAGGCAGGATCCTATAGCTGTATGTTTTCTTAAACGCTGTGCTCTCCAGGCCATAAAATCTTCTTTTTTTTTTTTTTTTTTACTTTTACATTTCTGTTGCATGAATAGAATCTGGGGTAGTCAAATACATATTTCTTAATCTTTTTTTATTTATTGTTTTTACTAAATTGGTGAAATTTTTTGTTACTAAATTGAACCGACTGACTTTCATGTGCCTGTCACATGGTTGTACCTCATGCACAAGAAAACACTCTTCGGAAAGAACATACGTTGGCTTCTGTGCCACTTCCTGCCGTGCAGGCAGGGTTAAGGTTTGTTTGTTTTTGTGGTTGTTTAACTCTTTCTGCAAAGCATGTACACATTTGTTTAATAGAAAACAAAACAGTTTAATCCTTTTCATATCGAAATCCTGCAGCATAACTTCATAATTAATTAATTAAACGTTTTTTAAACTGTTATATACTTAATTTGTCTCACAATTTTTAAGCAGCAGGGAAGTTACAGAATCACACCAATATAGATGAGAAACATCCTAATAAACCTGTATTAGTTAAATAAAAATGTAAGTGACCAATTTTTTTGTTCTGAAGATCATTTGTGTTTGTTTTTAAAATTATTGTTAATGGATATGTACAACTCTTGCATGTGTTGTGTGCAATCACATATTTGTTTCTATGCACGTGTGTCTGTGTGTGACTTCCCACAAGACCACAGTGAGTAAACGAGACAGTTTACGTCATCGTCTCAACGGTTCTAGCCACAGAGAAACGGTTGGCATTCTTCCAAAAGATTATTAAAACAACGTTAACATATATATATATATATATATATATATATATATAATCAGGTAACAGTCAAGAACAAAACATTTGTTGTATCTAAAGAAATGAGAGGATTTGTAACTATTTTGTGTTATATTTACCATCACTGGCACTTTATAATGGATGCGTTTTTAATCCAAAAGAATGAAAAGTCCAATTTAACTACTCATTTGAATTTATTATTTACATTCTTGAACGTGAACAAAATGAGCAGCAAAAAGAGTGACAGCAGACAAGGAATCCTGCAGCTAATAATAACAATATTAATAGTAATCTTTTATTTTTCTTATTGTACAATTAAAAAGTGAAATTTTACATAAACAAAAATACAACACATCATAAAAGAAAACAACTTTAAATAACCTTCCAAATCATTCACAATATGAACACCTTTCTGAAATAATCCAGTGTTGACAAAAGTTGATATAAAATCTGTATCACCTGAAACTATTAATGCTGAAGAAAGGTGGAAAATATATTTATCGTTAAGCACAATCAATCATTTTTTGGCTTTCACCATAATAGCTCAGTAAAGCAGAGATAACCCCTAAAATGTACATATGCTGTTAATGCTGAGGAAAGGTGGAATCCTGTAATAGTTAAACAAACATATCAACCCACTAAACACAGTTCTCCATGTTTCGATCAGTCTTTGACATTCACATTATTGGCTCAGCCAAGCAGAGAAATTCTCTCTTTTGAAATTTTTAAACATGCAGCAGTTGTGGTAAGTAGGTTGCTTCAGCCTTAAGTTGACAGCATGTTTCCAGCCACGCAAGTCCTCCTACAGAATTTTAACTTTTGTTTCGGAAATCAACCACTTGCAGCTTTTTTACTAGCAGTTTTATGAAGGAAGACATCGTTCTGATGCTGATCACAACGATAGCGCATTGGTGGTGTCTGTGTCTGACATAAGAGAGGACCGGGGAGGGTTTCCCAACAGCTTAGTGTTCTTGGGCGATGGAACACAGCCAATGTTCTGGAAAATTCGCTGAACGTCTTTTCGAAAGCGTACCCCTACAAAGGCGTAAAGGAACGGATTCAGGCAGCTGTGTGTGTAGGCGAGACTCTTCATAACTTGGCTGATGATGTCGAACTGTTGGACCTCTTCACAGTTTGTTATGGTCGTGTTGGCAGCCTGAGTGGCTTCCAAAACCAGCATGCCATTGTATGGAAGTTGAGAGAGAACAAACACAGTCACAACCACAAGGATGACACGAAGGGCCTTGTGCTTCTGGAAGTTTTTAGTCTTGAGCAAGGTTCGGATGATGTTGGTGTAGCAAAAAATCATGACTATGAGTGGGAGGCAGAAGCCCATGGAAATCTGGAGAGCCAGGACTAGTATTTTGATTTGATTGTTTTCATTGTTCCAGTAGACCAAGGTGCAAAAGAAGTTATCCTCCGAGTGTTCTTTTGCACGTGCAAAGATGACTTCTGGGATGGACATCAAGGTGGCTAGGACCCAAACGGACACACAGATGAGCTTGCTGTAAAGAAGACGACTCCTCTTGGTGTTCTGTGCCTTCGTTGTTTGAACAATCACTATGTATCGGTCAATGCTGATGCAGGTGAGAAGAAACATGCTACTAAAGAAGTTGATTTTGTATACAGCAGATACAGTCTTGCAAAGGGCCGAGCCAAATGTCCAGCCGTAGATAGACTCTGCGGCCCAGAATGGAAGAGTGCACAGGAAGAACAGATCTGCCAGAGCCAGGTTCAGGAGATAAACATCAGTCATGGACTTCAGGCGGTTTTGAAAGTGAAGGTATATCCAGACCACCAGAGAGTTACCAATGGCTCCAAGAATCACAATTATCCAGTAGAGCGCTGGCTCGTAGTACCTTCGGAATTCCAGCACGAATGATTTTTCACAAATCAATCCTTCTTCATATTCACCCATGGTTGTTGAGGAGTCTTCATAATCAGACTAAACAATAAAAGAGAGTTAGTGTTTTTGCTTATAAAAACAACATTATTTTTTGCATGCATCCAAGACATTTAAATCACTTACATCTTCTGTAGTCATTGTTGTGAGTCCAGTCAGAAACTCCATTGCAGTCATCTTTTTTTTGTTCCTAAATGCAAATAAAAAATCAAGCATATAAGCAACTTGTCTTGTTGTTATTACATTTTTTTGTTCCGTGTCTTACTAATAACGCAACACTTACTCTTTTAGACAAGGGTGAGCTGGAAGTGCAGATACACGGCTGTCTGTTGTTCTCAAAGTACACTTTCACCTCGAGTTGGGCACAGTCTGGGAAAGAATTGTTTTGGAGAAGTTTTTAAGGTCTGAGGTTTTTAACCACTGTGACGTATAAGCATGAACTCTTCACAGGCTTTTACTCCACCCCCATCCTCACCGAACGCACCACAGACATCTGAAATGTTTGTTTATGAATCTATTTCCTACATAATAGGAGGAAATCACGTAGTTTTAAACATGCATTTGAAAGATGCTTTACAATTTAATTCATATACAGTGTGAAGAAAAACATCTATAGTATCTCTTTGAATTATTTTTTAGTTTCCTTGTGAATCAAAACTTGCTAAGTCAATTAAAATGTTTTATATTTTCTTGGGTTTTTGTATCATAGAGTTTCTCAACAAAAATTCACCTTTATATTGATACAATCAGATTGATTAGTGTGTACTGAAGTCTCTACTTATTATCTGAAAGGGAATTATCGCTTTTTCTCCGAATCCTAATTGTACGTGAAAATATGTTCTAGTCCAGGGTTCCCCAAATCCGGTCCTGGAGGGCTGCAGCCCTGAACATTTTAGTTGCAATCCTGCTCTAGTATGCATACTACTCTAGCCTAAAACAATCAGAGGACCTCAACTAGTCCAACAGGTGTGTTTTATGATGGTTGAACCAAAAATGTTTAGGCCTCCGGCCTTCCAGGCCTAGATTTGGAGACCCCTGTTCTAGTCTAAAGGAGCTTTCCTGAGAGGAGCCTCTAACACTCACTTGCTCTAAAATGAAAACGCCCCTTTTTTTAGATGATTATAGCAATTTATAAGGAACCTGAAAATGTCCCTTGATGGTGGTAGTCTCACAGATTATATTACAGATTATGTTATGAATAATCTCTGTTGATGTGTTTAAATGCATAACTAGCCAGCATGCAGCAGTCTCTTAACTTCCCATTTTTGTATTTGGTGTTTGTCACTGTGGGCAGTCACGTTGTCATCATCCAGGTTTCTAGTAAAAAGGCATCATGTGTTTTTAAAGCAATGACATGCACAATAATATTTTGGTGCAATATTGATGACCTGTAGAAATTCTGATTCTGGTAATGCATTGTTTTGGGATTTCGTAGACACATTGCTGTACGTTTACATTAATTAGCCAACTAGTTCTAGATTTGAAACTAACACTTTTACAGCAGTTTCCTTGCTGTAAGTCTTTGGGCCTCAAGCATCCTGTTGTTCCAAATCTGTCTCACCAGAAAAGTAGCTATTGCGCTGTATTTTACTTAAAACATGCTTATTAATTTATTTGTTATTTTTAGAGATATATTCTTTGTTAAAGGACCTGCTTCTTCTTAACCCAATGCGAAACGCCATCCAAGGAAGGTTTCAGCATGACTTCTTCAGTTTAGGGAAATATTGGTTGTTTCAAGCTATAGGAGGTTATCTGGAAATATTTGCAGTGACAAAAGCTGTCATTCCCTCTTGAAAATGCATCAACTTTTAAGTGGAATGTGTAGCAACAAAAATATTTGACTTTCAAGGGTCACATCTTTAGTGCAACAACCCATGTGCCTCTTTAGCTGCCACATATATGCAAGCCAACCAAAATCTTCCTCTTTTTTTACAGTTTCCAGTAAAGAGGTCAATCTAAAGTCATTGATTAGTTTTTTGTATTTTTAACACAGCTTTACCACTTGCAGCTCAGATTGGTTAGAATATAAATGATTTGTGTTAAAACATTGAAAAACTTTACGCTTAGTATAAGTATTCAAAGCATTTATCAGTTGAGCTGTTCTGTAAAGAGAATTACCAAATGATATCTAGATTAAATCAGAGCAGATTGCCAGATTTCAGTGGTCTTCGTTCTTCTGGTTTGTACGTTAAAGCTGCAACTGTACAGCTCATGAAAACATCACTTGTCATTTAGTGCTTTGTACCAGTGAGAACATTTTGTGGTGAGTTTTTGCACGCCATGCTAAGACCACAAGGCTATAGAGGAACTATGTTCAGTTAGTGCCATCTCTCACAAATGCCGTGGATTGCAGTGAGAGAAAGGGTTTAATGGTTAGTTACTGACAGAAACACATGGAGTTCTTTCCCAAAAATGGGAGTGGGGACTTAAAATTCAAAATTGACGATATCTGTTTGTTGCCAGATTGAGAGCTGCCATGCTTGTTTAGTTCTTGTTATTTTAAACTATTTTTATACCCTTCAGTACTATTATGAGCTTGAAACCCTCGTGATGTTTGTGTAATAAGTGTCATGAGGTCTGCGGCATCACAGTGGCAAGGTTAACATTAAGATTTGAACAAATGACTTGAAAAGCATGATTTCACATAGACTTCCTCTAAAAACAAACATGGTGCAACAACAACTATACAAACTTCCAAGGGACTTTTATAGATTACTTTGACATTTGACATGCTCAGATAGTTATTTAAGAGGGAATATTACCATACACTGTACCGCTGGCCTTTCCTGTGTGCGCCCCTTGCTTTTTCCCATTTTTTCTGGAGATAGGCAAAGACAAGGCAAAGCAATTTTATTTATATTACACATTACATGCGTATGCTTTGGCAATTCAAGTGCTTTACAGAAACATTAAAACGGATCAGAGATCAAACAAAAAATAAATGGATCATAGATAAAAAGCTAGGGATAAGACATTAAAAGCATAGAATAAAATTCATTCATAGAATAAAAGAAAAACAGAAGTTCGTAAGGGCAGTGCTGTTTGAACAGCAGTACTCAGTAAACTCACATTTAAATAGATGGGTCTTTTGTCTAGATTTAAATGTAACTAATGTTTTAGCTCCTCTAATGTCTTCTGGAAGCTGGTTCCAGCTATGGGCAGTATAGTAACTGAAAGCAGTGAACCCAGTGATCTGAGTCAACAGATAACAGTCCAAGTATCAAGAACATTGTGTGAAGCTATTTTTGAAATAGGAAAGAGTTACTATAGCTGTTACTCTGGAAAAATCAAGCTGTTTTCCAGATCAACTTACACCCGGAACCTAAACATTACACCTTCATTTAGAAATACACAAACAACTTTTGTCACAATTAGTCTTTTATTAGGCAGGCAGTTTATGGGACTCCAGACAATTCAGACTGGGCTCTGCAATTGTGATAACTGCACTGACTCTATGCCTCCAAACAATCAAGAGGATTCAGTATCATCTGCATCAGAGATGACTGATGTCTCTGTTGGGGAAAAACAAGGAAGTTACATGATGATTTTGTTCATGATCTGATCACAAGGAGAAAGGGAATCTTTGCAAACCTGTAATAATTTCTTTGATCTGTACTGAACCGGCTGTGGAAGGAAAAATAGTTCACAGTTATAAATTAAGTGAATAAGTACAAAATCATACCAGTCATCAACAGCCAGAAAACAGTTTTTTTCTCCTACGCTGCCCTCGCATGGAGTGAAACTTGCCTGTCTGTGTCAGGATGTATCTAGTTTGTGTTTCCGTTTGGGCAGAGTTATTGGGGGAGCCCTGGGGGGTGCTGGTGAGGGGCAAATCCCTCCCTACATGAACGGAAAAGCGCAAATGAGAAAGGCACCCCCCTGCCCTTGTCTCTGGTTTTGGCTTTTCATTATAAAATTATAAAAGCCAATCAATTCTAGTATGTCATCTCCCAGTCTAAACGTCTTTTGAATTGTTTCCTTTGTAAAAAAAAAAAAAAAACTGATTTCCAGAGTAAGTGCAAGTCAACAATCAACGACAGTGTGACTCCGTCATGTTTTTTCGTGTCATGCCAGTGATGACTTAAATCTTAGATTTTTTTTAAGGGGAATTTAACACAAATCTCAATCAAGTTAAATAAATACATATTTTGGTGTTTGTGCCTGCAATAACTAATATGAGAGGTGTTTTTCCTCTAAAATGAAAGGAATCATTATATGTCTCACCATGAACATTTGTTTGGGGTTAAATTGATCATTTTCAGTATTTATCAGAAAACCTACACAAACATGTCCCTTGTGTGGTGTGTTTTGTCATGAAAATTATTCTCTGTCATCCTCCTCATCACAGAACTGAAACACATCCAGAAATCATTGTTCATTCATATGAGCGCATTCTCACAGTAACCATTGTGATTAACTGCAGCAAACTACAAACAGATTTCCAAGATAAAGTCATAAACCCCTGATCACTGACTCTTGCACCCGTACTGCTTCGATGATGCACCCTTACGTATCATCATAAAACCATTGTGATTAACTGCAGCAAACCACAAACAGATTTCTAAGATAAAGTCATAAACCCCTGATCACAGACTCTTGCACCCTTGCTGCTTCGATGATGAACCCTTACGTATCATCATAAAACCATTGTGATTAACTGCAGCAAACCACAAACAGATTTCCAAGATAAAGTCATAAACCCCTGATCACAGACTCTTGCACCCTTACTGCTTCTCTTTCTTAAAGTCTCATCCACTGCTGATGTTCATTTATTCAAAACACGCTAAAAACCGATTCTCACCTGAAAAAGTGTAGGATGTCAGGTCAGGCATCCTGCAAGTCACACAGTAAAAGTGAGCAATCGCATCAAACAAAAAACTAACTGTTAATCACAATTTACTTGAGTTCCATTTTCATCATCTAAAGTATACTTGTGTAATAACGAAGGAAAGACTCTGATTAATTTAATAACACTTCCTAACCTATAAATTGAACCTTAAAATCCATGTGAAATGAAAAGTACTGCATTTAAGGTGATGAGGGCACTTACATGAAGTCGTCTCCTTCCAGTAGTTTCCTGTAGGTGGAGATCTCCACATCCAGGGCGAGTTTGATGTCCAGGAGCTCTTGGTAGGCCAGGATCTGTTTGTGAAGTTCACTTTTGGCCAGCTCAATCGCTGATGTGAGGCTGGCGATCTGAGACTGGTACTCAGCAACTCCCACACTGGACTGGGCCTGGGCTTCTGCTAGACTTTGCTCCAGATTCATGTTCTGAAAAAGGTGAGCAAATAAGCATTTCAGAATGTAAGCTGTGTTTCACACCAATAATGATGAAGGTGACATTATTGTTATGTTTGTGCTTAACTTGTGCTGTAATGTTTTGTGAGTAATTGTTATTGTTTTTCAAGTTAAAAATTCACGAAAGGCTTAAAAATTAGTGCCAGAAGATCTAACTCCACACATAGATCTGTTAAAAGCTAAGTTTTCTGCAGGTTCTTAAACAGTATAAAATTGAAAAGCCCAAATTTTAGGTTTTAAAAAGTCTTACATTTAGTGTTGTAGGTCTTAGATAATTTTAAGGTCTTTTTTTCTGATGTCCAAGTAAACTCCTCAGATAAGTGTTTTATTGTAGTTACCTGGGGCCAGAGATTGAGAAAAGGCTCTTGTACACTAAAAAGCATAAAAGTGATTGTTGGGGTTACCAGATATTGGGGAAACCTTCAAAAACATAAAAGTAATGATTTTGGTTTCAAACAATGTATTTGAAGCATACTGCTCGTCATACAGAAAGTTTCTATGTGTTTTTATGTTATGAAATAGGTCTTAATGGTCTTAAAAGGGTCTTAAAATGACAAATCTGACATAATGAAACATGCAGAAACCCTGTAAAAAGAGACCCTTGTATAAAGCGGCAACAAATATCTGGGCATAGTGTTTGTTGCCTTATTATTTATAATAATCAACTGGCTATAGTTCATAATTAATCTTCATGACGGTATTCTGGAAGAGGAAAAAAAACTTTAGCCACTTCATCAAATGTAGACAAGTTTCACTATGGCTATCCACATTCTTCAACAGAATTTAATGTAAACGATGGCTGAAATCTCTTTAAGAGTTTGAGTTTCGGGAAATTCTTTTTTTTCTGTTGCAACAGCTTTGATCCTCGTGTGGCATTTGTGCTTTTGCTGCCAATGAATAACGACTGATCGAGATTGATAGACCACTTCCTGTTTCATCTATTTCCTGTCTCAGACAGCTGTGATTTATTCAAGTGATGTTCACTGAAATCATGAGAACCTGCTCAATGTGGGGTTTACCCCAGATTACATTTACCTCAACATTTTTCTATTTGCATATTAATTACTAATTCTTCTTCGTTTCTTGATTTTATCAGAGTCATATTTTCATCAACATTCCATCACTTACTGCTGCTCCAAGCCCTTGCAGCTCTAAAGTCAGCGCCTGCAGATCTTTCCTGGCAGAACCGATCTGCGCTTTTGCCAATGACACAGCCTCCGTGTTTTTGGCAGTGGCCGTCTGTATTTCGTCCATCTAGAATCGATGGAGAGGATTTATTAATGTAGATGTAGAAACTAACTAAACAACTGTAAGCTCTTTTTGAGTTGCACCTTGAGCTTGTAGTAGGCCTCTGCCTCCTCTCTGTGTTGCTGTACGGTTGTCTCATATGACTCACGCATCTTGTTTAGTGCTGTTGCAATGTCAAAGGACTTGGCGGTGTCAAATTCGATCATGGAAACTGATGTGTCCAATGTTGAGGTTCCTAGTTTGGATTGCAAAGATGAGAGTTCCTAGACCAAAAGATAAAAAGTGAGGTAAATATTTAACGTAAGATGTATTCAAATACATTTTATACTTTTATTCAATAGCGATAGAGCAGAAACTTGAACAATTGTACAAAGTATTTTCGACTTCAGCTTGCAATTTGATTAATCCATTAAAAAGAGTGAAATTGTTTTTTAAACTAGACTCAGAATGCACATAAATATCTACGATAGTAGGCAAATAATAAATCAATATATAATACTATAGCTATACTATATAATACAATATAATAAAGTGCTAGTGTTGACATCTTCAAAGCAATAAGCCCTTGTGCCAATACTTATACAAATAAGCCCTTGTTCTGGATGATCTCACTTCATATACAATTATTGATAAATAGTGTAATTATGGAATAAGAAAGACTTTTGGAGAATAAAAGTATGCTTGTGCATGTTGCATTATTAGTTACTCCTTACAGGTATGAATTGATTTGGTGAAAATTTGTCATGTTTTTTTATTCTTCACTTTTACCTCCTCTTGAGTTTTGCTGACAAAGTCCAGTTCTTCTTTCAGGCTTGAATATTTGGCATCCAACTCAGTTCTTAGTTCAGAGGCTTGCTCAATGTCCTGCATAAGAACACACGCAAAACTTATGAATCAGCTTCGATGGCTTACATTTTTTCAGTTATTAATTAACGGGGGGGGGGGGGGGGGGGGGGGGGGGGTTTGGTTTACCTTTTTCATGGCAGCAATATCAGCCTCAAGCTGAAACTTCACACCTTGTTCAAAGTCAAGCCTTAGTGGAAAAACAACACAAAGATATTTGCAATTTAATTTACTTACAAAAAATTAGAATAGACAAGAAAAAGACAAGATTCTTACTTAGCCTTGAGTTCATGAGCAGTTCCACGGATATTATCCAGCTCGATCTCCAGTTTGACCGTGTCGATGGTGAGAGTTTCCCCGGTGCTGCGGTATTCGTTCAGCTGGGCCTCATACTCAACAGTCGCAGTCACAGAGGACTCCTGAGACACATCTGTCCCTCCGGTCAGCTGGGACAGCTTGGCCTCCAGAGCTGCATTTTCCTGCTGAAGGGCCCTAACTTTGGCCATGTACGCTGAAAAGCGATCGTTCAGCCCAGAGAGTGTGTGCTTCTCAGCTGCTCTGGTGAGAACGGGGGCCACCAAAGCACCTGGTCCAGGACCTACTGCAAGTGCAGAGCTTCCACCAACTCCTCCAGCAGCCACAGATCGACCCATTACGAATGCAGGACTGACAACCATGGCACCACCACCACCACCAAGACCATATCCTGCTCCTCCACCAAGACCATATCCTGCTCCTCCACCAAGACCATATCCTGCTCCTCCACCAAGACCATATCCTCCTCCTCCACCAAGACCAAGACCTGCTCCAGCTCCTCCACCAAGACCAAATCCTGCACCAGCTCCTGCTCCTCCACCAAGACCTAGCCCAAGCCCACCACCGCCACCTCTAAGCCCCATTCCACCTCCTATACCTAGCCTTCCTCCACCAAACCCTCCATATCCCCCAGAGATCCTGTTAGAACCCAAAGAAATTGATAGAGACATGCTGACGAGTTATGGATGAGAGCTGAAGGTCTGATTCTCAACAGAGAGCATGAGCAGAGCGAGAGAATGGTTCGGGCTGTTTAAATACACTTATAGAGGGGAGGGCAGGGCAAAAAGATGAACTCTAGAGAAAGAATATGCTCTGACTTGTCTCTGTGGACAGAATGGCTTGGTCTGTCAGTTAAAACTCTAAATAATCTGTCCCAGAGGCACATCTTGTAAATTAAATCAGCCTGACTGCTGTACTGGCAGTGATAGAAGAATGAGGAATATTTTACCTTATTTGGCAAAGATGTTAATATTCCTCAAACATTAGCTCTCTATCCCCTGAACAATCAAGTTTTAACTTGATTGCTTTTTGGAAATATCTTTGTGCAGCTAGCTTTCACAATGTAGGAAAACTATAAATATATTTAATATGTTATATATTATATAAAATATATTTATAACTGTCCAATTTGCTTTTGACGATATAATTAAAAAATTGCAGCATTGTTATTAAGTAGACTAGATGTCAAAAGTTTGCCCTTGTTAGCTTTTTTTTTCAGTTGGTCAGAGGAGAAGGTAAAGCTTGCGCTCACTTGCTAGCTTACTTTACTTGCTTACATAATATGTTTTTATCTAAACAGTGTCTCATGTAGTGCACATAACCAGAAAGCAGGTGCTCCTCTGTTCATAATTTAAACCCAATTATGATCATTGTGTTTTTGGTTAAGATTTTTATTGTAACATTATACAATACATTATAATAAATAAATAAATGTTTATTTATATAAATGTTCTGTAAAATTCTGGGATTTTTTTGGTTTATAAATTTACGGAAATGGTCGTAAAAATCTTAAAATTCAGGTAATTTTTTGAGTACTTTCTCAATGTTTTTACAGAATTCTTTTTACAATGGAAATCTGCATGAATATAGAGTTCAGAAACATTTTAAATGAAGCAATGCATCTTGTTGGAGATGCAGCAAGAGCGCGGTGTAAAAAATTTCATGAAATGCTCTAGATGGTGCAAGAATATATTTTACAATATATTCAAACTAAATAATTACTACTTCTTTTATCATATTGGTTTTGTATGTGAAAATATGAACATTTAGTGAATAATAGCAATAAATACATTATAATAGCTGTTATAATCTATTACAGAAGTAATAAATAAATCACTATAAAATCTTGAGTAATGGAATTTTAATTAATTTAATTTAATTAATTCTCTCTAGCTACACATCAGTCACTTGTAGAGAACATACCTTGAAAAGAAAAGTTAGTACTAAGTTTATAAAGTTAGTTCACTTAAACCAGAAATAAGTAAAGCATGTGTTAAATATGACTGATATATGTACAGGCCTAAATACCCTGAGCATCTGTTTCAATGGTTGCAAATCTGATTGCATTAAGTAGAACGTTATAAAAAATAAATCCTGTTAATGTTCACAATAATTAATAAGTAAAATGTCCTTAACTGGTCAAAAAGAGGAACTATTAATAAAGACTAAAACGGCATCTTTGTTCCTTATGTAAAATGTTTTCTGGCATCAGAGAAATTAATGAAAGGTGGAATCTGTCAGATCTGCTTGATCTTGAAAGCCTCCAGGGCAGACTCTTCAGATGGCTGGTTTTTGCTTGTCTAAAGCTTCTCATCTTTAATACCGATATAACACGCTAATGGCGTAGCTTCTCTTATTGGTGTTTAAGAAAGAAATGGCCCTAAACCACTGAAACAAAACACATTTTGGTATTTTCAATTTACATTCACTAAGATGAATGTGTTTTGTTGACAGCTAACATATTTGTTAATAATGACACCCCCTTAACGAAGTAAGTGGGAAGGGGAAACAAGGAATAAGGAGAATAGAAGTTCATTCAAAAATGACTGTATGCACCCGTACTTAGCTCTAGTTAATCAAAATATGCAAAGCTCTTATATATTAAAGTTTCTCACGTTATCAGGTCTTTTATAAAAATAAATACACTTAAATTGGCAGCGTTAACCATAGACTCGAGTATATTTCAAAATATTTTGCAGACCTCTGGTAAGCTAGATGAAACGTACACAAAATGTGATGGGGTTTCCCTTTCTGCTTCAAAGGGCCCCATCTGGAGACATTAAAAAACAAGCTCTAAGAAACATCTCTGAAAGCACCAGGGATTTTTTACTTGCTAAAAAGTATTTTTTTGCTTATTTGAAAGCCCTTAAATGTAGTATAAGAGTGCCTAAATGTGCCTAAAATGGAACTAAAGCACTGTCAAATATGGAACTAAAGCACTGTCAAATAAATGACAGTATCACTTATGAAATGTTGCAGCTGCAAGCCTTAGGCTTTTCAGTAATCACAGAGTCAGTAATTAATCAATGAGAGCTCTTGTTTCTGCAGATCAATGAATTAAAAGGCTTTATAATGCAGATCACACACCTCACGCAAGTTATTTTTTATTCTCAAAGAAAATGGGATTTTAGAGGGAGTGATCCATACCTGTAATTTGTATGTATATATATACAGTGGTGTGAAAAACTATTTGCCCCCTTCCTGACTTTTTATTCTTTTGCATGTTTGTCACACAAAATGTTTCTGATCATCGAACACATTTTAATTTTAGTCAAAGATAACACAAGTCAACACAAAATGCAGTTTTTAAATGAATGTGTTTTTTATTTAGGGAGAAAAAAAATCCAAACCCACATAGCCCTGTGTGAAAAAGTGATTGCCCCCCTTGTTAAAAAATAAATTAACTGTGGTTTAACACACCTGAGTTCAATTTCTGTAGCCACCCTCAGGCCTGATTACTGGCACACCTGTTTCAATCAAGAAATCACTTAAACAGAAGCTACCTAACACAGAGAAGTAGACCAAAAACACCTCAAAAGCTAGACATCATGCCAAGATCCAAAGAAATTCAGGAAGAAATGAGAGAAAAAGTAATTGAGATCTATCAGTCTGGTAAAGGTTATAAAGCCATTTCTAAAGCTTTGGGACTCCAGCGAACCACAGTGAGAGCCATTATCCACAAATGGCAAAAACATGGAACAGTGGTGAACCTTCCCAGGAGTGGCCGGCCACCCAAAATTACCCCAAGAGCGCAGAGACAACTCATCTGAGAGGTCACAAAAGATACCAGGGCAACATCCAAAGAACTGCAGGCCTCACTTACCTCAATTAAGGTCAGTGTTCACGACTCCACCATAAGAAAGAGACTGGGCAAAAACGGCCTGCATGGCAGAGTTCCAAGACGCAAACCAGTATTAAGCAAAAAGAACATTAAGGCTCGTCTTAATTTTGCTAAAAAACATCTCGATGACTGCCAAGACTTTTGGGAAAATATCTTGTGGACTGACGAGACAAAAGTTGAACTTTTTGGAAGGTGCGTGTCCCGTTACATCTGGCGTAAAAGTAACACAGCGTTAAACAAAAAGAACATCATACCAACAGTAAAATATGGTGGTGGTAGTGTGATGGTCTGGGGTTGTTTTGCTGCTTCAGGACCTGGAAGGCTTGCTGTGATAGATGGAAGCATGAATTCTACTGTCTACCAAAAAATGCTGAAGGAGAATGTCAGGCCATCTATTCGTCAACTTAAGCTAAAGCGATCTTGGTTGCTACAGCAGGACAATGACCCAAAACACACCAGCAAATCCACCTCTGAATGGCTGAAAAAAAAACAAAATGAAGACTTTGGAGTGGCCTAGTCAAAGTCCTGACCTTAATCCCATTGAGATGCTGTGGCATGACCTTAAGAAGGCGGTTCATGCTAGAAAACCCTCAAATAAAGCTGAATTACAACAATTCTGCAAAGATGAGTGGGCCAAAATTCCTCCAGAGCGCTGTAAAAGACTTGCAAGTTATCGCAAACGTTTGATTGCAGTTATTGCTGCTAAGGGTGGCCCAACCAGTTATTAGGTGCAGGGGCAATTACTTTTTCACACAGGGCTATGTGGGTTTGGATTTTTTTTCTCCCTAAATAATAAAAACATTCATTTAAAAACTGCATTTTGTGTTTACTTGTGTTATCTTTCACTAATATTAAAATGTGTTCGATGATCAGAAACATTTTGTGTGACAAACATGCAAAAGAATAAAAAGTCAGGAAGGGGGCAAATAGTTTTTCACACCACTATATATATATATATATATATATATATATATATATATATATATATATATATATATATATATATATTAACCCATCCAATTGTGCACACATAGCCAAGACAAGGCAGTTTTATTAGTATGATGCATTTTTGCACATCGTTAACTCCACGTTCTTTACATAGAAGTGAAAAGGAGAGGATGACACATTCAATGCTGCAACCCTCAGAAAACTGTTTCCTTGTTCAGAGGTTACCATCTTCAATGATCAAACCAGCCACTCACTGAGCACCCCCCCCCCCCCCCACTCTACAGTAGTCAAGATGCATTGATTAGTAAAAATTTTTTTTTTTTTTCAATTGTGCCATTTTTCTACATTCTTAACTGCTATAGATTAAGACTGAAACCTGCACAAATAGGGCAACCTAACGCACTTTAACTTTCATGCTACATGTCAGTTAGGGGTTGCCAAATAAAAAAAGCACAAGAACAAGAGGCAAGTTCAAGCCAGTATGGTGTTCATTACTTGCACCTCCTGAGGCATATATTTTTTAATACTAAAACATGCAAAAAAAAAACATGTCTGAAAAGTCAAGTTTACATGATATGACACCTTTAAGATGTTTTGTGTTGGAAAAAAGGTATATTGTTGGTTGAGAAGATCTGTTATAAAGTCAACTGTAAATACATTTACAGACACAGATGATCAGGTGTAAAATAGGTGTGAAAATGCCCTTTTTTTTCATGGCTTATGGTTCAGAAACTCAAATACATTTTTTGTCAGTAATGAAAAATATATGTGTTTACACATGGTACAAAAATCTCTGTAATGCTAAAGTGTAAACGTTTTAAAAGAGCTTTATTTTTCTTATTTTGACCACATAAATGCATCTGTGTACTGGCTTCTCCTTTTTGATGACAAACATCTAGAATCTTCATTCAGCAGTTTGTTGAGGTTGTTATAGAAACAAAATTATCATTTGAGACTCCTTTTATAATGTGGATAAATGATGTTATAGGTTGCATAACATTCGGTGTGCTTCAGTACAGAACTCACATACCTGCCCTATCCATCCATGGACAAATACTCTTTGTGGTCATTGTGATGGTAAGTCAGTTTTCCCTCTGCCATTGTCTAACCCAGCGAGAGAGGACCTGGACTGGTCCATAGAGCTTTCCTGAGAAGACCACTCTGCTGAGGCAGCCAAAACTGCCCCTGCAGCAATGAACAAAGAGCCCTGACCAGCATCACCTGGTCTCTCCCACAATAGTACACAAACAATAACTCTGTTTTCCAGAAGGCCAGGCCCCCATAAAGAGGCATGCGCTGGTGCCTGTTGCCGTTTAGCTGAGAGGAGGTCAGCTTGCATTTTGGTCATGCCTATGGACTAAACGAAGCTTGTCAGTTAAAAAGCATCAGGACAGGAATGCCTATGCCAAGACATCGATCCTCCTTCCTGGACCAGGCTGCTGCTGAGCGTCCCAGTGGTGTGAGCCACATAAATGTAGCAGCAACCTCTGCACCTCGCGGAGTTTTTGTTGGCATGGCTCCCACTGGAGGTAACAGCAGCCTGGGTGCCCGTGTGTCTCGCAGGGCTCTGGGCATCAGCAGCGTGTTCCTACAGGGTCTCCGGAGCACCAGTGTCCCTGTGGTGGCACAGCAAGGAGAGCAAGGTCATCAGTGCGGCTCTGACAGCCTCAACACCTGCCTGCTGGAGTACCGAGATAAAGTCCAAGCTCTGGAGCAACTCAATCAGCAGCTGGAGGAACAGATCAGACACTGTCTGGACCGCAAAGCTGTCAGCGCTGGCACCTGGGCGGGCCTGAAACAAGACTGGGAGGATGTTTACATAAAGGTAGGACAGGCTGAGATAAACTAGACGTAGAAGTCACTGTAATACGCAAGATAATAAAACTGTGAATTTGATTTTGATTGGGAGACAAAATTCCAAATCGGTTTCCAAGCAAAAAAGTTACTTTCATGTGCGTCAAGTAAATTTATATTTCAGATTTATATGTTAAAATTGATTATATTATATTTTATGTATACTTTCATCAGGCTTTCATGCTAACACTTTTTAACACGGGAATAATTGTCCTAAATTTCACTTTATAGAAATCAATTGCACTAAAATATACTTTAAGTGAAAAATCTGTACTTATTCAATATTCGTCTTTGCATACTTTTGATATATTTTAAATTGTATGCTCTAAATTGTCACTGTAACATACAATGAAAGTATATTTAAAAAGTAAACGTTTTAGAATAAACGCTGTAATATTAAGTTTGGGTGCATTTCAAGTTCATTTTAGTTAAATTATTACGTTATTCATGCTCATTTAAAGTCATATTCTGTACTTTAAGTATATTACATATATGCTGAGAGTTTTTATTACTTTTAATTATTACATTCTTTTTTTATTATTATTTATACAGTTGTTCCTTTTTGTCAGAGGAAAGTATACTAAACGCAGTTCAAATTAAAATCTATTTAGCACAATAGTTAAAACTAAAACTAAAATGAGTTGTTCCAAAATAGTGTGCTTGAACAATACATGCTTAAAATATTAAGAGTAAAATATAAATATAAAGTGTAAAATATAAAAAAGGTAAACATGTAGCTTCATGCATCGCAACCCAGAAGAAAAACAAATGTACTGTGTACTTTTAAAACCATAGGTGTGGTCTCTGTGATGTCATCCATAGCTTTTTGTACATTAAATCTGTAAAATAAACTATTAACAAGGGGTTTATTTTACTTGGGTTTTTTGTATATTTGGTTTTTCTCTATATGTTTAAGCAAACACAGAACCTCTCAACTACTGCCTTTGTACATTTATTCTGTTAAACTCATATTTTCTACATCGAGTTAGGCAAAAAGAGTTACGAGTTTAGCATTGCATTAAAAACATATAATAAAGTAGAAGGTTTAGATAAAGAATGAGTTGTTTAGATGTCGACGGAGCACCTCAGAGAGATTTGAACCCAGTTTGAGTCTAGTTTGAGTGTATTTTGTGTGTATTTTGTCCTTTTCTTGTCATAGATAAATATACTCTCAGGATTTTACTCAGGAAAGAATTTGGAAGCTCAAAATTGTTGAAGCTTTCATAAAAAATGCAGGATATTATTGTAGATGACCAAACTGAAATCTAAATGTGTCTTTCACAGTGCTGCTCTACGGTTGTAAATTTAACTGACTATCCCCAACCTTAGTTGTGAACAGTTTAACTCCTAATATACTTTAAGCCAGAAAGTACTAAAAGAGAACGCGGTTGTTATGAAGGTCAGAATTTAGAGATATGAAGAGTAAAAAATATCTCTAAATGTGTGGCTTTTTCAGCTTTTTTTCATGTGTGTCGAATGTGACTTCTGGACACAGCCTCAAGTGGTCAGACAGTGAATTGCAGTTTTGGTCACTTTTTATATTTGGAGGAAACGTGGGAGATGGCTAATTGCATAGTTCTCCAACTGTAATGAGCTTGTAAAATCAGATCTTTTTTTTTTCTCTTGCATTCTTTGCTTCTATTTGTTGGAAATGCAAACTATAAGGGCAAAATAGTATCCTCTTTTTAAGACTCCAATACCATCAAAAACTACATTTGGATTTCTTTTTTTTATATATCTCACCATCGTTTCAAACACGAGGATTCGTTAAGATCCTAACACAAATGCATAGAAACTTCTAAATTTTTAAAATCAAGTTAATACAAATTGTTACCTTGATCTTAACAGGTCAGTGAAGCCATTTTGGAGAATGCTCGTCTCATGCTCCAGAATGAGAATATTCAGGCCAATGCTGAGGACTTCAAAGACAGGTGTGAGTGGGGTTCAGTGTTAGACTGAGTATCAGATTTAACTCATTCCGTCTTCATCTACAGATTTTCAGTAAAGTTTTTATCCATTTACAGGTATGAGAATGAGCAGCCCTTCCGTAAAGCAGTGGAGGAGGAAATTAACTCTCTCTACAAAGTCATCGATGATGCCAACCTAAGCATGGTGGACCTGGAGAAGGACATCGAGAGCATGAAGAATGAATTGATGAGTCTGGAGCAGACTCATATTGAGGTGAGATCGAAAACCTCATCCAGTAAATTGGCTTTGAGTTTAAGTGTTAAAGCTGGATCTTACTTTGCTCTTCTGCAGGATGTTAAAGTGCTCTATAACCAGCTGTCTGGTCGTGAGGTTGATGAGCCAGATGCTCCTACCGAGACCAGTCTGGACCAGATTCTGGCCTTTATTCGCTCCCACTGGGAGAACGTTATTGAGAAGAACCGGGCAGATACTGATGCTTACCTGGAGTGCAAGGTTATAACTACATTTAAAACCGTTAATATGTTAACAACTTGTACATATATAATTAATGACTACTTTTAATGTCCTACTTACTAATGTTAATAATGGGTTTAGTTTTTAACAGGTAATTTTTTGTGTATTTTCTCTGAATTCTAAATGTAACTGTTAGATTTAGTGGACAGTAAAACGTTTTAAAGTAGATAAATGACAGTTCACTTACCAAAAGATTCAGTTCATTTGATCAAATCATGTGATTCTGCGACTCAATTCCCTACTTTTAGGAGGTTTTAACATTTAACATTAGAAGGTTTTAACAACAAGAGCTTGTTAAAAGATTTTTGAGCAGCATTCCAATCGTGCATTCACTATTCTTTAATCGTCAATGTGCAGCAGGTAGACAGTTTGACCAGTAGGCTGAGTCGAGAGGAAGAAGAGCTGGAGAGGCTGAAGACCGAGTGCAATGATGCAGCTTCCAAGATCCAGAGTCTGCAGGCCGAGACTGAGTCTATCAGAGCTCTGGTAGGAGAACCATCTGAATTAGAACAACATTAAGCAAAGGGAAAGTCTGAACCATGTCTCACTCATACAGAAACGAGGTCTGGAGAATGCCCTCAATGATGCCAAGCACTGGCATGACATCGAGCTCCAAAATCTGAGCTCTGTCATCCGAAAGCTGGAGGCCGAGCTCACAGATATCCGTGGTGAGGCTGAGCAGCAGCGTCGGGATTACGAGATCCTTCTCAACAACAAAATGAAGGTGGAGATGGAGATCGGAACATATCATGGAATCCTGGATGGGGAGGAGAGCAGATTCTACTCTTCAACGTGAGCCTCTTCTTCAGTCAGCGTCCTCATTTATAAAGAATCGCTAATTGTTAAGATGATACAGGTTCATTTTCTGTAATAGAAGACTTATTTATTATGTCTAATCTGCTCCAATAGCAGACTATATGTGTTAAGGGGTTATTATGTGTAGTAACATCTTTAAATATTATTATGTGTTATATCTTTAAAATGTTCAAAATAAAAGCGATTTACGTCTTACGTCCTTCCAAATCACACACTGTAAAAGAACTTAAAATGGGAGAGTACCGACAGAAATATTTCAGTTTTTTCTTCAACTTAAAACAGACATTTTTGGAAATTTAAGAGATATTTTTTTTATAATTAACTTTGCCAGCCACAAAAAAGTTGCCAAATTAGGTTTGTAATCCTCAGTGATATAACATTTACTTGATAAATTTATTTTGTTTTTAATCTCTAAAATTATGTTTTATTACTAAAAATATTGACTTCTTTTGCTCAACTCAAACATTTCATGCACTATGGCTAATAATGTTAGCACCTAAGGCTTAGTAAGAAGAAAACCAAAATTTGTTGATCAAAATCTAAAAGGTATTTTCAGTTCTGATTGAAGAGATTTATAGTTGAATCTAATTAAGGCTAAGCTTAACTACAGCACCCCGGTCTTTCAAAAGGTGTACCCAATTTAAGCATTTTCCTATACTGTAGATTCCCTCGAGAGCCCTCGGTACCTGAAGGACCAACTGATCCGGCACCCTCCACTTCTACACAACATGATTTTCAATGGACGTCAGGTAAAGTCTGATAAAACTTATGAACTATAAACATGACTCGAAACCCATTTTTACAATGAGTTTCTATGCCTCGTGTTAGGTCCCAGTGCTTCTTGCTGTCCAGACGGTAGGACTGAAGAAATACAATAAATGATTTTATTTTGTTTTTGGTTTCTACAGAATGTAATCCCTTCCTGTTAAAAATCAATAAAATACAAGGCATGAAATGAAGATACTGGTTCTTTTTATTGTGTTTTTATTTGAAAAGAATTTCACATTGTGATCCTAAAATCATGCGTCACTCCCATAGACACCACAGCCGTTAATGACAATGTGAGGCATACCAATATTCAACCTAGGTGAAAACCGAAGCTTCTGAAGACTATAATGACACCTTGTGGTTATAATCATACGTCTATGAAAGAGCCACTTAGACACTCCTCCAAATCCAGTTGAGCCCTGTCATTTCTGTACTTAGGAAATTGTTCAATTTAGTGTGTCCACGAATGAAAAAAAATGTTAATGGCCACTGGCTACAGGACGTCTACTTAAAATGAGTTATTTCGCACTTCACTGTAACACACATTTGCAGTCCATTCCAGTGTGTTAAAACAGCAATACAGATAAATTGTCTTTTTAAATCATACAAATGTTTTCCTTTTCAAAAAGATACAAATTTGCGTCAACACATACAGCACCACCAACAAACAACATATAGCCTTAATAGTTATTTTGCCATCTGGGGTCATCATTACACCCTACCCCACAGATTCTTGATCTACGTGAGGTTTGGTAGAATCAGGGTGCGAACTACAAGGGAGCTTGTTTTTCCTACATAAGGCATGTACTCCCTCAAGGACATGATTTCATGTCTCAAAGCAGTCAAAATAATTTTGCGGTGCCTTATAATCAATAATCACTATTAATTAAAGCCTTGATTTAATAATGTTAACCCTTGTTCTAATGTTTTTTTATATAGTTATAACTTAATTGGGACAGTTGCAGTAGGCGGTTTGTAGTTTTGCACGCACTTGCTTGAATAGAGCGAGTATACGAGTAGATTACAGCCCCCACACCACACAAAAGTCCATATTAGAGTTCGCACCCTGAGTAGAATGAAATCTCTATAAAAATAGTCAGAGTTATACATACAGTAGCTACAACACAGTCCAGCACAGACAGCTTTAAATCTGGATAGAGCAGATTTCATTTCCCTGGCCTCGTCGGGTCTCCAATGACTGAGAAACATCCAGCACAGAGACGTGCTGGTTTCTTTGTGTTTGCAGAATTTGCCCTTTTCAGACGGAAAGCTAGACTGCTGGCCCTCACATCCTATGAAGGTCAGTATAGCCGTCAGTTATTAGTCTGCAGATAAACATTTTCATCAGCTCAGAAGTGACTCACCTTGGAGTCTCGAACAAGTGTTACGTTCTTTGGTGGCTGTGAAGCTGAAGACTGGACCAGAACAGGTGTCTGAAAAATGTCAAACTTCATAAAAAAAGTGTATTATTTATTTGAATTAAAGTGTATATTTTCATAGCAAATAAATAAAAATCTCATACCTTCTGAAGAGGCTCTATGTAAAACGCCTCTGCACCCATCAGCAGAGCTATGAGCAGCAGCAGCATGACCCTTTGCATGTTTCCAGTCATCCGTCAGTCTCATAATAATAGTAAAGGAGCATTCGTGCTTTATTAAACCCCCCCCGAGGGTGTGACCAAACCGTTGTGCGTCACACTGAGAAAATGACATGCACAGAGCACCAATTAGTTTACCAAATCAATGTTTATTGAAGACATTTACAGTAGGAATGGTATGAAAAAAAGAAGAGTTTAGTCCCACGCTTAAAATCTCAGTTAATGCCGTTCCTTCGGGTTACTGAGAATCTTTGAAAAAGGCAGCAGGGTGGCTGAGTTGATATTCATCCCTGTCGAGTTCTCCCATCTCAACTGGAGGTAGCTGAGGAATATATTCAAATACATACAGATCCATATTTTTATATATTAGATTTCTGTATAAATCAATTCTCATATGTGCAATGCTATAAAACAAGAAGTTAGAGCTGATAATAAATTACATAATAAAGTAGAAATGCCGCACCACAATTAGAAGCGAATACAAAAGAAATCAGCAGAAATACAATATTAGTAAGATAAGGATGTAAATTGAAACAATGTTAAAAATTCACAGTTGATGAAATATAATATTAATGTAATTATGGAACATAATATAGACTATTCTTGTTGTAAAAGAACATGATAAAAGAGATCCCACTCTCTTTTGTTCTACTGTTTGTTTGTTATTGATGTATATTAGAATCACATCACATCCATCATTCACAGAACCGGTCATCACCAATCCCCGAATCAAACAGATCTACAAATAAACCCCTTTCTTTGTTTGAAAGCAAGATGATTCAAGTTAAGACAGTGTAATCGAAATACAGTCCATGTAATGTGGAAGGTCATGGCACATCTAGCAGATGTTTTGCACAGACACTTTAAAGGTCTCACATTCATTTCTATTACTTTGTCCTTTTAAGCAATATCCCAAATAAAACATGATTCACTCTTCTGAAAGAAATACACTTGATAGATTGGAATAAAACACAGTTTGAGTATTCATCAACCTTAAGCGATTCCACTCCCAGTTATGGCATGGGTTTAACTTTCAACCGTCTAGAAATCTACATTGGCTTCCAGTTTAAAGGATGATAAACCTGTTCTTATATATGACAACCCCCAATATTTGTTTTTGAGGACCCATTTCTGTTAATAGAGGAGCATATCCATTCCACATCTGACCAAAAACAAAACAGGATTGGTTCACCATTAAAGGTATACTGGCATATCTGTTTCAGACTTCCCCTAAAAGAATAAAAGCCTGATGTCTAGTACCTCTGATGCGAACAAGAGAATAAAATTCCACGTATGCAGTTTGTTGGATCAATCAGTACAAAAAACTTTTTGTTTTTAAATAATAAAAGTCTTTAGGTCCTAGGGTGATTGTGGCATTAAGCAGGTTGTAAGGGTATGCATCCTACCCCTACACCACCTTCATGGCTAACCATTGGTGCCATAAACATCCAGCGGTTGGTTTCTGGGTCGTACATTTCTAAAGAGCTCAGATTGGACTGTCCATCATAACCCCCCACTGCATAGAGTCGACCACAGTTGGCCACAAGGGAAATACGGCTGCGGCGAGTGTTCATGGCCACTAGATGGCTCCACTGATCTGTGACTGAGCTGTACACTTCTGCTCCGCTGAGAAACGCTGATCCGTCATAACCTCCGGAAACATACAGGCTGCTACCCAGAGCTGTAGCCCCGTGTCGACAGCGTTTGTTTTTCATGGGAGAAACAGGGTGCCACAGTGCTGTGTGGTGGTTGTAGTACTCCACCTAGTGACAGAGTCATATAATGGATTTGGAGAGCAGTAATAACTCTGTGAATGTATGGGGTAACATTTGTAAATTTACAAACAAACCCAGTATTTATCACACAAACCTTTGTTAAACATTTTGCCAAAACATAACGCTATTGTTATCATGTATATCGGCACAAGTCAAATTTCTTTGAGTTAACTGTGTCACAAAAACCCTTTCTGAAAACTACGTCATGTGAGGCATTGGAGTCTGCATACTTGCATACTAATCAGTTTGCGAAATGTGTAAAGTGAGATAAGCAGTTCCAAGTATTTATCAAGTAATATCAAAGGTGTGGAAGAAACACTTCATAATCCCATGATGCATTACCATAAACATCACTCACTGGAAAGGTGATGAAAATGGTAGAACACCGTTCCATTTAAACACAATTGATGAAGTATGTTTAAAATTAATTTCTTCTACTCATGTCCATACTATGTAGTAGGACCTGGTGGGAGGTATTTACTTAATCAACTGAAGCACTCACTTTCCTAGTATGGAGTTTTGAATGGGCCCATGATCTTCTAAATAATTTGGTTGTGTCTGCCATTGTCTCAATTCACTTTCTTCTTTTATGGAGTCACACTACTTGTTCCAATTCAAAGTCTGAAAACCAGTCTGAGAAAAAATCTTGGATGGGTTCTACGTTCGGTGAGAATTCCGAGTGTGGAAAAGGTCCACATTTGTCAATCCCAAAATGCATTGTGGTGAAAACAGTCATTGAATATAGAGCTATAGTCAGTCATGTTTAATATAGTGGGTGCAGTATATTATAAATGAATTTGTGCATCTCATGTCCAAACTATCTAATAGGTACTGGTTGACGGTTATGAGGTAATTACTTGATTTAAAGATTTAATACATCTACCTAGAATATGTATTTAAAAGCCTCCACCGTTACAGGTTCTAGAGGCCAAAATTAACAGCTGAGTGACAGTTTAATTTCACCTACAATTAAAGTTTTCGACAGTTTTGCATTTGCAACTCTGGTTTAACATTAAAATATCACTCATTTAAACCATATGAAGAATTTATGTTAACAATCAGAACATAATCAGCAGTTATTATGCATTAGATAAAATGGTATTTGTTTCATAAAGTAAACCCTAGTAACATCATGTTTGAATTAAAATATTTCTTATTATTGTTATATTAGCTAACAATATTTGAAGTCAGGAATCCTGTGTGTACGTCTCATTTTTAAAAAGTGAGCAACACACTTTTTTCTAGCTTTCTATAGCTAAATCAAATCAACAGGACTTTCTGATGTCTTGGACACAACCACATTTTTGTGTAGATCATACTTTGTATTTGGTTGAAAATCATGAGGGTTTTTGTGTCAAATAAATATCAACTCTTGTTTTCACAATTTAGTTTTAGTTTGTTTGCAAGTCTAGTTATCCTTTACAAAGCAGTTTGTTTAAAATTCTGGGTTTGTTTTAGAATGTGGCACAAATTTCACTCCATATCTTGAGTCCTCTTACTGAGTTGAAGATCTGTAGACCATCGTGACCCCCAGAAACATAGATTCTCCCTTCAAATACAGTCACACCTGCAGCACTGCGGCTTGCGCTCATTTCTGTAACTATCGTCCACCTGTTAACAAAAACATGCATGTAAAGTTGACATGTTTTAAATATAGAGGACATCTTATAAATAAACATAAAACCATACTGTTGGACATCTAATGAGAAACTAGAGAGCTATAAGCAAGGAAATGAATGAAGATTAGTGGACTTATTTGTGTGCTCTTTTTAATTATCAATTGTTTATAATCTTAGATTGTCATTAAACTAGGTATGGTGAATTTAATTCCAAATTTTAGGATTTTGACTCAAGTGCTATTTGAGCTATTGTAGCTGCTAAAATGAAATAAACTGCATTAAAAACAATTCTGCCTTATAAAACACCTCTCTTTTTTAAAGTTAAGAAATATTTTCTATAAAAAATATGATTAATTCAAGTACATTTTCTAAGTTCATAAATACTTTAAAAGCCTTCTAAGTAACATTAATAAACAAATTCTATAAAGTTGTTTATACAGTAGCAGATGTGAACCAGACACTTCTATTAGATACATTTTATTCTATAACAATTTCTCTTTGTTAAGGCAGCAATGATAAAAACTTGGACAATGTTAAATAAAATGTATTTCTTTCTAATACAAGGAGTTGCTTCCCTTAAGGTGAGTCTATTTCCAGGCCACTCCCAAAGCTGTAACACAATACTCACTGAGTTCTCTGAAGAAATAAAAGATTAATACAAAAGAAATTTTACCGGTCAGTTTCTGGGGAATAGCACTCGACTGAATTGAGAGAGGATTTTCCATCGTATCCACCACAGACATAAATGTGGCCATCTACAACAACTGTTCCCATTGCACTGATTCGAGGAAGAGAAGGGAAGAAAACAACACATTAAATACTTCAAACATTTCCACTGAAAAAAAAAAAACATATTTCACATATTTCACATTTCCCTACCTTCGCTGGGTGTTCATACTTGCGACTTTGGCCCATGTGTCTGTTTCTGGGTTGTAAACTTCAACAGTTTTAAGGCGTGATTGGCCATCATATCCACCAATGGCATAAAGCAGTCCATTGACCACAGCCACACCCACTCGACTGCGCGAGGTGCTCATAGGCTGGCAGCGCTCCCAGCAGTTTCCAATCGGGTCGAATACCTCCACCACATTTAATGAGTCACCTGTGCAGAAACATTTTCTCTTTAAAGATGACTTCAGATGAAAATCACTTTTCAGGCGTTTGAACAAACTTGGCAGATAATTGTGTGCAACTGCCAATCGAAAGAAAATCTAATGATTTTCTTAAATCTTAAAAATTCTTAGTTTGTGACAACTAATGATGGCTCTGGTAACATGCTGAACAGGATGTTGTGAAGTACCAGCACTGTTGAGGCCCCCGACAGCATAGATTAAACCAGCAATTGATGTGCAGCATCTCTGCCGGGTCTTGTAGGCTGGCAGGTGCGGCCGACGCTCAGGCATAAGATGATAATCCTTTGCCTCATCAACAAGATCCCTGTCAAAGAGGGAATTTAAATAAATCATCAAGGAATCATTCAATGTTACAGTATTCTTGCTTCTGAGAGAACTAGTTTGGAAATTTACACGTTCTTTAAAAAAACACAACTGGATTCTGTTTTTTTACAATATAATTTAATCTTGAGAGCAGGGTGATGACATTTCTAAATATAATTGATCATCCAAAAACTTGCCTGCATTTGTGGCAGCAGCGTACGAGATCATCCTGTTGGACTCGGTCAGCGAGAAACTGGGGTCGACAGAGAGGCAGTCGGACTTTAGATAATAATTCTGGCAACCGAGATTCGCGGTCATCACGTATATGATGCACCCAAGCCAGAACCGCCTCAAACACCTACAACCAGCAAAAAAAAATCATAATAATTTTATTCCGAATCTTTAATTTTAAAACATTGTATTTTTCAAAAGCCACTGACCTGTTCCTCTGCTTGGATGTTGAGCTCATCACAACCCACAAGCTCAAGCACTTCGTCTGACCGGAGAGTCAGAAACTCCTCAGATAAAGAAACCTCCACAAAGTGTTGGTGAACAAAGCTGTTGGCTGCATCGTAAAGGGTGGTACACATCATAGTCTCTGCAAACTGCCGGACGCCAAGGCAATTCTTGGGATGCAGCCTGTGAATTAGGAGCATTTTTGACTTCACACACAAACCTGAGAGGTCATTGAGAACATCTGTTTAATACTACAAAATGATTTAAGACATATGATAATCATCAAAAACCCATAAAAACTTGTTTGCATAATACAAAGTATACTTTAAATACATTGTTTGAAACCCTAACTATTACTTTTATGTTTTTGACCATTTATGAAGGTTTTCTCAAACTCTGGCAACCTTAACAATGCCTTTTACAATTTTCAGTTTTTTAATGAGCGCCTTTTCTCAAACTATGGCCTAATCATAGTTTTTTTTTGTTGGGTTTTTTTTTTAATTTTTTTTTTTACTTTTTTGCATTTAGTGGCATTTTCTTTTTCTCTGGCAATTCCAAGCAACATGGAAATCTGAACAATTAAACTATGCGAAAAATTATTTATGATCTAGAACAGTGGATCTAACACTTTTACAGGCCTAAAGCGTTGGAGAACCCTGCAGAAACCGTGTTAAATGGCAAAACATTGCAATTTTTTATAAATTCAGCTAGGGGTTCATGTTAGATGAGTAAAATAATAATAATAATATCAAAGCAGAAACAAATTCCAGCATGTTTTCTTTTGAGTTCAGTAAACTGAAACTGTGTTTTAAGACTAGAATTGACATTTTATACAAACTTTTATACTTTTATACAAACTATTATTAAAAAAAAGGATAATATAAGTCATTAGATGAACTCAACACAAGTCAAAGGCATGGTTGACTACTCAATTTGTACCTCTGCTGTAGGAAAGAGCAGCAGGCATCTTTCACGTTCTGGAGCTGCAAGAAACTGGCCCCAATAAGGAGGGCTTGGACATTCAGCTGGTCTATGGCTATGTGTCCGTTGTAGGCAAAGTTGATCAGCGCCTCCAGTGCACTGTTTGAAAACAGAACCAAACATTGTAAAAGTAAAGCAAACAAAAGCACTTGATTTGAAGTGGACTCTGTTAGACTTTCACCTGGGATCCATGCCCTGCATGACAATCTCGTCCTGTTTGCATTCCACCATGTCATTGGTGAACATGGCATGGAAATATGGAATAGAAGAAGCAAGGACTATTCTATGAGCGCTAAATTTGTGCTCTCCAACCTGCATGCACACAAAAAGATGCACAGATCTTAAACAGTACAGAACATTTCCTGGTTAGCTGGCTGTGGTTGCCATTTCCTCATTTAAGAAAGCCCTGTCATAATGAAGCACGACAATGAAATTGGGGTGTTCTTTAAAGTGAGGTTAGTTTGTAACTAATGAACGACGTCAGGTGAAAAAATGGAAATTAAACATTGAACCATTAGGAAAATATGATGCATTAAAAGCCCTGAAAAATCCATTCCCTTCGTTATTTTTAGTGTTAGATGACAGTGATCCCAGCTGTATGTTAACAGACAGACGAATGAGACAAAGAGGATTACTGCTTTCTCTGACCCATATAATGAGCTGATGATGCAGCAGGCAGTAGCAGATCAGAGCCTGAACATGTTTCATTAGCCAAAGTTTCCACTGATAATACTTTAGGGAGGGATGTTATAAAATATAGGCAACACTAAATCATTAGTTGTATATTCTTGAACATTATTTTAGATAAGTACATTTCAAGGAAAGTAATGTATTTTAATACTACACCATGTGCATGAGAAAAACAAAGAACAATAGTTGAGTACAGGTCAATAATTCATGATAGCACGTATTGTTTTTGAGTGAATGGTGTGAAGTGCAATAAAAGCTACAAGCTTTTAGGGTTTTAGTACACAGTCGGCATGACGTCAACATTTCTTGAATCAATATTCTTTTCACACATCGACTTTTGAAGTAAACGATGCAATATAAGTTTGTACACCTTATAATTGTGTTAACATTTAAATAGTACTGAATAATGATCTTGATTATGTATTCATAGAAGACAGGGCTGAACAATCAATCGCATTGGAAATTTGATTTCAATGTGATAAAAACACAATTTTCAAATAATAGAAACTGCAATTACCTGGCCCTCTGATTAAACACAGTCATTGAGAGTTTAATAAGCAGAAAAGTTTGTCTTTTATTTAAGTAAAGTCTTATTTCTTAAAAACGGCAACTTTCAATTACTAATATTTGGTCATTCTTCCCCAAAATTTTTCTCATGTACACTTTATTTGTTTGATTTTTTACAGACTTTATATTAATGTTTACATGTTTTTCATGTGTACAAGGCTGAGCATTCAATCATTTTAAGACAATTTTTTTGTGTTTGTATATTGATTGTAGATGATAAATGCTAATTTAATTGATATTATTTTTGCATTTCAGGAGTTCATTATATTTTTTGCTTAGTTCATTTAAATACTGGTCTATTAAGAATTCAGTTATGTATTAAATTGTTATTGTTGGAAAAAATATATACAACAGGAAAAGCTATTATAAAGTTATATCTAGCTATTATAAAGTTGATGGCACTATAAATCGCTATCGCGATAATAGTTTAAAATAATCACAAACCAATTATTTTCCTAAATCGTTGAGGCCTAATAGATGTACATTAAATACAATTAAGTTTCCTAAACTAAATGTAGCTTTATATATTATTTATTTTAATGAAATTTTAAAGTTACGAAAAACATGTTCATTCCATCTAATAAATTACTTATTTTGAGCAAGTTGCTGAATATTCAACTCTCCTTCTCACAAGTTTTATTAATCTCTGTTAATAATTAACATTCAAAATGCCAACTTCCTAACAGACCATGGCAGCAGACAAACTGAATTCTTTATGATTCATCCAAATACTTAAATAATAGGTTATATTATGACATTATCATTTCAGCATGTACTTCCATTAGAGAGTAATGCAGTCAATTCACATGCAAATAATGAGGATGTTAGCTGCACATGCTAACTACATGACACTTGTAAAATAGACGCTATCTAAACTGTGTAAACGTCACAGTTTCACAAAATAAACCTTTACACATCAGAAAACGATCCCAGGTGATTAAATTTACGGTTCTTTCTTCTGCTAACAAGGCAAGGTAAGCTCTCCCATGCTGACAGACAAGTGCTACAAGGGTTAGCATTTTCCCACCAATATCAACCAAACAAAGACAATAACTGTACTTTTAGCGTAACATCACAGAGTTTCCCTTGTCTTCGGATCTCCTCCATCACTGCATATCCACGAGCCGGCAAGTCAGCGACAGAAAAATGCATTAAATCCTCTAATTCTTCAAATATCGTGTCACCCATCTTCATTGATGGACTGGAAACGACACAGTTTTGTCCAAAGCGGGACTCCGTAGCTCAAGCGGAATTAGAGTAAGTGCCCTGAGGTGTCAGTTTCATATATTGCTGGGGTCACATACAGCTCAAATCTGATTTATGAGGATTTACTGGTCTTAACTCTTCTGATTCATCTCTACACCATGCTTAGGTTGAGTTCAACTCTTCACGTGACAGAGCTTTTGATGCTGATGTGTTCCAGATTTTAAAACTGACAGAAAAATTTATTTGTAACAAACTGTAAATATACATCAGAGGAGTGTTAATAAAAAAAGTTTGTGTTGTGAAATTATAGATAATCAAAACGCAGAGAGAAAGCAGTTGTACATCCTGACCAGTAGGGGACGGACAATACCAAGTAATCGATTACAGTTTTACCATTCTTAGCTAGTCATGTCATGCCTCTTTTAAAACATGTATAGTAAATATTTGACCTCTCTAGACTATAATTACCCCCAAATAACCTTCAATGGGCAATATTTTTCGTCAACAATGTCTTTGAGTCCATGTTCCAATTTAAGTACCCATTGAAACCAAATCGGATTACTATGAGACATTTAAGTTAAAGTTTACCTTTTATCTGGAATTCCTTTCAAAATGTGTCAAATTTGGTTTCATCTCCATCCTCACAGACTCTTGTAGATTTTCCATTCATTCTTCACAGTATTTCTTTTTATTTCTCGTGTTTTTCTTAATATTTTGCAGGAATTGTTTTACGAAAATCCTAACACAATGACAGATGTGTGCATTGCTTGATCTCTAAATCTATCGGGGTTTTTTGAGCTGAAGATATCTCCCAAGGAGTTGAAATTATGATTAAATTATCTTTGTTTCCACCTCTGGTTTGTATCACCAGTTGTGTTTATTAGAACTTGGAGAAATTTAGAATAACAGTTACCAGTGCTATCGGTTTGTAGAACCTAACTGGAGGCCATGGGTGAGTGGAAGCATGTTAGCTACTCTTCCATTGTCTCCAAAATATTCTTTCTTTTAACCACCAATAGTTGGGGTAGAAGTTAGTTTGTTTTGCTGGAATAACAGTTCAAAGAAATGCCTATGGCTCATTATAGACATTATATATTTTTGTTTGGGAATAGAGATCATCTTGCCCTTGAATTTGCCGCAGGGTGCTTCACTTTTTTCATGAGTTATTTGACAGTATCAAACAACAACTTAATTGAACATCTGGTTTAGATTCTTTGTAAGCACTACAGGGATTGTTGCCAACATCTGGTGACATTTTCTGTCAAATCCGCCATACAATTTATTTTTGTAAAATGTACATCATTCTAAGTGTTCATTAATTATTTTAACTTCAATTATTAACAAG
This sequence comes from Danionella dracula, assembly GCA_900490495.1. Classification (NCBI taxonomy): domain Eukaryota; kingdom Metazoa; phylum Chordata; class Actinopteri; order Cypriniformes; family Danionidae; genus Danionella; species Danionella dracula. The sequence goes on from UELW01000744.1 coordinate 1,350,106, forward strand.
TCAATGATTACATCATGTGGTCACATAGTTAGTAGCTCTGCTCCTCTGTTAAAAGGTCACCAGATCAAGGCCAGCTTGGGTCCTTCCTCAGTGATGTTTGCACATATTCTCAGTTCTTGTGTGGATTTCCTCTGAGGATTCGTGTGACAGTCCAAAAGTGTGTTTTGGGTTAATGGATGACTTGCTTTGAATGGTGGTCTCAGTGAGTATGGCAACACAATGTCCAGGGTGTACCTGGTTTGACCAATGTAAGCTGGAGACATGCACCGACAGAGCCTTTACTCGCAACCAGCACCATATATTTGCTAATGACTGTTAATTGAATAAAAATACATGTAGGCCTGTAGGAAAGGATGACAAATGTACTAAAGTAGGCAAATGTCTAAGTCAGTCAAGGGTTTGGAATCACTTTGAAAGTTCTTACAAATGTTATTCGACAGAAGGATAATAAGTTTCCTTCCAGCTCCATCTCCAGATTTCAATACATTCAAAACACTGCTGGTAGATTACTCCCTCATACCATCATCTTCTAGTTGCTTGTTGTATCAAATCGTACCATCTCTGTAACATGGAATCCTGATTCCCTCTCTCTGCTCCTCTGACACTGGCCTCCTCACAGTTTTCTGGCACTGGTGCTCTTCAATGAGTAGCTGATCATTCAGTGTAGCTGCACCCAAACTGTGTACATCTTTACCCCACTCGATCTGCTGTTAATAATAAAACCGAATTTACATCTTTACTCTAAACCCATCTGTTTTCTGAACGTTACCCTTCTGGTGACCTCAGTGACTCATACTGGAATGTGTTTGATTTTTGCAATGTAATGTAATGTTTCCTCTGACTTATGATGCATCCTTGAGTTTTTGGATAAGTGTTATATAAATAAAACATATTATTATTGTTATTGTTATTATTATAATTATAATTGCTCGTCAAGCCTCCAAAATACACCAGACTCCAATAGAGTAGCTAGATATGCACCCTAATTGAGCCACTGTGGGAGCAGCTTTGGGGCTGGGTACAGAGGAAGAGTTCATCATAACGATCCGTCTAGTAGAAGATGCTCGAGGGACATTGGGTGAAATTATATAGTTATAGGACCTTTTACAAGTCATGTGATGAAAAAAAAAAGTATGGATGTGTTCCCAATATATTTGGACAAGCCAGCAAAGTTTAAAAAGTTTTCCTGTATGGTTACACTACTAAATATTTTCTACATAAAAAATAATATATCTATATATAATTAGTTATATATTATATAATTGATGTGAAATTTTTTTTTTGTAAATAACCTCTTAGTCTTTGGTAAACAATCCACTTGCATAGCTTGACAAACTGTTGATTTCCACAATACTTTTTTTCTCAACTTTTTTTATTGATTGATTGAGCAAAGTACAGAATACAGACGAATATAAAGCACATATTGACAATACATACATTTTATATACATACTAATTCAAGAGAAGAAAAATAAGGAATCATATAAAAGTCAAAATTGGGGATGGATACTTATAGATTTCGAGTTCTTTTTTTTAATGCAACAAAAGGAGGGTTGAATAAGTGAACGTCCACTTGTGAAATTTTTCCAGTATGAAAATAAAACTTATTAAAACAATACATTTCCGCCATACTTCCGTTGCCAAAATGCGCGCGCATACGCCGAGTCATCATTGTTTACAGGCAGTAAATAAGTCTATAAATAGCTAGAATGCTACAGCTCCGGCACAATGTAAAAACACGTTTTCCTCCCCACTATAAGCTATTCATTCATGCAATATTTTTTGCTCCATTCATGCAGTTTGTAGGTATTTTTATTTCATTGAAAATACCGGATGTGGGATTACAGCGGTTACAAACTTCTGACTGTTAGTATATTACGTATACTTATGAAACAAGCATGCCAGCTTCACGCAATCGACTTCTAGTGTTTTGGTTCGACTAATAAAGCTACAGTTGACTTGACAACCAGTTTTATTGCTCAATCAAAATTGTGCAAACGATGACGAGTTGAGCAATCATACAAACACAGAATGACTTTATGCTTCTGGCAGTGCTTGGTTTCCTCAAAAGCACAGCGTGGTCGTGAGTTCCATATCAAGACTCGCTTTTTGTCTCAGGTTTACGGTAGCCTTTTACAGGGGAAATTCAGAAAGCTCCAGGCAGCTTGTAGGAAAAGCTGGAGAGGGATGAAACGACGCTTATAGGTCGAGTCGGAACATTAAGTTAGCGAAGGGTGGACTGCGACGGAACGCTGAGAGGACCCACGTCGCTCACGTACGAGGCTGTCTGCGTCCAGGCGCCTTCTTTCCCCGGGGAATCCTTAAAGATGGGCTCAAGTTCTCCATAACGTGAAGATTTTCCTCGCTGTTTGGTGACGTTATAACAGTGTGTGGCAGTCGAGTGTGACTGACGACTGGCCGTGCTTAAGAACCTGAAATCGTGACCAGCATTTTTCGCGCTTTTCAATGAAACACGCTTGTAGCTTTATCACCGCTGCAAGCCTCGGGAGGTCCTGCGTGCCCAGTTGGTCTTAAAGGAGCCGTTCTATCCGCAGAATAGGCTAAAATGACCATGTCCGTCCCAGAGAACATGTCGGGGTCTGGGGGAAAAGAGGAGGAGAGTGAAGATGAGAGTGAAATATTGGAGGAAAGCCCCTGCGGCCGCTGGCAGAAGCGACGGGAGCAGGTACGTTTCTCCAGGCTATGGCTCATGTGAAGCATCGCGGTGCTGTCATTAACCTACACAAACCAACCGCAGCTTTTACGTGGATAAAGGGGGAAATAGTTTGTTATGCACTCCCTCCACGGTTACAAACTGACAATGTTGCTAGTTTTTTGTGTGTATGTTGTTTTTGTCCTCTGTAAAACAAGGATCCTTTCCTCATCACATGGGCTGCTAACTGCAGCAGATTTTTTTAAGAGTGTCTTTTTAGTTGTCTATTTTTATCCATGTAGGTTTGCTCTACAAACCGCTTACTTGTTATTATAGATTTTTTTGCGTAAAAAAAGTTAATAAAACAATTACACGTAGCGCTAGTTTACATTTAACCCTTTCAGACCTGCGTCCATTTAAATGGGCGTCGCATGTCAGACAGGAATTTTTTACTTCTAAGGACTCCAATTAAAGCCTACTGTTCATTAAAGGTGGACGTCTGTCATCCAATCAAATGGCAGGAAGACTTTGTTTGATGCAGGTTAGAGTTTCACTACTCTAAACAGAAACATGGCAGCACATCACACCAAGTGGAGAAGAAACATGATTTTCAGTAGTCTTATTCACTTTAACTGATGTATTTAGAATTACTTTTCAGATTGTTTGTGAAATAGAGAGATCAAATTTTGAAACAAGGGTAAAACGTTATTTTAAAATAGCATAATAACTTGAATTTGTAATGTAAAAAAATCTATAAAATAATTTTATACAATCTAATAATCAGCTTTGGGGGTTCTTCATTAGATAACTGTCAGTTTTTTCTCAGATCGTGGTAACTTTTGCATTTTTCTGAAAGCTGGAAATTAATTCAGATCTGAAGGGGTTAATGTAAATGTCTGAGTTTACAGCCCCTCCCCCTCGACTCACATACATAAGCAACAAGCTTGATGATATATTGTTTTAAAAAGTGTTTCTTTTTTTTAAGTTTTTGGTAACCATGTCTTTCTTGTACCAGATAAAGTGGGCGTGTGTGTTTTTCAGAACCCTTCCATCCAATGCTGAAGTGTTAAGAGCTCAGCTTTCTTTGAGATAAGTGACAGATACCGACACTAAAGCTTATCAAAGTTGGCACATGTACAGTCAGTCCTAAAGAGCACTGGAAACTTACAAATTCTACTAGTGGTGTGAGTTATGAAGCTCTCGATTTCTAAAAACCAATAATTCAAACTCATTTAAAGCACAAAATCAGATTGAGTTAAGCTCAAATAAAATAGTCATTCAAAAAATGATATCACAACTTTCAACAATCTGTATATAATAAAAAAAAGTTATGATGGAATCAATGTGAAGAATACTTAAACTTCAGAGCTTAAAGTTTTTACTTAATTCGACGACAGAATGAGTTTTGCTCTGCTTTGCTTCTTTGCTGGGTTCTTGATTTTCAAAGCTGTGGTATTCATCTTTAATTATAAAAAAATTGCAAATTCTTGGCATAATTATCTTTTAAAATGAGTTAAAACAAGTTAACAACATTGTATCGCACAGTATACAATTGATACCAGAAACTCTTGTCTGCTCTCAAACAGCCAGCATTTGTTTACTTCTATTTGTCATTGATGACTTTTTTTGGGTTTGCTCTAGAAGACATCACATGTCTTTAAAAGTACTGGAGAAAACCCAACCAGATTTAGAAATGGTTACATCTGGGTTTTTCCTGAATTGAGTTCTTCTCATGCTCGTGTGGCTTTCCTCCCACAGTCCAAAATAATGTTTCAGGTGAAGACCAGAATGGACTGTTGACCTCTCTGTGGTATACCATGTGAGCTGGAGATGGTCACCAGCAGAACCCAGTGATCCTACTGAGGACTAAGTGGGTTAATATAATGGATTGGACACAAGTATCAACTCAAGCTATCTCAAGTTAAGCCTGGATTAGGTCCGGGGTAGTGACTTCTCTATTGTTTAATAGGTTGTTAGTTCTGACTAGCAATCATAGAAACATTTAATCGATGAAACAAAACTGTCTGGGATAATTGGTAATTAGTTCCTGCTTGTGGAGAGAGAGAAAGTTATTAGTATGTAGCTCAGTCTCTCTGTTTGGGAATGAGAAGAATACGTGTTTCTACTTCAAGAGTGGAAGCTTTGTTTTCATTTGTCATTGACTGAAATTAACACATGAGAGGACTTGTAATGAACCTGTTTTTAATAGAGCAATGAAAATCTTGTTTCTTGGATAATACCTATATCTTTTAAACCCATCCATACATTCATATTTAAACTGTAAATTTCATTTTATTTTTTCTTTTGGTCTTTTCAGTACTTGTGCATTAGTATCTCACAACTTGCCTCTGGATGGATACATAGACCAGTGCATTTTTCTTTATTCGTTCATCAGTATTTGTCAAACAAACTATTGGTGTGTATTAATTTATTATCATATACATACATTTATTTGAAAATGGACTCCATAAAATACTTCAATGTTGAGTTCTATTTTCTTAAAGCTTACTATTTTGAGTAAATAAATAAATAAATAAATCAGCTGCCTTTAAGGATCAAATATTGTTTGTCTGTAGTAAGAATCGTAGCGTGTAAATTGATTTTACAAATTCATTGTACATTATGTATGTTATTAAATTTCAAGGTTCAAAGGCGCTTTTGCTGGTTTATCCTTCAGAACTTCATCAATAATTATGTTTGTGCCCACAAACCCTGACCGACCATGCAGACATATAAAAAAATGTAACAGTTAATTTTCTTTTTTATTATCTTTTTAATTTTTAAATAATGCAGTGCATTAAACTTGGTTCTATTATTTCTTTTAATTAGCTATTTATCTGAGCTTTTGTTTAATAGCAATATGTTGTAACATGTCTATGCATCTTAACATCAGCTATTAATAATACGAAATTTAGCTGAAACTGAAGCAGCAGAATAAACCCATTCCTCTCACAAAGCTCATCTCAAACACTTTGTTATGCAACTGCTTCCACAGTTTTGCCAGTTCTGAGAAGACTTGCTAAGTTGCTATGCAGTCTTTTCTAATACATTTCTTTGTTTGTTGAGCTTTTTTTTTTTACAGCAAAATGATGCAAACATATTTTTGTATATACCCATAGATGTATCTTTTAAATAATTGTATTCATTATTATAAACCGTTTGTTTAGAAGATCAAACTGTCACTGAATGAAAAGTTTTCTTGCATATCTTATGCAATGGCTATAATCTTTGCTGTCAGCTTACCTGTCAAATGTGAAGGAAGAGTCCTTGAGGGTGCTGTCTTATAGCTGTCTTGTTTTTCTTCTGGGGTTAAAAATTAAATCAGCAGCAAAGCCGTACTTGGTTAAATTCCCTTCATCAAATGGTTAAACACTACACATTTATTTATATATTTATTTATATAGCACTTTAAAACAACAAAGTTGACCAAAGTGCTGTACTCAAATAAAAAAAATCACATGCAACACAAAAGTGTGGGGTCTGCTCTGCTACATACAAACTTTGACCCAGTAAACAATAAAACGATAAAAACATAATTAAACAAATTATTGAGAAGACTAGTAAAACCATGAATATATCGGGGTAATAGCAACAGTAAAAAAGCCCACACCTCAAATTGAGTTTAAAGCCAGATTCAAATTGGTTCATGCATGTTTGTATAATTCTATTTTCTTTTACTGGGAGCTCAAACGGCTTGATGGCTGTAGCCACACCCACTAACCAATCAGAGGTATCTAATATAATGCTAATGCATCTCATTGAAGAACGTACGCACTGACTGACCTTGAAGTGTAACCGTAACCATCAGAAGTCCAATGTCAGAAGTGTTTGGTTACTTCCCAAATGACAAATGTGGGGAGATTTTCTGTGTGCCAACAAAAAAACTCACCAGGGGCGTAGCAGAAGCATGTCAGTGTGAGGAACAGGAGGCTTGTTTGGCAGAGCACAACCATTTGAGGTGATTTTAAGATATTGTTTAAGATAAATATAGTCTGTTGAAAGTTATTCAGGTGCAGAGAGAGTCTAGAGGGGTCAAATATTTATTACAAAGAATTAAAAAAATAAGAATTATCATTATCATTTTTTATTCATCTGTGCTTTGGATCAGTCCAAATAGAAACCTTGTTTTTCCTATCCCCCAGATTTTGTATCCTTTAAAGTGACAACCATAATGATCATTTTCCTTCAAAGAATCTGTCAGAAATAGAATAAAAAAGACAGCAGGAGATCATGAGTAGACTTAAGTTCACTCATTTGTGTAGGCATTGAACAACACTAATTGAATGTTAAAGAAGTTAGATCTGTGACATTAAAAAGTCCCTGAGGCAAGTGTTTTGCATGTTTGCTCTTGCGTTCACAACCAGATTAATATTAATGAGAACCTAACAGGCAGAAATCTTAGTCATTGAACATGTGACCCCCTCCTCACCCCCCTTCACTTACCCACAAAGTGGATAAAGCAAATTCATGATGTGCTAGGCAATGTTCTCATTACTGGCGTGCTGCCCCAGGATCAGCCTTTTTGACCTGGTTTAATTTACTGTGCTACTCGAGCTCGATTACATCTAGTTCAGTTTTAAAAGTTTTATGTTCTAGATCTTTTTGGCAGATGCTTTCATACAGAACAACTTACAATGGATTCAAGGAACATATTTAGTCAGTTGTGCATTTGCCTGGTTTTTGAACTCATAAACTTAGCGCGGATCACCATGCTCTACTGATTGAGCCACATGAATAGATTACTTTTTAATGAACACTTGGCCTTGATGAAAAAAAAATTTCATTTAAGACCCTTTCTTTGTGGTGTCCACACGAAAATGCATCTCACACTGGTTAAAGTCAGTCACTGATTGGAAAGATCTGAAGGCTGAAAGACCTGCTGACACAGACCAGCTGAGATCTTTTTAAATTCAGGGAAATATAGTTTTGGTAATCAATCAATCAAAATGTAAATGAATATGTGTAAAAGCAGTAGCTAAAGCATTAATAAAGAAAGTATGAATTATTGCAACTAGAGAGGTTTGGTGGCCATGCTAGAAGGTATAGTTTTTCTGTTTGGAAGTTAAATGTGAACTAAATAATATGATGTGCTGGATATTCTTGAGTGAAAATAGTTTTGCTTTTGTTGGCATCTGAATCTTCAGTTCAGTTTTCATGACCTCAAAAGATTCTGCAAGTTCCTGTGAAAAATGGCAACTGCTAGCATTCTGTAGAAGCTAGTTACAGAGTATTGTTATTCCTCAGAAATATACTTTTCTACTGGGGAGGCAAAGGTGACTGAATTGTCTAAATATAGCCCATGAGGTCACTCACTTTTCAGTCTTAAGAGATTTGTGGTGTTTCAGACAAGCAGACAGTATGTTTCTGAGTCAGGATTGCACATTTAGGGCTGAAAACTCTACTGCCAATTCAAATTCTGAAAACGTTCATCGCAGAGAACACTTTTTAGTTGCGTTCATGAAAGAAGATAAGAACATTTTTGCATTGTTCACTCAGACCTACTGTTTAAATCATACAGTAATCAACTGTTTGTGTCTTTGCTATTTCTTGTTTTGCCAATTAGCATTTTTGTTTTTGTTACCATCGTAATTACTTCCGCCGTGGAAATAGTTTAGGGTAAGAGTAAACATCCACTGCTGGAGCTTCAGTGATTGTTTTGAGAGCAAACTGTGAACGCCTAGAAAAAGAAAAGAAATTTGGGACAGTTGCTGAAGGAGATTAAACTTATATTTTCCCAAATAGATACTACCTTGTTGAGCCTAAAATACTTGAGAAAAAAAGCATACTAATCTGGCTACCGACAAGCAAAGATGGTCTTAATTAGTATGATCAGGTGTGTTATGTTAGTTAATCTGTGCAGCGCTGTGGTCCTTCAGGACTGACGTTCGACACCACTGACTTATAAGTCATAATTTTCTATAATTGGCCAAATTGTACCCTTACGGACCTCTGATAGACCAAGTGAGTCTCTCAACTCGGCATTGGGCGGCTTTTTCCAACACCTCAATCTTTAGATGAATGCTCCAATTTAATCATTTTTTTATGTTTGATAACCTGATCAGATTTTTCAAATAACCCCATTTTGATTTCAGAATCAGAATTGTTTTGAAGGAAATGGAAATCTTGATCAAATTTCTGGAAATATCCCAAAAAGTTCCTTTGTTGTTTTTTCCATATTGGCATTGTCTTATGTAATCTTTACATATAATCTTTACAATAATAATAATAATAATAATTCTTGACATTTATGAAGCACTTTCCTACACACTCAACATGCTTTACATCTCTCTCTCTCTCTCTCTCTCTCTCTCTCTCTCTCTCTCTCTCTCTCTCTCTCTCTAAAACTCAGTTTTAAGGATCAGGAAAACTACCTAATAGTTGATGACTGATAAAGGCATTTGTTAATGACCACTTATAGAATTTCATTTGTTAAAAATCATTGCCATTTTTATAAAACAATTATAATTAATGAATTATAATTCCTTACATTAAGTCTAGACACTCAACACACTTTAAGTCCTGAAGGGGCTGTCTCTGAATCCACCTCCAGTGTGCAAAATCCACCTCCATAATGAGATGGCTGCTAATTAGCACAACTCGCCACACATCGGCTAATAGTGGAGAGGAGACATTGGAAGCTAATCAGAGGAATATAGCTAATAAGAACACATGGATTAATAGGAATGCGCACATTTGACCAGGAATGTCGAGGTTACACCCGCACATTTTCGATGAAACTATGGGCATTAGAACATGAAGAGACCATGAGGTGAGCGCTCCCTGCTGACCTTACTAGCACCACTTCCCACAGCAGCCTGATTTTTCACAGAAGTCTCTCATCTAGGTACTAACCAGTTTCTGAGGTGCTTCACTTCAGTGGTGAACCATTCGAGAGTTGCAGGGTGATATGACTGGGGCAATTATGGGAGTATGTTAGAAATATATTTAGATTACTAAGAAATAATGTATGAATACCTTCATTGCATTATGGCCGTATATTATCACAAGGTGTGCTTACCCCTTGAACACCTTTGTGAGGGCAAGTAACAAGGCACAGGGTAGGCAAATGTTTAGAAGTGAGCACAATCCTCCAACATTGCAAAAATGTCCATAACTTTATGCAAAATCAATCTACTACTCTCCTCTGTCTCTCTCAGCTTGACTAAGATAGTCTGCCCTTTCACTTTTTAAAATTAAGTGTGCATTGGAGGGGAGAGGGAGAACAAGAGCAAGAGAGTGAGTAAGTGAGTGAGCCATCTGTCTAGCTGCATAAATGCATCCATATGGCATTACTCTCTCACTCTCCCTCATGCAAATCATGCGCTGTTCTTTAGATTGTTGGTCGTGCTATGACCACAGCTCGTCTTTCTTCCGCACACTATATTATACAGATGGCTTTCACACACTCTCTCTGCCCTTTGCTGGCACTGGGCACCAGGTGCCTGTGCCAGCTTCTCTAGGATCACTAAATCTCTGCAGACTCTGACTAAATCTCTGCAGACTGGCAAAGCTCTACTCTTGTGACAGCCAGAGGGTTAGATCAAATCAAAATCCTCTTCTACCAAGCTCTAAGAACATTCATGCTTATTTATCAATGCACTGTATTGTTCTGCTTTTAAATACAAAGGTTTGTGATTACTTTTAGTCCCTCAGTGCAATACACTTTATTATATTTGCACATTTGACACAAGATAATAACAAAAGTGCATAATTTGAATTTTGCTTTTGAAATAAATTGTAAATGTCAACTGCAATTTAATTCTACAAACAACATTGGTCAGAGTTCTGAGGGATAAGGTCTTTATTCATGAAGTCTAGTTTTTGATAGGTTTAACTTACTTACACTCTTGTATTTTAGATGAGCATATTCATCATAAAATATATTTTTGAAATCATTCTTTGTAATTCTGTTCTGAGAAATTCAGATATAGTTATTTACCTCAATGATTTTGCTTCAGGAGATTAAATGTTTAATTGTCCTGGACTTACTTTTTCCATCAGTTGAAACAATGACTCTTTTCAGGGCAACAGAATGACATTGATGGGTTCTCTCTGAAGTTATGAGCATCATGTGTGAGTTTGTAGAATTAGCTCTTGATGACAGCTTGACCGTTTCAGTTCACTCACGCTCTAAGAATCCAATATGAATCTCATGTGACTGGCCAGGGGTAACTAGACCAGAACTGTCAGATTTCACATATGCCAGCCAGCATTCTGCTTCATTCTCACCGGCGCTGGGAATACACTAATAATCCCTCATTCCCAGATCCTCCTTAAACTGACTGAAAAAAAAGAAATTTCAGTTAGTTGTGTTTTTGTCTCAAAAATTAAAAGTTTTTTTTAACAAGTTAAATTGGCCACTTATTTAACAAATGCACAAAAGGTTTTTAGTCAAAACCCATTTTATAAATTTTAGAATTTTTCTATTTTTAAAAGTTGTCCAATGTGCATGTCATTGAAAATATTTTTTGGATTGCATATACAACCAATGCACCTGTTTGAGTGGTTTTATAATGATTTTATTCTTTTGTTTCTGAAAGTTTTCTAAAGTTAAAGTTTTGAAGGAAAAACACTGACAGAGAAAACAAAGCCTTGACAAAGTCTTGAGCTTTACAATGCTGAGCATTGATGAATTTGGAGCGTGGTGACTAACATTGTTTTGCATAGACATAGCACCATTTTTTCAATGCTGTTCATTGTTTTCATTCCTCTCAAGTCATCCTTCCAACTTCTATTTTTATCTAGCCATCAGATGCTGTCTCAGATGTTTGTCCATTTCCTATTTATTACTTTAGTTTTTCAATTACTACCTTTTGGTCAGAATCAAATAAATTTTTTGGAGGATTTATATAATAAAGTTATCTCTTAAGCCTGAGTATTAAATTCTGTGTCCCGAGAGAAAAAATTGTCTACAAACAACAAAGAAGACATAGTGTCAGAAAAGTGCAACTAGAGACCTGCCTCAAACTCCCTAAATTCCTGGCTTACGTTTTATTCACGCACTTCCACAAACACACCTACTATTCTCAGTTTCCCCAAGCTCTGCTATTCATCACTTACTGCTGGTTTCACTGATTCTTTATTTCATAGCTGAATGCAAGATAAAAGGTTGATGCTTAGGAAGAGGGCTACCCTAAGGCTAGGGCTGAAAATACAATGGCTCTGTCAGCACTCTCTCTTTGGTAAAAGTTGCACAACAGAGCTTAAGCTGGCAGTGGACACACTGAAAGCTTGATGAGCTCGACACTTTACTTGAATGATTACCATGTGGATGACTCCTTTTGAGTGTGTTCCAAGTGTGTGAAAACTTTGGAAGGGTCGAACTGATGATGTTTTTGGGCATATGGAAACTGTGGGAGTGTCTCTTGAATAAAATTCTTTTTCATGGAACGAGGAAACATTTTTTGGGAAATTTAAGAAGTACAGAAGTTCCTTGTCATTTTTTACAGTTCAATCAATCAACTGAAAGGAACTCAAGTTTTGCAGTTTCTTCAAAGAAGCTTTACAAAGGCCTAAGGTGGATTGACACTTTTTAATAAAAATTAATCTTGTGCAATTATGTGGGGCAGAAAAAAAACTACTATATACTTTTAACTTATGAACATTAAAGTTACATTTAAAATCATGAAGTATAATTATCCCATTTCAGTCAACCAATAGGGGACAGTTTAATAAATTGAAGAGAGTGTTAACTTGCACTGAACAGAAATCTCAAACTTGTTTGCCTAATTTTGTGGCAATATAAAGTATCCAATTCACATATTTTTATGGAGTAAAAAAACTAACATGCAGAGAAAAACCTATTTGAAAGTTTGAATGAAGCCTATTTGAAAGTACCCCATCATCAATAAAGTACAGATTAGATGTATTAATTGTTAACATTGTAATTCCAATGCATATTGCTTCACATTAAATATTAGAAGTTTAATATCTCCCTACTCTACGCTCATCCCACAACAGCTCAATGGGGTTCAGTTCCAATTGGGTTCACAGGCCACTCTGTTGCAGCCAGAATTCCTGCTGACCTTCATGAATCAAGTATGTATAGTATATAGATAATTGTGAGTCTTAAATATTGTTTGTGTCAGGGCATCATCCAGAAATAGGATTCTAAACTTTAGATTAGGAATTTTATTGTATATATGTTAATAATTTAGGATTTTTTAAGAGCTAAACTTAGTGCTCACTACTAAAGGAACACTTTGAAAATAGGGTAATTTTCACCTCCCTCAGGCTCGTAGGTTTTCTTTTTATCATTGTGAAAATTCTATCGACAGCACTTTTACATTTACGCTTTTCAATGCATTAACATTTCCTTGGATAGACAGTAGGATTGGTATACCTATATATAGACTTTTAATATTTTCCCATGCAATGCTTAACACTGATGTAATATATTATGTATAAAGAAGGGCAATAAACAAAATGATCTTTGATTACTTTTTTTCTTCCAATTTTGTTCAAAACCCTACCGACAATGTCTGTTAACAGATACGTCCAGGCTAAATGCTTGCACGAGATTGAAGAAGGAAAGCAACTTGTAGACAACAGCCCATATTCATCTTTAGAATTTAGTTTTTTTTTTAACTGTAAAGGGTATTTGTTAGAGATATACTTGAAAGACATACATATATAAAAGCTAATACTCTCATTCACAACAGAGGAGAAATTCTAAACATTTCACAAAAAAATGCTAATAAACACCTGGTGTTGCATCAAGTGATTTCTTCAAAGATATCTACCCAAATGGTATCTAAAAATGTTTCTAATCTAGTCGTACGTTGTTAGTTCAATGTGATCTCACTAATTTCCCAAGTTATTGAAAATTATCAATGTAAAACGCTATATCCTATATCATCTATCAATGTTTTTCATAACTTTAAACTCTCCAAATTCTGCATATAAACGATGAGCTTATAAAAATTTATTTGGTAACAGTTTTAATCCCATTTGTGTTCTTTTGGTAAATCTGAGCAGTGAATGTAACAGGATTGTTGCTCTCCTCCTAAACAAACTCCTTATTTCCTCAAGAGAACTTTACCTCAAGAATGCAGAGCAGCACGTTTGTATCTCTTTCATGTCATGTCATGTGCTCATCTCCGCCCCCAGACCCCTACATAGTTCGCCTCAGGCACTTTCGAAGCTCTGGAGTGACACTGGTACATCAGCAAACAAGGGTTGCTTGTTTTCACATCTGGAATCGGGTCTCTCCAGCTAAGCATGTTACACAACCTAACATTGCTTTAACATTTTAGCAGAGAGTAGACGAGAGTCTCCGATGTAACAACTCAGACAAGCACTCTGTAGTGTAGGGTCAGCTTTCTCAATCACAAAAGTAGTCACCCCATGGAGAGAGGCTTAACATTTATAGCTTTAGTCCTGTCTAGGGGACCAGTGTACATCTGGGCTTGGTATGCAGAATTGATGCACCTTTCATTATGATAATTGTACTGCAGAAATGTTGTACTGCACCTGGACACAAAGCTCTGATTCAGCCTGGTATGCATCAAGACTTTGTTGAATAATCCTTAAAGTTGTTTTTATGAGATGCAGAGTATGCACCATTAATGGTGCATAATGCATGCACCATTAAATTACCAGAGATGAAAGGGGTTTCAAAGCAGTGCAACTTATTTGATTTCATACATTATGCAGGAGGAGCAGAGAGTATCTGTGACGGACACAGGAGAGGGGATGAAAGAGAAGGAAAGGAAGATTGTAATGTTTGTTTTCATTGGGAAAGAGGCTCTGTGGAAGGAGTGAGATCATATAGGGTGGTTAAATGGGCATGGTGTTCCCTTTTCTCAAAACAATAGTTGTAAATTCTCAAGCGAGAGACAGTAGAATTCATGCAGGAACTGAAACATAAAATGAAGTTTTATGATTTTATTGTTTCGTTTGTTTATTTTTTACCGAATTGACCTCTGATTATACTGTGATTATATCATTCATTAAAATAGCTATGGAAAGTTTTTTCAAGAATTACGTTATGTTTATTCAATGTTTATAACATTTAATACCACACTTTAATAGTTTGACACGAGAGGCTTCATACTGGTAGGGCTGGCACAAGATTGGCTGTAGGTATTATTATATTTTAGCACATGATCCCCTGACGGCGAATTGATTACAAGATGAAGACGTGTTGGCTTGAATGTGTAAACACAAAAAAAAATTTATTCACACACAAAAAATCCTGGTTTGACAAATAATCAGGATGTTTTCTTATAGTGCAAGCACTAAACTGCTTGAAATCTTTTGATTTTGTAATATATAACAAAAGTGATTACAATATATTAAATATTAATTTTATTTAGTAAACATCATTAACAGGATTTGTGTTTTTAAGCGCTAAACTAGACAGAGAAAATTGATCTTTTAACTAAATTTGTCTTTTGGGTTTGAGGATACACATCCAAAGACAAACATTCATTCCAAGTTGATTGGCAATTTCTAAATTGTTTTTCTGATGAGAGTGTGGGTTTTACCTTTTGAAACCATCTGCAACTTCAAATGTCTGGTCAGACTCTGTATCATACAGACGCAGGACTAATATTTTTTTATAATCGATCAAGTTTGGCGTATTAATGGTTCTCCATTTTTATTTTCAAGATTTTCTAACCATTTTCTTTCTGTTGTTAATGAAAAAATCAATCAGTAAGTGTTCTTTCCAAATAATTTTTGGAAATTAAACTTTATTGTTTAATTTGGTTTGAGCAGAACTCAGCATTTTTAATAAATTAAAGCCCGCTGTCTAGCTAAAGCTAGTTCATGTGCTCAGATTAGCAAAACTTCACTCACCCACCTTTGATATAGTCCAGAAAAGTATCAACCAGAAATGATGGCAGCATCAACTAAAAACAGCCAGAAACCCTGCAATGTTTAAGTTAAAACTAAAGTTTCAGAGAAAGTTTTGAAATACACTTTCTGGAACTCAAACCTGAAGGATGAAAAAAAGAAGGCCATAAAAGAATGTTTTTATTAGTCTGAAGTTGATATATTAATAATTTCATTATATTTCATTTTTTGCATTAAATTACATTTTTGCTGTAAAATGAAATAGTTATACTTTATTTAAATGCTTTTATAGGTTGAATTGTATTTGATAAAGTGCACAAGGACATCTGTTCAATGATGCTAACATATTACTCTCCAAAATAATCCTAAAAGAAGATTCTTTAAACTTTTTAGATAAAAACTTGAGATCTACTCAACATAAAGTATTCAGTTAAAGTATTAACGAGTATTGTTAAAGGCTTAAAATCTTAACCATTGTATTTTCATGGTATAACAGTTTGTGTTTTTTATTTTTTACAACACCCAGGCCCTTTCTGGAGACCTACAAGTTTTTCCATTTGCTTTCAATGACATTTGTTGTCTGTTTCTGTGACAAATGGAAAGAACGACTTGTTAATGTGATTTGACCAATTTTCTGTGTTCTTCTGTCATTCAGCTTCCTGTCCACGGTCATTTATCGGTAAAATGTCATAAAAGTCTGTTTTACTGCTGTCCTAAGCTTAATCTGTGCACCATTTTTATTTGAGCCGCTGAGCCTTGAACATAATTTTGTAATCTTTGTAATTCAGCATCTTCACCTTAAAATGTTCATCTCCAATTGGTTCAAGATGCATGTGATGTTTGTTTTGAATACAAAGCTCAGTGCACTTACAGTTGGTCAGTTGGATGGGTTTTTAAAGTTTTATTCAGTGTAAGAATATAAGTCAGTAAAACTTTGGAAAAGTAAACCTGTAACATTAACTTTTTCTTTAAAACCCCTACAGGTTTTTTTTATGTTTTGCTTCGGTACCCCATCTCTTTAAAATGTCATGAAAACACACATCGTCAAGTAATGGTTTTAGATGTGTTTAATTGCTGTGTTGCATTTTCTGAATTGTAGGCTAAACACTAATTAGAAGTCATCAAAAACTCTAAATATAACATTTAATTCAAAACTAATAAAATAGTTTTAGACAAAACATTGGTTTTCAATTCTTTATTTATATTGCGGGTTCTTAAAAAGCTTTACAACCTCAGCTTATAAAACTAAATATTTTTAGAATTCACTTTACAACTGTACATGTTCTATAGCTAATCTGATTCTTATACCAAAGAAACTCCTTGAAAACCAAAGTATTATCAGTTTGTTGTGACAATAAGATCTTATAAACGGCAGCAGTATTTCAGCTTGAGTGGTTCATGCTGTCTGATTCCTAAACACACAGTTGAAGCCCACCTATTGGAAGGATGGTGTTACTGTTAACTCCAACTGTAAATACAGATTTTTGTAAAGAAATAACCAAGAAAAGGGGAAAACCTTTAAGGGTTTGGTAAGCAAACACCCGAGTGCTTCTTCTTTGTTAACAATCATTAATGGCACCACAAAGACCAAGATGAACAAGAACTTACAAGCCATTCACAGTCTGTGTGTTGTCATTCTTGCACAGGCCAAACCACAACGTGCACAATGGGAGATTTGTAGAACGGGGGTGGAGAAGGGGGCGTGTGCTTCTTCTCTTCACAGAAATACTCCTAGATTACCAAGAAGCCGATGCTAAAATATCACATTTGCAAACAGTGTAGAAAGTTGTGCAATGTGAAGTAAACATTGGCAGTGTCTCTGCATAACTGCTACTTTGTTTGAACTTGGCACCATCTTGAGCATTTGACTCACTTTCTACCCTTTCCCCTCTCTCTCTGTTCTATTTCCCCCCCTGTTTAGGTCAGTCAGGGAAATGTCCCCGGCATCGAGAGTGCGTACTTGGCTATGGATACCGAGGAGGGGGTGGAGGTGGTTTGGAACGAAGTGCAGTTTTCAGACAAGAAGGTTTTCAAATCCTTTGAGGTACAACTGTGTTGTCCAACATCAATATTATGGATGGGATACTAAGTGCGCTGCACCCCAAGCATCTGTGAAATGTTTATATATCGAAACGTCATTGTGATGGAATGGTTGTATAAGGACGGAAGAGAATGCCTGAAATTTAAAAGCGAGTTTACATTGTGTTATGCAGGAGCGGATTAGAGAGATGTTTGAGAACCTGATGCAGGTAGAGCATCCAAACATTGTAAAATTTCACAAGTATTGGCTGGACATGAGGGACACGAGAGCAAGGGTGAGACACCTGAAAGAAGCTCACTGTGAACTTTACCCTAAATATATCAAGAAGTCATATTTCAATTAATTTCATTACACACAGGTCATTTTCATCACAGAATACATGTCTTCGGGAAGTCTCAAGCAGTTTTTGAAGAAAACAAAGAAAAACCACAAAACTATGAATGTGAAGGTGAAATGTTCACTCAATCATTGAATCTGAACTCCTGCTTTAAAGATTGTAAATGACTCCACCTACTGGCTGACATATAACACAATCAAAACAAGCTTTCGGTGTGTTTCAGGCATGGAAGAGATGGTGCACGCAGATTCTTTCTGCTCTCAGGTAATGCAGTGTAATCTTCTGTCCAAATGAGCTGACAAAGCTCGAAAGAAAAACCTCTTATAAAACTAATTGGCATTCCTCAATGCCTCAAACTGCTTGCATTGTGTTTTCAAAACATTGCATTATTTGTTTAAACTTCTTGACCGTCCCTGCATAGCAACACAAGCTCAACCAATAGTGTGACTGTTTTTTTAGCCAATGACTGATTAGCGTGGACTTTTTCAAACGCTGCATTTTAATGCTCGGTTTTACGTGATTTTATTTTTTTATAGAAATATTTAATCGGTTTCTCTTACAGTTACCTACATTCATGTGATCCACCAATTATACATGGAAACCTGACCTGTGACACCATCTTCATCCAGCACAACGGACTCATAAAGATCGGCTCAGGTGGGGCCGTAGAAACAGAGAAGCATTAGATTGAAATTTGGATTCGTTGATTTCTGATCACATGCTTCATCACTCTTTTTCAGTGTGGCACCGGCTGATTGTTAACGGTGAGTGTGCTTCAAGCAGTGTATGCCATGTGCTTAGGAATGTGGTTATCTCGACAGAGAGAAAACACTGCCTGTACTGAGACTTTTTCTTGTTCCTTCCTTCCTTAAACAAAGCTGTGCATATTCTGGCAAAGAGTAAAGTGCCAATCATTCAGTGCAGCTTGGTATTTCTTGTCAGACTTCGCAATCTTAGCAAGTCAAGGAAATCTGATCTATTCCCCCATTAATATTTTGGAATGCTACCAAATTGCTTAGGTTGCTTTTTTGTTTTAATGACTGGATGTAATCTCCCTTCTTCTGATTTATTCAAATGTATGGTGCTTATCTGCTTTTATTGAAGTTTTTGCTGAGGCAATCCATGGGAATGTGCATCAACATCGAGATGAAGTGCGGAACCAGCATTTCTTTGCTCCTGAGTATGGCAGTGAGTACATTTTATGTATTGGTACTTGAAGCAATCTGATTGGCTTTTCATCCATTTCCAGCGATATGTCCTTTTTAGATGTAATATCAAAACATGATTTATAGAAAGTAAACAATAATTGTCAATGTACACTGCAAGTCAACACTTTGGAATTGTATGAAACTGATTTAGCCAGATTCATCTCGATTCAAAACCGCTCCAAATGTATCTAAAACCCATTGAGATGTAATGGGAACAATGGAAGCCTAGGAAAAGAACGAATGGTCTGTCAAGCAAATTCATGGTGATGGTTTATGTGTTGGAGAGGTCTTTAGATCATCTTGAGAAAGGTAGAATATAATGGGTTGAAAGAGATAATTGTTTTTAATCTTTTAATCTTTCAATAATCTTTTCATTCGCATTTTTTTTTAGATGTACTATTAAGATTAATTACCTTAATGTTATGTTACTGTGTAGATGACCTGATCCCAAACTTATGGCTTGTAGTGTATGTTATAATGGTTATTTGAATTATGGCAAAAAAACTATTATGTGACAATTTAACATTTTAGTTTTTATAATTGGTTTCTAATTCTAACACATAACATTTTAACAAACGTTTATATTTAACATCCAACAATTTTGCTTGCATATTAATACTTCTAAAGTATAGGATTTCAGATATATATGACATGAATACTCAGACAAGCATCTAAAGCTGTTTTCACACCAAAAGTTTGCAAATGTGAGTAAAATTTCAGAATTGTTCAAATTTTGATTTACTCTTATACCAAGAAGCTTTTTCCATGGACAAAATATGCTGTTTGCTTCAGCTTGTCTGTCATTGCTATTGTGCATTTTCCCCTAGGAAGCTCCTGATTGGTTGGTGCGCTAAAGTTCAAATATTTCAACATCCGCAGCATCAAACATAAATTTCATTTTATCCGCACCACTACAGTACATTATTTGCATTATGTAGCCTACATAACCCACTCCGACTCGACTTCACAAATTGACATAACATGTAAAACACTTGAAAACCACACAACTTTCATTATCGGTGTGAAGGTTAAGTAATAATTAAATCTAAATTGGGACAGAAAACTAATATCTCTTGATTCTGTCTTTCCAGTTGCTGAAGATGACTATGCCATTGATATCTTTTCCTTCGGTATATGTGCCTTGGAGGTCAGAGGATAACTTACTGAAATACTATTTTTTTCCAGCGGCTCCAAGTTTTTCAAAACAAGTAACATGTATGTCCTTGTTCACCTTTAGATGGCAGTGTTGGAAATTCAAGCTAATGGAGACACTGCAGTTTCAAAAGAGGCCATCAATCATGCTGGACAGTCACTTGAAGACCCTCTCATGAGGGTAATATATTTAAATCCCATATGACTCTAAAGAAATGCACTGCTTTATTCTAAAGGCTTTGTGTGTCTCTGTTGACAGGAGTTTACCCAGTCGTGTGTGCGCACTGAAGCCAAGTCGAGACCCACAGCTCATGATCTGCTGTTCCACAGAGTGTTGTTCGCGGTGCACTCCTTAAAACTGCTGGCTGCACACTGTTTTATCAACAACCAGTGTAAGCGGGACAGGAATCACAGCTGTTATTACTTTCTAAATTCTCACAGCATTTATGCAATCAACAAACTGCAAGCTAAGTTGTTTTTTAAGTGTCAATGAAGAATAAGAATTTGTTCAACTCATTTTTCATCATCATTTTGCAGATCTCCTTCCTGAGAACTGTGTTGAAGAAAAGACGAAATCGTACGACCCTAATGCCATCATGGCAGAGATTAATCACCGCAACAGACCTGGAGTCAGTCTAAAGTAGGTTTTTCAAAAATAATTGAAAGTCTTTAATGGGGTCCACAGCTCCTAACACGTATTCTTTATTTGTTTAAAGATACTCTCACGTTTCACCTCTTGAACTGGACAAATTCCTTGAGGATGTAAAGTGAGTCATCAAGCACATCAGCTGGCATGAGCATTGGACCCTTTGTTTTTCCTCTGCATTTGAAACTTGTGCTTCTGCGTGAACAGGAATGGGATATATCCTCTGATGAACTTTGCTTCACAGCGGCCACATCCTATCCCCCGTGCTCTCTCATTATCGCAGGAGCAGATGGAAACTGTGAAGACTCCAACCCCAGAGCCACAAGAGACTGAAACCAGAAAGGTCAGGATTAACTGCTAGTAGAGAAGCTTTGTCATGTTTTGCATCTTAATACATATTCATTAGAAACTTTTAACTTGCATATATCAGAGGCATGTCAAAAACGGATAGTGTTCAAGTGCAAGGGTCAATTTGAGAAGCAGATATCTGTAAGCATTTCCAAGAATGTCTGATCAATGCACAAACTTCACTTACCCTCATGCTATGTCTGCTTTGAAAAGTATCGAAAAAGTTCCAATAAGAGAAATGTGTGTGTTTTTTTCCAGGTCGTCCAAATTCAGTGTAATTTGGAAGCAAACGAGGAAGGCACAAGGAGTCATGTGAGTTTAATCTTGTTTGGCTTGTAGTTATTGAGCATGTTTATTTGCACTAAGTAACCAGATAACTCTAATCATTTAATGTTTTAATTTTCTTCTGGCTTTACATCCAAATCAGTAAAGCAGCTTCTCAAAAACCTGTGTTTACATGACTCAGTTTCTCACTGGCAGTAATGGCACAGAATAGTGTTAAGATCTCACATGCTCATCTATGAAGTTTAGTGTTTTAGTTTTAGTGTTTAGTTCATCATGACCCTCTACAGTCATTTGTGCTTTGATGACGTCTATCCACTACAAACATTTAAAAGTACAAAGTGTATTTTAACTCGCTAAATAGTCACAATGAGGACTTGTAGTTTTTGGTAGAAGTTGCTGAAAGACAACCATATGATTTTCAAGATTTCATGAAGCTGTTCTGTGCATGGATTATACTGTTTAAATGCAAAGATGAATCAAATAACTGTGGAAACACTACCTGCTACGTTCAACTTTCTATTAAGACCAATTTTACAACATGGAAATCCACGCAATGTACAAAAAACAGTGAATGCTCATTCATCATTCTTTTCTTTGTAGCTCTCACTATTTTTAAAAATGGACGACAGGCTTCATCGTCAGCTCAGCTGTGATGTTTTACCTTGTAAGTAAATTATAGTATTGCCTTTTTGGTTATTGGATCAAAATGCACAAATAAATAGTGTTGATTTAAAAGAACAAAAACCTATTTTAGTTCCTTTTGCAAATTAGTCAGTCTGAAATGCTTTTTTTTCAGCTGATAGTCCCAAAGACCTGGCGAGTGAGTTGGTTCACCATGCCTTTATCAGTGAGGTAAAGTAAAATGCATCTTTTGAAAATTACTTGAATTCAGTAGAGTAAAAGTATTTTTTTGGCATTTCTGGCAAAGTCAACTCTTTTTGAGAAATACTAGTTTGATTAGGATCTCTGATGCAGAATATTTTTTTCTGTGTCCTGAAGGAAGACTGTGAGAAGTTGGCGTCATTTCTCGAGGATGCGTTGTGCAAGCACTGGTCAGGGACATCCACCTCCCCCACTGCTATGGCTGTGACGTATTAAGGCCAGCTGCTCTAACAAAAAACCCCACAAAGCTTGAAATCTGGCTCGGATCTTGAGAAAGACAGTGATGCTTAATTAGAGGGACCAAAAGCTTGTAGGAAGATCAAGACAGGAGTGCTTAACCACACACAGTATGGTACCTACTTGAGGATTGTTAGACTCTGACGTTTAACTGCTTTCACCTCACCAGGACTGAGAAATCCAGTTCCACTACTTGAGAATCTCTTTCAGTGCCAGCATTTGTATGTTTTTAAAGAGTTTGAAAACATCTTTCCAGCTTTTTGTGCCTGTGGCATAATTCATGCTCATCTAGTGAGGGACAATATCTCACAATGTGCTTTATTCTGCAATAATTTTGCATCCCAACAAACTAGACAACTGGAGGATGATGGTATAATTAATTTATTCTTTTTTTTTAACTGATCACTTGATCTTTGTGTACACTTGTGAAGTTTTGAGCAAGCACGCATGACTTAAAGTACTCATAGCTGTACTGACGCTTCTCTATATTATTCAGTTTTCAATTCCTCATCTTAAAGTGTGTCTTATAACATTTAAAATATCAATGTGTTATTTTTTTTTATATGTGACCTTAAAAAGTGCTGATAATGGTGTTCTAGGATCGAGCGACTTATGTTGAACATAATTAAGGTCTTTTTTTAAGCGATAAATTGTTTATTATCAAAAAGATCATTTTTTGAAAGATGGTTTTAACCATGCTAATATAAGGGCAAAATGTATCAATTTAAGCTTTAATCTTTTTTTTAAGTTTAGAGCAGAAGACATTTTTCTAAGAAATGTTTTAAAGAAGACCTAATTTTTTTATAATCTCGGTCCTAGTAAGGCTGAAGAGCACATCATCTAATGTATTTAAGTATTAAATTAAGGAAACTGAATTGCTCAAAGTCCTTTAAATCTTCGTTTTTAATTAAAATCTTTTGACCAAAGAGATGGGTAAGAATTATAGATTTCAGGAATGTGTGAAACATGCTCTTAAAGGTAACCTGCAGACAATGCATTTTAAAATATTGCCTTTTTAATGTGATTGTGAGCTGACTCTTTGATGTAACAAATGGGCCAAGGATTGTTTGAATGTTAATATACTAGCGATTGCATTGTGATTAACCTAAAATAAACTGACTTGACTGAATGAGAAACTCGATTTACTGCTATATATGAGTGGAACTGGAGGGTCTTTTATTCTCTTGACATCTTTTTCCACCGGGTGTATTTTGTTATGCAGAATGATTCAAAAGTTTTCTGCATTTGGGAACTTGAACTGTAAAGGTCAAAGACATATTGGTTGATGTGTTGCTGATTTGGATTAACACAAATTTTATCTCTTATTTACATTAATTATTCTGTAGAAACATCTAAATTTTCTTCAATTTCAAAGCAATATTGTGGGTTTGATAAAGGAGTCCATTGCTGTCCTGATTCACTTAAAAAACATGTGCATGCTAAAAATATCTGCCTTCACAGTGTTTTATTTTTTATTATTGGCATCGTTGTCCTATCAATGCAATGCATATTTTCATTATTAATTTGAAATCTCCTTCCTTGAAGATTAGATGGCTTTGATGTGATGGTTTTGTTTTATGTTAATATAACACATTAATGTACAACAATGTAAAGAATGTGTACAAAGATAGAGGATGCCATTTTTTTAAAGTCAAATACATTAACAAGAATTTTACTTCAGGTAGTTTTTATTGGTCTATTTTTGCAAATTAATTTACTGTGGCATGAAATATAATAGAATTAAAACCAGTGAACTGTTTGTGTCTCAGAATTTTTAATACCAATAAATATGAATTTTGATAGGCTGCATGTGTGATTGAACAAGTTTAATATTGTACTAAAATATTTTTTTATTTATTTGTAAAGACGAATTTACATTTAATCCCCAAACTGATAGTTTACAGCTCTAAGAGTAAAACGAATCAATTTAATAAATTAATTATCCGCTTAGTTCTACATTTAAAAAAACTAATGGTATGTTTGAAAAAGTAGATATGTGCTAAATTATAAACCTAGTGCGCAAATACAAGTAAAAAAGATATCTAGCCAATTATTAACGTGATTAATAACGTAGTTCGTATTTAGAGTTGCAAATTAATTTGCAAAGACTTCGACTGTTGCTTGCGCTCAATGCGCTGTGGTTTAAAATGACCATTCTAAACTGCGGCTGCGCGTATCTTCCCCCAACTCTCTTTCCGTATCGCGAGATTTGCTTGTCTTCCTCGCGGTGTGGACGTTTTGGAAAGGCGTGCTTTATGGCGGTGGCTGTTTCAGTAGAAAATGTAATGTTTGTTATTGTGTTTAACTATATTTACACTCAAGTTTTTGTGCATGTAATGAGGGTTCAGGCCGAAATGTTTTTAAATGGGTTAGCAAACGTTAGCCTAGCACGTAGAGAGCGGGATTTTCTTCTCGGCCTACAGCAGCTGCCGCATGTAACGTTACCTTTTCAACCGATTTCAATTTTTGAAGACTCCGCTATTATTACTAGTGCGCATGTTGTGAGAGCTTAATTGTTGGCGTTAACCTACGTTAGCCTTCAGCACTAGCTTGCTATAACGCGTTAGCATGTTCACATTGTCCTCCATGAGCTGATGCTACTTCATTGGTGCGAGGACAGCTGGAAAAAAAACAATCGACTTTGATTCATTTTCTCGTCTTTGGATTTAGTTTCGTGTTTTAAGAATCTTTCAACAACCATGTGCAATTTGAAAGTTATGTTAGCATTTTAGCTTGCGTTAACCTGCATGCGTGTTTGAAATGAGGGTTAAATAAACGAGAGGGAGGAAGGCCACTATTTTTAATTACAAGCTCAAGCTTAATTTTATTGATAACTCGTGTGTTCAATTTAACTTAAGAAAAAACTAAACTTTTTATTTGAATACCAAATGAATTATGAAGTTTTTAAACGTAAACCCACAACTTTTGAACCCTTTGTGTTTTTTTGTAGACTCTGTTTTGAACAGTAAAGGTTCCCTCAATATCTCACAAGACACCCCTGCGGAGAAAAGGTGCTAGGTAAGGGATTATTAATACATCGCTCACCCAGAAATGACTTCTCCGTTAGTTATATACGTGTTTAATGAATCTAAATGTGGTTACCTAGCGCTTTATTGAAGTTACTTTAAAGCAGGCGTACAAAGGCCTAATGAGAACATTTCTTACTTAATAATTCAATTTTAAAATAAAAAAAGAAATTGAACAGCTATATATTATTAACTTAGGAGTTCTAAAGTTCCTTCTGTTATTGGGACGTTTAATTATCCTAGTTCAGTCAATGAGGAAAGTTGAATCATATGAAAAAGTCTTGATTTATGTTGAAATGAGGTAAAGCAGTACAAGTTTGATCTGATTTGGGTGTAGGTTTTGCACTTGGCTATAGGTTTGAAGACAGTCATAAAGTGGCCGTTAGAATATATTTGTTCATGTCCATTGAATTCACAGTGAAAGTAATTTGAGATTATTTTAGAGATCGAATTTTAGTTCTAATCGAATATGTCAACTGTTCACTCTAAAATTTGTGGACTTAGACACGCTAATAAGGAATTGTATCATTTACTGCTGACTCTCAAAGTTTTATAATAATCTTATTGATAAAAAATAATCAAAATTTTATTGAAAGTGCTTTGTGTATGAAAAGTCATGCAGCAATGTTTTCCTTGGGTTTGGATGTCATTGATCTCAAGTTATTGTCTCGCTATCCAGTGCTCTTGTTCTAAGTAGGTTTGTCTTTCTTTTCTTTTTTCTTTTTGTCGTTTCTCTCTCTCTCTCCCTGTCGTCTGTGCTGTAGACCATATGTCTTGACAACTAAATTTCCAAAGCCAATGGCAGAACAATTTCAGTTCAAATCTCCTTAAGGGGGCACTGCACCACTCTGGATTTCATTTGAGCAAAGGTACTAAAGTTTTCTATTGTGTAGCATTGTATTTGAGGGATTGCTTAGTTTAGCAAATGCACTCTGTGGTGAGTTTTTCTGCTAAGAATCCACCAAATTTGTTACTTTTTCACTTGTGCAGTAACAATGATGTATGACTGATAGATCCCCATATACAAATATAAGGCAAGTTTCAGGCTTTTGTAGGAGACAATAAGGCTTTAAAACAAACCCTACTGTTGATGCCCTACTTAATCTGTATTTTACCAAAATGTGCTGCAATCCAGAAGTTGAGGACATGTATTTATGCATATAAAATATCATTTTGTCAACATAATTTGCTTTCTGAGTTTTTGCTCATCATTAACAATATTCTTATTGAGAAGAAGCTGACTAATTCTTGTGCTCTGTGCAGGGAGGCGGAGCTCTGATGATGGAGAATGGACAGAGCACTGCCTCAAAGCTTGGCTTGCCGCCCCTTACCCCTGAACAGCAGGAGGCTCTGCAGAAGGTTAGAGTCCTTGGTTTTGCATTCATTGGAACGGTTGTTCTGGGTAGTTTTAAAACATTAAGTATTTTTTTGTAAGGGGAAGGAGTCAATCACATCCACATGAACGCATCTTTGTAAAACTTCTGTCTACACTAAAAGACATCTGGAACTTGCTTTTAAACAAGGTATAACTTTGCATGCAAGGCATTGTAGGACATCATAGAGAGTGAATATTTTTAGCTGTACCTGTTCAGCTGGCAATCAAACGATGGGTAGATCCCTCAGCTCCAACTCTAGCAGCTCCTCTACAGACAAAGAGCTTGCTTATATATGTCTCTTTTGTGAGTTTTCTTCTTCTTTGGCTCTTCTGGTTGCTGTTTTCTCTTGTGAGGTTGACTCAAGAGTAGTCTTGGCCTCAGACTTATTGCCCACTATCCAAGAGCAGCACTCTGAACATGTGATCAAAGGAGCTTTCATGTGTGACCAAATCACACATGTAACTCCATCCCTAAAGGTGATTTAGATGTGTGATGCTTCATCACCGAATAACTTGTGTTTTCCGAAAACACTTCACCTTGGCTGGTGGTTTTCAGAACTACCATTGAAGTACCTTACACCAAGACGCTGCTCAGTTTGAGTGGAAGAACACAGTAACTGAAAAAATCCCGTTTTCTAAATAACACAGATCATGTGGATGGGATGTAAATAAATAAAGGGTGAATACATCTGCAATTGAAAGGACTTAAAAAGTAAGGATCATCTTATGCCTGCAATGCCACAGTGCTCATGATCACTGTCTACAAAATGGTGTAGTGTTGCTTTATTTCATGAGTTTGTTAGTGATTTTTTACCAGGTGAGGTTTTGAGGTTAGAAACCATTGATGTTAACTAGTTTGTAGTCATTTTCGCTGTCCTTTAGCTACATAAGCATGTGTTGCTAAGTCCACATGTAAGTAAGCAATGGACAAGAGAAACCCAGTACTATGCCTTCGGTACTAGTGGCATCAGATGGTCTACTAGTACTATTCTCAATCACTGGTACATTAAAAAAAAAATTGAGTAGAAAACATAGAAGAATATTTGAGGTTCCTTGTGACTACTCTTACATTTGAGTTTTTTTTTATTATTTACGTTTTTATTTTAGGCGAAGAAGTATGCCATGGAACAAAGCATCAAGAGTGTCCTGGTTAAGCAGACCATTGCCCATCAGCAGCAGCAGCAACAGCAGCAGCTCTCCAACATACAGGTACTTGGTTAAACTGTAGTGTAATCATGGTTAAGGTTGCCAGAGTTTTGGAAAAGGGTTCTGAACACTGATAAATTCTCAAAAGCTTAAAAGTGATTAAGGTCGTCAGATATTGATATAACTCAAAAATGTAAAAAAAAAAAATATGTTGGTGATTTTAAGGGTTGCCAGAGATTTTAATAACAACTTGCAAAAATGCTCTTATTCATAAATGTTTAGTTTACAGAGATTTAGAAAATTTGACCAAAAAAATTTTTGACATTAAAAAAATGTAAAAATTACTTACCTGCTCGACTTGGTAAAAGACAATATTAGGGTTTCCAGTGTTTGAGAAAGAAAGCGCCCTAGCTGCTCGACTTTGTTACCGGCATTATTTGGGTGGCCATAACGTTCGTTCAAAAACATGAATGGTTAGGGTTTTAAAAATATGTTTTAAACATATTGTTTTTTTTTTTCTTATACTATTTGTATACAATAATCTTACTCTTTTATACTTGTAAAATATTTTTTTTTATACTTGTACTTATAAAACCAGCAGAATCCCTGTTACAGCTTGGACCCGTAAAACATTTCTCCAATTGGGTTTTGATAATAAAAAAAAAAAATCTTCAGTTTGAATTCAAGTATTGTTTTGTTTTATATTAGTCAATTAAGAAGGACTTGTGTGGCATCTCCACGTGACATTCAGTAAATGCTTTTTAAAATTATATTCATGAAGTAACACAAATGTTATTTTGCAGCTCCCCAATTCTATTCAGATGGCATCTTTATCGATGGGCTTTGGAGATCCGCTCTCACCACTACAGTCTGTAAGTCAATCGTTGTATTTTTTTTAACGTTTCCCCTCCTTTTCTTGGCATACATGTGGTGGTGTAGTACTCATGTGTGTAATGTTCGGAGGTAAAGTAAAGCCAGTGCTATGTCTTCGGTGCCAGCCTGTTTAATGTCGACTGGTTCTATCCTCAATCATTGGAACAAATCAAAGATGATAAAGAAGAGTGCATTTTGAGTTTTGGCATTAATTGAGTTGTGTGATACAGGTTGCAGCACAGAGGCAACGTGCATTAGCCATTATGTGCCGTGTTTATGTTGGGTCAATCTACTATGAGCTTGGAGAGGACACCATCAGACAAGCCTTCGCTCCTTTTGGTCCTATTAAAAGTATTGACATGTCCTGGGACTCGGTTACATTAAAACACAAGGTCAGTAATCATTGAATAATTTATTTTCCTTAAGCTTGCTCAGAGTATCCGTTATAGCAATGTTTTTTTTTTTTTTTTTTTTTTCTCCAGGGGTTTGCATTTGTAGAGTATGAAGTTCCAGAAGCTGCTCAACTTGCTTTGGAACAGATGAATTCAGTAATGCTGGGAGGAA
Source organism: Danionella dracula (assembly GCA_900490495.1). Lineage (NCBI taxonomy): Eukaryota > Metazoa > Chordata > Actinopteri > Cypriniformes > Danionidae > Danionella > Danionella dracula. Next base: position 1,379,676 of record UELW01000744.1, read on the forward strand.
GAAACATTAAAGTAAGATCATTCTTGGTTTGTTAATTAATCTGAAGTTTATGGGTGCGCTCAACGTTTGGTTTGTTGTTAGGTGGGACGCCCAAGCAACATTGGGCAGGCTCAGCCCATTATAGACCAGCTGGCAGAAGAAGCGCGTGCCTTCAACCGTATTTATGTGGCATCCATACATCCGGACTTGTCCGACGAAGACATCAAGAGTGTATTCGAGGCCTTTGGAAGAATAAAGTCATGCATGCTGGCACGGGAACCTACGACGGGGAAGCACAAAAGCTATGGATTCATAGGTGAGGGGTGGCAGTTGAACCCAATCGGTTAAAAATGAATGTATCTGACTGAGAGCAGTCAGTCATGGCAGAATGCTGTTCTCTACATGTCTCACAGGGGATAGAGAAGGGTGGGGGCAGGTTCCTCACATGCTTTCATAGTAAGTTTTTATTTCTGTTGTCGTTGTTTTCTTAGGCTCTGTATCGGACATATGTGCCATAAGTACCCGCTGGTAATTACACAGTAACTGTCTCAGAGCTCTGGTAGATTTATGCTCAGTCTGTTAGTGGCCGTTGAGTCTTAGTTTTTCTGTTTTTCTGTAGAATATGACAAGGCCCAGTCTTCGCAGGATGCGGTGTCCTCCATGAACCTATTCGACTTAGGTGGGCAGTACCTCCGAGTTGGCAAAGCAGTCACACCACCCATTCCACTTCTGACACCGACGACACCAGGGGGACTCCCTCCCGCTGCTGCAGTTGCAGCTGCTGCTGCCACCGCCAAGATCACAGCACAGGTGAGCATTTACACACCTCAACAAGTTATTGTTAGTCAGGGAGGGTGTGTGTGTGTGTGCGCGCATGTGTTCAGCTGCTTCATTGTCATTTTTAAGCCTTCTTTTGTAAAGTAAGGCTGCTTGATTTGAATTGGACTAGCAAGGCTTGATCAGACATTTAATGCTGTATGTGAGGCCTTGATATGAGTCAGCTTATCTACTGACTGGCATGAAGACTCAGTTAGGACACTACTTTACAAATATGAGTCCGAGCTTTTACATGGAAAAATATAACATAGCGTGTAAACTCCAAAAACAGATGGCATGGAATCTGTCCCAGCCGGAGAATCGGACAGAAGACTTCCTCAACTGTCTGGTAAATCTTTCAGGAAATTCTGTTCAAAGCACGTTAGTGCCTTTTTGTTTTGTGTAGAATATAAGTGTTGGGAGAAACTTGTCTGTGGGGCCTTCTTGTTAAAAAAAAATGCTCATTGATCTCACGTCTGTGAGAATGTTTAATGCAATGGGCTATAAATGAGCAAGTAGAACCTCTTATAAATAATTCATCCCAATGAATGTGAATTATATGGCAATTTAAATTAATGTCTTTCTGTGATCTCAAAGACTAACTATGATATATTGGATTTTTTTTATTATTATTATTATTTCAAAATGCATTTGTTGATTTTTTTTTTAATTTTATTATTTTTTTTAATTCATTTATTTTTTTAGTATTCATTTTTTTAGGGGTGCTCATATTTCTCAGTATAAGTGAGAACTGTACAACACAATTTTGGTTAAAAGTTTTTCCAAAAATGATCATTACCTTAAGTTTTTATATCCGTTTTCAGTTTACAATACAATGTCATTGCCAAGTAGATTAAACATTGTTCTGGTCAGCAATGCGTCCATATGTAAGTGCATTTGTAAAAGTCAAGACGCAGGAGATTTAAGGGATTGTGTAGAAATCATGGATAACGGGACGCAGAGGTAAAAGATTGCCCAAAAAGTACCATTATTTATTATGTACGTGTGCTGAATGGCAGTTTTGATTTTCTTGATCCTTATTGTATGCTTCTTCTTTTTTTTTTTTGTCAAGAATGCTGCTGAGTGCCAGATTTTTTTTTTTTAATCAGTGAAAGGTTTTGTTCTTTTCAACTGACCTGTTAACAAGACTTGGAGCATAGTCATAGAGTAATGCTCCTTAAATAATTTATTAAAGATTTTTGTAATCTATTTATTTATCTTCCTTTCAGATTACTCAGGCTTTTTTATCTAGCAAGCGTTTAAATTTTTACTTCATAACCTGTTGTGCAATTAGTTCTGGTACGGACTAGTTGCTCACTTTTTTAAAATTAAAAAATTTCAGTAGACTAAACATAACCAATAAAATGTTGGTTTCTAAGTCGGGTAACAGATACTTTTGGTATAATTAGTTTTAGTGACTCAGAAATTGACAAGAAAATGAGCATCCCTAATTTTGATAAGGTTTTTCTGGACTACAGATTGTTTTTCTCATTCTATTTCTGTATAAGTTGTGTATATGTTTTATGTCATTTTATGTTGTGAAAATCATTGTAAGCATTTCGTAAATGGCTGCTAAAAATTATTTCAGCCTGTCTTGTCACCATGTTTTGGTCTTGGGCCTAGTTGCATGAATAGTTTAATAGAAATACTTAACACACATTTTGAAGCCTACTGGAGACCTCTTTAACCCTCCGGTCGTGTTCGCATTCAGCCCCCTACTTTAGTGTTCCCGGTCAAAATTGACCGGTCTGTTTTAACTGCTCTTAAATTAGCACACACAAAAAAATTCACCACCAATTTTTTTATTAAACATTCTTTAGTTGAGAACAACATTTAAAAGTAGTGTCTAACAACAATTTGTAGATGTAAACATTAAATAACATCAGTGAAAATACAATTGGGCACTGAAAATGAACTACAAAATGAACATATAATACAAAAAATAAATGGAAAACCAAACACCAAACTCAACAGGGGGTGTGTGTGTGTGTGTGTGTGCGTGTGTGTATTCATTCCCTCAATGGACTCTGGTAAAAAGAGTTGGAAGCTGGACTTGATGTCATCCACACGAGATGCTGCATAACGCGTTGGTCCTGGTGTCATCTTTATGATGTTTTCCACTCTCGCTCTACCTCCTCGGTCCTGGGGGGATGATGACCAGAGCAAGTGTCCACTTTTGGACTGAAATGTTTCCTCAGGTGCCTGTTCTTCAGGTGCCTCTCCCTCTCCATCTGTTGACTGGTCAGTCTCCTCAGAGTCTGGTTCAAAATCTGTGATGTCTTCCAATTCCGAGACATCCTCCTCTATCTCTGGTTCAATTTCAGTGCCCTCTTCATCATGCCCAAGAACCTGGACCAGAACCTCTTCCACAGAAAAACGCTTCAGTCGTCTACTCATTGTGCTCAGAGTAAAAGGAATGCAAGGCAAACATCGAGCTATATATAGTATGGGGTTGTGTAAAAATGATACATTGATTAGTCTGGAAGGTGTGGTTCACGTGTGATAGGTACAGAAGCGTGGGAAAGAAATGGGTTCACATAATAGACACCTGTCTAGTCTGTGTAAACATATGATACATTGTATCATTAGGAAGTTGGTTCACGTGAGAGGATCAGCACATAAGCCGAAAGACATGTGTACCCACAAAAGACATTGTGTGTGTGTGTGCGTGAGTGCGTGTGTGTGTGTGTGTGCGTGTGTGAAAGAGTGTGTGAGTGAGCTGGGGCAGTGTTTATGGGGATGTTTTCTGTATGTTGAATGAATTTACTCTGGATACCCATTCATTTCCTATGACGGTCACTTTTGACCGGGAACACCACAGGTGTAACAATGTTGATTAAAACACTCAAAATTGAATGAAATAGGTGATCATCACTTTTATATGTTCAAGTACACAGTGTGAAGGATATCATAAGGTCTTGAGGTAATCAGATGTAAAACATAATATTTATGAGTATTATAAGTTGTAAAACGGTCAGATTTGACCCGAACACGACAGGAGGGTTAATTCAACGTTAGTGGGATAGAGAACACTAGTCAATCTGCCTATGTTTTAAATAGTCTCGGTTTATTTAACATTGGAGCAAAACATTTAAGTCTTACTTTTTTTTCTAAACAAATAATTTACCTTTTACATCATTTCTCAATTGTGAAACTAGATGTTCAGTTTTGTCATGCCTGAGTTTTTCGTTGACTGTGTTTAGCTTGTTGTGTTAATTTCAGAACATGATGTTTGCCTTCAATCTCTCAGTTAATGCAACAATCAGCATTTAGCTTGGATGATTTGCCAGCTATAATTAATTGAGGGTTAAACATCCTGCTCACGGTGTTTAACTGTGTTGATCATTTCCTTGTTTGCTTCTCAAGCATACTGTGACGAATCAGGAGCTCAAACTTGAATGCATGATTAGTTTCACATTCCTTGTCAGTGGTTCTTCAACTAGGAGCAACTAAGTAGTTTTTTTCCATTCACTTCAATGGATGCGACCGCCATGGAATTTTACACTTGTATCATTATTATTATTACAAAAGCAACATTCAGATGTGCCTATTATCTGCACCAGTACCGTGAATTCACATCTCACCATGTGACAGTTGATTTAAAAACAAACACGTGTGATGCAGCGCAATGTTCAAGTAAAGCTGGTGTTAAAAATGGATGGAGTGACTCTCCTTGCCAACGGTTGGCGATCATGGTTATTGAGTCGTTCTTGAAAAGAATGAATGAGTCTTTAGTAATACCTCTGTTCTCGAAGTGAATTGTTTTCTTTGGTGAGAGTAGATAACACGTATAATAATCACAATACATCAATAAGTATGTTTGTCTTTGTCGTAAAGGTTTGCGATTAGACAAGGTTTTTTTTTTTCAACAGGAACGAAACAACTTATTAGTTCAAACCAATTGTTCAAATGAATCATTCTTTTCAAGGACCAAGAGTCAAAAGAACAAAGCACCAAGTTGAACTAAACGTTTCCGATTGTGGTATGTTCACACACATAACTTCGCACCAAATGTTCGGATAGATTTGTTTTGACCTTAAGTTTAACAACCAGGAAATTTTATTACCTAAAAAAAAAAGATCTTATTCTTAAGTTTGGGTTTACTTCGGTTTTAAACCAATGATAATCCTGCTAACAATAAACTGCAAGGAACCTTTAGCACCTGTTTCTGCACCAAAGGGGAACACCACAAATGTATTTAATCACCTGAAACGTAATCATGTAAAACAGTATGAAATTGTACAGAAGTTGCTCGAACTCAAAGTATCAGCAGACAGACAAAGCAAATGTCAACTCAAGCAGCATTATTCAAAGGAATAACATACTAAACAACCTCCTCCAGACATGACTATATTATGGACGCAATAGCGTTTCATCTGACTAAAGACACCGATCCCCTGAACACTGTTGCAAAAGACTAGTTTAAAAAAAAAAACTCAAATCAATTCAAATACTTGAGTGCTATTACTTGCCCTCTTGTAAGTGTTTTTCACATGTTTCAATCCCTGCTCTGTAATACAAATGACATGAAATAGTTGAGACAGGATTGAGACATACACAATTTTGCAGATTTATGGAGCTGCAGTGCAATGGAACTGTACATGAGAATCTTTAACTGGCTTTACTCTGACAATACCATGTTTATTTTTATCATGTGTAGTGGTGATTGTTTTTCTTGACATCATTACATATTTTTTCATTAAATTTCTTTGTTCTATGTGTATTGTCTTTAAAGCAAAGAGTAGTATGTCTTATTTTACTGCTATTTGATAACCTAATGTACGGGGTAAAAATAATATCATTAATATAGCAAAATAAATATAAAACAAATCCATAATGGTGATATTTTTTCTAATAAAAAAAAATTGTGATTCTTGTTTTCTCTACCCCTAAACACGTATTAAAGACAAACCTGCAGAGCACTCCTATCTGAGAGCTCAAACTGTAGATATTAGCAGAATTACTAAGGTAGTGGGTTGTGCATAGGGTCTGTGTTGGTTGAATTTGTTAAATTCATTTGTGTCTCTTGTGTGGTGTCTTTATTTTATTGGAGTGTTTTCCATTAAAGATCGGATTTTTTGGTGCGCTCTTATTGGAAAAAGGTGCTGTGATGTCACTGAAAATGCAAAGATTTATTATTGTGTCTTATTTATACAGACAAACAATTACGAGAAGTATCACATATGTTAGAGCTGCAGGATTCTGAATAAAATGAAAACCACAATTTTTTTTGGATCATGATACATTTACAGTTTTGGATTTTTTATAGTTATTTTAAAATGTGACTATATATATATATATATATATATATATATATATATATATATATATATATATATATATATATATATATATATATATTAGAGAGAGAGAGACTGAGCTGAGCCTCAGGTATCTCTAAATATTTGTTTTGATTAGTGATTGCATTTTTCCCATTTAGATGGAAATGTTATTTATTTTCATTATTGTTGAGCTTTACGCTCACACAAGTGACTACAATTAAATTTTATTTACATTATTTATTTATATATAATGATGTTATATGATGCCTGATGTTCAATGTTAAAAAATGTTGTATGTGTTTTCCTAAACAAAATATACTGTGTTTAGTTACAAAACGGAGTTTTTTTTTATCCAAGACATTTAAATACAACATTGTAGAGCATTAAATTACATTACCGTGAAACCGTGATATTGCTATCCAAGGTTATCATACCGTCAGAATCTTTTACCGGCCCATGCCTACTCGCAATCCTGTCTCACAACATGTGTTGTAAAAGAAGGGCTTGCAATATGTGAAAAATAACTACGAGAGGGAACGCAATAGAGCTTATTAATCGTTTGAAGGGGTTTTTAAACCCTTCTTTTCCAACCTGTTCTTGGGGAGTCATGTCTTCAGTTCTTGGGGAGTCATGTCTTCAGCCAGGTGAAACGCAATTGTCTCCGTTATTTCTTTGTCTCTGGGAGGTTGTTGGGTAAATTTTTTGCCTTAAATGAAGTTGCTACTTTGCGATTGAGTGGCTTCATTTTCCATACAATTTCATACTGTTGTATATGATTAAGTTGTAGGTGATTAAATCCATTTGTGGCGTTCCCCTTTGGTACAGAAACAAGTGCTAAACATTCCTTGTAGTAACGTTATAGGGTTTGCCTAGTATCATCATCTGCAAATGCATCTTACTGCGCTACTTGGCTTACTAAACAAACATTAGTGTCAAGAAACTTATAATATTGTTTGACATCGATATTGTTCAATATAATAAATGGTTAGTTTAAGTGATTGCGGCTTATAGGCAGATATACCCCATTTCTGAAAGAAAAAAAACATTTTTTTTTTGTTGCGTTGCAATTCCGGTGCGCCCTGTCATCTTACAATTTAGTTTTTTTTTTTTTTTATGTCCAAGCTGTAATCGGACACCAAATTTTAAGCAACCTTCAACATTGTGCAGCTGGCCCAGGGCTTGTTTGTGTGTGTCTGTCGGTCTGTGTCTTCTGTTACATCCTGTAATGTTTTTAATTTTGTGTCTCAGTTGTGTGTCCTTTTAACGGGCGCTGTCCAGGCGGTGTTCCTATATGTCCAACTCTGTTCTTCCAGGAAGCAGTAGCTGGAGCTTCTATTCTTGGTGCAATGACTGGGGGAACTGGCCTGAACTTGCCCCAGCCCGTCATGGCAGCCCAGGCCCCAGGGGTCATAACAGGTAGGTGCTCTATTGTGCAGTTGCATCTCTTTTTGTAATTACTGTGCCCAATGAAGTTAATCTTTTGTTCTTCTCTGATCATGTTTTCACTGTTTAAGTTCTGCATGTGGTTGACATTTGTAAGTGCGGGGCCTGTCATTGGAATACTTTTAAAAATGTATTTTTTTTAATGATTGTAAAGTGAGGCAAGTGAGTAAAGATATTGTGCCAGTCTGTATGTTTTATGTGCAAATTCCTCTCAACACCAACCATGATCGTCCATTTCAACTTTAGCCTATGTGTACACAATCTCTCTCTCTCCCTTAGGGTTTCTGTCCTACACAGTGCTCAGTTTATCATGCCCTGTCATGGGACGTGTCCACTAATAGATTTCTCTTTTATTTTCTCTTCTCTCTTTGTCTCTCTCTCTCTTTTTCTCTTTCTCTCTCCTTTCTTCCCCTCCCTGTCTATTCTCCACATTCGCCATGACTCCCATTGCTGCACAATGATCAACCAAGTTTGAAGAGGATTCTTTCAAACCCCTCCCCTCATAAACAATTCTCTCATTCCTATTGGCCAGTGAGTCCCTCAGATCCTCTGTGGTTTATTTTTGTGGACTTGAACTTGAAGCCAAGCCAAGAGAGGATGGACGTGGTTTCAAGTAAATAACGAAGGCTGATCAAAAAGAGGGAAAATCACCCTGTTGTGCATTAAATAAGCACAGCACGGGCATGACACTAATGAGCGTTATGAGCAGGTGTAAATTAAGGGTTTTGATAAATCTGGTTCCTTCATTCTTTTTTTTCTTTAAAAAAATGTTGTTATGGTCTCTAGTCTCGCCGACAACAATTATATTTAGGCAATAACCAAGTCAGTCAATCAAGTGTGCTCTAAAGAAGCCGTTATTCCTGGGTGTTTTCTGCTCATGTTTTGTACCGTCACACCAGCACTCCAAAGTGTCCACCAGTACTTTTATATGTTGACTACAAAAAAAACATAGGGTATTTTTTTGGACCTGCATGATTGTTTTGTCTAAGTTACTGAATCAGGACTCCCTGAATAAACTCCCTTGAACTCCCCAAAATATCAAAGAAAGCAACAAAGAATAGGCTGAGCTTCAGCACCGGGCTGACACTTAAGAAAGAAAAAAAGTTTGTCTTATTTTGCTTTTTAGTTTCAATAGAAGGATTGAGCCATGTATAAGTGAGGAAGAAAGGAGTCTTATTTAGTGAAAAAAGTTTGGGTGAGCTAGTGTTTTCCTTGTAAAATTTTCTTCTGAAGATAAGATACTGAACTTGTGTAATGATAAAATGGTCCTGTTATGTCGAGATATTGGAGAAACCATTAATTTCAATCACTGTTCTCACTGACTGTACTCCAGTCAGAATATACACATTCGAAGAGCTGTTTATCAGTCCTGAAATAATATTTATGGTGTGTCAAGTATTTTGCTACCTTTTACCCATCAGTCTTTGCATCAATGATCTAAAGTAATTTTAGTTTTTCATTACCAGTTTTGGCCTCAAACTTGCATAATGAACCTTTAAAGAGTAAGCACCGGATATTTGAAGATGTTTATAACATGGATTGAGTGATCATAATGCTTGCCATAGGTTTTTAGCAGAAAGCTATTAAGAGTTTGGGTAATCAGCCACTTTTTTTTTTGTTGTTGTTGCAAAATCACTATTAAAGCCTATTAAGCACTATAAAAAAAGGTTCTGGTGGATTTCAAATAAGAACGAAACATCAGAGCTGGTGACAGGCTCTCACTCATTGTCCTGCCCTTAATTATGAAAAAAGTTTAGGTGATAATAAAAAAATCACCCCCTCATAGTTGTCATGAAGGTACATTAATGGAGCTAGTGGAGTAAATATGTATTTTCTATAGTTGGGTGTTTTAACATTGCTGTCAATGGGAACTTAAACACTGTCATACAAAGAACTGCAGTATCCTTCAGTTCCAACTGCTCATCGAGGTTTGTCCTTGTGTAGCACGCCAGGGAAGACCGTTCTGGTTTCTATGTTACAAAAAAGAAGCAGAAAATGCCTGTTTTCTTTTAATTTAGAGAGATCTTTTTGTCTGTTGAAAAATACACTCACAATACTTGTAAAACAGCTGTAGTTTTTCCAAATATTGTTTGTCTTCAGCCTTTTATTTCGAGATACAAGTAATTTATGAATCTATGCTTGGATCTCTTAAATTTTTATATTATTTATAATGATATAATCTAGGTTTGTTAGAGAAAAGGTTAGATATGAGGGCTCAGTAGATTACATTGCTAGTATATTTCTTTGTGTAGCAGAATTTGAGTCAAAACATTGTGGTTACACTGACTGCTATGTTTGGGTGCAGGAGTAACACCAGCCAGACCTGCTCTTCCTGTCATGCCTCAGGTGGGCCTGGTCAACCCTGTGCTATCTTCGCCGCCGACGCTCTCCGCTGCTGTGGCTGCCGCGGCTGCCGCTCAAGAGGCCCTGAAGGAAAAAGAACTGCTTGAGGAGTTAGCTCAAGACAGCACGGCTCAAGAAATGCTCAGTGAACAGGAGCACATGAGCATCTCTGGCAGCAGCGCACGACATATGGTCATGCAGAAACTGCTGAGAAAGCAAGAGGTCGGCTTTTAACTCTAAATGGTTATGTCGATTGTGTTGAAGATCCCAATTGACCCAAAAAATGTAATTTGTCTTACTGCAGTCTACAGTTATGGTGCTCCGAAACATGGTTGGACCAGAAGACATCGATGATGATCTGGAAGGGGAGGTGACGGAGGAATGTGGGAAGTTTGGTGCTGTTAATAGAGTGATCATCTACCAGGAGAAGCAAGGTGAGGAGGAGGATGCTGAAGTCATTGTGAAGATCTTTGTGGAATTTTCAGCAGCGTCAGAAATGAACAAGGCTATTCAGGCACTCAACAACCGATGGTTCGGCGGTCGCAAAGTTATCGCTGAGGTGTATGATCAAGAACGGTTTGACAACAGTGACCTCTCTGCATAAACTATCAACAACATTACACTCCATCTTCGCTCCTCCCTCTGTCTCCAGTTTCTCACTCGAGTGGTTCACAGCCAGTGATTCTGGATTCTCTTTATAACTTGTAATTATTTTTATCAATGTTCATATTAATATTATAATGTTCCTTTGGGACAAAAGCAAGGAGATGCTCATGAATGTTTTTTTTTTTTATTGTTGCTGTATGTTAATGTGGATAACTGGACACCCCTACCACCTTTTTGGGTAAATGGTTTACACCCCATTCCATTAATCACTTTTTTTTAAAGAATATTTCCTCTATTGCTGTTGAAAGTGTTGTCAGACAACCTGTTAAAATGCTCAAGGTTTCAAATGCCATAACAATAAACTTCAAATATGGACTTTAAACTTGTTGCAGTCATTACTAAAAACTTGGATTGGATTGGTTATGAGGATGGATGATGGGTGCTGTACAGTTGAAAACAATGAAGTACTTTTAGAAGTATTTTTGTTTAACAGTATAAAATGTATTGGGCTGTTTTATTTTACTTTGAATTGGCAAAGGTTGAAGATTAATGTAGCATGGTTGTTTTGAGTCTCAACAGTGCAGTCATTTTGTAATGGTACATTTGACCATTAAATTATGTTTATGCACTTGGTAGATTTAACGCATCTGCAAATTTGATAACATGTTCACCTACATTTTCTGTTTCTGCGGAGAATTAGACAGTAGAGGGAATTGTTACCCATGGTTAAAGCTGGTTGGAAACTTGAATTCACAAGCCACTTTAACATCTTCAGTTTAGAGCTAGGTCATAAGTACATTTGATGATTGTTTCCTTTTAAGCTTCTCCATTTCTTGTTCCCTACATGATGTGATTGTTTCCAAAATAGCCAATTTATGCAGAAAACATTCTGTAAATATTCCAGCTATTTAAAAGTTGGCTCATTTGGCCAAAACATTCTGGTTAACTAATTACTCACAACTAGTGTCCTTTTAAAAGATGTGGTTGTTTAATAAAGGTTTGAATTACTCTTAAATTAGCTGAAGGTTAGTAATAAAAACTAATTATCAAAAATATGTAATTCGAAAACATAAGCATCTGGTAATTACGAATGTGGCGATTAGATGAAGTGAGATTGACGCAGTTTTGAAACGTGTTAGTAAATATGTCAAAGGGAAGTACCTGAATTACAGAAGTCGTAAGAGGATGTAAGTAAAAATATTTATTTATCTTATGTCGTGATCATGACTTATAATTATCTTTTAATCGTGCCATTAACAAGTTGCCATGTTTACGAGACAATTAAGTCATGATCACGATATAAAACATTTTTACCTACATACTACTGCAACTTTGGTACTAAAATCTATGCAATACGATCAAACTAATTCACGAACATGCTACATCAGAAATGGAAAACAAAAGACATTTGCATTTACTTGTAAAGAAAATGATTAATGAAAGGTGAATTCACTTTTTCTTGCTGATAAATCCCTCAAGTGACTTATCATGCACATTTCATTTTGAAGTCTTAAAACAAAGCTGAAAACCAAATTCACTAATTACGGTGGCGTATTTTTGGTTCTTACACTGATACGTTTGTTTTGTACTTTTTGCGTTAATACGTTGCAACTATTATCAGAAGAAGAAATAAAACATCCCGGACACGTGTTTCCGGTCTACCCTGTTGATTTCCGGTAACATGGCGAACACCGGGGTGGCGGACGAGCACTTATGGGGTCCAAGGGGAGTGTGACTGACAGAAGCCTGGACATCCAGTGCTGACAGCTCCCCGAGGGAATTCCGCTGAGGCGTATGGAACCCGGCCTGCATGTCTCTCCATCGAGCTCATAAATAACAAACTGATAGTTCTGACTAGACGTATTTACTTCACGATAAGCACGGACTTTAGCTGTGAGGGTAAGAGCTGTGCATGTTGATCGTCAAACCCTGGTTCTTCACACCATACGCTCGATGAGGCTTGACATTTTAACCAAACGTCTTGTCGTGTCTTAGCAGCCGTCTTCAGTTAAGCTCCTCTTCCGGGGCCTCATCAAATCAAATGTAATTCCTCATATTGCAACCTAAACGTTACATTTCTATTGACTAAGTTTCCTTATTAAACGCCTAGGTTTAAGTCAGAACCCCGGGTGGCACCGTTAGCATCGAATTTAAAATAATTTTAGCACTATGCTTTTCAATGCCAGTTTCTCCTGCGGACGAAGTGACCCTCTTGAACCTTGACGAGATCCCTTCACGAGCCCTCCATCCTCAGAGAGAAACATGTAAGTCAGCTTCTGATCACTGCCTCACTAGAACTGTATTGCAGTCCTTGTGGTTTGTTTCACAGAGTAAATGTACCCTTTTTAAATGCTGAAATGTAAAGATATGCTGATTCAATGTAGCGTTCCTTATTGTCAAACAGATAGTTCCCACATGACGTCACAACATACAGGTTATTCCCAGAGCTCCAGTCACGTCTAATCAAAAGCATGCACCAGGATATGATTTAGTCTGATGGAAAGAAACAATCAGCATTAGATTAAATCATTTGCTTAGCTCATTTGAGATGAAGCTATTACCTTTTCCACCGCTTCTCTCTCGTGATGGGTTTAAGAGCATACGCCACATTTCCGTAAAAGCTAAGGAGTCATGCAAACTAGATGTAACTCTTATAGTAGGTGTCATTTGAAAATATCTAATTATTATCTTATTATATTATGTGACTAGTCAAGGGACATGCCCACGCAGCAATTGTCACTTGCTCTCGTCATTAGACGCATCTGTTCTTTCTCCAGCATGTGGGTAAAATGTGCAATGTATGTGTTTTTTGCGAAGAAAGTGCAATGGTGTACTGTTTTAGGTTCTTGAAATTTATCTAATATTTTTGTGGAAAATTTTACATTCCTGCATGTCATGTTGTTCTCCCCAACGTCCTGGCTCACTGTAAAATTATTTAAAGGACTAATATTATTGAAACACAATTTTTGCAAAGTGTTAGGACTTAAATGTGTGCACTAATGCCATGTACACAACTATATTAGAGTGGCTTAATTTTTATGTCTTTTCTGCCCAACTTGTAAAAAGCTAAACGTGGCCTTCATCAGTTTTCTGTTTACAGGGCCATACCGTACTGTACCGTAGTTATTACCCTCTTGCCTTTGCTGTGCTTTGAGGCTAGTATGACATAGATGAGTGCTCTTTCACTTGAAAAACACTTAATTGTGATCCTTATTTGCACTTTAAATGCACGGACATTATAATCTGCTCAATTTTTAAATCAAAATGGCGATACTGATTATCACCTAGTTTTGAGAAATCATCTATTATGTTGGTCTGCCTGTAGTTTTTTTTTGTTTTGTTTTGTATTTTTTTATCTCTGCTGTGGTTATTCCTAATAAATAAATAAAAACAAAGACCTGTCAAGCTTGTTGTCTAAAATGCATGACCGGAGGCTATTTTAGCATCTTGCAAATATATTCAAGTAGAAACTTTCCAAAAACTCTGAAGTATAATGGAAGAAAGGGGAACTATGTTGAAATGTAACTTGACTTGTTAAAAAGTTTAAATGTTCTTCAAAGTTTCATTGAAATTGCTTTTAATTTCAGTAAATATGCTGCCAACACAACAAATGGCAATTCTCAGTTCTTTACAACCAGGAGTGGATCAAGAGGTAGATTGTAAATTGAGACAAATGTCATAATTAAAGAGACAAGATGACGAGTGGACTTCAACAGATTTTCAGGTTTTATTTTTTTTTGATGAGCATTCGAAGAGAAACTGCATTATGATACAGCTCCAGACCAATTCTGTGCACTCCATTGGTTATAAATAGATGGCGTATTAATACTGCTTTTATCAGTGTTACATTATATGGGCATAAATTCCACCTGAGATCCATGTATTTGACTTTAATACCATGCGTGCACACATTTGCCATATTTCTGCATCCTTATTTGAATAACCTTTGAGATGGGAATGTTCTTGAGTCGTGTTGAAATATTTCATAATCAATACATAAAGGAATTAAATAAAAAATGTTGGATCATTTAATTGCCCAGATATCCCTCACAACCTATAACGTGTTTTCGAACTTGCTGTGTGTAATAATTTGGAAAATAAAATAAGTGTCCTTGTCCCTTTTTTTCTCCGAAAAAAGAAATTTGAAACAGTGAATTGTAGGTTTTTTCTTTTGGAGAAAAAAAATACTGTTATAATTGGGAGGTTTGTTCTATGAAATTGGAAGTGAATTGAACTTAATACTTGATAACACGAGAATTTTCCTGACTGTTGTTTAGATCAATTATTTAAGTAAGACAGACAAATAGCAATTGCATAACAATTTGGAACAGGGTTTAAATGAACCCTGATACTGAGATCATGGAGGGATTTCCTCTTCTCCTTTCAGCCTAGTCAGGTTACTCTCAAGTTACTGTCTATTTCTGGAACGTCTCCTGTCTGATTGATTATTTTGTTTAAGTGCTGAGGTTTAGCAGTGGGAAATATGTACCAACCAAGTCTTGGTTTCCTGACAAATGCTGTTTGTTATTTGTTTTGTAGGAGTGTCCTCTCAATCTTCATTGCTGGAACACCCTGTATACCATGCTGGTTTGCTTTAGGCTCTTAACCTGCAGGAGATTCTCCTTGCTCAATCAGCCTTTTTGCCAACGAAGTCCAGGTGCCCTCAACAGTATGTACACCACACGCATGTACAGCAGTCCTGGGGGCAAGCCAGGAAGGCGCATCGGTATCATGGGAGGGCCACCGCTCCTGGAGAGCCACCACCACCACCATCCGCTCCCTCCTCATCACCCTCACCTACATCAGCCTCAGGGTTACCCAGCACTTTACCAAACCCGCCTAGACACCCACCGCTCCCATTACCACACCCACCAGCACTTCCACACCCACCCACCTCAAGTTCCACACCTGCCCCCTCCGCACTACCAAACCCATGCACATTTGCACCAAAGCAAGAAGAAGACCTGGAACTTCATCCATGAAAAGATGAGCTACGACACCTTTTTTACCATGAAGCGGCTGATCGACCGCTCGCACACGGTGGATGAAGTGCTCCGCTGGGTTACACAGAATCCTGGGAAGATCTCGCACAATCATTACCCCATTGCCCTCCAGAAGATTGGCCAGCTTCTGCTGCTGCAGCAGGCTGGAAGTCAGGTGGCCAGAGGGGACGGCGATGGAGATGGGGTGTCGCCGTCGCTCTCTGCTGGTGGTTCAGGAGAGAGTTCCATTAGACAAATTCTGGAAAATCAGGATTTCCAGGCACTCAGTGAGGCTATTGTCAGCGACTGCTCCAAATTTGACAACTTCAGCATTGTAAATTGTCTCTATGCTGTAGCTGCTCTTGGTGAGTGCTTCACTTTTAGTTCTGGGGTTAAAGGGATGTAAACAGAATTTTACTTATTGTTAGGTTTTACTGTTCTATTACAAGATATACAAGATAAGATATTCCAAATCACAAACACACACAATTCTAATGCTTTCACAAGAAGATAGGATTTTGCTTGATTTTACTTAAGTCAATGAGTGCATTTACATTCACTTCAATAGACGGGTTATGCTCAATAAGCCAATTACTCAATAAACCTGTTTTTTGCTTTACAGACAAGCCCATAAAATAGTTTTTGCTGAAACCCACTTTTACATGAGGTTCAAACTCATTTTTCATAGGAAGTGATGTTACGAGAAAAACAAAACAGTGTGATATCAAAAAATAGTTGCAAACAATGTGCGCAAAACTTTTGTTTTAAATAATTCTTTACCTACAATATCTGCGAATGCAGCAATCTGTTTTTCTTTTGATTATTTTGCATCACCTACATGACTCGAGGGTATGATTTCATAAGTTTTTTTTAAACACATCAAAGTATCTGGACTCTTACTTCCGTTTGTGCCGCATACTTCCTGGTCACTTGGGACATGCTCATGCACGCACAGAACGATGGAGTGCAGATTATTGTGTTTTCATGCTGGAGAAACCGGGTTACTATATATTATGTATATTATACTGCAAAAAAATTCATTTAAAAAAGGAAGAAAAAACTATAAAATTGTTTCAGTGGGGTAAGTTTGATTTGATAGTACTTTTGTGAAATTAGACCAAACAAAACCCATTAAAGCAAACACATTTTGAGAAAGTTAATTTATGCAAATTTTGTCAATCTTGAAATCAGATCAAAGTCTCATCAAGTTTTAAAGTTTTGCAAAACCCCATAACACTTGGAGATATTCGCATGTATAGATTGGTCCCTGTTTGTATTACACATTTTGAGTCAACATACTTCTTTTGTGGAAGAACTGTTTATCAGGAAAATAGGCAAATAAAAAAAAGGAAGAGGAAGATGTGGCCCCTGGGTGCAAAATGAGAGAGAAATAGACAACGCCTTGCCTCTTCAACAAAATGCAGACTTTATTAATGTCTGCACAGGGTTTTTAAAGACAGAATGAAATACACGCACACAAACATTTTCTAAGATGTGCTTATCAAACTTTCTGGTCATGCATTAAATAATTTTGTCAGTTGTTTTGAAAAAAAAATTCAAACGTTCAGGTTCTAACAGAAACTAGTTCATCAACAGGGAATTGTAGGTGATTAAAGAATGGAATTCGATCACATGAAGAATTTCTTTTCTTTTGTTAGAGGTGAAAAAAAGTACCTAATAGAATAAACAATACAAATTGAGAAAATGTTGTATAAACATGTTTGTGCGTATCACTAATGACGTGAACTGATTTCACCGAACTGATGATTTTCCCTCAGGACTGCCCAGTGACTCTCAGATCGTCCAGGTTCTCGAAGAAGAGTCTCACGCTCGCATGTCACAGTTCAACCAAAAGGACATCTCGATGGTCTTCAGCAGCAGCATGAAACTGCATCCGTCCAGTCAGCATCCCTTGATCGATCTATGTCTGGCAGGTCTGGAGAAGAACATTGAGCGAGAGCGCCATCCGCAGACGCTCTTCCTCCTGCTTTCCTACTATCGTACTAAATGGCGAATGCTGCGAGGAGGAGATGGCGTCTCAGCAGAGCAGCTGCTGGTCAATCGGAAGATCCTGCGGCTGGTGAAGCACACGCTGGCCAGTGTGAGCAGCGTCCGAGACCATGAGATGACTCTACTGGATGAGATGTTGTCAGCATGTGTTCGAGAGGCCAACAACAAAAGCCTGGAGCTCATCTTCAGCTCGCACCTCTTCTACCAGAACAGGCAGGAGAAGTTTATCATCAGCCTCGCAGGTAAGTGTGTGCTTGATTACATGATGCTAGCTTTAAAAACATACATTTAGCTGTCAAATGATATTATATTTTTATGTTTAGGTCTATTTAGAAATTAAAGGTGCGGTAGGTACAAAATGAATCACAATTAATGATGAAATGGACATGATGTGTTGAGGAATTATGTTCTGTTCAAGTACTAATGTTGCTGAAAGTTTGGGTCTAAAGAGAATATTTGATTTGAAAAATCTGTTCTGTCATAAAGATTTAGCCTGTGTTTGCATTTTGTGTAAAGCTGGTATACAATTGAGTATTAATAAATATGGTATAGATTTTTCACATGGGAACTGCATAAAGTGCTGTACAGTCAGCAATTCAATTCTTAAATGTTTTACACTTATTTTATCGTTGTTATTTTAAGACCCATAGCAACTTTAAAACTTTATCTGGAGGCAGATCACGCCAAAGAAAAAGCTCTGTCACCCCTAGACTTCAGATTGGCTGAAGTTCAAGATCTTCTCAAAACTCTTATCAGCGGAGGCGGAGACAGGAGTTCAGCTAAATACATAGGTTCCTGGGTGCTGAATGTTACTGGAAGTCAGTGAAGTTAAGTTGATAGAGCGGGTGAAAGAGACCTTGATGGCTAACTGGACTTCCTTGTTCTGTGCATGGGATTTTATTTCTCTTATGTGGGTTAAAAACTTGTTCTATTCCTAGGAGGTTGTGTTAAGCTGTGGCTTAATTGTGTATTAGTTTTCAAAACGAAAGGTATTTTTGTTTTGATATTTTTGCCGTTGACATATTTACATGGCAATCTGTTAGAAGACCAATCAGAAGCTGGGTGTCTTTCTAAAAGGAGTTGTTTTTTTAGTTTAAACATAGTTTTGTGCTCATAGTTTTGCCTCAACAGCTCATTCTTTCACATCACATTTGCAACACCGATTTCTTTGCATTCATAATCTATAAATATACACTACTACAACATGCATAATATTCTACATTTTATTATAATTTTTGCTTTCACTTTATTCTTGCACTTTTTTTTAAAGAACAGGGATTTGTAATAAGTGGTTCTAAGCGGTGCTTTGTAAACCAAAGTAATTTCTGTGTATTTTAAATCTTTTCTTTTTGCATTTGAGCTCTGTTAGCTTTGAATCTTGATGCATGTATTGAAACAACTGGGAACTGAGTGTGGAGTAAGCATGTCATATAACAATTTTCCTTTTTTCAGAGGAGTTACCTAAAAAGGCGGAAAGCATCACGCCTTACACAATGGCTCTCATTGCCAAGTACATGGCTCGCCATCGGCTCAGAGAGACTTGCTTACTTGACACAATTGCAGAGTTTCTGGTCAAGAAGAGTGAATACTTGGATACTAAGGTTAGATTCCATTTCGTCTAATGTTGTTAGGAAAGTGTTAATGGTAGGACATCAAGTTATAAAACAGCCAATGGTACATTTTTTAATGACTTTTGACAAGCTGAGCACACTCCAGTCCAGTGTCTGGATTAGTGATTGCACACTGCTTATGAGGGTTTTGTCTAAAAGCTTTCCACTGATTTAAAGCTTTATACAATTTCAGATGGTGCGTATTTTTCTGAAAGTTTTTCTAAAATGGTTGTCCTAAATGAAAATAAAAGAAAGAAAGAAAGTAAGAATCTTCCTTGTAAGTTGTAGTTGGCTCTTTTAAAGGACTTAATGGGACATTTTGTTGATTACAATTTCAGGAAAACATATTCAAATTAAGTTTGTAAGTAACATAACTTTCACTGTGTCCTTGTGCAGGTGATCCAGAGGCTTGTTTTCCCATTCAGTCGAATGAGCTACCGCCCCACAAACGAGGCTCAGTTTTTTTCCAAGCTAGATGCGGTGCTTGAACTAAAGGCTCTGAGCTCACCGCTGGCCACAGTGAACATCCTCATGTCCTTATTCCAGCTGGGCCATTTCTCAGGGCTGGTGCTTCACAGAGTCTTCTCTCCAGCCTTCATCAGCAATGTCATCAGTGAGTTTTGCTTTGGGTTTAATGCATGTTCTTGAAAGAAAAGGGCTCTTGTTTCATTTGTGAATTAAAATGTTAAGAAATTGGGTAAATAGTTTCTGCACAATATTTAGTGGAATGGAACCAGTTAAAAGAAGCGTTATGTACACGCTGTTCTGTGATTTTATTAGAGGAGTGGGTGACTATTAGAGGCAATATCATAAAGCAAGCACATACATGTGCACAGTAATGTTTAAAATCTTTGTTCATATAATTGTTTAAATATCTTAACCTAAATTACATACTAAATCATTGAACAAGATATTCCAAAATGAATACCACAACTTTAAAAATGGAGAATTCTGCTAAGAAGCTAAGCTCTTTCTATAGTAGATTTAAGGAAGTATGTTGAAAAAAACTTAAAGCACTCTTCAAATTGATTAATTACCCAAGGTTCCATCATGTTTCTTTGATTAAATACAGATTTTCTAAGTTTCTTTTTGAATGACCCTGTGTAAAAGCAGATTACAAACTGTGTAGAAGAGAACAAGTTGAACCTAAATTTTTTTTTTTCTTAGCATACCGTCAGGAAAATAAGGCATAAAGGTGCATTTCATCAAGCAGCAAGAGGGCAGTTTTGAGTTACCTCTGAGAGCAATTATGCAGCAGATGATTGATCATTT
The DNA here is from genome assembly GCA_900490495.1 of Danionella dracula. NCBI lineage: Eukaryota > Metazoa > Chordata > Actinopteri > Cypriniformes > Danionidae > Danionella > Danionella dracula. Next base: position 1,400,019 of record UELW01000744.1, read on the forward strand.
TAGTGTTTAAATTGCTTTCTACTAAACCTCCAATTGTTTTATTTTAAACACAAGGTACTCGTGTTCCATTAAAAATTCAACAGAAAAAAAAAATTCAAACAGAAAGTAGACACATGCATTTTATGAACTGCTTTGCGTGTGCTTTACTTTGAATAACTGAAGTGGGAAAGAAGGCAGGCCTGCACATGCTTACATCAAGGGAATGGCTCATTTATAATTCTTCATTTGCTTTGAGATCTGTGTATGCAGTTTTTTTTATGCTGATGATCTGTTGAAGGTATGCTAATTTTAGTAAAAAGGTTTTATCTTCACCATTATTCTTGGTCACAGCCAAATAAATTGGCATGTTAATTATTACTGATAATATTGCGTTTTAACCCACTCAATGACCTTTAATTTTACTCACTCTTGATGTTAATATTCTTATTAACCCTTAAACGTGTTTCAGTAAAATACGAATGACTGAAAAAGGTTCAAACATTTATTATCATTGATGTGTATAAACAATGCATTAGATTATACAGCTTATGAAATATGAACCAAGAGTAAGGAGTTATTGCCTACACTTAATTTGCAATTGATCATTCTAAAAAGGCAGTACATTTTAACCCAATAATTTTTTTAAGGATTTGAATCAGCTATCTGCTGTAAGTTTCTTCAGACCAGTCTCCTCCTAGAGAGGAGTGACCTTACCAGGAATACTCATAGCATCAGATAAAACTGTTGGGAGTGTTAGATATTTAAAGCATACATGATTAGTTTTCTCAGAGAAAAGGTGAGGCTCATCGAGAGACAAAGCTGGTGATATTTAGGTGTAAATTTAGGGCTAGTCTTGTGGGCTTTTGACACTCAAACACACTCGTATGCAGATTCAGTAAACACCGTGGGGCACATATTACTCTGACACCCTGAACTGGTTTTTTGCTCTTTGCTGCATCATTTCAATCGGCTCGTTTTGCCTGATGTGAATGAGAAAAGATAGCAGTACATGTTGGTTCCTGTGCTTCGTTCGGTCTTCTCAAGCACATCATACAAAGGCATAATTCAGTTTCTTACTCTAGTAACTTTGGTAACTGTTGTTAACAAACAAAAAATCTTAAACGAAAAAAATTGCTTTAGGTTTGCATGTTAAGTGTTACTGATATGCTTTTTTTGGATCTTCGTTATGTTTGGTATCTTTCTGTGCAGACAGCCCTTATGCTCTGATTGTGCGCCGGTATCTTTCACTGCTGGATGCAGCTGTAGAGCTGGAGTACTCCGAATACACCGGACCACGGCTTCAGAATACACACAAGGTGCTGATGTTCGACCACGCTTTAACTGCTGATGAAGTCAACCGCAAATACAGGTACTAAACACCAAAAATCTACATGTTACCCTGGACTGCCTTAAAATGTACCGATTTGTTTGTTTTAGTTACAAAGGCCTGGTCGCAGAAGCTCTCCGTCAGCTTGTCGGCGAGCATGGTTACAAACAAGATGAAGTTCTTGCACCAGGATATTACACAGGTGAATGTCTTTTTAAAGCTGCATTACAGAATCCAGAATTCTCAACCAGAAAGTCTTTCTCACTTATAAAGCAGTGGAGAGCTGATCTAAAACAGGGCTAGTTCACAGTTAATGTAAACTCTTCACTGACTACAGTTGACTAATAAAGAAAACTAAAGTTTAAATGACGACTCTTTTAAAGTTTAAAAGGGACAAAAATTGTGCCTTTTAACATTACACACTACAACCCCCAGAATGCAGTGTTAATGTAAGTTAACCTTAAAACACCATTCTTTTTTGCTTTTTTATGTAAATGTCTGTTATAGTACCAAAAGAAAAAGATTGAGATAGAAAAGAGCAAGAATTGCGGAATATTGTCAGAGGCAGAGTTAGAAGGTATACTGCTTGGATAACAACACTGAATTCATTCAAACTTTTAAATACATCCCTGAGCTTCTTACTGTAAACATTTCAGTAAAATAGTCTTTTTCAGCTACTTGTCTATGAAATGATGTAAAAGGCAGATAAACACAACATGCGTGTTCACACTGAGATAGCAAAAATCTGAAATGATTGCTTCATGAAAATCTCTGTCTCTCTCCCTCTTTGCCCTCCCTATCTTTCCCTTTCGCTCTCTCTCTCTCTCTCTGTTGGAATCTGTGAATGTTTTACAGTGCCTAAACATAATATTAAAATCAATCTTTTAACAATCTTTCTTTATCGATCACACATTTTCATGAATTTAGCCCCTCCCTCTTAACCACTGGTTATATTTTATCATAATAATCAAGGAATTATTTAAGAGACTATAGTCTGGATTTCAAGCGACTTTAAAATAGACCTGCTAAACCTATTGTCTGTTTGTGGCAGATTTCTTGCTGTGGATTGACAGCACAGGCTGCGTTCTCCCAATCAGAACTGGCATACCAACTTCATCATCCTGTGTAGTTCTGAACCTCAAAGCACCAGATAGCTCCACCTCTGTCACCTCTCTCACTGCAGATTTTCAAAAGTTTTCTCCTTTCACACAATCTCTAGAAGAAGAGGTTGACAAACAAGAAGGAGACGAGGCTGCTTTTCTGTCTTCACACATCCACGCTGCAGTAGGATCCCCAAGGGTCGGCCCAAATGGAACTATCCCGCTGGAATACAACCCATACTACTCCTCCACAGATTATTATTCAAACTTAGCCAAGGAGCACTCTCTGGAGAGCCAGGAGAGCTCCACACTCAGTAGCCCCTCGGACTCCTTGACCCAGACCGGGACCTCTGTTCAAGGGGCGGTAGCACCCCAGGACTCCCTGTTCCAGTTCTCCATTGGTAAAATCCTGGAAGATGAGGGTGCTCCAGCAACCGGAGCGAATCCTGAGGCAGAGTGTGAGATTGTGACGTTTTATGATGGTGTGTCATACCCTGAGGGCGCTGAGAGCGATGACGTGACCACTTCTCCACTGCTGGTGCACAATCCAGAAAACCCTGAAGCCGACCGGACCACAGGAGAGCAGGTCAAGAGGTCAGTCCTACCGAAGCACTGAAATCTTAGTTCAATGAAAACTGTAATTTTTGTTAGCTGAGGTTTAGCACAAAAGACATGTTCAAAAGTACATTAAATGTTTGTTTTTTTACAGATTTATAACGATCAGCAAAAACACACTACTACACAACACAAATAAACAAGTTAATAATAACAAAAATGCTGTGCATCTAAAAAGCAGCAGTATTATTTTCTAATGTTAAAGCTACAATAGACTGTCATGTTAGGCTTTAGCGTTAAGACACTACAGATAATAGAAGAACAAAACTACAGCAATAAAGGCTCTCTCTGAATTCTTTGCACTCTTCTCAGGCACGCTGGAATGAGAAAATGCGAGCTCGTCTTCAGTGTGCGACCTAAAGAGTCTCGCCATGATTCATCTAGAAATACCAGAAGCTCAAAGACGCTTTACAATTATCAGAGTATTATGCGTTCACTCCACATTCTCACTCTGGTGGTGATAAGCTACCTTGATAGCCGTCAGCTGCCCTGGGCCAGTCTCACAGGAGTTGGTTGCTATTCCTCGCTTACGGCTTCCTGAACACCATCAAACACCCCCCACGAGTCACACACATCCATAAAGAGCAATGTGGGTGAAGTGGCTTGCCCAGGGCCACAACGGTAGAATGGCCCTGATGGGAATCAAACCGCCAACCTTCTGGTTACAGGAGGACCAATTCCACCACTGGTTCTGCATTTTATCCTCGCTCTGTGCCAGTCAAATTTGAGTCACTTACAGACTAAAACATGTCTCAATGACATAAAAATAAACCACACTGAGCCCTTTAAAGAGTGAATACATTAATTGTTATCGTTGGGTGTGTATCGTAGTTTTGTGGTTTATAGTGTTTGCATTAGTAAATGTGGTGGAAACAGAGATTCCATCATTAAGTACTTTTTATTTTTCAGTCGTTTACAGTTACTGCTAAGATAAGAACGTATTTAAAGTCTTAAATTCATAATTGGTTTCTGTTGTTTTTTTTAGGGTTATTATGTCTGTAAATGATAAATGGCATTATTGCCATAATTCTGATGTTCTAGTTGGATCCAGGGCCATGAGATACCGTCACCTTCGCCTACTGGGCTACATTATACTTCAGGTAAACACTTTTTACTTCTTTTTATTAAAAGGATAGCAGGTGAAAATCTGCATGGATGAACTGCTTAAAAAAAGTGAAGTCTTAAAAGGGGTCATGACAAATGTACTGTTCACTGAGCTCAAGTAATAGCAGAGAAAGAAGAACATGCAAAAAAATATTCTTGTTTTTAAGAAAACCCTTTTCTGGTTTGGACAGATTAGGGGGCAGGGCTTTTAAGAAGTAAAAAGGAAGTAAAAACAACTCATTGCCTCTCTTAGAGTCAGTATTAAACTTCACAAAGCTTCCATATTGAGATGTGCTGTACACATTTATTTTCAACCACAACTAATCATTTTTGTATGTCTGAAACAAAATTATGTACCGAAATAGTTCACAACTTGAAGCTGGATCATTTACATAATAATCCCGCTCTTATTGTTTGCATAAATGTAATTTTCTGTTGACATTACTTATTGGGATTTAATAGATCTCACTGTAGATACTGTCTTTCTTGTAGGGTTCTTAACTTAAGCCCCAGAGCATACTTGAGTACAAGGAACATGCACAGTAATTTTTGATGTATTTGATCGCCCTAAGACAGCGAAGCTATAAACACATTCTGTATATATATTTTTTATTTTATTTTCCCTATTGCTCATAGGTACTTGGTGCATATTTTAATCAATTCTGTGCATGACAATCAAAGTGTAACTGTATGAAAACATTAAAATACCTTCAATGCATGGGACTTGAGAACCCTGTTGTATTTTTACAACGTAGTATTTTCTCCCACATATTGTTTGAAGATTAGGTCGATGTCTAGACTTATAAATATTATCCCTGAGCTTTCTCTGTCCCTCATATTTCGCACAGAGCAGAATGTTTTCTCCCTAGATCTCAAGCATCTGTAATTATAGTATTATTATTCTCCACAAACGCAGCATTATAGTTGTTTTTTTTTTTTTTTTTTTGCTGTAGTAAAATTGGCTGGATGGATGATCTTTGTTAAAGCGGCCGTATAAAAGTATTTTTTTTTGCCTTCACTAGTTTTCAGAACAATCAACTTTTAAATAATATAGCTAGATATTTAGTATTAATGTATAACCCTACTATGAGGAACAGACTTTAATTATTATTCAGAATTTTAGATGGCTTCATTTACTACCTAAAGCTCAATAGCTTTCAGCAAATTCCCTTAAAATAATACAAGCAGCTGCTTAGTATTTTTAAATAACCCCACTATTAAGCATATGGTTTTATTTAGTTTTCTATTTTTCAGAAAAAGGTTTAAGTTGGTTAAAAATATACATTTTATCTCAGGCCTGAGACGATGTTCCAGTCGGTGCTGAGACTGAGACCACAAAAAGGGAAAACGGGCTCAAGCACTTTAACACGAAGGTTGCATTAAGAACTCTAGAGTTGGAGCAGTTTGACGTTCGTTGATCAGAATTTCATGATGATCAATATGAGGAATATAAAAAATATTTTTCTCACGCATTGTGTTTTTGCAGTTGCCCTATCTGGAGTTGGAAAAGCTGAACGGGATCGAGGAAGTCAAGCAGTACCTGCACAAAAAGCTGCTGGAAGTTCCTTTATGACAAAATGAACTCTGGTGTGTGATTCAAAGGCATGTTTGACTTTAAGATTTGTGTTGTTTTCAGAACGACTGCTGTGTGTGTGTGTCTGTACTTTGTGAGAGTCTCTGTGTATTTGGACATGAGCAGCTGAAAATAATGGTTTGTGTTACAGTCATTCTTTTAAAAACAGAGATTCAGATTCATTGTAGTGGTGGTAGTAAGAATAATACAGCTAAATGTTCATCAACCAGTCTTTATTTTCTTTACAAAATATTTGCTGCACTTCTCTGTCGGTTTATAATGTGTCCAGAGTGAGTGGTTTTGTGTAATTGAGGGAAAATAATTGTGTGTGGTGTATGAAATGTTCATCTGCGTTTTTACATTTGCGTTTGATTGTGTTCCTATAATTTCCCCGTCTTCACTGTTATTTTGGAGTTTTTAGGTGAATGTTCTAAATACATGGAAGAGGATTGTATGTTATTTTATAACTGTGGACACATTTTGAGGATTGGGAAAACAGCCACCATGGCCATGAAGTACTTGGGTTTTAATGGGAAAGAATGAAGGGTAGATGGACACATTTGGAGGAACGGGTTAAAAGAAAAATTTGTGGATTTAGATTTAATGTAATGGGATATGAGCTTTTCATAGAAGGATGTATATGAGGATTATTGATTATATGCAAAAGTTATAACAATAAGTTTAATATTGTTTTTTTCTTGCAAATTATTCAGAGCGTTAATTAGTGTATCTTGAAAGCAATGCAATGCACAGCAATGAATACTAGATAGTAATTTAAGAATGTTCTCATTTCTCCCATCAAGTTGTTGGGTTTTAGATTGTGCCTTTAGAAAATGAATGGGTTCTCATGGAAAAGTAAATAATTATAAGCCAAATGTCCAATTAATAGGTTTAGCTATTTAAAATTAACATTATTTCCTATGAATAAATATATTCTTTTCGTGCCACAATGTCTGGCAACAAACTTCTTTCTTTTTAGGCAACATAGATTCTGTCTGAAATGTTGAAATATGTTACAAGGGTAATAATACCTTTGAAAACGTGTCTTTAAAGAATATTAAATCCATAAAAAACCTAAAGTTTTACATTATACGTACAAAATTTATTTGTCAAAAAGAACCTTTTTCAACAGGTTTTTTCTTTAGAAAGCAAATGTTTATTTTTTGGGTGTCGATGATTGTTGAATGACTTGGTCTTTCTGGAAACTGGATTAAAGTATGCTTAAATAATATACATGTGAAATGTCTATAGAAAGAATATTATTAAAAAATATATATGTAAAAAATATCTCTCTATTTTTGGTACATTTCAAAGTTTTCCCCATAATGGCTAATTTTGTTGTTATTCAACTTCCAGTATAGACTGTATTTCATGATTTAGTAGACTAGTTGACCCCCCCCCCCCCAAAAAAAAAAGATGGTCGCTAATTAATGCTGTCTAATCAGGTGTTTCTGACAACTGTGACATCTCAATAGATGAAAAGCGTTGAAGATTTTCTATGTGACAAAGCCTCATTCATTATATATTTGCAAAGTCATTTGAGATTGAGTAATCGTTTACATTTAATGTAATAACATGTTATAACATTTAAGACTAGAGCCTTTATTATTAAAGACATTTTAATAAACATTTGTATAAATATATGTAATGTTTTTTTGTTGTCTCAAGACATTTTGCTGCACTTTTTAATTTAATGTGCATATGTTAACGCTAAAAAGTGCTGTTAAATAAAATAAAAGTAGCTTTTTCGTTAAAGTGGCTGCTAAACTCTTATAAAGTAATGGAACGCCCCTCAACTGCAGCCTATGCTAAAGCTAGCTGTGCAGAACCAATGCCTACATACGGATCGGTATAGTTTGAAAGAGCAACCTCCATACCAAACCTCCAAGATAAAGACTTTTATCTTCAACCGGAAGTTGTCGCGTGACATTTTTTCATCCTGTCAGCGACCAGGAAGCGCAGACGTGCCAATCATGAACTCCTAAACGATGTGAAATTTCAAAGGTGAGTAATTATCTTTGACTATAAATGATTTCTAAATAACACAAGTCTAGTTTCTAGTGTTTCGTTGCCATTTAAGTTCGTAAGAGTGGGAACAAGCGGTTTAAAACGCGTTTTGTGTGTGGAGCGGGTCACAAACACTCACCTGTACTTTAGCTTGCATCATTTTAAATCCTCGTTGCAATCTTTTGTAATTTAAGCAAAACTACATTACCACAGTAAACATGAATAATTTAAAGATAATGTTTCATTAAATGTATTAAGAATAAACGTTTTCTTAAAATTATGTATTTGTCATTTTATGTGTAGACGTTTTATTTTCCACTTGTCATACTGAGTTAAATCACACTTGTCTGCTAACTATAATGTTAACCTTTAAAAAAACTCTAGAACTTCTTCTTATACCCAGCAGTGTGTTTCTCAGGTTTATGTGGCCATGATTATTGTGTAAAAAAGGGGGAGTCTTTTGTCTAACTTTAACTTGCATTACAGCTTTTGACCGAATAAAGTGCTGTTTTTACTTATTCTCGTGCTCTTTTGTTATTCTGTATGCTAGAGGGAAAACCCATTTCTAGTCTTCTTATAATCAGAGGAAATTACAAGTGTCTCATGCAGAGGGTTTTGGTGAGAAACGACTGTTCAGTTAATGTATTTGTGTATGTAATAATATATCAAATGTTGTCAGTTGACTTTTATTTTCAATTATTACAAATTCAGGATTTCTCACTAGCTATTTCAACTTGTGATCAAAGGTTAGGGATTAATGGATTGTGTGTTATGGCCATTTAAGGTCCAAACGAGGTGCATTGTGGAAATTAAATGGCTCTTTTTGCTCCTTAGTTTTTATCGGTACAAATATTCCCAGTATAATCAGTTTGAGTAAGAGTCTCCAAAGATATCCGATGTCAGCCTATATTTATGAAAAGTTAGCAATGCAATTGTTAATCAACACATTTTTTTTGCAAAGGAAGTAAATCAAGCTTTCATAATGACTAATTTTAGCCTAGTCTGCACCTTTAAATTACCCTGAGCAACAGATGACCCTACTTGCTCTCATCAGGATGTTGTCCATTGTGTTCTCAGTTAGTTATTGGGTGTAAACGATGACTTATGTTTGTATTAACACCACTACAGTATAACCTCCCTCAAGAGAGTTATAGGTCATGTCTTAAAGAGGAATTCCTCGAGGTCTTTAAAAGCTTAAAATTTAGAAGCCCACATCTTAGGCCTTAAAAAGTCATAAATTCTCTGTTCTGTGTCTTAAATGGTTTTCACGGGTCTTATTTTTCTGATGTCCATGTAAAGCTCTCTTGATTTTTTTTTTTTTTTGTTCCTTGTGGTTGACAAAGGTTGGCAAAATGCTCCGAAATGCTAAAATTAAAAATGAAAGCTTTGGTTGCCAGAGTCAAAGAAAATGCTCAAAAACACAACTCATAGTTACGGTGGAGTTTGAGAAAACTTTCGTAAATCCTCAAAAACATAAAAGTGACGTTTAGTTTGAGACAATGCTCAAAATCGTAAAAAAGGTTGTGTTAGAGTTGCCAGATATTGACTTAAGACTTTTTTTTAAAGCGTATACGTGATTGTAAGGGTTGCCAGAGATTGCGATAATGTCGATAAATGCACAAAATCATAAGTTATTGTTCAGGCTGCCAGATATTGAGGAAATGCAAAATCTAAAAATATTATAGTTGCCAGAGTTTGAGCAAATGCTAATTAACACATTGCTCCTAAACGCAAGGTATGCTTATTGTTGCCAAAGTTTGAGAAAACCTTCGGAAATGCTCAAAAACATAAAATGATGGTTAGGGTTTCGGAACAGCATCAAACAATCAAACAAATTTGATTCTAAATGGTTTTAAGGTCAAATGTAAAACCTTTTAACACACTTTTATCAAAGATGCAGAAACCCTGCTAAGGTTTCAAAAATATATGCTTCTATTTGGCATAAAGCCTGAAAGATTTTATCTTCATTAGATATGCACTGCAGACTTTTCAGGGTGCAATTTTTTCAGTCAGTATTGAAATAATAGGCTAATGTTTAGTTGGCTGTTGTTGGTTTTTATGAAATGCAGTTGTTCAATGAGAGAGAATTTCTTGCTGAACTTGAGATCAGACTTTATTCGACTCCAGATTCAAGCAGCAAAACTAAGTGTCCTTCCTTCCCCAGTTTTATTATTAAGTCAGATGTAACAGAAAATGTGTTTATTTTGCATACTTATTGTGTACTTGTGCTGTAGGTGCCTACTCTGACGTTGCCTTAGTCCAGGCCTCAGCAGAGCAGGATGGCTCTGATAGAGGGTGTGGGTGATGAAGTCACCCTCCTCTTTGGAGTGGTAGTCCTGCTGCTTGTCCTGGTCCTGGCCTGGGCCTCTACCCACACTGTTGAGCCCCCTGAACACCTCCTGTCCCCTAGCTCAGGAAGCTCTGTCTCTGCAGAGACAGAGGATCAGGAGGCGCTAGCCCCTGGTAATGCAGATCCATCTCCCAGTGACATCCAGGAGAGCGATAAGAGTGAGCCTGAAACAGCAGCGGGACAGTCTGGGGTTGGGAGTGGGGCAGGAGAACAGGAAGGAAGCCTACTCGATGAAGAAGGTATTGGGAGAGATGGCTTGAGACATCGAGAGTCAGCCTCAACTCAACCCCCCAGTGCCTCACCGCCTTCAGGCCAAGATCCAGCAGGAGATGCCCAAAGAAACATGGTGCTCAGGTTGAAGTTCTTGAATGATACAGAGAGGACAGCGCAGGTGAATCCTCAAGACACCATTGGCTACATTAAACGGTAAGCTGTTCACAGTGAAAAAGCTTCATTTATTTAAACACCTTATTACAAATATGCTGTTGGACGTTGGGTAAATTGACTTTACAATCTTCTGTATCTGGTTTAGTTTTCAGCTCAAACATATACAGAGTTCCCTAACCTGAACGGTCTAGTTTTATAGGGGACGGTAGAGAAATTTTTGTTTCTCAGACGTTTGTTGTTTTTAATCACATTAGAATCTGCCATGTTTGTTATGTTTTGTTTTTCTCACACAACCTCTGTAAAGATTCTAGAGCAATAGACCTACTGGTTTTCGGAGCTTGTCTGAGAATTCAAACCCTGTCCAAATGCAGATGTCTGTGTTTGCAGAAAATCTTTTGTGTAAAACACATTTTGTGGGAGTTTAGGACAGTGAACTTGGCATACAATCACTGGCGTGCCAAAATTCATGTGTCCCATGTTACTATGAACTAGGGCTGAAATTACTCCTGATTCCTCGAGTTGTTCAAATAACTTAATTACAAAAATGAATCGATGCAAAATCCTCACCTCAAAGCCTCTTTTAATTCCTTGTATGCTGTCTGGATACTGGATTCTGATTGGCTGGCAGCTGTTAACCTGGCTCAGTTTGCTCACTGTGCGTCCTTGCACAACGTTGCTGTTCTTCACAGTTCACTCAATGCTCAGGCTAGATTACGGTTCAGTAATCGTTCACGGATTGGACTCTTTTAGCAGCCGTATTATTTAAATTTTACAGTGTTCTCTTTTATTACTCTTAAGTTATTAATAATAACTTAATTTCGTGAGTGTTCGCAAAAACATGGCATAAACGGGACAAAAACAAAGTTTATAAAGTGAAACTACTGGTATGAAATGAAAGTTAAAGGTAAAGACTCAGTTAATCGTTTGAATTGTCAGTAGATTACCCGAATTCTAAAATATTCGATAGCTACAGCCTAACTATAAACCTTCTAGCCTACGACAATGAATGAGGATGCAACCTCACGAAAGCTTAAAAAGCAAAACTGAACAAGAGCCCAATAGCAAAGCTAAAACTATCAGCTTCCATTACAAATATCTATCAAAAGTTTCTGTCTAAAAGCAAAATTACACAGACATATTGGAAACCAATGTAACAAGGCAAACGCAAAACTTCTGATGGGCAAGCAAATACAACAAAACCAAATCAGGACGGATCAGTTTTGGTTAGGCCTGTTTATGGTGCTTTGTAAATAGTGTTTGAAGTATATCCTAATGACTAGATATATAAACTAGACTAATGCTGTAAAAGTATGACATTGTTTATGTGTCAGATAAGAGCATTGGAACCCTTGAGTTGAAGTGGGTCACTAAAGGCAGTATTTTGGGCAAGGGCATCTGGCTGAACTCAAATGGATACTTCACCACAGAAAGGAATATTTAGTTGGCACTCACTTAAATCTTAAATCACAACCTCACAGAGAAGATAAGTATATATGAGTACTAAAAGTATCACCTCACAGTTATCATTTTAAATCTAGTGGAAACAAAAGAGTTTGGACCAGGCTGTAAATATATTATGCAATACAAAAATATTTTAAGTGCATCATTTGTAGTCTGCTCACTTCTTAGTGAGGCATTTGAAGTTGATGTACTTCAATTTGTTTCTTCTGTAAGTGGGTTACTTTCTGTTTTCTTGATTGTCCGATGTGTCAAGTCCTCGCACAGTACCTACATTGTCTGGTTTCTCTGATTTATTGAGTTTGCAAAATTTTTTGTTCTAATAGTGCATTACATGTTTTGTTGCATTGCAGGACTTACTTTGCTGGACAGGAGCATCAGGTGCGTTTGATTTATCAGGGCCAGCTCCTTCAGGATGATGCTCAGACATTGGCTTCTCTCAACTTGGCAGACAACAGTGTTTTGCACTGCCACATCTCCCAGCATGCCACACGGGCCATGCCTGCCGGGGCAAGGGCTGCCGACCAGGTGCATGTGGCGCTCAATGTGGGGAGCCTCATGGTGCCTCTTTTCTTGCTCATGCTGTCAGTGCTGTGGTACTTCCAGATCCAGTACAGACAGTTCTTCACAGCACCAGCCACTGCTTCACTCGTGGGCATCACCATCTTCTTTAGCTTTGTTGCGTTTGGTGTGTACCGCCGTTGAAGGCTGTATCGGTCAACACATTTGCAGAGTAGTCATGTTTGCACACATTCTAAAATATATTTTTTGCACTTAATCAGCAGTGCCAGTGGGTGGATTTCTGGAATAATCAGGTTCATATTAGTCATCTCTTCCTATCTAATTTTGTTTCATTTATTTAATTTTTCATCCGCACCAGGTTTTTTTGTGTATCATACAGATGTGCTATATAGTTGATTTCATTTTTAAAGATAGAGAGATGGTTATTGTGCCTGTCTTATTTTCCTATTTTAATTCTAAGATCATGCTGCCAGAGTGACCTGGGGCTTACTTGTGAGGGGGCGTATTAAGTGATGCTGTTTGAGTCTGACAGAATAGCCCCTTTCAGAAACTCAAACCGTTTCTAAAGCAGGTTGCATAAAGCTGCTCTTACACGTTTGTGTATGTTAAGGGTTTTGAAATGGAGATATAATCTATTAAATGAGTCTTTTATTTAGTGGTGACTACTGTTGTTTTTTTGTTTTGCAAAAAAGGTGTATTAAAATGATCATAGCTATATGTAAAAATATCAATCAAGTTCATTCAAGTGAACAGTATGTGGTAGAAACAAATTAATTCCTTTGGTTCCAAGGTTTACGCTTGTTTAAATGCACCATATGATGTTATTGGATTCCAGCAATTATAACGTTTGCAAATAAGCTACTTTTTTTTAAATTCCTCCTATACACATGGTCCAATTTCCATGAAGCCTGGACTTGAGAGACTGCGCACCCAAAGTTATTGAAAAAAACTTTATTCGCTAAGTTATCAGTTTTCGATCTGAAATGTTCAAAAAGTCACACATTTTCTTTTCATTATACCTAGGCACAACTTTGAGAATATCAGCTCTGAACTTGGTACATCTTAGTCACCTTGACCTGAAGTTGCCTGCACATTGCCACCTAGTGGTAAGAAGAAATAGAACATTTATTTTTTTTATTACTTTAAAAATTGCCCGAAATTCATAAATTTGGTTTTAAATTGTTAAAACGGCTAAACAGATTAAGTTGAAATTATGCAACCTGACCTGCATGTTTTTTATACTCCCTGGCTATACAAAAAAACTTGGCTGTAGAATTATCTTGTGGTCAAAACATTTAACACAAATTTAGATTTATTAAAACAAGGTTGCTGAGGTATCTAACTACACGATTTCAAAAGGCTTTCTTATGCTTTGTGGCCCAGTTTCGCTGTTCGTCATTGGTTATTATCGCAGAGGAGAGTGAGAAGATAAGGGGACAGATTTTCAGAGGAAACTTTCTGTTTCAGACAACCAAAACAATTGAAAAACCAAACTCTCAATCTCAATCAAATAGCATCCGTCTAAACGAGTAAGGAGCGTTTTTGTAGTTAGTTCTTAAATGGTTAGCTTACCTCTGTAGTTTGACGATGCTCCCTAAAGCTTTCACTAAAGCGGCTAATGTCGGTTCATCCTCGCGCATGCGCAACTTCGTCTGCCGCACTCGCCGCCGACAGAGACCGACTGAAATCACAGACACGGGCCTTCCTCGCCAGCATCCCTCCATCCTGCACCCGTTCCCAGGGGAGGGGGGAGTTACTGAGAATCAGTCTGGAACAGCGGAGAAGTTGCCTGACGTCGACCGCCTGTGATTCCGGGCTACTACCTCTTCATCTTAACGGAGCGGATCAAACTTGCAGCCATGGAAAGAAAGGTATGCAACGCCATCGAGGCAGCAGCATGATTATCAGCTTCAGTCTCGGCAAATGCGTCTGCGGCAAATTAAGATTTCAGTGCTGTTATTCCTCACACGAGAGTGCTATTCATACGTTTATACAATTGTAGTGTTGCTCGTTTCCTTGAAAGATTGTTGTCACGCTATAAACAATCCCGCGCTTTTGCTTGACACCTGTCAGTTGAACTGTAACAGATGGCGTTAATTAGTTCTTCTTGAAGCCCGCGTGTTTTTATCCATTTCACTTTCTGACATTTTACATTAAACTTCGCTCTGTGATAAATATAACCTATAAAAATATGACTAAAAACTTATTCCAGCTATTTTATACCAATGTCTAACTCATGCGAGGGGGTCTAATGGGATAAAGAAAATCCTGCGCAGCCTGTGTGTTTACAGACAGCTCCTTTTAATAGTTTCACTGGAGGCCTTTTTTTTTCTCAGATAAACCACACGAAATTCTCATGGCTGCATGCATTCCTGAAGCCTAGAGTGCAGTCTAGTTAACTGGAATAGAAGTGAATCTCAAACCATGTGAAAACCTAATAAAAATCTGTACATTAACTTATCTTCTGGTGTTTTAAACACATCCTCCGCCAGAACTCTCATATAGCTAAGCAGTCTTCTAAAATCCTGCTAACCCTTTCCTTCTCATTGAATGGGCACCAGCACCCTCCTATAATACCCTGTTGTGGGGGTCCCTTAAGGGGGTCTTCTACTTCTGGAATTCTTGTGCTTCTTAAGCTACGTACTTCAGATTGCAGGTCTAATGCTCAATTCTGTTTTTGTTTTGCCTATACGTGACTGACCTGTATTGGATATTTGGATAACTCCTCAATTCCATATCTTTTTTTTTTTTTTTTTCAAATCCAACCCAAGTCGCTTTAAATATGTCGTTCAGAATCTGAGACACATATCTGTTTTTTTGCCATGCGACATCGTTCTGAACAGCCAATGAAACAATGGAAGCAGTTACACAGTCCTTTACACAGTGCTGAAAAGTGCATGGTGCGTAAAATTTATTTGCCCTTGAAATGGTTTAGTATACTGTTTACCTATAATATGTTGCACTAGAATCCTGTGAGGATTAAAAACAATATTAGTGAGACACAACTTTTGGTTAGGACATAAATGTGTGCACTAATGCCTTGTGCAAAACTAGTATGGGTTAATTTCATTTAGTCTTTTGTGCAAGACTTGTAAAAAGCTAAATGGGGTGCAACTCATAAGCTATTTTCAACTGATCGCATTATTGCGTCACTAAGCGGTATTCCTTGAATTTTGATTAACAGTCACACATTAGGTTACCATTCGTCAGTTCTGGTTAACAGGGGTGTCGCGTCCACAATTATCTGCCTGTTCAAAGAGGAGTCAAAGCAATGTCTCAAACACCCTTAAGGTCACTACATGGCTGACCCTTAATGTGGCTGACTCGCCACTTGATGGCGCAAACGGCACACAATACCCCAATGAGATGAACCTAGAGAGAAAAAGACAAGAAGAAGAGAGGCAGTGTTTATCAATAAAGCGATCGTTCATAATTATTTTAAACACACAGTTCACTGTTCTCTATTTAAGAGATATTATGCTCCATTAAATGATAAAAGAACGTTATTAATGAGTTCTTTAAAAGCAACCCGGAAGTGCTGTGTGCTGACTTTAACGTTACAGCAGCTGTGAAGGAACATACAATTTCTCATTCATATTAGAGATGTGATATATTGATCGTACCTCGCCATCAGAATCAATTTTGTGTCTCACACACCAGCGAGGTGCATGAAAACATGCTTTAAACAAAAACAGCTTTAAAAAGCAACTGAAAACTGTTCTCTTCAGGGAACACCTACTATTAAAATAAACACTTTCTTTTTTTCCTTCTCTGTCTTTATTTTCTTCCTGCTATGGTTTATTGATACAATTGATACAGTTGATACAATTTTTATTATGAGTGAGCTGAGATAGACTTTGACTGTGTAACAAATTGCATATTGTCTCTCACCTACTCTAAGTCGCTTTGGACAAAAGCATCTGCCAAATGCATAAATGTAAATGTAAATATCACCTATTAGAATATCCCAATAATATTGGCCCTATAAGTCAGTGCTGATTAAAATAAATGCCTGTCAAAAAAAGGCTAATAAAAAGTCAAGCTATAAAAAAACTAAACAATAATGAGTCATTATCATTTAAGGCTGTGATATTTCTTTAATTACATTAAAAAATTACAAAACTAGAAAGGTTGTCTATAAATGTCAAGTTATGTATAATAATTTTTGCATGCATGTGGATGAACAGTACATGTGAAAAATCATGGAGATTTTTCACACTTAGTAAAAAGCACACGCGTTAGGACTTTTGATACAGACATCAGTATTTGCATTTTGATAGCTTCCTAATCCTCAGATAATTTTGGGTGACCGGGGTATGCTGGAGTTTGTCCCAACTCAAGTGTAGGTTTTTTAATTAGATTAAATAAAACGATTCTGATAACGTTACTGTGGTCCAACAGAAAAAACAAACAAAAAGCCTGTTCTAGGGCTTTTTTTTCTCGCTTGTAATTATTTGGCATGTGGCCTTAGTGTGTCAGTGTCCATGCCATAGGATTCCTTCTTTCTTTTTGGCCCGCATTCCACATCCCACCAGTGGTCCAGCGACAGCCCCCCTTAAAGACCCCCATACTTCCTAACCCAGAGACTGAGAGGCAAGCTTCACAAAAATCAGAGTGAGAGAGAGAGAGAGAGAGAGAGGCTAGACTGACATGCTTAAAAAAGAGAGAGTGTGGAGAAAAAGACAGTCAGTCTCAGTGTGGAGAAGGAGGCGGGAACACTCTCTTTTGGAGGAGAGGGAAAGAGGGAAGAGAGTGCAGAGAGGCAGAGGTGCCTGAGAATCGAGGAAACAAAAGAGGCACGGGGGGCTTGAATACATGGACATGGAGGATTCCGCCGGAGGCGCACGCAAAGCCACCAAGAGTAAACTGTTTGAGTTTCTCGTCCATGGAGTGGTGAGTGAGTGGGTCAGTGTGTTTGTGCGTGGAGCTCTGCTTAACGTGGGAGAACTAAGAGCTGCTGTGTTTCTGTGGACTGTTGCTTTAAATACAATTTTTGCTGATTATGGATAACTGTACAGTAGGTGAAATAATGATAGGTGTATTGTTTTTAGATATGGGGGATGTCAAATGGATGGAGGAATGCTGCTTCTGGAAGTATACAAGATAGTTGAAATGAGGGACAAGTTGCAGGGTGAAACAGAGGATGCTCTTTTTGACTGCGTGTTGTGATTGGCGAGGGTGTGTATCAGGAGAACCCTGAGGGAATATCACACATTAAAATTCCATGCTGTTTTATTAATACCTGCTGTAGAATTCTTTCTTTTGTTGTGGAAGCAGACTTAATTTGATGATTTTAGGGTGTTCACCTCACAGAATGTTGAAGAATACAAAGAGAATTTTAGGTGTTTAGGAGCATTACAAATGTAATTTTTTACATAGAGGTTTCTTTATAAAGGATACTTGTTTGTAAGACACTGTTATTGCAGTGCTAATCTATTTTATTAAATTGGTCATCATAAGCTGATTTTCCAGACACTATGCATGCTTTGGGTTTTACCATCACTTCTGTAGCCTGTAGCCATACTTGTACCTCAACTTTTTAGATGAGGTATTATTTGAGTCAAAGTGAAAACTTATCCAATTGGAAAAATCCTGTTGATCACTGATTGTCAGTTGTTGTTGTTTATCTAGAATACCTGTGTCCCATTAGTATGATGTCATCAAGCAGAATGTCATCTCACCTCTGCTGTAGGCAGTTGTGGTCGGGTTTATAAGGAGATTGACTTGTGATCGGAAGGTCGCCGGTTCGATCCAGATCCACCGAGTTGAAGGCGGTGTAAGTGATTAGACACTTCCTCTCCCATCTTTAACAACCACAGCTGTGGTGCTCTTGATCACTGCTCACTGCTCTGGGTGAGTGTTCACAGTGTGTTTGCGCACTGCTGGGTTTGTACACTGGGATGGGTTACATGCAGAGCACAAATTCTGGGTATGGGTCACTCCATATCTGGCTAACTGCTCACTTTCACTTCACTTTTCTTTCACTTCAGAACTAGACTGATGACTGTCCCAACCAAAAAACAAGTCTAAAAGGAAGCCCACTCAGAACTGATACTGGAAGTCAGTTGAAACTCAAAATTGAACCGTGGTTAGTCGAGCGTATAGCTATACACAGCCAAGTTGTGTCAGTACTAAAATTTTTATCACATCACATTTTTAGCACATTCATGAAATTGTTTAGGGTATTTATGAAGTCTTAAACATGTTAACATTGAATTTGTCAATAATATTGTGAATACAAAAGCCAACTTGTTTTAGAAGTCCTGCCCCCTTTCATCAAGATGTGGCCACTGCATCTTTAGGCTGTTGTTGTGAATAAATCCCTGTTTTTTTGTCTTCAGACTGAGTAGCACGACACCATTGCACATCCCAGCAAGGTTGTGAGTTCCGCTATTGAAACGATCTAAGGAAATTAAAGATTTGGGGTTATAAACTTTAAAAACTGGCTAAATTCTTTGTTTACACACTCCTGCATGCCAGATTATATTCTAAATCTGAGCTTCTCTTTAAGCCAAATATAGAATATTGATTCATACATTGGTGTCACTTATATCACTGATATGTTCAGGTTTTTTTTGTATTACCAGTATTTTCATTTATGGGGTCTTGTTTGTAGTATGGTAACATAGCATTTATTTTCCAGGATGTAAATGTGACCTACAGTACGCTCTACTAACTCAAAGTTTGCACCTCTCAGGAAACTCTATGCACTCCCCTGATTCAAATGCCTAAACGTAGTTCACAGTATTTCTGTGAATCATGGGCTACTCCAGTGCCCTGAACATCTCTGCTGTGACCTTGAGAGGCTGAGGACTGGCAGAAGTGGGTAGAGAGCTGAACCAGTCCCTGCTGTGGCCACATGTTCACATCCAGGTGCCTCTTCCCTGTTCTCTGCTGGGATTGGCCATGGGCTGGACACCCTCGGAGCTTGGCCTACTTTGGGATACGATGATTAGGTCGTGTGGGTTATAGCTCTGGCACGTCTACTGTATGAACTGGAGCTGGCCACATTGGCTCGGGGTTTGGATTTTGGTCAACATTGAGAAAGTCAAAAAGGACTAAGTTACCATTAGATGAATTCATATCTATATATAATATATATCTAAATATAATTTGTGTGCTGATGTTTCTGTCTTTTTAACTTGTAAAACATCTATGCTGTTTCATTAAGGGAGCAAGGGAATTGTACATCTCTGCTTTACAGTTTGCGAAGGATTCCTGTTTTAGCAGTAAGGGTCAGCATTTTTTTATTCTGTTATCAGCCACATTTTTGGGTATTTGTTTCATGTTTGGTTTGTACAAATATTCTTTTGATTCACTGACTTTAATATGGGAATAGCTTAAAATAAACATTTAGTAATGTATTAATAACATTGTTTGGAGAAATGTAATTGTTATTCTTTACTATGTTAAGGATTGGGTATTAAACTTTTTTTCTTTCTAAATTAATTTCTATGTTTTTGTAATGCAACTACAAATAAAGCAGTTGATGTTACATTTCTGCACAGAATATTGTATTCTTCAGTTCAAATATCGTAAACAACATACTAATAATAATAAAAAATATAATTAAAACATTATGATGTCACTACTATCAATGCATAATGTTTTCCGTTTCACACTTGCTGATTTTATGATGATTGTTAACATAAAATATTCATATAATTTAAGTTAGATATATTGTGAATTTAAAGCAGGTTTGCAAATATAAATGCCAATAACATTAATAATAGAGGCAATCAGATATCTTTGGGCTCTAGAACCAGTGGCAGTTTGAATATAACTTTTTAACACAAAGAAATAAGAAATTAGAAATAAGAAAAGAAAAGAAAAAAATCCACTGAAATCACAGTTAACCCTGTTTCCCTCTTGACTGTGTTCAGTAGAGTCTCCCATAACTCCTGTGTTTAGGCAAAGGGTGAGCAGTTGCTGCCTGTGGAGTGGCAGGCACAGGTGCATGAGGCCCTGGCCTAATTCAGCCTTGCATTCTGCACCACCAGCTCATTACAGAAACCATACTGTGCCTATCCTCAAAAGAGTTTTTGTACTCTCACACTTGTCTGTTGATAAACATGTGCTTATGTTCTTCTTTTTCTTCTATTGATTGTGAAGATGTTTCTTGACACGTGCCAGACACGTTCTACAATGGCGACTTTTGACCTTTAGTTTATATGTTTTCTGATCCCTACAGCGTCCGGGAATGACCTCAGGGGCTCGGATGCCACATCAAGGAGCTCCCATGGGTCCCCCTGGACCCCCATATGGAGGAGCACCACCAATTCGGTCTGGGATGACTAACCCTACCCTAGATCCAAACCGAAAACGTCCCCCTCCAAACCAGCCTGTGCAAGCTCCTCCTGTCTCAAACCGTCCTAGAAAGTGAGTAGCTAATAAACAGTTTACAGTACAGAAAATACGATATCAGATGCCCACATGGTAATTTTTTTTGGCATCCACTCTCACATTAATGACAGCCACGGCCTTCGCATACCACCAGGAGGTTTTCAAGTACCACTAGGGGTACACATACCACAGTTTGAGAACCACTGTTCTAAGGGTTAATATATCCTAAACAAATTAATTTACAAATAATCCATCAGTGTTCATGAAAGGCAAAACTAACAATGTGAATCAACAAACCTTTTAGAGTGAGGGTATAAACAGTTTTTTTTTTTTTTAGCTCCAAAGTTGGTCAGTTTTAACATGAGAGTGAATGAGAACCTGCTCACTTCTGGAGTCAGTAAATGAGCTACAGTTCAGCTTAAGCCTTTATAAAGTTTTATATTTAGTCCCACTGCTTATGTCATACTACCTGATTAGTTCAGTGGTTACGCAACCAATCAGCCGAAAGTAAAAATTTTGCAACACAGAAATAAGGAAAGCAGTCTCTCACTGTTTTAGGGAAAACATTCTTATTTTATATTTGTTTAGTAATTAGAATGTTGAATTATTTTCTCATTATGTTCTATTAAGATGCTGATGAATGCTGATTGTAGGCTCATATTTTAGGATCTGTAACCTGAAGAAAGAAATGCAACCTGATGCTTCTAATATTTTAGTCAGGAGTTTCTATGTCATTTGTAAAGGCATACTTTAAGCCAAAAATGAAAGTAGCCATTTATCACTTACTCCCATGGCGTTCCAGACTTATTTTGTTTCTCCTCTTAACATATAGTGTCACACAGATTTCCAAGCCTAAAAAAGCATTTTAAACATCATCTGTCAAAGGCAATTAGATACAAATTGCATGACAGAGACACTTTCTGATAGTAAAATTAATTAATCCACATTATTGCTTCCTGATCTTCTCTGTTCATCCATGTCACCCATGTCTGAAGTGACTGCCAGAGCCAAAATCCTGCATTTTCAAACACTATAGTAAATAGTTTATCATTAAGAGTCACAGAAATATTCTAAAATTGTATTGTTTTGAGATATTCACCAGTCCGTGCAACTCTGGTTTGATGTTTGCAATGAAAGAATTTATTTACCTCGACAAAGATTTGAACATCAATTAATATAATCAGCTTAATCTGAGCCTGTTTCAGTGCCAATGTATATTTTACTTAAACATTCAAACAATGTAATCACTGACATCAAAATTGTGTCCATAGAATGTCAAGATTTCCTTTAACGTTGCGCTTGCAGCCTTGTGGAAGAGACCTTCATGAAGGATTCCACTGCTCATTTTCATTCGAAACAACCCTCTAATAGCATTCCCTTTCCCAAGGGCGTGAAAGAGATGTTTGGAATTTGCTGTTCGTTTTCTCTAGGTTTTCATCTCTGTTGTTGCTATGCTGTAACTGTCCTTGTGCTTTCCTTTCAGCTCTGCGAGTGTGTTAGGGTCATCGCTGAGGGACAGATTACTGAATTCAATGGCTTATATGTTAGAAAATGTGAAAGCTGTGCCAAGTGTTCAATCTGAGTTTGTCAAAACATAAAATTTACTCATTCTGCATGTGTGTGTAGTACTGATTTGCAAGCTTTCGACACAGATTAGATGTTTAATAGCTTCATATTGTAAGTAGGATTGAAAACTGGTGTTTATAAAGGAACGTTAAAGTCAATAATGTTTTTTTTTTATTCAAACAAACTTAATATGTTGTTCAGGTTAGGTTTGTTCTATGTGCCTTTACAGTGTTCAAATTATTAGATTAATAAGTATTTTTTTTATACAGTCGATATTGTTAAAAAGCGTTGAAATGTGAAAAGGGAATTCAAAGCGAATTGCTGTCAAATATATCTAACAAAAACCTTTTTTGTCTGACCTTAATGCCATACATAATGGAACTACTGTTTAAAAAAACTAACTAGAGGTACCCCAAATCGACTTGTAGGAAACCTCTTGGATTTCCAGCAACAAATGAGATTTCTGCAAGACAGATGGACATGAGAGAGGCCCAGTCAGATCCTGCCGTTGCACCCAAGTAGGCTGTTTATTCTACTGCATGATTATTTGATGGACATGTCCCTGCCTGGCCTGTTTGCTGCCTTTTGCAGTATCAGATAATACTGCATGTGTGCACCTAACTCTTCAAGATCTGCGGCAACAGTTCAGTATTTTTCCAATGCCTTGCTTATGCGAGTTGCACTGCAAGTTGACTTGAGTTAGTAAATATTATTGAAATAGACAAATGTGGGAAAAAAAATAATTTATTTTTTATTAGAAAAATTACTGAAAACATCCAAGTCACTTTTGGAGCTCTGGTTTGCTTCATGACTCATGAATGCATGCAGAGGTGAATGCATGCACACTCGAGAACATACTTTGGACATTTTTTGCACTAAAACAGAAAGTATAATCTTGTTTTCTTCAAGACATTACTCACAAATGTGTGTTTTTCCCATGAGAACACTTTGTAGAATACTCTTCTAACTCTTTTGCTACCAGAGCTGGGCAATAACTAATTACATTTACTTGAGTACTTTTGTTGTTAAATTGTTTTTTTTTTTGAGTACTTTAAGAAATATTTACATTTACTCAAGTATTTTATTTTTGTGAAACTTTATTTTTGTGTACTTAGGTACATTTAAATTACAACTTAGTTACATCTTAGCTGCATTTCTCAATGGTTAATAAAATCGAAAGAAAGAAATATTTTTTTAAAATAGCTTGCTATCCAAACAAAATGAGTAAGCAAGATGAGATGTTGAAGAAGCTGATGCGAGAGAGTTTACCAGCTACTCTCGTCAAAGGTGACAGGTCACTCATAACCTCATGTTCAAAGGTTGCAACGAAAAGCAGCTTCAAGATGCAGTGCATGCTTTCTGTACCCAAATAATTGAGATCAAGTCATCCATGAAGTGACAAGTGAATATATTTTAATAAAATCACTGTTGATGTTAATGTTAAAACATCATTTTGTGAATTTTTCCCATTTCCTCGCTCGTGATCACTGAACATGTCTGTGCTGCTAGACGTAGACGAAACAAAGCCAGAAAGTTAATTTTAAATACAAAATTATCATGTTTTTATTATACTAAAGTTAATAAAAGTCAACAGTTATGTGTTTTGCTTTGTATCGTTTATATAAAAAAATACTTGAGTACATTTTTAATTTGATAGTTTTTTAATCTTAATCAATTAAATAATTCCGTATTTACTTTTATTCTTACCTGAGTAAATATTTTCACAAGTACTTTGACTTTTACTTGAGTATTTTCAGATACTCTACCCAGGTCTGTTTGCTACTAACTGAGACTAACTTGATGACTTAACATCATCACAATTCATTGAAAAACAAAGAAATGACTAAAATTGGAGTCTGAAAGGTCATAAAAATAGCGGTGGTCAGTTCTTTGACCTGGCAGATGCTTAACCTCTCTTTCATGCCATTTGAGTTCTACACAATTTCACCTCTTTCACTGCCTAAAGATGTGTTCATACTATAGAAAAGGAGTTTGCTGAAGCATTCAGCATCACAAACCCCTGCACATCTGGGCTTCTCTCCTTTCCCCGGAGAAACTTGTGGCTTATGGGTGCATGAGTCGGACCATGAGAAAGTTTATGCTCTGAAAGGGGGGGGGTGAATGTGGAGAGACATTTCCTGCTACTACAAGGTCACCGACTCCCTGGCTTAACCGACAACCATAGTGCTATCAGTGTCTGACGTTTTGTGACATTTGCCAGTCTAAAAACTCTACTGCACTAACAAAAGGATTGCATTGAGTTGTAATAGGTTTTGTTCTTTGAAAAGTAACCAAACGGGAGTGAGTTTTATCTAAACATTTTCTGATCTTTGTTTTAAGTCTGATGCTCTGAGATTTTTATCAACATGTCCTGCTTTTGTCACGGTTTCTCTGCGCTGTACACATGACATCCAGTCATGTTTTTCTGTTTAATAAGCACCATAAATAGATATGTGTTGTTAAGTGTCGGTTGGAATAAATGTAATACAAGCAATAGTAAAAATGACCCTGACATGGCAAAAGACATTAATGAAACATCGATATGAAACTAGTTATCCGGTTAGAATGTAAGTGAAAATCTCAGTGTTACAACTCAGAAATGACGTTTATGTTGTAGTTTTGTGTTTAATTTGGTGTGCTTCCTTTCAAGTCCTCTTTTAGTCTCCACACATAGTTTACAGTATAAAGCCTTTAGCTGGCAACCTGTGATTTGGATGAGCGTGGAAAATAATATTTCATGTTTTGGATACAAACTCACATACAAATTAATTTGGTAAGGTTTGGGGTATAAATGAATAAATCTCCCAAACAGAACATACTGGCTTCAGCATAAAAAATGAAAAATAATTTTTATTTTAGTGGAGTTTCCATGCTTCTCTCCTTGTGCGAGTTTTATTCAGATACTTTAGTTTATGTTCTCAATTGAAAAATGTTCTCGGTTTACTCAATGGGGAGGCACCAGTAGACCCCAATGACCATAATGAGTGAGCTGTTGTTGGTAATAAACTATTGTTATATAAAACCAAGCCAAAAAAACTTCAATGTTTTCAGGGAGACAAGCTTTTGTTTATTTATATAATTTTTTTTTTCAGTGTTCAAGTGATTATTAGAATTATAACCAAGCTTCTTTATTGCTAAACACTCACTCTCAAATTGTGCAAAAAATGACTACTTAAGTAGAATTAGAATAAAGAAAGAAACATTTGCAAACACTTCTTGGAACTTGGAAATATTATCCCTATTTGAAGCATTTTTTTTTCAGTTTCTTACTGAGTCTCTTTTTAGCTTTATTGTTTGTTTTTGTTGTTAGTTTTCTATTTTAATTGTTTTTTGCAAAATAAATTTTTACCAATTACATTTTATATATGAAGGGGGGTGTTAAATATCTAAACTAAAACTAGTTTATCTGCTTTTCTGGGATAAAAAAAAATTGATGCTCAATTCTGGATTGTTACACACATGCGCACATCCACTGCTGGATGGGTCCCACTTATTCTGCAGGTGGCCTGTGGACTCTGCTGTCAGTCACCATAGTAACATGGTTTCCTTCTTTGTTTCTTTCTTTTTTCTGTCTGTTTCCCCATTTGATAGTGCCAAGAGAAGAAAGATGGCAGACAAGATTCTCCCTCAGAGGGTGAGGTTAATCACTTTGACTTTTATCTTTGTGTATTTACATTTGTTTGTTAGTTTGTATCTTAGGTCACATGGTACAGGTAATCATACAAATTTCTTTTTCTGCTAGCATTAGGAACGAAACGTATTTGTAGTGTTTGGAATTTTGTGTTTGTATAAAATAAGCTCATTTCCAGGAATCTTGGGGTTTGTGGTCGCTTCGGGAGCTTGACTGAACTGGTAGATGATAAAAAAATACTCATCACAGTGAAAATTAGTAATATGGGGTCTTTAAATAGCCAATCCTCTTCTCGTTTATAATTTATTTAGTGATTTGGTCCGTAAGGATTTGGAAGTCGCATTGTGAAGAAAAAGTGATGCAATACTGTGAAAATCAGCAGCGCATCATAACATTGTTTTAATGCAGCAAACAAGAACACAAAGGGATTGTTCCTGTAGCATCTCATGAGCAAAAAATGAATGATTAAACGTTGAATCATTAGGGTGAAAAAATTTAAGGTAAATTATTAATTGGCTCTATTCATTTGCAGTTCTACTGAAATGCATTTTGTATGGGCAGCATACCCTCCTAAAACATGACTTTTCTCAACTTACACTTACGATTGAATCAAATCAACATAAAATATCTTGTTAAAATTCTCTATAGGCACAATTCAACAAATTCTTGCGATACATTTTGGTTGAATTTAATATTTTAAGTCAGTTGCTTTGTTTTGTATGCATGCATGCAAGATTGCTTTTGAAGAAATCAGTCATCCAAAACATTAACAAAAATATGTCTCTCTTTATTGTTCTTGTATCAGAATCAAATGTATTGCCATGTGAGTGTGTGCACACACAAGGAATTTTGTGTGTTACAGTGGAGCAGTCAGTGCAGCAACATAACAATACAAACAACATAAGTACAGTAGAATAAAGTAGAACTAAAAAAAAAATATTAACATAAGACTAGGAGGTAGAATATTGTGAAGGACTGATTATATCTAAACGATCGAACAAAATGTCTATGAAGTGTAGAGTACTTAATTGCAAAATGCAATGTGATGCAATGTGCAAGAGTCCAGGTGCAGATAACAAATGTCGGGGAGCTAATAGTTAAGAGTTCAGCAGACAGATAGCTTTGGGAAAGAAGCTCTGTTTGTGCCGTATAGTCCCGGGGCCTGTACCATGAACATGGCTTAACAAACTCAGAATTACCGTATAGGTTTTGACTTGACAAAACCTAACTGCTTCAGTCAGGCTTACTCGTTACCATGAAGCAGCTCATCAACTTTCTTTGTGGAGTCAGGCTTTGATCTTGAAGGTAGATTAGTAAAAGACTGACGTAGGCACTGAATAACCAATCACAATGAACATGAATAGAGCCAATTCTCTGTGGAAGAGGAGATTGAAAATAGTTATGTATTTTTTGCCATGTTTCTTCCAACACATTTTAAAAATGTAATGTCTTGTTAAACTGTTTATGGTTGTATTACAATATAAATTAAATGCTTATTTCTCTACAAATGTATTTTTAAATTTAAAAGGTCTACAGAATTATTTTTCTTTTTTTTGGAAGATGTAACCCCAAATCAAAACGATCCTGGCAGCAGATAAAAATTAGGGTCTGGAACAGCTGTAAAACACCATCTGCAGTACAGTATGGGCAGGATTTCTGCATGTCACATTATGTATTTGGGAAGAAGCTCGCAAATGTAAGATATTCCTTCATCAGATTATCTGTATTTTTCATGCAAATACCTGTCAGGAAATGCTTAGGGATTTTGTTTATCCCTAAATACTCATCTCAAATTAAGTACACGTTTAAAAATTTGCGCCCAAATATGGGCAGGATTGGGAAGAAAATGTGGAGTTAAAGATACAGACAATAGTATTACGTTACTTAAACGTTCTTTTTATAACCACTGATTGGACAAAAATTTGCGATCTCTAATTGAGAATATAGCCTGCTCTGGAGCAGGTTAGCCTTGTGTCTTAAGTAACCAGGGTGACAAAGATTGTTTAAACCCAGGATTGGTGCTAACTAATCGTAAACTTAGCTGGCTAACCAGTTAATCTGGCTTCATGGTACAGGCCCCTGGTGTTAGTGGCTCTGAAGTGGTGGCCAGAGGGCAAGAGCTCAAAAAGGTGGTGGCCGGGGTAAGTGGGGTTATATATTGAAATCTTATATTCAAACTAAATAATGTCCTTTATTGAATAAACAAATTATTTTCAGTTATTGTTGTTTGTTACAGCATGACACAGCATGCGTATAAGTTAGTTTGGTCTCTAATAGTCGCCTCTGCATATGGTCAGTATAGTCCTTAAATACATCTCTGCATCCTCTAGTTGCAAGAAGAAGAAAATAATAATGCAATAATAGCTCAGACAGTTACTAAACTTAGGTTCTCTACCACTGACCCTTTTTAAATTTTTATTTTATATGTAGCTTGAGAACAAATTCCACATTTTGCCAATAACTTGTAACAATAACAGCAAATGTACACTGTTGAACTGTTTGCTGTTTGTACTACTCAAGAAACAGTTTACAGTAAAGATCGTGTTAAGAATGACCAATTAATGATTTTGTAAGAGATGAAACAAAAATGATTTGATTGGATAATTTTTAATTGATTTCCATATTTAAATTCATGGAAATAGCACATTGTTGAATATTCATTGTGTTAACCTTGGTAGCCATGGGTAGGTGAGCATGACGCACACCATCGCTACAGTCTGAATGAACAACGTTAAAATCTTGAAAACTTATGTGTGCTTTTTCTTTAGATTCGCGAACTAGTACCAGAGTCCCAGGCATACATGGACCTTTTAGCCTTTGAGAGAAAACTTGATCAAACCATTATGAGGAAGAGGGTTGATATACAAGAAGCCCTCAAAAGACCAATGAAGGTTTGTGATTATGTGTCAAAGGCATGATGATTCTGTTGCGTGTAGCT
Source organism: Danionella dracula (assembly GCA_900490495.1). Classification (NCBI taxonomy): domain Eukaryota; kingdom Metazoa; phylum Chordata; class Actinopteri; order Cypriniformes; family Danionidae; genus Danionella; species Danionella dracula. The sequence continues at coordinate 1,428,919 of UELW01000744.1, forward strand.
CATGTCTTCTCCTCCCGTAGCAAAAGAGAAAACTTCGACTGTACATTTCGAACACTTTCAACCCTGCCAAACCTGACACAGAAGACTCAGAGGGCACTATTGCATGCTGGGAGCTACGTGTAGAGGGCAAGCTACTGGAAGATGTAAGCGCTGAGTTCAAAAGCTTGAGCCCAAATTGTACCATCTGTCATAATTGTATATTGGGTTAAGCAGCTGACTTTGGTTCAGAAAAAAAACAAATCTAACCATTATTGATGGGTTTGTTAACTTTTTTTATTTTAGGTGTTTTGTTCCACAAACTTGGGACACCGATACCAAGCTCAAATACTTGCATAAATACATGCTGAGACCACAGACAGACACCTTAAATCTAAGCAAATATTTAATACATCATATTTTTAATTTAGGAAAAAATTTTAAAAAAAATTGCTGTGTAAGACAGCAGGAACAGAAGGTTGGGTTCAGCTGTGTAAAAATAATTGAATGATAATACTTTAAATATTGATGACAACACATGCATGGCAGGCTGCAAACTTTGCACTGTTCCACTACTAGTACATTAAATATCACAAGTTGTTCATAAGTACAGAGAATCTTCTAAAATTATTATTCTCATTGCCATTACATCTCATTACTTGCAATAATGCATATTTCTTCAAAAAAAAAAAACAGGCATCATTATCAGTATTGGTTTAAAGCTAGTTTATGGAAATTACTCAAACTCTACTGTTAAAAATTGATATCGGCGCAACCCTACCACAAACAGATATCTCTAAAGCAACAAAATAAATCTAAGTCCATCTTTTGTATCTAGAACCCAGACCATTGTTGAAGCAATTAAGTCACCTAATTAAATAGTATTGTTCTATATCCATTTCTATGGGTCTTTGTTAAGGCTAATTTATTTTCTATTCTTTTATATTCCCTGTGCACATCAGCCTGGAAAACAAAAAAGGAAGTTTTCCTCTTTCTTTAAGAGCCTCGTCATTGAGCTGGACAAGGATCTTTATGGTCCAGACAACCACTTAGTGGAGGTAAGCAATAACTCACTTGATACATGGCAGTAAAAAGCCAAATCCATATTTGATAGAGAATTAAGTCAAAGTTGAAAGTGTTAAATAACTCTCCAGGTTTTCAGTGCAATAGAAACAAGGTGAAGGACAGTAACAAAGGGTGAAACTATGTTGCATTTCAGCACAGGTCCACAGGAACATTTAGCTCTCTGCTGCGTGACTGCTTGGATTGCAGTGCAATTGAAAAGTCAGTTTCATAATGAAAAGTTCATTTACGCATACTTCATGTAATATTTCCATGGCAACATCTTGCATAAGGAAGTTGCCCATGACACAGTGAAGTGATGACACGGAAGGCTGCTTAGCGCTTTAGCCAGCATTAACACCTGAAAAGAAATGCATTTCTGAAAAATAAGCCCTGAACTGTTTGTATTCATGGAGAGTCTTTTACTCTATTTTACTGGAGGATCCATTGTGCACAGGTGCTATTCAGACACACTTTAACATTTACATTACACAAGGGCCCCTTCCCAGCTGCCTCCCGCACTTCATATTTATGCGCATTGTTAGGGACATTGAAGACTGGGGAAGGCAGATTCATACAAGTGCTCTGCAGCTCTCAAGAAGTGACCCCCATGCCTCATTGGAAGACGGAGATTCGGATTTATTCATTCAGCAGCTCTTTAAATTGTCCTTGGTGGCTGTGGGTTTATAACAACACACACCAGACTGAGCAGTGCGATAAAAAGAGTGATTTACCCATGCAGAGGGATGGCATTGAAAACCCCTCCAATGTCAAGCAAAGCTAATTGAGTTGAGCTGTGAGTCATTGCCATTATGTTGTCTCTTTCAAACAGTGCTGAAATATGGGCTGTTTTTGGGGGGGAAAAGTGAGATTGTATAAAGGGCTTTGTAATTTGTATTACGTTGCTTGAACAGTTCACACAGAGTTTAAAATGTGTTCAGATGTATTTATATGTTTATTTTAGACACTTTCTGCCGAAATAGGAATTCTAACGTGGGTAAGCTTTGGCTAACTGGTAGTTTTGCTACTTTGTAAATTATTTTTGTACATTAAGGAAAGTCTTGAATTTAGAGACCACAGATGGGCCATGACTGGTATGGTTCATATGTTTTGATACATAAATTAAGATAACACCTCTTCTTGACATGTTTGACCCATGTAACATATGCCAATGAAAAAAATTTATGTTGAAGGCTGATGGGTTAACAAAGAGACAAGACAACAGATGGACCAATGAGAGAGTGATAGATCTCCTGATGCAGGGGGCAGGAAGTAACATTGCTTGATGAAGAAAACACGCTACAAAACACAAAAGCAGAACAAACACTATTTAACGTCTAGGGCATTATAAATATATGGATTTCAATGTACCTAAGCTATTAAAGGTATTATTTGTACCCAAGAGAAATGCTTAAAATGTATTGAGCTCATAAGTGTGTGCTTTCTGTCACCTATATGGGTGTTTCTGCAGAGAATAGAGTAAAAGTATGTGATCCAAAATGGAAGCCAATCTAACGTGAGCTGCCCAAGCAATGTCTAAACCCTTTGGAAGTTAAGAGCAATTGAGATCTGGTGGAAATTTATGAATGATTAAGAATCATTTCTTTTACTAGGTTTACCAAGTGACAAAAAGGGAACTCATTGTTCATACAAAATTAATTTATGAACATTTTTGGTAACCTTTTGTGTAGCCTTTTTTATTTTGGCTGCTACTTAAAGACTAGAATTCTTATTGCTATCTGTTTGGCTGTACTTTGTAAATGAAGGTTAACTAAACTGTAAACAAGTTAACTGAGTATTTTACACTGATATATTATATTTTACTTTTTTTTAATTACTTAATGCTGTAATTTGATTTTCAGCATATTTAATTATGAGCTATGAATAAAAGAGCCCACAAGGCTCAAGAAAGCATACAAATGGTGGCATCCTGTATAATTACTATTATAGAGATTTATCTTATCAGGGTCTGGGCTCAGACACCAATGTTCTTAGTCTTATGAAAGTCCCTGGCTGTGATTAATGGCTCATGTCAGTTAATTTGATGTCAGTTAAGCAAAAAACAAATGTAAAAATACTCAAAATTCTAACAGCTGAGTTGCCAAGCATGTTAATGATTAATTTAAACCTTCTTTTAATAATCTATAATCAGAATAGTCGTCTGAGAGTTTAACAGGCAGACAAGTATAAATAATAAAGAGGATAAAAAGATATATAAATAATAATTTCTTAAAAAATCTCAGTCCACGGGTTTATTACTTAACATTCAATCACCAAAATGTGGTTAAAAATTATATTTTTACATCTACACTTTAGTTCTTTGATTTGTTACAGACATTTATATTAAGGTTTACGCTGGGTTTTTTATGTGTACAAAGCTGGGTAGTCAGTCATCTCAGGACAATATTTTTGTAGTTGTATATTGATTGTAAAGATAAATGCTAATTGTACTTATATAATTTTTGCATCACAGGAGTTCTTTATATTTTTGTTTAATTTGTATAAATATAGTTCTGTTAAGACTTCAATTATGTATTAAAGGTTGTTGATGGATAAAAATGGAACAGGTAAAAGTTTTGGGGGGAGAAGAGTCATACTGCATATCGCTATCACAATATTAGTTAAAAATAATCGCAATTCAATTATTTTCCAAATTTGCTCAGCCCTACTTTGGATTGCAGAATCTCTTTTGAAGTTGCTGCAGCAGTTTTATATTAAACAGCTGGCATTCAGACAGTTTGTTCTTCATTCTCATAGTGGCATCGCACCCAAACCACCCAGGAGACGGACGGCTTCCAGGTCAAGAGGCCGGGCGATGTGAATGTCCGCTGTACTCTTCTGCTCATGCTTGACTATCAGGTGCGTGCAGGGTTGGATATGTGGATACTTTTTATTATTAGCATAAATTTAAATAATAATACTTTTTATTTATAAGACACCTTTCGAGGTACTCAAGGTCACTGAAGAAAAAAAAAGTCACATCAACATATTATTTACATAACAGACTAGTAAATTATAAAAGCAGAACATTAGATAAGTTAAAAACTAAATAAATTCAAAGCTGTGAGCCTGTTTTCAAATGAATTTGTGTAAAATGCACATGGTTATGGATTGAGGGGAATATGTATGCTTTCACTTGAAAATGTACGAACATTGTTTTGAATACACAAACTGGATTTTGAACATTTAAATTGAATTACAGTTCCTGGGGGAGACCAATGGAAAGAGAGTTGCTGTAGTCAAGTTGAGAAGTGACAAGACTATGCTCTAGTGGTGCAACATCATTCTGTGAAAGGAAGGGTAAATTGATGTTATGGAGATGGAAATAAGCAGAACTTGAAAAAACTCTTATCCTGAGCAGAGGGAGTGACGTGGATTCCCATTTAGAGTACAACAGGGAGGCATTCCTTCTGACTGAGAACATTAGGGGCTGAGCTCAGACTCTTAAGGCTCTCTATAATAGTAATTATAGGGGATTCCATCCTGAAAAAAAATCTATATTTACCACTTTTGGTCTATTTCTGCAAAAAGACTTACACAGGCACACATAAATCACAAGAATGTTCAGTAGTTCAGTATGTTTTTAGCTCATATGCTGCTAAGATAAAGCAGTACAACATCTTATTTTCTGTGAGTGAGAAAACATAAGTGTGGCATAGCTACAGTCACAAGAAGGTTTTACTCCCTCTCTTCTTTTTTTGTGTCTTTTTTGTGCACCGAGAGCAAGCAATGTATTGTGTCTTACACAAAGGAAGGAATATTTAGATTAAAACAGTAGCTTGATGCATATGTTATACAGATTCAAATTAGATTTCTTTTCCCAAGCAATATGACTCCTTGAATCTGCAAATCTTGTTGAAGTCAGTCAGCATTTCTTCAGAAATTAAATAATCTGGGGTTAAAGACATAACGTCTTGAATGCCCAGCCCAGGCCCTGGGGTACAACTCTTTGATTTGTAATTATTTAGTTAGTACAAATAAAGAATAATTCAGTATTACATGTAAAGATTTTCATATGTTTACAAGCTCACTTGTATAGCTATGAAGTGAATGTGCACCAGGTACTCTCATCCACAATGAAAATCACTTTTTAACAATCGCTTAATTGCCTCTCTTTGTTCACCAAGTAGCCATTCAGTAAATGCTGTTGTCAATTGCAGCTATGTTCTTTTGGCTGACTACTTCCTGGAAGGGAAGAGCTTGTGCATGTGTGAATACCAAATCTTTGTTTTATAACAATGGGAATTCAATCCTATAGAAAAGAGACGCTTAACTAATAAAAGACTGATTTACAATTTGAAGGCATTCATGAAATGTATATCACTTTCAGCAAATCTGTCTGACTAAATTCATAACAACCTTCCAAAACCCTGTTTTGTTGTAATGTAAAATGTGAAACTGTGTAATAAGAGAAAGTCTTTTAATCTAAAGAAGCAATAAAATAAAACACTTTATTTATACATGGTTAATTGTGTTTGAACTGTGTGTAGTCTGCTAATCCATATATGCTGCACCAAATTCAATGTTACCGGATTAAACTTAGACAACATAATTAAAATTTGTGTAACTATGTCTCTCAATAAGCAAATTTAATCAAATTACCCAAGTTCAGTGAGAGCAGCTAAATTAACATAAATGTTCATATCTTTTGATGAATGTTTGAAACTGTGATAAACGTTTCTTTGTGGAACGTTTTAAGTGGTTTAAACTATTGTGCATCGGCCACTGTTGTTTACTAACTGTACAGTTTTTCATTATATTCTTTATTTCACCCCTGTGCATCCCAGCCTCCTCAGTTTAAGCTGGATCCTCGTCTGGCCCGGCTGCTGGGCATCCACACTCAGACACGCTCCTGCATCATCCAGGCTTTGTGGCAGTACGTCAAAACCAACAAGCTGCAGGATCCACATGAGAAGGAATATATCAACTGTGATAAATATTTCCAGCAGGTACTATCATGCTGAAATTAAAACCTCACTTCTGTTTGTTTTTCCTTTGTTGAAAATAACAACGCATTTTCATTATTTCCTGCAGATCTTTGACTGTCCTCGTCTAAAGTTTAGTGAAATCCCGCAGCGTCTAACCAATCTGCTGCTGCCCCCAGATCCTATTGTCATCAATCATGTCATCAGGTATAAATGCTCACTCAATTAGCATTATTTGTTCTTTTTTCTTTATCATCAGTAACAATAAGGATCAACGCTCGTAGAATGTTTTACTTATTACAATAGTTGAAAAGAGTCGAAAATGTTTTCAAAAATGTTACTAAAGAGAACGAAAGAAAGGGAGGCAAGGCAGCAGGCTTGTTTATTGTTTTTCAAAGCAGCAATCTCCCGATTTCCCTGCTGATGCGTAATAGAAAGTGACTTAACTGTAGTACCTCATCCACCCACAAGGGGTGGGGTCAGAAGTGAGCAGGTTCTAATTCACTCCCATGTTAAAACTAAACAACTTTGGTATTGCAAAAACATGTTTTACATCCCTTGTGCTACAATGTTTTTTGGATTTAGATCACTAGCTTTTACCTTCATGATCACTCTGAGGGAGGTGAATTATTTGTACATTTGTAATATATAAGATATATTAATATTTAAACCAGCCAATCAGATGTCTGTGCTATGCCTATGTACCGGCACTATGGACACATTTTTGGTGACTGGAGGTGACGCATTTCCATGATTGCGATGACGGCCAAGCCCATTCTGAGCCTCTTTTGCCCTTCATTCCAAACAGCCATGATATGTTAAAGGAGGCTCTATAACAGTCAATGATTGACACTAATGGAGAAAATTTAATACAAAAAAAAAACACATTTTACAACTTGAATGTTTTTTTATTCATATCATTATTGTTGACTTCCATAACAAATCTAATGGGGGTGAATTGCTGTGATTGAGTGAAATTAGCATTTTAAATCTTCAGCCCTAAGGTATCTTTGCAATACTTTTTACACACTGTCCATTTTTTAATAACCAGGTAGTGACACACCTCCATGATGGCGATGACTTCCCATTCGGAACCTCCTTTTCCCTTCATTCTAAACCTATTAATTATGTCACAGACACTGTTTTTACTGCAAATGGTTTTTAGTCATCGCTTTGAGAGCTAGTCATTAGTTTAGACTCTGTCCACACTTCATGTTTATTTTTAAAACCCTAGCCAAAGTGAAGGGTTTTTCTTAAACTAGGTAAAGCGATGTCATGTTGACTGTGTAACGTGAGTTACAAGAAGGTGCTTAGTGAGCGAAGGAAGCCCAGTTTAGTGTGTTAGTAGAGGTGAAGAGACATCGGGGGTGATTCAAGTATTTTGACTTGATTTTCAATGTTTTAGTGTGGATCCAAATGACCAGAAAAAGACAGCCTGCTATGACATCGATGTTGAAGTCGATGATCCTCTGAAGGGCCAGATGAACGGATTCTTGCTTTCCACAGCCAATCAGCAGGAGATTGCATCTCTGGACAACAAGGTCAGAAAGATTTTGGTGTTTAGAGCAGCTAATTGTTTAAAATGTAATGGAAATAATAGTTCTAATGTAAAAAAAGAGTTTTCCTTTCATTGTTCCAAAGATTCATGAAACTATCGAGTCCATCAACCAACTGAAGATTCAAAGAGATTTCATGCTGAGCTTCTCAAGAGACCCAAAGGGCTACATCCAGGATTGGATCTGCTCTCAGAACCGAGACCTGAAGGTGCTTTTTTTTCATTGAAAACTACTATTAACCCTGGTCCCTGGTTGTTTTTCGTTATTTTATGTTTTACCTTAACTTGTTTTTTTTTTTGTTTTTTTTTGCTTCAGCTGATGACAGACACAGTCGGGAATCCAGAAGAAGAGAGAAGAGCAGAGTTTTATGAGCAGCCATGGTCTCAAGAAGCTGTCAGTCGATACTTCTATTGCAAGGTAACAGAAATTAATGGTGACATTTAAACGGTTTAAAAATGTGAGGTCCAAAGGGTTAAAAAAGTATTTTCTCATCACATGACACAATAAATGTATCCAGACTTTTACAAAAAAAAACATAAACATTTGTTAAAATATGGCTTGAACGTCTCTACAAAAATACAGTTAACTATTATATTATATTTTATTCACTTGTTTTTATAATTCATGGATGCTTTCTTTTGTGTACAGATTCAACAGCGAAGGCAAGAGCTCGAACAAGCTCTGGCAATGCGTACAACTTGAAATATACTGTCTCAAGAACAAGGTAGTTGGATTTGATGGCATAGTTTTCCATGAACTTAATGTGATTAGTTCTCTTCTCAAAATTTGAGATTTGGACTGATTTTGAACCATGAAAGCTGGAAGGTGGAGAGGTATGATGTGTATTATATATGACCATTAATACACAGCTGAATGTCATTTATCTGAAATTGCAATCAATTGACCATGACTTTCACTTTCACATTGACAGAACAGAAGTATTAATGTTTTCTGATATTCATGCAAACATTTTGTTGTCATGTGTTTTGCTAAAGGAAAACTTAAGTGGATATTTTGCTGGAGGAAGTTTTTTAAACGTTCAAGAAATGCCAGTATGTACATATTCATAATGAATTCTTCATGTTTGCCTACATAGTTGTATATTATGAGGGATTATTCTTGCAGTGTTGTTCTGTATTCCCTGTGCTGAGGAAATCCAGTATGAAATCTGCCGGACTGAATGCAGATAGTTTTATTTGCAATAATTATGTTATATTTTGTCACCTTTCACAATAGCTTGTAAAATTGATTGGTTTAACCAAGCAGATATTTGGGGATAATTAGACTGAGTTATTATCTTCTACATGCAATGTTTATTAACAAAGTTTCATAATATTTAAATGTCAGCTGAACAAAAAGAATGATGTTGTCTGTAAAGAAATACAACAATGCATGTTGCATGTGAAACATTTTCATTTTAGCATGATGTTGCCTTAGTAAATCAAAGAAATGCACAGGAAGCATTAGCCAAAGGTAAAGTACAGTTTGAGCATCTTTGCGAATGAAGGTAGTTGACTTAATGATCTGTATTTTAAAAGCTGGCGTGTGCTTGATGAAAAGGTCCGATGGATTGTAAATCCCTGTTGGCATATAACGGAACTTCACTTTTAAAATGTTGGGTGTTTTTCTTAACAAACAACAATTACTTGCTATCATTTGACTATTAACAAAATATTTTAATGTATGTTCACATAGCTTTGGTAAAATACTTTCAAAAGAAGCTTAAAATGTTGTTTCATTCTGACTGTAAACACACTATTTTGGCTCCTAATATGAATTAGCGATAGTTGATCCATTGCTGAAAAATCATTGGTTAATCATTCACCTAGGACATGTATGTGAATGACTAATGTTAATAATCTATTGTTATTCACTGTTAAAATACCAGCTGGGATAAATCTTAAAAAAAGGCATTAGCCCTTTTTTATAACATTGTTATGGGTTTTATTTTATTATGAGTGTGTTGTGCCTGTTATATAACCATTGTGAACATGGTTTGTACATTAAAAACAATTTCATGATCATTAATGCCTTGATGGGTCTTAATGTAATCCCCTCCAATTTGTGGTCCATTGTTTGTATAGTTGTAATCAACTTTTTTTGCTAAATTTGAACCAAAATGGGTTATGGTTATATGATCATGTTGTGTTTGCTCAAATGTTTATGATTTTTATTAAAAAAAAAGGTTTTCTTATTTTATTTTATAGAAGTACAACTTTTCATTACTGTTTATGCATGCTCCGGGTTGATATTGTTATAGTTTATTACTAAACAGTGCGTCAAACAACGGAAGTGCGCCCTAAATCCTGCCATGGAGCAAATCAGCGCTTTGCAAACGTTTGGGTGGAGCTTCAAAGTGGGTAAAGGCCTCCGATTGGCTGAAATGCCGGTAACGCTGACATGCGCCTCGTGCCGTATGTAGCGCGAGCAGGAGACCGGTTCATTGGTGCAATTGCTAGCGCAGCCGCAACGCACCATCTGGAAGAAAGCTAGGTAAGAGCACGGCCTAAATTCACAAAACCTAGTCTTTATTATCCCCAATCGATACTTATTTAGTTATTCATCGAAACAATAGACATTGTTATGTTACTTTCCGAATACTGTTTTGTCTCTTAAAGTGTTTGTGTTGAATTATCTTATTTTACCGGGTGTTAGCTCATCGGCTAACTCGTGTAAGAGAGGGGACTTGCTAGCGTTAACTGCTAGATTAGCTAGATTTCGGTGTATTTGACATCTCGGTGGTGTTTTATCTGTTTGGTTAACATTTTTCGATATAAATGTGTCTCTAACGTTTCCCATTGAGAATCGGTTTTAATATTGAGTTCGACCAACGTTAGCATGTCAAGGCGGCCATTAGTCTGGCCTATGGAAGTTACCCGACGCTGCTCATTCTCTCGAGGCATTTGCCGCTACTCTGAAATATTTCAATGTTGTCTATTGTTTGTACGAGTTAAAACATTCAGAAACTTTGTTATATTCACTTTACTTTATTTTGCGGTAGGGCTGCCTCGTAAGTGACTGTTGCTCACTTGCACTGCGTCAGGGAAAAGTACTGGCCCAGGCCGACTGTCCCGTCCACGTGAGCCGAGCCGAACTACTGTTCTCAAGAAAACTGACTTGATTTTACTTCTGCTTCCGTTCAGGTTTTCAGGACTGGTCGGGTCTTGTCTCAGTAGCAATGCCATCAGATTTAGCTAAGAAGAAAGCGGCGAAGAAAAAGGAAGCGGCCAAGGCTCGCCAGCGTACAAAGAAACCCGAAGATGGTGTGAACGGGGATGCAGAGAAGCCGGAGGGCCTGCAAAATGGAGCTGTTGATACTAATGGTAAGTGACGCTAGAAGACCAGTAAGCCCTCGATACATCCACACCGACACACACACACACATTTATTGTTTTATCAGCAAATTACATTCTAAATGAGTTTGCAAACCGTTCATTTCACATTAACAATATGTGATAATTGGGTTATAGATTACACATAACTAAGAGGGCAACATGAGTATTAAACCATAAACAAAAGAAGAAATGCTACAAACTATTGCAATTCAGCATAATTCAACGTCAGGTTCGAAAAATCCAGTTACATATACATTTGTCGTATTGAGCAAGTTTATTTCTCAATAAATACGTTATAATAATAATAAAAAAAAAAATATATATATATATATATATATATTAGCCTGAAGATCTTTATTCAAATGAATATTAAGGTTTGGATTGTGCCTAGAAATGCTTCAAAAAAATAAAAATGTCATTAATTTCTTTTCCCCATATTGTAACAAACAGGTTAAGGCTGCATTCCTACTTGGATCACAGTTTGTGATTTTTAAGGTATTAAATCAAAGAGCAATTAAAAACATGTCAACATTTCTTTGTGTGCTAACTGGGGTTAAATAAAAACTTAATGCAACACTAGAAAAGGTTAGTTTAAAACATAAACTAAATATAGGCTGTTATCTAGAGTTTCTTCTCAACTTGACAATCAGGTAGTACTTGCACAGTTTATAAATCTTTTGGAAGAGCAAGTGAATAACTAAATTATATATTTTTTTTGTTTTAAATTATCCCTTTAATATAACTTTGCTTGGCAAATGGTCTGTATATATATATATACACACACACACACACAATTCTCTATATGCTATCTGCCGTTACCATTGCATGTTCCTCACTCTGTGGTGCTAGGTGAGACTGCTGCTCCATGATCATTGGGGGCTTTGCACACACAAAAAAAATTTACTTTTAAAATCACTTTTAAAAATGTGGGCCTGCTAACCATCTTCTGTTTGAATGAAGTGCGTCTCCAATGTTACACGCATGAGGAAACTATGTCCCACTGAATAACAGACATAATCATTGAAATGCTTTGTCTGTGAGTGTAAATATCTGATCAGAGCCAACTTTATAGGCATCAAATAATGTTAAGAAAATAATGAAAATTATATTGTTATTCTCCAAACAGTTACTTATAGAATGTCCCATATATGAAACCGTAAGACGCCAATAACTTGTAAAAACGAAATTTTAGGAATGTCATACATTTCTGATCTTGATCTTTATGACAAATCGGAGAAACAAGGTATAGTCAGGTGAAGTAGGTGATGCAAGTATACTTTAGTAGAATTCAGGACCACATATACAATTGACCAGGGTTGGATTCAAAAATCTGAATTTAGCCGTTCAGACTGTCCTGAAAATATCAGACGCAGGTCTCATATTGGCCAAACGATTGAGTTTGGGTCACTTTGGAGGCCAATTTGAAGGTAAGGGTTTGTCTAAATTAGTCAATTTCTTTACTGGCAAAATAAATTAGGCACCGTCGCTGTATAAGGAAAGTTAGATTATTAGTTGGGTAATAAAATATTACCAATTGTTCTTGAAACCCACAGGGGTCGACAGCTTGACGAAGGAGTTGGATGAGTTTGAACTGAAGAAAACTGAGGCCCGTGCGGTGACTGGAGTGCTAGCATCTCATCCTAACAGCACTGATGTTCACATCAGCAGTCTGTCCCTCACCTTTCATGGGCAGGAGCTCCTCAGTGACACCAGCTTGGAGCTCAACTCTGGGCGTCGCTATGGTCTTATTGGACTCAACGGAACTGGTAAATAAGGAACAAGTTTAGTTGGTTGACTCTCGTGAGAACGAAAACTCAGAAATGATTGGGTTTGTTGACTTTGCTGTGTAGGCAAATCTATGCTGCTGTCAGCGATTAGTCACAGGGAGGTACCGATTCCTGAGCACATTGATATTTACCACCTGACCCGGGAGATGGCACCCAGTGAGAAGAGTGCTCTGGAGTGTGTGATGGAGGTGGACGAGGAGAGGATAAAGCTGGAAAAAGAGGCAGAACGTCTGGCTCATGAGGACTGTGAGTGTCGGAATCTCGTGTTGACATTATTGACTTTGTATTGTTGTTTCCTGAATTTACTCGATTTAAAAACATCTGCTGATTGAATTGCCTTTTCCACGTTTTCATAGGAACTGTTTGTTTTGTGACAGTTTTCTTTCCTAGGCGTGGTAAATAAAATTCCCATCTTGAGGAGACTTCTAAAACATATTCAATTGTTTTGAGGTTCCTTCAAGTTTAGGAACACTTTTTTTTTTCTTCATATGGTTTAGTTTATAAACGTAACCGCTTGTTTTGTTCTATTGTTAGCTGAATGTGAGAAGCTGATGGAGCTGTACGAGCGTTTGGAAGAGTTGGATGCTGATAAAGCTGCGATGAGGGCCGCCCGGATCCTCAACGGTCTGGGCTTCACTGCTGCCATGCAGGAAAAGAAGCTTAAAGACTTCAGCGGTGGCTGGAGGATGCGAGTTGCTCTTGCTCGGTGAGTCTTTCGAGCTTTAAGTTCGGAGTTTGTGTGGAAATGATGTTACAAAAGGCCGAATGATAGCGCAGTGGCCTTGAGCTCACTGTGCAGTGACAAAAACTGTCCGAAGCGAACTTTCTGATCCACGTTGCCTTTCATGCAGGGTGTCTGCGGGGTCTTAAGAAGTCATAACATTTAAAAGCCAAAAGTCTTAAATTTCTAGCTTAAATAATTATTTACAGGTTTTCTTTTTTTTAGATGGAAAGCTAATTTAACATGCGTTTTTGCTGTTGCTTGGGGTTGCAATAGATTGAGAATGTAACAATGCTCCTGAATGCAACAAAAATGTCAAAATTATTATTGGGGTTGTCATAGTTTGAGAAAATCTGCATAATTGTAGCCAGCAATGAAAAAAATGCACCTAAATACATAAAAGTGAAACTTGAGGTCGTCATATATTTGAAGGGGAAAATTCTCCAAAATGTAAAAAATGACCATTAAGGTTGCCAGAGTGTAAGAAAATTCTCAATTCTCTTAAATGCTCAAAAACGTAAAAAAAAATTTGGTTAAGGTTTCAAACTGTGTATTTGAAGCATAATGTTTAATAAATATATAAAACAATTTTTGATGTTATGATCTAGGTATTAGATTTTTTTTTTTTTTTTTTTATGTCATAAAAAATTCCTGAAATTATAAAACCTGCAGAAACCCTGTCGTGTTCATATTTGATTGTTTGGACACAAGATTCCTGGTTGAACTCTGATTTTTGATTTTCTGAAATCTTCAGGGCGCTGTTCCTCAAACCGTTCATGCTGCTTTTGGATGAACCAACAAACCACTTGGACTTGGACGCCTGTGTGTGGTTGGAAGAGGAGCTCAGCCAGTAAGTCTTTACGCATGCTTTGGAGTTGTGCCGATGAGATGATGTAAACAAAAGGCCGAATTGTAGCTTGTCCATTAAGATGGATTGAGCTTTGACAAAAACTGGACTGAAGCGTTTAACTGATCTTCTAGCACTAAAACCTCCAGTTATACATGAACAGTGTGGACAGTCCTTTGTTAAACTTGATCTCTTCCATCCTGACAGGTTCAAAAGAATTCTGGTTTTAATATCACACTCTCAGGACTTCCTGAACGGTGTCTGCACCAACATCATAAATCTGCACCAGAGAAAGCTAAAATATTACACGGTAAAGATTTTTTTCTCGTTAGAGGAGGAAGTTTTAAAAGTGATATGTTGCTCATTGTGCTATTCTTTTTTTTATTTTATTTTTTTTTTTTATTACTATCTAAAGGGTAATTATGACCAGTATGTTAAGACCAGAGAGGAACTGGAGGAGAATCAGATGAAGCGGTTTAACTGGGAGCAGGATCAGATAGCACACATGAAGGTAAACTCTTGAAATGGTTATCTCTACGCTACTGCTGATCAGTGTGATAAGTTAAACATCTATTGTTGATTTCAGAACTATATTGCACGGTTTGGTCACGGATCTGCCAAGCTGGCCAGACAAGCCCAAAGCAAAGAGAAGACTCTGCAGAAGATGGTTGCTTCAGGTCTAACTGAGCGTGTTGTGAATGACAAGGTGTGCTAAGATGATGTAGAGTATTTGTTGAAAATGTGGTCTTCCTTTTAAATGCTCTTTTCTTTCTCCAGACCCTGTCATTTTATTTTCCTCCCTGTGGGAAGATCCCTCCTCCTGTCATTATGGTTCAGAATGTCAGCTTTAGATATTCAGAAACTACGGTATGCTAAATTCTGGAGTGAGTTGATTCTAAATGCTTTTACATTGGTTTTATTCTCGGGCATCTCTTTTGTGCGATAGCCTACCATTTACAAGAACCTGGAGTTTGGAATTGACCTGGACAGTCGCGTGGCCCTTGTAGGGCCCAACGGAGCCGGCAAATCTACGTTGTTAAAGCTCCTTACTGGAGAGGTAAACAGCTTGCTGTCTTCATCTCAAAATGCATCACTCTCTGTGTAATATACGCTGCTCTGTTTATTATTTTCAGTAATAAAGTAATCTTGTAATCTACTCTTCAGCTCCTGCCTACAGACGGTATGATTAGAAAACACTCCCATGTGAAGATCGGGCGCTATCATCAGGTTTGTAAGGGTAGACTTTCTTTGGAAATGAGGGTATATTGATGTGAGGATGCATCATAACTTTGACTCAACAGTGAAACTTCAAGAACGATATTTATCCTGAACTAAATCTTCTTGACTTGATGATGTAAGCTGTTAATGGAAGATAACTGAAGAGTAAAGTCTGACATGCGCTGTTCAGACAATGTCCTGCGCATTAACTATTTTTCTTTGGGTCTGTTTAATTTAAAATGTTAACTTTCTTTATGCCACTATTTTCATAGGTTAGATGTTTGTTTTTTTCCTAAGTTATATTAAGATTATAGAGCTGTATATATTGTTTTGGTTGGGTTTGAAGTTTAAAATTTAAAAGCCTAAATTTTAGTCCACAAAGTCTTAACTTCACAGTTCTCAGTCTTAAATATTTTTTTTACTAGTCTTGTTTTTCTGATGTCTATGTAAAGCTCATCTGATTATGTTGCCAGAGATTGAGAATCTCCTACAAAAAGAAGAAAAGATGATTAGGGTTGCCATAAACTGAGAAAACCTTCAGAAATCCTTTAAAAAACATTAGTGACATTTAGCGATGCCATAGTTTGAGGAATAAACTTTGAGTAGATTTGCCAGAGTTTGAGAACATGCTCGTGAACACTCATAAAGGCTCAAAATCTTTAAAGTGATTGTTAGGGGTGCCACATATTGACATGCGCTTTATAAATGATTTTTTTGCAAGAGATTAATACAGTGCCCATTAGTTTTAAAAAGCTTAAAAGTGATTGTTGGGGTGGACAGAGTTTGAGATACTTCTCATAATGTTACAAAAATGAAGTTTTTTTTCTGTGTGTTTTGTTAGCATTTGACTGAGCAATTGGAACTTGACCTTTCCCCTCTGGAGTACATGATGAAGTGTTATCCTGAGATTAAAGAGAAGGAAGAAATGAGGAAGATTATTGGCCGCTACGGACTCACTGGCAAGCAACAGGTTGGTGTTTTTTGGTGTCTTCTTTTTAATGTATTAATTTATTAGATTTATTTTTTCCCCTTTTTTTCTAACTAGGTGAGCCCTATTCGGAATCTGTCTGATGGACAGAAATGTCGTGTTTGCTTCGCCTGGTTGGCCTGGCAAAATCCTCACATGCTGTTTCTTGATGAGCCCACCAATCACCTTGATATAGAAACCATTGATGCGCTTGCTGATGCAATTAATGACTTTGATGGTGGAATGATGCTGGTGAGCCACGACTTCAGACTAATTCAGCAGGTAAATTGATTGTGGATCAGTGTTTTTGTACATGTATGCTTGTAAAATTTTGCATCAAGTTTGTATGAAATTCTAACCTGTTGTTTGTTTCCATCTAGGTGGCACAGGAGATTTGGGTTTGTGAAAAGCAAACCATTACTAAATGGAAAAAAGACATTTTGGCCTACAAGGAACATCTGAAATCAAAAATTGACAAACAGATGCATGATTTATAACCAACAGAGGGTGCTTGATATTTAACTTGAGGGCAGATGCAACATCTCTGCTAACCAAATTATTGCTCTCCAGTAAAATAATGCAAGCATGTTGGTGAGGACTCAATTTCAGGATTACTTTTGACATCTTGGTGGTGATCTGAGATCGCCTGTGGATGTAGTGGTCTTGTGCTTTCTGTTCTTATGCATCAGTATTGGGACTTTACCTTTGAAAGCATATTCAATGTTATGTTAAGGCACTTTTATTATTTACAAGTACATGGCTGGTTTATTGGATGAAAGGAAAACTAATGGTTGTAAAGAAAATATTGTAAAACAATACATTGTATGTCCAAAAAAGGTGTACTATTAAATGCATTCTTCAACTTATTTTGTGGGGTTTGTTGTAAGTAGGTTTTTCAAATGTAAAGGGAAAAAAAATGCATGAAATGTCTGTGTGTAACTAGTGGAAAAAAAGTTCAAATCAATAGTAAAATTTGGTCAAATAAATTGATAAATTTCAAATGCTTTACAATTAACTAGGCATAATTAATTTCCTCCACATTCACACTCTGCTGGTGATAAGCTAACTTCGTTGCCTTCAGCCCTTGGGGTAGTCTGACAGGACATGGTTGCTATTCTGCGTCTAATGTCTCCTGACCATCACCAAACACCCCACCAGTCACATACTCCAACCTGAGCAATGTGGGTGAAGTGGCTTGCCCAGGGCTACGATGGCAGAATGGCCCTAGTGGAATCAAACCACCAACCTTCCAGTAACAGAACGACCAACTCCACCACTGCGCCATACCAAATATACAAAATAACGTTAACCTATAAAACTTGCTCCAGTACAGTAAGAGTAGTAAGGTAAAAGGAGGGATAAAATTGCGTGTCATTCCAATCTTGAATTAAAATTTATGATTTTCAACTGTCCAAGAAAAATTTTAAATATATCAAATGTTTTTCAGACCATATTAATATAATAATAATCCGTTGCGTACAGTCACACTATTAATTTACCGCTTTGTGTATGATGAATTGTATCCGTCACTTCCGGGTTTACCGGAAAAACGTCTTTGCAGCATTTATTTTCCTTGAAAAGAGTTTATTGTTTTAAGCCGGGAGGCTCAACCATATCGTTAGCTGTTGTTTAAAAAAGGTGAGCTGAACTCCATAGTTATTTCTTTATGTCGCATTTAATATATTTTAAATGTGCTTTCTTCCAACGAAATCGGTCACCTCTATCAATGTGCTTGTGCTAGATGTGACCGCGTAGCTAAGCGCAATATTAGCATTATCCCAGCCGTTGTTTTTATCACCGCTGCCGCCTGCTGAGTAACGGCGGCTTTCTCCCAAACGACGAATGGGTCGTGACGCCTGTAGGCACCCGTCTTACTCAACATTTCATCATTCGCTGAGGAAAATGTCGCTTTATCATTATTACTTTTGCTTTGTGAATACCAGACTGTGCTTCTGATAATACATATAACGTATAAACCACATCCACATTTTTAAAAAAATATATTCATTTGCATAAAATGTATTTAAGGTGTGTATCTTCATGTTTTTCCTTGATGAATGTAAATAGTTTGCTGTTCTGGTTTAATAGGACTAATGAACTCGTTCTAAATGTAGTGTTCTACTAAGGGGAAGTTTCTAAAGAAGAAAAATAAGCATAAAATGGATGCATTTAAAGCCTGATTTAGATTAAAAGGATATGTTATCAT
The DNA here is from genome assembly GCA_900490495.1 of Danionella dracula. Lineage (NCBI taxonomy): Eukaryota > Metazoa > Chordata > Actinopteri > Cypriniformes > Danionidae > Danionella > Danionella dracula. The sequence goes on from UELW01000744.1 coordinate 1,447,519, forward strand.
AAATCCCCTTAGGCTAAAGTAAACTGCTTATTTATTATGAGGACATATCCCAGGCTAACGCTGTCACTGTAATTGTTACGTCCTAATGCAGTATACCCTTTCCAAAGATGTTTTTTAATCAACCTGGCATGCAGCTGAACTGGAAAGAATACAAGGTTAGGATTTATAATGAATTGGTATCGGTGAAGCGTGGTTACATTGATGCAAAGGCAAAAATGAAATGAAGTGTTCTACATATAAGGTCTGGCTGTGCTGGTGTTACAGTAGATCATGAGTCTGCCGGAAGCTCCTCCAAGCTATGCTGAAGCTACAGCAGGAGACAAAGAACAAGGAACATGTGGCTTCACCTATGCTGCCCAACCACCACCAGTGCCACCAGCATCCATGCCCATGCATCCCAGCTGGGCTTATGTGCACCCCGGTCCGAGTAAGGAGGAATTATTTACTATCATTTTGATCAGTGTTCAAGGAAGTCATCTTTAATGCTTTAAGCTTCATATACCTCTTTAATTTTGTGTTTAGGTTCAGGATATTCTCATGCGTATCCTGGAGACATGTCCTCTCCTTTCTCTGACCCGAGTTCTGACAGCAGCTTCGATGGCCTCGGTGGAAGCAACTGGGAAGACAAGAACATCCGTCGTATGTTTATCCGGAAGGTGTGGAAATAGCTTATTCTCTCTAAGTTAATGTGCAATGTGTTTGAGAGTTCAATCTTTATTGAACGGCTAAGCTTTTTGGAGATTTAGTATTTTTCAGCAAAAGCTGAAAGCGAGTTAGGGTTATATACTGTACATTTGAAATAACTAGATGTTCTATAGATGAAAGTTAATTGTCATTAACATTATTTTTATTGCCTTATATCAACTTTTGTTGGCATAAACATCTCTGTTCAACCTGCATTTCTTCGATGTACATTGTGCGTACATTTTAGAAAAACAAAATACACTAATAAGGACTCATTCTTAATCTTATTGATGCTTTTAGATGCTTTATGTAAAATAAAATTTTTGCTTAAGATATTTATGCTGTTACTTTTCACATATTTTATATTTTTATTTTAAATTTTTAGCATAATTTGAGTGCTTTCGAGCAATTCAGCTGTATGATGAGCCTACATTAAATGTAAAATTTTATAAAAAGGAACACTTTATATTTTTAAAGTTGTTTTGTCAATGTTAATGGAAAATGTTTATAATAGACTATATATTGACTAGTTGTGGTGTGTCATCGCTGTGTAGTTAATATTTGTTTCAGTATTTTATACATAAAAGTAGTCTGTTCATGAGTATGCCCAAATCAATTACAAATCTGTTCATGGCTAACGATTACTTACATACTTCCACAATTATTTACGAGTTGTTTGAGTGATGACTTTGTAAACAGAAAGATTAAAAAGTTATAAACTATTAACCACAAGTACCAGTAGATCCACCTCAGAGAGGTAAAGCAGGCGTCATGCTGAAGACGAGTTGATTTTAAATGTTTTTTCAGAACCAGTGCTTTGCAAGTCTGTAGCTGGATGCATCTCAGAAATACAAAAATCTAAACAAAGACCATAAAAAAGTATCTTAGCCTTTGTGAGCTTCCTTTAATTCGCTTTTAAAATCTTCCCTAGAGATCTCTTATTTTTACTTCATTCCACTTTTCTCTGCAGGTCTTCTGCATCCTCATGGTGCAGCTGATGGTCACATTCGGAGTGGTATCACTCTTCACATTTTGGTAATTGGAACCAAATGTATTCATTTATCTCCACTTGTTTATTAAATCTCCGGCACTGATAACTTTTTTTTTTCCACAGCGAGCCAGTGCGAAAGTTTGTCCAGTACAATCGTGTTTTTTACCTAACATCATAGTAAGTGTTCTTAAATCCTTTTCAGGCTTCAAAAATGTTTTTGTGACTCTGATTTCTCTCGCCCAGCATGACTTTCATGGGGACTTACCTGATGCTTGTATGCAGCACAAATGCGAGGTACTGTCTTATTCATTCTAGCTCTGTTCTGTTCTTTTGAGTTCTGATTCGTTCCAATCCTTCTCTGTGTTTTATTAAAGACGAAGATATCCTACCAACATGATCCTTCTTGCTATTTTTGTAAGTAATCAATTTATCTTAAGAAAAAATCTGCTTCTTTTAAGTTTTTAAGTCAATTTAAAGTTGTTGTTTTCCTAGACTTTGGCAATGTCCTATATGGCTGGGATGCTTGCCAGGTGAGGTCAATTTTCTCGTTCTTCAAACATAAAAAAAGATTTTCCAAATTAATTGTAACCGGTGTCTGCTGCTGCTACCAAACTATGGTAAAGGAACTGTTTTTAAAGACTAAAGAGACAAAGAAAACTATTATAAAGCTGGTTTTGGTTGTGTATAATGGTTCTTTCAAATGAATATTTTTTCATCTGCAGCTACCACAACACTAAAGTGGTGATGATGTGTGTGGGGATCACAGCCCTGGTTTGTCTGGCCGTCACGCTCTTCTGTTTTCAGTCCAGGGTGAGCTTCTCTCTCTCAAGGCAGCTCCTTCAAGGCTGGAGCTGATTTCTTGTCAGTTGATGATGTGTGTTGTGATGCAGGTGGACTTCACTAGCTGCCATGGATTGCTCTTCTCTCTCATGATGGTGCTGATGGTCACCGGACTTCTGCTCTTCTTCACCGCTCCGTTTGGATATGTAAGCTGTTTTTCTGTTCATCTTTTGGATATTGATTTTTTATTAGCATAGTCATGCTTTGTGTTGAAGTCAATAGATTTGTGTAGATGTAATGATAAACGGAGAAACAGTGAATGCATATTTAAGGGCTCATGCCATGGTGAGCCTTTTTGTGGCTTTTATAGTGATTTATTAGAGTAGATTGAAGCAAAAACACAGTTGTTCTTTTAATAATGGGGGTGGGTCGCACCAGTGACGATGTCACACACGAGTCTCATTGTAACGTCACGATCAGATATCAAAGGGCCCCGGAAGTGATGCACTATCCACAAAGAAACGCCTTCTCTCGTGATATCCGGAAACCGAAACAGGAGAGCGGCACACAACTTGGATTTGTGTTATTAAAAGGACGTTTTTAAAAGGACTTGTAAAGATTAAAAGAAGATGCTCAATTGCAGTGTGAACAGAAACCAAACATCTGTATGACTCTGGCTCATAGAGGTACGGTTGTATAACAGTGTTCCCTCCAAACGCCATTATAGCGTCTATCAATGTTGCTAGCTCTGTGTTCATTAGGGATAGTGAATTTGCTCTTAATTAATCCTCTAATATCTCTCAAATCTACGTTGAGCATCAGACAGTAAATTTGCATACACGTCATGAATAGGCAAATCACTGACCAATAGGAGATTACCGGGGGAGGGGTTACAAAGTTTGCCGAATTAAAATCTCAGCTCATTTCCGGAATAAACCCTGGCAAGAAAATGAGGAGATCGAATGCTATTTTAATTAAAAATAGAGACTTTATAATTAAAAGAATCACATATCCCACACAATTAGACCAATGTGAACAACATATTATTGAAAATAACACAATGTCACTGACCCTTTAAAAGCATTGATTAAAACATCCATAGATTGATAGAAAACAGAGCCTGTAAGAGCAGCACATGTTTAAGTCTGGATTAAAAACATGGTCCCCTCTAATCTTTTCTGGAGATTACAAATGTTCCTATGCAGGCAGAACAAATTAGACTGCATTTAGTCTCTTATTCTGTGAAAGGGCTTCGATTCAATTCCTTTTCCAACAAGTGTTGTATAAATCAAAATGAATTTCTCCTGAAATATCCACAGTTGGAAGAACGATTAAACACTATCGTTTTTAATTTACTCTCCCCCTTGAATCGATCTATACTTTCACAATACAAATTTTTATGAAAGATTAAATCATTTTATGAATCATTGATCTAAAACAACTGACCCTTGAAGCCAGATGTGATGCTCTAAAAACATTTTTTCAAATTAGAGCATTTCAATGGTTGTGAATGAGAAAAATACGTTTTATGTTATATGAATGTTTAGAATGAATGACTACTTTTTCTGATTATTAATCACAGACTTTACAGCTAAACTAAAAGAAAATGAATATAAATGCCCATGTAAAGCTCATCTTATTTGTTGTTGTTAGAGATTGAGAAAATGCTCCTACATGCAAAAATAAAAGATGAAAATAATGGTTAGGTTAATAATGGTTTAAGAAAATGTGCTTAAATGTTAAAAAAACAAAACATTAGAGTCATGATTAGGGTTGCCACAGTTTGAGAAAACTTTTGTAAATCCTCAAAAAACAGAAAGGTGTTTTTATTGTTGGTTGCCAGATATGAACAGATTCATAAATATAGACAGCTATATGAAGATTCATAAAATTAAAAAAATGTAAATATGTGTTTAAGGGTTGCCAGAGATCAAGAAAACATGCATAAATGCTCAAAACAAAAACAAATAGGTGGTTAGGGTTTCAAACAATGTATTTGAAACATACTGTTTATTATGCTAAACAGTGTTGTAAGTGTTTTTAATGTCATGATATAGGTCTTAAATACTTAAACGTGATTCTTAAAGGTCTTAAAAAGTCTTGAATTTGACCTCATGAAACCTCCTGAAACCTTCACACACTTCAGCTTGTGCTTGTTGTTTCAGATCCCCTGGTTGCACACCGCGTATGCTGGGTTTGGGGCTCTGGTTTTCACTCTGGTTGGTCTTGCTTTTACCCCTCTTCAGTGCCATATTGAAGCGCTTCGCTGGAGATTAACCAACTTAATTGTTTTTAGTTTCTGGCGTTTGACATGCAGCTGCTGATCGGCAACAGGAGGTATTCTCTGAACCCCGAGGAGCACGTGTTTGGAGCCATCTGCCTCTACATGGATGTGGTCTACATTTTCCTCTTTTTCCTTCAGCTCTTTGGGAGCCGTGAGTGAAGTGTTGCTCTGAATGAATCGTGTCCTATGTTACACACACAGACACATACGACCTCAGTTATTCTAATGTCTGCTGGGGAGGAAAGCGTCTTCCTTCATTATATGTCCGGTTGTGGAAATTTGATGTGTGTTGGTTTCCTTCTGGTCATAGTCAGGATGACCAGGCACTACGCCTCAGAAGAAACTCATGCTGTTTAGAATAAACAATCACTACACAGTTGCCCTCTTAGGGACTTTTGATTTCAACAAGATGCCGATTCAGGTTTATTCAGCAAGGTTTTAACATCCTTGGCTAACTTTGAGAGAGCAGGTGAAATGTGTTTCTAAATGGCTTCACAAATCACATGGTTTTCATATTTCTTTGTTACAATAGTGTTTTTATTTAAAAGAACAGCTGTGGATGACATGTTGGATATTCCACAAACTGTTTTGACCTAGCACTTTTTTTTTAAGTCACTCACTATTTCATTTTACATTCTTAGTTTACAATATTCTTCGAGTGTGCTTTTTTAATATTTGCATGACATTATGTTTACTTGTGTGCATATTTTTGTTCAGAAACACAGCTACACATCATGTTAAATAGGTTTGATATGAAAGTGATTCAGTGGTGCTAACAGGAAAACATGCTTAATGTTAATCCATGTCTCTTTTGTAAATAGGCTCATTCTGCAACTCCTCCAAAGTTATAAAGTTTTGCTTTAATGTTTATTCATTGCACTGCCATGGGTCCGAGACTGTCCTCGCTGTGGCCTTTAGCTCAATTCTTACATGTTTATGATGTAGTGTGCATGTTTGAGATGGGGTAGGGTCTTAATTACATCTAATTGATGTTTAAAAAAAATAAGTGTGTGTCTCACTGTGATATCCCATTCCTACAATATCGTCATTAACAAAAAGATTCCCATAACATGAACTTAATAGTTTCAAAAATAAAATCTCATATACCATTGCGTATAGCATAGTTTATTGACTCTGATTAGCATTTAAATTAAATATATCCAATAGTTGACAGTTGCTAGGTACAGTGTGGGAAGATATACAGAGAATTTGTGATTTTTCTAAGGAAACATGTCTTGGAGCTACAATTTTTAAGTTAAAATCTAAGCATTTTACTTTTGTTACGTAATCATAACAGGAGGGCCTACTTCCAGAAAAAAGTGGAGTACTCCTAAAATCATTAATTAAAGCAGAGATTTTTTGAGTGCTTAGTCATATCACACACAACATTTGTCCTGTGTATGAACGCAATCCTGCTCACTGTCAAGCACACATGCGTAGAAACTTTTTGGTTTACAAAAGTAAACATGGACTTAAATATGATTTGTGGTTATTGTGTAGCTTTATTTAAGCTCATTTCCATTTGGAGCCACCATCACTTCAACCAAATTATATATTGAAAATTAGTTCTATTAATTCACGTTCCATGGAATGCAATTTATCTGAAAAAATTCTGATAAATGCGACCTGGCAGATTCATGACCACATATGAATGCGACCGAGGTCAGAAATATGAAAAATCGTAACTGAGCTGTTCAGACTGTCCTAAAAATATCCGATATGTCTCATATGAGCAAAAAAAATCTAATTTGGGTCACTTTGGGCTGCAATCTGAACGTGTTTTCCTCAGTCAACAATTTAAGTTCAAACCAGAGCCTGAGTAAATCTGTAAGATATTTTTTTTTTTCTATCTGGTCAAGTGGGACAAGAAGCCGTCAGTCACTGACGGTATATTAATACTAATGCCACAGTATTAGTGTCGGTTGAAGAATATGTTTCAGTGTTGGTGAGTAAAATCAGTATTTAATTATTTGTGCAAAAAGTGTGCCAAATGAAACTCATGCAGTACTTAAAGTTGTGAATGTGTGTAAATGCTGGAGGTGGTATCCTAGATGTACTGATGATTAATTTAGCTGTTTTTTCATTTCTATTTCTGAATATCCTTCAGTGAAATCAAATATCTGATGTTGACGTTTAAAGAGATTATTTGTTTTTGAAAAAAAAGATGTGATTTAAGTTTTTAAGCACATTGTTTCCATACTTCTTAAGTTTGATAGCTTTTGATTTTATGGTACCACTTTATGGTTATTTTTTTAACCCAGCCTTTTTTTTTTAGAGTGTTACAGCAGAGGTGAGTAAAGAAAAAGAAAAAGAATTTAGCTGTTAAATAGACGGCTTCTGCTTTAGTTTACTTTTAACTGCGTGAAAAAGTTAAATGTATTAAACAAAAACAGCCTTCAGCTCAAGTTAAACTACCAAATCATTTACATAGCTTTTAAACACAACTGCTGTGATGCTTTTAATTTAGGACATTTTTGCCTCATTGTACAGATCAAATGAACCAAACTTCTTTTAGTTTTAATGAAATAATGTACAAGTGCTCTTACTTGGTTCATCATTAAGAATTAATGCATCATATTATAAGTATAACGTTTAATTTAGAGAATAGGTTAAAAGTTCAGATGCAAAACACTTAAACTGTTAGAGTGAGGTCTGCATTTGGCTTTTATATAATACTTTGTTTTGCCTTTAAAGTGAAATAACTGACCTGAAATATTGGAAGCAGATTAACCCATTCAAACTATGCATCACGTTCAATCAGTCAAAAAGTACTTATACTTTTTTCCAGTTGCTTCAAAACAGCTTTGCAAAGGCATATTGCAGGTGTGTATTAACATAGTTTTTAAAAATCCAGCCCTTGTTTTATAATCTGGACAAATTCATTTTATTGAATGTGTTCTACTCAGTTTTTAATTACTGCACATTGAAATCTGCAAAAAAAAAAGACGCTACATTATTAACCAAAGATAACATGAGACATGTCCAGGGGTTTTAATTATTATTTTTTCAACAGCAAAAAAAACCTTATTTTGCTTTGTATTTTTAGACATGATGCCCACCAAGAAGTACAAAAACTGAATAGTTGTTATTTGATGTGTTAAGAAGAAGAAAATTATCACATTATACAGATGCCAAGAAAATAATTCAGGACTTAATTACAGGTTAAACTGCCTGATTGCACTTAAAGGCTTTTTTGATCAGCTTCAATTGTGAATCTTCTTTGCCAGATTATTCTAGAAGAGGAGTACATTAACTTATTTAAATTGTTTTCATCCTCAAATGATCCTGTTTAACTGCATTCTATACTGATTTTATAAATGGACCCTTATTGATAAGTGTTCGATGTAACATAAGCTAGTTATTTTTGGCTGAATCCATCATGTAAACTGTCATTTAGAGATTTATTTTAACAGGTTTAACTCTGTTCATGTTTTCAATGAACTAACCATTATGCTAAAAGATATATTTTGATTTTGTAAGAAGTTTTGGCTAATTAGATTTTTGTAAATATATTTGTGATAATTACTGTGGATTTGCATGTTAAGTGTGACAGTGTGCACTTCAATCACACTGTGCCTTTCCTATCGCTCTCTGCACTTTTGTCTACAACTGAAAATGTGAAACCTGTGCTTGCTGCATGATGTGTGGTTTGAGCGCTGAGCTATCCTACACCTGATCTTTCTGCTATTCTGCATTTACACTTTCTCCTCTGTATTATATAATACTGCGTGCCAGGTTAAACGATTGTGTTTGGTTTCCTCGTTTGTGATTAATGCAAATAAAAAGAATAACGATTCTGATCATTTTCTCCACTGTCTTGTATTTCTACTTGTAAATTGTAGTCAGTCATTTTTAAATAATGAAAAACAGCAAATGGGGATTGTAACAATTAAAATATAAAAAAAAACGTCAGGTTAAATGTTTTCAATATTCATGGGACAATTTCACAATAAAAACATAAAAAGTGATTTTAAGTGTCTCTTATTTGCTGAGGACTGTCTGGGTGTAATGTACAGATGGTTTTGATACAAAAATGATTAGATCAATTAACGCTTTAAGTTAGTTTTTGTACTTTCTAAAAATGCCCTATATGTATTAAAAATGCATATATTTTAGCGATCAGCTAATCACGTGACCTGAAACGCGCTTACGTCATTGGACAGTCACAAAAAATATGGCGCTGCGCACGTATAGTCGACAGCTGATGTCTCGGTTTGCTAGTTTGAATCAATGCTTGAATGAATCTTCGAAAAATGTCTCTGTGTCTAGTTCATTGTTTGCGAGAATCAATTCTCAGAGTGAGACGACGGGGTTTCTCGCGCGGACGAGCCGTGTGAGCCGCTGGCACCGAAGGTCATGGCATCGGTGTAACAGCGCTTTAATAACCGTCAGTCAGAGACCCCACACGGACACCGCTGGCTCCAGCAGCTGGACGCTCGGATGGGGTGCTTTAGGTGAGTTCTTATTGATATTGACTGTACGAAACCCTTTGCGCTACATGCTCTGGACTTTGATACCTGCTACATGTGGAGGTAATAACTGGGTTTGTTATGTTTGTATACTTTGCAAAGTTAAATCATTACTAAGACAGAATGACCTCCAAGTGCTTTCTAACATAAAATACTCCTCGGTTTTATTTACTTTCCCCTTTATCTCCAATAGCCTTTTCACTCTTTGGAAGCACGGATGAGAGAACTGAGGAAGAAAAACTTGAGGATGAACTTATTCTGCTGTTGAAGAGAGCCAAGGTAAAATGAACGTGCAACACTTCCAAATTGTCTGAGGTTAAATAAATGCACTCTCTAACACAAACCAAGTCTTCAGTAGCAAAGTCTTCAAGAACTCCCGTCACCCTGAATGTTAATTGTGTAGTGCACTAGAGTCATTCTATACAGGTTTCTAACCAGGCTGAACGCTTCTCTGTTCTTCACAGTACAGCATGATGACTGCGGAACTGGAAGCTGCAGATGGCTTCTTGCACAAAGCTATTCGCCTGGCACATCAGATGCACAACAATCAAGCAATAATATACACATACAGCCTGGTACGCCCTTTTACATGCCACACTCATGCTGGTGTCCTGCCACCACAGCCTCCACTTTAGTCCTGACTGCCCTTGAACTCATAGCTCTCCACCACTCTCTTTATCTTAATATTACATTACAAGTCTAAGAAGGCTTCACGGTGGTGCAGTGGGTAGCGCTCCCTTTAACATATTGTTACAGTAGAAGTCTATGAGGGCTTCACGGTGGTGCAGTGGGTAGCACTCCCTTTAACATATTGTTACAGTAGAAGTCTATGAGGGCTTCACGATGGTGCAGTGGGTAGCACTCCCTTTAACATATTGTTACAGTAGAAGTCTATGAGGGCTTCACGGTGGTGCAGTGGGTAGTACTCTCTTTAACATATTGTTACAGTAGAAGTCTATGAGGGCTTCACGATGGTGCAGTGGGTAGCACTCCCTTTAACATATTGTTACAGTAGAAGTCTATGAGGGCTTCACGATGGTGCAGTGGGTAGCACTCCCTTTAACATATTGTTACAGTAGAAGTCTATGAGGGCTTCACGGTGGTGCAGTGGGTAGCACTCCCTTTAACATATTGTTACAGTAGAAGTCTATGAGGGCTTCACGGTGGTGCAGTGGGTAGCACTCCCTTTAACATATTGTTACAGTAGAAGTCTATGAGGGCTTCACGATGGTGCAGTGGGTAGCACTCCCTTTAACATATTGTTACAGTAGAAGTCTATGAGGGCTTCACGGTGGTGCAGTGGGTAGCACTCCCTTTAACATATTGTTACAGTAGAAGTCTATGAGGGCTTCACGATGGTGCAGTGGGTAGCACTCCCTTTAACATATTGTTACAGTAGAAGTCTATGAGGGCTTCACGATGGTGCAGTGGGTAGCACTCCCTTTAACATATTGTTACAGTAGAAGTCTATGAGGGCTTCACGATGGTGCAGTGGGTAGCACTCCCTTTAACATATTGTTACAGTAGAAGTCTATGAGGGCTTCACGATGGTGCAGTGGGTAGCACTCCCTTTAACATATTGTTACAGTAGAAGTCTATGAGGGCTTCACGGTGGTGCAGTGGGTAGCACTCCCTTTAACATATTGTTACAGTAGAAGTCTATGAGGGCTTCACGGTGGTGCAGTGGGTAGCACTCCCTTTAACATATTGTTACAGTAGAAGTCTATGAGGGCTTCACGGTGGTGCAGTGGGTAGCACTCCCTTTAACATATTGTTACAGTAGAAGTCTATGAGGGCTTCACGGTGGTGCAGTGGGTAGCACTCCCTTTAACATATTGTTACAGTAGAAGTCTATGAGGGCTTCACGGTGGTGCAGTGGGTAGCACTCCCTTTAACATATTGTTACAGTAGAAGTCTATGAGGGCTTCACGGTGGTGCAGTGGGTAGCACTCCCTTTAACATATTGTTACAGTAGAAGTCTATGAGGGCTTCACGGTGGTGCAGTGGGTAGCACTCCCTTTAACATATTGTTACAGTAGAAGTCTATGAGGGCTTCACGATGGTGCAGTGGGTAGCACTCCCTTTAACATATTGTTACAGTAGAAGTCTATGAGGGCTTTCACACTGCCAGTGTTGGTTGTCGCGCATGTATTGCATCTTTTGTACAAGTTTTGTTATAGAGTAATCTAATGCAAAAACAAAATTGTGTTATCAACCTGAGTTTTGAAGTGCTGAAGTTTTTCAACTTCAACATTGAGACGAGTCTCGTCCATTATGAGGTCTTCAGACGGTTGAACTGAGGTTTGTTTACAAGTGTTGTCATAAAGTCAGCATGACTACTGTTCTTACATTGTTATAATATTGTAGTGATAATTATATGCTTCATATGTAATGTCAGAAAACATTTGTATAAAATAATTAAGCTTTTTTTCTAAGTTGGAGGAAAAAATATTATTTTTTAATCTTGTTAATTACATTTTACTGTATTTACAACATGATAGCTTATCAATGTACTATTTGTTAAAACAACAAGTTTTTCCTGTGTATGATGGCCATATTTAATAAATTTCTGCTAAAACAGAGCGTAAGCAGCACGTAAAAATCGACCCGGGGCCGAAACAATCACTGCACTGAAGTTCCTGCACTGCTCCTGTTACGCACAGACGTGACGCCACTAGGGGCAGTATGAAAGCTCTCATTCAATAACATCGATGCCGAAAAAAATATGCACCGCTTATGTTTTGCTTACTCTTGCTGTGTGAAACTGGCGTAAGCTGACAAGAAGATGGATAGAAGTCTACGAGACACCTGATAGACTATTTTCTTTTGCACATTATCAACGTTTTGATTGATCATCATGAGTTCATGATGTATATGTGTGTACAAGCACACTTAACAACAAAGCTCATTCTGATTTACAGATGGCAAATCTGGCCTTTGTTCGAGGACAGTTAGACAATGTAAGTAGGTGTTATTTTTCCTCTGCCCTCCCCAGCAGCACTCTATTTGTTGACAGAGATCTTCCACACTCGAGAGCATCTCACTGTTGTCTTCCTTACAGGCTGAGAAGCTGTTTAAAGCAGCCATGAGTTTCATGCTGGCAGAAGGAACCGCACAGGTAAAAATATTTGATTAAAATCAAGTGTGTCTCATGCAACCTGCTGCTTGACTGAATGGCTGCAGTATGATTTTTTTAATTGATTGGTGAAGTGAACGAGATGAACTTATGTAAAGTGAACGAAAGAGGAACCAAACAAAAGTTGTTTAAATTATGGTTTTGATTATAACTTTTCTGGAAAGTTTATTTATATATGACTTATTTCTCCTAAGCAACGAGTGCATAGTTATGTGAATGGCAGCTACGCTGAACCAGTTGCTGTACTGTAGTGCACAGTGGCACTACTCACGTTACTGTAATTACGTACATTTTTGGGGGACTTGTACTTTCATGAGTGCAATTTTAAGTACTTTTACTTGCACTTGAATTCAAATTATGCTAAGTGATTTACTTTGTTGTTTTTAAAATCTTAGCTAATAGAAATGTCTAATCTTAATGGCCCAATGAAAAGCCTGGTACGTTATTTGAGCCAAAAACAAGTTTGGTTACTTGAGAAAAGCTACGTGAGCTTTCGCTAGAGTAACATTTTGTCAAGACGTTATCAGCATGGATTTTAAAGAAAGCGATAATGAAATTAAGAAATAGCCGAGGATGAGAGCCACACCTGGAGAAGCTATTCACCTACAGAGAGAGAAACGGTGACCGTCTGCTGTGATTTTAGCTTACTAGAATTCCTCATCTAATCTAAAAAAAACATTAAGGTAGGAAGAAATATAACTTACAACTTTGATTTTGTTATGATTTTTTACATATTTCTTTTACATATATTCAAATAAGCGTCACGGTTGCGCAGTGGGTAGCACGGTCGTCTCACATCAAGAAGGTCGCCGGTTCTAGGCTCGGCTGGGGCAGGTGGCATTTCTGTGTGGAGTTTGCATGTTCTCCCCGTGATCGCGTGGGTTTTCTCCGGGTGCTCCGGTTTCCCCACAAGTCCAAAGACATGCGGTATAAGTGAATTGAATAAGAACAATTGCCCATAGTGTGAATGAGTGAGTGTGTGTGTGAATGTTTCCCAGCGATGGGTTGTGGTTGGAAGGACATCCGCTGCGTAAAACACATGCCAGAGAGTTGGCGGTTCATTCCGCTGTGGCGACCCCGAAAGGGAAGAAAGCCGACATGAAGATGAATGAATGATATTCATATAAAATAACGGATGTTCTGTGAATGTTATCTTGTCTTATTCAACAGTTATGGAACAGCGAAACAGTAAATAGTACTTTTTATGAAGAGTAATGTGTACTTTTACTTAAGTACTTTTTAAACACCAGTTATTTTACTTGTAATTGAGTACATTTTCAGCAATGTAACAGTACTTGTAATTGAAAACAAATTTCCAGTACTCTTTCCACCACTGCTGTACTGTTGTCATCACATCATGAGAGAGGAGAATTGATGTTGTCAATGATCATAATCAAATCTTCCTCAAATACTTTTTTACAAAGTTTATGCTTTGAAAATAAGCCGTTCTGCTTTAAACTGTACTAACCGACAACAGGGTTCCAAGAGGAGCCAGGAACAGTGAGGTGTATTTTTTTGGTGAGTCAAATTAGACAGAGTTAAGGCCATGCTATGCTTACAGTTGGTAATATGTTGTAATAAAGTTACCTCTTATAAATGTGAATAATGAGCGGGAGATTTCAAGTGGAGCTGGGAAATATGTAACCATCCTTTTTTCCAGTCTGTCCATCATGGCAGTGACCAAATCTTTTTTTGCCGCAGCTTCGAATGGCCCAATGGGAGTCATTGGTTAAAACAGAATTCTAGCACTGCTGCTTGGGGCTGAAGAAACAGGGAGCAGCTGTTAATTGGCTGCAGCTCAGCAGTTTCAGCGAGGGTTTTAATTAATTAATAAGTCATGCTTCTAGTCTAATTGCATGCCAAATCAATCTAAAAGAAAACATATTAGCCCCTGTTAAATCCATGTCAATATTGAAACACTGTGTCTTGAACAGAATATGGAATTCATCACCAACCAATTGATTCCATAGGTTTTCAAGTTTGTGTTAAGTCATGTTTACAGTAGACGAAATGCTGGTTTTGTTGTTTTTTTCTAAGGGAGATAAATTTTACTCACTTGATTTTGCTTTCACATGTGTCTCCAGCAGCACACAAACACATATAAAAGGCAAAAAACACTTCCACATATATATTCACTTGTTTTCACAAGGATTCTTGCAAGCAAGTCTTTATGATTAGGAGTTAGCGATGATGTGCAGAGGTGGATAGAAAGAAACCAATCGATACACTGCGGCGTTCATCTGTCTCGTTTAACAGCTTTTACTACAGTTTTTAGTTGTTACATTAAGTCATCTAACAGATAAGTGCTCAAAATCTAATGAGAAGCTCACTCGATTGACCACAGATGAGAAATCACGGCTCACTTAAATGAATGAGCGCAATATACAGAGAAAGAATTTTATGGGTGCGCACATGCAACAAGTGTTAAGATTTTTAGAGGCAATGGCGAGAACGTTCGTATGTCACAACAATATATCTCTGAGAAATAACTTTTCCTTTTTAACTAGCCTCACGTAGCATTTTCAGATTTAAAACTAAGTGTAAATGTCCCTTAAACTCAGAACTTTGTTGCACACCACACGAAAGATGAATTTTAATAATATAGCTACAGCTAAATACCACATACAATAATTCTCCTCATTGGTTGAGACGGAACAAGTTCAGTTTCCCACCAGAAGATGGCGCAGTCATTCGAATCATTCAACCCTTCTGGGTTAGTTTCACACAATAACACAGCATGATCTTGAACTGTGCAGATTGGTTTCCCTGACATTGAATGACTTTTTATCACAACTTTACCAATTGTTTTTGCATTAAAAAAAACAACAACTTCCAAACCAATGTAATTTATCTGTTTATCAAAAGGATGACAACGCAGTGATCGAGATGTCTTTGAAGCTAGCCAGCATTTATGCAACACAAAACAAGTGAGTTCAAGTCCGCAGCATGAAACAAGCAAAGCACTAAGAGAGCTGACCTGATGCCCCCTCTGCTGTTAAACAACTTGCTTCTATTCCAGAAACGAGTTGGCAGAGCATGGTTTCCAGTTCTGCACTGAATCTTTAGAAGCCAAGATTGAGAAACATAAAGAACTTCCTCCAGAAAGCCTTTCAGGTAACATCAAAACCTCTGAGGGACAGGTGATCACTCCTAGCAGGGAAATTTATCACTGTTAATGTCACTAAATGTTTGTGTTCTGCCTAGATGAGGAGCGTAAAGACACCAGGTTACTGCTTGGTCTCAGTCTAGATGCAAGAGCACGATATTTAGCAGCAAATCAGCGATTTACAGGAGCATGCCATGACTACAGGCAGGCGCTCCAGATCTGCATGGAGGAGCAGGGAGAGTCCCATCCACAGGTGAAGTCTTGGTGATCTTTCTTTGAGCGCTTCACCACCTGTAGGAGATGTACGATTCATTTCATATTTGCATACTTTGGTAGTTTTGACATAGAAACACAAAATGCTTTGTATAGATGTAGAATGTATCAGCTCTGAGTAGAATGTGGCATGTCGTCATCTGTAGATTTATGAGGATTATGAAATAGTGGGATCTCTCTGGTCACTGCAATTTCTGGATACAGAAATGTCCTTACTGAGCCAGTGCTATTGTGTGGTGTGCTTCAGACGCTGGTTCTGATGAGTGATCTGGCAACCGTGCTGGACCTGCATGGGAAGCATGATGAAGCGCTGACTCATGTGCAGAAAGCAGTTGAGCTTGGCCGAGCTGCCGATCATCCTGATTTACACGTTCTCCTTGGAAATATGGCGGCAATTCTGATGCACAAAGGTACCATGGGTCACTTTATTTTAGTGTATTAAATGAATGTTTTGCAAAAGGAGAAGGTTGTGGGAATAGCTTTGCCTCGTATTTATATAGTTTTTTTTGCTGGTTCCATGGTAGGTATTTATGCAGATTTTAAAATATTAACAAAACATGTTAGGTCAGGGTGGAATAGAATTAGGATGTAGCTATTTTAGAGTTATTAGGTTTCTATTGAAATCTGGAATTGTAGTTGTCATAGTAGAATTTTATTTTGGGACCAGATTAATAGCTGTAATCAGTAAGCAGTGTTCAAAACCAACAATGTGGACAACGTACGGTTACTAATTCCCCTTATTTTCATGTTTTTATGTTGGGGGAGGAAATAAACAGGTGCATCCAGAGTTAATCACGCACACACACACACACGCACACACTTACACATACACATACACACAAGGAGAACATGAACTCTACAGAGAAAGTTCCCGCTGTGATGCGGATGCCAGGGTCAGTGGTGTCGGGTGTCGACTGGCCAGGGCATTGTTGGGCGTATTTTTTTCTTTAGCCCTGGGTAATTTCAGAAGAAATGCATTATAACTGGCAATTTATCAAAATAGATCTTTTTAATCTGAATAGTATAGCCTTTCTCCACACTCACCAAAAGTTTCCATGGCTGCAGCTGTAGTACACTTGCATTTTCCAAACAAATTCTAAACTTCCAAGAAGGGTTTCGGCATGTGCATGAAACAAGTCATGTTTATAATTGTGTAAACAATAACAATGTTTAATATTAAGAAATTCATAAAAAAAATTTATAATTTAGTTTATTGTTATTTTATTTTATTTTTTTAATGAGTAGACCATGGAATGAGAGAAGTCCAGAGCAAAATGTTGTGTTCACATAGGTCAATACCTCATATAGACAAATTAATAGTTTATGGTCAGACTCAAGGATGATTTCTAAGACCATGAATCACTATAAATGAATAGTCTCTTTAGCTAGCTATTACCAAGAAGCAACCCCTGCTTCCCTTCAGACACATAATGGGAAGCGGTTGTAACTGATTGACTGACCTTTTGATGCTGGTATCAGAAGTGAGCAGATTCTCGAGGCAATGCATATTAAAAATCCCCATCTTTACTTTTTAAGGTTATATTCCTTCTCTAACGCCCTCTAGATCTGAAGTAGCTTTAAGAAAAGTAGTTTTAAAAAAAGTTGTTCTAAGCTATGGAGGGTTTAAAGGACAGTAGAAGATTTTTTTATGTCTTTTTCTTTTTAAAGCTGTGTTTCTTGATTAATTGATCCCATGTTGCAGCAGGAAAGCTCCTAGATATTACATCAGAAAGGGAGCCTAATTGCAGCTTGCCTTCATGTCAGCTTTGGTAGTTGTACTGACTTCTCCCCAGAACCCTTTTGAAAAATTGCATACTCCACATTTAAGGGTTCTGTATGCAAATTTGTGGCCACAACTGGTGGCCATCATATAAAATATAATTTAAATCAATGATTCTGAGCAAAGAGACAAAATTATTTCTGTAAAAACAATGTTTTCAGGGCTTTAACTGTTTAAATGTGAATATTCTGGTTGGACTACTACTTTCAGTGGTATGAGTACATGTTTCTTAATATATCTTAACTATTAAACTGTTACCTTTCTTCCCGATTTAAACAAGATGATATAGTAACTACTGATATGATGATATTAAACTCATTGACAACTTTATTAGGTACGTCTTGCTAATAAAAAAACGTAGACAATTATCTGTACAACAATCCTTAAAGTTTTATGTGTTTTGTATGTTGCTATTCTCACAGTTGAATAGTGTGGTTATAAGCTACTATTGCTATTCTATTTTTAAAAATCTGTTAATTCTTCTCGAACAACAAGGTATTTTCATCATCACAGTTGTGGCTCAAAGGATATTTTCTAAAAAATTTAGAAAAATGTACCATTTTTGGTATTCCCAGATTGAAACTTCCAAAGATCAGGATTTGGTATTTGAAACGTTAGGCCCAACCCATTTGGCATCAACTACCTTTCTATTTTAAAAGGCACAAAAATGCCATTTCTGGAGCTGGAGTCAATTTCACCATATATAATCTCAAAATGTACAGAGTTGCTGCTGTGTGATTATCTACGTTTTACTACGTTTATTATCAAGCATCTGAGAAAGGAGGTGTTCCTAATAAAGTGGCCTCATCATGTGTGCACATATTCAGAATCAGCTTTTCCTGTGGTGCAATGAAGCAGTCAGTTCAAGCAACATAAGTACAGTAGAATTATTAAAGTGCAACATGACTAACAAAACATTTTTTATACAATGGTGTAGAAAAGCTTGTTCTGGGCTGAGGTTGAGGGAGTGTTTTTGCTGTGCTGAGCAGGACAGTTTGAGGAGTCTGGTAAGCTGTATGAAGAAGCGCTGGTGCTGGCTCAAACAGCAGGAGACGAAGAAGCAGTTGAACAGCTTCACGAGGGCCTAAAAGAGCTTGCCAGCCGGAGAGATGTGCAACAAGAGAGAGAAGACGATCAGGGGGAGCTCAAGGAATGATCCACAAAAAAAAAACGCTTCAGCCATCACACTCCCAGAAATAATACAATTCTCTGTAGAAAACATCGTGAGAGTGGATTGTATGGAATTGTGCTATTTATGTCAAGAGTGCAGAATATCAACGGTTAAATGCACTGTTTTGAATCTCCCCTCCTATAACACGTGGAGTTACACTGTAATGTGTTTATCTGAAGGCTGAACTCTGCTAAAACACTGTATGTCAGGGAATTTTGTCGTTGTTTTTAAATTATGTTTAATGTGCAATGCAAGTTAAATGTTTAATATTGTTATTTAAAGCGATCGGGAGTTATTGTGTGTTCAAAAAAGATGTAAATCCATAAACTATTTGACAAAAGTTTTGTTGACTTCTTTGAGTTTTTAAACAACAAGACTTCAGTTTATCTTTATAGAAATGGTTTATACAAGTCTTGTTTTGTTGCACCATTAGACGTCTGTAAGTGTTGCTATGTTAACACATTCAGATATATAGATTATGCAAGCTTTGCTAGGAAGAAAGAAAAAACTTTATTTCTGTTTATATTGTATCATTGACTTTTATTAAAGACTAAAGTTCTTTTATGAAATGAACTGGAAAGAGAAATTAAAAACACATGTTTATATATGTATATATATATATATATATATATATATATATATATATATATATATATATATATATATATATATATATGTATGTATATATATATGCTGTTAAGTTCAGCCTGTGGTTTTCATGTGCATGAACAACACAAATGCTAAAAAAGTATTTGACTGAATCCATGTTGCCTTGAAGCTTTTCTCCTGGCTTCAGTGCGTCATTTTAAAGGAAATTTAGATTAAGCTAGTTACATTATAACTGGCACAAATCATTTTCACTCCTAAAACCATTAGTCAAATTGTTATTATTCGCTGAAGAAGAAGATGCTCTTCTTCTCATTAAAAAAGTTAAACATTCTCTCTAAAGGGAACCAGAAAGCTTGAAATCAGCAGCTCTGTCTTGTATTATCTGTGCTCAGAAGAGCTTCCAGTGAATTACAGTCAACACATGGTATGTTAAACCCCTAATTATTAATAGTGGGAACAGAGAGTGCAATCTTAATAAAGGGGTGCTGAGTGTGGTCTGGTTGTAATCCTGGGTGGGAAAAGAGAAGAGACATGACTCAGCTTGTAATCAAAGAGCTTGAACAGGGAGGCTCATCAGATAAAACTGGATCATTTTTTCATCTGAACTCATCCTTGAGGGCATAAGGTGAAGCGAGCGTTGGGAGTGGTTAGGCCTCAAACGCTTTGGCTCCCTCTTTAAAAACGCTTTAAATAGATGTTTTGGACTGGTTAACTTGAATAAATCTGTTGCACTATATGCAAGTCTTTGTGTATTTCATGTGTGGAGATATTTGTTGTGTGCGCAGGTAAGTTGTTTGAAAGCCCATATACTGTCTATTTGCTATGAGGGTAAGTCAACCTATACAAATTCAAAAATCTTCACATTTTTTTTTTTATCATTCCTGAAGCTAGCTGTGCATTATAAAGTTGTTTTCTTTTCTTTTTCCCCTTTGCCATCCTAAAGCTCCCTAGTGCCCAGAACCATGTGCTGCTTGGATGAAGGTTTATAGGAGTAATGTCTCTGCTTATTGAATTCTCGTTCCATGCACACAAGGTTAGTGCATAGCTTCAGGCAATTCTCCTGTTTGTGCAGTAAAGCCACAAGTCAGCGTTTTTGAACTATATTTTTATGTACTACCAACAGATTTAATTTGTTCTGTGGTGTTAGTTTTATTTTTTTCAAGAAAAGATTTACACTATGAATTCAAACTTATGAAACCATAATAACAACTCAAGATTGTTGAAATCCTTGAGAGTTTAGTTGTCATATTAGATGTTCAATGGAGGCGTGTGTTTTTCACCTGGTGGAGGAGTATCTCAGCAGCAATCTGATAAATATCTGTTTGAAGTGAACAAGACAGCTCTGTCCACTATAATGTAGTCAAGTCAAAACTAAGTGCTCCATCACAAACACATCAAAGGCCAGGTCTACTGTACCAATAATGGTCTGTGGAAGCTTAAAGACTGGTGATTATATTCATCCAGGCTTGTACTCTTTTAATAAGATCTTCATTGAAGTTCTGAAGATCGTCAAGTATAGGAAATAGAAAACCAATAAACGTATACCCATGTGAAGAACTAGAGTATCCATGGGCAAGCTGAATATTTTCTTTGCAAATAAATTAGTTTTTGAGAAATAGTTCCCACCCTTTGGAGAAAACAAAGCCGGTGTTATTTTGCCAATTTCGAAGCCTTTAATTATCTAGATATTTGTAGGGCAGGTTTGCACAACACAGTTCAGTCTCAGGATCCCTAATTATTAACAACAGACTACTTTTCCCATGTAAGAGTTGAACAAAGCCTTCTCATTTGTCTTCCTGTGTCACTCATCAATTTTCTGTCCGTGTACAACTACTAATTCTATATCATCATGGGATGTCTTGTGTAGGAATTCAATGCAGTACATG
This sequence comes from Danionella dracula, assembly GCA_900490495.1. NCBI lineage: Eukaryota > Metazoa > Chordata > Actinopteri > Cypriniformes > Danionidae > Danionella > Danionella dracula. The sequence goes on from UELW01000744.1 coordinate 1,468,688, forward strand.
GTGATAACTTCTACATTATCTTGATTTCTTTCGTTTAAAATCTGTTTTGCTTCGATGGATGTTTTCATTTCAGCAAATTCTGATCGGTCACAATAATGACCTTTGAACTTTGAATGATCGTCCTCTGAAGAGGTGTGGTAAAACAATGATGACCCAACCCAAACCAGGAAAGACCTCCTAACATTTTTTGACAAAAGGTCACAAAATTGACCTTTTAAGTTAAAAGGTACCTTCTCACAGAGTACATCATGTGCATTTTTAGTAAGTAAGGCGAATTAGTCACAACTACTTGCAACAGGTCAAATGTGGTTGTGACAGATCGGGTTAAAACAATTGGTCATTTGTTAGTGATGAACTCTGTTGGAAAACTGATTAACCAGTTGATTGGGTTTCTGCAGGGTCTTAGAAAGCATAAAATTTACTGGTCTTACGTACGTTTTCAAATATCTTATTTTTCTGATGTCCTGATACAGATATGTGTTTTTGTTGTTGCTTGGGATTGCCAGTGATAAATGCTCTTACAGGCAAAAACAAAAAGTAACATGATGGTCAAAAGTCGGAGGAAATGTGCAAAAAAAAGTTTTTTTGTTGTTGTTATTTTAATGTTATGATGTCTAAAATGTTATTCTTAACAGTCTTAACAAGGTCTTAACTAGTTTTAAATCGGACCTTGTGACTCCTGCAGAAACCCTGATTACTAATGAGAAAACTAAGGCCGTGCAAAACATAGTCGTTAGGCTTTGCACAAATCTAATGAGTTTGAGTACACTGTGATTGGACTAAAGCGTAGCATGTATTTAGCATTGTTTTGTATCCCAAACTTTTTTTAACAAGGACTTAGTCAACCAAAAACCTCTCAATTAATATGATTCAAGGGCAGGGTTCTATTATCTATTCTATTTTAAGTCCCACAGAATATAAAAATAAATTAGTTAAAATGATTGTAAAACATTGATTCTAAAAAAATGCCTGTTGTTGGCTCCTTTTGTTTTTTTTGTGAACATTTTAATTTTCAAATGATAATGCTAAAAATTGTAAAAATAATATACTTCCTATACACAGCATTTGTTTTAACATGTATGTTCACCTGTAGGAAAAAAAACGTTTTCACATTTTTTTTTCGAACTCTCAAGTTTAACAGCTCCATAAAAGAAAATTCAGAGCTGGAGTTCATTTACGGGTTAATATTTGTGCTTTGCATCTGCAATGTGACTGCTGTTTTTGTGCACTTCTTCCCCAGGGATGTAAAAGCTGACTAATTAATCAGTCCATGCTGCACCTGTATATAAAGCAGCCTTGACTGCCTTTCCCAAAAAAATGTTGACAGATTTTAAGAAAGGACATGTGACCTTACTCTCTCCATCAGGCTGAAATAAGTAAATAGTTGTGTTATACATCTCAATAATTGCTATGTTCACCCAGGAAAGCTATAAGATAACAGGTGAGTTTTTTTTTCTTTACTGTCTTGTCTACTCACTACTGCTCTCATGATAACATTACTTAAATGTTGTATGTAAAGGACCCAAAATAATATTACATTATATAAAAGTGATATTGTATAAATAACAGCTTGATTGACTGAATAGAATATGTGTGTTACTGATTGTGATGATGTTTTTAAGCTGGCTGTTCATTATGTGGATTCTAGTCACGGTCGATTACTAGAGTGGATGAAGCGTAGCTTGTTACAGAGCTGCAGCTAACTGCAGATATTCAGGCTGCTCCTCCAGGCCTGTTATATTAAGTAAGACAACTTTTTTTCCAAAGGTTTGAATAAATTTGATATTCGATGGAATCGTGTTTATTGTCACGTTCATTTATCGCACTTGGGTACAGCTGGCGCGAAAATCACGACTGCAAAGTCACGATGCGGTGCTGTAAAAGCCCGCGAAGTTACACAAAGAACCAAAATAAACCGTCATGTTGTGTTGTTTTTTTCCAACGCAGACTCCGATTTATTTTCGACATGCAGCATTTCTACATGCAGATCGTCATGTCAAGGTAGTTATTTTTGCCCGTTTAAGACCGTAGAAAGTGCTTCTTTGATGATTATCAGCCTCAACATATCCTTTGCTTTTAGTGATCACATCACTTAGCAGAAATGGGAATTAATTTTACAGAAAAAAATTGTAAAGACTTTGTACGCAATGTATACATTTCGATACACCTTAAATACACCATCCTCCCACTGCAAAAAAACTTTTTTTGTTGATAAATGCAAGTTTATTTCTGAATTTGTCATGTTGCCACTAGCTGAATTTATTATTGTAAGTCCAAATGTGCGCAATTTATGGTCAATGGATATGTAACTATTGAAAGTAAAAGTCGGTTCACAATATTGACATGTGGCTTTTACAGCCCTGAAATAATGTTTATGTTTACATTTTGTGTTTGGCCTGACTGCTCACCTTTCAATTAAAGAGTCCTCTTTCAGTCTTTACACTTCATTTTTTAAGCCTATTGCTGAAAACCTACAGGATGTGTAAATTAAACGAGTTAAAGAATTTGAAGGAGTAATTCTATGCTTCAATTAAATTTTTTGTTATAGCTGTACCGTTTTTTATCACACACACACAAAAGCTTTTGGGCAAAGACTATCATCTGGCTCATGGTGACATTGGCCAAAAGAAACAAGATATGTAAAAGCATATGATTTATAACCTGTCGATGTGACCGAATATAGAAGTAAAACCAGAACGCTGACTCCCTGTATTGCAACAATTATTCCCAGCTCCTTATGAAGAAGCTCAATGTGGTCCAGGAGCAATTTAATTGATCTGAAACGGCAGCTTTTCACATTTGGGTCATGCACCCTTCTTTGTGTTTTTAACATCTCCTGCAGGCAATTAAAATATTTATTCCATAAAAGCAGTTAAAGTATGATTAATTTACTTTCTCTCAATTGTATCCAATCGGTTGAAATCAATGAATGTTGCTGAATAAACTGAGGACGAGGAGTTTGAACCCAAAAGAAAAGACAGACCAGCAGGGAATTTCACATTAAAGTTGTTTGTACATCAACGTAAAATTGTATTGGCTGCTGCACTATTCATTCTCAGTGAAAGGTTATTATTTATTCTGTGAATGTTTGTGCAAGAGTTATCTCCACGTGTAAAAAAAATACTTAACAGCAAATATTTGACACTGTAAAAATAACTCACCCCTCCTAGCGTCTGCTCGCAGCACAGCTGCTGCCCTGAATTTCTTGCTGGGGTTATGGTTATAGTTATGTCCAAAGCACTACTTATCCATAATTACCAAGATAAATTGTTCTCTCATTCCATGTTTCTAATTTTTAATCCAGCTTAATTTAAACTCCCATTGCATGACATTTGGTGAGAAGATAAGCACTGTACTCTACCTGTTTTTAATTGTATATTTTAAAGTAGAACTCTTACATCTTCATTGAGTTACTGTAATTGAAATCATTTGTTTAGATTTTTCTTTTTTTCAACAGGGTTTTTCTTCCACCTGCATCATAATTAAAATGCAGACTCTGAATGAGCTTGCAGCCTAACCCATAACTAATCTGCACTGTGGCTCGATTGCTAAATGTGTTAGTGTATTATTATAAAAAGGAATATCAGCATATGTCAAACAGGAAAGAGTTCAGGTATAATCTCCAGTCTTAATAACATGCTTGTAATGTACAATTAAAGTTGCACATTTTAAGTGGAGTACTGAATTGCATGGTGAGTGGATTCACGTCATTATAGATCTTGGTGATCCATTGTGTCATAATGTTCAGAACATTACGTTTCACTGTTAAAATGCACTATGAGTACGTCAATTTGCAATTTAGAGTATAACCTCAGGAAACAATAAAGATACAAGGCAAATTTCCTAGAATAGCTCATGAACTTTTATTCAGTTCAACTCAAACTCTGGTGCTTATAAGTGGACTAGCTGCGTCCAGTGGCCATTGAGGTCATGAGCAGGATAAAGCTTCACTGAGAGCGCTTGATAACATTGTTTTGACTAGAAAAGTGTCTGAAACTTTTCAATTTAACTGGTTCTTTAGGCATTCCTAAACATACTGGTTCCCTGAAACTGTTGGTTTCCTGCAAAGCCTTAAACAAACACGATTCCCCAAAAAGAAGCAACATGCCTGAAAATGTGGAAAATGTTTTTTGCAAGAATTATGTGCAATACTTGTACTTTGTAGCAATTGTATTTAATGTTATTTGTTGTTTTCCCTGATGGCAAAAAAAATTGTGTGTTCACACACTCAGTGATGTGCAAGTTACAAGTTGGAGTATATTCCATAATATTTGTTACTGCAGTTAAAAAGTAATACCTTACACTACAATATTAGTTTCTTAGAAATGTAATATTACTTTTAAGTTACTTTCAACAAATCAATTCAGATGAGGTAGCATAATGACTGTAGCATTATAGACTTGTACTTGTAATAAAAATATAATAAATTATGATACTACATCAAAATGAATGAAACCCAGAATATAATTTGGTTCAAGATTCAAAATTTTGAATCTACTATTGGTATAGTGATCCAATACTTGAAAATAATATATAGATTATGTAATTTATTTTGTATTTACTCATGTTTTGTTTATCTGAAGGATGTATTCTGCCTGTAGACTTAAGAGTGCTGTATCTTGTAAACTCAACCTTTCAGACATTTCTAGCATGTTTTGATTCGAAAACATAGTTTTTTACTATAAAACTACATTTTGAAGGTGATTATGGATGCAGTGATAGTCTAGGGGGGTCAAATATGTATTATAACATTTAAAAAATCAGCATGATTTTTGGCACCTTTAGGTTCTTGTCTGTGCAAGATTAAAGTTGCCTGATTCTTCGCTTCAGGGTCTTTTGTTCAGACTCTCTTATGTGCTTCTGCTTATTTATATTTCTTTAAATTCAAGAGGTTTGGATAAAACAAAGTAATGGAGGACCAAAAGAAAGTTGTCAGTTTTCCAGCGGTGTACAAAATGTTTTGAAGTTGCTTGTGATATTGATGTTGATAGTTCTTTAGGATTTGGACAGATATTGCAGTTGATCACTTTCTTCTCATCATCATTTCAAAATTGAAAACAATTTATGTCAGACCATCTTATGAATGCTACTTTATTTTTTTTGCCCAATCTTTTTTTAACCATACATTTTTAACCATAATTGGATTACTAATTTTTTACTTTCCTACAAAAATGACTACTTAAATGGCTAACTAGTTACTTATTACAGAGAAATGAAAATCAATAAGTTACTTTGTTACTCAAAAAAGTATTTTAATAGGAAGCAATAGTAGCTACGTTATAACAATGTACATTCAATAAATTATTTTGTCACTTTCTACCAACAAGAATTTCTACCAAATAAATGCTGAATAATTCCTTTACCATTTTTATTGTATGCATTTACATTTTTGACAATTTCCTGTTTTAATCATAACAATCCTAGCTGAAACATTACCTTGTACGTTACAGCCCAAAAGTTATCAAACACTTAGAAAGAATGGAACTATTTGTTGGTCTGATAAAGAACCTAAATAAATGTATTAAAAGTCACCCCAGGAGTTTATTTCTTAGAGCCGTATTGTTGAGTCATATCCCCTCCGAACAGTCACATGTTTGTCAGAGGGCTAAAGGAGGAAACCTAATCGAGGGGGAGGGCCAGCTATCAGGGGTGCCTGAAGGTTGGAAGCAAACCGCATGTGTGTGTGACAGAGAGAGAGGGAGAGAGAGAGGTTTGGTTAAAGTACTTGTAGAACTGCTTTTCTCTACTCCAATCGCTGGCTTTTCTCACCTCCTGTCCCTCCTCCTCCTCTCTGTCTGTTTCTTTCCATGCTTTTCGGTGTCTGTTTGGCTTCAGTGGGTCTTTGCCTTCACACTACAATGACTGCTTTGGCTGTAGTCCTGCAGTGAGCATTCAGAGGTAGGTCTGTCTCTCTCTCTCTTTCTCTCTCTCTCTCTCTCTTCTTCCCTCCCCTCTCTGTTATTGGAAAAGCACATGTTTTTTTTCTCTACTGTAACAAAGTTTACTTAATGAGATCAAGTTAAACAAGAAAGCAATAGTTTCTCATGTGCTTCTTGTCAACAACTTCCATACCTTTTAAAAGTTCCTCAGACAAACCATAAAGAGGAATTTCTTGATCATCGGAACATCTTGTTGACCATGTAATGTTGTTTTCATGGTGCTCTTTTCAGAGACAAATGTTTTAGCATCGTATCTACGGTCTTTGGCTTTCTTTCTGCTATTCTATTTGGAAGTGGAAGAGTCTTTGAGACTTTCAAACTGCAGCCATTCCTATCTAACAATGTCTTAGATGTGTTTTTGTTAAAGACGTTCACTATTGGAAGGCGAGAGAGGTAATACGAATTGCAATGTGTTTAAGAATTTTGTCTTTTTTTGCTCCTTCTTGTTGTAATTGGAGGCTCTTCCTGTCAGGCTCTTTCTCTTTGCTCTCTCATCCAGCACAGTCATGATGAGGGGTCTAGAGTTACACTCAGCATCAGTGCAAAAATGACTGGCCCCGATTAAGAGCATAAGATGACTCAGTGATTATTCTCATTTAGTCTGACAGACTGCTGATTTGATAGTGTGTTAGAACCTAATCTGTTTAAAAGACAACAGAATAAATGGAAATTAATCTCAGTTTGCAACACAGGATGAAATGTGATGTTGAGAGTGGTTTTTACGTTCCCTTCTAGAAATGTACATCCCGACAGGCAATACCTATAGTTTCGTGGAGTTCTGAATCCCTACCACAAATGTCATTATATTGTGATTTGTTCAAAATGGTGACTTGTATCTCACAGTTTTGTGGTTGTGCTATTTGAGCGGTATTAACAATAAGCCGGCTGTCAGGATGATCTTAGTCTCAGGAGAGCATCTCTGCTGAATCACCATCCTCAGTCACCTTTAGAGCACAAACACTGTGTGAATGCCAATTCTTATTAAATCCTAGAACAACGTTACACAAGACAGATATAATGGGGAAATGTATTTTAAAGGCATAGTTTAAAACAGCAAATTTGAAAATGGACTTGGTGGATAAAAAAAAATTAATATGAAAAAAAAAAACACATACGTACAGGTTTTTATTTTCGAATACATACCTGTAAAACATCTGTACTTTGTGTTAGTATATTTTTACTATTGTGTCAGTGAGCAGATTTCGTGTTGTAGATCATTTTAATTCCTTTGAATAAAAGCCAAAGTCATTTGATTAAAGTGCAATGCTCAAAAACCTGACTGTCAGGTTTAAACTGAACACAGTGCTCGAATGCTGCAGTTATCTGGTTCAAAGGAAAACAAAATATTCATAAATAAAAGCTTTATCCTAAGAATACGAGAATCTAACAAGAAAAACTTTGTATCTAGCTTTGCCTTGCCACCTGTCTGATCCGGTCTTTATTTATACTCTCTGTCTGAGAGGCTGCTTTGCTGTGGCTGAACAGATGGCTGGCTCTGTCGTTTTCAGTGTTGGGGTGACACCTGACAATACATAGGGACAATAACAAGAAACAATACGTAATCCGATTAGAGTTCATAAACTGGTTCCAGTCACAAAAACGATCAGGCCCAGCCCTCAGCCGATCTCTTGCATCATTTAACAAAGGACACTGCTACAAATATCAAAGTCACTTTCCTGAAAAGCTTTAAAGAGATTTTACAGTTTGTAGGAAACATTGCTCATGTACTCCCTCTATAAGGACTACTCAGCCTTGAAACATTTTCTCTGTTTAGGCAAGTGCATACTTCACCGATGTCACACACATTACTTAACCTCTCAATGGAGCATGCACTAGGAGAGTCAGTGGATTTGGAGAAACTAAAGGGGCATGCATGTTCAGACTTGCCTATTTTTGCCTATTTTTCCTATTTTGATTTTCATTTTACATTATACAATTTGTCATTTAAATGTTACAGTTCTAATAATTTTTTCTCTGGATCTTCTTCTACATTACATCAGATACAGTAAAATCTAATTGTACTTTGTTGTAGGCAATAGTGAAGTTCTCTGTTTATATATTCTTATTTACAATAAATAAAATAGTATAAATAAATTGAAAATCAGAAAAAGAAAAGTTTGTGCACTAGTGGACTAGTGCACAAACAGCATGAAAGTGGCAACTAATCTTTCTGTTTTCCATGATTAAGTGCTAACTACTTTCCTGTATGAATGAAAATACACATTAGATGCTGTGATATCAAAGTTGCCTGTGAACTTTGACCTTGTTTTGACTGACGCCCATATTCATATTCATACAGGCTTTTCTTATTGCTCAGGGGCAGGGAGAGCGGGAGGTTGTCCCTTGATCTAATCAGCTAGTGGGTAGTGCTGAGGGCAATGGGCATGGCTATAGACATCAAGTCGATTTGAGCTCCCAGAAAAAAATTGAGACATGTATTTTATGAGTGAACAATAATAAAACATGCAAAATTGTCGAATTTACATGATCCAGCACTTTTAAAGTGGTGTGAATATATTTGTTAACAATTATTTGGTGAGCAAATAGATTTAGGTTTGCAGAACATGATGTTTTCGTTTGTAAAACCAAGATGTTTTCTCTGCTGTTGAGACCTTATTTTTTTAATGGGTTCTAAACATTTTATCAAACATTTTGTACCTTTGTCAAAACAGAAGTCTGTATATATTTGATGTTGTAATCGCTAAATAATCTCCCTGGATCAGGTTATGCTGCCCGAAAGTTCCCAGCTGAGTCTGAGTAAAAGAGAAAAGGGCTAAAGCCAGTGCACTTTTCTCATCTCAATCAAACCTAACCGTGAGCAATGGCTGACCCTCAGGATGGCAGCGACGGCACTGCAGCTCCAGGCTTGGCAAGAAATTTGGTGAGTAATATTTAACATGAAAATCATTAAAGTGTAATTTGCCTTTCCGTGAATAAAATTGAAAGTGATATTTTCTGCAAACCACTAATCATGAAAAAAAATAGAGAAACAAATTGAGAGAATCAGATTGTTAGAGATTTTAAGTTTAGAGTTTTGGCATAATATGCGCTATTATAAATGAATTACAAGAACAAGCAACTGCCTTAACATTTTTGAACTTCATTCACCAAAAGTGGACTTCTAAAACCGATGCCGTTGCCTGCTTTCTATAATTTTTATTTTATAAAATCCACCCTTAGACTACATTCCAGACTTTACAATTCAATTTTTGTCATGTATGTTTTCTCCCAATAAGATTGAGTTTTTTTTGCATTTTATGTGTTCTTCATAAACAAATTCAAGTACCACACAGGGGAAAGATGTTTAGTGTTCATCCAACAGATGTGGCAACGCAGTAAATCCAATCTATCTATGCAAACTATGTGAAATGCGCTATTTTCATTGAGGGGTTTTATGTTTGACCTTACCGATTACCTGTTCTACTGATTTCCAGCAGGCGTAGGTGTCTGTCACTTATAGAAACAGTTGCAACTGAGCCTTGAGGACCTGGTTGATGACATCAAGATTTAAGAGCAATTTGTGTAGCCATGGTGACAGGTTCTCTGAGAAATAAGTGCTACTTAGAAATCAATTCATGCTCTGTGCAACATGTTGAGCCATTACACAGTAGTGACACAAAGACATGCTGTGCTGAACTTTTATTAATTGTTTAATTCCTTATGGATCTGTGGTCTTTCAATTGCACACTCTTCAGACTTTTGTCAAATGCTAATTAAACTATGGATTAATTTCTGTAGAGACAGGCAAGAAGTCAACCCCCAACCACTAATAAAGCTCTTCTTGATCAAAAGATTTTATTAAGCTGGATATGTTAAATAATAAAAACACTCGCTGTAATTATTTTTGATTGTTAAACTGCTTAAAAGGAAAGGGTCATGAGCTGACATTGGTGTTTGTATGCACTGTGGATCTAAAATCTTTGACATTTTGAAAATGGTTATAATGTTATAAGCCTTTTACAAGGCCATCTTTAGAATGATTTCTTTCTGTTGATTGAATTCTCAACATGAATGGTTCACTGCTGTGATTGCTCAGCAGTTTTGATTACTCAGAGCAGGGAAATGATTTGAGAAAAGAGAAACATTGACCAGTAAAATCTGTCTCTACATGTTAAAGCTAGAGTCTGACCACTAATCAGAAGAGGACTTAGTTTACTTTGCGTGTAAAGCAAACACAGAGCTACTTTAAAGAGGCAATGATGTATGTGAACACACTTCAAGCATCTACTCCAGTCAATAGTAATATAATCAGTCAATAGTAACTGCACAAGAAGTACATCAGAATCATGCTGATGTCATAGATTGAGGATCTTCAAATCCCATTCTGCAGGGCCACAGGCCTACACATTTTTTGGTTCAACAATCGTGAAATACACCTGTTAAACTAACTAAGGTCCTCTCTGATTGTCTGAATCTAGAGTAGAATGCATACAAGAGTTGGTTGAGTTTGTGTTATTGTTGATAAACCTACATGTAACTTCTGCTATGAGCATGAAGAATGTGGGCTTAAATTTTGTTGCTTTTTAATGCTTCAAGAAAAGCTTCTTTTCATTGACATTTTCAAATATATTTATTGGTTTTATAGCCTGACACCAACAATTTTTTTTTTCAGAGACATTAATCCAGATAGATTCTACAAGATATTTCTACAAAGTGTGTCTACATATAACTCTCTCTCTCTTTCTCTTCTTTTATATTATTTAATTTCCACTAAGGTGGGTGTTTTTTCCTAATCAATTTCAGTTTTGTACTAAAGTAGAACCTTAGTGTACATCCAGAAAACACCACGTTTGAAAGTTCACAAGTAAAAAAAACGCTTTTATTTTTAGAGTAAGTCCAGAAATAAAAAAATAATACCCCCTACATAATAATAGCCCCTTATACCACTCGACTATGCTCTCGAGTCTGCCTGCGGGTCCAGCATCTCTAGGCAGGATGTGGTGTCTGGTGTCCAATTTTTTTATTTTTTTTTGCAAACCTCTTGAACATGTTATTGTTGTAAATTTCTTCTTTTTTTTTTAATAAGTATTCACAAATGCATTGTTCCTGCTTTGAGTAGCTATATCTTATCTCATACTCTCGTTTTGGTTTATTTGGTTATTTGTTTATTTACTTTGTTGTATTTGTTCTCTGTGAAGTAAGGATGACATCAGTTCATCAAACATTTCACTAAAAGCGGAAATCGCACAGGAATCTACTCTTGACCTGAATATCTCTTCAAGAGGGTGGAACAGAACATGATGAGATGTAATTTTAAACCTGATAAGATGATAGTGTTTAGACTCTTTTTGAGATAAAAGAGTTCACAAATCACAAATGGATTGCCTGTGAACTTCTTTTCTCTTTTGTAAAACGACTCTGTAATTCGAAGGGATTGCAGCTCATGCAGCATGAACATGATCTTGACTTGATATTAAATCTGGGCTCGGATCGCAAAGTGACAAAGACTTTTGTGTGGGAACTCGTGTAAGTCAATACACACCTACCACTGTTTGGATGGAGCTAGGAGATCGAAGTAGCAGGAGCATAAAAATAAGGCTTGATTTTAAGGATTCTTTAGAACAAAACATATAATTTTGTTTGATTGTAAATGTTTGAGTCAAATATCCCCTACTGGTCAAAAACAGATATTTTGTTTGTACTGTTTTAAAATCACCTGATGGATTCAGTTTTGATTTGCTGTGCTCAGAAGAATTGGACATGTGTCGTGACTGCTGTACATTCCAAAGATGTACAATATGTCACAAACCATAAAAATCTTTCATAATGCCACACACCAGTCCCTTCGAAAAACCTTGTAGTTCAGATGCGTGTCTCATTATGTCCACTATACTTGATGCCGCATCCTCTGCATCCTTTAACTAAGGGCTGCCCAGCATGTGGTTGCCATGGTTACAGACTCTTGAGGATCTTATCAGTTGTCAAGATCAGCTGGTCACTGTGTTCAAGTGTCTCTGTTTTTTAACAAAGCTAAAGGCAACGTTCAATCTTTAATTGAATCATTAAACAGTAAAAGAAAAAGTATGAAGTTATATATTGTGTTTGTGTTTTGCCATGTCCCTTAAAATGATACTAGGAATAACACTGAAGCTGATTTTCTCATTGCACATTATGAATTGAATGTGTTATAAGATTAGAATGATATGATCAGAACCAGATTCGTAGACATTTTTAACTTGACATTGACAATTTTAGACATTGTTAACTTAATATTTCTTTTCATACTGTTAACTAAAGAAATACATTTTACTTGGATACATTTATAATTCCATATTTTTAAGCATTATCATGTTTCCAAAGTCCAGTTAGCATAGTCTATTTGTAAATGAAACTAGCCTTTCAACATAAAAAAAAAATCTATCGGTTTTATCATTGAACACATTAAAAAATGAATAAATAATTGATGATTATTTACTAAAATGATTCATCATTATATAGTAACTCTTCTATTCTAGAATTGTTCAAAGGTTAGTATCCCCCTAAAATGTGCTTTTAAAAATACAGAGATTTACTCTTAAAATACCAATAACAAATGTAAATACTAATAGAAATTATCTTTTTTTAATACTGTGAATCTGGAATTTAAAAAGATGTTGGTTAAAATTAGTTATTTAGCAAATTTCTAATTAATTGAGTTGTGTTTTTTAACAGTTCTAATTATATAATAATTATATATCTATGTAAAAATAATTTACTTTATAAATATGAAAAATGTAACATCATATAATTATATTTTGAAAGTGTTTTTTTTCCCCTATGTTGCTGCCAGATTTCAAACTGTTTTTGTATGATTTTTTTTATTATGATTTCCAACCATGCGCGTAACCTAATCTGAGTTGCTATAAATTATTCTGGGGACTTGTAGACAAAGCTAGCTATTACTGTTTTTGTCTCAACAGTCGGTGCTAGAATTTTAACCTCACTGACCTGACTCGATGTGCTTGTACAGCGGTGTCTATGATTGGCTGTTAGAGTGTTGACGTGGGATGAGCTCCAGAATTTGGTGTCTTGATAGAGACTACATGCCAGAGCCTGGTATCTGTGGGCTGGCTAGTTTTACCCAGAGAGGGGCCTCCTGTCAAAACACTGAAATAAATTGAACTCAAGCCTCGGTTAGTCCTCAGGAGAGCATACCACAGACAGCAGGGGAGTAGATAGGCAATGAGAGAGTGCAGAGAACTTCTGTAAATTACAGCCGATATGGATGTAATCTATTTAAAAGAGTCTGTTTAGTGTTGTGAAAGGAAAAGGCCATCTGCAATCACATTATTATAAGAGGTGGTTAATGCATGGCATGGCAGGTGAAAATGAAATCTGAACCCTACAAACAGGACATGAGTAAGGACAGACAGTTATTCTGCTTCCGAGTCTTATTTTAGACATCCAAACTATTAATAATGTGTGATGTACTTGTGGGGGAAAAGTGAGGGACCGTGATGAATTAGAGGAATATTGTAGGATGTAAAAATGCAAAAGAAGTAAATTAGAAGTTAGTAACCATCATATCATAGTTGCAGCCAACAGTTTCCTTGTAAAATCAGAAAGTGCTGTTTATTTTGATTGTAAGTGACAGAAGATGGAGTGTAGTTATCACAATCACCAGCAGCGGTGAAGCAGGCAAACCTTTACCCCACAGTACATTTGAGAGTGAGAAAGGTTTTGGTTGCATCCAAATCAGGTTCTGTGTCTTCAAATTAGATTCAAAAACAAGAGATCGATGCAAAGCATCCACCAAACAAGTGAGAAATAAGCCTTCTGAGATCAGGTCATAACTTCCTCACTTGCAGTTTAGTAAATACTAAAAACGAAGCCACCTTATCAAGGTTACTAACACAACACGTTATGCCCATAATAAGTGACTACAATGATAAATTACTTTATAATGAATACTTCTCAAACTACAGATTATTATGTATTATTATATATGAATATAAAGTGTTTATTAAACAGTTTTAAGTGTAAAAATATTATACATCCATGTAAAAGGAAGAAAAATGGGTTACTGTCTTTCTACAAATTGCATATAAATATACAAAAAAACATTGAGAAATGAACAGCTGCTATTTTTTGATGCAGATGACAGATTAATTACTCTATTTCTACGATTGATTGTGAGAAGGAAAAATGTTTGACTGCATTCAAATACGATTCTTTTATTCAAAATTAATTAATTAATGCAAAGCATCAACCAGAAAAGTGAGAAATACGCCTTTTAAGTTTGGGTTGCAACTTCCTAATAATGTTTTTTAATAATTAAAAGAAAATAAAATAAAACAAAGTAATCAGGTTTCTGTTTCTATGATTAAATGTGACAGTGAGAAAGATTTGGCTGCATTTAAATCAGATTTTGTGATTCAAAAGCAAGAGTACAATGCAAAGCATTAACCAAAAATGTGAGAAATATGCGTTTTGAGACCAGGTTGTAACATCCTCTCTTACAATTCAGCAAATAATTAAAACAAACTAAGACAAAGTAATCAGGTTTCCCAGCATGACATGTTTTTGAACAATCAATGACAAAGCAAAATTGAAATAATTTATGTCTTATATGTGCAAACAAATCTCAGTTAAGAACACAGCAACACCCTCTAGCATTAACTTCTTTTCAGCGTAACTGCTATAAACTCGATGAATACACTTATGTTTTTGTCACTGAAGGGTAATATACTTGTTAAAAATGCATGATTGGTCCCCCGGTTCGGTGATTGTGTGCAGCCTGCTGGAGTGCAGACCCCTCAGCGGTCTGATGATGATGAAGAAGGGGACCTGAACAAGACACTGGGGGTGCAGCGCTTTCAGCAGATCCTGACACCTGCCCAGCGTATACCCCTGGACCAACACCGAACCTTTAATGAGCAGGATTTTGAGTGTGAGTTTTATTATTTAAAAACCAAATACATTTTTAAATATTTAGCTATGTTTAGAAATCAGATGTGTATCTCTAAAAAAGAAATCGCCACCTGGATTTATAGCAATTATTTACGAGCCTCCTATTAGATAACAACTACATGGGTGATTATTATTCAGCTGGCAAAAAAGTTTTTCATCTCCAACTGGTGATGAGTTACTTGTCATTGCTTAAACAACCAGGTCCAAAAACAAATCGCATTTTTGCTGATAACTTTTTGGGTCAGACAGTGTAATATCAATTCTTGGTGATTTCTTAAAATATATGCAACCCTAAAATAACCTACAAGTCATTCATCTTCCTTATATACTTATCTCAAAAGTTTTGTGACTGAATGTAAAATTTCTCAGCAATTCAAGAACCCTTTGAAAGCAAAATCGGATCTTTTCCTTTTGAAAAATATAGGAGTGGTTGTAAGGAGATAATAGCCAAGCTATAGTGTTTACTGCTTTACACTATTTTTGATTTGTCTGTTTTGAAATAAATTGAAATGCAAATGCAAAAAAAAATAAATTGAATGACTCATCACAGAACTTTATGAGTGCGTTTTAAAAACAAACTCCATCCCCTTCTCTGTTCTACAATTGCAATGTTGCAATGAGGAGATCAACATGTGTTTCTCTGCAACTCTGTTAAATGATGACCAAGCAAAATTGATGTTTGTTTCATTTGTAGTGCATCGTCACACCTCTCTCCACGTTCACCACCCTCTCTCAAAACACCTCCCAGAGGGCTGGAGGAAGAAGTCCTCCAGGAAGCGAAAGGACTCGGGCCGCAGCAGGAGCTCATCCATGGGAGCAGCTCCACCTATCGATGAGGATGACGAGGATGAAGAGTTGGATGAAGATTCCTGCAGCCAGCAGGAGAAAGATATCAATGTCACCACCACAGTGATACCTGACACCGATATAGAGGACAGAGACCAAGCAGAGGTGCTCAATACACACTCATACCCAGATCGAATTCCTTCATATTCCTAATGCTGTTTTTCGCTCCAAGATTACAAAATCAGAAGATGATCCTGATTCCACCAGGAAAAATGGCTCACCGCAAAGAAAAGTGTCAATTATATCCAATTCCTCTCTTCATACCAGTTTCAGCATCCCAGAGGATGTTATGTCAGCCTCGTAAGTCACCACTAGATTCACAATCTATTATAGAGCGTTCACTCTAAATTCACTTCATTGCTGCCACAGGGGAAGAAATTGGGCCCGTAAACTGCCACATGGAAGACGAGTGTCTGCCCCCTGTTTGTTTCCAAGCTTGAGCTCAGCAGATGGAAGTTTTAGGTCAGTTCGCAGCTATGATCTCCAGGAGCGCCGCCGCACAGGAAACATGACAGCCACTGCGTTCACCCATTACCAACACATGCCAACAGATGAGAGTGAAGCACAAACACTCGCCACCGTGGACTTGGACGGCATTAAGAGTGAGTGTTAGTCTGTGTCTTTGATTAGTTCATGCATTTATTTATGAACTCCATTAGCTTCTACTATAGTGGTCCTTAATCTTCCTCAATCAACTCCAATTCTCAATACATAACACAGTACATTAGACACATAATAAGTAACACTCAAAATACACAAAAACATAATATCATTCAACACACACCAAATCCATTTAAATTTAAAAACAATGGATCATATATAAATATATAAATAATTTATAAATATATTTTTTGCTAAAATTTGGGTAGACCAGCAAATATTATTTTACCCATAAATAACTATAACGCATACCTAATTTTATGATTTACTGGTAACCAAAAGAGACTCCTATGCATTACGTAAGGGCTTGTAAGAAATCTCAGCACCAATCTGGCAGCTCTGTTCTGAGCAACCTGCAGCTTTCTAAGGTCTGTTTTGTTAGCTGTACACTAAACCACTGAACAATACTCCAAACAAGAGAGTGCAAGTGCATTCATCAATGTTTTCCTAATCTGGGTAAAGGTAAAGAAAGAACATTTTCAAGACAATGCTATATATTTGCCATTTTCTTAGTGATGTAATCAATATGTTGTGACCATGAAAGAGGTGGTTTAAAGTAACTCCTATTAAGTTAAACTGGTTGACTTATTCTTATGATTATAGATAGATTTAGCTTCGGGTCACCCACTAACATTGACTCATTTTAAACCCTGTCATTTATTTTCAGAACAAAAATAAGGTAATATACATGAGTAACAATAACATTGTGTGGAGCAAAAAGTGGCACAGTGGTGGAGTTGGTAGTTCTGTAACCAGAAGGTTGGCGGTTCGATCGCTACCAGGTTCATCCGCAGTGCCCTGTATGGATGTGTTGTGACTTGTGGGGTGTGTTGGTGGTGGTCAGGAGGGTGTAGGCTCGGATAGGCAGCCACGTCCTGTCAGACTGCCCCAGGGCAGCTGAGGGTTACCAAGGTAGCTTATCACCACCAGCGTGTGAATTTGGAGTCAATAAATATTGCTCTGAAAATTGTAAAGCTTCTTTGAGCTTATGGAAATGCAGAAAAGCGCTATATAAATTGAAGGCTTTATTATTCATTCATTCATCTTCATGTCGGCTTTCGGGGGCGCCACAGCGGAATGAACCGCCAACTCTCTGGCATATGTTTTACGCAGCGGATGCCCTTCCAGCTGCAACCCATCGCTGGGAAAGGCATTATTATTATTATTATTATTATTATTATTGTTGTTGTTAGTATTATTATTATTATTACTACTGTTGTTTGTGGCAACTGCTGATCTGAAAGAATGGTTCTCGAATGGAAAAGGGTGGAATGTTATTGTGATAGTCTTGTGTGTCATTTGTGGTTTTTTGCCCTCTTGACACCTGTCTGTGATCACCCTCATTCTCTTCACGTGCGGCTGCTTGCACTCTGATTACACCTTCGATTTAGCCTCAGCCGTTTCATTGCCAGGTTGCGAATTTTTGCTCTCAGAGGTGGTTTCGCTAGTGGCTGTTCCTGTTCTATTGTACTCAAACCAAATGTTTCTGGTGTCGTCCAGAAGTACCCTTCCTGTCGTGTGTGTTGCCAGGAAGCTGACAGTTGACACCCGCGGCTGCGTCTCCATCTGCGAGCGCTTACTCCTCTTCTTTGAGTTTGAACTCTGAGTTTTTCCCTACTCGGTTGAGTAGCAGTTTTTGTTTACCTCTTAATAAATCTCGACGCATCACTTCGCTGCATTTGGGTCCTCCTTTTCCGAACCATCACAGTTGTCTTCAGGTTGGAGAGATCCATAAAGGAGGAGTTAGGGTATGCCCAGGAGTTAGGAGACGATGTAGTTTGAGATTTATGAATAGATTGTTACATCTGCTACAGTAAGACTGTCTGTTTATCAATTTGTTATAGGTAAAAAGTGGCAAAAGGCAAATTTGCAGGTCAATTCTTTAGTCAATTTATGTCTTTACGCTCACCTATGCTCATCAGCTTAGGATCAAAAGAATATTACATTCAAGTTTCCAAAGATAGTTTTCTGCCAGGAAAAGAGGCAGTTGCTTAGAGAGATCTATCTTTCTTTTGCTGGGAGGACTTGGAGTAGTGATTGATCGGTTGTACATTGTGAATAATCTTTAAGGTGACTTTAGAGCAAAGAATGAATCATGAGTATATGTAGATTTGGGTTCTGATTTCAAAATCTCAAAGTACTGTGTCAATATTTCTTGTAAAAAAATAAAAAATCCCATTCATTGCAATAATAGGAAGCCATCCATCTTCGGAACCTACACAACTTTCAGATTCATTTATGCTAAATCAAATACCATTTAAAATGAGAGTCTAATCAGATCTAAGATCATCAAAGGCATGTTTTGAGTACAGAACAATCAGTTCAGTTGGTTCACTGACACATTTCTTTTTCTTCAATTACAAAGGGCTTCTTTCTTTACCTTTCTCTTTCTCTCATTCTTCTGGGAATAAATCATGTTTTCAGTCAGTACATCAGCCCATCTATGGCTAGGATTCAGGAATGTGGACATGGGTACATAGCTGCCCACCACAACTACTCCGTTGACGTCACTTTTTGAGCTGTAAATACAGATAATACGACTGAATAAAGAGTGCTTTTAGGCAAATTAGTTTAGTCGTGTTGTAAAGATTTTTAGGGTTGACAACTACTCAAGAACACATTAGGGTATTGACACTCACTGAATGTCTGGTGTGGGACAGTTCATTCTGTGATGTTCTCACTGTGTTTTTTTGCACTCATTCTCGCAGGTCACAGATTTGAAGATGTTCCTGGTGTGCGGCGGCACTTGGTTAAGAAGAGTGCTAACAGTCAGGTGGTTCACATTGGAAAGGACCACAGAGAGTTCAGCAATAGAATCCGGACTAAGCTTGATCGAACCCCACATGAGGTGAGACCCTAAAAAATTACCTTTTTTGTTTGTTTGACCACTTAGTGATAGTAGCATTGTATTTAATTAGATTTGAAATTATCCAAAGTCTAAAATTCAAAACTCCTGAAATGTTAATTTCTTCCCAACTCTCTGGATGGACAGTCAACTTATTGAAATTATCAAAACATTTTTTGATTTAAGGAATTACTTTTTTATAGAGATAGTAAAGTTATGGATTGCATACCGTATCTAATATGCGGAATGTGTGACTGCCATTGGCTCATTGAGCCTGCTGTTGTTTATCAGAGACGATCATGGCCCTGTTACAAGGACTCCAGGGTTCGTAATGCCCAGCAGCTGAAGGTAGGGCTACTCAGATCTGGCAGAACAGCTGAAGCTTGAGTGTGGTTTTACTCTGCACCTGCTCGCTAATATCTAATATCTGGAGCTCTGCTGTTTGCAAGGCAATGGATAATTATATAATAAAAACGGCATGACTTCAAATGCTTGGAATTAGTTACCGAACCAAATAATGCCATTGAAAATGTCAGCTTGAAAGTAACAAAAATACAATCTTTTCCAGCAGTTAAAACCAGGTTATTATTTCACAAATGCCAAATGACCTATGTTTAATCCAGCCAGCTTCATCTAACAAAATAAACCATTAGACCACTGAAGCATGCACCGTATGCATTGTATTTAAGATTTGAGCAGCTATCAAGTGCTTTAAATTAAATTACTTAACGAATGCTCACTAAACACATTTTGAGATGGATTTCCATCTAAATAGCTGTGCTGGACAATAGAATATGTACATTTGGAAATATAATATAAATATTGAGTTTGTGTGTCCTCTCAGGTGTTTGTTGAGTTGAATGAGCTGCTGATGGATAAAAACCAGGAGATGCACTGGAAGGAAACGGCTCGCTGGATAAAGTTTGAGGAAGATGTGGAAGAAGAAACAGAGCGGTGGGGAAAACCACATGTAGCTTCACTTTCATTCCGCAGCCTCTTGGAGCTTCGCAAGACCATTTCACATGGTAAGAATTAGACCAGAGCAGAGAATACTATTTTTACATTAAAGGGGTCATTATCTAGATTTTTACATGTATATTTTTATGTTCTATTTCCGTTTTAAATATTGTAATTTTATAGAAAAACATAATTTTGTTCTTTGTTTTCATTCAAGCATGGTGAATTCTGCCAGTGTGGGGTTTATTCTGTTGGGAAGGGTTAAAAATGGGCAGGCGAGGTTTATGACGTCTAAAAGGGGGGTGGTGGAAAGAGTACAGAACGAGTACAATTTCACTAAAGTACAAATAAAAGTATGCTAACGTTTACAAACATACAAGTAAACATTTTTGGGGAAAAATTTATTCACATTATATTTTTGCAGTAACTTCTGTCTGAAGAATTATTGGTACGTAACCTAATACAAAGAATACCGGTGACCATTCGTTGAAATGGTCATATACTAAAGGTTGGTAACTGTATTTTATAACTGGAAGGTTGGAAACTTGTATATTATAATGTTTATCAGAGTGATTTAAAATATTGAAAGTATTTTTAGGACCAAGTCACAACTTCAGGATGTTCAAATTGGGATGCTTATAATACAAGCTTACCAAGCGTGCTTGTTGTATAAACTTGTTGGATACACTTCTAGAATCCTTAAGTTGTTGTTTGATTGGTTAAACTTTTCTGGGTTTCAGGTAGTGGTGAGTTCATTGTGCCCATGTTGAGGTGTAAGATTGAGAACATCGAATATCCATCATGTGTTTTGTTTTGTTCCCTGAAGGCTTGATGTAATAAAGGGAAACGTTTTTAACTTGTTTTTTTAAATAGGACATTATATTTATATATATATAGCTTTGAATGTCAAAAGGTCAATACATTTTTTTTGAGCCTTTTAAAAAACGTTATATAATGCATTTTAAAGTAGCAGTGTATATATTTAATTAATTTCTGTCCATACAGGGGCAGTTTTACTGGACCTGGACCAGAAGACCCTGCCTGGCATTGCTCATCAAGTTGTAGAGCAGATGATTATCTCAGATCAGATTAGAGCACAGGACAGAGCTAATGTGCTACGAGCTCTGCTCCTTAAACATAGGTTTGTTTCTCACAAGTTTTGCACTTTTGCAGTCGCTCACTTATTATTCGTCTGAACTTTTTGCATTGTTCTGCTCATTTTCAGTCATCCAAGCGATGGCAAGGAGCACAGTTTGTTTAACCGGAACATCTCAACAACTAGCCTTGGCTCCCTCATTTCTCATTACCAAAGCACTAACCATATAGCCACTCAGGAACCTCCTGCCACAGACCCACTGATAGGAGGACTACGTTTCTTTGAGTCACGCCACAGTGTAGACATAGATAAGAATGAGGTACGGTGCTAATTTTTAGGAAGCCTTTTGTTCCGAGATGTTGTATGACATGCGTTTTTTTCTTTGTTTTCACAGAAAGATGCTCCTGAGTTTTTTGGCTTGCACAAGACCAAATCTAAATATGAGCTGAAGCTGCTTGAGAAGATTCCAGAAGACGCAGAGGCGACGGTTGTCCTTGTTGGTCAGTTTATTTGCAGCATTGATTCTAAAAATGCATAGACACATGGAATGAAGATGCTCTTGCTTTCTGCAGGTTGTGTGGATTTCCTGGACCAGCCGACTATGGCCTTTGTGAGACTGCAGGAGGCGGTTCTCTTAGAGTCAGTTTTAGAAGTACCTATTCCAGTACGGTTTCTGTTCGTGCTCCTTGGCCCACCAAGTGCAAACATTGACTACCACCAGATTGGACGCTCCATATCAACTCTTATGTCTGATAAAGTAAGCAAAACATTGTTTTATGTTAATGTATAGTGATATATTTTTATTTTATTAAATGGAGAAGATGATGAGGAGAGTAGAAACACGGTCATACAGGAAAACATCTGATCACTGAGCCATCTACCCTTACATTTGGATTTCTTGGCAAATATTTTTTGGGGAGCAAGTTATTTCTAAAAAAAATATTTTTGTCATCTTGAAAGAAATCTTTCACTTGGAAAACCTATAAATAATCTAAATAGAATTCATATACTGTAAATTCATCAAACTCTGGTTTCCAGAAAGGAGATTAGTAGTCACTGGAGTCGAGTTCAATATTCATTACAGGTTTTTTTTTTTATGTCACATTCTCAAAATTGGTAAAAATTCAGGGATATTATAGCTAGCGCCTTTGACAATGCAGTGAAATCGAAGCACTCTGTCACAAAGAGGGAGCAGTAATCTGATTGGTGACAAGCTGCAAGAATTTGGATGTTTAAAACTTTGCTAAATTAACTAAATTTTTCTCCTCGAAGTGCAGAGAGTGTCAATATATTTTTCAGGTTTTTAATAAATTTTGCAGAAACAACATTTACTCTACCTTTATCGCTTCAGGCAATTTTTATACAACTATATATTGGTATCTTTCTCTCTGGAAGAAAGACTGGGTAAACAGGAGCTTTTTACACTTTGTTTTCTTTCTGTCTGTTCTAATTTTTAGTTGCTTTTTTATTAATTGTTCACAAAAAGATCATTTTTGAGTGGCATGAATTGACTTTATTTAATTATTATAATTATATAATTATGAAATGTTTTTGATGATTTTAAAGTGTTCTATGTGTATTACATGAAAAATATATGAAAACACTTAAAATACCAAATTCTAGAGTTGATGTCACAAAACTAGGGTTTATCTGCTCAGGGTTATCATTCTGTATAAACTCATACCGGACCATGCCTTATGACAAATATTCTTAACAAATAGTTAAATAAGAAATACTCATTTTACGTATTTAGAACATATCTTGGTTTTATAAAGGTGTCATAGATGACAAGCACACACAAAAACACATAAGTCCTGCTTGTCCTATGCAAATGGCACAAAAATGGTAATTTTAAAAAAAAAGTATTTGGCACAAATAAAATCTCAATTGTATCTTCCAGCCATTCCACGAGGCAGCGTATTTGGCTGATGGACGACAGGATCTGCTGAATGCCATTAACAGTTTCTTGGACTGCAGCATTGTTCTTCCCCCATCGGAAGTTGGAGGGGACGAGCTGCTGCACTCCATCGCTCGCTTCCAAAAGGAGATGTTGCACAAGAGACATGAGAAAGAGATCAAACTACAGGCCAAGGAACCCAAGAGCCCGGATGATATTGGTACACTGCTGTAACTCTGGGACATTTAACTAAATAGATGATCTTCAAAATGTATTCACAAATATCATCACCTCTATGTTCTCAGCTCTACATCCTCCCCAGAAACCAGAGGATGATCCTCTTCGCAGGACGGGGAGGCTTTTTGGAGGTGTTATTCGAGATGCACGACGCCGCTACCCCAAATACCTCAGTGATTTTAGGGATGCCCTCAGCCCTCAGTGCATGTCCACCATCATATTTATTTACTTTGCTGCCCTTTCTCCTGCCATCACCTTTGGAGGTCTTCTGGGTTCGTTAAGTTTTACAGTTTTACTACTACTGTATTTACTATCAGAATTTTGTATGACTAAATTATATATTTTTCCCCAGGTGAAAAAACGGAAGGTTTGATTGGAGTTTCAGAGCTGATTGTGTCCACTGCTGTGCAGGGAATGCTATTCTGTCTGCTAGGGGCTCAGCCTCTGCTGATCGTGGGCTTCTCTGGACCCCTTCTAGTGTTTGAGGAGTCATTCTACTCGGTTAGTACTTCTCTATTGATAATTTGTGCAAATGATTGATTACCTATTTCTGGTCAAGCTTTTTTCTTTGCAGATGAAAATAAAAATGTGAAAACTTTTATATTAGTGACCATATCAGTAACCATTAAATGAAATGCATTCATAAAAATACAGGGCATTAATCTACCTTTTTTCGGGATGGAATTAAATGATGTTCTATTAACTAGCAGTGCACTAGTATAATTGAATGTGAATTTTTTTAAGAGCCAATATTATGGGTTTTTAAAAATGTCCTTTTAAGAGAAAAAAAACCTGCCCTCAAACATCGAGGTAAGGGCTCTCTCTCAGTCGCATGGTGGGAAGCATCAAAGGTTAGCATGATGAGAAGGAAAAAGATTATAGTTTCCCTGATAGCTGGAGAGCGTCACGTCTCACAGCAAGAAGGTTGCTGGTTCTAGGCTCGGCTGGGGCTGGTGGCATTTCTGTGTGGAGTTTGCATGTTCTCCCCGTGATCGTGTGGGTTTTCTCCGGGTGCTCCGGTTTCCCCACAAGTCCAAAGACATGCGGAATAAGTTAATTGAATAAGAACAATTGCCCATAGTGTTAAAGTGTGAATGTGTGTGAATGTTTCCCAGCGATGGGTTGCGGCAGGGAAGGGCATCCGCTGCGTAAAACATATGCCAGTGAGTTGGCGGTTCATTCCGCTGTGGCGACCCCGAAAGGGAATAAAGCCGACATGAAGATGAATGAATGAATGAATGATAGCTGGAGAAAAGGAACTGGAACCATATTTCACTTGGGACCCTGAATAGAGAGCCTCAAGCTTCTCTGATGAGCTCGACTCAAACATTATTCTTTATTCAATCACAAGCAGTTTGATGTTGTGTTGATTGTTCTCTGTTTATTGGTTGTCATTTCTGTTGATGCAATTTCTCAACAGGTCAAAACCGGGTCAAATATATTTTAGTCAGCTACTCTATTCACTGTGGCAGTTGAGTCATGTGGAGAAGGGGTTTAATATGAATGAGTAACTAAACAAATCATTTGCCAATTGCAACCAAATCCAGTAAAATGACATGCATATTATGTGTGTCAGACCTTGCATGTGTGTCAGACCTCGAGACCTCCAAAATCAAATAATGAACCTTTCAAAATCACAATACGGGCACTTTAAAGATATTTTGGAAAACATTAGATGCCAGTTTCAGACATGCTGATAGGATTCATGAGAGAGCTCGTGCATATCACATCATTATCTCGAAATTTAAAAACAGCTCATTGTCAGGCGGAATTAAAGATTTATTGTAATTATTTACATAATATATAACCTGGATAGATTTTGGTTGTTTTAGGAAGATTACATACTGAAACATTCTTGCAAAAAATGGGAGGTCTCTTTTAAGTAGCAAATCATCAATGCATTATAACTAGTTCATTTTATTTCCTCAATTTACCTTTAATTACCTCAAATCAATTTACGAAGCAAATTGTAGCAAATTTTGGTTTGTGTAAACAATTACATATTCTTTCTCTCTAGACCGGTTTAGTGCATTTTAATGACTAAAGTGACAAAACAAATTGCGGTTTGCAGTTTTGCAGGTCGAATGACATGGAGTATCTGACGGGCCGGGTCTGGATTGGAATCTGGTTGATTATCATTGTGGTTCTCACAGTGACATTTGAGGGAAGTTTTCTAGTGCGATTCGTGTCACGCTTCACCCAGGAGATCTTCTCCTTCCTCATCTCTCTCATCTTTATCTATGAGACCTTCTTCAAGCTTGGCAAAGTATGGCTATAGAAATAATTATTTATTTATTAAAATATCTAAAATCACCAAGCTGTGTGAACTAGAGATTTAAATGTGTTTGCGCAGATCTTCATGGATCATCCTCTCACAGGCTGCTCTAGGATAGAAGAAAATGGCACCGCTTTAGCGTTAGTATCTGGTGAGCGTAGGTCTGCAGGGGCCTCTCAAACCCTTAACCAGCCAAACACAGCACTCCTGTCTCTGGTGCTCACCACAGGCACTTTCTTCATCGCCTTCTACCTACGCAAGTTCAAGAACAGCGCTTTCTTCCCTGGAAGGGTAATAAGCCAGTATACTGACTCTAACTACTTTCTTTCTACTTCCGGCTAAAGGATCTAATCTTCAGATGTAATTTTTCTACTCAGCTGCGTAGAGCCATTGGAGATTTTGGAGTTCCTATAGCTATATCGACCATGGTTCTGTTGGACTACAGCATTAAGGACACTTACACACAGGTAAGATATGAAGAAGCTAAAGAAATATAGAGAAGCTTTACATCAAGGTGTATTTTATGAACAAGGCATGATCCGAAATAAGTAAATTCATTTTTGTTTATCTATTAATAAGACAGCTTGAGTTTATAAACACAACTTATTATCTGAAAGTATTTTATAGTTTTCTTAAAACATTTTTCATTCTTGAGTGATGGGGGGGCATAGTTTGAAGATACGTTTATTTTCGTGTTTCAATTTTAAAACTTCACATTTAATTAAATACATAATTGTGTATTAGAGCTTAATGGTGAGGATTTAAATATGCCATATTATGACTTGTCATGCATATAAAAGCCATTTTGAAGCAGCAAAACACCATCCCTTAAAACTCTATTGATTAAACGTGTTTTTGCAAGTGAAAGTTCACAATGCATTTTTAATAAGCCAATAACGAATATTTTCTAAAAATTGTGATATGTTTTAATTATGTTGAGTTTATGTTAAATACAATAAAGGTTTTATAGAGATTTTTAGAAAAGCAATTCATTTTTGTGTAAAAATTCTGTACTTAGCTAAGTGTTTAGGGTCCATTATAATGCATTAGTTAAACATGAATTAACTAATGTTCATTAAACATCACACTAGAAATAATTCGCTCTGCATTTCATGAGTTCTAAATGGTCCATTAGGTAAATTAAAATAACAATTTAATTTTTATTCATATAATATTTTTGTTTATTTATGAGTGTATTGAACTTTTACACATTACACCCTATCAATATTTGTTGTTCCCCTCAGAGGGGTTAAATAGTTTTCATTAGCTTAGTGATATAATATTGGTAGTTGAAGCTTAATGACTAGTCTTGTCTTGGCAATCAACTTCTCTAAGGAAGTATAATAATTAATATGGACACAACAATAACAATGTATTACCCATTATTAATGTTTAACTAAACAGAAACCAGAAACTTTTTTTTTAAAGTGTTTCCTCCCTTTATAGAAACTAAGTGTTCCCAATGGCTTTTCGGTGACCAGCCCAGACAAGCGTGGCTGGCTCATTCACCCGCTAGGCTCTGATGGTCAGTTCCCTATCTGGATGATGATTGCTAGCATTTTACCAGCTCTACTCGTCTACATTCTCATCTTCATGGAGACTCAGATCACCATGTGAGTCGCTCAGACTGCTGTGAACACTCAACAACCAATCCATCCACTATCCACATCCTCCATCCTCCCCTTTCACAGGCTGATCGTGAGTAAGAAGGACAGGATGCTAGTGAAGGGCTCCGGCTTCCATCTAGACCTGCTGATCATCGTCTTTGCTGGTGGTGTTGCAGCTTTGTTTGGTCTGCCATGGTTAACTGGTGCTACGGTGCGATCGGTTACTCATGCGAACAGTCTGACAGTGATGAGCAAAGCTGTGGCCCCCGGGGACAAGCCTCGCATTCAGGAAGTCAAAGAGCAGAGAGTTACTGGATTTCTGGTGGCTCTGTTAGTAGGTGAGGAGAAGACTTCATTTAAAGGGCCATGAGAACCGCCTGTTTTAAATCGGGTCTGCAACAGAATATCTTTAACATTTTCAATCTAAGGGTAAGGCCACACTGAGGCGAATTATATTCGTCTGTGCCTTTGTGTTCTTGAACCGCAGGGTGTTGTTGAACCAGGTGAAGTGAAATATAGGTGTAGTGATGCTACTGGTGGCACATAGTGGTGCTACAGAGCTATAGACCAAGGGGCAACCTCCTGCTTTACTTCTCGATGCGTGCTAGGAAGTGACTGAAATGCCGTTCCCAGAGTGGCCGCCTGAGCCTGACTTCAGAAGAGAGCAAGTTCTCATTCACTCCAATGTTAAAACTGACCAACTTTGAAGCTGAAAAAAAAAAACATGTTTCCACCATCTAGATCGCTAGACTTGATCTTCATGAACACTCTGAGGGGGGTGAATTATATTTAAATGTGTTTGTTTTAAAATTAGTTTTTGATGTTTTAAATTATATAAAATTTAAACCTTCACTACGGCCATGTCCCGCCTCTATGTATGCGTTTTTGCATTTTGACTCTGCCCATTTTGAGCATCATTTGACTTTGCCAGAAACCTATAGATGACGTCACGAACACTCTGTCCATGTTATATACAGTCAATGCTATAGACCCTCCGACTTTTGCCTTTTAAGACAGAAGAAGAAAATATTTTCGATATATTTTGCTGTACTAGTGCATCTGGCAAACGAACCAGGATACAGGATCCAGTGCAAGTTCCGTCTTATTCTATACTGGTACTTCCTTTTTTGCCATTTTTCTACGCTAACAAGTTTAGGAGACATGTCAAGAGTGTGTGAAGAGTGCCCTCTAGGCGTGTATTTATGTGGCGTTGACACCCCCTCACACATAAACAAAGGTTTTAATTGGTCAACACATGCAAATTTCAGAAAATCGCATGTTTACCTCAACAATGTTGTGGTGAATCGGCCATGGCTGCTGTATGATTTAAAATTTAGAACAATGCTTTTGCTACATTATTATAGAACATTATTGAAATTGTTTAATGTTTTTTTTTTTTGCATTTAATTACTTCACTTTAACAATTGAAAACTAAGCATGTAACATATTGTTAAAGCTGGCTTTTTAGTTGTGCGTCAAGTTTGCAAATTTTCAGAGATTCATGGGAGGCTTTGCAACAGGGTTAGAGCTGGATTTCATAGGCATTGTAGGCTTGGCACAAAAGTATTAAGTGACCTATGTTTGATTTTTTGGAAGACTCCAATATTAAAGCTTGTGATACCACAAAACTTTTTTACACTGCTCATTTGGTTGTATGTTGTTAATGTTTGCTGTAAAAGTGAAACCCTTTTCTCCTCAGGTCTGTCCATCGTGATTGGAGATCTGCTACGGCAGGTTCCCATCGCCGTGCTCTTCGGA
Source organism: Danionella dracula (assembly GCA_900490495.1). Taxonomy (NCBI): domain Eukaryota; kingdom Metazoa; phylum Chordata; class Actinopteri; order Cypriniformes; family Danionidae; genus Danionella; species Danionella dracula. The sequence goes on from UELW01000744.1 coordinate 1,497,694, forward strand.
ATATTCCTCTATATGGGGGTGATGTCTCTCAATGGTGTACAGCTAACAGAGCGGATGTTGCTGCTGTTCATGCCTCCAAAGTACCACCCTGACCACACATACGTCCGGAAGGTTTGTGATATCTTAATATGATCTTAGTTTAAAGCTGGACTTAAGCACATCAGGTTTACTGGAGCTTTTTTTTAAATTTGTGTGTTTTAGGTGCGTACTTTGCGCATGCATCTCTACACGTGTCTGCAGCTGCTGTGTTTGGCTGTCCTCTGGGTGGTGATGTCCACCGCTGCCTCGCTGGCCTTCCCGTTTGTGCTGGTACTTACAGTCCCGTTCAGGAGGTTCCTTCTCTCGCGCATCTTCACACCCCGTGAGATCCAGTGTGTAAGTTCTTCGGCTCTTTATGTTGAGATCCTGTTTATTGTAGTTCACAACAACCAGTTTTTTCCTTTACAAAGATTCCATAAAATAATTTCCATACAATCAGGATTTATAATAGAACAGACCATTACATTAAAATAATGATATGAATGTAATCTTTTATGAATGACAGATTACGTTTAATTTTTGTCAATTTAGGTTTAATCAGTTGTAGCTGAAAAAAGCGTGATGTAAGAAAATGCATGTTTATTTGTTATTATTGGTAATAGTAATTTCTTATCAGTTTAGATTAAAGTACTATGAGAGGTTTTCTATCTCCTTTCACATGTTCAGATTAAAGTGCCCCGATAGCGATTCTGCTTCCTCATTGAAATGACTGACAAATTTTCACTGGAAAAAGCCATTATAAACATCAATGTTTTAATGGCATCATTTAGAGATCATCTCCATCAAACAAAAGTTTTTCTTACTTTGGTAGAATTGTATATATTTATTATCCACTAGGGTCTTTATTGGAGGCAGCTTCTGTTTTGGTCAAGAGAATGTGTTTTAGAGTAAAAAAATACCCTACAACACCCACCAAACTGACACAAAGCTGGAACAGAAAAGATCTAACAAGTTTCACAAGAGATTGAACAAAACATTGAGATTCATAAATAGGAAAATCAGAACAAATAGGAGAAAGACAGGTGATGGAACTGGTAAGGAAATTGGGAGCGGAGGGCACAAACGATGCAAAAGAGCTTCAAACACACAATGGAATCTTTCGGTCATGTGATCAAGTCATGTGACATACAAGAGCAACACATGAAAGTACAAAATACAATCTAAAACTAAAAAAAGCATAAACAACGTAACAGATCAGGACACAAATATACATTAGCTGGTAAACACTGCTTTATTTGCTTTTTATTTGACCTTTTGGGGGTATTTAAAAGTGTTACATTACTGCAAAAATGTGTTTTAACATTATTTTTATGGATTCATAATTAAAGTGAAAAATTGCATGGCATGATAGATCTCAAGCATTTGGAATGTTTTCGATGATTTGTAAAAACAGTTATTTTCCCATTTTAAAAATCTTAGCTCTTTCCTGTTTGTTTTGTAAATATAACCATCAGTGATGGAGCATCGCATAGTGTCCCTTTAAATCTTAGATAATTCTTTCATAATTATGTAAATAGGCTAGATCAACCTTTTTTTAATCAAGGAATTTAGAGATTTAGAGACAATTTCAAGATTGTCCAGTATATAATACTTGTATTTGACCATTCTTGTTAGTTTTTTGTTATAGTAATCCGTCTATAAATATGAAAAGCCTTGATGCTTCTTTTTCTTCTACTGTTTTAAAAGTACATTTTAAGTTTATACAAAAACTTGAAACTATTACAAAGTGACAAAACCTAAAAAAAAAAACCCAGAACCACTTGTTTTTCAACTGTATTTTGCTTTAATGTTGATCTTTTGGTCTGTATGTCAGCTGGACGCGGATGACTCAGAGCCCTCGCTGGATGATGGAGAGGGACAAGATGAGTACACCGAGATGCAGATGCCAGTGTGACCTCACTCCAGTCGTTCTCCTCAGACAGACGTACTCACACTAACTCTCTAGATGTATTCAACGTGTCAAAGTTTCTCTTCACTTCGCTGTCTTCCTTTTGTTGCTTCTCGTTCCATGAGGAAAACATTTATTTATCTGTGAGAGATATCAGTAGCATATAGAAAACTTCTTCTATAATTAGCTGTTTGTTTTATTTATCAGTTGATTTGTTTGTGGTGTATGTTTGTGTGTACATGTTTTAAGTGTTAAGTTAATTGATCTTCTTGTTAGCTCAGAAACACATTAGGAAAAAAAGGATTTCCTATTTCTTACCAGTGACATGTGATCTAATCTAAAAAAAGAACAAAGCTAGTATTTCAAAGTATATTTATTGTTCTCGTTTTGCACCAAAGAAGCTGTTTTTATCTATATATTAATAAATAGAATAGTGGAAGAGACCAAAATATTCAGTGGGGGTTCTCAAAAATACCTTGTACAATTAATGAACATCGGTTTTGCATAATAACTTAAAAAGCATCAAATTATTGATAAAAGTCTGAATAATCCAGTAACAGAACGTTAAAGTTGATAGGGAAAAGAGAAGTTTGCATGTAAGCAATGCATTAAAATGCCTGTAGGTGGCAACGTATTTCGAAAAATCGTATGGTGTGTTAAAGGGAACCGGATCACACACTCATTAATTAGAAAATAAATGAGCTGTGAATGATTTTGCTTAAAACATTAATCAGTATACTATAGATGTGTGCTTTAGCGCAATACATGAAATGTAATAAATACTAATCATAAAAAAATAGCCAAGTTTATTAGTAACCCCATCTCTTAAAACATTCAACCCCTGGATTCCATCCCCTTTTCTTCTTCCCATTCCCTACTGAATATGTAAATGACAAAAGTAATAACTTGATGGACCTTGGGGGAATTTGTTTCTTTCATTTGTAAAATGTAAAATGAAAGAAAAAACATGGTCAGTGTTTAAAAAGGTGCATTATGGAGTTGATCTCTGTTGTATTCAAAAACATTGTGATGTAGTCGTTTATGTAATACCACTGAGCACACGGGTGAAACAATAACCTGTTGTTTATTTCTATAAATTCGATCTATAGGTAACGATTATGTTTGTTGAGCAGAACTGGGATATTGCATACGCAGAAACCAACAAATAAGTGAAGGTTCTGCGTGATGTTCTTTGGTGTTTTACCAAATCTGTCAAACATTCCAAGTGCAAGATCTTGTGTATAAATATCAGATTTTGTGAATTAATTATTTTTGTAAGGAATGCACAACACTTAGATTATATATTTTTTGGATTGTTTGTGCCTAAATATTGTATATTTCTTTGTTGCTTTGATTGTGAGCTAGTGCCTTTTAGTATAATAAATATATTTTAAGACGATGAATGTGAAAGAAAATCTCTTCAACCAAAGGTATTTGATATATTCATGCCTTTCATGACAGTGATGGGATCTGTTTTTTTAGCTTGCTACTCATGTAAAGGTCCAAAAACAATAAAATATTGTAGCTGATTCTACATGAGATGTCTGTGTTTTGTTTTTACTAATCGAAATCACATATGAACTTAAAGTCGATGGTATGAACCCAATGTATCCTTTGTGATCGATCATGAAGCAATATTTTCTTTCGGTTTGATTTCAGTTCACAAACTTTGTTCCCAAAATGCATCTCTGCTGCCATCTGATGGTCAGAAAGCATAGAAACGTTTTAATCAGAAATCAGTGTTGTAACCTTGTATATGTGAATTCACTTTCTTTCAAATAGGAAACTTATCTTAAAATAAAATAGCTATAACAAAAAAGTTGACTGATGCATGATCGATCACTGGTCATCACAGTCAAAAAATCCAAAACGTACATACAATATTCAGTATCATATCAGAACATCTCAGGGGAAGAGTTTATCGTAAAAAAATATTTGTAGATTCAGAACATTTTCCCCAAAAAACTAATATTTATTGTATTTTTTCATTATTTTACATACAGAAGAATACCGAAACCACAGATGTGAAACAAGCATACATTTCCATGTGTCTGGGTTTTTACTCAGGGTTCTAATTTTTTCAACATCACTAAAAAAATGTCATGAGTGCCTTATTTTACCACAATATTGGTTTGACTTTGGGCTTTTATAATACGTTAGAGACTAGTGGTCAGTTTAAATCACACTTTCTTCATACTAATAAACTCTCCAATCACTAAGTAGTGTATGGTAGTTCCATTTCTATCTTTAATCCACACTAGGACTTTGTAAAGCTGTTTTGAAGCAACTGCTAAAAAAGCACTAAATAAATATACAATCAAAATAATACACACACACATACATATATATATATATATATATATATATATATATATATAGTTATTTTTTAGTTAAGCAATTTACTTATGTAACCTGTGTTTACTGTTCAACGTTATTGTACTATTTAATATAGAATGTAATTTAAGTACCCAATAAACATCTTTCCGATTCTGAAATGATTATCAGTTCCGCTAATACCTGATCTATATTTCAGAGCTCCAACATACAAAAATCCAAAGGTAATTCAAAACTAGTCTTCCCTAATTAACCAGACAAGCGTCTCTCTCCCAGGCCTGGAAAGTTCCAGCGGAGGGGCTGAGCTGAACCACGTGTCCGCTTTCGTCGCCCTATCGGCGGACTCACAGAAAAGCTTTTTATGGTTGTTCAGTCAGCTGCGAGATGGAGAGGTGAGGATGAAATCAACCGACCACCGCAGCTTTTCAATAAGAAACGTTCCTAATTTAATTCGTTCTGAAGTCGGAAACTATGGAACGTTAAGTCAACACATACGTCTCATGTCAAAATGTTGATTAACACAACCACCGTAGAATAACCGTCAGCAGTCATAACCGTCAGCAGTCGGTTTGCTGAGAAGAGGCCGTCAGGCCGACCGTGCTAGGCTCCGTCTGCAGCAGGGAACGAACGCGGCGCACGCTGAGCCGTTTAGCATGAGCACCGGTAGATATATCGGCTCTGTTTCTAAAACAAGAAACGCGCGAAGTAAACGTATACTGATATTATTGACCCGACATAATTGTTAGCGTACATATAACGCTAGATTAGGCTAAAACTGTCACTGTTGCTAGTGAAAATTGGCCAATAAATAATTCCACCAGCAAACGCAAATAAATATAAACACAGTTCCCCACAAATAAACAAAATAGCTAAAATAAATGTTATTTTAAAGTTTCAGCCTCCGCCTTTTCCCCTTCGTATGTTTTTTTCTCGGAGTTCCTCCCCCTGCGGCGCTGGGCGGAGTTTCATACCGAACCAGACGCTCCTTTTGTCGGATTCGTTTCGACCTGACTCCCCGGGGTTTACGGCTAAAAAACATATACTTAAACATTGTAAAATCATTCAACAAGGAGCCATCGCTAATCAGCAGTCCCATACTAAACGGAAAATCGTGAAAGGTACGTAGTTTGATGATTTTTGTGTCTGTTTTGGTGGGATTTCAATTTGCTCGTCACCGAGTCTTTGTAACATTCATGGCGGCTCTGCAGTGAGGGCTCATGGGCGAGGGAGAGCACAAGGCCCGCTCGTGTCTCGCGCATTAAAGATTCCCCGAAACGTGCTGATTTCTAACACGTGACCAAAATATAACATTTTAATAAGTACACTGGTGGCATAACTGGTTTAAAAACGAAAAAAGTACATTTTGTCACAATTTGCAAAAAAAATCTAAAACTGTACATCTAATGTTAACATTCGTTTTTACACGGAGTTAGCTAAAATTCTTACATATCAACACTTCGAAATGTCTTATTTAGTCGTCGAAAGCACATCACCAGTCCTGAAGCAAAAAGCTTGCCTTGGTCGAGGCACGCGTGCCAGCGGAAGCTGCGTGGTGACTCCTGCCGGAATAAAGACGCCATTACTGGGGTTGCTGACGGACTCCCGGTCGGTGTATTAAGTCAGGAGGATAATAACGTTAATTCAACGTCGTAATTAATAAATAACAGCAGACTTCTTGGAGAGTAATAAAGGTAAACAAGTTATGGTTTTGGTTGTTGTATTCACAAATCAGCCGATTTTCTTTTAATTTTGGTTAGGTTTTGACGTTTTCTGTCAAACCTCTCATGATTAAACATGTATATATTTATTTTTTTATGAACACATGCTACTATATTACTCATTTAAAGGAAATATTGAAATGCCGTAGAAACATTTTGGGGAGCCTTTACAGCTATTTTGGCTCAGTTGACCTTGCGGGCGGGGACGACTCCGTAACCGTGAAACCGTCGCCTCTTGCGGCCGCATCGCGACGCCACAGCTCGTGTCGCGGGGTTCTTCAAACGCTGGATGCAGTGAGACCCGGTTATACGACATTTACAACACATCATGCATTGTAAGTAAGGAAATTCATAAATGGCAATATTTAACGGATATTTCATTAAAACGAGACCCAATTTGTGATACTAGGTTTTTGAAAACAGAAATAAAATAAGCACTTAATGTTTCAATGAAGCTCAAAGATACGAGTTTAAGTATGCTGGGAAAATGAGTTCGTAAATCCTGATTCGGCCACTGAATGAGTCCGCTGCACAGGCAGCATGTAAACAACAGCGAGGGCTCGGCTACAACGGGAAGAGACTTCGAGGCTTCCGCTCAGGCTGGAGCTCGGGTCCTCTCCTCGCTGCTGGTGGACATATAATGTTAATCCCAACGAATACTTTCTTGGAGTCAGATTCCTGACCAGGAAGAACCCAAATCCATCCGTTGTTCCCACATCCGCGAATCGTGAACGGGCTTTGCAAAGTCTCTGTTAGTGTCGTTATTCGTTTTCTTACCGTTCATTGTGGGAGTCTGATTAAATTCGCGGCTTTACCACAGACACGTTGGAAAATGCGCGGTGTTGGAACGTCGCCTTTTCTTCCGTTCTCCGCCGCTGGAGCACAGCTATGGCCACCGGTGGGATGACGCGTTCGTGTCGAGATGCTCCAGAGGCGGAGCGAGTGATGGAGGCATGGCTTCCTCTGAGCCGCGCTGCTGTTCACATCCAACTTTAAGCAGAGAATGGATGCAGAAAAGATTATTAATTCTGTGTGACTTTTTGTCTTCTTCTAAACATTGTATTTCTGTCATTTAAAGATGTAAGCTGTTCAGTGCCTTGAAAATGAACAGTTAAATGTGCCATATCAGGCCATTTTTGAATAATTTGTAATAAATATTTGACGCCTCAAAAGATAAGACATTATTGTCATCGCAATTATACAAACTCCCAGAGTTCAGCAGCAAAGTAACACATAAAATAAATTGAAGAAACTTATATATAAATAAATGTGAATAAATATCACCACAGATGGTTGTTTTCTCCAAAACTAGCCATGCACCTCATGTTCCTCCCACTACATCGCTTTCGCCACACCCCCCTGCTGGGTTTGTCTTGTTGGCATACCATCTTTTGGTAAGCCAAAAACACATTTGACACGGGACTTCCAAAAACCACATTTTTATTCATTGTTTATCTGACGCGGTTCTCTTACGGTTACGCATCGGGTCGTTCAGTTTGTACATTCTTCACTACAGTCTACATTGACTGTATATAACATGGATGTAGCATGTGTGAGGTTTCGTACACAGGCTAAAAATGGGCGTAGCCAGCCATCATCCTCATGGAAGTGCATCACTTCCTGGTAACCAGGTATGGGTCCAGAGAGGAGTTTGAATGTAATACATCTTAAACTAACTTGTATATAATTTTGTGTAGCGGTCCCATGGTGCAGATTTGGTGACCGGTTCGAATCCAGCCCCAGTCTTTGCCGATCCTTCTCCCCAGATCTCTCTTCCAAATATTCTGCCAATATTCTTCCTGTCTCCTCTCTAATGTCAAAATTTCTACAAAAAAAAAAAAAAAAACCCAACAACCCAAAAACATTAGAGGCGTTAAATGTTAAAATTTTAATTTCCCAGGATAGTAGTTTTTAATAATTTTTCATCTATTCGCTCAATATACAAATCTAGGGCTTTTAGCATAGCTTAGAATAGATCATTGAATTGGTTTATACCAGTAGCATTTTACTGTTCTAAGTCGATTCAGTGTTCTTTATTAAGCTATGCTAAAATGCTTTCTCAATTTTTTTTAATGAGGCATCATCATAGATATTAAATATATACAGTTTTTTATTTATTAAATAAATTTACATTTTGAAAAATGCCGAACAACTACATATGCTATAAATGTGCCTTTCGGTGCTTGTAAATATGCAGCACCTTGACTCAAATTAATTTGTGAACTCACTCGCTCTCTCTCTCTCTCTCTCTCTCTCTCTCTCTCTCTCTCTCTCTCTCTCTCTCTCTCTCTCACTCAGAGTTTCAAGGTGGTGAAAGCTGTCACAATGAACGGCAATGCCAGTGTCTCTGGCTGCCAGTCAGTCCGGATCAAAAGTGAAACAGGTGAGACAAGCGCACATATTGTTCCTTTTCACAAACAATCATTCAATATACAGGTCTTTCTCAAAAAAATTGCATATTGTGATAAAGTTCATGCGTCACGGTGGCGCAGTGGGTAGCACAGTTGTTTCACAGCAAGAAGGTCGCTGGTTCTAGGCTTGGCTGGGGCAGGTGGCATTTCTGTGTGGAGTTCTCATGTTCTCTTCATGATCGCGTGGGTTTTCTCCGGGTGCTCCGGTTTCCCCACAAGAACAAAGACATGCGGAATAAGTGAATTGAATAAGAACGATTGTCCATAGTGTTAAAGTGTGAATGAGTGTGTGAATGTTTCCCAGTGATGGGTTGCGGCTGGAAGGGCATCCGCTGCGTAAAACATATGCCAGAGAGTTGGCGGTTCATTCCGCTGTGGCGACCCCGAAAGGGAAGAAAGCCAACATGAAAATGGATGGATGGATAAAGTTCATTATTTTCTGTAATGTACTAATAAAGATTTGAATTTCATATATTTCAGATTCATTACACACAACTGAAGTAGTTCAAAACTTTTATTTTTTCAATATTGATGATTTTGGCATACAGCTCATGAAAACCAAAATTCCTATTTCAAAAAATTAGCATGTTTCATTTGACCAATTAAAGAAAAGTGTTTTTAATACAAAAAAAAGTCAACCTTCAAATAATTATGTTCAGTTATGTACTCAATACTTGGTCAGGAGTCCTTTTGCAGAAATGACTGCTTCAATGCGTCGTGGCATGGAGGCAATCAGCCTTTAGCACTGCTGAGGTGTTATGGAGGCCCAGGATGCTTCGAAAGCGGCCTTAAGCTCATCCAGAGTGTTGGGTGTTGCATCTCTCAACTTTCTCTTCACAATATCCCACAAATTCTCTATGGGGTTCAGGTCAGGAGAGTTGACAGACGATTTGAGCACAGTAATACCAGGCTCAGTAAACCATTCACCAGTGGTTTTGGCACTGTGAGCAGGTGCCAGGTCGTGCTGAAAAATGAAATCTTCATAAAGCTTTTCAGCAGATGGAAGCATGAAGTGCTCCAAAATCTCCTGATACCTAGCGGCATTGACCCTGTCCTTGATAAAACACCGTGGACCAACACCAGCAGCTGACATGGCACCCCAGACCATCACTGGCTGTAGGTACTTGACACTGGACTTCAGGCATTTTGGCATTTCCCTCTCCCCAGTCTTCCTCCAGACTCTGACACCTTGATTTCCGAATGACATGGAAAATTTGCTTTCATCTGAAAAAAAGTACTTTGGAGTAACAGTCCAGTACTGCTTCTCTGTAGCCCAGGTCAGGCGCCTCTCCTGTTGTTTTTGGTTCAAAAGTGGCTTGACTGATCTTCTTCAGGGTCCAGTCACCTCTTTTCGTTGTGCAGCATTTTATGCCAAACTTTTTCCTTCCCACAGACTTTCCACTGAGGTGCCTTGATACAGCACTCTGGGCTATTCGTTATAACAGCCTATTCGTTCAGAAATTTCTTTCTGTGTCTTACCCTCTTTCTTGAGGGTGTCAGTGATGGCCTTCTGGACAGCAGTCAGGTCAGCAGTCTTACCCATGAGTGCGGTTTTCAGAAATGACCCAGGCTGGGAGTTTTTAAAAGCCTCAGGAATCTTTTGTAGGTGTTGAGAGTTAATTAGTTGATTTAGATGATTAGGTAAATAGCTTGTTTAGAGAACCTTTTCATGATATTCTAATATTTTGAGATAGGAATTTTGGGTTCTCATGAGCTGTATGCCAAAATCATCAATATTAAAACAATAAAAGGCTTGAGTTGTGTGTAATGAGTCTGAAATATATGAAAGTCTAATGTTTATCAGTACATTACAGAAAATAATGAACTTTTTCATAATATGCAAATTTTTTTAGAAGGACCTGTATTCTCCGTTATGGCGTCATTGTCACCATTTTTGTTGTTTCGCACTGGTACCATGTGGAATGTGCGATTATGTTCCCTTCAGATGCCGATGCATGGAGCAAAGAAGACTGTATGACCCTGCTAGAGCGGATCCGCAGCCTGTTGCCAGACGGAGACACCATGAAGTATAAAACCACTGAGTCTCACTTCGACTGGGAGAAGGTGGGCTTCGGGAGCTTCTCAGGAGATATGTGTAAGCAGAAATGGCAGAAAGTTTCCACAGTGGTAAGCCCTCTTCCGTAAAAACTAGAACATTCTTGTGTTGGAATTTGTACATTTTAATATTTTCTTATCATTCACTTCAAAGATAAATTGAAAAGTAGATTGTGCAAAAGATTTCTTCAGTAGATTTAGGGAAGGTGCTTTTTTACACCACAGGTACGTAAATACAGAACGATGACGGAGCTCATCGTGGACGCTATGGAATATGTCAAGAACCCTTACAAGGGGAAAAAACTGAAGGTGAGGTCTTAGAAGGCAAAATATATTTTTTAGTCATGTCTCAAATTTAAATAACAGTCAACTAAGCTTTTCTGTGTTTGTTTTAGACACATCCAGACTTTCCTAAGAAACCCCTCACTCCATACTTCCGCTTCTTTATGGAGAAGCGAGCCAAGTACGCAAAGATCCACCCTGAGATGAGCAATCTGGATCTCACCAAGATCTTGTCCAAGAAATACAAAGAGCTTCCCGAAAAGAAAAAGGTTAGTTTTTTTTGTTTGAAGTGTATATAAATTGCTAATTGCAAATGTACTCGGTTCTTCAATCTCTTTTCGCTGATAAATATGAGTCACGTTCTCCTATGTGTGCTTATGTTGTTGCCTTTTTAAAACGTTTTCATCCTGTTGGCAGCTCAAGTATATTCAAGAGTTCCAGAGGGATAAAGAGGCCTTTGAAAAGAACATGGCACGGTTCAAGTAAGTGTTCGCTTGACTTCTCAAACAATTATCTCGCACTAGTTCTGAACCCGTGATTTAATGAGGTGCATCCCTGCTCGCAGGCAGGATCATCCTGATTTAGTTGAGGAAAAGAAGAAGTCAGACCTGCCAGAGAAACCCAAGACCCCTCAGCAGCTCTGGTACAACCACGAGAAGAAGACGTACTTGAAGATTCACCCAGATGTAATTCCACGAAACACTCATGCATGCCATAGTTACGTGCAAAGAGTTTTACTTATCTCAGTTGAAATGTTTTTAATACTTGAAGGTCAGCCAGAAGGACCTGAAGGAAGCATTACGCAGACAATGGTCTCAGTTATCAGACAAGAAGAGGCTGAAATGGATCAGCAAAGCTCTAGAACTACAGAAAGACTATGAGGTACAGGGTTTTCTCCCTCTTTTTACTTTATTTACTTGTGTCCTAGTGTTAGAGCTATGTGAAGGCTCCAGTCACAAATTTAAACTGTAGTTTTATTCCCATTTATAATAGATAACTTTGTTGAAATGCAACTCGACAGAATCAACAACTGTAAGATTATGAGTATTTTATTTTTCATAACATGGCTAGGTTTTAATTCTGTTTAATTTACTTACTGAAATAAAAACCTCAGTGTGTCTCACCACTTTTCAGATACCTTAGGTCTGTTTGTACAGTTTAAAGTAGAATGGCTCATTTTCAAGTTCTAAACAAGTATTTGAGGAAGATTTTATTGAGTTTTATCATTGATAGCATAAATTCTCCTCTGTCATGATGCGATGACAGCCGACACCCAGCCCAGTACAGTGATTGGTTCAGTGTAGCTGTCAATCACATAACCACGCCTCTTTTTTGGAGAAATGAGCTATATGAAATTAAACTTTAAAGTAAAAACAAACTTTGTCTACCGTATAGATATCTATTGTCAATAATCAAAAAACATTATTTTAAGTAACTTTGTTTATGAGAAAATGTTTTTCAAAGCTTCCTCTCATTCACTACATTAGGGCCAAATAAAAAAAAATCATACTGCACCTATACACAAGGGGGCGATCACGTGGCCGTGGATTCAAGCAGCAGGTTGTGCGAGACACACCCAGTCTCAGCTGCAGACCTCACGTTCATGGTCTAAAGGTCTGGTGAATTTGGTTCTTTATTAATGGCAGGCACTTCAAGAATCCTGACGTTGCGATCTGATTGGTTGAATTTGTCCTGATTTCCGGATTATACACAAAAAGCGTATCACAACCCTGCTAACATGTGAAGTAGAATACAACAATAAACAAAGAAAACGAAACAACTTTATGGTCTGTAGAAGATAGTCCAAAAACTGCAACTTACAAAAGTGCAAAATATATTTTTCTATTTTTTGTATTGATATTATTGTGGGAAAGGAAACCACAACACTGTAAACTTGCACTGTTACACACATATAGTAATGCGTATAATCAAATAATCCAGATGTGTTTGTGTCAAAATAAAGACAATTGATTGATGTTTTCTCACATGAAGGACACCATGAGAGCGTACCATGAAAGTCACCCTGAAGCAAATTCAGATGAACATGTCAAATCCGTTCTGACCAAGGCTGAGCGGCAGCTCAAGGACAAGTTTGATGGACGGCCCACCAAACCACCGCCGTATGTTTTTAGTCTGCGCACCACATAATCAGAACAATATTTGAAACCAGCATTTGCCAGTTATGTTAGAAGAATTTAGACATGGAGTTTTTAGTATGAACTGTTTGTAGAAATGGCTACTCTCTTTACTGCGCGGAACTGATGGTGAACATGAAGGATGTGCCAAGCACGGAGAGGATGGTGCTGTGCAGCAAGCAGTGGAAGATGATGACCCAGAAAGAGAAAGACATGTTCCAGAAGCGCTGTGAACAGGTTTGTCAGAGCAAGGCTCTCTAGATTTTTATGCTCCTAAAAATATTTTTGAACTTATTTAGTTTTCTAATAAATGGTGTAAATTGAAGTTTTACAAATCAGGATGTTCTTTGCTTATGCAGTAGCTTGTGTTGGAAAATGCTGTAAAGTAGCTTTTATTCTGTAAAGTTATTTTCTTTTGGGTAGTTGAATCAATAAAAATACTAGTTTTAAGGTTTGAAAACTTTCTGATTAATTGCCTGTCAACTTTACTTGAAGTAAAATAAGCAAAAAAATAAGTCAACGCTGCTAAAATAAGTTCTTTAGCGATAACCAAATCAAGAACTTAAAGTTGTAAAGCTTCCTGTAGACTCAAAAGTGTGCCTGTATTGATGTTTACACAGTCTTGTTTATCCAATTTGTTATGACTCGTTTTTAAAGAAGCAGCAAAGAAATAAATTATAGCAATAAAGAGAGTCTTCTTTTTATTGGTAAAATATATTTAGTGAAGGAATGGAAAAGTAGTTAAGTTCTTGCACAAGGCGAGGTGCATAATGACGTAGTCAAAAGTACTTCCATCATACGACATTAGTGCATCCCAGTTTGTGCACACTAAAAAGTATGTACATTTTCTTCTGATAATGAGTATTGACTTTGAGGGAACAGTATAAGTATTCGGATTGTGACGCAGAGAATAAAGGGATACAGTCAATGGCTGATCTACGCGAACCATTCTGAACATGCACAATAAACCAATTTTATTCCTCGTTTTTGCATTTTCTGTTGAGTTTTAGCCAATATCTTAAGGTAAATATTTGTTTCGATTCGCACCATTTGGGTTACAATGGTTCACTTTGGGTTAAATAATGATTGTGCTGTGCAAAACAAGTTACTAAAACTTCTAAAAACACAGACTGTATTGTGATACATTTTACTTCACTATTGTTAAAAAAAGACATTTTACCTTACATTTTAACCCCTTTAAAAAAAGACTTGTCAACCTTGAATCACTTTTGGATTGCGCGCAATCAGACGTGAACCGCTTGCATATAAATCACGTGATCCGACCATTTCAACCACTTGGTGTCGCCATAACAAAGCTTGCACAATTTTTTTGGTTACCAGCAGAGATGTAGTCAAATATACAATTTACTTGATCTCATAATCAACAGCACCACATGGAACGTTCATTGTAAAAATGAACAAGCAAATCTTTTTGCTGTGCTTTTTTTTAAGTGAAGCAGTTTGTACATTTTAACATAATTTTTTCTAACAATTTTCATCTCTCTCATCAGAAAAAGAAACAGTACGATATTGACCTTCAGAGGTTTCTTGAAGTAAGTGCCATAGATCATTTGTTTGTTTTACACACAGACTGCTGAGTGTATAACAAACAATCCCCCCCAAATCTTTTCCATCTCAGAGTCTTCCAGATGAAGAGAGGGACCGTGTTTTATTCGAAGAGAAGCTGGGCGGGACCAAGCTGAGCTTAGCAGGGAGTCCCCTAAGAGCCAAATCCCCCTCTACTAAGGCTGGAACCCAAAAGGTTGTCTCTCCTGCACATTATCCTGGTTTCTTTTCTCTAAATCAAGGTAGAGTTTGTGTGAATTGTGATGGTCATCGTTGGTCTTAGGAACAGTGCCGTGACCTTGAACTAGATCAGTGGAACCATGGGCTGTCAAAAGACAAGCGAGACACAAGGAAGAAGACGAGGCTTCCTGACACACCCAAGACTCCAGAGGAGATGTGGCAGCAGAGCGTTATAGGAGACTATCTGGCTAAATATAGGGTGAGATGCTTGAATGGGAAGCTAAAGAAAAAGATCAGGCAATCAGGCGATTCAGTTAGTTTAGCATCTGAAGTTGGAGAATAATCACCTCTTCAACGGCTTCTGTCCACAGAGTGACCGGAAGAAAGCTCAAAATGCAATGGATGCTGCGTGGAAGGCCATGGAAAAAAAGGAGAAGATTCCGTGGATCAAAAAAGCTGCAGAGGATCAGAAGAGATATGAGGTTCAGTACCGAACCGTGGTCAGTGACCAGACGTTTTGACGAGTGTCTTCTCAACTGTGCTGAAGAAATGTCAAAATGTTGGTCACCCCTTTGCATAGTCGAAGCAGAGGGGTCTACCATGGATTGTCTTTTCTTTGACCGTGTATTTGTTCTGTGCTTTTACTTGATGACGTTGATGGAACGTCTATCATTCCATCAGTGTGCATTTTAGCACTCACTCTTGTCCTTTGACTCATTGTCTTGTTTGGGATAAATAAAAGTATTTCTGGTGATTGCCATTTCTTCTTCAACAGAGAGACTTGCTAGAGATGCGGACTGTTTTGTCAGGACAGGGACAAAGGAAGCCCAAATTTGACGGCGAGCCTAAGAAGCCTCCGGTGTATGTTTTGAACTTGCTGTGAGAAATTCAGAGGTAAAAAAAACCTCTTACTCATTTTTGTTGTCTTCAGGAGCGGGTATCAAATGTTTTCTCAAGAGCTCCTCACCAACGGAGAGCTAAACCACTTCAGCCTGAAGGAGCGCATGGTGGAGATTGGCAAGCGGTGGCACAAACTGAGTCAAAGCCAGAAGGACAAGTACAAGAAACAGGTGGAGGAGCAGCAGCTAGAGTACAAAGCCGAGCTTGATGCTTGGGTAAAGGTAGGAAGCGTTTTCATTTTACAACTCTCTAGAAGGTCTCTTTGTTCCCAGTTGCTCTATAGATGCAATGAGACGTGAACATGCGCATATTCTGTGTCCTGTTAAATCCTGTATTCTTATATTGTTTGTTTTGAGTTTCTTTTTACCCCCTAAATTTTTTCTTTTTCTCAGATTTCTGTCATTTTTGTCTCTTCTGATTTTACTCTTAGAATTTGATTCTCAGATTTTCGCCTAAAGACTTTTATTCAGATATTTTTGACTTTTTTTCTTTTAGGAGTTCTAACATTTTCCCTAAAAGTTCTTGCATTTTTTCCTTTGACTTCTGACTTTTTACTTCTCATGCCGTGTTCACACCACACCTCACAATTGTAATAGCTCCGCCTATGACTCGTGGACACCATGCTAGCCATTGACTTAACACCTGAATCACTCGAGAATTCTGATCTCTGTTTGAATGCTCGGACACTCTGAGAAGTTATATATTTACTTAGATATATCTTAAAATTTTAACTTAAATCCCAGATTTCCCAAAAATGGTTTTCCATATTTTAACTTTTTTTCCTCATTTAATACTGTTGTCCCTACGCCTCTTTCATGGTTTTGCAAGTTTTTGGTGTTGTTTTGACCATGACACCAGGCAAGAAAAAGGGTTTGAAACTATTGGGCAGATTTGAGTTTGTTTTGTCTAATTTAAACATGAATGAACCAACAAGAGTTTAAGACGTTATCCGTATATAAGACCTTTTACATAAATGTGTGCTATTATTATCTGAATTGACTTGTGATCCTTTGTTTCACTCTTCTCCCAGTCACTATCTCCTCAGGAGCGTGCGGTTTATAAAGAGTTCTCCTCTACGGTGAGCACTCCCTCATTTCATACAGGCCCCTGTTACTCACTCTTTGTTCTCGAAGCTCTTTTTGTATTACCATCCCTTCTGACGTAGTTGTTCATGAGGCAGAGATCATGATCTCCAGTTCTCTGTACTGTCTCTATTACACTGCATGGCAAGAAGTACATTCACTGGTTAAATTCTCTTAAATACCACTTCTTTATCATTTTCTCCTCGATCATAAGTACAGAGTCACTGCTAACTAACCCTGAATGGATAAAAGTCTGAGAGCTGTGCTGTTGGGCTACTAATCATTACTCAAGCTTGAATGTGTTCTTTTTTCCTGTGTTGCTCTGCCCTTGCACCCCCACCCGCCCTCTGTCTGCCCTCGTAGAAACGGCGAAGCACGACAAAAGCCCAAGGTCCCGGAGCCAAAGTCCGAGTCACCAAGGGGAAGGCGGTAGGTGCCAAAGCCGCGACAGTGGGTCCTGGGGGGGGCAAGCGTTCCATGGCGTACCGAGCCAAGGTAACGCCCGCTCTCTCTGGGCATCTCACCCAGTTTGTCAGTGGCCTTTGTATGAACTGCTAGATGCTAGAAAAACAAGTTTGATAGATTTGTGAGCAGTGATGGCAGATGTTTGAGAGAGTGTGACTCTTGGTTTCCAGCAGGACATGTCAGACTCCGATGACGACGACGATGATAAAACTGACAGTTCAGACTCGGAGGATGAAGATGATGATTCGTCCGGCTCCTCGGAGAGTTATGAGGACGATGATGAAGATGATGAGGTTAATATTTCTTTGGTGAAATGCTGGGACTTACAAAAGGGTGGGGTTTTTATTTGTGAATATATGGTGCACAAGAGTTTTTTATTATTGTCCAAAAGAGGACTATTTTTATCAAGCAGTACAACTGAGATCTTCTGGGATTTTTGTATATTCTAATATCATATCCGAGTCTTTGATTAATTACATGCTCAACACGTCAAATTTAAAAGCCCACAATTTACACCTTAAGTTAAATTCACTGTTCTAGGTCTTAGGCTCATTTGATGTGTGTTTCTTTGTTGCTTGGGTTGCCATATATTGAGAAAATGCTTTCAAATGCAAAAAAAATATGTTCCAATAGGGTTCCCATAGTCTGAGAAAAGGTTAATGTACAGTAAAAATCCTAAAAGTGATGGTTAGGGCTGCCAAGATTAAGAAAACACACGCTCACAAATGCTCAAAATCTTTAAAGTGATTATTAGGGTTGCCAGAGATTAAGAAACGTCCATAAATGCTCGAAGGCATACAAGTGATTGTTAGGATGCCAGAGTTTGAGAAAACTGTCATAAATGTTCAAAAACATGATGGTTAGGGTTTCATGTATGCGTTTTTGATGTTATGCTGTAGGTCTTAAATTTGATTCTTAACAGTCTTAAAAATTTAATTGAAAAATTATGAAACCTACAGAAACCTTGTGTTCAAACGCTGGGTAGTCATGTTAGCAAAAAAAAGTTTGTTTTTAAACGCACTTAAAGCTTTGTAGAAGATTCTAACATAATGCTTCTTGCACAGAATGATGACGATGACGACGATGACCAGTCTGGCTCCAGCAGCTCATCATCGGAAGAAAGTAGCGAGTCTGATTCCGAATAATCCATCCTAGGACGTCCCGGGAGGGCAGTGCAGGACACGCCCCCTGGCAACATCCCTAACAGGGAGCAGAACAGGAGTTCAGTAGCTGTGGGTACGCAGCATGCCCAAGTGCTCGTTCAGACCTCCAAGAGACAAGAGAGCAAGATGGGAACGCCAGCTCTCCCCTTTAGTTCCTCCAAGCGACAAACTTAATCAATCGGTCAATTTTGTTCTTCTTTTAACGGAGTTGTGTTACATTTGTGGTAATTCCAATAATTTTTATGTTTGGTGTTTTGTTCTTATTATTTTAACTGGACAGTAGTTCACTCGATCACACAGGTTGAGCATTTAGATGTTTGGAAGGCATGAGGGTTGCCGGGAGGAAGAGGCCATAGTCGTGTTTTAATGGAGATGAAGTCTGGAATCTCCTGATTGTTTGTGTTCATCGCAGCTAGCTGCTGAGCCTCTGAGGCTCTCAAGCTGCTCGAGGTTTTTTTGGATCGTCTGTTGCAGATCCTGCATAATAAATGCACCTTCTTCTTCTTCTTGTACATTTTATGTGTATTTACAGAAAACGTTTTTATTGCTGTCAGACTATTTTAATGTGAAAATGAATGTGTAGAAATGAGAAATATTAAAATTCTTCATTTAGAGAATTTTGGAAAAAACATAAGTTTTATTAAATTCTGTTATCAAGTTTCATTTACTCGGCTCATTGATGCTTTTCGGAAACAAAACAAAAAATGCTAAAGTTTATTAAATATCATCTAATTTAACCTGTTAGGATTATCTTTCTAGAATCAGGTGTTTAAAAGCACACTCAAGGGATGTCGAATGAATCATTGTAGTGATCTTTCAAATTCATTCTTTTTCTTTTTACTTTTCTTTTTAGTCAATGTGTACTTGGGAATTTAATTTATTATAATCTCTTGTTTTGGAATTGTTGCAAAACGTATTTAATTAACTCATATCACAATTGGAAAATACACTTTAAAATAATTGTCTTCTTCAAGCTGCCAAGATATTTATAGTAGGTCTCATATTTATCCAAAAGTGTGTTTTAAAATAATTATTACGTTTAAATTTTTTTATTTATTTAATGTAATTGTTTTCAAAATAAATGTCCTGGCAGTACAATGCGAACAATTTATGTATTCATTTAAAAACAATTAACTAACAGTATTTTATATATACATATAATTTTTATTGTTAAACATGTACTGCCATTATATTGAACGTGATCCATAGATGGTGAAATCAACACTAGCAGTGTAAGAAAATATTTTGTGTTTGAGATACAAATATTACTATTATTTTCTACTACAGCAGGAACTTTAGAGAGTGATGGAAGTTTCATCCCATTTTTGTGGGTAGAATTTCCAAAAAATTACTTAAGTAGTACTTGTAAAAATATTTTCTCAAGTAAGAGAAAATAAAACGAAACCACTGACTTTTTAATTGAGTAAGAAAATAAAAGTATCGATTTAGAAATGTACTCAAGTAGTTAGTTACTTTAGTTACTTCTGATCCGAACAATTCAAAGCAAAATCACTGATTGTCAAATGGCATCATCACACAGCATCATTAAGCTATGTTTTTTTGCATTTTTAAGAGGATATAAACTTGGAACTTGCATCATATATGATCTGTAAACTCGCGTATCAGCCTCTTCAACATCTCACGAGACTTATTAACTTGAAAATAGCTTGCTAACAAAAATTGAGTGTCCAAGATATTAGTAACCAAGAAACACTTATAAGAATCAATTCAAATTACAGATATTTGAAAAAAAAAATGAAGTTGAAGTACATACTTTTAATAGTACTCAAAAACTACTAGTTACCCTAAAACCGTACTCAAGTAAATGTAACTAAGTACATGTTTTTAGTTACTACCCCACCTGACGATGATATCGTTCAATTTCTAATAACCACAGAGAGTCTATACTTCAGTTAATCTCATCATAATCCAACAATCAAACCCAGGACATAAATTAAGGATGCAGCTAAACTGTGCAGAACTAAAAATCTACCTTTCATTCATTTTTTAAGAAAGCCTGCTTCAAAAAGCTTCAAAAGTCACCATAACTTGAAGCCCATTTCGATTAAAGTTGCTTTCAACCAAACAGCTCATGTTAAATTTTCCCATTTAAGGGGATTATTTTCTCGGAAGACTCTTCTGTCTGTCAGAGAGGTTGTTTTAAAGGCGCCTGATGCCTTTTGGTCACTGGTGTCAAATTTCCATTTACAAGTTAAGCGTTGCCAGTTCCTGCCATTAGTTGTGGTCCTCTTCACATTGTGCAGGACTCCCTGCCCCGGCCCCCTCCTCCCACTGCCCCCCCCCGGCCCCACATGCTCGGCTCGCTCTCGCTTCCTGTCCAACAGCTCCAGATGGGGCAGATCAATGCGCGCATTCCAGCTCATTGTGAGAGTAGCGGCATGTGATTTCAGCCCGTAATGTCCTCGCGCTGGACCGAGCACGATGCGCTGAATATGGTGCCACTCGGAAACACGGAGCTTCACGCACAATCTACTTCGCAATTACTATTTAAGCCGTTAACACGGACTCAAACCGCAGCTGTCTCGGTAAGTTGTTAGGCGTGGCTATTTTCCCTTAAGTGACTTATTTAGTTTAGGAGCAGTGAATGTCAGCAGCACATTAACTTACCTCAGTAACAGTGAACTTCGCGTGTCTTTGTTTAGTGAAAATTAAACTCTCATTAAGTTGACTGGTAGGTATTAAATCCTCATGGGACCCAGCCTGTTCAATAATGTCCTCTTTAGAACACATTTGTTTTGGTTTATATATTTTGACTCATTTGAGCTACCCTACTAAGTCCTAGTGTACTCAATAGTGGACATCCTGGCCTTTACAATGATACCTCACGTGTTTGTGTGGGACTAAACTGCTCTAAATAGGCAGGAAATTTTTTAAAAAAGCTTACATTAGAATATATTTTTTTTCTTTGGTTCTCAAGAGGATAAGAAGTGTTTACATGGTGGCCTCTCTTTGTTGTATAACCTTCTATGTAGGTGAAATTGGCTCATCAGTACTGAAATTGGTTTTGTAGAAATAAGTGAGCTTGAGTCATCTGAAATGACAGCATGAGGTCAACTCTTCAGCATGAGGAACCAGATCTCACCGAATACATTTTTATTGTTTCAGCTCAAGGTTGTTTTATTGAGGTGACTAAAGAGCCATGAGGTCTTCATCCTCGCGTTTATCAAGTTTTTCCTCCAGGGATTCATTATGGAGTCGGTGAGTGGAGAAAAACACTTCCTTCTATGGGCTGCACCTCCAAATGTCCATCTGCTCATCATATGTGCTCCCTGTAAGCTTTATTTCTTCCATGTCAACATCCAACTGGGTTTAAGTCAGAGTAATCACAAGAACTGTTCATCAAAATCAGCTAATCAGTCACATGACTTATCTTTTCTTGACTTTTAAGAAAGCTCCCGATGACATACAGCTACCCGTACTGTACACAGTGAAAAAGGACAGAGCATGAAACTGAATGTAACAGCCCTGGATATATGGACCTGAACATGTTTGCGACAGTAATAATAACTGGATAATACTTTTTTTCTTAATTTTGTATCCCCAGTGGGTCCCCTAGACCAAGAGTCTCACAGTCAATTATCACAGAGAGGCAAAAAAAGAATTTGCTAGAAGGCGTGGGTCGGAATTGTTAAATGTTTAATTGATTGCATACTGCCCAATTAACAAAAACCTAAAATTATTGCTTATATTATTTATCCATATAATGAAATTTATTCATGGATTTGTGAGTAATTTCAAGGGAAAATAGCAAAAAAGTGTGCTAAATGTATTAAAAACTAAATTTGTACAAAATATATGCATAAATGAAAACATGAAATTATGCTTTTATATATATATGAAAATATATATATGGCTACTGTTGCATTGTTGAATATAGTGTTATTGCAGTTGGTTCTATTAGTATTTACATATAATATCCTGCTAGGGGCCTTATATCATACATTCGCGGGACGGATCCGGCCCCCGGGCGTGACTTTGACATATGTACCCTAGACAGTCTAAAATTTTTTTCTTGGCTTCACATTGTCAGACAACCTACTTCTTGGATGCCCTTTCTTGTCATAAATGTGAAATGTCAAAACAGTTTGCTGTACAGTACAAGCAAAACGTTTAAATTTTGTTTACAGCTTAAATCACATTCAAGATGAGACTATCGATGAGTACAGGTCATGGCAACTAATCCTCTAATTCCAGAGTAATGATTATACAATATTACAATCCTAAATGTTCAGAATTATATTGCAACAACATAAAAAAAAATGTTCAGCCCTGTTCAGTGTGATTTATAGAGTTTGTTTACCAAACAACACAAAAATCAAAATTTGTATGAATTCCACACTGATATTATAAACACAGTTCAAACCCTTTACACCCTTATGCATGCATTAAACATGTCAATTTATAATATTAAAAGGCTATCAAATATGAAATTATCAGACAAACTGAGTAAACTTTTTAAATTAGGAAGCCAATAAGTGTAATCAACCATAGACTTTTAAAATATGTAAATATGTAGGTATTGAAATTGTAAATTGGTGAAACTGAAATTGTATTTAAAATCTATAACTAAAGCAATACATTTTAAAATAGTTTTAGTTTTGTGAAATGTCAGTTTATTTGTTCACCAATTAAAATGTGATAATAACAAATATTTCGTTGTTTATCCTAACTTTTAAAGTTAAAGGTAATTTTATGGGATCAAAGGAAAGCGCTTCAGGCAGTCAGTTCAACATTTGTTTAAAAGTGCGTGAGATAACTTAATTTAATATAGTTTTAGATCCCATTGAAAAGTTTGCAAAATACATCTTTAGAAGATTGTAGTTAACATTATTAATAATAATCATAATAATAAAAATTTCAAGAACAACAACGATATACAAAATAACAACATTAATAGTAGTAATAATGTTGATGATGTTAAATAAAATGTTCTAAAGACTTATTTTGTAAACGTCATTAATAATTTTAATAGTCTAAGTTATTATTGTTACTCGAGCTCTGTTCTGACGCATGCGCAGTAGTCCCTCGTGTCGTCATCAGTGGTGGGAGGAGATGAGCGTGCGTGCACGCGCTGGTGTCCGGGAGCTCAGACCGTCAGGACGGGGAAAAGGGAGGAAAGAGAAAGGGAAAACAGAATGAAATCCGCTTCCGAAACCGAAACAGCTATAATAGAAGGAAATACTGAAAATAACGGGCTATTTTAAAACTCAGCCGTGGCATGAGTGCATTTAACCCGGCACCTTACATTTCACGCCGGGAGAACAAGGAGTGGAGTCAGAGCCGTTGTGTGTAGATGCAAGTGGATCATTAAAACAAGCGAAGAGGAAGAGCTGGAATCACAGGCAGCCAGCCTTCCTTCACTGGAATTGCAGAGTAAAGAAAAGGGCACTGGCGTCCGTTTAGCCGCGTTTCTTTTCGTTTTACGCATTGTCTTTTCCATTCAAGTCAGAGACATCGCTCCCTTCTTGACCAGCCCTCTCTAATTCATGGTGCTATTGTGATTTCTCCCCTCCATTTTTCCTGGCCGACTGTGTTTGCAAGGATGCCGGATCAGATCTCCGTGTCCGAGTTTCTGTCGGAGACGACGGAGGATTACAATTCCCCCACCACCTCGAGCTTCACCACCCGCCTGCAGAGCTGTCGGAACACGGTCAATGTTCTGGAAGAGGTAAGGCCGCCCTCTGTCACCCCACAAGGGGAGAAGCGCTCTCGAATAACGGTCCATGAACGAGCCCGGAGGATCCTGTTTGAACGCGGAGTACTTAACGCTCCGTTCTGCCCTACAACCTCTAAACTCTCCTTGATGTTTTCGGGTGAAGCCTGGTAGCTACTGGCGTGTTAACTGGGACTGGATGCAGTTAGCTCCACAGAATGACAAGGAACATTTTTATCAATCTAGTCTAAGAATGGTAACAATAGGCATTGTTATTTTCCATGGCATGATCTAAATCTAGTTTTAATGCATGTTTACAAATTTAGAACTTTTCTTTGAGACATTTTTACAAAGATATAAATAAAAGTTGATGGGTCTTGGGTTTTAAAATGGGAAGTTTTTCATCTTGAAGAGGTAGCCTGAAAGAGTATAATTTCAAAATATCTATGTCATTCTTTTGTCCTGGAAGCAGAAAATGTAAAAATTTGACACTGTGTTTGATGACACCTTTAATTTGGTAGGTCAGTCAGTTTAAATGATTAACCACACTTTTTGAATAATAGTTAAATTTCTTAAAATATGAAGTTTAAATGATGTTGTCAGGGTTCATATTTACTGGAGAGTGAATTCCGTTAGTAATCTCTTCCATGTTGACATCAAGATCACATGACCACGAGGTCACGCAGTGGCCAGATTATTTTTATTATCTTTAACTATTTGATCTTTTATCATATATATTTTTGGTTTAGCTAAAAATACCCTGGCCTTGCCATTAACACCACCAAGTTTCCAGTTTCCTCAAATCCTTAGCAAAAAATAACTGTTTTATTTCATTTTGACTTTACTGCAAAAAAAATGACCAAATTGGGTAAATGATTTTATGTTGCTTTGTCAGTTTAGGCCATGATCAGAGATTTGTGTGACTTGTATGATTTGTAGTTTTCAGTCCAAAGACTCATCTCAGTTGCAGTCGATTGAGGAAACTGTAGCTAATGCAGTATAGATGTGTATTACGTTGTAATAAATAAAGAAACACAATAATAGACATTCAATTTTGGTGAAAATTATACTTACAAAATGTTAGTGTCTTCTTACAAAAAGACTGCATTGGTTTCCTAGGCCAAACTATGTGACTAGAGGAAGCATTTAAATTAGAGCAGAAATAAACAGCCAAAGACCTCCAAGATCAGAACTGGTGTTGTGGCAGGCTCTGCTATTGTTAGTTATTTTTTAGTTTTGTTGTGCCCTTCTGCCTTATATATGTGGCAAAATGTGAAAAAGTGTGCTTTAGTTAGCGTTGTGTCTTGTGCTCAAGGTGGATACTATAGCTCCCAGAGCAAATGTTATTCACATTGAGAAAAATAAGCAAGAACTGTACCAAATGCTGAGCTTAACTGGTGGGTTAACATGGCAACGACTAATTTTTTGGCTAATGGCCTAATCTCAATTCATTGACATGATAATTGGTGTCAAAAGGGAACAGATTTTTTAAAACTCTCTTTTGGTGTTAAATTGTCCAGATTCAGAGAAGAATAGAGCTTTCAAATATGTAAAATATGCAATTGTGAGAGTGTTCAGTATGAGATAAATCAACTGTGAGGAGTATTATGGGCTATGAAATGAGCAACTTCAAAGAAGGAAACTTCCATTGGCCAAAAAGACAAGGTTAAACCCAGAAGAAGTCTCTCCAATATTGTTTATTCTTGACCATGATCAAACATATACATATACAATCAGTCATGTTTGTTAGAAATAAGTTAAATAGTAAATAAAGTGCTAACCACAAACAGTTAAGCATGTTCAGATGTTATCATTCGATTTAGTGGCATATTATTAGTCATGCTTCACCTATTAAAAAAAATCTTTTGTATAATATAATCCATTCACCAACTAGAACAGATAAACAAGGGGTAAGGATTGATTTACTGAAGAAGAAAACAGATATTTACTAACAATTGAATGTTGTTTTTATTACTTATGCTGTTAAATTTTTACTAAACTTTTACCTTGAACTCTAACACCATATTTATTTAGTTGGAAATGTTTCTTTTTAATGGACAATTCTTTCTGGCAGAAACATAAACCCCACTGGAGCTGTAAGTAGGTGCAACAGGTCCTTCCAGCTCATTAGAATAATGTTAATAACAACCAATCAGGGCTTTCTGTTATTACATTTCTAAATTGTGGTCATTTAGTTTGCTTTAAATTATGCTTTTACTCAAGATGCACTGAGTTCTTGCCAATCAATATTTTTTGTTTATTTCTCATACCATTGACTAGTGTGAAAACCACCACTGTGTTGTTTTTCTACGAGTATGAACTACCAACAGGTTGCTTATTCATGTTTTTTTTTGGGTTTACTGTTGCAGGGGTGCAGTGTGTTATTTTTACATTGATTTGAGCAGAAATAAACTATAATGTGCTTTGCTGGAAATTCAGTATGTCTGCTGAATTGTTAAATACACTCTTTTATACACAGTTTGTTATTTGAGTAATACTTGGAAAAAGCAAGACAGAGTAATGAAAAGAGCAGTATACTTAACAGCGTTAAAAACTAAAAGAGCAAAACGTTTTAAAATTTTGGACATCCATTGACACCACTTTCTGATTGGTCTTTAATTTGAGACTGAGAGTGAAAATTGTAAAGTGAGTGGAAGCATGGGCACAGCGATTGCTTCTACAACTTTATGAGCGAGACGATTATTACTGTTTTGTTGGAAAATATCTGCCCCCGAAACACAGTCAGTTGATTAGCAAGATTATGCATTACTTTCAATTGAAAAAAAAACTAATTTACAATAAGAGGTTAAAAAAACATTTTAAACATTGTGTGCCTTCCTGAGTTATTTCAATGAATCAATGAATGTGACCTGCCTGAAGAGTGAAGCACACGTCCCCTATTCTGTCACCTTGGGCGTATTTTTTCCCATCTTTTCTGTATGTTTACTGCCTTTTTTATCTCCTTAAATAACATAGATCTTTTTCAAGACATTGCTTTAGACTTGTAAAGTTGTTAATTTGGGGTTATTTTTGTCTTTTAATAAGGGATTACGAATGTATTTATAATGCAATTGAAGCCACACAATGTTTTTCCTGAAAATTCCTTTACATATGCAATGAATTTTAGAGTGCAGGTTTTGTAGACCCATTCTACAAGTGCATCTGTGATTAGATCAACCTCAGTTAATTAGTCAAGAGCAACAAATGCACTGGAACATAAGCAAAGACAGATGGGGCAATGGTCCCGGTGACCTAGATGTCTGAATGTTATTATGTTCATAGATGAGCATGCACGGGCGGAGGGCTAAAACAGAGTCAAATGGGATTTTGGAATTTACATGACCTTCATTTGGAAAGACTTTAGATGTATTAATGCTTGTGTTTCTGTTGAATTAATTTATCGCTCTAAAGCAGACCAGCGCTTCATCATCAACCGAGTGAGAAATAAAATCATCATCACATACACATCTGTCGAAGTGCTTTGATACGTATTTGCTTGGATTATTTATAGAATGTTTTTGTAAAAGGGCAGAAGCGTACGAGTCTGGGAGAACCAGTTGTGCTTCCCTATTTCTCAGAGAGCAGAAATCCCACAGGTCATGCCAGCATCTCATCATCCGTGGATCTGAGATGCACTAAGAATAGTTCGTGTTACAAGGCGATGTTATTCCACTGAGCAATGGTTCCAGCAGGAGAACGAGTGAGATGGAGGGAAAGGATTAACCTACTTACACATGGCCCGGTGAACACCTGACTTGCCAGGAGCACAGAGAGCTCTGGCAGCAGATGGAGGGCCTTCCTCTGGCTTTGCCTCAGAGACTCACTGCTGTCTATTGACTCGCTGTTTTAAAGGCAGAGAAAGACACGCCAATCCCTGAATGACTCTGGGAGACGTGAATGTCACCATCATGAATTAGCAATGTCCAGGGTAGTGATAGGAGGCATTGTGAGGCTAAATGAATGGGAGGTAAATGAACAGCGTCCTGAATAATAGAGATGGGCAAGTCTGAGCGTATTTTTAAAGAGATGGACAGAAGCGCAGGCTGGTTTGA
Source organism: Danionella dracula (assembly GCA_900490495.1). Lineage (NCBI taxonomy): Eukaryota > Metazoa > Chordata > Actinopteri > Cypriniformes > Danionidae > Danionella > Danionella dracula. Next base: position 1,525,638 of record UELW01000744.1, read on the forward strand.
ATAAACTGGTTTCTGGTGATCTGGCAACTCTTTCAAGGTTTGGCAGCTTCACACATCCCTTTGGCTTCTTTTGAAGTATCATCTGGAATGCAGAGGATTTCCTTTTTTAGTTTATTTGAACACAAGAAGAGGAACTGGATGGGAAAAAAGAGAGTTGATGGCATTCATTTCATCGTCCCATATGAGGGCACCACGCAGCTTTCAAGAATATATTATTTATGCAAAGATTCTGGCTTGATCTTGATTTCATTTAATGATCAAAACTCCTATTTTATCTTTTTTTAAGTTTAGCCCGAGTGTGTTAGCTACTCCCCCTAATGTAAAGTGAATGAGAGGAAGAAAACTTATTTTTTAAGAATTGTTTAAAATAACGGTTTGGATTATTTATGATAGATATAAGATAGATTTTTTTACTTTAAATGATATTTTCATATGGTTAATTTCTCAAACAAAATGGAGGCGTGGTTATCTGATTGACAGCTACTCTGAACCAATCATTGTACTCTGCTGTCTGTCTGCTGTCGTCACGCCGTGAGAGAGAGGAGAATTTAGGCTGTCAATGATCATACTTATTCAAATTTTCCTCAAATACTTATTTGGCTTTGAAAATTAGCTGTTCTGCTTTAAACTGTACTAATAGAATATTTCAAGAAGGGGTCAGTTTTTTCTTTGGTTAGTCAAATCAGACCAAGTTAAGACCTAGCCATGCTATGAAAAATAAAATACTCATTAGCTTACAGTTGCTAATTCTGTTGAGTTGTGTTTTAATAAAGTTTAAAATGGGAATAATGATTAGAAATACAGGCAGAAAGAGGAAAAATGTATTACCTCCCCTTTCTCGTTCTGCAGTCTCTGTCTGTCTGTCATGGTGTTGGCCAAATCTTGCTCGCCACAGCTTCAAGTGGCCCAATGGCAGGAGGTTGCATTCCGTCCTCCATATTTTTTCCTCATTGGTTTGACTTGACAAAAACATCAAAACATCTTTTTATTGGTAGATGTTTGGTAAGCTTAAATTTGAATGAATTATCTAGTTTAAATCCAGAGGTAATGATTACTTCTATAAAATGTGAGACTAGGTATAAGTTATTAGTTTGAAAAATGAGACATGAACTAAATCCAACTAACTAAGTGCACTAGGTTTCAAAGATCCATCATAGCCTGCTTAGTACATCCTACATAGGTCCTCTGCCTATTGCAGGGCCATATTAACTCACTATTCACCTGAACCGGAACTCCAGGAAGAAATCCATGCATGAACTTCATAAAAACATTATTTGAGAAAAAATCGTTTTGTTTTTCAAAGAAGCAACATTTTGATTTTATACTACTTTATTTTGCAGAGGAATTGTGTTCATGATTTTACAGGCACATATGCAGTTGAATTGAGCATGCTTGCTGAAGTGTTTTGTTGTGGAATATTTCTTTAAGAAACATCTTACTGTCACATGTGTTAACTTGTACGTTTAATTTTTGGAAATTAAAATGAACACAAACATATTGTTTGCACTTACTGTAAGAAACAAAGACTAGATATAGTCGAATATAAAGGCTGTGCATTTCCTACCGTGACACCGTGCTAACCCCTGAGTGAAGCATGCCTATTGATGATAATAGAATATATATTCTATGTTTTGATGGTAAATTAATCTTCAAAAATGTTTTGGAGCCACAGACGGACCCTGCCAGGTCTCTGTTTGGGTGCCGATCTGAGAGGCTCATAATTCTGCAAAACCTTGCATTGACCAGCATCACAGTTGAGTTATTAAAGAAGATTACCATCAACATATTTAATAAGCTCCAACTTCAGCACAATCCGCTCAGTTTCAGGCGCCATCATTTCAACCATAGAAAATAAAACTTTTGTGAAGATGTTCACAAAGTGTGGAAGGGAGGTTCCTTAAAAAAATGAAAAAGAATGTGTAGACAACTTGTTCAAGTGGGACAGCAATTAATTCCACACTGAGTATAAAATGACTTCAGGCTACATGTGGAGAAAATGAAATTATTTATTCACTCTCCTGAAGTCCAAACGTCCAAAAGAAGAGAGAAACAATATCCCCAGATGATGTTACAAATCGTGTTTGTCTCAGTAACTGGTTGAATCACATAAAAGTCTGGGCTGTTCTTACATAATATTACATAATTATTTACTTTTTAAAAATCGTTTGTTGTTTAAAAGAATCTTGTTCATTAGTACAGCTTTTATTAATATTTGTTATGAGTACTAAACATTGATTGTATGTATTTTTCCTACAACCATTTGCATTTAATATCTAAATATCTAATCATACAAACTCACTTACAGTCACAGCTTTAAATAATCTGTGATTAATCACTATTAATTATTATGTCATTAATTAGTTCGTATTTTTAAATTCACTTGTCTAAACATAAAATATACATCAGTTATTATTTTTTTTCCATGGTGGAAAAGAGACAAGAACTAGATCAACAGAAGGATGTACATTTGTGAGGTTGACTGAAGCACTAAAGTGTGCATACTGTGTACAACGCTGTTAACTAATTGTGAGCTGCAGCAGAACCTTGTGACCCTAACTAGAACTAAACAGGTAAAAAAAAGGAGGAATGGACAAAACCACATGACATATTTTATGCCTTTATTATGATGTTCTTTATTTGGAACTCAACAGCTTCATGAAGCAACTTTTATTTTGCTTACTATGGTCAAGCCAAATACAGACACGACCGTATCCAAAATGTAATAAATGTCTTAGAGAGTATTTACAACAGTTGTTGTTTGGACAAATATAACAATCATTACAAAAATATTGTTTAAAAATATCACAAGTTTATTCTTTATAAAAAGTCTGCCTTAATCCTTTATGTGATTTGTCGCTCTCACGCTTTCCTTTCCCTTTCCCATCACGAGGACCAGATGGCACGGTAGATGTCTAGAATTCTTATCAACAACCCATCATGCGTTTGTGTAAAGAGTTTAATCTTTACATCAGGGTTATAGCAATAGAATGATCCATCTATGTTGAGTATGGCTTATTTTAGGCCACAAAATCAAGTTAAGGTCATCAGAGATTCACTGATCATGGAATAAATGCTTGGATGGATAATCCTCTTTTTACAAAAACTAAACTGTGTCTAAGTGCTGAAGGGGAAGCGCAGAGTGACTAATATTGCAGTTTGTTTTCATTTACATGAGTGTTGGATAATCCCTTGCTTAAAGATCCACAGTCCCACTCTGCACTGCAGCAAAACTCCTCCATCTCAATTCTTTATTCACTCGTTTCATCCAGAGGTGGGGCTTGACGACGTAATAAAGGAACAAAACAGAAGAGGACTGCTCATGTGCTTGATTGTGGAGGAAATGGCTCGCTGAAGTTCTTCTTTACTTAACAACACAATGCCATTTAAAATGGCTACCACTCTTTTTGTTATTGCACTAACGTAACTATGAATAAAAGATGTCCTCCCTTCCAATTTGATGAAATAACATGCTGTTGTGATGCCTACATAAGTAGAGCAACAAATTGACAATAGTGCTTTTATTGAGGAGTATCATTTTCTTATTAACTCTGGACTTTATTAGTTTAGGCTACTATTAGAAACGAAGAAAGCATTGAATGGTCTACAATTGTTGGTGTTTGCAGGGTTGCTGTTTTTTCACTCAAAATTTTGGATACAAGATATGAGATAATTTCACACACGTTTATTTACTGTGTGTTATTTAACGTGATAGTGCTTGCAAAGCAGCCAAGGGAACAATTCATAATCACTCCAGTGACCTATTTTTATGGCAGACCTATGTGCTGCCATTGATTTGTGGCCAGATGGGAAATCAGAGGATTTCAGTCAGATACGCATGCCTTGAAATTCCTGGAGCTGGAAATGTAAGGGATTGAATTAAGGATACATCCACCAGAATAAGATTGAGCTGTAAAATCTTCATTTTAGAAGGTAATTTTACCTTACATTTTGTTTTATTTATATTTAAAATGTAGATCATTATATCCCATGCTGTTTATTTCACTCGTAAAGACAAGGGAAACTGTTGATATAAATGATCATTCCATAGAAACCAATCAGTTTATCATAGAAACTTATAAATAGATCAGAGAAATCTAGAGATAAGAGAAAGCTATTTTTGGTATCAGCTGGGCAGAGACAAGACTTTTTGGTGTCTTTGACCACTGATTGGTGCCAGATAGATGCTATATAGTTACACAAAATGAATCATGTTCTTTTTCAATGGGTACTTTGGGGATATTTAACAGTCAAGCATTGCAATAAAAAAATAAAACAATTTCAATAACTGTAAAAGCTGAGGTAGTGCGAATTGATGATGCGAAAGGATAAATATTGCCTTTGATGATTTAACCACATAGTAATAGACTTAATATGCTCAATTGCAATGTAAATATGCAGCAAGGTTTGTGAAAAACTTGCTAAATTCAAGTGATGACAGTTTTCTATAGGAAAAGGAAAAGGAGAAGTAACTTCAGACCTAACATTCTTTAGAACTTCTGAGGGACAGTATGAGGAGGTGCTGCTGCCACCCCCCGTCTGAAGAGCCTATAACACGTCAAATCATGTGTGCCAGAGGCTTTTATGTTTTCATTCACAAGCACAGCGGCGTGGTACTAACAACAATGCTCTTCACAATTTTTTTTTTATCTTATGTAGTATACTAATATAAATAACTCAAATGCTATTCTCGTCCACAATGCTGATCAAGCATGGCAGCAAGCTGCAATGTGATTGGCTAGATATAAGCCTGTACAATCTGCTTAAGAGCAAATAAAATAAGCAATGCATGTTTGTACCGCAAGTATTAGAACATTTGAAATCATTATATTTAGTCTTAGTAACAAAGTTTATTAATGATTACTATTTAAAGTTGTTATTGAGCTGTAATAGAGAGACGTGAGAGAGAGAGACAGAGACAGAGAGAGAGAGAGGGAGAGGGAGAGAGGGAGAGGGAGAGAGAGAGAGAGCGCGAGAGAGAGAGAGAGCGCGAGAGAGAGAGAAAGAGAGAATGAAAGGATGGCCCAGGGGAATGAAGTAGTAGGTCCAGCCTACTTTTGGGTCTGTTAAAGTCCATGCTTAAAGAGATTTGCCTCTTCTTCTTCCTTTCTGTCCACTCTTAGCGCATTAGTCTTTAGTGTCCGCATATGTTATAACAATTGTTTAATTCATTGCTTGATTGTTTGATGATCATAGAATAAACTGTCGCTTTTGCTGTGTCCTGTACCTTCTCTCTGGGGTCTTTGATTATTTAAACACTTTCTATTACACTCAAAAATACATTGTTGATGTGATAGGGATCACTGAAATGTTGTTTCAGATTATAGTTTTGCGAAAATTCCCACCGTTACATTATTAAAGCAGCTACATTTATCTATTCAAAAATGAATCTAAGCAATCAGAAATCATTCATTTAGAGTTATGGTTTTTGTTACATATGATATATTAAACTATTCACTAAAATTACTATTAGTATGATCAGTTCATGATCAGTTCAGAAGCATCAGAGTGCTTCTGATATATAAACAAATTTCATTACCACACCATTATAGATCCTTAAGCATTACATGAATGACAATTTATTGATATTTCTAGTTGCTCAATTTACAGTTCTTATGGTTCTTGAAAAAGATTAAAAAGGTCTCAGTCATAAAAAAAATTAATGAAAAGATCAGTTTATCTCCTTAGATGTGAGCTTGCGACTGCTGCTTAATCATTATCAGTCGGAAGCAAAGCTTTTGCTGAACAGTGGCTGCTCAGCGTTAGTCAGCAGAATAAAAACGCCGTCCACCTGTCCTGCTTCAGTTGCGGTGGAATTCTGCTGCCTGTCTGTCATTTGAGAATTGGCTACGCAGGCAGAGCTCAGCTGGATGCTAATACAAGCGCATGCCGTGTCTCTTGTCCTTGCAGTGAGGTCACTGCTCACCAGACTCACTCTCAAGCATAGACCATTAGTCTCTCCCATGACTATAGAGATGAGGAGACACCTGTTCTAACCCGCAACACAAATGCCTAAGATATTTTATTGGACCTGCAATCTCTATTTTAGTCTTCAGTTTTGTCTGCTTCTTTGTATTGCTGCACACTGCACTGTTAAATTCATCGAGTTAGGGCTCCAACGACAAATTTATTTTAACGTCTCCCAAGAGATCCCACCTGGTTTTGTGTTTTTTTGTGTTTATGTCTGTGTGCTTGTGTTTTATTAATCAGACTTGGACAGAACATGGAATCCTTAAAACCAAAGACATACCTAACATTCTGCATGAGTGTCAGAGGCCCTGCGGCCATGGAAACATACCAAACAGACCATCATTTACACAATGACCTGTTCTTCTCATATCTTCAGCCTCAGGTTCAGCCCAGTCAGTGGCAGTGCTGAAATAGAGCATGCCAGACCTTCTTGCCAGACAGTGACTTCTTGTAAGGTTTCCATTGCATTTCACTTGACCATTTGTATCTTTTTCTTTCTTTCATATTGTAATAAAAACAGACCGAAGAAAGTTGAATCACTCTTGGATTGCAGTTCTGACTCATAAACCCCATGAAACTCTGCCTTTCCCTTGTGCTGTTCACTTCAGTCAAGTCTGCTGGCTTTGGCTTGGCAGTGAAATGTAATTCCTGACGGAGTTCATGTTTCTTGGGGCTTAGAGTTGGTGCAGGTCTCTCCTGACCTACATGTGCACATGGCAGTTTTGTTAAGTTCTGAAGTCATTTTCAGGAAAATGGCATGGAGAGGATTTTCTTTTTTTGGCAGATCTGCTCTTCTTGAATTGGTTTTCAGATAAACTCAAGTTAACATTTGGTTGTCCCACTATTGTGGTTTCTTTCAGCACTGCATCTTTTTTATCTCATTTTTGAAGGTTTTTCTGATTTTACATTGTTCTTGATTAAGTGTACACTTTTCTTGTTCATCCAAGAAAACATTTTTTCTTTGGACATTTTTTGAGATAATGTGACGAAACTAATTTTCAAATTCAGTTGGAATATCTCCAGGAAGTGCTGCAGGAAGAGGGCATTTAAGATGATTCTGACTCACAAGGTCAGGGTATTATCTGGATTACGTTGAAGATGGAGTGTACCAAGAGTGTAATTAGGTTTTGTAATGATATTATTCATGTTCTTGGAAAGGCATGGGTGAGAAAACTGGAAGACTTTACCACATTTAGGATTTTATCTTCCAGAATATCTTATCATTGCAAACCCTCAATATGGACAAAATGATTAATGTGCTCATTAGTGTAAGACATTATTCAATATCTTATCGAGTAGTTCTGTTCTGACTTTCATTGTTCATTATATGCATGTGAACCCAAACCTGTTTTTCCTCAACAATGTCATCTTTACATTTTGAAGCCAAAACATGGTATAGTTAGCCACTTGTTCTGGACATAAATGGGCAAAAAGGTGAGGAACGGGTTCAATGTAGTGTACCTAAGATTGTTTCTTAAGTGTTGGTTTATAGGTGTCAGTGCCCAAATTCACCCAAATCCAATTTTTTGGACAATATTAGACCTGTATCTGATATTTTCAGGACAGTTTGAACAGCTAAATTCAGCTCATTAGTTTTTTTCAAATGTGGCCCAGGTCACTTTCATATGCAGTCTTGAATCTGATACATGTCCAATTCGCATTACAAATAACATGCGACTGCTAGCCAACTTCTGTGTGAACAAAATGTGGCTCCAATGTGGCACACATACACAGAAGAAGAAACTAGAATGCCCAGAATGCACTACTAACAGACGTAAACATTGAAGTGCCTGCTCTCGGGAACCCTTGAGGTTTCGTAGACATAAATATCAGATCAGAGCCAATTATATTAGTGTTAACAATATTACTAAAAAGATTGAGACGGGGAAAAAAACCTATTACGATATATTCCCGGAAGTGGATTTAGAAGTGCTCGTAGCTGTAACTATTTCAGTACAAGAACAGTACAAGTATCTTCTCCAGCGACTCATATCTCTGAGAAACTGTGTTTAAGTTGGGCTTGACGATGCTAAACCCAGAAAAGCATAAGCTTGGCAAAAAATCGGATATATATCACATATGAAAGAGACCTGGGTCAGATTTGAGCTGTTCAGACTTTCCTTAAAATATCAGATACTAATATTTAATTCTTATTTCTTGGGCAAAAAATCAATTTTGGGTCACTTTGGGGTGCAGTCTGATGAATGTCGCCTAAACTCATGTGGACAACTCTGTGCGAATGTAAATATCCAGTCAGTGATTATTTGAGTGTCCTGATGGGCTATTGCCAGATATAAGCTCAGTAATGTTGGCACAGGAAACACTCGAAAGTTTGGTTACTTGTTAAACAATTATAATTAAAAGTATCGTTATATGTTTTACCATCCCAAAAGAAATGTATAGGTTTTTAAGAGAAGAAGCAGCTGGGGCAATGCAAACCCATGAAAAGGAAGTTCGTCTCTCTTCTTTAAACTAAACTCAAAACAGGATAATGTTCCCCTTTGCTCATTGAGATACACTGTAGACACTGTAGGCTTCTCTAAACATTGGATCTATTGTGTATGTTTTTGTACAGATTATTGTTTTCATTGGCAACTTTAAAGTTTTTTTGTGTATTCATTCTAGGCCCTCTCTGTGTATGATATCTGGTTGCCTTTAGATTCTTTTGTTGTAAACTAGGAACACACTGTTTCCAATTAGGCTCAGTCTAGACTCGCCTTGCCTTGGATGTTTTAGAAATTGTTTATTTTAGTTTAAACTTGCAGATGCTTCTACGTTAGTCCATTTTCCAAATCATTCCAAAACTATTCTGAATGCTTCATGAAATCCTGAACAGGATGTTGTTGCTTATAAGGGAAATGGCATGGCTAAAAACAGGGCTGAATTGTCTTGAGATGACGGTTCTGTCTCCCCTGCTCTGCAGTGGGGAGTTCAATTTTGGTGTACCAATGTCCAAACATAGCTGCGAGAGCGACCGCGGAGGGAAACCGTTTATCACATGAGCGGCACCAACCACTAGTTTCATGGCCACAGGTTCTTGATCGCCGTGCTACTGCTGTCCAATTGCTCATTATTTCTCTGCCTCAGCATGCCATGTGTTCAGTGGAGGAGGAGGAACGTGAACACAATGAGTGGTTTAAAGAAACACAAATCATGTCTGCACGTTAGACTTCAAGCTTTTTCACTTCACAGTAATACTGAGTTTACATGTTTATTGTTTGAGACTGACTTTGCTAAAATTGTTTGTCAGTTGGAAAGCCAAGTTGAGAAAGCTACCCCTAATGCAGACTGCTCCTACATGTTAGAGTTAAACTCTAATAATATTGTATAATAACTAAAATGAAAAAAATATATATAATCATAAATATTTTAGTTATATGATATAATTGCGATTGACATACTAAATGTATATTACATTTTATTATATGCTATAAAACATTATCTAAAAAAAGGCATAGTTTTGGTAATATGATTACATATATACATAATAAAGCTTATTTGCCCTAAATTAAGAAAAGGACCTACTCAAGATTTAATTTCAACAGATTCACCCAATTTGGATGTCGGTTGCAAAGGGTTACATTATTTGTTTTTTACACAAGAAATTATTTCAGTTATTTCATTATTTAAGACATACATTTTTAGAATTATTTTTAACATTTAACATCTCTGTAATTATATGGTTAATGACTTTGTTTTTGGAGTCTCCAACAACAGGTTATTTATTTTAACAACTCTGAGTCAGTTTTCAAAAACAGAACTTATCTGTAATCATCTTAAATGTGATTTATTTTCCCAAATTTTTAAAAAATTTAATAAATATTTGTTACTTGCAAGACTTTGGATTAATTTTATGGACTGAATAATAGTGTACTGTATTGTTCTTCATCCCTAAATGATTGAAGAATCCGCAATAGGAAATGAGGTCATTTTATTTTCAGACAGCCGTCATAGACATTGAAGGATTGCTTTCAGATTTGATCTCTAAGCTGGTTCATTTTCGGTATGTTTGGGTGTGTGTTCTGGTAGCTTTTCCTCTAATGACACACATCTGTTTGAATCAATGACAAGGAAGATCAGCCTAAAGATAACTTCAAAAGCATCTCAACGAAAAGGCATTTCTTAACCTAGAAAGTCATGCTTTCTTATGTTTTCTCTATTACAAAGCAAACAGATAGAGGTCAGTTTGCAGTTGAAGGAAGGACAATTAATATCTCAGAGCTGAGTCCCTCAAAGAGCCTGTTGTTGTTGTTACACTCTTATGGATGTTGATTTTTGAAATGACATTCATACTTTGACAGTGTGGATGAGGGGCTCTCCCTGTCTTAGGCTGTCGTTGCTAGGAACTGCATTAAACATCCATCACTGGTTAACTTGTGTTTACATTAACCGTCTAGTTTCCCTTTACCCAAACTATCTCTTTAATGAATATGCAGCAAAGATTTATTTAGTATCATTTGTTTCATCATAATGTTGAAAATTATTTGATTTGGTCACTCTGGTACCAATACAAAGGTACTGTTGTCATCTTTTGTCACCTCCTCCTGAGTCGTCCTTTACTCTGGTTTAGAAGGTCAACCGATATATTGGGCAAATATTTCAAGATTTGTAGAGTATCAGTATTGGCTGCCTGATGTGAATATTTTGCCAATAACTATGCATGGTTGTTCATCAAATAAATTAAAAACGATATATTTTAAAAGTTGTTGTTAATTTAGACTGGATGAGTATAAAAAGCTTGCTTTAAACAAACAAGTAACTATTTATTATGTTGGTCTGTGTAATTTGTGTAACATTAGTTGAGTCATGGAGGGGAGTGATTAGTTAGCACTGTAGAAACATTTACTTCAAAAGTGAATGAAACAAGTAACTTGGCTAAATTGTAATAATGTATTCCACAATCGCCAGTTTGGTTAGACAGAGAGTTGTCATCAATTCTGCTTGTGTCTTGGTGAATTAAGCTTCTTCCTGAACCTTGTAAGGTTATTAAACAGATGAAACCACACACAAAGAAAGCATGCCTCTAAGCTGATGATGACTTAGGTTGTATGTAAGTTTTAACCATCTGAATGCCTATTAAAAAAGCTAATGTCAACGGTAATGCAGTATTTTTTTAACGTGGCAACTTGTTAAGTCTGTATAGTATTCTGAGTCTGTCAGTACAGTATTCTATGTGAAAGAACCAAATAGTCCATCGCTCATCAATGTCCAATGTCCTGTAAAATCCAATCCTTGTGAAGGAAGGCAGGAAAAACACCACACAAGGCCGACCAAGTGTTAGCAATATATATATATATATATATATATATATATATATATATATATATATATATATATAGATATATAGTATATATAGATATATAGATATATATATCTATATATATATATATTGATATATATATATATATATATATATATATATATATATCCAAATACCGGCATTGGACCGATTCGGAAAAAACAGTATCGGTCGACCTCTACTCAGGTCATGTCAAGGTTACTAATTTTAACAACTTTTCAAATTTCTTTGTAAAAGTTGTGTGAGTTATTAAGAGGCATGATTCACCTTTGCTGTTATTGGAATGAAATGGTTCACTGGTGTTATATTTCTTTGATGTAACCACAAATTAATTAATTAATTATGTGCTTGATTAACTTTTACTTAATTTACTAAATGCATCAAATCTGGTCTAGCATTAAATTAAAACAATGGGATGTTGTAGAACAAAAAATGCACTCGAAACAATTGCACACAATTTTGTACCACTTGTTTGTTATGCAATGTCTAACCTTTTCCTCCTGTTACCTCATCATTGTGATGACAATGACCACAATTCTTTGCTCCTCAAATGTTGCCATAGTTACAATGTAATTCCTACTGTTTGTTTGTGCCTCTCAACGGTGTGGCCAGTGATGCAATTCCTCAAGATTTTTAGATTCATGACTCATAGATTAACCACAAACCAAAATCTGTTCTATAACATGCTTCTCTGTTCCTACTTTCTCATCTTCTCCAGGCTTTGGATCAGGATCGAACGGCACTACAAAAGGTCAAGAAATCAGTCAAAGCAATCTACAACTCTGGTCAAGGTGAGCTCTATTTTCATGCCGCAATTCTTTTTAAAGGAAAAAAGTTGAATTATGGTCAGGAAATTCCTGGTGAGTTTTATATCTTCCATAAAAAATCAGTGTGGAGACAATACTGTTTCAATGGGAATTGCAATTGCATGATCACTTAGCATAGTGCTTGTCACCTCCCCCATTCCATCTAAGGAAGCGCAAGTGCTTTAATGCCCCCGAGGGAATATCAGCATGAAAGGTCATGAAATTGTCTTGACCATCTAACGTGCATCTTATGTGTGACATCGTAGAATCTGACATTCAGTGTCATGCCTCTGCAATCAAACCCAGCATTTAATGGAGATGTCAAATAGTCATGGTGTATATGAGGTTGGTTGTGCCGTGGCATGAAAACCATGAAGAGTTACCAAAGGCAAAAACAGTTTAAGCTTACTCATTAGAAATAAATCACGTGATACACTTTTATAGTTTATTTTTAGGGCTGCCCTCGATCAAAGATTGTCATAGTGTACTCTTAATCATTTGTTAAAGCCATTAGTCGAATAATAGTCGACGTATAGGTATTACCATATTTTCTGCACTATAAGGCACATTTAAAATCCTTTAGCTTTTAACCAAAAAGCGTCAGTGCATCTTATAATCCAGTGCTCCTTATGTATGAATGCTTGTCGCTCAAAATGCAAAATCAGAATGTTTTATAATGACTATTGTATGCTATGAAACCACACAGCTGAATGGATCGTCAAGGTTTCACTGCAGACATAATGCACTTCGACAAGTGTGGCTTAATACATACTGTGTCTCGACACGCAGCCTAACAGTTAACTTTATCCCTAAATGGCATCTGCAAAGAGACATGCGTTTCCGCTTTATATCGGTCAAGTGTTGTTCGAGCTTTCACGAATATGAAGGCCAGAATCATCACTGAACTGTTACGTCCCGGTGACAGCAACAGGGAATCAGGTGTACATGATGTTGAAATCACTAAACTGTTTTATTTAGACAACGATGAAGGTTTTGTGGATTAGGAATTAACTAAAAATAATATGTATTTCTTTAAAGTTATTGGGTTATCATTTTAATTTAATTTATGTATGAAAGAGGAATTCTTTTATGAAAGAGGGATTAATTGATAAATGTGTTTATTGCTTGTATTTTAGGTGTTCAAATTAAAAAAGTTAGATTTTTTAAAGTCCAATGTCTGTTTATCTGTTTTGTTTCAGTTAATACTTTAGTACTTACTTGCACAGCTGGCAGACAACCTTTTTTGGGTTGTCTTTTAACTTTTCAAAATGATCCCATATTTTGTATTTGTTGTGTATGGTGTGTTAACGAGTTTATTGTGACTGTAAATGATTGGAGTTTTAAGTTGTATAGTTTAAGCTGTTTTTTTAGACGTAATGTTAGCTTTAAAAAGCACATTTGTTACTAATTGTTACAAGTACCATAGTATAACTCTAAACATTGATTAAAAGTTTAAATAAAATAAAATGTTAAATAAAAGCAACAGAACATCTATAGCAGTTATTGACATGACATGTTAATTTTGTCACCTAAATGTTGAAATGTGTAAACGGCTGTTGAAGTATACTATTATTTTTCTCTTGTGCATCGAGGTACAAATTCGGGTCTCATTGTACTTTCCTTGCCAACTCGTCCTCTCTTTCTCTCTTTCTCTCTTTCTCTCTCTCTCTCTCTCTCTCTCTCTGTATCTCTGACTTTCCCTCATTACAATAAAAGTAAAAATAGCCTAAAAATAAATATTTCAACAGCTTTTCTTTTATTGTTAGTATTATTATTATAATATGTATTTTATATTTTCTGTACAACACATTTTACCAAAATAAAAGCATTTTCTTATCTCAGTCTAAACAGAAAGACAGTATCAGACTTTTATGAGCGAAAGTTAGAAGCCATGCATCAGCGGTACTTGATTCTACCTTCACATAACTTGATCATATTGATTGGTTGGCCTCTCTTTGACCTTACCACTCCTTCGAGAGCATTGGTTCTCTGGATCCCCATCATGACGCACCAGTTTCCTGCACTAATGTCACCTTCTGCTTTTATGAATGAAACAAGCACAGTTCTAGCTCAATGCTAGACGCTCATGTGGGACATCGCTTCGCTCACAGAAGTTTATAGAGTGTCACACAGAGCACAGCTGGCAGAAGATGTAAACCTGCTTCTGCAGGGTAATAATTGACTGCTGTGTGAATTGCAGCCAGACTCACCGAGTCACGATCCTCTTAAATCAGACGTGACTTTATAGTAAGCATTTTAATCAGCTTCTGATGAATCATACCTGAGTTCCTGACATGCCATGAGGCTTTTCTTCTATGATCATATCCATTTTTCTTGTGTCTGCCAGCTCTAATCCAACTCTGGCATAAAGTGGTGTGTTTATCCTCTGTTGACATCAGAGGACCAGATTCAGGCAAAGGCCTTGATCTAGATGAATGAATGAAATGGTTTATGCTAGTTTATGAAACAACAATATTCACTTCCTGGTTACACACTGTTTTGAAAATGCAGCTAGATATAAGTGAAAAATCTATATTAAAAAATGGTTGTGTTCATGGTCTGGATGCAGTTAGGTACTCCTCTGTGTTCATAAAGGCGCCTTTATTTCTTTGCATCCAGTGTGCTAGGACTCACTCAAGAACATGTCCTAGATGACAAATGCCTATGAGAAGGAGCAATTCACTTTTCTCCAATCCCAGCATTTTGGAAATTAATTGAATTATTTTTGTCTGAGTCCAGCGTAGTTTTTAACTACCCTACTCCAATTCCAAAATTGTGCCCTCTCCAACTTGCTTTGTCATTTAATAAGAGGCATTGTGTGTACTTCTTTGCAGAACATGTGCTGAATGAAGAGAATTATGGACAGGCACTGGACAAGTTTGGCAGCAACTTCATTAGCCGTGATAACTCTGATCTGGGAACAGCCTTTATCAAGTTCTCCAGCATTATCAAGGAGCTGGCAGCTCTCCTCAAGAATCTGGTGAGATTAAAATATTCAACTATATACCTATTGTCAATCTTTAGTGCCAGCAATCAATCAATAAATAAATCAATCAATCCTGTGAAATCCTGTGTGCCGTTACACATTCGGCATGAAGAAAAGTATATAAAGCATATTTTTACTTTTCGAATATTTTTACATCACTCACCCATGCTGCCACCAAATGTGCGTTATGAAAACACCAGACAGCTAAACACATCATCATGCAGGGTGCCCAAAACAGCTTGTTTTTATCTGAAGTGGTTTATGTTTTTGTAAAAATTATCTTTTCTTTTACAAAGTCATTGTGAAAATCAAATTTAAATACAGACCTCACATATATACCCTAAACAACAACAATAACTTGAGTTAAAATAGCATCTGAGGTCTCCTTTAAAGATTAAATTATAATACAACTAATACAAATTTTTCAGATTGGTTTATGATCTCTCTATTTTTTTCTGACCTTTCTCCTCAGCTCCAGAGTCTCAGTCACAATGTCATCTTCACCCTGGACTCTCTGCTTAAAGGAGATCTGAAGGGAGTGAAGGGGGTAAGATTTACTTCTCTGTCTCTGGACTAAACTAATTGGAAAGGCTCCCTCTTAGGAACACCTTGATTTAGTACACTCTTCCTTAATGACTCCCTTCTGACGAAAAAGTGTGCATAGTAAATCTGTTTGGAGTTAAATTACAGGGTTCTTCTCGCCACTGTCCTCTGCTGAAAGAAGGGTAGCTGTTAGCGCGAGTGTTTAACAGTCTTTGACTCGGGTTTAAATTGTTTAACTGGAATAAACGGTTCCTGCGTCATACTGCCCGCTCCATTGCTTGTTGATGTCTGAGGCAAACATGTTGTGATTGTGAAAAACAACTTGAGCTAAGTGTGGCTCTGCTGTCTGATTGTTTTCACATTAGCATGACCCACGCTAAGAGCCTTTGCAGCATCAGCTGAATTTCACACTGGAAGTGATGAGGCTTCACTTTTTCTCAGTCGACGGAGAACACATGCATCCCCTACCATCCCCCGCTCTTTCACATGCTCTCTTATCTCACTCATACTTTGTCTCTTTCTTTCACCCTCTTACTCAGCGCAATGCAAACCGTTCTCTTCAGGCTTTATTGACAGAAACAGGGGCGGTTGAAGGGAATAAGTGCAGTCCCTGGAGGACATTATCAGCTCTTTCTGAAATCCTGCATTGGGACAGATGCCTGATAAACAATTAACCAGCACCAACTCTAATGTTCATGACCAGGACTCACTCAGGAGCTCAAAAATATGGATCCTTTTATAGTTACTTGCATCAGCAGAACTGAAAAGCTAAATTGGAAATGGAGATTTTTTTTTTTACACAGCTTTCATACACAAGGGCAATTCAACACTTTACAGAAAAATGAATTAAACCACTTACCTACAAATATATATTTTACTACACACTACATAAAATGTTAAACCATTTGAAAAGTATTTTTTAAAAGGAAAACGGGATTAAAAAAAAGGATACAAGTTGTTGACTTGAGTAAAATCACTGTTAAAAAAATAAAAAAGATAAGACTCTTTTGTTTGGTTTGAAATACAGTATTTTCCTGAGTTGTTTCTGAAACTTTAGTCTCAGACAGGGTCTTAAAAAGTCTTAAAACCCTTGAATTTGTAAATGTGTAAATAAGGCTTGGAAAACATTTAAAACATCATACATTTTGATGTCTCTAATATTGATTTTTTTAACCAAGATTATTGAATAAAATATTGTAAAGCACAATATGTACCATTACCCTGAATGACAACTGGGGATAAAAAAGTGTGTTATCGGAGTTGGTTAAACCTGATGCTGGCAAGTGTTTTTTTTATTTTATTACACAATGTGCAAAAAGAGTTTCCAGCTCGGCGATATGGGTTGAAGGCATAAATCCACAAAACACAAATCCACTCCCAGGCTAAATCCACAAAACATTTGATGAATGTCAGAGGAAAAGTAAAAACTCCATCAGTTGTTTCCCTGTTTCCGCAGCTTGCCAGCCAACTTCTAATGTGCCCGAAACAGCTGGTCCTAGCCAGCTTGCCTCTTGTGCCACTACACCGCCTGTAGCCCCTCCTTCTACAACCTGCGTGCTTTTGGGCCCACATCAATGCTAAATATATAGCTGTTGTCGACTCTTCACACCATAGCCAAACACCAGTCCTCCAACAAAATTGTGGGCATTTCAGCACTTTTTAAATGTATGTTAACTGATTCTAGGATTGCCAAAACGTTTTCTTGTGGAACCGACAAAACAGCGTACACTGACAAGATTGAGTTGGCCGTTTACCTAAAAAATTAATCAGTATCAGCAATCCATTGGTCACCCTTTGTGTTGGTGTTTGAAGAAAGTCTCAGTGAGACAACACATTTTATATTTAATATCCTAAGTGCAGTGGTTTTGTGTTACTGTAATCCAGAGATTTATTTCATTTATAGTTATTTATATTTAAAATTCAAGCTGCAGTTTTTTGTGTGGTTTTGTTTTCACTATATGACATTTGGTAATTTATTGTTTATTTGAATTCAATACTGAAAAGTATTGTGGTTTTGTTTGCTTGTTAAATTACTGTTCTGAGATTTAGTTTTCTTTAATTGTGGGGCTAAGAAAAAGGCTGAGAAATAGGTATTCATTTTTAAAATACAAAATACAGTCTCTAAAAGGTCTAAGGATCACAGCATTAAAATCAAAAGCAGATATAAATAGGGACTTTAAGCAACAACGATTGACAGGACAACTACATTGCTCTGGTGTTGTATTGTTCATGTGTGACTTAAACAGGTCCTGCATGGATTTTATTATAGGATTATAAACGGATTCGTTTACAAAAAAAAGTTAATAAAAAAAGTGTTGATACTTTGCACTGTTCTGTATTTTTTTGTTTTTATAAAATGTTTTCTGCATCAACTCTGTCTGCCGTAGATGCCTCTCAGCACAGATGCAAATCTCTAATAATAGCGCTAATGTCAAAACTACTGTACACATAAGTACTAAATTTTAGCTAGTCATGCTAGGCACAAATTATTTTCCTCATCTCTGTTAAAAAACATTTGTCACAAACTTAATCTCTACAAGGAATTCATGAAGCTGTTACACTTCAGAGAAATAGAGTCTCTAAAATGGACAACAAGCAAGCCTGTATTTTGTGATCAGTTGTACTTTGAACTGAAGAACATTCGGGTGGAAGAGAATAACACCATTATGTCTGGATAAAGGGTTCCTGAGAGCGGGGAAATCTGATAAAGCAATTGCATTAGCACAGTTCATATCACTCGTGTTGCACACTACATCAGAGTACTGTAGTGGTCACATGTCTGATGATTGTTGGAGGTTTATAATGAGTATTGATCCACTTATGAAATGTTTGTGTGTGTGTGTGTGTGAACGTATTTACTTTAAGGAATTATTGAAATCAAATGTAATCATCTTTTCTTTTAGATACTACTAACATATTTGGAATTTGTTCAAATCGTGATCTAAGAAAATTGTTTAACTTATTTTTTTGTATAAGAGATAATTATGTTTTGAGTAGTTGTGAGGCGTGGGTCGCTGGTAGTTGTCAGGCAGTTACACATTCATATTGGGGCCCTTCCATGGACCGCTCGCATTGTACGCTTACCCTATTCTCGCCAAAATTTGCTTTCCTTGGCTAATTCTATGTAAGTGAACTTGTGAAATGCTCTTCAAAACTTCAGTAGCATCTTGGATGTTTGTGAAATATTTGTCATAGCAAAAGAGCTTGGAATGCTTCAAGATCTCTTAAGGATGACACAAATTCATGTTTTTATTCTGCGTTCTCTTAAGTTTTAGAACCACAATTAACCTAATTTTTATTTTTTCTAACACAGGATCTTAAAAAGCCTTTCGACAAGGCCTGGAAAGACTACGAAACCAAGTTGTGAGTATTTTTCTCAAGTGTTTACATTTTTGCCTTGGTTTACACAGCTGTTTTAATGTCATGCGTAGATTTATGGCAAACCTCTGTCATCATCATCTCAGTGATAGAGCCACTTGCAGTGAACTCTAGCTGAACTTCCAGAGTCATCTTGGGTTTCTTGTGTTGTTTCTGCCATAGCACAAAGATTGAAAAGGAGAAGAGAGAGCATGCAAAGCAGCACGGCATGATTCGCACAGAGATCACCGGCGCAGAGATTGCAGAAGAGATGGAGAAGGAGCGTAGGATCTTTCAGCTGCAGATGTGTGAGGTCCGTGTGTTTCTGAGAATTGGCATTTAAGTCTCTTTCCTCTGTTCTGGTGAGGAAGTAGCTTGGTGCTTGTGTTGGTGGTTCTATTCTGCCTTGATGTCTGCTTACATCCTGTTTTTGAAAGATAGATAGACTCTCTAACATGGTCAAATTTCAGCCAGGAGCTCGAAAAGCAAGTTTCGAAGCATCTGGTCAAAAGATCCTGGCAGGGTTTCACCTTATGAATATTAATTAGGTTTTTCTGATGTTGCTAGGTAACGTTGCTGAACCGACCATTCATATGGCCTGATTAATATTCATGAGTATGGCCTGGAGTGGGAGGAAGGACTGGTGTCTGTACATGTTTGGTGGAGAATATAATTGAGTCTAGACTTACTGTATGTACAGATCAAAGCATATTAATATTTAACCACCTGCCTTTATTTGATCCTGATGTATCCAGCTTTGTATAAATAATTCAACATTAAAAAAATATTAATAATGAATTCAAGTGACCCTTTCACTGAAAACAAGCTTGCTTTGAAGTTAAAGTGATGTCACAATAAATAACAAGTCATTTAATTGGTAAATCGTGTATAGTTAGCGTGGTTTGTTTGGTTTATCTTATATGATAAAATGTTGTAATTGTTTTGGAAGGCTGTAGAGTTAAGTAGAAACATTTTTCATCCATCAAAGAATGATGTTCATCTTCAATTATTCGAATTTTGTAACCAAAAAGTGCATTCATCTTATTAAATTACTGTCCAAAGTTCACAATTGTTGAAATTACTGCTGCACCATGAAGCGTATCTTCAGATTTGAAAGCAGATGAGTTGGGGTGGAGCATTAAAAGACGCCACTTCAAAGCATTGTGTGTGTTCTTATTACAGGCCGCAGTAACTCAGATGTAATTTGCTATTAGAAAACTAATGTGTGTTTCTTCCTTGGCTCTCAACAGTACCTGATCAAAGTCAACGAGATTAAAACCAAGAAAGGAGTGGATCTCCTTCAGAATCTCATCAAGTATTACCATGCACAGTGCAAGTGAGTGTCCAAGATTCCTGTTGCCTAATTTGTTGTTAAAGAAAAGTGTTGGTATATACTATAAAGATGCAGAAATATTATGTTTGTTTAGAACAAGACAATTATTTATAAAACCGTTTAAACACATTGTATTTGAGTAAATCTATTTGACAACATGATGTGTTTATGGTCTATCCGCCTATTTCGTCGTAACTTCACGTGTCGCTTCCGGGTCGAGACACTTCACTCACCCTTTGCCATTCAATGGTAGAAGGTGCTGAAACTTTGATCATTATTACATCAAAAACGATTGAAATCCACAATATTACAATATTATGACATAATAAAGGTTAGAGTCAAGGTGTTCAAAAAAAAAAAGCTTATTAAGTGGAATGTGCGGTTCTGAAACCCCCCTTAACTTTCATTTCCGAACAGCAGTTTACACTTTATAAATACTGTTTTTTTTTGGACAACGTGACTATAACTTTTATTATCTTTAAATATTGGTTATCTAAACATTGGCCGCTCTGTTATTGTCTGTCAATGGGAGAGTGGAGCGGCTTGCCCCAGACGCACCGTGCGACGTCAGACTAAACAAGTGGATAGTAAAACACATAGAGCTGCATATACTAGTTTTTCATTGATACATGAAACTTAAACCATTGTTTAATTTTGTTGATGCATCGGTTTTAAATAACATTTAATAAATACTTCAACATTTATTTTTTTTTTCCCAATGTCTCAAACTTCACCTGCTTTTAATAAATTTTCAATGGACAGTAAAATAATTTTTAAAGTAGTTTTTATTTAGCAAATACAATGAGAAAAAATAACTACAACAACTATTTTGTATAGCAAAATACCAATTTGTATTTCAACGATTTCAGTGAAAAATGTGCTATTTGTTTAGACATTTTAACTCTGTGTGAGTTTTACTCTATTCAGAGAAGGGCCAAACACTCTGAATAGATTTAATTTTGTTCTCGGTATTTTACTCTGTAGACATTCTTTGACCGATTTGAGAGGAAAATTGCACATTTGCAAAAAGCACAATAAAAATAAAGGTAAAACTAATTTGTTGTGTAATAAATTAGTAAAATAGCAAGAACACATTAAAGATAATTCTATTTCTTGAGTACAACAAAATCAACAAATGAAAATGATTTCTGATGGATCAAATTACACACTGCCATTATGAGAGTTCCCAAATAGACTACATGTTTTAGAAAAATATACATTTAAATTGTACAAATCTGAACAGAGCCCAATCTAATCTATTATGTAGCTAGACCGACCTCTTTAAAATATGTTTTTTTGTATACTGAGTAATCAATAGGCTCATGCATTGGTTTCTCTAATTTGATTGCTCTAAGTGCATCCTCGTAGGTGAAATGTCAGTCCCGTTCTTATTTTTGATCGTGTTTCCAATCTGGGATTGTTGCATGTGCTTGAATAGACACAATGCTAAAAAAAGACTCAAATATAACTTGGCCTTTAGTATATGTTTTATCCCTTGATCTCTAGTTACTGATCAACACTAGTTCAATCGATGCTTTGTAATTGATTACATGTGTGCTTTTTCTCTCAGTTTTTTCCAGGATGGCTTGAAAACCGCTGACAAATTGAAGCAGTATATCGAGAAATTAGCTGCTGATCTCTACAATGTAAGCTCTATAATGTGTTTGTGACTAGAGAGCACCATGAGTTCAAAGTATTGATCAGAAAAAAGTAACCCTCAAATAATTTGCTCCATTGAGCATTTCATAAAGGTGCTTGTCATTACTAGGACACCAGCAGTGGAACAGTAATAAATACAGCAAGAAATGTGCATTTTCAGATAAAGCAGACTCAGGATGAAGAGAAGAAGCAGCTCACTGCTCTCAGAGACCTCATCAAGTCATCTTTACAACTGGACCAGAAAGAGGTAAGTGTGTCAGCAGATGATGTTTGCATTCTCTTAAATACCTAAACAGTGCTGTCCCATACTTTCATTCTTTCAAAAGAGGAAAACAACTACAGACTACAACTAGTTTTTCTGTTTAAGGCACTATGTGAACGTTTTCCGGCAAGACCTTGATATTGAGTAAAAGCACTTTTCCTAAACTAACACTACTTTTTGTCTCATTCAACTCAACTGTAAGAGAGATTAAGCATGGTCCGGGGGAGTCTTAAAAATCCCTGAATTTGGAAATAAGGCCTTAAAAAGCATTTTAAAAGTCTTACATTGTTTATATCTCTGTCTTAATAATTGTGATATTTATAACTTTTTAGTATAACATCTCTCGTTTATTGTTTTATTTTTTTACCCATTATTTTAGCAATCAAATAATGTAAGTAAGCGTGATATATACTATTCTGCTGGATGCCAATAGCTGATAAAAAAAGGAAACAAAAAAGACTTAAGAACAAGGAAAAAAATAAGAAAAATCACATTATTGGAATTGGTTAAAACTGATGCCTACAAACTGTTTGAAGCGTATTGCACGATGTGCAAAAAGAAATTGCAACTCGGTAGTATGGGTTTAAAGACTCCCAGGCAAAATCCACAAAAAACACTTACGAAACGTCAGAGGGAATAAAAAAAACTCCATCAATCGTCTCGGTTTGTTTGCTTAGTAAATTATTGTTGTGAAATTCAAGGATTTAGTTTTCTTTGTCTGTGTGGCTGGGAAGAAAATCAAGAAATAGGTTTAATTTTTTTTAATTACATGGTCTTAAAAAGGTATTAAAAAAACTTACATTTAACTTGAAACTTGTTGGAACCCTGGTGTCTTTAACTGCTTTGTAATCTTTTCAACTATTCTCTGGTTCTAGTGATAACACTTTTAGCCTAGCTTAGCATAGACCGATGAGTTTTAATAAACCAGTAGCATTTTTGATACAATGACATTAGCAAATGTACTGCTTTTTCTATGCTAAACTTTTCTTGTTTATGAAGTTAACCTATGTTCTGTTGCTAAGTATATCCCTGAGATTTCTGCAGCCGTGTTATATCATCAAAACTCCTAGATCAATTAAACTGGAATGTGAGCACGGTCTGTAACAATTAGTACACAATGTAATTATTGAAGAGTTACGTTTTGAATAAGGAAAGGTGCAAAAAAACTGTGCTAAAAATTTTGCTACTTGTGTGAAAGTGCTACTGGTCTAATCAAATTCAATGATTTATGCTAAGCTATGCTAAAAGTGCTTTCACTGGAACATAGATAATGCTTCTCGGTAACTCTGGGAGGTTTGGAGTGTTCCTTGAGTACAATCACTGGGATGAAGCTGAGAGAGAGAGATTAAAATTGGGGCAGCAGATGTTTGCTATTGGTTTACAAATGATTGCAAAATGTGCCAGCATGGAACTGTTTGACACCTATTTTAGTTTACAAGTGAATTTTAGAAATGGAAATCTTTAAAGGAGGATATTTGTTTCAATTCCTGCCCGATATCTCTCACTCTGGAGAGCCATATTGTGAAGAGGCTCTCAGTTTAGACAGAGGAAATGTGGACATTAGGGTCGGGCAGTGGCAACACTGAGTCTTTTGTAGAGCTGAGCGTTTGATCTTTTATGTGTTTTGTTTGGAGTTGATGCTTTCTATTTGATCAGGATTTCTCTGGTCTCTGTTCAGTAACAGTTCTGTGTGTTGTATCATCCAAGGACATCGCTGGGAAGACTGTTTGCTCTTGTTTTAAATTTGTTGTGTGCTGCTATGATAATAATCAGTCTTTTGACTCCTGTCTTTCTCTTTCACTGCTTTCCAAATGAAGTCTAGGAGAGTAAGTTCTAAAAGAATTTTTTATTTGAATGAAGTGTCTCCAAAAATATTCAAATGTTTCCTCATTTAATACAACAGATGACACATTTTATTATAAATAGAATTTATATTTTTTGTCCCTGGTTTTTGGCTGCAGTTATTTTTTGGTGTTAAAATGGTTTTGTTGGTGTTGATATGCAGGATTCTCAGAGCAAGCAGAGCGGATACAGCATGCACCAGCTCCAAGGCAATAAGGAGTTTGGCAGTGAGAAAAAGGGCTATCTCTTTAAGAAGAGTGATGGGTGAGATCACGGATGAGTGTGAAATGTGGTCTGATCTTCTGCTGGTTATAGTTTGTGTGTTATGTCACTTAATTGTAAATTAATCAGCATGTCGCATGTAATCATGTTCACTCTAATTGAACAGTTCAACGTTAAATCTTCTGCTCTCTGTGTCTTATTCAACCAGTCTAAAGCTCCATTCCATTTCTCTCCCTTGGCCCTAACCCATATCGATTTACCCTTTGAGCAAGAGTGGTAAAGGGAAGGGCTGAAAATTGTGTTAATCGGGACATCACAGTGAAGCCGTAAAAACCCTCCATATAAATATGTGTCATACATGAGTCCGCTGTGTAACATAATGGTAAAATGGGGAAGAAGAGGTATCATCACATGCTGCTAAACGTCTGAGGCCACCATATTGTTTGTATAGAAGTGTACCTGCACTTGGTTTTAGAATGCGTTTAGTGTTTCGCTTGACCAGATTAATGTTTGGAAAAACTCAAATCAAGCATCATGACTCTTAGAAATAAACACTTTTATTCTGTTCTTTTCCTGAAAATTGTTTTTTTTTGTTTTTGTTTTTTGTTTTTATTTTATTTTCATCAGCTGCACTAATAAATGATAAGGATAGGTTAGATGAGTACATTACACCACTGTGTTTTTTTTCCCTAAAAGTTGTATGCTCAGGTAGTCCGGAAACAAGCCATTCAGGCCCTTAAATGCTAAACGCAGTATTTTATAGTCGATTAGATATTTTATAGGACGCCAATGGAGAGAAATCAGAATGTGTAATGGGATCACATTTCTTTATTGTTGTGAGAACTCTAGCCTCTGTGTTACATAACTGTAATTTATGTTACCTGTTTACAAAACTAAACTAAATTAATCACTTTTTTACATGTTATTGAACTACTATATTTCTATTCTGTTCTTTTCCTGAAAAAAACAAACATGAATCTGTGGAGTTTTTTAATGTTTTAAGTTTTGATTTGCATAAACTGCACTGTGTGTGATGAAGGAGGGGATAGGTTAGATAGGTACATTTAACCACATAGTTTTTTTTTCAACAAATTGCATGCTCAGGTAAGCCGGAGCCAAGCCATTCATGCCTTTAAAGGCTAAACGCAATATGTTGTAGCTGAGATATTTTACAGGAAGCCAGTGGAGAGAATACCGAACGAGTGTAATGTGATCATATTTCTTTATTTTTGTGAGAACTCTTGTCACATCTTTACGTTTATTTAACCTGTTAACCACATTTAAGTAAATTCATCACATTTACAGAATTATTGAACTTTTAAATGAATAAAAATGTGGAATTTTTTTTTTTTTTTGCATTCAGCATAAAACTCGAATGTTGTTGAATTTTTTTAAAAGATTTTTTTTCTAAGAAGGTTGACTAGGTATATGTTACAGGATTCGCAAAGTGTGGCAGAGGAGAAAATGCTCGGTGAAAAATGGCATCCTCACCATCTCCCATGCAACAGTGAGTACTGAAATTACTTCCTAAATATGTTTATATATTACCATAGGTTAAGCTTTCAACTATACAAACAGTGAAACAATGTAACCCCTGAAGCTTATTCAGCCCCAAGTGTTCTGTCAGAGTCTCCCTCATCATCAGTAGGTGAACACAGGGGGTAGTGCTGATCAGTAACCATGGAAACATGCACCCAGTGCGGTCTGACTCATATAGTAATGACATTAGCACCAGCGAGACCCAGCATGCTTCGGGCCGCAGGTGGTCTGTGAGTTTCCTCATGTAATCTGCTGTTAGGATGCTGTTGCTCAGCAGACCCCATGCGGAGCCAATACATTTACCCTCTGTAGCACTGTGCTCATATTCCTGTCTGATGGCTTTTTAATGTGGTGCCCTGTTCTACCATCACACCAGCGTTGTTCATCAGCATAAACTGCTGCTATTTTTGTTTTTGCTCACCTTGGGTTTAATTTAGTTTTTGTTATTGGTGTTAAATAAGCAGTATCTGAAATGAGTCACCCTTGGTGCTACTATTACGAATCACAGAAATAAATAACGATTTTCAATATAAATATTGATGGGGATACATACATCACAGTTTTCCTAGTATGAAACTGTTGATACATTTGCTGTCAGCTGTTATTTCTATTAAACAGTGAAATATATGCAGATGAACATGGGGTGTAATTTTTACAATGATTCCCAGATCTCAAGGAAGGAGTTATGTAGGCAGGCTCGAATCGCTGTCATGGTTATAGTTACCATTATTGCATGCTTTACGATGTACATTTTACTATTTAGGAACCAGCTAAACATTGAGATAGAAAGCAACTTATGCTTATATTATAATCGGTACATAATAAAAAAAAACATAGAGGGGGTCTTTGTTTTTACAAAATGCTAAATATATATATATATATATATATATAATTTACTTTATTAATTTATTGGATTTATTACATCAAAATATTTGTTTTTATGTTGTTCAACAAACAATGGATAGATGGTCTGAATGTGTTTGACAAATTCATGTGACATTTAAAAGCAAAGTGATTTGGCAAAAAATAAAGAAGAAAAAAAGTTTTGCGCAGAATTAGCTCACAGAGATTCAAGATGTGTACAAGTTTACGTTATAAAAAAAGTGCTAACAATTTTTACGCCTTTAACCACTTCCAGAACAGAAGAGATTTTTGTAGCTCTACAAAACATGCCTGTTGATGTGTGACGCGCTTATTAACTGTAATTATGCTCTGTCCAGTCCAACAGGCAGCCGGTGAGACTCAATCTGCTGACGTGCCAGGTTAAACCCAGCGGAGAGGATAAAAAGTGCTTTGACCTCATCTCCCGTGAGTGGCTACACAGAAACTACATCCTCTGGCTAAGTCGGGAGTACTTTTATCTGTTTCGAGCACTCGCCAGGCCTCTAGAATCTAACCCCATTATGGAGGCAGAGAGCACTCAGTGCTGTCTTCACATAATGCACTGCGTTCCACTAATAATATCTCTCTCTCTGTTCACTCTGCAGATAATCGAACGTATCATTTCCAGGCAGAGGATGAACAAGAGTTTGTGATGTGAGTGTGATGAGTCAATGCCATCTGATGACAGACATGTTTAATCAGAGGAATTTGTGCATAAATATTCAGTTAGTTATAACTGTTAGTTTAGTTTCACTAAAAAGAGACATACATATTTTGTTAAAGTAGTGTAATCCATTCAAAAGCTTGTACAAAAGACGCAATGCATACGCAACCAATGCTGGCAGTGTGAAAGCAAAATGGCTACGCTGTACTTACGTTACGTTACGCCAGTGGTTCTCAAATAGTGGGGTGCTGGGGGGGTGCAAGGCTCCGTCAAGGGGCGTTTGACTTCGGGGAACATGCTTTTTTATTACTGTTCTGCGAGATGTTTTTTTTCCTTCTAGGGGACGCGACAGAAAATAATTGAGAAACACTACATTACGCTAACTATGTGGAACAGGCGTAAGTGATACACAAAAGCTCAATTTATGGTCAACTGTCAGAGAGGCTCATTCCCTACTGTGATGACTTTATGCTTATCTTGTCATACAGCGCCATATTTGCATAAGTCTACAAACAATGCTTAGTTCGGGCACTAGATGTTTAAGTTTCATGCTCATACTTTACGAGGTAGAAAAAACAGAACAACTGATTATATTTCTGCATTTCTTCAATCGATGACGCCATTATGACGCCTCAGGCTCCACACTCCACCTACTGACCAATCAAAGACCTTGCAAACTGTGTCATAATAGGTTGAGAGGTGTGTGTCAAGCCTCTGCTCTGTCAGGGGTCAGCATGAGGTGAAGAGAGGGTGCTGATGGTGTGCCACGGTCAATACATTCGATTATAAACTAGCCAAATGAATTAAGACAGTACTTGAAGGAAGTGCTGAGATCACCTTTGATATAATTGACAAAACAGGGGGAATCAAATTAGTGACTGAACCTGCACTGACCACTCGAGATTGGTAGCAAACAGGAACATTATTCATAGACACCCCATGTCAAAATGCCACTTTTTAAAGCCTTTTTTTTTCATTTTAGACTTGCCATCAATTGCTTGGTGTTATTTACCTCCCTATTTTGACTATTGTAATAACACTGAGGGTGTTCACTTTTAATATTTAATATTTTAATATTGTTCACTGTCTAGATCAGATTAAATTCCTGGAGATGCAGTTTTTTTCAACAACCTTAACTGAACACACCTGATTCCACTAATTAAGCTCTTCTGGGCTTGTGTGTGTTGAAATAGGTTTGGAACAAAAAAAAAATGTTATAAGGCATCAAGTTTGATACAATTTGACTTCAATACTCCAACTCCAAAAAAGTTTTAATTAAGCCTATGGGTTAAAACAGGGGAAACAACTAATATTGAATTTGCTCAAATAGAAAACAAAGAAATGTAACTTCGTTGTTTTATTTTGTATGAACAAATTTTTTGGTAAAATGTAGTCAGCATCAAAATTAAGACATGTGTTGCTCTACCATAAATGATTCAGTAACATTTGCTTTTCATTCCGAAGTTGTTAATTTGATGTTCAGCATGTAATTAAAAGTAATTCTGTTTATATTTTCCCATCATTTAATCCACAGAAATATTCCGTTTGAAAGTTAAAATAACAACAACAAAATCACCCCTAAAAGTAAAAGTTTGCACAATATATAAAAGCTTTAAAAAGTCTCTGGACAGTTTTCAAAATGTTCAGTTTAATTATGGCTTTCTTTCATAAATTCCAGATTTATAGTTTGAGTTTCTTGAGTGTGTGTTAACATGTGAATGGCTACACATATATGTTTGCTGATTCAAATGTGTGTTTATTTGTTAACCTGTTTTAACCTGAATGTGTGCTTTTCTCTTTCACTTGTACCATCCGTCTTTTCACTTGTGCCGTTTATGCTAGTGATTCATGTTTATTTCTGTGCATGTGCTGTGCAGATGGATCTCTGTGCTGACTAACAGTAAAGAGGAAGCTCTGAACATGGCATTTCGTGGTGAGCAGAGTGCTGGAGACGACAACCTGGAAGACTTGACCAAAGCCATCATTGAGGACGTGCTGCGCATGCCAGGGAATGAGGTCTGCTGCGACTGTGGCGCACCAGGTAAGGAACGTTTGTGAGTGTTTCATAGCTTAGATGCAGTCAAAGTGGCTCATTTGTCATTGTTATTTAGTAGTCATGCACCATCTTGTGGTTCTTTTGTGAACAGCAGGCTACTCAGGGCCTGAAATATCTAATTTTGGTCTTCTAGAGCCTAAATGGTTATCCACAAACCTGGGGATTCTCACATGCATCGAGTGTTCTGGAATTCACAGGGAAATGGGAGTCCACATTTCACGCATTCAGTCCATGGAACTTGACAAACTTGGCACCTCTGAACTCTTGGTATTGTAATTTTTTTTCTATTTGTGCTAACCTAAAGCTTACCTAGGGCTGTGCAAATAATGAAATCATGATCACAATATTGATTTCAGGCCTTAACAATCATAAAAACTATATAATTGAGAGAAAAGTATTGTTGCGTTTGTTGTTAATTTTATGGCTGCGCATAAGCATTAACTCAATTCAGGCGAGCTGCTTAATCCTGGGATTATCCAAACACTTTCTACTTTTCTACAATCAAGTGTTCAGGTATAGGTTACTTAACAGCGAGCACAGTAATGTGTACCATTTTGGAATGCTGTGCGCATAATTTTTATTTCAGAATGTACTCACTCGGGATGAGCGATACAAACATGGTAGTTTTTTATCGATTGCGATACTTTTTGCCCATTAGAGTAAATTTACACTATTGAACATATTTACGTAGCTCAGATTTGGGGTAGTTTAATAATATATTGTTTATTTTCATTCAATGTTTTATAACTCATATCACAAAATAAAAATGTCACGTGTGCCGGGATATGGTTTGTCTTTCGTAAAGCTCTCCTCTAGTTTTAATTGACGGACAACAGGTGGTGCTAGCGGGTTCTGGTTGTCTTCCAGGTGTTGTTCAGCCTCTTTAAATATGTCAGGGTGCGTAGTTTTTAAGTGCTTAAAGGGGTTGCTAGTGTTGCTGCTATGTGGCTTCGTCGCGGGTGAAAAAAAACACCACACTATTCTTCGTTTACTTCGTTTAATCTATGCTGGCATGATCCCGCAGCACCGCTATACTCTGAGCAATAGAGTGAGAATGCAGCACTTGACTGAGGCTGCGCAGTGAGTTTTTGTCTCTGACATCTGATAAACTGCAATGATCACGTGACACGGATGCCTCAGATGCACTCGGGCGAGTTGTCGCGCAAATATTTAATACATAAACTTTCAGAAGTGGAAAGAAATGAGGACAGAGGTATCATTATTTTTGAAAAAAGTATCAAGTAAAAAATTTTATTAGCCATAGTTTTCTACTTCAAATTACTTCTTATAATGTACCCTTCAACAGAAATGTATATCTCTTGAGTAGACTAGTTATCAGCTCTCTGCAAAATGTTGCTGCCTTGCTGTTATATTAGAATATGTTGAGATGTGACAATATTCTTGATTGAATATTTCTCATTTGGGATTCCTCCGCAGCTTGCCAAGAATGTGGGTAACAGTAGTTTTAATGAAATATTAGAGGGGAATCTGCCAAGTCCTTCACCAAAGCCTACACCCTCAAGTGACATGTGAGTAACTTTGGAACAATTTTTTACTACACACAGAAATCGATGAAGATGACAGAAATGAGTAAATGATTGAATTCTGTTTAGCCAACTCATTGGATGAGTAATCATGAATTTGTTCGTAATAAAAAAATGATCTTGAACATGGGTTCATTGACTACAATAAAAAAAGCTGTTTTTATAAGATTTTGCACTCATTTATTTGGGATTGATACTGGCTGTTTTTTTCTTACCCGATTATCTTTGTCACTTCAGGACAGAGAGAAAGGAATATATAAATGCAAAGTACGTGGAGCACAGGTTTGCCCGGGGAACAGCCACCACAGCCACAGCCAGGCAGGGGGACTTGTACGAGGCGGTGAGGACACGAGACCTGATGGCTCTCATTCAGCTCTATGCAGATGGAGTGGAGCTAATGGATCCCTTTCCAGAAGCAGGACAGGTATTGATCTTCAATATTAGTTTGGTATGGTCTAAAGCAGGGGCGTCAAATTTATTTTCACTGAGGGCCACATCAGCATAACGGCTGTCCTCAAAGGGCCATATGTAGCTTATAAATGTAACTAAAAGTAATTAAATGTAATGGAAAATAAACACAATTACTATAAATATTTTATATATATTTTTATATATATTTACTATTAAAATGTACCTTTCCATTCTTGGGAAATGTGTTGTTTTTTTGAAGACTAGCCTTGGCGATGCAGATTGCTCTCTTTGACAACTGACAAACACGTAACACAAAAAACTTACCAGTCTTTCACCTTGAAGCACAAACAACGTTCAAGTATTCAACTTCCCATCTTTCTTAAAACAATCTTCCTTCCACATCAGTTTTTCTTTTCCCGGACAAGTTGGGACCATTATTTCATAATTCCACTTGTTGGCGTTGATGTGGAAACTTTGCCGCATAGAAATGATGAGCCGTCACTTTACGAGTATCGTAATCGATATGGCATTGTGGGAACTGTAGTTTTGGTCAAAGCACACTTTTTGATCTATTTGTTAGACCTTTTAATGTCCAAATAAAATTACATGGCAGCCCTATTATATACTGCATTTTTTTTTAATTGTAGTCATGTTCTCCCCTCTGTGAGTTCATCAGCTGCCTTTGATTGAGACGGCTTGTTTAGCTCTAAGTAAATCTGACTGACCTGAGGGTAAAACAAAATAAAGAGGGGTCTGTAGGGTAAACCCTTTGACTTTTTAAACCTGGGTTCACAATATTCTGTTAAATATAAGAAGTTTATTATTATAGATACTGGAGTCTAATTATGCAATCTTATTTTGTTCAGTATATATATTGTATATATTGTCTGTCTGTTTAATAAATGACTGACGTTTGGGAAAACCAGCATTTGAGCTTTCGAACTCAACACCTCATGAGTTAGACTTTAAGAGAATCTGGGTTCTTTTTGGTGTTTTGATGTTTTAATCCTCCAAAAAGGTTATAGTAAAATGTAGTTTTACTAAGCCTAACTTGAGGACCATGAAGGAAGATATTCAAAGATTTGGCCACTTCAGAAGCCCAGCCAGTATGCAAAAAGCTTTTGATTTTATTGTGCTTGAGTAAAACGTTGGAAAAAAACGGAGCAAATTATGACACAGGACTGCTCTGTTCTTTTCAGTAGGCTCATTGTCAGGGTCTTCATTGCTCAGCAGTATTTTTCTTTCCTCTCTGCAAGATAATAAATGTCTGGCATGAAAGTGTGGCTCTTTTGTGTGAGTATGCCAGAGCTCTCTCTAAACTTCTAAAGTATGCTAATCTGCCCAAATGATTGTTTTCAGAATTATAGGAGGCAGATTAGCCCTGGCTCACTTTTTTGTTCAAATAATAGTGTGTCTCTTCATTTTTTTTACCAGTTAACCACACTGTGAAAGACACAAACTTTGTACAAGACTTCCTGTTCACTTAAGAGGATCGAAATATTATTTGTACTTTACAAGAAAGAGGGAACCTTTAACAGTAAATCCTTCAGTAACAGTACTAATAATTGTTTTTTTTTTTTCTTTTTAAGGAAACTGCTTTATTATCAAGTGTGAATGCTGTTATCATAGTAATAAATGTATTAATTGATGTTTTTAGAAAGTTTACGTTTTTAGAAAGTCAAGAAATTAAGCTCTGATTCCTTTTTTCTTATTGGATCTGGAACATTGGGAGCTCCCCAGCACTGGTGTGACATTTTATGCTAACTGAATGCTTGCAGGCTTGCTTGAAAAACCATTTTAATGTTGTGTTGTCAAGGTTTGAAAAGTGATTAACATTTGGGTTTATTGACATTTTAGTGATTCAATTTGTGACATTTTAACAGTTGAATTCTCTAATGAAAGAATATAAAAAAAACTGTGGCTAACTGTTGGTCCTTGATCTGCTTTATGAGTTAAGTTAGGCAAAGGTTTTGTTGGGACTAAAAAGTTGGTTGTCTGAAATACTCATAAAACTGTGTAGAATTTAGTGTAAAAATATGATTAAAATGTCCAATTTCAGTTTTGTTTGTTTACTATGACTTCCCTCTAAATAGTAGCATCAAACTGATACAAACTGTGGAAGTAAATTAATCTAAAAATTTTTTTGGTAAGGGTTTTTATCTGAGATTCAGTAAGGGTTAGTTGTGATAGACATTGCCATTGAGAATTTAAAAAGTAAAAAAAAAAAAAAAATAGGGTAAAAACCAATTGTAATTTAAAACATCTGTAAGTTTCTGAGCTTAAAAAGAGACACTTTAACAAGTATTTGAAATTTGATATTTTGAAAGCTGTAAGACCTATGAGCATGCAGCAAATGTTGGCAGCTTTCAATTTCCCACAACCAACTTTTTAACAGATACAAAACTGAAACACTGAAGAAATTTCAACTCCAGCTTTGTGTAAATGAACAGGAGAGGAGTGTAAATCCAATTTCAAAATGCTGGAGAGTGTCAACTTGTGTGTCAACTTGCTTGTGTTTTCAACGGTGTGCGCTATGTAGAACTCATAGCTAGAGCACTGCTCCAGATAGGTTCACATTGTGCTTTTTCATTGCTGAACTTAGATGGAATAATTTCTGTCATAGGTAACTTCACACATTGCCATCCATTCACTTGCACTTTACCATTTTTTGCAGTTTGGTCACCAATTTTTTTGTTTTTTGGGTCGTTCAGCCGAACCTCTCCATCCAAATGGAATCTGACATAGCCCAACTCGCTTAGACTTAAATAGCCTGGGATTAAATAGAACTTGCTTGCAGTATGTGGACAAAACATAGTCAATGTCAGTCAGAATTTAATGTGGCACAGAAAACACAGGCCAGACTTACTTTAACATTAAAGTTCACTCAGGCTTGAGTCAGGTCTAGCCCATCAGTGCGTCAAGTCTAGAATTAAGGCTAGGTTCATTCACCTACCAAAATTCAGTGCACTTAGACCAAGTGAGACTGCTTAAAGTAGGTCAACACTGAGCCAAAGAATAATTAGTATGTAGGAAGCAGTTGCATGTAATGAGGTCTTAAGCATTGCTATGAAACACTTAATTGTTCATGTGTAACATCATATAAAGTCAATAGCGTGTAAGTGACCGCCGCTCCACTCCTCACAGGACCCAGGAGAGACGGCTCTTCACTTTGCTGTGCGAACATCAGACCAGACCTCCCTGCACCTGGTAGACTTTCTAGTTCAGAACAGGTAAACGAGAAATGTTGTCACTCATCTGGAGATATAAAAGGTACAAGATGGTAATTATGTGTCTGTTTGTATATCAGTGGAATTGTAGACAGACAGACCGAGAGTGGGAATGCTGCACTCCATTACTGCTGCTCATATGAGAAGCCAGAGTGTCTCAAACTGCTCCTCAGGGGGAAACCATCCATCGATTTGGGTAAGTAGATGAGCTTTGTCAGTGTCACCAACAAAGTAAACAAAGACAAACAGTGTAGGCGTAACAAGAAAAAGGTATTCATGAGATGATTTTGGTGTCTGTAGAACTTGTGGTTCTCCTCATATGATAACAACGAGGCATCAATAGAGTAAATTAACCTTTCTCAAGACCATCAAAACATAGCTCACGTTCTCTGTTAGTGAGGGTTAGTGAAGTCCAACCCTTGGTCAATTCTGCATCACAATGAAAGGAAGCATTGCCACTGAAGGATTCAGCAAATGTGGAGGAAGATATATTTCCACTTAAACTTTTTGTAGCTTGTTACCTAGGTTACAGAACCAAGAAAAGCAGAGTTAAGATGGCAAGATTTTAGCCTTGATTTTACTTGCCAAAATGGTTTAGGAAATTGCAGACAAATGCCTGAAATTACAGACAAATCAGCAATTGTGCACATGAGCAACATTCGTGCAGTGTGAACCATCAAAGATGCAATATCAGTGAATTGAAGATGAGTCGCCAAAACAATGTTTTGGAGTGTGCAGTGTAAAATAAACTCTGACTGAAATAAATCAAGATATGGAACTTCACTGATGTCTTCTGCAGCAGCTTCCGGAACCATGTCTGATAATTCCCCAATTTGCTTTACGAGCATAGCAATACAGTTTATATCTTATCCATCAAGTAAAAATTGTAACAGAATAAACTAGCTGGCACATATATTTTCTAGTTATATCAAGCAGAAGCAGACGCTGCAAACACATTACAAAATTGTTTATTTATTTACTTCAAACTCTCTTTATAGAACACACAATCCATGCTCCTCGCATCTGGAAATATTTTCACTGCTTTTAATGTCATTACCTAAAAAGTTTAATTGACTAATGTCTCATTCAATCAAAGGCAAGTTGTTAGATCTCATGGTACCTACCTTTTCAGATTTCTGAAATGTATTTGTGTTTTGTAATTTGTACATTTGTTTTAAAAAATGCACATTTGTTTTCTGGAAGGTAAAAGTGTTTTGTAACTTGTAATTCTGTTTTCTAAAATGTTAATTTGTTTTGTATCGTATATTGTTTACATGTATATAGTAAATGCTAGTAGATGTTGTGTGGTAATAGATTTCATTAAAAAATATAGGATTAGCCATAAATAGTTTTGAAATAGTGGTGGGCATAGATGTATTATTTTAATCTAAATTAACCTCACAGTAAATTTGGAATTGATCTTAATTAAAATGGCTCATTTGAATTCTGCCTAAGGCATTCAGAATACGTGTGCTTCCCAAAATATTGACTAGAAGTAAGTCTTTGAGAACGAGTTTCGCAAGCCAGACCAGGGGCTCATCTCCTGTTCCCAAAATGCATCACAAACTGCTCGAGAAAGCTGTTCTACCATCATGATTGGTGATTAAAATAAATTATGCTCAATAAGATGCACTTGTGTCGTGAAGTTCCCAGTTGACATCAGTAAGGTGTACAGTAAGATAATGTTATCTTTGTTGACAGATGTCTAATGGTCCCTAGTCAGTGCAACACACCTCCCATCTACCATCATCTTTTTTTGGTGGCGTGCTGGTCATGTATTCCCATCACGATAGTTCGCCTCACAGGTAGTTTGTAAGTGAGGAGATTAGTTAGCTTGGCTGATAAGAGCTGTGCTGACGGACTTATCTCGATTGAATTTAAACATGATTCCGCATTGCACAAGGTGCAAACATTCTTAGTTTTGCCATGGTTTGCATTGGGAAGATTCTGAAAATACCTTTTCCCTGAAGCAATCCCAGCAGCTTCATAACTGCATCCATTTTACCACGTTTAATGCGGAAACTTCACAGTAGGTATACACACAAGTAGACTATATATACATTCACACCAAGCTGTGTAGTATAGACCCAGCTCCCAATTAATGTATTTAATGTAAAATCTTTTATTAGTCTTATGTTAACGCAGCATGTTAATGCCAATAATGGCCCGCCACTATGTGCAACACAAACTTTTTCCACTTTTGTTAAAAACAAAAAATGAGCACCAGATAATGGAATGTACATAAATCTTCTGCAGAGCTAAAGAGATCTCGTTCTCAAATACAGGCCCTTGGGAGCTGCATGCCTGTCGAATTGCTTTAAGGCTCATCTTCTCATGTTTCATTCCTGAGATTCTTTTTGTTTGTACTGAACAATGCACACTAGTCACCAAACTTAAAGTGATTTTTTTTTGGCTATTCTCCGTTTCATTTCAGTAAATCAAAATGGTGAGACAGCTTTGGATATTTCCAGAAGGCTGAAAAACACCCAGTGTGAAGAGCTCGTAAGTGATGCTTTTCTTTTTTCAGGGGGTTCATTAGTTAGAGCTTTTCAAACAGCCACCTTCAGTATTGGCTTTGGTGGCTGAAGATGGGTGTGATGTTAATGTGTTGACTGGCTGTGCAGCTGGCGGAGGCAGCCGCCGGGAGGTTTAATCCGCATGTGCATGTGGAGTACGAGTGGAATCTGCGCCTGGAGGAGATTGACGAGAGTGACGATGACCTAGATGACAAGGTTTGTGTGTGCCACCATCATTTGGATTTCATTACTCCCTCTATTACAGCTCCACTTTGCTCTATCAGAGAATACAACGAGCGGTGGGAGGAGTTTGAGGATATTTTGAGTCTTCATGCTCTGTCAGAACAGCTGCAAAACTTATGCATGCTTTTTTTGCATTATCAGAGAAGTGTTTTCTGCTTTAGAAGTCTGGTTATTTTATACCATGTGGATTAGTAGTTACCCATGAAAATGTAGACACATCAACACAGTGGTAAAACATGTTTTTGTATAAATAAAGTTATCATATTTCTTTTCTAACACGTGTTTTGTAGTAGAACCAGCAACAACAAAGTAATGGAAGAGCTGAATTTGATGTCACATATGGATACATATCAATTTAAAGTGCTTTAAATAGCAATAAAACCGATCAGAGATCAAAACAAAAAAGCATAAACAAAGGATAAAACATGAAAAGATTTATAAAGCATAGACTAAGTGAAAAACAGAAGTTCATAAGGACAGTGCTGTTCAACAGCAGGGCTCAGTCAGGAAACGTACATTTAAAAAAGATATATTTGTAGTCTGAATTTAAATGTGATTAAGTTTTATCTTTTTAATCTCTTCTAGTAGCTGGTTCCAGCTGCAGGCAGCAAAGTAACTTATTCTTGTGCAGTGATGTTTTTGTGTCGGCCACTGCAGATCGGTGTTGTTTTTGGCAGCAACCTAAGTCTTAGTCTTAATCTTTTTAACGAAAATGATCATTAGTTTTAGTCACATTTTAGAAAATTTAAAAATTTAATAGTTTTAGTCAATGAAAATCTCAAATGTTTTACTCAACAATATATAAATATTAGAAAGTGTGTATTTAAATAAAATATATTTTTAAAAAAATGCTCCATTTCACATTTTGAGATTCTTAATAGGGTTTTCACAATGAAAACAATGAGAATCTATCTTCCTTACTTTAAAAACCAAAGACCAAAAACATTTTTAATTTTACAATTGTGAATTTGTTAATTACCTAAAGTGCAATAAACATATGTATGCTCAAAATATGAGCAATGAAGAACATGCACTTATATATTTAAAAGAAAATACTGCAACTGAAGTCTAGAAAAAATATATATATATTCCCTGAAAATTGTGAAATTACGACACAAATCATGAAAAGCAGAAATGTCATGACATTTGAACGTGTCACCAACCCCCGGTATTAATTTGGTCCACTCTTGTCACGACAATGAAAATTTGCGCACGTCTCATCAAGTTTGTGTCATAACAGAGAGAGACATATTTAGCTTATCAACATCTGGTTATTGCCACAAGAAAAAGGCGCATCAACTGAGTTAACATCATTATTGACTGAAACAACACTGCTGCAGATGTTCCCTTGACACCATGAGATCAATGTATTTCCATGAACACAGAGGAAGACATTTTCTCATACATTTCGACATCTCATTCATTCAAAAAAGTTATAGTCTGTTCCTAACTTTACTGAAGTCAGATAAACACTACTAGCACACAAGCGTCTGATTTCAGGTTTAGTGTAGACTGAATTGATTTAATGAGAGACTGAGCATTAATGTTAATTGAATGTAGCCCTGCGACCTGTGTACCTGAGGTGAACTTGAGGCATCAAACCTGTGACCCTTCTTAGGTTGGATGATTTTACATTACTTAGGTTTATTCTCCATCTTATTGCTCTAACTAAAAGAATCCTATACTGTTTCTGTGCAGTGTGTGCTCATTCAAAAAAAAACTTTTAGCAACCACCTTGTTCACAAACAAAAACCATCCAGAGAAAACACTTCTCTTCAGCACCATCTCTTGTGCACAAATGCAAAAAAAAAACTACTGTTTACTTTAATCAAATTAAACCCCTGTGTGGTGTTTCTCCATCCTCAGCCCAGTCCAGTAAAGAAAGAGCGATCTCCTCGTCCGCAGAGCTTCTGTCATTCATCCAGTGTGTCCCCTCAGGAGAAACTCTCTCTACCAGGGTATTTAGGACACAGGGACAAGCAGAGACTCTCCTACGGAGCCTTTGCCAACCCCGTATACAACACCTCCACTGATACTCCTGCATCTCCCGTATCTGAGGGACCCAGCATAGGCAGCAAGACTCCTGCAAAAGGTACAAGATCTGTTCGGAAAAATAGTATAAAGATTGGTGTTCGTAATGGATTTGTATTTGCATGTTTTGTATGTTCGGATTAACTCTAATTGCGGGGGAAATGCACAAATGTATAAATTACGATTAAGGTTTTAGCCCAAAATATTATATAGATATTGGGTGAATGTTGTGTTAAATGCTATATTGATCTTGAACACTACTACTCATAATCATACTCTATAAACTTCTGATTGAGACTTGTTGTTTAACCATCCATTGTAAAAAAAAAAGAAGAAGAAGCAAACTTTACCTTTTCCACCATTTTAATCAATTGAAAAAGTAGAAAAATATGGATTTCGGATTGGTGCCTCTACCTAAAAATCACAAACTTTATAATTCTACAAATTAGTGCTAATAATTTGATGCCAGCTTAGTTTGTTGGTTTCGTTACTGCTGCATTTGTTTGTGCATTAAGACTTTAATTCTTTTTTTGCCACACTAAGCTATTCAGTTTGTAAAAATACACTTTCAAGATATCGAAATGAAAACATTTTAATCATCAAATTCAATATACTAAAATTCAAACCACTAAATGAAGCTTGTGAAATTCAGATCAGAAAGGGAAAGGTAAATTATCACAGAACAGTCGATAAAGCTATAGGAGCATGCTTGTGATTTGTTAATTATGCTAATGAAAAGCTAGTGACTTGCTCATCAAGCTTGTAATATGATTAATTCATGGTTACAGAGAAGAATGGACCCTCCTGAGCCGCACATTAGCCAAAAAGCTCAATCGACTGTTCTGTGATCATCTACTCTTCCCTGTTGATGACCCCTGACCTACTTTCTGCAAGATCTGAATTTTGTGGTTTGAATTCTAGAATATTGCATGTTTCAAGTTTATTCATCTTGACAACTTTAAACTCTATTTTATAAACTGCATATCTGCAGTGTAGGAAAAAAAACTAAAATTTCAAAATATGTCTATAAATCTATTTTCCTACATTTTAGATATTAAATATTTAAGTTATGAAATATTAGTTCAAATTAGGCAATTCAAATTCAAAACATGTTGGAATGGTGTATAATATTAAGGTTTATTTAATGACAACCATCAATAATTTAAATAAACACAATTCAAATTCAGACTGTTTGGGCAGATCTCTAGCTCTGTATATACTTTCTGCTAAAGCCGCATTCTTGAACACTTTGCAAGAGATGTCTGTTGTATAGAGTTGCTTTCATTTAAAAAATGCAAGACTGGGTTTAACACTGAATGATAAAAGTACCTCTCACACCCAAACTACTGTGATATCTTCATTTCATATTCATTGCTATTTTATTAATGCATTTTTTTTACACTCGTGGTGTGATGAATGAAGTGCTGTTTTTGTTTGCGTGTTCTATTGCACTTGGGCTGCCTTGCATTTCAAGGTCATGTGATCACTTTTTCAGCGACCCCCACTGGACCCCCCACCTCCCTGCCGCTGACAACGCAATCGAGTGTAGGAGGCAGCTCCACTCTGTCTAAGAAGAGAGCGCCCCCTCCACCCCCTGGACACAAGCGCACCCTTTCAGATCCCCCCAGTCCCGTACTGCAGGGTTCACAGGGTAAAGGTTCGTCCAGATAGAAACATTTCATTTTTATTCTAAAGCACAAAAAGCTTGACCTCAATTGACCTGTAGTTGTTATGGGGTACGCTTAAGTAACAGATTTCGTACTGGTTTGGATGGTTGTAGTATTTTTCTTTTTTTTTTTTTCTCAAAAGTTACTCAAAGGCTTTAAAACAGTTTGTGCTTATGCTGACATTCTCTGAAAAATGTCCTCTTTGATCACCCCACAATGAGAGTTAATGATGCTAATCATGCTCGTGCTATTTCTCTATTATTAGCTTGTGGCTGCAGTGTTTCAGTTCAACATATTTTTTGGCTATGCATTTTAAAACATTGCATTATGACTTTGTGACTTTTGATCTAGTTTTAGTTTAGTTCTATTTAGCCAAAAAGCTATTCTAAAATTGTGAATATTATTTCTTTCTTTTAGAAAAAAAATTGTTTACATTTAGCTTTATTAGATGATCTAGAATATAGAGAATTTTTTGTAAAAAACAAATAACAATTTGAAGTGTTTAGGTCTTATTAGAACTTATTAATTGAACCTAATATTTGAGATATGCTGTAACATTTTTAGTCCTGAAGGATTTTTTAAGCTTCAGACGATAATGTCTGTTTGTTTGTGCTGTGTTTTTTTTATATATTGACATCTGAATGACAAACTTCTCAAACAATTTACCAATTTTTACATTACTCTTAACAAAGCTATGATAAACAGGATTTTAATCAAATTGAAGCAAATGAATAGAAGCAACTGTATGAAGCAAAGTGTCTTTTTTAATTGGTGCAGGGTCTGAAGGGGTTGAAATCTTTTCCTTACGCCCAGGATAAGGTTGCTGGGATAAATATACATATATAGTGTAAGACATGATTAAATCACTTCATAGAATACTTGAACGATTGAACTTTTTTTTGTGACACTCATAGGAAGTGAGTCTACACCCCCCTCATCTGCAAATCGGACATCACCGGCCAATAAATTTGAGGGAATCCAGCAGCAACAAAGGTGTGAACAGTTTGATGAAATTACTGCTAGAC
This sequence comes from Danionella dracula, assembly GCA_900490495.1. Taxonomy (NCBI): domain Eukaryota; kingdom Metazoa; phylum Chordata; class Actinopteri; order Cypriniformes; family Danionidae; genus Danionella; species Danionella dracula. Next base: position 1,567,719 of record UELW01000744.1, read on the forward strand.
AAACATACAGTTTCATGTTTTCTGATTCCTACTATTTTCTTTCTCTCTCTGATCCCTAAAAGCATTTTACATAGCTAGCTTTCAAAATCCATCTCATAATTCAGACTATTCACATATCTACAGGGTTGTACAATTTACATACAAACTGGAATTTATTAGGTACTACTTATTACTGCAATTTAATAGTAATCCCTTACACTACAATATTACTCTATTAAAACTCCAATGAGTTACTTGGTTCTAAAGTAATTTAAAGTTACTTTCACCAACCCAAAAGTACATTGGATGCAAATATTTTTTACGCTTTCATGACAGATGGTGTAGCGTAAGTGGTAGAGTCTACTTGTAATAAAACAGTTTATAATTATTTATATTAAAGAATAATGAAGTATCAAATTGAATTACAACCAACATATCATATTTATAATAAACATATAATTGTTTGCATCCAATATTAATACAATGCTTCAATATTTGAAATTAATAATGCAGTGAAACAATAAACCTTATCTATATATTTTTTTATTTAAATTCAAGAGATTAAGATCAAATTAAATGGTGGACGACTAAAAAACTCTCTCTTCCCAGTTAGTGGTGTTCTGGGGGGTGTTTTTTTAAGAACAGGCGTGAACAGGAATTAGCAAAGACTTTTTTTCCTACAACGATTTTTATTTTATTTTCAAAAATGCAAAAAACTGCATTGTAACTTTCAATGTAACTAATTATTTATGTAAAAAACAACAAGTTAAACTACTGCATTACTCTAAATAGAAATAAGTAACAGCAATATATTCTTTTTTTAATATGCCACTTACAACACTGGATATCTACAGGTAATGATTACATCATCATGTGATTTTGTTTCAGCACTACTTCTATGAACACAAAAGCAACATTTGGCCCTCGAGTTCTTCCCAAACTACCTCAAAAAGGTACGTTTTACATGATGTTGTTTCATTGGGACCACATTACTGGGTATGTCCTTTTTCAGCTTCTAGTAGCTTCTCCAGTCTGGTGTAATGTTTACATAAAAAAGAAATAACTTAAAAAAAGAACTCTGATTTGGTTGTTTATATACATTTGAATAAAACACAAACAGAAAGAATGATTCATTGCAACGAGGTGAGAAACTAAAGTTAAAATACCTCAGCAAATGTTAGTTCCACAGCAAAGTTTGTTTAGGAAAAACACAGAGAAGGCGGTTCACATTTGCTCAGGGTACATATGTTGTAGCCACTGTCTGCTTGAAGCAAATCTTCATTTCTGAAATTCCTTTGTTCTGTTATGACCCTTTTAAACTGTTTATGAGCTCTTTTTGAGAACCACATGTACTCTCATTTACTTAAAAGCAGCTTCGTTTTGGCTTTATTCCGAAAAAGATTTGAATTAAGTAATTCAGTTGCCTTGTAGCTTTGAATCTGTGTTAAAAAGCCATGGTAATTTTTGTCATTTTGTAATGTTGTAAGACTTGTAATGTTTGAATATTACCATTATACAAATTGTTACTTAACTACAAGTAAACCCAATATCTGTCTCTTCCAGTGGCGCTACGGAAGATTGATACAATCCACCTCCCCTCTGTGGACAAGTCCAGTCCTGATCTGATTCAGAAGTCCCCGCAGCCCCAAGAAGGACCTCCCACTAAAGCTTCAGACACAATAACAAGACCCACTGAGCCTCCACCTAAAATCCCTCAGTCTGCAGAACGCTCCCAGCCTCTGGAGGTGCCACAGAAGCCCAGCATCTCTGAGCTGCCCCCTAAACCACAGCTGTCTGAACTTCCCCCCAAACCACAGCTGTCAGATTTGCCGCCAAAGCCTCATCTTTCAGACCTGCCCCCGAAACCTCAACTAAAAGATCTTCCCCCTAAGCCACAGCTTTCTGATCTCCCTTCCAAACCTGCGACACCTTCATCGTCTGAGAACACACTAAGGCAAACCACACAGGAGGAGATGAGTCCTAAGCCCCAGCTGACAGAGCTGCAGTCCTCCAGTCAGCAGGAGGAGCTCTCCCCGAGACAGGCAAGCGAGGACACTAATGGAGCTCCTGCAGGATCCGTGGAGATGCCCGTCCCCATGCCTCGCAAAATAAACACAGTTGTGAGTCAAATTCATTTTTACCCGATAATTTACACATTAAATGTAAAAGAGAGAAAAAGTATTGCAATTTTCGAAGCAGTTTTCTCCATATATATTTAGTGGAATACTTCTTTTTTTTTTAAATAAAAGTAAATATTATTCAAGCAGTGTTTTTTATTTTGAATAAACATCTTTCTGAACCCAGGCAATGATGGCTTTTGAATAGTGCTGTTAAGAAGTGAAAGCACAAAATAACAGGAAATCGTCTCGTTGCAGCCCAAGAATAAAGTGCGACGTGTGAAAACCATCTATGATTGTCAGGCGGATAATGATGACGAGTTGACCTTTGTGGAGGGAGAGGTTATAATCGTCACAGGCGAGGAAGATCAGGAGTGGTGGGTAAGTAAAACTGTGCTGTTTAACTACAGCTACAATTTGTTAAAGACAAGAATACCAGATCTATATGGTAATAATCAAATCAACTTCCAATTGGACAATCCTTTTATGTTTTGGATCATTAAATAATTTAATCTTTAACCTTAAGTATTTTAGGCACAAAAAAAATTGTTCATAAACTAATTTTTTATGCAACGAAAGCCTCCAAAACATTAATCTTTCCACAGAAATTTAGAATGGGTTTATATTTTTCTTTTTGAATTTCCCTTTTTTGGAAATGAGCTCAATCCGAGTTAAAAGTTGTGCTTTAGCATTTTGTAGTCTACGCAGTCGATTACCTTTTAGCATAGCTTAGCATAGATCATTAACACATATATAAACAGTAGTATTTTATAGATTTGATATTTATCCTATTCAACATTTACAGCAGTCGTTTAGTATCAAAACATTGAGTTTTTGGCTGAAATTGCTGGAAACTCCTCCATTCTTCACGTAATTTGCACATTCAAGAGCAGGAGCTACTGTCAAAAGATACGACCGGACTGAATGGTGGTAAAGGGAGAGATCCTTACAAACACATAGACAAAGATAGAGAAATAGAATATATATATATCAATGTTTAATATTTTGTTAGGCTTATTAGTAAATCGTGCATAGAAATGTCACATTTTAAATGTTACTGGTACATATTTTTTACTGGCTTATTCAGCAATAAATGCAAAGCTATGCTAAACTGTAAGACCTATTTAATTAACTTTGGTAGAGATATAGAATGAGCTTATTTGCCATAAAATTCTTTCAGTTCTTTTAAGCCAGGGCTTTCAAAGTCAATTCCTGGAGGACAGTTTCTCTTCAACCTTCTAGCAACACACCTGACTCCATTAATTAAGCTCCTCTTGACTTTTTTAAGTTATAAATGAGTCTCTTACAGTGTTATGTTTATAATCAAAGCCAACTACTTCTATATGTATAGTAGTGTAGCTACTCACAACCTATCAAACGTAGCTTCTTGCTTAAAAGTGCCATGTCATGGCCCCTTTTAAAACATGTTTAAAATATGTTTTAAAACATATTGACTCCTCCAGCCTATTACTTTACTCTTCAAAACCTTCAAAAGGCAGTATTTATCATGTAACGATATCTTTTAATCTCCTCTAATGGTTGTGCTCCACAAACAACTCATGGTCCCCCTGTTCCTCTCACTGTCATGCTTCCACCATTACCCCTGCTGGGTTTTTTTCTTGTTGGCACACAGAAAAAACACTAATTTCCGACAAATATCATCAAACTTTGGTAGGCCAAATAGCACTTTTGGTCCATGACTTCCACAAACACACTTATTACCCGACGCGGTTCTAGTACTCTTACACTTCCGGGTCAATCATCGCGTGCATTGATATGGATTAGTGGTTCATCTGATTGGTTAGTGGGAGGTGCTTCGACCAACAGATGTGGCTATGGCCATCAAGCCATTTTGAGCTCCCAGAAAAACAAAATAGGATTACACAAACATGCGTGAACCAATATGAATATGACTTGTCATATTTTTTATTAGGGTACGATACTAAAATACTAAAGAAATGTCTGATTAGTCGAGTTTGCATGATACTGCACCTTTAAGACCTAACTGCATTGAACAAGGTACAGAAAATATGTTTTTTTTCTCTTGCAAACTTGAAGCTAGCTGATATTAATATTTTATCATTTCCTTTTGAATAAGATACAGGGCCGCGAAGAGCATCTGCATCAAAGTGCATCAAACCTATTTTATGCAGTTTTTTTGTGTGTTAATTGTTTCCGGAGAATGACTACAAAAAGCACAAAAAACAAAAATGCAAACTCTTACAATCATTTATTTGAATATAGTAACACACATCCTTGCGATGTGAAAAATACCGTGCTTTTGAACTCTGTCTGGATATTTTATAGCAAACTTTTTTTTGTAGGGAATTATTCACACTCCTCAACTTTCCTATTCACAGATTGGGCACATAGAGGGGCAGCCTGAAAGAAAAGGGGTCTTCCCAATGTCCTTTGTGCACATGCTGTCCGACTGACCGTGTAAAGCCAGCACACGAGAGGCTTTCGATCTAGCACAAGCTCCGCCCCCTCTCTGGCCTCACACTGGACTTTGGGCATTGCGTCTGTACATAGCTGCTCAAACCCAAGCGGTCTCCAAACCTTCGAAACATGAAGTATCAAACCCATGCTCCCTCAATGCTCAAGGGCGCAATGTGTAAACTGTGTTGTTAATAAACTGTGTTATCCTGCCTACCAGTATTATCGTAGCCATGGCAACCCAGCATGCCAAACTGGGTTTGCAGTAGCTATACTTGGAAATTTAGCACTTAACATGTATGCTGTAACTTTGTGTATGTGTACACATATAGAACTATATGTATGTCCATTTTAAGTGTGTCTTTGTACATACATATGCACAGATGTAAGTGTATATTTATGTACGTATGTATAATGTAAAAGTGTGCAAACGTATGTTAACCCTGCTTGCTTTTGGAGCCAGAGAGACTCTAGACCTTTTAGCGTAGTGTTAAAAGAAGCAGAAAATCATCTCTTAGGTTTTTAATGGGCTAAAAACTAACTATATTATACCACACCGGTGTTGAATCTCTGTGTTAGGGATCCAAACCACAATGAAGGTTTAAACGTGCCATCTGCGAAACAAACACAATATGAATTCGATCTGCAGGTTTAGCTTGCAAAAAAAAAAAAAAGAAAAAGACAGAATGTGTCGTTATTCCGAATGCCTCTGTAACCAGGGTAAACGGCCCGATTTATTTCTTGCTGAATACTCTTCATTCTTTTTAAAGTGTAAAACAATGCCTGAAATACCCGTGCTGTGGGTACACTTTCACTACCGTTGTGCAGCTTTTTATGTCAGTAACACACAGTTATTCTCTAAAGATCAAACAAACACTACTCAAATAAAATAAGAGTGGTGAAGAAATAGAAAACACTAGGTCAGAATGATGGGAGTGTTCGCGCAAGCTTCGCAATGCAGCAGTCCGATCATGTTAAGTCTTTTTTTTACATTGCACTTTAAGCATAGCTTCTTTATTTACAGTGGTCTGTGTTACTGTTACTTTAAATAAGAATAGCAAGTCAACAAATGTTATTATGCAGGATTTTAGTTTTAAAATTGGATTAAAGATGGAATGAAAAAAGGAAGCTTCAGCCGATTATGGCGTGTGTGAAAGAACTCCATGTATCGATATATTCTGTGTAAGATTTTGGAACTAGTGATCAAATGTAAAAAATATATAATAAGCTTTACTTGACCCGGTTTGACGTAACACAATTTTGCTTGTGGCATCAGCCATTGACTGGTGCTATAGCTACTACACAATTAAATCCCATAACTATTATGTAGTCAAGGAAGTAGCATGACATTGGTCGGAATTTTACTTACATATATTTGAGATTAACTTATCTGAAACTTTAGAAAAGTAATGGAACACAACAGCTTGAGACTATTTATTTTTAAACACTATACAACATTTTGAATAATATACAGTTTATTCAAACAGATTTAATTTCAACATCACGTTGCTTTTAACTGGAATTTGACTAGTATATCAGGGCCTTAATGGTTTTACTTTCAACTCATTGTGCCAGCAAGCTTATGGCGACTATATTTATATTTGAAGAACCACTAAAAAGCTCATCTCAATCAAGCATTTCAATGGATAAAAGCTAGACATGGCTTTAGTTGCGTCCATGAGACTGCATCGTTACTTCCTCTGTTGTTAAATGCCAGAAGAAACCACATCTCAGCTCTGAGAAAGTGACCTTGTTAGTGTTGTTTAAGTAGAGCTTACAATAAATAACCCACCTTACTCACTGAGCAAAAATAATAAACCTTCAGTAAAAAGTGGAACTTTCATTTTACAGTCGAGCAGAACATCTGTACACCATTGCTTTAGATGTGTTTTTCTTGTTTGCTTCCAGTGATTGTGTGATGTGATATTTTCAGTCTGTTTTGTCTTTTTTTGCGTACACGGGGACCCGGCGCTGAGTTACTGAATTTTTATGACTCAGAATGAACTAACGCTGCCTCTTCTTTCATTCCCGATCAGGGAAACCAGCATTCACTCTTTTTTGATTACATTTACTGTATTAACAGAAAGAGAAATAGGAATGAATGGCATCTGTACTATGTTTGATGATGACAGTATTTGAACTTTATAGGACTACATGTTTGAGCATGCAGAGAACCCTACAAGTGTAGTTTCTTAAGGGTTCTGTTCCAGTCGTTTAGGTCATGTTACATTAAATGATGTTAACTATTGGATGCATAGGAGCAGTTCCTCATAAGCACCTCTGCTGCTTGAATAATTGCAGAATTGAAGTACTGTATACATTTTTTGTTTAGCCTCCTGTGAATAGGTCACTGCTGGGCCGCGTCCACTCAGATCTTGGGTCCAGCACCGCTCCAGACGATGTATTCTTGTGTTGCTATTGTTGTAGCATATTGAAGCCTGGAAACAGTGGAAAGGACAACTTCACATTTAAGTGAATAAAACTGGATTCAGTCCTAATGTTACATTTAGGATGGTTTTTACCACTCTCTCTTACTTTTGTTATCATTTATTATTTTTTATTTGTCTGTGTTTGCTGCACTGTAAATTCAGTAAGAAAATCAAACTTGGCAAAAAGTTGTTGAATCTTAAAATAAAAACTTTATGTTGTAACCACTCTGCTTCCCGGTTATTATTGGAATGTTGTTTTTTTTCTGAAAATGATGCAATGTTATTAAACAGTTTTACAGAAAAATGTAATTGACAATAATCTGCGTGTTCCTATCTGTTGGAAGGTCATTGCTTCATAGCTAACTGGTGGCATTACCAAGCTAACATGGGTACAACAAGCTGAGAGTTAAACTTTGAAGTTTCTGGAGGTGTAAATGTTAGGGTTAAATTTTGTGTTAAGGATACCTACAACTTTGCCAAATTTATTCCAGCCGGGGGATAACTCTTCCAAAGTGGAGAGTGCATGTTCTTCCAATCTTGCATGGTATCCCGGAGTATTCCATAGTCTAAAAGCACACTCCTGTTAACACGTTTAGACCATACGTCCATTAAAATGGACATCACATCAATCAAAAAGCATGTATAAAAGTTTTTTTTTTTTTTTTTGCAGGGGTCTCAAACTCAATTCCTGGAGGACCGCAGCCCTGCAGTTTGACTCCAACCTTAACTGAACACAACAGATTAATTTATTATAAATAAATGTATTATAAATAAACTCCACTTATTAATTTTTATTATTATTAATTTAGAATTGTAAATAATTTATAACTATACAATAAATTATAAATAATTCTGTTAAAAAATTTAAGTACAACTAAATAAGAAAAACTAAACTAAAACCAGTAGCATCTGTTTTCTCTCCTCAGACCATGAATGAAAGGAAAATGTCTCATCAAAACTTGAAACGCATGCTCCAGCAGCAAACTCGAGCGTGCTTCTGTTTCCTCCCTCGAAATCAATTCCTTTTATAGATGTAGGCTGAGCCTCTCGAGGGTTCGAGTCGCGCTCAACCTGCGCGTCAAACGCCACGCTTCTGACTCGCCAATCCGGAAAATGTCTTCGCAAGCCACATCTTCACGATGATTCTCTGAGCGGTGTGTTCGTCAGGGTGTCCATTTAATCACTTACTAACGGATTTGGCTGGACATTTAGGTAAGAAACCTGGAGCGAGAACGCTTTTGCTTTTGCTTACCTGGCGCCAAACAACGCGTGTCTCATTATCTTCCCAGGTGAGGGGATTAAAGTCTGAGGGACGCGTAACCTTACTAAACGAAGGCAAATTGAAACATACACGAAAAGCACTTTGATTTGCGATGTTTTACACCGACAAAACGGTATAGTTATTGAGACGTTTGATTGCGATTTGTTATACTTTTGGTATCGGCAATTTTGACTTTAGTGTGTTTGATTTGTGAAGGACGCTGAACGCAGATTCGCGGTGTTACTTCAATGTTTTTAGTTTGTTTGTCTGCTGTCGAGAGCCAAACGCAGAAGTTTTAATGGAAAACAAGAAAGCAGGAGTGCAAGTTTTCATACTTCCTCTGTTATGTTCAAATAAATGTTGCCACTTCCTGATTTTGTTTATTCACAGCAGGCATTTCATTTCTGAGCAAGTTCCCTTTTCCACCCAAGACGTTTCAGCCATAAGTAGCTCAGCTCGGGGTTATTCGATGCCGTTTTCTTTAGCGTTGTTTACAGGATTTAACTATAGCCTCTGTTGAAAACGACAACTTTTCAACTTTTAGACCATCGGCCTTCTTCGTTTCTTACAGATTTCATGCTTCTGTTGACTCCGAAACACAGTGGATGATGTTAAAGTATTATTCACGTTCACCTCAAACATGAATTGTGTGTTTTTTTTATGAAAGAGTTATTTCACTTTGAAATGTTTAACATGCTTTAAAACGTGATTAATTAAAGTGTAACATTACACTTATTTCACAATATATGTATCTCAATATTATTTCCACATTATACAAATTATATATTTTTTCAAAGTAAAGAGCTTAAATCAGAATTCATGCTGGGTCTTAAAAAGTGTAAAATGTTATTTTTAACAGGTCTTATTTTGCTGATGTCAATTTAAAGCATTAAAATGTGTTTTTTGTTGTTGCTTGAGGTTGCCAAAGATTGAGAAAATGCTCCTAAATGAAAAAAAAAGTCACAATTATGATTAGAGTTGCCATAGTCTTGAAAAAATGTGAAAAATTAATGTTGAACATGTAGGTCAAGGGTTGGGCTTGCCAGAGTTTTAGAAAATCCTCAAAGACCTAAAAGTTGTGTTTAGCACTGCAATAGTTTGAGTAAAGGCTCATATAAAATCCTAAAATGGATTTGGAGGGTTGCCAGCGTTTAGGAAAATGCTTGTGAGAACTCATACATGTGCAATATCTCAAAAGTGTTTGTTAGGGGTGCTAGATATTGAGAATATGTAAATGGAATTCTAAGGGTTGCCAGTGATTAAAAAAAAAAGTGCAAAAATGCTCAAAAGCATAAAAATGATTGTGGGTTGCCAGAGATTGAGAAAACCTTCATAGAAAATCGAAAACATAAAAGTGATGGTTAGGGTTTCAAACAATGCTTTTGAAGCATAATGTTTATTATGCAAAAACATTTAGTATGCGTTTTTGATATGATATAAGTTTTAAGTTTGATACTATGAAATCTGGAGAAACCCTGTTAATTGTATTATTGGCAGAAAAGCATTAAGTTCTCCTCCAAGTGACAAACAGGTGGTTTTCAAATGCTTTGCAGAATGAATGAAATGTGCAGCATTTCCTTCCTCATATTCAGTTCACCACAACCAAAAATGAAAATTCAAAGGTTGTATGTTGCTAATGACACAGGAAAAAATGAACTGCTTGTAAATGAATGCATATCCATACATATTATTGTTGTAGATGAAGTCCTCTACATTTCTTGTATACTGTATGTACACATTTGTGTATGTCAGACATGTTCGATAAAAGAGCTGCTAAGCTGAAATGTGTTGTGCAAATAGCTTCTAGTTTTTGTGTGTTGTTGTTTGCGACTTCATTATATCGTGTGCAGCAATCAATGTCCTCCTCCATGGCACCACTCCGCTTTTAATTACGAACATGAAAACTAAATATTGACACAACAGCCTTCGTTAGGGCCTCCAGCTGCAGTCAGCATTACAACCCATATATGCTCATCCTGAGAAAAGTAAAAGTTAGTTTTATTAAATTTATTCACATGTAAAGTTTTAATAGTAGAAGTTTAAAGTAGTTTTGGGCCAAACTGTTTTTACCAATGGATTCCGATTGAGTCAGTTGTTGGGTGGTTTCCTGTAGTCATAGAGGTGTTTATGCACTATTGCACAGATGTAAGCTGTATGAGCTGCTGATTATCAATAACATTGCTGTTGAACATGCTACTCTTTGATTTGTCCTAGCTGCGTATCCTTATGTCAGAGCACTTGCTGGGTTTTTGTTTGTGGAATTAGCGGTGCATTCCTTTTCTGCACAGATTGTGCAGTGTCTCTTTACCTGCCCTGAAGGCATATGGAAGGATCACTGAGCAAAAAGTAGTTTATATGTTATAGGTTTGTTGAGCAAGCTTTGAACTAGAGTACCTTCTGATTTGGCATCCAAACATTTTAAAAATGTAATACTCATTATACGGATTAACACCTTTATTTTCTTGTCTTAATCGTTATGTAAAATGTGTGCTCTTTTTTTATATATTTCAACTTGTCAATTTAATTATGAATTTTACTTTTAACTGCTTGAAATGTAAATAAAAAGTATGTGTGGCATACTCACTTTATTTTATTTTCATAAATTTAGAAAATATTTATACAAAATTATGTTGTACATACACATAAAATATACATAATTAAATATAGAAATACACTTTAATATTTGTTGGAACAGTCTTAACATTGTTTATTGAAACCTCTTATTTAAACTGGTTACGCTGATGCATGTGAAATTGCCTACAATAGACATTTTATTAAAGCTAATGTATTTATACATTTTATAGGTTTAAACAAACCTAGATATCATAAACATGAAATTGACCTGCAACAGCCCAAATATAATCTATGAAATTAAGGAGCATCATATGTTGCTGTGCTGTTATTTTTCTAGTTTATAAACAACATATGCCTTTTTTCCCATTTGAAGCTTAAAGCAAAACCCCACCACCGGTCCCGTTCACCTCATTTTTATTATTGGGGGTCCTTAGGCCGGGGCTCCTCGGGCAGCTTGCCTGGTATGCTTCGTATAACTTGCAAAAAACCTTCAAAAACCTCTGTTGTGGCTGAGTTGAGCTAATTTCTGCTTGATACTGGTAGCACAAGTCAAACAGACTGTCATATTTTTATAATGCTGTCGTTCTCTGTGCTGTTCTTAATAATTGCTTGTACTCTAATATTAATAAAACTTGGAGGAACTTGAAACTAGTTGTGTTTGTTGTTCACAAGCACTGGGCTCATTCTCTCTTTCCTGTAGTTTGTGGCAAAGCAGACAGTTATTTTAATGTTAGTTGAACTTCCTGGTCATGTTTTGTGGTGCCTTATAAATAAAGACCACACTCACAAAACGTTCAACTTTTGGTAGTTGAATGCTTTAAATGCCAAAAGATGAATGATTAAATGAAGATGAGTTAAGTTAGTAGGAAAAAACTTTAAGCTTGTCGTACTTCTTATTTTCTCATGGAGGATAAGGCCACTTGTGCACATCTGGTCCCTCAGGCCATGCTGTGGTGATGTAAATGTGCTGCTTAGGGAAACGCTCGGGAACGCAGAGATTCTGGGTGTTTTTCAGCAGTGCGCACACCTGTGCTGTCATGCCACAGAGAGCATGTTCCTACAGGCCCGATGGCTGCAGATCACCTCTGCTTTCTCCTAATTTCACTCTGTGCTTGGCCCTTTTTCTGTGAGTAGAGGAGCCTTAGAGAAGTGAATCCAGCATTTCAGTGTATGCAGAAGTTGGAGAGACCAAAAATAATTTGACAGATAAAGCAACATCCATATTTCATCATGTTACTTTTTGTAAGGTTCGATGTTCCATAAATCAATTAGATCCTGTCTGAAATCCAACCAAATGTTTCCCAGTTCAACGTCTATTCTTAACGGGGTCCTTTACCCTAAAGATGAAAATCTAGCCATTATTCATTTACTTCCATGTCATTCCATCTCATAATTGCTTCATTGCTCTTTGAAACACTCTTTTTCAAGTTATAAATGTCCTGTTTTAAAGACCCAAAAATTGCACTTGACCCTGGTAGTCAATTTCCAGAGCAAATTCCAATTAACATACTTAATTAGTGTTGCAAGATGTCAGTTGCAGCATCTGCATGTTCACTTCAGAAAGCTGACATCAAGACCCTGAGAGAATTTGGGCTATTTAGGAATTGTTCCTTGCTTGTATATGGAGTTGTCCTCTGTCTCACGGTTTGGTTTGGCAATATCTAAAATTATTTTACAAGTTTGAATTAAACATGCGTGTGAAAGATTTGTGGGTATGGCATTGACTAAATATCTTTATCTTTGAGGTGACTTTTCAAAGGATGTTCCATCCCGTTCAGTTGCTAACGGGAATTTTCCCACACTCAACTCTGCTTGCTTTTGGGGGCTTTTTCATCATGTCTTGTACCCGCACTAGCTATTTGGATGAGGTTCTGAAAGTGAGCACAGTCAAACAAAAGCGATAATTTTTCTGAATGGAAAGAAAACTGTAAAGACATCCTGTTGATTGGTCAGAAATGTTTTTGTTTTTACAGTACAGTTCAGTTCAGCACAGTACAGCTCGTGTTAGTTTTCCACTTTAGTGAGGTGCCTGTTTGTTAGATAAAAGAGGGACACTAATGCAATCGTAAATCGTTTCAAGAGTTAAAAATCTGATTTAATTTTAAAAGATGTTGATGGTGGACTTGAGTGCTCTCCTTCACATTTCGGAGGTCACCACATACACAGCATACAGAATGTTCCACTTGATGTTCCACTTGTTTAGTGGTCGATGAATGTGGTCAGCTTTTAAAAAATTTAGATGCAGACTCATTTTTCACCAAGCAGAACTATTGAAGTAGTAGAGTGTTGCATCTTGACTGCCGTGTCTAAAACAATCCCTTTTGCAACGATTACTGGAAGGCGGTAAAAGTCAAAATTGCTAAAAAACCAACGGAAAAGCTCCATTACTGTATTTATTTGTAACTTTTTTAATATAGCGACCTTGAAGATCTTCAGTAACTATTTGTTTACCCTTACTTTGTCTGTTTTATACATTTTCAAAAAAAGAATTCACCAAATAATTAATGAAACTGCAATTAATTTAGAAATATATTAAACGTGTAGGCTTTATTGTTTAGTTTTGTCTTCCATTGCACCTCAATTAAATGTTAGAGTTTTTTTTGTAGTTGTAAGGTACAGTGATATTTTGAATGTCCACAGTCGCATTCATTCTCATTTATTTGTGAAATTTAATTAGCAAAATGATAATGAACACTTCTGGATTTGCCTAGAGTGACACTGAACTTCATAATGGAATTTTGTTTTGTTCATGAATTTGTCTGTTTGTGTATGAATGAATGAGGATACAATAGTTCTATAATGCTTGTATTTTGTCTTGTCTGTCTTCTTACTCAATCAGTTACCCTCTGTCTGGATCCAACAAACTATTTATTGAATAGAACACACTAAATCAAATGTTTTCTATGGTTATGTAAATCATTTGAGTTCATGTCCAATCTGGAGATCTGAGCTGCAGAAATTGCTAAGATTGTTAACAGCGTCTCAGGAGTTTGACATAGTTTAGAACAATCCCATTTTCTTTAGGATTTTAGAATCCCATTTTTTTTTTTCAACAATAAAAAGTTTTCAACTTTTTGTGAACAAAAATAAACTGTCTTCTTACAAATTATATTAAGGTCGTGCCATTATTGGAATCAATGTGACTATTGGAAGCTTTTTATTTTCTGTTTTACAAACAAGTTGGAAAAGCCTTTGAGGTATTAAGGGGTTAAATTCCATAAGGAATACAGACGATCCAAATCTTATTATGAGCCAAGTGTTTTTCACACACTCAGTTTTTGGAATAGTTATCTTATCTTATACTTGCATTTCACTTTTAATATTCAATAATGTTATTGCAGATCTTTAAGAAAAATATGTCCACTTTAAGATTCTTACTTCAGTCTCACTCGGATCACTTTGTCACAGAGTACACCTTTAATTTAAACACAGTTAATTTTATAGCTAGTAGTTTTTTGATCACCCACAAAAAAAAGAAGCAATAATTACAATGGCGTTGCAGTGTTCAGTCCTAAAGACGAAAATAAACACATCAATCATGATTGGCCATGAGCCATCAATCTCTCGCCTCGTCCCGCTGTTAACGGCTGATTGTTGCTGCTGTCACTGTGAGAGTTATCGATGCATGTAATCTATTTGTTACATGTGTAAGTAATTAAAATGAACTAAATGATCCAAAGGTGAAAGTATTTACTGCAATAAATAATTCAAGCAGAGCCTGGGGCCTCATGTATACAACTTTGCGTAGATGTAATCCTTAAAGTGTACGTACGCACATAAGGCAGAATTTGCGTACGCACAAAAGTTTTCAAATTCATAAAACCGTACGTACGCCTGAACCTGCGCAAGGTTCGCTTTATAAATCAAAATTATCTGAATATTGTGCGCAGGTGCACGTGCGTATTGCTTACCCCAATCTCCTCCCGAAATAACCATATTTGGAGGTTAAGACCGCCCATTTTGAATATGTATGATCTACCTGCATATTATTACCACCAATAATTCGGTTAACAAAAGCAAATTCATTCTCAGATGGTGCCTTTATTGCAACATGAGTGCAGTCAACAGCACCAAGTACATTGGGAAAACCGGCGATTGTTGCAAATTGCATTTTGACGTTGGCCTGTTCAGCTTGCGTGTAAGGAAAACGGATGTATCGGGGTGCCATCCCCACTATGGCATCCCATACATATGGCATGACACGGCTCAGGGATGACTACGACATACCAGATCGGTCTGCCAACTCTCGCTGGAAATTACCAGTGGCCTAATGTGGTCAATACTTGCACAGGAACACAGCGCATGGTTTCTCCGCGAGGGTCTTTCCAATACTGGCCGTAATTCAGAACACAATTCCAAGAGGATGGCTCTTGGAAATCGAAATCGTCTCATGAGCCAATCATCATCTCCCTCCGTAGAGCGTCATTAGCAAGGTCTTCTAACAGCACTAGAGCATCCATTATGATGATAAGTTATATACGCACATACCTTTTTATAGCCTATTCATTAAAACAAATGAGTAAATTCGAAGTATTTGCACCTGGTTAAGAATGGGTGATGTAATAGGATAATTTAGAAGTTTTTCATTTTAAATAGCTATTGTTATTTAGGACAGTTGGTGTCGCCAAAACACATACTCTTCTAAAAGAGTGCGTACGCACGGTCAAGAGCATCCGTACGGTGCGCACTTATTTACGGCAAGTTTATTTTTTATAAATCCTGATATGTGCGTGGAAAAATGTGTACGCATATTGCTATGCCCATTTTGTGCGTACGCACCGTTTATACATCAGGCCCCTGGTCTTTACAGTCAGTCAGGGATGTTAGTGTTGGATCACAAATGTACCAAACTAAGAATCTGAAATGCTTAAAAGCATTGGCGCATATGGTTTGACTTTTTTTCTTGTTATATACATTGTTCACTAATTATGTTTGTATGATTTAATGTAAATGTGTATGACGCAATGCCACTATGTACTACTTTAGTACATAGTTTTATGCACCCCTATTCTGTTTATTCCTTGTTGAGTATTCTATTTTTACAGTTTAATAAAGCATGACTGTGAATATAACAATTAGCGGTTTAATTTTATATAAATATTTATACTGTGATTACCAATATTCTGGATTGAAAGTCAATCGATTGATTTGAGTTAAATTGGGTGAATAGTACAGGCTGCTGTGGTGCAGTGGAAGGGTGAGGTCATTTTCAACTGTTATTGCATCTTAAAACCACCAGGAGGCAGTACAACACCGCAGCTTCATGTGTCTGAACAAATAAACCTTAACCTTCGAGTTAGATATCAAGGTGAAATGAATTGGTGTTTTTGAGGTCATCCCATTTAGGTTGTGGGAGTTAGCTCCCTTAATATCACGTGTGAGTGCTTTGAGTAGAAAGCTCTGCTGAGATGTGTGTTTTACCAGACTATACTTTGTAAGTGTGAGTTTCTCGTTACCTCAGTTTCTTGAGAGTTGTGATTGAAAGGAGAATGTGTGTGTCATGTCTCCTTAGCTTGAGGGCAGACAGGCTTCGTGTCTCACACATCCAACATCCCGCAGGGGTGGATCAGGGATGGTTCACAGCAGACAAGAGTTGCTTCCTTGGTTCATGGTTAGTTCAGCTGAGCTTCAATAATGTCAGAGATGGAGAAATTACTCGGGTTAGACTTCAGAAAGAGTGTCATTCTAACTTTCTTTTGCACCAGCATCATGGGTTATCATGTATGGATGTACATTTCTTTGTCGGGTCAGAGTGTGGTGTGGTGGGGGCAGCGTCTCAAGGAAGGGTGCAGCTGGAGAGCGATGGCTCTGTCTGTCACTCACAGCTGGCCAGACCTGCAGGCTTCTGTCTGTGTAGATTCACTGTCTGTCTGGACAGTGCTGTCTCTCTCTGATGGCGACTCCTCTGGCTTTGAGTTTGGGCTAACAGTAGAAGCTTACTTCTGTAAGAATTGTGATTTTGTAGATCAAGTCATGTAAAATAAAATGCGGTTAGTTTTGTATAGCAGAGTTAGCTAGGGCGTGGCACATAAACCTTTGAGTATCTGAACTATAGGTCAATTACTTATATTAGTAATACTTATATTAGTATAAACATTTGTTAGTTTGTTATTAAAACCCTGTGCTGTGTTTGAGCACATTTAAAAAAATGGGTTAGATTTCTTAAATTTTTTTTTATTTGAATTACTTTTATATTCATAGATAAACATAGACATAAATGAAAGTAGACTAGCAATCAACATTCTAGCTAAGGAAATTAAATACGAAGATCATTATTGGGTTAACACAGTGATTTGAGTATTAAAAACCTGTTTTATGTTATATGAAATTCATAGCTCAATAGTTACCCTAACCCATTTTTTTAGTTTGCTGACCTTACCAAACTTAATTTATAATAATGGATCTTTTTTATCTTCCCCGCTTATTGATTTAACAATAATGAGTTATTTTCATTGTTATTTGTCAGTTGTGTTACAACCAGATGTCTGCACAGTACAAGTATTGCTGCTAACAAAAAAGGGTGGTGGCTTCAGGAATCTAAAACATGAAAAATATTTTTTTATTTGCAATGCTACTTATATTCCTCTAATTCATACATTTATTTATGAAAATATAGTTATGTTCAACATTTTGACTTGTAGTGTGTATGGGAACAAATATTCTTGAATATATTTTTCATTATATATTATTATGATCTCATTTTAGTGTGGATAAATCAATTCTTTATGAAATATGAATGTACTGTATATGTTTTTATAACATGGGTTTTCTCATAGTACATTATTTTCAAATCATTACCTTTTTTTGCTCTTCTTGAAGTATATTTTATTTTCATTCCATTAAAGTATAATGTGCAACATTAGTTTTCCAAGCATCCGCTGCAGAAGTGTTATAATAACAATAATGATAATAATAATAATAATAATAAATAATTCTAGGCAGCTCAGGGACACTCAAAGGCGTGAGAGATTTCTAGCTCAGGCTGCTGCTTCCATGCAGGGTTAATGTTAACCCAGAGTGACGTGGAGAGTAGAATTGTGGGTCAGCAGAAGGGATGAGCGCTGCGTGCGCACATGTGAGCTCTGCCGCAGAGTCGCGCGCTTTGCTGTGAGAAGCATAGAGAGGGCGGAGCCTGTAATCGGATTGGCTGTTGGAGGAAGTTGTAGTAGTAGTAGAGCAGGCAGAAGCACGTGGAGGCGCACGCAGCTGAACCGGGGTGAGCGAGTGCTGCGAGTGCTGCTGCTGCTGCTGCAGGGAGGAGACGGCAGCTCACTGCATTCGACTCACACCCATAATCTGAGCAACCAGCAACGTTGCGATAAACCGAGACGCACTCTATAGATGCTGCTAATAGGATTGAGAAATTAAGACTGAAGTGCTTCCTGGGAGAATAAACCATGGAAAATATTCTTTAAAATATACAAATAATGTAATATACATAGATTATACTCAAATTTGGATAATTATACCATGTTATGAATGTACATATTAAAACATTATGAATCAGGAGATTGAGATTTTATATGTTTATAGCTAAACTTAGTTATATTTGTCATTTTAAAAATAGAATCTTTTCTTTTTATCATTTTTGTTTTGATCATACTTTTTGTTAAATAATCTACACACGGTTATCTTGTGATCTTGCAATAGTGCTTAACATAATGCATTCAAAAGTTTGTCTAAATATGTAGAGAATTTTTATAAATTGTCTAAACTTTTACTCAACGTTCCTCTTCTGCCCAATTTTTGCTTGCATGTCACATCAGTACAGCACTCACAATCAATTTAATCAAGTTCTTTTAAGTCCTGTCACACACTCGCACGCCTAACTCCACTCCTATTGGCTGGCAGGGCATTTTTGGGTTGAAAAATATTTTTTAGGCTCCATGGAAACAGCAGAATTTTCAGGCTACCCTGTCAGCCAATAGGATTGCAGGGTGTGCATGCTGTAGTCAAATGAGCCTGCTGTCTTTAGGTGGTACCATCCCCCCCAAACCTGGGGGTGTAGAGCTGACAGGGGCTTTAGGGGCTCGAAGACATATCAAGACAGTGCTGCTTATGTAGCTCCTTTGCTTGTTTAATCTTGAATGCCATGAGAGGATGAGCTTGCCAAACTGAAAAGAGAACACACCCCCGCTCACACTGCAGCATTCACTGTAGGTCAGTGAGGCGCTCAGCAACCTCTTTACCTACTTCAAGGCTCTTTCTGCAGGGAGAATTTGAATGTTGCTCAAAGAAAGAATCATAGCTTTCATCACAAGTCCAGAGACTAAAAACTGACCTTTTGGATTTGAAATGTGCAGACATGCTAATTATGATTCTACATCTCTTCTTTTTTTTAATTGTAATTAAATTAATTCATGCAACAGCGATGTGACAGATCTCAGAAGCATTGAATGAAAGGTTTTATTTTAGGGAACTTATGACTCAAATGAGCGTGTAGCCTTCAGCTGACTGAGATGAGGAGAGTGCCAGAGAGTCAGATTTGGACAATAGAAAACTTTGCTAGAGGGCAACATTATCCTTCAATTGTTTCAGCCTCAGCTGAAAGTAAGTGATGTGTGCAGAACCTTTTGAGCCTCCTCTGCCTCCCTGTTCTGCCCTGAGCAGATGTTCCCCGTCATGCTGCTGTGTGTGTTTGCCCAGATGTTTGGGGAGGGAGCACAGGTGCCACTTTTCAAGCCAAGTCAAAATTATTACCCGTTTTCACACTGTTGAGTGAGGCTCAAAGTGTTCCAGGGGTTGATTCTGAGCTTAAATTGCACCATTTCAATAATTCTGTTCAATAAATGGTGATATAATTTATGGTTTTCAGTTTGAATTTTGAGACTCACTATAGCATGATTTTATTATACTGTCCCTACAACTCAAGAAAAACACTTGTGTGTTGTATTTTGTGCATAAAACAACCTTAAAGCTGGATATGTTGTACATTTGAGTGTTTTGACACTGCATGAAACAGCTGATTTTTACAACCACGCGGCTAAGTGGCAGTGTTTGAAAGCTATCTGTCAACGTAATAATTTTTAGGATGGACAAACCCTGGCTCAGACTCTTTCAGTTTATCTGATGTGTATTTTTCATTGAAACAAACTCACATTTAGAGGATAAGTAGCCTTTCAACTAATAATATTAAATAGCTGGCTGCTTAAACTAACAGATTTTCATTTTCTGCGTGTTCTCTAACTTAAACTGTTCATGAGAAACAATTTGTAATTTATTTGTAACCTAAAATATTTTTTTTATTCATGTAAAACATGTACAATTGAAATAATTCAGTATTTATTCAGCACTCGTTGGTTAATACTTCTGTGATGCAGAAGGGAGTGTTTAATGGCACATCTGTACAAGGATTGCGACACGCTTGGGCCAGGGCTTATAGTGTGATGTCTTGCCGTATCTCACACTTTAGTGTGTTTTGGCCCAAGTGTTCACAAGAGTGAAAATGTACTCTTGTGTCTAAAAACAATGAACCGATAATTGCACAAACTTAAAGCTATGGTTCGCAATATTTATAAATCACTAGGTGTCCTGTGATATCCAGAAATCTAAGAAATGGTAATTAACAAAAACTAATTAGAGGTGAGGTTTTGAGGCTCTATGACAAATTTTTTCTTTAATCATTTTGAAATGCCAAAACTGGCATTAGGAAATTCTGCAAGTAACTTTATGAACCACAACAGTGGCAGCAATGGCTTGTTTTGATTGTTTTTTTCTTTAATGTTTTAGGTCTCTGACCGGTCAGGATGGGAAATCTGATCAAGGTTCTCACACGAGACATTGACAATGCTGGAAACTTTTTCCTGGACTTTGAAAGTAAGTTAAAGTACCTGTATTTTGATTTTTAAAGGTTCATTAATTAGTTTTAGAGTTCTCCTACAAGAGGTTGTCACACATGAAGTTTGAAAAAGTTTTTTTTTGCATAATACACATTTTTAGCCTGTTTTATAATGACTGTCAAAAAGTTTTGTTCGTTCAAAACCCGCCTTTGCATAATCCGCTCTTTGATTGGTAGTTCGACCTCAAGTCCGCTGTGATTGGATATTGCATGAATTCATGAAAACATTAGTCAGAGAGGAAGCGAACTCTTGTGCGGATGAGCCTTGGAACCAAACAGGACTCATACACCGCTCAGACTAGCCTTTGAGAGGTCCGATGGCCATAACATGTCTGTGCAGCAGTGAAGATCCTGCCCGCCAAGCAGCAAGTAAAAAAAATAAAAATAAATATCAAACCCTAAAAACAAGTTATCCAAACGGCAGCAGTTTTAACTCTAATGTACATCACATCAACACCCTAAATGAAAATCCTAAACGAATTTCAGCTCATGCTCTTATTGCTTAAATAAGGTTCTTTGTAGTAGTACCATCATGCGATGCTCAGATTATGTGATGCTGACCATGTGAGGTCAAAGTTAAATTCAGCTTAACTTTCATCGCAGCTGAATCCGAAATCTCACTTCATAGGCAGGAACTTCCGGTTTTGCATCATCGTATGCAATCCCATTCAAATCAAGGGAATTATTTTCATAATGTGACCGCAGCATTAAGCAGTATTATTCATTATGGTTCACAACTATCCAGCTATGAGACGTGTGCTACATAGATACTAAACAGACATCTAAGTATTATTTACACAAACATATTTAGGTACTAATCTGGAAACTTATTTGATTTCTCTGCATGAAAAAAGGAATGTTGTAAGGATGCTTAGCTAAAAGATTGGCTTTCAATTGGGACTTGTTTTAGCCATTCTGAATAGATTGTCTTAATAAAGGCAATATTTTGACAAAGTCATTTCATATTTAAAACCCCAGGAAGATGTGAAACATAACTAAGTTTGTGGAACATCAAGGCAAATTTTAAAAACCCATAATAACAATTTTTTTAAATATAAATAAGACTTTGAGACATTATTGTAAGCACATATAAAACTTTGGTGGTGTTTTCTCCACAGACGCCAAGCCCACAGAAGCAGAAAGAAGGGTTTGGGAGGAGGTCAGTGGGGTGCTGCGGGAGGCTGCAGTTATCCTCCGGGAGTTGCAATCCTACACCGGAGCTGGGGAAGCCATCAGACAGGCCAGTTCAGCTCACAGCTGCCACCTCATGATGTTACCTTCCACTTGATTACCTTCAGTTTTGTTTTAAGAAATGTACTTCTCTTTACTTCTGCTTTCTCAGGCCATACAGCATCCCAGTGATGAGCGTGTACAGGAACAGGCCTGGGCTGCAGTGGTTCCTCTGGTTGGCAAACTGAAGAAGTTTTACGAGTTCTCACTAAAACTGGGTATGTTGCTCTTTAACACACATTGCAAACACAGCTATAAAGGATGGTATTTTTATCTTGAGGCTCTGGTGATAAATGAGCATTTTTAAGGATTTCCTTTATAAGGTTTTCTCAGAGGGGTAGATGGTCCACTGACCTACTTGCCATGTAGCACAGTGTTCATGGTGTACAGAAAATAAGGCTTAAATCTGAGTCAGAAATGGGAGTAATGAACAAAATAGCAGAATTTTGTTACTTAAAAAGATATAATTTGGCTACTTCGGAATAATCAAGTTACATTTTAAGTAGGATAAATGAATAATAATAATTATTATAAATGGTTATTTGCTACAGGAATATCTCATTAATCTAATTCATGGGCTGAGTGCCACATAGAGCTTCATCCATAACCTCTCTCAAAAGATCTGCAGAGCGTTGAAACTAATCTTTTTCATTTTATTTGGTGTTGTTTTGCCTACCTTTCTCGATCATTACTGTTCAATATTAACAGTTACAAGATGATCTAGATTTACATTTCATGATGAGCTAGAGTATAAAAATGCATGTTCTCGTTTGTTTGTCTTCTCAATGCACTAAATATCTGCAAGTTTGGTAAAGTTGATATACTCAAAATATTTAGCATTTTATTTTAAGTATTGAAAAGAGACAAACCAGTAAAAAATCTGTTCTCAGCTGGAAAACTGTTCAGCTTTGGAGTTTGTATATTGTACTCCCATTGTGATTAATTTACAAAACATGACCTACGAGTCCCGCCAGGGCTCAGCCAATCAGAGTCTGGGATGTTTAGTAACTAGACTTTTGCTTAAAAAAAAGGTTTACCTAAACACTGGCCATTTCAATCAATGGGTGATTGAGTTTTTTTTTTACCAATTTAGAATTTTAATAAACAAATCTTAGATCATGGACATGCTGCAATCAATTCCCCCCTACCTTCATCAACCAATATTTAATACAATAACAATATTTCAGTGATTTTGCAATTTTCCCCATTAAGAAAATTTGGATTTTGGATTGTGATGGGGCATACCAATTGCTTTACAACATTTTTACATTTACATACTGAAACTTTAAGAAATTCAATTTATTTTTATGGTTCGGTATGGTGAAACCCAGCTAAGAGAAGAACCGAAAGAAACCAAGAAAATCCACCCAGTGACAGCATTTTTTCTTTCCATTTACATATATTAAAGATTTGCATATTATTATCATGTAGCACCAAAGCCATACTATCTTATGGTCTTTTTAGCATGTGCATAAACTCCATGGATTGTAAACCTACCGATATCCTGATTGAAATGTTAACAATTCTAAAAATATATTCAGTGACATGATTCTTCAGTGTTGCAGGGCTTGCATAATTCTGCAGCTTGCAATAGTGAGATTATGTAAGCCTACATTGTTCTTGCGTCATGCCTAACATAACTTCTAATGAAGGTGTATTCAAGAAATGAAACAAACAATACGTCCGGCAGAGATCGACAAGTTGCCATCCAGTCCTAGAACAATTTCATCCAAATATTATCATCCGCTTTATTTTGCAGTTGTTTAACTAAGGTAATACAGTTCTGGTTCATTACACCTCTGTTTTAATCAAATGTTTTATGATATTTTAATCAATCAAATTAACTGCTTCTATCTAAAAGTCAATGGACAGACACTGCTGAAAAAAATAACATGAAAACTCCATATATGATATAACTCAAGCATTCAAATTGAGTTGATTATAGAGTGAGCTTATTGATAATTGAGTGCAAAGAAAATGTCATTTTGTAGGACTTCATATAATGCTATATAGTACCATAAGGATAAATGATAAATTAAACTAGGAAGGATGTTTCAGTCAGTTTAGCCAGTCAGTTTTGAAGGAGTGTTCTATTATAAGCAGAACAAATACTAGATCATCTTCTGGATAGTTTTGTATTAAATTATTTTCAGTTCCAATCTCCTAATATTTTTTGTATGGCATATTTCAAGGAAACGAGGCGTAAACAGAGCAGCAGTGCATCATGATTGTATTAGCATGCTTTGTGAACAAGTCTGGTATATTTTACTATGTCAGGCATAAACACCACTCTTCTCATCAGCATTCTGCACCAACCGCTAATGATTTTCATACTAGGAAAAAAAACTATATAAAACACAATTACTTATTCAATTACAATATGAATAAAGAAGAGTTTCACCTATTTTAAATCATTTTATTACATCAATCTAACAAATGAAAAGTGAACTTAATATTTATATACATTTGAAAGCTTTAGAATAATTCATAAATATTGCAAGTGTTCAAGGCACAATGATTTTAAAACAGTTTACAGATTTCTCAAATGGAAGAGTTTCTTCGGTCATTGGTTGTGTTTACAATTCTTGTAAATTTCCCATTTTAAATTATTCAAATAAAGGGATTGATTTGACAAATGTTATATGCTAATTAAAGATGACTTGAGAATCACATATTTAAATTATGCGACAAATCAGTTTGGTGAAGTATCACACTCATCTCTTTCTCTGTCAAACACAGCTGTACTCCTCTCCCAGACAGTGCAAGGCCTGTTTTGAATATAATGTCTCTGTTCATGTGTCTCTGGTAGAGGATGCTCTGCAAAACCTGCTGGAGTTCCTCACGAGCGCACGCTGCAGCCCAACTCAGCATTTGGAGCAGGAACAGGCACTGGCTCGCCAGTTTGCAGAGATCTTGCATTTCACGCTGCGCTTCGACGAGCTGAAGGTAACCAGGCATCTTTTCTAGTCTGCATGAGTTCAGAGGACATATTAGTTAGTTTTTCATGTAAATGATGACTGAAAGAATCTGTAATTATAGTCCCATCATGTCTTTATCCATTCATATTCATTCAGAGAAGTTGGCGACTGAGACATGTTAGTTTTCCACCCGTTAAAAGTTGGAATTCTAGCTTCCTGGAGAATTTTTATTATGCTACACGTCAGGATAATTCTATTAACCTCAAAGCAAAAGACCCATAAAAGCCACAAAGTTATAAATGTTTTTTTTTCTTTTTTAATAATTTCTATAAATGTTCTAAATTTGTGGTCAGATGTTTTAAAAACAAAATGAAAGTAACAGTTTCAAAATGTTTGTCAAAGCTTGTTTATATATATAGATCAGTTTCATATGGATAAATGGCAATGGGAAGAAAAAAAATATTGTTTTGGAAGAAAACTTTTTTCCTTTTTTTCAAAATATGATTCTAATGCCTTATCAGTGGCAAGCACTGCTGAATTGTGGATTAGTGGGTAATATTACTCTCATACTTTTATAAAAAAGGAATGGTATGCTGAATCATGGTATTTAATGATATTTGAACAGAAAAGGTTCTTAATTTAGTTTTTGCTCTTTTCATTTTAAGTTGAGTTTTTTTTTATGACATTGAAGAGCAAAATAATGTTAAAGGAATTAATTTCCTAGCAGTCGAAGCACAAATGGATGTTACACATTAAATTATTATTTTTTATTTCTCACAAACTAAATCTCTTAAAGAATCTACCGTAGAATTAGTTTTGTCCAAACCTGCCACATGACACACAATAAATAGACTGGAAATAAGTCAGGCCTATACTGAGCAGAGTCACCAGTCATTTATCTTAATTTTCACAGAGCTGATCCACCAAATTGGTTCACATAATCTAATTTAATTGCAGTTGCAACCAATCAGTCAGATTAATTGAAAGAGAAATGAATACCTTCAGAGATGCCACACAAATCTTTTACTGTCTTGTTTAGTATCTTGATGAACAGTCAGAACCAGGGGTCGATGAAAGTCGTGATAAACTAAAAGAAGAAAAGGGCATTTACATGTGCATCAGTAACCCAGTTTTGCTGAGTAAGCAGGTTCTGTCTGTAAGGGACAGCCGATCAAGACCATGTGCTTGAATTTTTAGTGCCAATTTGAGATGGTTATGAGTCAAATACAAGACCTCAAAGATATCAAATACACATAAAAACATTTTTGCATTGTAAACAGTATGTTTCAAATGCATTGTTTCAAACCCTAATCATCACTCTTATGTTTTTGAGCATTCTCTTTTGGTTCTGTAACCATGTCTCTGACAAAGTGTCCATAAGCATTTTCTCAATCTCTGACAATAGTTTTTAACTTTCATTTTTAAATTTTTTTTTAACATTTAGGAAAATTCTCAATCTTCGGCAACCCTACAATCATTTTAATGGTTTTTGAGCATTTACGCGCACATTTTCAAACTCTGGCAACTCTTACAAACACATTTACATTTGTTTTTTACTTTTATGAGTGTCAATTTTGTCAATTCTAGCAATCATTTTCACAATTTTGCGTGTATCAGTCTGTTCTCAAATTATGGAACCACTAAACATCATACTTATGTTTTTAAGGATTTACAAAAGTTTTCTTACACTTGGGCAACTCTATATCTTACTTTTTTTTACCATTTATGTAAATTTTTAGATTATGTCAAGCCTAACCATTGTTTTGATATTATTTTTAGCATTTGGGACAATTCTCAATTTTTGGCAACCCCAAACAAACAAAAAAAATATCCAATGAGCACTACATGGACATAAATCATTTTTTTACAGGTCTTATTTTTCTTAAGATCTAGAACAGTGAATTTGGGCTTTTAAAATTTGAGACATTTCAAGACCCTGTAGAAATTCTGTTATTGTAACTAAGCAGCCATCCAGCATGGCTTATTTGTGAACAAGAACATCTGTCATACTCCAATGCTTTATACTATTTTAATAATAATGTGCATTGAAGATTTAATTAGTTGGCGTATAATCTAAACAAAACATGCAACTGCATAAACTAGCATTGTTAAGAAATATAACATACAGCAGAAAAGATTTTGAAGTTTGTTTTGAGACTTTAAATCAATTTGTTCTGAGATGTCACTGGCTCGGTATTTGACGTGTTTATTTTCTGAGAGGCTGTTTTACTGACCAGCATGTAATCTAAAATCTATATTTTGAAATACTGAGATTTGATATTTAGTGCATGTAAGCACTCTATGAATCCAGAATAGCAGATTTCCTTTTATTTAAATGCACTTGTGCTTGTTTCTCTCTAGATGACCAACCCAGCCATTCAGAATGACTTCAGCTACTACAGAAGAACTCTGAGCCGCATGCGTATCGTCAACCAGACTGTGAGTCGACCTGCTCTATATGGAAATGCGCCTCATTATCAGACGTCTAATGCTTTAGTAATACACACTTCTGAGTGTCGCGGGGTTAATGGGAGCTCTTCTGTTCTCTAATGGTTTGGATCATTAGGTGGCGGGTCCTGACTCAGGGAAATATGTGATTGGGCGCTCCATCGTTTCAGGAAATTTATTTGGTACATCTCTTGCAGGCTTTTATCTTTTAGCTGACACAGATGAAGAGTCGTGTTGATGTTCAGACGGTAAGGACTCGTTAGCGTGCGCTGCATCTTCAGGGAGCATCTCAGTAGGGGTCGACACATGGGAACATTGACCTTGCCTGGCCAATTAAAAGCCCTCTCTGTGAGGAATAATTAGCACTGGTGCTTTCATCTCATCAAACACAAGCTCGCCTCTAGAAGAGCATGTATTAGATATTCCTGACATGTCTGCGCTCCGTGGATTAAGGCAGGATTTACATTCACGTTTGAGCGTACAGTAATGAATGAAATGTTTCAAGTCAGCTAAAATGCATCTTCAGCAGAGCAGAATACCCCATTTCCTCTGCCATTTCCATGATTATGTGCTTAAATGAAGCTGAGCAAGGAAAAGAACATCCATAACCTCCAAAAACCCAGCACCTTCACTGACCCCTTTAGTTTAAATCTTCAAAAGTATAGATTTTCACTTTAGATGTCATTAAACCACAGTGTGTTCATTCTGCAGGCAGAGGAGCACAACGAGGTAGACAACGAATTGGCCAACCGCATGTCTCTCTTCTACGCCAATGCCACTCCCATGCTGAAAACATTAAGTGATGCTACAACAAAATTTGTATCTAAGGTAGGTGGATGTGTCTCTTCAAAATTATTTATCTAAGCTGACAAACCCATTCTTATTCTCAAGTTCAAGAAATGCGTTCTCAATACTTCATCATAGTAAACGCACTCTCTCCCTCTCTCTGTGACCAGCATGCAGAGCTTCCTGTCGAGAACACAACAGATTGTTTGAGTACGATGGCGAGTGTGTGTAAAGTCATGTTAGAGACACCGTAAGTTGGCCTTTGGAGGGTTTTGTCTTCTGTAGCAATCTTTGTAGTTAGTGTGGATTTATGTTTGTTTGGATCAGGGAATATCGCAGTCGCTTTGCAAGTGAGGACACGGTATTATTCTGTCTGCGTGTGATGGTGGGAGTGATTATCCTTTACGACTACGTTCATCCAGCCGGAGCTTTTGTGAAATCTTCCAAAATTGATGTAAGCTTGCTTGAGTAATTTCTATGCGATTACTATTACACTGTTTGTCCACTTGGAAATGAATTTTTTTTGGCAAACGCCTGGCAGGCCTGTGCAGTCCGAGGGGCAGGTGCTCAAATAAATGTAATTTAAATGTAAATAGAAAAAGTATATTTCATCATTTCTGTCATTGATCGTTTAAAGGCAGTTGCTCAGACAGACAATATGAAGTAGATATTATGTAAAAAAATATAAGCACAGAAACACATTTTATAAAATTAGCAACCTCTCACAATGTGCTTTTTATAACTGCACCATACGTACTTCTTCTTCTTCTTTCGGCTGTTCCCAGTTTAGGGGTCGCCACAGCAAATAATCTGTTTCCACCTAACTCTGGCCTCAGTATCCTCTACTCTTGCACCAATTACCTTCATGTCCTCCTTTAGCAAACCCATATAACTTGTCTTTGGCCTTCCTCTTGCCCTCTTGCCTGGCAGCTCCATCTCCAACATACTTCTACCAATATAACTACTATCCCTTCTCTGCACATGTCCAAACCATCTCAATCTGGCTTCTCTGACTTTGTCTCCAAAACAACCAACCCGAGCTGTTCCTCTGATGTGCTCGTTCCTAATCTAGATTGGGAATCTGCAGGTCAGCAAATATTAAACTAACTTTTTTTTTTCATGTTTTGTTTTCATGATATTTTATAGCCCTCTCAAAAGTGTCGTGTTGTAAATATCAAAATTTCACATCTTTTACATTTCAGCACGACAAGCAAAGTGATTGTGAGCTTGTGCAGCAAATTATTGTGGTGCTTGAAGCTGTTCTAGTTATTAAAAAACACTGGTGCTTTTCTGATTCGGAATGATATTTTAATGTATGAAACTATACATACATTTTACATTTCCGTTTATTGAAGTCTTCTTTCAGCTCAGTTTGTTGTTGAATCCTAGCAATCTTTGGACGCAACAGGTCACTTCCAATCGGTGTACTATTTTCAACAATTAAAAGACCATCTTCAAAATAGAGATATATTCGTATGAGTACTTTAACTGTGTCAGGTTAGAAAATATGATTTTATCTTTTTTTGTGTATGTGTGTGAAACAGATGAAAGGATGCATTAAAGTCCTGCGATATCAGCCGCCAAACAGTGTGGAGGGGCTTCTGAATGCACTCAGGTCTGACATTTACTTTCTCTTACTTTTAGAGCTAGCTTACATGTAACAAATTATGATTTTATTGTTAAATATGTTTATTATTTTAAATGTGAGTACATCCACATTTTTTTATAATGTATTACTCCTCTCCTGCAGTCATTATTTCATTTGTGGAGTGTTTGTTTGAAAGTCTGTTGTACCAAATTCCACAGTGCAATTCAAAGTCTGGATTGCTTCATAAAACACCTGCAGAAAGCAATTGCAATCCATCTAAAAAAAATATTCAATTCAAATCAGAGGAACCAGTTGTGGTCTCTGAGGAGACAGATAGAAAACGATTTTGAGCAGAACATACACAACCATTTAAGAGTGTGTAAGCTTTTTAAATGGTCTAATTAAGAAGCATGTACAGAAAACACCCAATCTAGTTTTTACATCCCTATATTTATTGAGCCATGAAAATGAATGCATAAAAGGCTATTGTTTATGCATGTTAAATGTTTGAAGTGTCTTCCTTCGTTACAGGTACACAACCAAACATTTGAATGATGAGTCTACCTCCAAGCAAATCAAGAACATGTTACAAGCCTGATGGTGGCTGCCTACAGTATTAGCCCTGGAAAACCCGGGACTAGCCGTTTGAGTAATGCAGAGAGAACAGCCTGCATTATGTGGCAGCTACTGTTATCAGTCTGTGTTTACCATTCTAGTTTATTTTACATCTTGCTCTTTTAGTATACAAGTCAAATATGGTCTTTATCTCATTTCAATCATTTCTTTCAAGAAAAAAGAGCTTAGTTCATTCCCTTCCTGTGTTTTCTACTGTAAACTGAATGTCGATACAGAAAACAGATGGCTCTTATTTTTTTGTGACCAATTTTATACAAAAATTTTATGAATTTTGTTTTAATAACCAAATAAAATTATTTTAACCAAGTGACAAACTGTTTTCAATAATGACTCTTAATATAAAATAAAATATATTAAAATAAATTTTGTGAACACACCAACATGAAACATTTCACCAGCTCTCGAAACACAGTGAGTCAATACTCCACTTTTTGAAGAAAGCTACATAGAAAAAAATTCTGAATTCCAGTGCACAGTTTGAAATCGCTGTGATTGGTTGTGTTATTTGCTTTACATTGTTTGTATTCACCAATTCTCCCTCAAGCTGAAAACGGAATAACCAACCAACGAGGATGTGTGAGTGAACGATTGCTCCACTCACTTCAGCACAATCGCTCATATTCTAATAAACACTGCATGCCATTCTCAGTTTTTCTACCAGTTAATAATAAAGTAATGTGGAAAAACTGGCTCTCCTATCTAGCAACACTTCTAAAACACTAAAGCCATTATCAGATCGGTTGAATTTATCCAGATATTCCAGAGAATTTGTGTTCAACTTAACTTTAGTTTTACTAAGTTCAGCTATACGATTGATACAAAGAGCTATTGTGTTACTGAGAATGAGTAGTATAAAGAACAGCTGAACATTGAATGACACAGAATATCATTTCCATGATCCAAATCATGACTAGATGAGATTAAATGGGATTGGCTATTTGACACGTCAGTCAAAAAGCTTCCTGGGCAGGTCTTTGCCAAAGAAAGATGCCAACCACATCAGACCTTCCCTGAGACTTCAGGGACTCTGTCTCTCACGCACTTAACTCTATTCACAGTGGAGCACTGTATCTAATTACAATGCATTGGTGAGAACTATCTACAGCTGAAGTGAAAGAAGTGATGCTGAATGATGCTAAATGTAAAGTAAGCAAACTATGATTTTGAAACAATTTGAATACAAGTCTATAAATCAGATTGAGCAAAAAGATTCCACATTCTGTCCAGGAAGTACTGTATTTCCTACTTCACTAGCCTCACTGGGAACACAGACCCTCTGCAGTTATGCCCTTGGATGTGCACCAGCACCCTTTCTGCTGTAATCTGAGCTGCATTCTTTCCTTCCCTCTCAACTCATAAAATACTGTTTTCCTGGCTTCTCTGTGTGTCATCATCATCCGCATACTTGTCCCACTGGGCTGGGTGTGATTCTTGCCCCCACTGTCCCCTCTCTTGGGCGGAAGCACACTGTTTTCCTAATGGCTTTCCTGATGAACCTGGACACTTTTCCCAGGAGGCTGTTGTGGGGCCAGATTCTTGTGTTCTCTGCTTATGTGTGTTTAATGAGAAGAGCAACTTCTGATGACTTCCTGCCAACAGCACTGCGTGAGAGATCCATAATTCCACAGCACCAACTCACCACATGAGTGCCTTAACTCAGACTAGACACCATATGTTCCATTAATAACAAGCAAACTCTTCACATAGCAATGAAAACAGAACAACTACAACAACTTGTATAACTTCAAAACATTGAATATTTGAGACACTCAAGTGGAAAATGTCTGCCCTTAAATAGCTTCAAAAGTAAGATTAACTCATACAAATGAAATGTCTTGCAACTGGAGCTGGAGACTCATCCAATTGTAATGTTTAGTTTCTGAATAAATCAAACAGTAAGATTTGCTGGATTTGACCTCACTCTTTCAGAAAACCCTGTTATCAGAAGCATGTGCTAGGTCTTCCATAAACATGCATCTGAATAGATGACAAAGCAGTTCTGAGTAATAACTGGGAATCAATGTAAATCAATAGTGCTACTCAAACAGAAAAGAACATTACAAGAAAAGATGGATACAAATGCTTGCTTAAAGTGTTCTAAGCTTGTACTCGTCAAGCACTATTGTTCGTCTGATTCAACAAGTCTGTCAGTTTTAATAAACTGTTGAGTCACGAGCGCAGCAGATGCTCTCAATGTTAACGGAAGGACCCTCAGCATGAAGAGAGCACTTAACAAGAAACGCTTCCCACTGGGACGTCCACTCTCGTGCCTTCAAGCTCCTCACAAACTCATTTTCAACAGCAGGAAGAAAGACCACACAGCACATAAGGAAACACACAGCTGGAGATGACACAAAAGCCTAATTGCATCAACAATAGATTAAAAAACGAATTTCTTTCAATCTTTTTACAAACATGTTTATATTTAATATCTATATTGCAATATATAATATTTATGTCATTTAAAACAATAATGATAAGTCAATCTAAGTATATAATGTATTCATCTCTCCATCCACGCATCTATCTACTAATTTACTTAAATATTTTAACAAACAATGTTTTATATTTAATTTCTATAATTCTATATGTACATAAACATTAATCCAATCCAAGTATAATTCAGATCCATCCATCTATGAATACATTTACACACTAAGAGAGTGATATTTCTACATTTACAGAGCCAGTGTTACCTGTACTATAACACACATTTGAATATTAATAACTACAGTGACCATTCTTGTTTTTCACTTAAAAAAGGGAAAGCATGAATGATCATGATTACAAGCTGATCGGGTTATGTTCTGTAATTATTTTTCAATCACAGCCCAGTACTGAAATTAGTAATGTGTATTGAGATTGAGTACTTCAATTAGTTAATAATAAAAGATAAATTAGTTAAACACTTTTATTTACTTCAGTATCCATGAGGAAAACCCCAATAACTTTGTTACATGTGAAGTAAGATCTTAGTGAATGCAAAAACATCAAATACAAATAAAAACACAAGCAAGACGCTCAAAAACAGTAGACCAAATGCTTTTATACGGTTTAATGATAAGTTTAGGGAAGGTTTTGCTTTGAATGGTTACGTTAAATTTGCAGATTTTACATCAAATCATTTTACTTAAAGGTGCCACATCATTCACCTTTTAAAAAATTTAAAATAAATATTTAACCTCTCTAGGCCATCATAGCAAACAACGAGTCTTTGAATCTCCTCAAATGGTTGTGGTTCACCAAACAAATGATATACCTCCTGTTCCACCTTTGTTCATGCTTTTACCACACCCCTGCTGGATTTTTCTTGCCGACACACAGAATACATTAAACTTTTGGTGAGCCAACATCACTTTCCGGGTCAGTTAGAGCATACCTTCTTCATTTAAATGCATCAGAGGTTCATCTGATTGGTTAGTGGGCGTGGCTATGGCCATAGAACCATTTTGAACTCTTAGAAAAAGCATCAACTTATCTCAAAATAAGTTATAAAACATGCACAACTGTCTGAAACGTTAACTTTAAGTAAATAAAAATAAAGCCAGAAGTACTCTACGCACCTCTGAACAAATTTTTCAAGAGATTCAACATTTACTTTGAATGCTTCATAAAAAGGGTTCTGAGTTTATATTTCCTCTCTGTTGTCATCGATGGTCTCAGGTCGATGTTGGGAGCTCCAGCCGCTCTGTTCGTGCTTAAGGTGGGTGTAGAGAAGCAGGGTGGGGATGGAGCTGCAGGACACAAGCAGCGCTCCAGCTGCCCCCGTCTAATCCTATTACTGTAATTAGCTGGTGTATACTCCATAATCCACTTCAGTCAAAACACTGCCTTGGGTCTGACTCACTCATACTCCATCTCTCTCATTAATCACCAGCATCAGATTCTCCTCTCGTTCTTCACTTCTTCAGGTTTCCATAATCAGAGGCTAGACAACTGCTAGACTATAACCCCAAACTAATGATTCATTCATAAGCATTCAGCTATTTAAAACATCCTAACATGCATCTAGGTTTTACAAAGTCATAGATTAGTGACACAATGATGAAAAGGAGACGGCGTTCTGATGCAAATGAATAAAACCTTTGTGATTGTAAGTGTTCTTATTCCACTGCAGGGCATGTATGGGTGTGTCAAAGTTCATTGAGGT
Source organism: Danionella dracula (assembly GCA_900490495.1). Classification (NCBI taxonomy): domain Eukaryota; kingdom Metazoa; phylum Chordata; class Actinopteri; order Cypriniformes; family Danionidae; genus Danionella; species Danionella dracula. Next base: position 1,602,109 of record UELW01000744.1, read on the forward strand.
TAGATTTTACGTGCAAGGCCTGCAGGTGGAGCAACAACTCTAGTTTAGCACATCTATACATACAGCCTTCTGAGAGACACTGCATGAAATCCTCCCATCCAGTCTCCTGACTGACCATGTTTTTCAGATTATGTACGAACACACTGGAGGACAAACTCTGACCTTGTGAGAGTAGATGAGGAGAATGAACAGAACACCTCTCATGATTGATCAGGTCTGTCATTGTCGATAATTATCAATCATCTGCAATGATTTCACATTAACGGTCCAGGTCTAAAAATTCCAATTTCGATTCTGTCTAAGAAAGTGTGTGACCCACAGTCTTTGTATTGCTGTTATGTCAGAATAAATCAGAGCAATCAGAATGCATTTGATCAATCAGTATAATTTGTTTTGTATTTCTCTTTTTGTCTTTGGTAAAAAAAAAAAAAAAGTTAGTCGTCAATAACAAACTAATTACTTATCAATTAATGACTGTTAACATATCGTCATCATTTAAACTGCAAAAGGCTCAACTGTTAAACTTACAAATGAGTATAAATTAAATAATATATAATTTTTTATTATATTCTTATGAAATGTTGCTACTCACTATTCTTAATACCTGTGGTATAATCTAGTTATCCATCTATCCATCCATCCATCCATCAGTGTGCATATATATGCAAGTTTTTATTTATGCCTATACACTCAGATGCAGCTAAATTTAGGGAATCTACAGCTGTTCGCTGTTTTAATGAATTTACTTAAATAACTATTTAGAACTGTTTTATATTTATAGGACAACAGGTCTATTACTTGCATTTGAGGGAGAAACAAACCCAAGAATTTAGTTACTAGTTATTTAAGGTCTTAGTGAATGCAAAAACTGCCATTAAAAACACAAGCACAATAAAGATTCTCAAAAAGATTTGTATACAATTAGAATTAGTAGATTTTACACCAGCCATTTTTTAATTGAAGGTGCCATATCATGCCTCCTTTACAGGGCTCATGCCAGGGAGAGGCTTTTTGTAGCTTTTATAGTGATTTATTAGAGTAGAATGAATCGAAAATCGAGCCATGGACATTCAAAAAAAAATAAATAAATAAATAGAATTTGTTTCTTTTAAAAACGGGTTTTATTTGTGCCATTGACGATGTCACACGAGTCTCATTATAACATCACGGTCAGATATCAAAGGTCCTTTCTCCCCCGGAAGTGATGCAATATCCACAAAGCAATGCCTTTCTATCATGATATTCAGAAATAAACCCGCACGAATCAAACAGAGTGAAAGACGGAGCAAGCAGCACACAACATGTACTTGTGTTATCGAGGATGGCAGCAAGGATTAAAAGAAGATGCTCAATTCCAGGGTGTACCAAATACCAATATATCTCTCAAATCTACGCTGACCGTCAGATGGTAACTTTGCATGCACGTCATCAATATGCAAATCACTAACTAATATAGGTGATTAACTGGGGAGTGGTTACAAAATTTTCCAAAATAAAATTTCAGCTCAATTTCGGAATAACCCCGAGTTACAAAATGAGGAGATTGAATGTGATTTTAATTAAAAAAACAGAATTTATAAGTAAAAGAATCACATCTCCCATACAATTAGACCAACGTGAACACAATATAGTATTGAAAGGAACACAATGTCACTGAACATTCAAATAATTTATAATACATATTTGACCCCTCTATACTGCACCCTTATTAACCTTCAAAAGACAGTATCTATCACAGACAATGTCTGACACAGACAATGGGTTAAAAATAATCTTAATCAAGTACATATGTCTAATGGATAATCTCTGAAGAATCAAGTCAAAACATGACACGTCTGCATAGATCTGATAGAGAAATAGATGTGTTTGAATCAATGACTTGGGAGTGTGCTCTTCTCTTTCTAGAGTCGGCATCACTGCTATCAATAGTTTTCCCAAAAAAGAAACAGTCCAACAATCCCTCAGAGCAACGCTGCCATGCTCTCAGCCCTTATGTCAACAAGTAGCCTCATTAGCTTTAACATCATTTCCTCTGCAATTCCTCTTTCCCCTGCTCTGTTTCCCCACACAAAGATAGAGGTGAAAGTGCACAAGAGCAGTTCAATCCTGCTACTGTCAGTGTTGTCAGCAGCTGTTCTTAAACTCTGGCAGCAGTTATTTCTGTGTACTGCACTTGCCGTTTTTTCCCATTCTGCACTATTCTGTGATTTTTCTGAATCAAACTGAGCTTTAAAAGCACTTATCCTGAATCCAACCAGGCCCTGAGGTCCTTTTCCACTTTCCTCATACTTATACCTGTATGGGGGAATGTAACAACAGCTTCTTTTGTTTTCTTTGACTGTTGGAAAGTGCATGAGGGTGAGTAGATGATGACAGAATGGATATTCTTGGCTAATGTGTGCAGTTACGATTTTAACCACCATTGTAAAACTGTTGAAATTGTACACAACGACAGGCTTGAAATAAAATGTGGGTTCCTGGCACCGGCGTTTAATCCCATATCACAGCAGATTTAGAGGGTTCTGCATCTTATTGTGACAACAGCTCCTTAGTGCTGTGTCAGTATGACTCAACAGGACTAAAATGGTTGATAAATAATACATTTTTATTAAATGCTTGATTTCAGGCCAAAGTTTCTTTAGAAATCGAGGGGATGTGTCCAAGTGAGTGCAACTCCCCCTGCAAACCAAAATGCATCATGTCCCAACAACATCCTCTGAAAACCAGCAAGTAGAATTTTAAGACTATATTTAAATGTTCCTCATGTTTACAAGAAATATAGACCTGTGCCAACAGTCAACAAGCCATGTTCAACTTATAACTTATAACACGGCATTTGTGCTTGAATTTAATGTTATGTAAGGAAACCCTTAAGTCAATGGAGCAGTGGCCTGACAAGCAGAGAGAGTTACATTAGGAGGGAAGCGATTGCAGACTAAAGGGCAGCAGCTAAAAACTAACTCTGTAGTAAACAGTTCAAGTGCATTTTTTTTATCTAATTTCTTTTTATTCTCATTAAAGAATCAAGTAAACTGTTTACATTTAGGGTTAGCAAACAACGTTCCCTCGAATTTTTACATTTTCCCTTGCACCACTGTGGTCCAGTGAGTGTGCAATGTGGACAACCCAGTGTTGCATCCATCCAATTGTGCTTTTTTTTAAAGAATAAATAGCATTATTGATTTTGATTACATTTATCCTATTTTAATTGTGACATAATATAAACGCTTTAAGGACCATAAGCCCAAAAAAGCTAAAATGATCCAAAATTGTATTCTTTAACTTGTATACTACAATAAAACATTTTATTTGGTCAAAAATAGAAACAGTAGCAATTTAAATAACTAAAAACTATCAATACAACAATTAAATGGATAAATCAAAATTAATGTTGAGAGTAGTGACAAACATACAGCATTCTTACAAACGAATACTTAAACAATGCATGCATACATACATGTTTTCTACAAAAGAAATGTTAAAATTAATTAATGTTTCATCATCATGATAATAACGCTGTATTTTAATCAAGGTGGTTAAATGTTGGTAGCTGGGAACTTCTTTTATTGCATTTTCTCTTATACATACATACAGTTTGAGTGGTGGGTCTGCTTTCTGGGTATTTGAGCAATAAATCAACGAATTTTAGGTGGAAAATTTCTGCACAGTTTAAAGGGTTCCTTAGTGCGTCTACAGGGATCTAGCTCAGCGACTCTCCATGACTCCAGCGGCTGCACGCTTCACACAAGGGTAAATAAACAGCACTTGCTGGCTGACACAAACAGAAACACACTCCTTTAGGAGTCCCTGTAGTCTGAGACAATCTAGGCTGAAGTAAACTCTTGCACAATCCGGAACCATTCAGATAGCTATGTGGAACAGAGGCAGTATTATGAGGGGTGAGGGGTCAAAGAGGCCTGCAGTGGCAGATAAAGGGCCAGTCAGATGCTCACAGAGACCTCCCTCTCTGTTTACTCCTCATTCAGTTTTTATCCAGATGACTGGAAATGAAAATACAGCCATGGAGACATGTGCACTGCATTTCACCTTTCAAAGCTAACGTGTCTTTCCTTCCCAGGAAGTGAGGGACACCGGGTGAGGCTCATTCTTCACTTCTGTGTGAGAGGACTTCAAACACTATGTAGGGTCTTTACGAGGCTACCATAAGATCAGTATTTAATTTGATCATTTACACAGTGAAGGGTGAATGTTAGAACCTTGGACCTGTGCCATCTGTACCATGACACAGACAGAGCTTTGGACCTTTTCCAATTGTTCCAGGAGGCAGTGAGAGGAGACTTCAAGAACTTTGGTTATGTGCCAACTATCAGGAGACTGCAAAAACATTTTTGGGTCTGCACCAGCTGTCTTAGGAGACTATAAGAACCCTGAGTCAGTGCCAACTGTCCCAGGAGACTATAAGAACTCTGGGCCAGTGCCAACTGTCCCAGGAGACTATAAGAACTCTGGGCCAGTGCCAACTGTCCCAGGAGACTATAAGAACTCTGGGCCAGTGCCAACTGCCCCAGGAGGCTATAAGAACTCTGGGCCAGTGCCAACTGCCCCAGGAGGCTATAAGAACTCTGGGCCAGTGCCAACTGCCCCAGGAGGCTATAAGAACTCTGGGTCAGTGCCAACTGTCCCAGGAGACTATAAGAACTCTGGGCCAGTGCCAACTGTCCCAGGAGGCTATAAGAACTCTGGGCCAGTGCCAACTGTCCCAGGAGGCTATAAGAACTCTGGGCCAGTGCCAACTGTCCCAGGGGCTATAAGAACTCTGGGCCAGAGCCAACTGTCCCAGGAGGCTATACGAATTTGGGGCCAGTGCCAACTGTCCCAGGAGGCTATAAGATCTCTGGCCCAGTTCCAACTGTCCCAGGAGGCTATAAGAACTCTGGGCCAGCGCCAACTGTCCCAGGACACTGCAAAACATTTGGACCAGTGTCAACTGGCCCTGGAGACTGTAAGAACTCTTAACCTGTGCCAACTTTGTGTCCGTACCAATGATCCTATGTGATTGTAAGAACTCTGGACCAGTGCGAGATGTACCATGAGATTGCTAGAAACTTGGACATCTTGTCAGATATCTTTGCCAAGTATCAAATGTCCCTAGAAAATACTATGGCTTTAGAACTGTGACAACTGTTCCAAGAAACTGTAAGAACTATGGATCAGTGCCAACTGTCCTGGGAGACTGTAGGAAATCTGGACCAGTGGCAACTGTTCTGGGAGACTGTAAGAACTCTGGACCAGTGGCAACTGTTCTGGGAGACTGTAAGAACTCTGGACCAGTGTCAACTGTCCTGGAAAACTGTAAGAACTCTGAGCCGTTGCCAACAGTCCTGAAAGACTGTAAGAACTTGGCCAGTGTCAACTGTCCTGGAAGACTGTAAGAACTTGGCCAGTGTCAACTGTCCTGGAAGACTGTAAGAACTTGGCCAGTGTCAACTGTCCTGGAAGACTGTAAGAACTCTGAGCCTGTGCCCTCTGTCTTGGTAGACTGTAAGAACTCAGACTTTGCAAACTGTTCTAAGAGACTAAGAGCTCTGCGCCTGTGCCAATTGTACTATGAGACTATAAGAACTCCCAGCCTGTGCCAACTGTCCTGTGAGACTGTAAGAACTCTAAGCCTGTGCCAACTGTCCTGGTAGACCGTAAGAACTCTGGGCCTGTGCCAATTGTCCCAGGAGACTGTAACAACACTGAGTCAGTACCAATATTCTTGGGAGACTGTAAGTTCTTTGGGCCTGTACCAACATTCCCAGAAGACAGTAAGAACACTAGACTAGCAGCAACTGTCTTGGAAGACTATGAACCTTTGGTAATTTCGAACTGTCCTTGTCTGTGCCAACTGGCCCATGAAACAGCAACTTAAACTGATTGGCTTTGGAACTGCACCAAACAATTCCTGGAAATGGCAGTAATTCTGGGCCTGTGCAAACTGTTCCAGGAGACACCAACAACTTTGGGCCTGGGCCAACAGTCCTGGGTGACCTCAAGAACTATGAGCCTCGATCAACTCTCCTGGAGAACTACAAGAACTGTCCCATTACTATGTGCCAACTGTCCCATGACATTGAGCATTCTGGTCATGTTCCAACGGTCCTAGGAAGCTAAAAGAACTCTGGACCGGTGGCAACTGTCCCGGACGACTGAAAGAGCTCTGGGCCTGTCCCAACTGTCCCAACTGACTAAAATAACTCAGAACACCTGTCAATCGTTTTGAGGTAAAGCGTTATTAACTGTTTCAGGAGTTTTCAAGAAAGGTCACAAAAGACTGTAGGAGGTCTTGCATTGTGTGAGCTATACTAAGATAAAAAAGTATATTAAATGGAGACCAATACCCTGGACCTTTGCCAACTCTCTAGGATCTCTTCAAAAACATAGGTTAAGTGCTAAGTGCCCCAAGAGAAGTAAAGTATTCAGGAAATATGTAAACTTTCATATGACTTCAGACCCATGCCAACTATACAGAAGACAACTAGAACTTAAGCACTAGATTCCTCAAGTTTACAAGAAATATAGAACTGTGTCAGATTTGTAAAACTAACACCAAATTCATCTGTTCTTGGTGAAACTGTTCTCCAACGCCATCAGATCTTAAGAGCCTCTAAACTTCAGCACACTAGTGATTTCAAGATCGAGTGACCTGTTGTCACTAATCAAGGAAATCTCAAATGCTACGGAATGGTGCACACTAGTTTGTGAAATCTTGAAAAATTTCAAACCATGCATAGTTTTCACTTGCTACTGTAAATATCCACACCGGAGTTCATTCAGGTGACAACTCTTTTTTTTTTCATAAAAACATTTTTCCTCTCTTTCATAAAACTAGTTCTACATTAGATAGGCTATGGGTTTCTTAAGGAACAAGATCTAAACATTTGTCCAAATCTAATAGCAAGTATTGTAAATGAAAATTATGAATACAACAATGTATTCACCTGACCCCAAATTCATTCCTTAATGTGATTTTATGTTTAAAATGTGGTACACTCCTTCAAAAAATAAATGTGTATATATATATATATATATATATATATATATATATATATATATATATATATATATATATATATATATATATATATATATATATATATATATATATATAGTTTCACTGTTCAAAGCAAATTACATCCAGAGAAATCTATCAGATCAACACAAATCTGCCATACTAGCGCTTCCATTAATTGCTTCTGAATGAGTAACTTTATAACAAATTAAAATTTAATTTGCATTTAAATGCTTGTCTTACTTGAACGCAAACAAAGGATCAAAGTGCAATTACCACTGATTTCCTGGGAATTATATATAAAAGGACGAGTTAAAAGAGCTGACAAGATAAGCACGGACCTACATAGGAATCAAATGTAACAGTTTAATGTGTGTCTCAAAGAAAGCTTTAAAAGTATGGAAAGTACATTTCTGGGCAAGATTGACTAAAGCCAGTTTTTAATAAGAGCTTGAAAAAAACATGTCCCTCTGGTTCTGCATGAACAATATGCTGCAATTCAGAACAGTGAAATTAGTCCAGCACTTTTTTCAGTGGTAACCGTACACCAAACTCTTCTCCCTTCATCCTTTGCTTCTCAATTACAGATTCTTTGAATAATTATATGCTTTTATTGTGCTATCAGCTTGCTTTAGAGGAGGTCTAATATCAGGACAACTTTTGAAACCGAAGCTGGCTACCAAAAAAACAAATCATATCGGCCATTATAGAAACTTGAGCAATCATCATGACCTCCCAATGTTTTCCTGAAGCTAATTTAAAGAAAAGAGCAATGTGTGATGTGAAAAACAATACTTTATAACAAAGATTTCATTTAAAACCAGTGACTCTTATTCTAGAGTTCATATAAATAAGTCAAAAGGGACTAAGACTGTTATTCCACAGTATTACCAAGCACAAAATCTCAGAATAAAAGACAAAATCTTACATAATGTTTCCTGTTTTCTCAAATATATATAGCATTTAGCATTAAGTCATTGAAGAAAGAAAAAAAAATTCACAAAAAAGAAAGCAAACGTAACAATTCATAAGAGCAATGACACTATAATAATAAAGTCTGCATGCCTCCCATATTTATCTGAAACTGACCTTTTCCCCCATGAATAGTCACTTCTTTGGTCTGAGGAGGAGGCTCTGTGTTAACTCTGTAATTCATTAGTCGTAAAATCAAACGCCGCATTGTCAAATCAGCCATATCTTCAAAAGAGCAACGAGCGGCGCTTTAAAGTGCCGTGAGTATAATAAAGAGATAGCAATTCCTAAGTTCACAAGGTTTTCACCGAAAGCTTTCAAGCTCAACATACGTGTAGAACATTATTGGTTGTTCTAGAATTTCAGTGATGTCCAAAGAACTTCTTCACTTCAGTTTGGCAGTAAAAGCAAAAGTAATATCAAGGAACAAAGATAAACTAAGTTATAGTTGGTCACACTAATTTAAAATTCCTATTATTGCAAGCATTCGCCAAATCCATGTTCATTCACAGACAAAAAAAATAACACTTAAATTAACTGATTCTTTCACATACAAATGAAGATATAAAATGGTTTAAACTACTAATTACTACTATTGAAGCTAAGAGACTGTATTTGAAATTGTAGTTACAACCCAACTACAATTGAGAAATCATGATTATTAGCTGTTTATTAACCCTGAGGAGAAAAGTACATTATAACTAAAATGTAGAAAAATTAAATAAATATCAATCAAAGGCCAATTTACAAGACAACACATTGTTGTTGATATAAAGTCATTTGTAAAAAAGAATAATCATTATTATTACTAAACAATATGGGTTTTGCTGATTATGTTTTTATGTCAGGCGCTGTCCGATCTGCAAACTACGATACCTGACTCCATTTGTGATGCTACATGCACCACCTGCATCCACCTTTCAAATACGAACAACTCTCTTTGGGGAGTTCATGTTTTCCTCATGTGGTGTTTTTGTGTGTGTTTTTTTGTTAAAGCCATGTCCTTGTTTGTTTTCCCCACATAATTTCAGCCTACAATATATGTTGAATGAATAAAAAAAAATGTCTTGGCTTTCAATCTGGTCCCTTAAAATCAAACAATATTAAATGTGTACAACTACAATTAGGAAATCAGGATTATACGCTGTTTATAAACCCAGAGGAGGAAAGTACATTATACCTACATCATAGAAAAAAACCCCTAAATAAATAGTGCAACAAACCATATAATAACACTGCAGTGGCCATTCATTTCCTTTCTGCTCAACACTTCAGAAGTTAGTGTCAAATTCTCCACCCATGCTTAACAGCTTGACTGCATTTCCATGTGCATGAAGTATGTTCTATGTGTAGCTAAACTAATCTTTTTGAGCAACTTCTCCTTTGCTCCCTGGTGCATGAAGCAGGAGGGAGGTCTTCATCTTATCCCTGGGAGTTTCCCTGTGGCGCTATAATGGTGGGATTCTTGGAATAGTACTCATTTTGAAACTAAAGTGCCAGCATGACAGGTGTGTGTGCGAGATGGGCAACGGCTCCCTTTGAAAATCTTTCTGTGCAAGCTTGACAGGATGTGAAGGGCCTCGCAGTCTGGGAAAAGATTCTGTGCTGTCACACTAGAACTTGCACTTTGTGCATTACAACAGGCCTGCCGCAGGAAACACAAGATGTTCCTTGGTTAAGTTATTGCAATACTGGTCCTGCATTTACTGTATTATAGAGAGTAATTGAGAGTGACTTTAAAAGCCTGGCAACATTAAAGGGGTCATGAGATGCTTTTTTTTTTTAAATTAAGGTTCTTTATTTGGGATCTCACTTTTTATATATTGAAAGGAAATAACAATGTTATGCATCATTTTAATGCCAGGTTGATTTCAGTAGGTTTCAAATCCTCAGCATGAAACCTTCACTTCCCTGATTGGCCAAGGGAGAACAGTTATAAAGACTGTTCAAGCTGAAATAGTTTGAAAAGATAGGAAACGCTAGCCAGGGTAATCTGTTAGAACACGTTTTTTTGAGAACAAACTGGTTTTCCCACATTTGGAAAGCACAATGGAGCGTTTCCAAAGGCATATAAACAAGAAAATATCTTGTTGATAAAAAGTAAAAAAAAAAAAAAACTTCTTTTCTCCACTAAATGTCCATTACAAATGTGGTGAGTAACTGCTTTTCTGCTGTTCTGATCTGTTTCCAGGTGCTGTCCGATCTGCAAACTGCGATAGCTGACTCCATTTGTGATGCTGCATTTACCTTTCAAATACTGAACAACTCTCTTTGGGGGAGTTCATGCTCTCCTCATGTGTGTGTTATTTAGTTTAAAGCCTTGTCCTTGTTTATTCATAAACATATAATGTAATCTGAAATTTTTAGAGGATGAAAAACATTTACTTTTTTTGCCTATTTCAATCTGGCCCAATAACAAATGTAAAAATATGAAATGTGTTTCTTGATTTCAAAAGAAACTCTGTGGATTAGTTTAACACTGTATTACTATCTAAATCTAAATTTCATTTAACAAATATATTGCCAAAAAGAACCATTGTTTTTGTTTGACTAAAGCCAGCTGAAAACAGAACGCTGGACTAACACGAGGAAGATTTTACTGTTTAGGAACAACCTTTTTCGTTGATCATCCTAAATGGAGATAAAAATGTCTACAAGACCTAGAAATGAAAATAATGGTCAGAATAATTTTTTCTGCTGCCAATTGAAAGGGTTTTTGGGTAACATTTTAAAATTAAGGGGCATAAGCCATCATTAATCAATGCACAAATAACCATATTTATGAAAAAGGCTTAACTAATTATTAGTGTAGTATATTAACTAACAAGACAAAATTAAAAATGTAAAATGTCAAAATAAAATACAAAACCAAAAATTCCAATGTTCATGATTGGTTAAAAATTACTAGATTGTGACAACTTTAGGTGGCATATTACAATAAAATCATTTTGATTTCATTCTTAATAAAATTCTACAAAAGCTTTTATTCTGTTTTTAAATGCATTACTTAATAATCAGAAACAAATCATTATGTAAGACCGTAAATGATGTATTGTTTAACTGTTTAATGAGTTCATGATTAATACACACGTTAATACATAAACTAATTATGACAATATTTTTTGACATTATATTATTATTATTTTTTATTATCAAAGACCTTCAGTTTGGAAATAGCTGTTAGGCCTACATCTGAAGATTTGCAATATGTTGAAAACAATCAAAAAAGAAGGGTAAACATCTGGATCTTTTGTTACAAATAGATGATGAAATAGTAAAGCAACAGAGCATTCGGCAAAAATCTTGCTTTGTTAGCTTGAAAGCCAAGTTGAGAGAAGAGAATCTGAAATCACAACAAAGGATGAGTGTGTGGGTTATGTAACTGCGATTATGGGGCATTAGAGTAATCTGTGCCACACTGTTTACTGCAGACAGAGCAGCTGCTCTCCATACTCATGTACACTCATGAAACACAGACAGCAGTAATGGTGTTAGACACAAAACACACATACAGCTCAGTTACGGGGCCAATGCGCTCACCAGCTCATGCTTTACATCTTCTTAATGCCCCCATGTTCACCGTTCACTCAAGGCAACTCCTTAAACAAGCCCTCCTCACTATAAACACAAGCTTTTCCTGAGTTTAATGTAAAGCTATTTCCCAATAAAAGTTCATAGATATCTCCTCTGAAGTCTTGGAAGAGTAAAGTGCAGGATTAAGCCTGTCTCATGATCTCATTAGGGCCCATGTTCAATGGCAGATGCTCAGGGTTTTCAAGTCACTCTTTATACTATATGGCCCTTCCACGACCCTGACCGTCCAGACAAAGCTGTTTATACACATGGACACCTCAGGACGACTAACAATAGGATTTTATGGCCCCAAGTAAAGAAGCTGCTATTTTGCCACTGGCCAACTTCAACTTTGACAGCTGGACTTTATGTGTCAGCTGTCCAGACTTGAAACATCCAGGGAACAAGCATCGGAGTTCTTTAGGTGCGTAGGCTTTTGTTCAGCCGAGACGGAGTGCGTATTTGGACTTGCTTGAGACAGGAAGTGTTTTCTTACTGGGTTTATTGGCAGGGTAGCATACGGCGAGGTCATAAGTTCTTTATAGGCCGCTGTTTAAAATACTACATAGACAAACCCCGGAGGTTATTGAAGGATATTTCAAGAAAACCGAACTTTTACACCTTCAAATAATTTACATTGTAATTAATGTAAAAGAAGGAACCATATTTGGTCATCTGTCCTATAAAGGGTTGATTCATAAGTTTGAGGGCAGTAAACCGATAATAATCGTACAATACGCAGATTCAGGTAGGATCTTTGCCTAAAAAAACAAGTTTCCTGAATCTTACGTACATTTTTTCCATTCACCATTACAGAAGCTACAATGTGTGCCAATACATATAAACTATTTTAAACAAAAAATGAGAAAATGACAATTGGCATAAAGTTCTGCAGACTATTTTGACCGTATTACCAAATGTATTTATTAGTTATTTGTTAAAAATCCCTACTAGAAAAGTACATGGTGTGTGAAAACATCGGCTAGTCATGAACCTTCAAGAAACAGTTATTAAAATCTAATTTTGATACATATTTTGGTAACTGAAAGTTACTTTATTGTTGGTTGCATGGTCTGTAACATCAAGCAAAAAGAACCTTTTGCCACAAACTACGATCTAATGGACTAAAAGATTAATTGTCTTAACTGGTCTCCCCAAAAGTCCAAGACAGCTGCATCACATTCAGAATGTGGCTGCACAGATCATCACCAGAACTAGAAAGTCTGCACAAACACATAACCCCAGTGCTTTATCTCATCTATGACACAAAACAGCTCAGCACTAAAATACATTACAGATCTGCTGACTGCATACAAGTCTACTGAGCCCTGAGATCCTTCGGTTCAAACCTGTTACAACTACCATGGTTTCAATCTAAACAGAGAATCTGCTTTCGATTACTATACTGCCCGCAGCTAAAACCATCTTTAGGAAGAGATAAGGCTAACACATTAGGCACATTTAAATCCAAGCTAAAAATACATATATTTAAATGTCAATTTCACTGCTGTCCTGTCCTTATGAGCTTTTCTGTTTTCTAGCATTTAATGGAAAGGACAGCGATTATGAAAATCAGCCGTTGGAAGGTGTTTGGAGATAGATGTGTGCAGGAACATTGTGACAACACTCATGTTAGAGGGGTTTCAATTAATCAAGTCGCTTTTGTGAAATTTAGTTTGTAAAAGTGAAATATCAATTCTGAGGTGTTAAATGAAAAAGCTAAATTTCATCTTGAATTTAATCTTTATTTTGAAGAGGGAATGTCCGCTGGTTTCTCTTTTAGCTGCGTGGCAAAAGAACCTGACCCTGTTTGAGTCCGCTGTTAGCTGGCAAAATGACTTTACCCTCTCAGCTCCACTTGACATGTCCGAGAGCCCTGATAACAGCTGGAAAAACAAATCCGGCTCTTCCAATGACATGGAACATCAGCGTGGATGGTATTTGGATCAATTTGGACAGCAGACTCATGGAACCACTGTTGAGGCCAAACAAAGTAAGAATGAAAGTGATCATTTATTAATGGTGCATCAAACCGAAGAGAAGCACCTAATCACTTCTTTGTCATGCTGAGCGAGAGCAACAAGTGTCTGTGAGTCAGCAGGGCCAGAGGAACAGTATCAGTTTCTCTAGTCAGACAGATCAAGCCGAGTCAACTGGAAGTGCTGGTAATGAGGAAAGAATGGAGTTTTAAGCCATTAAGCAGGACTGACCTCAAGGCTAGGGTTCAAAGAGGTTTCTTTTGGCAGCTGTGTGTTAAAAGCAGCTGAGTATCAAATAAGAGTGAATCAGTCAAAAAGCACGTCTTGGGTTTGAACTTCTGTTACTTCCTCGAAGCAGTGAAATGCGATCTATAGCAGGAGATCCTTGAAATCCAGCTGGATAACAGTTAAACTGTCTGCGTGGGAGGTGAGCCGCTTGAATAACCGTTTATTTGCATTTTTATGTGGAAGGATTGGTATAGGCAAATCAGCTTTTATCATTCATAATTTAGGAACTTCCAAACGTTATTCAAGGAGTTTTCTGCATGGATAAAAGCCATATATTGGCACTAAACTTTCACAGTTTCATAGTTCTGTAGAACCTACATTTCTGCCACAATTCTACAATTTGTTTTCTGGTAAAAATAAGAGATATTTGAGATGACTGAAGATGAGATATTCAACATTTTATACAGAACACATTTGTTATACTATTTGAACATTTTCGTTCAGGTTTACAAGCCCTAACAAACTGAGTCATGTCAAAAGAGCAACAGGTAAAAATAAAACAACTGACTCAAACTGACAATATTGTTATTTTTTGGACAAAATACATCTCTTTTTATATGTTTTGAGTTATTTTTATTAAATAATAAAAGCTGCTTTGAAGCTTTACAATGTAGTTGATTATTAAGTCAAGATAAATAATCAAACATGACAGTTTAACTAAATTGTTATCAAAAAGTAACAAATTATAAATATCTTTTAAATGCCATTTTCAAACTTAATATTTAAATATATGAAATTGAATCCATAAATTCACATGTTACCAGACACATGACCATGCAAGATAAAATCAAGGATAAAGCAACAAATTGAGGACATAAAAAAATGAAAATAAATAAATAGTGTGTGTGTGTATATATATATTCTTTTAAAGGGCCATTCATATTTCCATATTAAAAGGATACACTTCTAACAATTGATATATATTATAAATGGTTATACTTAAATATTTCACATAATCAGCATGAAACAATGTATTAAAAGCAATAAATACTCTTTGTGTTGATACTGTAAATGTCCTTGAACAACAGTGGACTCCATTCATATTCTAATAACCCAAGTTATTCAGGGTGTTGGCATACTTTATATGGTCTGCCAGACCATATAAGGCACTTCCTTCCTCAGTAAACGCTGTACCAACGCCAGGCAGAAACAGTCAGTAAATGTGTGCCAAGAGAAAGCAGGAAATCACTCGTATATCTTGATAAGATAGGGTCGGCATTTTGGGTACACAAAGAACAAAGCGCAGCTGTCACGGTGGTTTCCTGCATGTGCTTTCTGCCAATGCTTTCTAATATCCTTATCTTCAGTTGTCATGTACAGATTATCAGCACGTTTACTCAACCGAGCTGTGAAATGCCATTCAAATCCTACTTGTAGGATTCTGATGAAGGTTCTTGTTTGTATACAGGTGAAATGCTTTCTTTAAAAGGAAAAAGGTAAAGGTTTTTACTTTTTGAACGCTTCCGTTAAATTTTACAAGCCCTAATAAACTGAGTTTATTATTATTGTCATCTCAAAAGAGCTAGAGGGCGAAATAAAACAATTTACTCAAGCATATCAGTGCATGCCCACACATGCGGCTCTTAGAAAATTCTTCTAAACTGTGTTTCTTCAAGATAAGAAACTGAGCTGTAATACAATACTTGTCACATGCCACTGAAAGCAGTAAACAACGAGACAGAACAATAACGAGCCGTTGAGTCGCTCAGTTTGTCTGTTACTTCCATCTGATCAAATAAAAGTCAAATTGAAAGTTTCTAACAAATGATCAGATGTAACAGGGTTTCACAAGAGTTATAAGGTTCATTATAGAACCTTTTTAAAACTTTAAGAATCCTCTGACTTTTAAAAGAAATAATCACGCAATCTATTTAGAATCATTTACCTTTTTAATTAAAACTATGCAAAAGCCATGCGTCACAACTGAGATCAGCTGGAAGGACATAGGAATGCCAAAATGTATGACATATACCTATTGAGAGGCCTTAGATACCTTGTGTAAAGAATGACTACTTAAATTAAAAAAATAAATAAAATAATTGGTTTACATTTAGGTGTTAGGGTTTATCCAAAGCAACTAGC
Organism: Danionella dracula; assembly: GCA_900490495.1. Classification (NCBI taxonomy): domain Eukaryota; kingdom Metazoa; phylum Chordata; class Actinopteri; order Cypriniformes; family Danionidae; genus Danionella; species Danionella dracula. Next base: position 1,618,018 of record UELW01000744.1, read on the forward strand.
TTTGACTTTCATTGAAGGGAAAAACCTTTGAGTAGTCTCGCTGGGAATCAACATTTTGCTTTCCATAGCAAATGAATAATGTTTTGCATGATAACCCAACAGGCACCGTGCATCAGATTAGGTATGCATCATATTTTGACCAATAAGTTATTTCCAATCTTCCTCTTTATCAAGTGACACTTAGCAAAAGGCAAGTGTGAGTTAGTGCATGCATAGATTCTGGGGAAGCCTATGCAAAAGCAATTATTAGAAACTGTAACCCCAATTTTGACTGTCCTATATTTGTTCTTGTTTGTTTTTTTTTAGCACTAAGCTAAAAAGTCAAATGAATGACTAGTATTTCTACCTACATTTTTTCATTATTTCCACATATATTTTTACAAAAGTTTACAATTTGAGATGCTATTTTTCTATGCAATAACCCCTAGCCTGCAAAATCCTGCAGATCTGCTTCTCTTCAAAAAATATTGTATTCCCATGTAAAAAGAAAACAATGTCACAATGCAGTGCAAATGAGGAGACATAACAGTATAATCCAAAATATAAACAATTTAAACAAGAACCACAACAAAACTCAAAGATGCCAATAGAGAAACATAGAACTTAAATACAAAAGATTCAACAAACTCGGCTATGATCAATCAAGACATAACAAGGAGTGCTTTAAGAAGTGATTAAGGAGGATGACCAAATAAAGAATACAGGAAGTCCAAAAATGGCAATAAGGAAACTAAGCAAAGAATTTACTGAACTGAAACTAAAGCAAACTAAAACTACTATAACATAACTCAAACACTAACACAGACCAAACTGATCAGAATGGATATACTGTATATGCATACAAATTAAAATAAAATCAAGGCTCAAAGTCTGACACACACAAAAAAGCTAATAAACGTATAAATGTAACCGTTTGGCAACTTTACCACCAGATTTTTTTTACAGCACAGCTTCCTGATAAGTGACATTTCCCTTTCTATATTTTCACGAGAAGAAAATGTGTTTTTATCTAAAACAAAGAAGACTTGTGAGCACACTGGCTTTTTGTGAACTCTTGGCTCTGGGTACGCTACTGTGCTCCACATGTTTGATTCTTTATCCTCTTGTGGTCAGCCATCAAGAAGACCCCCTCCAAACATCCAACCCATAATTGTTTGCAGGTTCTGCTCTGAAAGCTCCATTCATTCTCACCCTTGTCAGAAACAGTCAATGGTGTCACTGACGCTGTGAGTTCCACTGCAGCGTATCAGTTACAAAATCAAAACCTTATATCAAACGTGTCAAAGAAAGGGGTTTTGCTGTTGCGTCGAGGTTAACTAAAAGACTCGCTTTAAGTTTAATGCAGAACGTGAAGGGTCTAGCAGTTGGTCAATGTGTTTCTTTGTAATAGATATTACACCAGTAGGCATCTTCAGTAAGTGCTTCATATAAGAAAAAGCCACATCGACTGTAATGTACTCTGACATTGTCAGTAGCCCAGTGTGACCGCAGCAGGGGCACAATTGCTCCAAGCATTGTGAATTTCATTCCGTTTTAAGTGAATTAGCCCTCCCTTCCATGCGACCGCAGGGTGGCCTATAACCAGAGAGCAGGTAACACTGAAGTAGAGCTTTACAGGAAAACCGAGGTCATCGAATTAATGCTACAGTAGAGGCAACAGAGAAAGACTGAATCATCGCAGTCACTGCTCAGTCTTCTCAGAAGTCCCTTTTAATTATTGCCCTCTTATTATTATTTACTTAATATGACAGCCAAATAAATAAAGGTCACCTTCTGATGTTTGCAGACACATTGAATCTAAAAGCAAACACAAGCAAGACGTGTTTAGTCTTGGGCAGTGGTTGCACAGACGCTACATTACGTCTGCAAGGAGCTGACCCTACAGATGTCTGGCTGATAAATAAATCAGTGGTGTGAAATTAAAAATGGATAAGTTCATCTGGAGTTTACGGGAATTGTAAAGTCAGCAGGGATTTGGCCAAATCGTGTATAAAGTAAATGGAATTCTTAATGTTCTATATTTTCTATATTCTCCTGTACAGTAGAGTCATATGCAGCTTGTGTGGCATATGGCTAACAGCAGCTCTGTGAAAGGACTGTGACAGCAACACTTAACCATCTTCTGGCAGGAGTCAAAAACACACACTCAGTTTAATTAAAGGGGAGAAGATAAAGCTATCAGATAGCCCGCTCAGCACTCTTCGCTCTAGGTGGACATCTAAAGCCTGCTGCCATTATAGGAATTAAATAGCCTGATGGACTTTCATTAAACTGTAAAACAAGTGCAAGACAGCAGATCTGTTCAGAGGCATAAAACTGTGAGCTTCAATTTCATTGTTTTTCTAAGAACGAATCAAAGTGTCTTCAGGAGGTAAGAGACAACTTTCTAACAGAGTGGTTAACTGACCTACTAACTCTTCTCAGCCAATGAGAATTCTTCACAGCAGTGATGTCAGGTTTTAGAGGTGACTTATACTTACAGTAAGACTGTAGTCAAGCCCAAGCCCTTTAAGGAAGAAGAATACACATAAGAGAAAGAAAAAGAGGAGGAACAAAACACATTAGAACCCGAAGTGGATGAAAAAAGAGGAGGAAGAAAGTTACACATAAGCAGAAAAGGAAGGAAAAACAGGAGGAAGAAGAATACACATTATAAGGTGAAGTGGACGAAAAAAGAGGAGTAAGAAAATTACACAAGTGGAAAAGGAAAAACAGGAGAAAGAATACAGATAAGAAACTTTTAAGTAACTTTTAAAAAAACTTTCCTTTTAAGAGGAAAAAGAGGTGTAAGAAAAATACATATATGAGGAGGAAAAAAAGGAGGAGGAAGAACAAACCACATTAGAAGACGAAGTAGACGAAAAAGAGGAGCAAGAAAACTACATTTAAGCAGAAAAGGAAGAAAAAGGAGGAAGACAAATAGGAAGAGGACTGTTGTACCCGGTACAGACCAATGGCTAAGCTTGCGTGTGCATTTCAACTGATCTGAGTCATGTCTGAATGCACAGAAACACGACTCGGGTTTTACAGCACTGCTCATGAGCTCAGTCTCATTACCATGTGTGCTGCTTACACTGAGAAAACATACATGTAGTAAACAGTTCATGACCCGACTGTAGTAGGTCTAAGGTTTTCTCTGTACATGGTATACTTTGGTATTTGCACAAGCATTCCTGAGGTTTTTGTTTTGAAAAGATTCACCCTTTACTGGCAGAAGTGTTGAAATATATGACAAGCGAGTATGCACTTGTCAACAGTCCATAGTTAAGTACAGCCGCTTGCTCCCACTGCAGGCACAAACCCAATCAGAAGCACTGACTGAAATGAACTAAGCAGTTATTCTAATTCAATTATCGAAATCTTAATTATTTAGTACAAAAAGACTGATCTTCCTTTCGTAGCATCTTTGGTACAACAGATTCCAGAGCGTATGTGTGCGTATACATTGATGCGTCCAATCATACCTCAGCTCCTCAGTTATGTGCTACTATGGGAATCAGATCTTTCGAGGGCTTCCAGAGTAGGCTGTGATTTCATTGTGAAAACACTATTCTATTTTTTTTTTTTATGACCGAATGCTCCAAACTATGGTACAATATGTCATCAGCTCTCTGATTGGTTAGAACACTAGAGCGAGAGTTCTGCTGGTCACATTTGTTACAATCTGTAAACATTTGAGGTGCAGTAAAAATTAAATATGAGCAACACAAGAAATGATGTCTTGATGTGATGCGATATTAAAAAGCAATTTTAATTTCAAACACCGATTTCACTTAAAGTAGTAAGTACAGTTCTAATATTTTTCACTATGTACTTTCACTACTCAGTAATTTTTCACTATGTACACCTTTAGTTGAACGATGGGGAGTGAATCCATACACTTTTAATATTACTAAACTTCTCGTTTCAGATACATTCCTCATCTTCTATTCTTCAGAGTTTGGCTGACAAAAGAAGGGAAGTAGGAACAGCATTTCTTTAAGAGATGCTATCTTTTGATGCTAATTGGAATGAATTGGTAAGGAATATCTGAAATTTTGAAGTGATCAACATCTTGTTTAGAGTCATAGAACATTAGCATACCTGACAAAAATTGACAAGGAAGAGAGCCAGGCCGAAATAGCAACCAGAGATTAGAATTCTGGTCTTCTAGTTCTGAGACGCAACTCCACGTTACATATCCTGCTCACATGATTACTAGAGAGCAGGAAACTTTCGAACAAATGAATGGATTGACAAGGGTGAACGAGTATTAGGAAAAAAAGAAAGAAAGAAAAAAAAGAAGGAAGGAAGAAAGACAGAAGGAATGAATTAAAGAAAGGACAAAAGTTAGGAAAGAAGGAAGGATATGTAGAAGGAAGAAAAGATGGAAGGAAGAAAAACAAGACGGAAATAAAGAAAAAAGGAAAGAAGGAAAAACAAAGAAAAAAGAAAGGATGGGAAGAAGGAAAGACTGAAAGAAGAAAGGAAGAAAGGAAGGAAGAAAGGATCAAAAAAAGCAAGAAAAAAAGGTGGAAGGGAGGATAGGAAGGAGGAAGAAAAGATGAAATGAAAGAAAATGATGAAAAGAAGGAAAGACAAAGAAAGGAGAAAGAAAGAAAGAAAGAGAGGGAGGATAGGAAGAAGTGAGAAAATATAAAAGGAAAGAAGAAACAAAGGAAAGAAGGAAGGAAAGACTGAAAGAAGGAAGGAAGGAAAGAATACATTTGTTGGAATACACTTCCACATCTCATGTATTTCAGTTATAGACAGAGAGCGTAAGAGAGCGAGAGCGCGGTTGATGGTTAAGTTGCTTTATTAAAAATCCCATTCACAGTCAATGTGAGAAATGCCTCTCTCTGTAATGCAATGCCTTGTTTTATTACATTCGTGTGTAGTGTTGACAGCGTCTGTAATTGTGATGTGATAATGGTCGTATTAATAACTGGACCGAGTCAGATATGTCTGCCAGCCACTTTCATGAGCAACTTGCTTTAAATAACTGACCTACAATAACAAAAAGGAGGTTCATCCAGCTACAAAATGCAACTATATTATTCAAATATTCAATGCTGTCATGGGACACAGTATATATATAAAAAAAAAATAATAATAAATATATATATATATATATATATATATATATATATATATATAGATATGTGTGTGTGTGTGTGTGTGAATATGTATGTATATAAAAATCTGCAAACAATTTTTAAAAAAATCCTTCTAAAAGCAGTCAAAACATAAAAAATTGTGTTTAAAGCCATCGTTATGCCTTTAGACAAGAGAGACAAAAATGAAAAAGGATATAATGCATCATCAATTTATGGCTTTCCAGTGCTTCCAAAAAGACGACACTAACTTAACACATATTTTGGCAGCGGGTCTCTATTAATCCCACTTCCTGCTCTGTTTAGCTTCGCTCTCCGTTCCGTACCCATCCTCTGCGCCTGTGGCCTGTGCTGAGCTCAGTAAGCTGTGTGGTCCAAGCTTACGAATATGATTTACAGCAAGCAGAGAGAGGAGCCTCCTTCTCAGAAAGAGGGGAACACATACTGCATCCATGTGAGAGCAGGAATGTGCTGCTGCCGGTGCTGGATGTGTGAGTGCTGCTTCTCTGAAGCAGAGGTTGGAGCATGCGAGTCTGTGGAAACAGCGCAGGAAAGTATGCATCATGAATACTTGCTCACAACTGAACTATGTTATGTGTCTGAGGTAGTGTATACAGTGTACATATTTGTCTCTGTTACTGACCCTGGTACAGTTAGATGTGTCTAATATTTGAAGCACTTCACAGAGGACAGGCCAATAAGAGTGTCTTTCTCTGGAGTGCCAGGCTTGGGAAATCATAGGTAATGAATGTGTTGCCCAGTTCTTGGAAGCCGAAATATCCACGGAGACTTCTGGTCAGAGCACCTTGTTGATTTATGAGGAAGACCAGAACGGAGTTACACTGTGTCAACAGCGCCACTCGTTATACACGTTCACGCATCACAAACAAGACCTCCTATATTTAAGAAAACCCCAGACAAAAACGATCCCTCGCTGAGGAAGAACATTCATGTACTGGTGTACGACTGCGGTTGGTTGATTATTTAAATATCTATTTGAGATTTAGGTAAATGAAAATGTTGCAGTTGTTTTCCAGCAGCTCTTCTGTCAATCAAACACCTGAGGAAGTGATGGGGAAAGTTTGGAGCATGTAAATAGAGCACAATATGACTCTACTCTAAAGTTATGAAGTTCATGTGAAAAAATTAGTCTTTATATTACAGTAATTACAAGTTTATTTTTTGGCAAAATCAACAGAAATCGTAGAAGGACCTCTTGTTTGAAATTGTCGTCTAATCAGTGCCAAGCTGTCGGTTCTCAAAAGGTACGATTCCTTTCCGCTTCCGTCAAAATGTTGTTGTGTTTTCTGAATTAATTTTCTTAATTGCTGGAGTGTTTTCTGAATTATAGTTTTGTTTTTTGGTTTGTAATTTAGTTTTTTAACAAGACATTTTGTATTTATAATTGTGAATTGCTTTCAGAGCCAGAAAGATGTTTATGAACATGTTTATCATCAAGTGTGCAGCTCCAGCTGTAGGCTTTCTTGAGCAGGAGTGAAAGTGAGCAGTTGGCCAGATATGGAGTGACCATACCCGGAATTTGTGCTCTGCATGTAACACACACAGCAGTGAACAAACACACCGTGAACACTCACCCAGAGCAGTGGGCAGCTATGGCTGCGGCGCCGGGGAGCAGTCGGGGGAACTGGTGACTTGATCAAGGACACCACAGCTGTGGTTGTTGAAGAAGGGAGAGCAAGTGTTCCATCACTCACACCACCTTCAACTCGGTGGATCTAACCTGCAACTTTCTAATCACAAGTCGATCTCCTTATCCAGCGGATCATAACTGAGTGATATAAATTACTGAACAATAAGGGATGGTACACAAAAGAAAAACGTTATTTCAGGGCTGTAACTTGAGTACTTGAATACTGAATGTTCTGGATGGACTACACGTGCTTGAAATAAACACGATTCTTTCGTCTCTCCTTCTGAGAGTCACTTTGGAAAAAAAAAAAAAAAAAGATAATTTTTGTGCATCTAGTTAAAATCAGGTCAAATAACCTGACTGTGCTATAGTAGACAATTTCAGTTGGATTAATAATTCAATTAAATGTTCTAAAACCACCAGTGCATTCAAAGTTATGAATTTTTCAACAAATCAAAGTAAAAATCACCTTGAATATGCAATTCAAAAAGCTGAGCCTTGCAAGCATCACATTAGCTAGTGACCACGTCCACGCACTCTCAGAATCCTTTTCGTATAATTACTGCTAACCATATGACCTCTGACCCCTGTAATTGCTTCCTTTCAATCCCAACTGTTGAAATGCTTAAAATAGAGCATCAACAGAGAGAGGGTGCAGCGAGGACTTGCAATGAGTCAATACCACACAGCCAAAGAACAATAATTACACTATTAACCTCAGATGAACAGGGTCTATTGATTCCGGGCCCTTTGAGAACTCTGGATAAGGTACTTTGAAATAAGAAGGCCAAGATTAGATCCTGATAGTGTAAGATGCTGTGTTAACAAGATGTGGTAAATATCAGTACACAAAATAAATGTGTGAACTGGGATGGTTGTTATCTGTAATGTTCAAAAAGCTAAAGAAAACTAATTTTGTTCAAATAAAAAAAGTTGGTATTCGTATTAGTTGTTGTTGATAAATTATCTTGATAAATGGCCAGAAATATTTTTTAACAACTACTACTCTATTACAAATGCTTAACAAACTGATCACAAAACTAAACAAAAAATGTAAGTAAAACAAAACCATCAGAACCCTTGAGGGCTGTTTTCCCAGCTCCAACCAGATCTGATAAGGCAGAGTGGATTTTAAGCGTGTGCGTTTTTTGCAGGTACTCCTGTTTTCACTCAGCATAAAAAATAAAATAAAAAAAAATCTCTAAATTACAGACGAGTGGGATAATATGTGCGAATTATGGGTGAAAACAATCCATTGAGTTGTGACCTGGACTTTAATCATACCACCTTTTAAAGGTTCTTGTTTGAAAATAAACCCTTCAACCTGTCAGAAAACTTTTTTATAAGATTCCATAAAAATTTATTCTGTTTTGCTAATAAAAACAACGAACAACTCGATTGCAAAATGAGCTTAAAATAGATTTATCTTGTGCTCAAAATTTTATCTTTGCATTGAAAAACAACAGGAAGTGGATCAGTGATGTCAGAATTTTCTTTCCAAAGCAGGTCCTAATGTCACTTGAGCACAGCTGCTTCAACAAGCAGTTATTTCAGCTCGAGTTCTCACAGGAGTCGTGCCGGCTCACAGCGGATATAGACTTCTACAATATTAATCCTGAGCTTATGGAATCATTAGACAGAGGTAATGTGCTGCTCATTATTTATTAACACTGGTTAGGCCAGAGTTAAGCTATCCCATGGCCATTAATTGTGATTCCCACAGGAACTATTTCACCAGTGTACAGGGGAACTCGAGACTGTACGCTGCAGATCGACCAGCACAGACACACTCCATCTGCATCTGCTCCCCAATCCATCCAAAACAGTATTAAAAGAATAAAAGTGCTCTTAACTGCAACAAGAGCACGATCAACTCATCCAACCGAACATCAGGTTAAGCTTTTGCTCTTTTTCTGTTTCAGTTGACCTTGATTCCATTCCAAACTTCGGCCTCTTGGCAGGATGCAGAGGAATCCTGACGGCCCCTAATTAAACTGGTAGTGTTATTTTTAGTCGTGCGGCCTCAATACAGCTGTTCTCTTTTATTGAGCAGTAGTAGAGGAGCATGGAGTTGTCTTCGGCTCCCTCACTGTGGTGCACACAGACAGAGTGAACCCTGTATCGTCTTCGCTTAAATGCCGTCTCACAATGAAACCAGAAGCTCCAGGCACCAAGCCCAAGTCACTGATGTGGTCAGAAAGCAGTCTCCTAAAATATCCCTCAGTCTCTTACCCACTCACTCACTCCCTCACCAGTGCTCTCCCTCTCTTCATTGGTCTCAACCTCCTTCTTCTCTTTTAATTCTACTTTTCATCAGAGGTTTCTTCCTTTTTCTGATCTTTTTGTCTGCTGTACGAACAACATGGAGCAAGAGTTAAGAGCTGAAGGGAAGTTGTTGAAGGGAACAGACTGAGCATTTTTGCAGATAAAAGTGAACTTAGCATACATCTTTTGGTCTGTGCAAACCTATAAGCTTTTTGTTTGCTCCAGCACGATAGAAAAGAGGAGAATTTGGAAAAGTCTTAAATTGATCTGTTGTGCGCTGTTAGAGAAAACTTGTCTTAAAAATGAAGAGGAAATCCATCTTGACCATTTTTTTCGATCTTAACTTTGAAGTTCCATAAATAAAAAAATTGTTCTCGAAGTGTACTAATAGTTCCTTTTATTGACGTTTCAATGTTCAAAATTCTTTGCAGTTTTTATTTCTAGTGGCCAGTGAACAGCACTGTCAACACTTGCTCTACACAATCAATTTCTTTTAGATGTCATTGAATTTACACTAGTATTTCCATAATGTATGAACAAAATACAAGGGTTCAGTTATTTTTTACGCTGCTTTCTTTCAAACAACAGTATATTTCTTGCATTTCAAAAAATAGTTTTGCGGATCTCAAAAATTTAGTTTTATGATGGCCACAAATGGGACGAATGTTATCAAAGATAATAAAATAGTTTAATATGAGACATGCAAAAAATTCTATGAGGGGAAAAAATTGTATACACGTTTTTAAATCATAATATGTGTATATATATATATAGTAAGGCTGTAGCATATAGCATTATTATTAAATAGACAATATAAAATAAAAGTAATAATAATAAACTAAAAAGGAAAAAAAAATCAAAAGTAGAATACAGACAACATATTAAAGTAAACATTAGCTTGTTTAAGAAGCTTGAAAGATGAATTGCCGCAAAAAAACTCGAGATCATCCTTGTTGATCTTTTGGTACCAGATCAGTGTGATCGATCCTCTCAGAATCCCTTTTTGCACTGGTTTCGCCCACACCATGCATGGCATGTGGCTGATGTATCGTCATTTACAATTGTGAATAAATTAATCGCATAGCCCTAATTTAAAGTTAAGCCTACTGTAAACTCAGCACAGCAGTCAGGCATACTGGATTTTGGCTCAGAGCCATCCTGCCCTCAGAAGTCTCCTGACAGACGAACCAGCTCCAGAGGATGATCACAGAGCCTACTATCTTATTGCAATTCTCATTTTACCTCACTCATGATAAGGGAGTTCATGCTGAATGCACAAACATTTGAAGACCTCTTGATTTAAATGGACATCTATGAATCACACCCCCTCATTTATCCGAACATGCTTAAAAACCCTTTGTCTCCACATTTCCTTTGTTGTCTTAGTGTCTGGAGGCAGTTTGGAAGGAGGTATGGAAAGCCTGGCTGAACTAATGCTGACATTAAGGCTGAAAGAACACACTGTGTCCACGCAGAACAGAGGGCCTCACACATACAGGCATGTAACAGACCCAAATTAGCGAATCCTACTCGCCGTCCCATCTGACAGTTAATTAGGGGTCGAGCACCGAAGGTGCAAGAACCCTATTGTTTTTCCTCGAGACTTTTTTTTTTTTTTTTTTTTTTTTTTTTTTTTTTTTATTATTATTATTCCGGGAATCATTGTGGGCACTTTTCGGTACCTGAACATATATGAAAAGTCACCGATTTTTGCACACGCATCAGACCCGGTGAAAAATTTCGTAAAATTTTGGTCCCAAAACTGATTTCTAAAAAATGGCTCTATAGCGCCACCTAACGCGTTTTTACAGCTTTTGATCATCCAGTTTGTCGTAGGCGGATGAAATTTGGTACACATGTGTAAAGTACCAAGGTGTAACTTTTACTAATTGAAAGTCTATTTCCAAAATAGACAGGAAGTCAGTTATTTCGCAAAAACCTCTAAAAAAGGGCGTTTTTGCTCGCTCTACTTTTTGACGAACTACTCTCACAGACTTTATCCAAACATCTCCAAACTTCTTGAGTATCATCATAAGGCATACGGCAATTGATATTGAGAAGCTTGTTTGACTATCATAAAGTATGTGGTCGTGGCGGCGGGCCAATGTCCAAATTTCGACTCGAAACAGGAAGTTTTTATAACTCGGGCATAGAATATCCGATCCGGCTCAAACTTGTTTCATTCTCATCGTAGTCCAAGCCTGAGAACAGGCGTATGACGACGAACGACATCCGCCATAGCGCCACCTAGTGGCAAGCATTAAAAGCCTGTTTTTCATAGTTTTACCCTTCTATTTCAGCCAGTGTATTGCATGCACACTTAAAACTTGTCGCATGCGTGTAGGACCGTAAGACCTACAAAAAAGTAAATTGGGTCGAGTTTTGAAACTGGACGGAAAACCGGATATTTTAGGTTTTATGTAAAAAACACAGACTTCATACTTTGACGAACTCCTCCTAGGCGAAATGTCCGATCCAGCTGATAATTGGTGTAGTTAGTCGTAAGGCATTTGGGATGAAAAGTTATCAAAAACGCAGCACTTCGTCAAACGGCCTTTGCGTGGCGCTCTATAGCGCCACCTGAAGCGGTTTTGTAGCTGTTGCGCAAACAGGTTATCGTAGGCGAATGAAATTTGGTACACATATGTAAACGACCAAGCTGCAACTTTTACTAATAAAAACCCTGTTTCCAAAATCTACAGGAAGACGAATATTTCGCAAAAACCTCAAAAAGTGTGCATTTTCGCTCATTTCAAACTTTGACGAACTCCTCCTAGGTGAAATGTCCGATGAAGCTGAAAATTGGTGTTGTTACTCATAACACATTAGGGAAAAAAAGTTATCAAAAGCTAAGAAGTACGTCAAATGGTCTTTGGGTGGCGCCACAGCAAAGTTCAACCTTCAAAATTGTGCAAAAACAATTTACATATTTTGGACTTTATCTCCGTTCTAGGTTATCCACTATCAACAAAAACAGCCTGCCATGATTAACCTTGTCAGGTTGAACAAAAGGATATGCATCACTGTGACTGCGCTACAAAAATTGGCTGTACAGCGCCCCCTTATATGTGACCAAAAACATCGCTTTAGCTGTTTTTTAAAGCTGTTGCTCAAGCAGTTTGTCGTAAGCGAATGAAATTTGGTACACATGTGTAAAGTACCAAGCTGCAACTTTTACTAATATAATCCCTGTTTCTAAAATCAACTGGAATTGAGTTATTTCGCAAAAACCTCTAAAAATGGGCTTTTTGCTCGTTCCACACTTTGACAAACTCCTCCCACAGATTTTCTCTAAACATCTCCAAACTTCTTGAGTATCATCATAAGGCATACGGAACCTTAAAATTAGAACTTTTTTTCAGCTATCATAAAGTATGTGGTCATGGTCGCAGCCAAGGTCAAAATTTCGATTTGAAACAGAAAGTTGTTATAACTCGGGCATAGAATTTCCGATCCGTCTCAAACTTGTTTCATTCTCATCGTAGTCCAAGCCCGAGAACAGGCGTACAAAAACGAACATAATCCGTCATAGCGCCACCTAGTGGCGACCATTGAAAGCCTGTTTTTTATAGTTTTACCCTTCTATTTCAGGCAGTGTATTGCATACACACTTAAAACTTGTCGCATACGTGTGGGACCTTAAGACCTACAAAAAAGTAAATTGGGTCGAGTTTTGAAACTGGACGGAAAACCGGATATTTTAGGTTTTATGTAAAAAACACAGACTTCATACTTTGACGAACTCCTCCTAGGTGAAATGTCCGATCCAGCTGATAATTGGTGTGGTTTGTCATAAGGCATTTGGGATGAAAAGTTATCAAAAACGCAGCAGTTCGTCAAACGGCCTTTGGGTGGCGCTTTATAGCGCCACCTGAAGCGGTTTTGTAGCTGTTGCGCAACCAGGTTATCGTAGGCGAATGAAATTTGGTACACATATGTAAATGACCAAGCTGCAACTTTTACTAATAAAAACCCATTTTCCAAAATTGACAGGAAGACAGATATTTTGCAAAAACCTCAAAAAGTGTGCGCTTTCGCTCGTTTTAAACTTTGGCAAACTCCTTCTAGGCGAAATGTCTAATCAGGCTGAAAATTGGTGTGGTTACTCATAACACATTAGGGAAAAAAAGTTATCAAAAGCTAAGAAGTACGTCAAATGGTCTTGGGGTGGTTCCACAGCAAAGTTCACCCTTCAAAATTGTGGAAAAAATGTTACATATTTTGGACTTTATCTCCGTTCTAGGTTATCCACTATCAACAAAAACAGCCTGCCATGATTAACCTTGTCAGGTTGAACAAAAGGATATGCATCACTGTGACTGCGCTACAAAAATTGGCTGTACAGCGCCCCCTTATATGTGACCAAAAACATCGCTTTAGCTGTTTTTTAAAGCTGTTGCTCAAGCAGTTTGTCGTAAGCGAATGAAATTTGGTACACATGTGTAAAGTACCAAGCTGCAACTTTTACTAATATAATCCCTGTTTCTAAAATCAACTGGAATTGAGTTATTTCGCAAAAACCTCTAAAAATGGGCTTTTTGCTCGTTCCACACTTTGACAAACTCCTCCCACAGATTTTCTCTAAACATCTCCAAACTTCTTGAGTATCATCATAAGGCATACGGAACCTTAAAATTAGAACTTTTTTTCAGCTATCATAAAGTATGTGGTCATGGTCGCAGCCAAGGTCAAAATTTCGATTTGAAACAGAAAGTTGTTATAACTCGGGCATAGAATTTCCGATCCGTCTCAAACTTGTTTCATTCTCATCGTAGTCCAAGCCCGAGAACAGGCGTACAAAAACGAACATAATCCGTCATAGCGCCACCTAGTGGCGACCATTGAAAGCCTGTTTTTTATAGTTTTACCCTTCTATTTCAGGCAGTGTATTGCATACACACTTAAAACTTGTCGCATACGTGTGGGACCTTAAGACCTACAAAAAAGTAAATTGGGTCGAGTTTTGAAACTGGACGGAAAACCGGATATTTTAGGTTTTATGTAAAAAACACAGACTTCATACTTTGACGAACTCCTCCTAGGTGAAATGTCCGATCCAGCTGATAATTGGTGTGGTTTGTCATAAGGCATTTGGGATGAAAAGTTATCAAAAACGCAGCAGTTCGTCAAACGGCCTTTGGGTGGCGCTTTATAGCGCCACCTGAAGCGGTTTTGTAGCTGTTGCGCAACCAGGTTATCGTAGGCGAATGAAATTTGGTACACATATGTAAATGACCAAGCTGCAACTTTTACTAATAAAAAACCCATTTTCCAAAATTGACAGGAAGACAGATATTTTGCAAAAACCTCAAAAAGTGTGCGCTTTCGCTCGTTTTAAACTTTGGCAAACTCCTTCTAGGCGAAATGTCTAATCAGGCTGAAAATTGGTGTGGTTACTCATAACACATTAGGGAAAAAAAGTTATCAAAAGCTAAGAAGTACGTCAAATGGTCTTGGGGTGGTTCCACAGCAAAGTTCACCCTTCAAAATTGTGGAAAAAATGTTACATATTATGGTCTGTATCTCTTTTCAAGATAATCCACTATCAACAAAAACAGCCTGGTATGATTAGCCTTAACAGGCTCAACAAAAGTATATGCATCACTGTGACTGTGCTTTAAAAAATTGGCTCTACAGCGCCTCCTTACTGCCCCCTTAAATGCTACCAAAATCTTCGTTTTAGCTGTTTTGACCCATTGAACATGTTAGAAAGCCCACCAAAATTTGTTCGAAGGTCAAAAAACTCGAAAAAGGCCGGGAGGCGGTGCTTTCGCTCCGGCGGATGCATCGTGCGAGACCCCTTCCATCGCTGCTTGCAGCTTTAATTACAATTGTCACTTCAAATGTCTGGGCACGAGTTCAGCTCATCCTCAAACAGACAAGATAGTTAACGGCTAGAGAAGAGTCTGGAGTAAGAGCTCACTGACCACTTAACACATCTTTGCTTAGGAATGTAAAATTCGGGTTTCCTTTTTTGTTTCTTTAAGATTTCATCTTAAGCTTCCAATCACTGGGGAAATCCTTCCTGCTTCATCTCATTAAATGGATTCTTAGACTGAGGGAAGTCCTTTAATGAGAGGCTAAGATTCTGAGACCTTTTAGTCAGCATCTGATTCCTTCTTTGCAGAATGTTCAGTTAGTCTCATGAGATATTTCTGCTTTTATATTACACAAGGGGCAATATATAGACATTCATGCCACTTCGATAGAATATATTGTTACTCTGAATGAAGACGTGGCGATGAGTATACCTCAAACCATTATAAACATACAAAGTAACTAAATTGTTTGTGCAAAACGTGTCATCAAAATAATCTGTTTCTATTTTAACACAAAAAACTGAATAGACAAACTATAGTTATTGACATGTGCAGTCATTGTCAAAAATAGTCAGTTGATGACAGAATGCATAAGTTATTTAGAGAGCCCCAAAAAGCTTTGTTCCGGCTCTGGCTCATCAAACCCGATTCCAATTTGGCCAGAAGTCAGGAACAGATTCGGCATTAGCAGGTTGGCCGTTTATCATTTTGTTGGCCACTTCCCCTTCGGCCGGTTTCAGGGTTTAGCTGCGACAGATATATTCATTTGCAATGGTGCAGCCAAACATGCCACAGACGTAATATTTTACAAAGCTCTGTTGTCTGCAAACTCACATTGGACGTATTAGCTGCTGCTCCTGGGCTGATTTCAATTTGTCATGAAAATTACTGATTTGATAAACTGTGGAAAAAAGAGGATTTCAGGAAATGAGCTTATAAAGAGAATACAGACAGATTGCTGAAGAGTTAACATGAGTTTTTGCTTGGTTTTACATACAAATAGTGCAACCCTGAAATTTACAGCAAATACTCAATGTAGACTGAAACACAATATAGAATGAAATCTAGAGCTTCACGAGTTTATTTGCTTCTTTTCTATAAAGGGTTACACAGAGCCTCTCAACTGGTACCTTATTGTTGTTAAATTAAACTCATACTTAGATAAACTCTGTTTATAATTAGATATGAATATAAATAGTTGTGAAAATGTATATATCCCTACAAATGCATTAGTAAAGAAAGTTTCAGTGAGTAATTCATTTTTAAATGACAAAAGAGAGTCATATAATTATTTTATAGAGTTTAAGTCTTATTTGTACTCTCTTCAGAGTCTATTTGGTCCTATTTAAAATAGAGATCATTTGTTACAGTGTGGACCAGTTTTACTGTTTTCAACAGTATCTGCTTACAGATTGAACAAAATACATAAGTACATGTTTGTTTTTAGGCACTTTTTCATTCAAAATTATCCGATACAGCAATAGTTTCGCTTGAAGATATATCTTTCGCTTGACTGAGGATTAAGTCACACGAGCCAGAGATGTTAGTGGGAGGGAATGATGAGCGATGTCGTTTCAGTTTTAGAAGTTACTTTTTAGAAGTAGCGTACTATTCAAATAAATATCCTAAATGTTAAAATGTCTAAACGCATTATAGCATCACTGTACATTGCCATAGGCCTTACTGACTTAAAAAGGCTCTTAATGCACACAACCAAAGGAACAATAGAATTGCTAATTCAACCAAAACTGCAAAGGATCAAATTACACACTACAATGGAACAAGCACAGAGAGTCAGAGGCTCTTTCCGGCCCTCAGAGAGAGACGCCGCTGTATACACAGAGAGTGACAGCACATGAGAAAGGGTTTATCCCTCCGTTAGATAGTGAGCATCAAGCACAACAAACCTTTCTTCTGAACATGTGTCCATTTAAATGGCCATCACATGTTTTTGGCTTCTAAGGACTTTCACTGCAATTATAGCCCATCGCAAATGGCAGCAATATTTTGTATGCTCCAATTTTGAAGAATTTTAAGTACTCTAAATGCTATGCTCCATAGCATAGCCATGTGGAAAAGAAAGTAAGATGTTCAATAGCGTAATTCACATTAACTGATGTATTTAGAATTACTTAACAGATTGTATAATGTAGAGATTGAAGTTTGCCAATATGGTTAAAATAAAATTTAAGATTGCAAACTAAACATCAGGATTCAACAAATTAATAAAACCTTTATACAAATATTATTCCGCTTTGGAGGTTCATCAGATAGCTCAGATTACTTATTGGCAACTTTTGCATTTTTTCTAAAAACTGGAAAGTAATTCAGGTCTGATGGGCTTAATGAATACATTTAATTTAAAATACATTCTGTTTATTATAATTGACCTTATATCTTTTAGTCGAGGTTCATCGACTAGTGTGCAAGGGATTCATTGGGAAAGAGATAATTTCTGCCACAAGGGTATGATGCAGTAAGCCTCTGGGCTTAGAGAGCACTCTTGCTTAATTTTCATAGAATAACATAAAGAAGCATGAAAGATGGATGGTCACAGCTGGAACTAAGTCTGAGAAAGACCTTATGGATATCTCAGCTCTTGTCTTCTGGCACAGAACAGAACCGAGTTCTGAGAACCGAGTAGTTTAACAGCCATCTGTCACTAGCACAGGTACGTTATGTAACTCTGAGTCAGACACACCCTGGGTAAATGGAGAAAACTTTCAAGACAAGACTTGTTCACTCATTAAAAAAAATTGCATTGCCATTCGCCTGTGCGAACTCTAAACAATATTTCAAGCTCCAAACTGCAGAGTCAACACTGGCATGTGCATTATAGCACTAGGAGCCAGCATTCTTTCCAATCAGCCGTCATGTGAGAGCAATTGGTCAGATGCGCGTGTGACAAAATAACGCGATGAATCTAATGAATGCTTTTTGTGAGATAGGTATACACACAAGTTATCCGATGGCACACTGCCTGTGCAAATACACCCTGTTTATAACTAATGTGTGTAATGTGCTGGCACCCTGACACTTCATCCTTTTAGGTAGAGTAGGTGGCTTGATTTTTTTTATTAAAAAACTACTTTAATGAAGCAGTGTTTACTACAACTATACTGTAAAATAAAATCTGTAAAAAAGTTAGAAAGTACAGTCAGAAAACGTACGAAAATTTGGTGAGGTTAGGGTAAGCGTACTTAGCAAGCTGTCCATGGAAGGGCCCCGGGGCAGAGAGGTGTTCCGGGCTCAAAAGCAAGTCCCCTGTGGGACTTGCAAGAAAATGTGGAGATAGCGGTAGAGGAAGGAATTTAGCATTTAATCATAAAAAATAGAAGTGTAGTAGCTACCGTTTGTAGCTACATTTGGCCAGTTTGTGAATGAGAGGCAAGTTGACAATGATCGATGTGCAGGGACAATGTTTTGTTGAGCTCAGGCGAGATAAATGACAAAGTCAGGCTCCTTTTATATACGAGTCTTAATACCAACGAGTCAATTCTGGACTTAAATTGAGTCCACACTAAAGTAACAAACCACTACATTGTACAAAAGTTCTTTACAGTTGCAAGAAAACATGCTTATCAGCTAATCTTGTCGTTAAAAAAAATATATTATATTTTCCAATGAAGACTGACACTTCCAGAAAAAAAACAGACTTGCCTGAACAAGACTCACATTACACTATTTACATACAGTACAATTATGTACTGGTTACTCAAATAAGAACTCAAATATTCCCGTTCCACTTACTCGGCAAAAAAGATTAGAAAATGAAATATTGCAAGATGTAATATTAGAAGATGAAAGAGCATTTAATCATACTTAGAAGAAGGGTATAGATTTTTCAACCATTTTACAATCAGCCATAATGATGCAGCTTTTGAAAAAAACATTTGGGTTCAGTCAAAACTATGATGAGCTATTATTAATGAAGATGAATCTGACATTACAAGAACTTTAACTTAAAAATAGTACATTGACAGCTTTTGTCTTGTATCCACATTTACATGTTTACCATGAGTGGTATTCCATTAAAAAAAAGAAGACATTTTGGTAGTGTGGCAGCTGTCATCTCTCCTTCATGGTTCTCCGGCCTATTTTAAGTGGCTGTTAATCTTTTTCTCTGAACCAAATGAGAGGAGGAAGCGATCAAAATGTCATTGCAGTTTATGGGTACCCAGTGTAAACAGATCTCTGGCATACAGTAAATTCTAAGTATGGACACATGAACCCCAACACTTGTCGTACCCGCCGAAAGGCACGTTGCAAGCCGTGCATATACATATAAATATACCAGTTTTGCCCCCATTACACAGTGACTGTTCAGCCTGATTCAGAGAAATAAACCAATTTAGTGATTCTCTGTAAAAGCACACAGATGCAACAGAGTGATATTCCTCGATCTCTCATCTGTCAGTTTTTGAGGAGTTTGGGTTCAAACCAGCTTGAATAACAAAGGACAGATACAAACCCACAGCAGTTTTATTTATAGTATTCAGGTGTCTGGAAGATCTTCAGTTCTCTTGAAGGCTGGCTTATCAGAGAGAGCTCACCTCGGTTTATTCGAAAGCAGCAAAGCCACAGACGCCTGCATATATTTCTAGCTACAGTTTTTTTAACTGCTAAACGTTATCCAATTAAACCACACACCATCGAGATTTCTCTCTCGAATTATCTGTTGGTGGTTTAATGCAGAGGCAGCAGATATTAAAGTGGAAGAACTAGTTCTCACCTGGCATCTCATCTCGACTACATGCAGATGTGAATCAATTAGAGCGACTGTGAATGAACGATGTTGTGAGTGCACCGACGCAAGAGGTGCTAAAACATTATTCCTTCATTGTCCAATAATAGAAGATGCCACGTCCCCCATGACCCCAGGAGGAATCTCTGGGATGGCAGCCAACCACTCACAGTTATTCGCTGCCACATCCAGGAGTGAGAACAGAACAGACCGATCCTGAAATAATGACAGGAATTTTAAATAGTCCCTGGATCAATTCCAACAGTGCCGCCAGGTACTTGCATGAAACTTTGCTTCTTAGAAAGTCTACAAACTCATTTTAAAGTAGCACTTAAAGTCTTGTGAGTAATTTTTTGGAGAGATATTAAAAGGAAATTACAAGGACATTAACGGGTCATGTTTGATCTTCTAAAAAGCTGCATGTGACTTATATTTGACTTTTAGAAAAGCTTCAAACCAATAATAATATTTTATCAAGGATATCAGATGCCCATTTCTCATAAACCAAGGAGAATCTTTAAATTATTTTTTGCCAAGTCTAACATACTAGAGTGAAAGGGCTCTGATTCTGTCCTTTTTAGGAGATATAATGTCATTTTGTAAAAGTCTCTTAGACATGTAATATTAATTTTAGCCTAAAATACACATCATTTTGGGATATATGCTATTTACACCATTTAATCAAGTCATGTTCCTCATAAGAACAGCAACAGTGAAGAATATCATATAAAAAGATTACATTTTGAGGATAGTAAAGGTAACAGACAGTGGAGTAAAGCCGAATCAGAGAAGTTTGTATTATGCAATTGGGAATTCTCCACAACATTGCCAGTGAGTCTATTACAATTGTCTTACAACCAAACAAAACAGTGTTATTATATTAAAGTAAAAAGCTACTGCACTCGCAAATACTGTATTTTATGTTTTTATTTACAGAACATCCCCTGATCCTGATAGTGAAAGTACCCCTGATGTCCAGATGCTGATACAAGGCCCCGAGCTGTGCATTCAGTCAAAGTGCTTTATTGATAAAACATGCTATAATGGTTGTTTGATTAATCCGTTTTTGTGAAAGTGACCAGTCGGAGAGATATGGAGTGACCCATACCTGGAATTTGTGCTCTGCATTTAACCCATACAGTGCACTCACACAGCACAATTTCAAACAATTTAGTATGGTTTGCTGTTTGTTTTGTGGCTGCAATACAAATTATTTGGACATTGCTTGGCCAACCAATGTACCGGTCAGTCATTAGTGGTGACACCATAAGTGGCTTGGTACAAACATAATTCCTTTTTTATAAATGAACAAATATGATTATGAGTCTAAATGAACGTGTTCACACCATTCATGCACACAGTTATGGACAAACACATTCCACATATAGATTCTTCTCGATTTTCCCAAAATATTGTTTTACATCAACCGTTTCTCCTCTCATCAAATGCAGCTCTGTTCAAAATAACTTGTTTTGAGGTTTGCCATTTAAATAAACCGGAGACACTTATGATCCTGTCCAAGTCCTAGGTGAGTTTTTGAAAGAAAAAATATAACCATTTGTGTTTACGCCCAACAGCAGCACAACTTGGCAGACTAAAGAGACTCCGATGATCTGCTTGAGGGTGAAAAAAAGAGGTTCTAAGAACATGGTTATGTGATTCTGAGGTTTACATGGGCCGGTATATGGCTTCCAGGATTTCAATCCCTTCAAGAAAGTAATGAAAGATTTAGATGTTTTTATTATAGCATAAGAAACTCAAGGTGATTTAAAAATGCTGTTTTCCATTAAAAATGTTGTTTATTAGTGGGTGGGCGTATGCGAGTACAGACTATAATGATCAAATGCAGAAGACTTAGAACAGACTTAATATGTGGACAGAAAACCTAGAGTTTTAGTCTCCTCTGGAACATTTAAATCACATATTGGAGAAATCTTACTGGCCAACAAGTCTAAGGTTAGAATTATATCCCACCTCTGACCTTCAACAATGTTGATACAGCATTTCAGAGTGTGAATCAGAGCTTCTGGATAAAGTAAAATAATTAATGAAAAAAAAAAACTGCCAAAACTAATTGAAAGAGCACATGCAATGATTGAGGAGTAGAAATGGAAAAAGAGTTCTTAAATGTAAGACCCTGATAAAGTACAGTAACATCACCAAGAAGAATGCAGTCACTCACCATCCACCCACCAACAGGAAGTGAACAGTGTTTATTCTACAGATGTTTAGTGTGTTGAGCTATACTTAGAATATAAAACAAGAAATTAACTTGGAGCAACATGACTGAAATAACTTTCCTCCAAACACAAACAGCATGGCTTCTGCTAAAGGCTGGCACAGACTGACCAACAGCTGTTGAGGGCAGTTAACTGAACACCTGAAATGTGCTCTTCACCGATTAAGGGCCCCTGGCTTTGCACTCCATCAACAAAGATGATAAGTGCAAAGAAAACAAGTGAGACAGCGCTTGCTCATTATCCAGGCAGTGTGCCAAGCACAGCGTCACAAGGCTGGATGGATGTTTCCATGGCGACCAGAAGGCCACTCTGCCAGAAGAGCAGCTGCTGGATGGGCAGCAGATTAGGCAAACAGACTCACAGAGGGTCGAGCACTGTGTGTCCACTGTAGAGAATGAAGAAAAGAAAATCTGCCAGAGCCAGAGAACTAGCGGTAAATGACTAATTCATACCCAGCGCTGCTTTTTGGCTCTGGAATGAGAAAGATTGGCGCCAAATAAAAAAAGGGAAAGCTGGTGTTGACTCGCAGCTGTCAGATGTGTGAATCTTCTGTTTTTCTCTCTTCTACCAGCAGGACTGCCAACAAGTCGGTGGTAAAGGTGACTTTTTATGACTAAACAAGTCAGATAACATAAAAGAGATGCAGAACAAACACTGTTTGAACACACTGAAATTCTCTGGTATCTCAAATATTTATGAGCAGAGAGGAAAAAATCTGTAATTGACCTGAGTCACATGGCATTATGGGTAAATCCTATTCTCCACTACATTGGAAAGCCATATGGATATTTATCAGATTGAATTTAAATGTGTTGGTCAGCTCATCTGCAGTGATTTAGCTTTATTTACACTATTGACATAAGCAATAAAAAACTGCTAAAATTATGCTTATTCAATCAAAATGTGTAAGTGCATACGTTTAAAATCATCATCAATATAGAAAAACTAGAAGGTTATAGAAAAAATATAGCGATTTCCGGAGTATGGTTTGAATGCTCTTCCTGTTAATGGATGCAGCTGTTCCCCTCAGTCCCAATGCATGTCTGAGAGGTGACAGTGAAGCTTTTGGAAGCTATTGTAACTCTAAAGAGTGAAACTAAGAAATGAGGCTCTAGGTCTTGTTTTTTTTTTCCCTGATGGTGATGGGCAAACCGAACCTGTCCAGCATCTGTACATCTGCAGGTTTGTCTAATTTGAGCCAGCAAAGCTGTCGGGAGATGAATATATAAGAGGTTTAGAAGGTATTTACATGTGTAAATATATGTCATATTACTCACGTCTTCTGTTGGAAAGATAGATTGGATACCTCAAATATTCTCCTTTAGTGAAATTTAAAGACAACTGCGCCAATATATTTGAAAGTCAATCCCTGAAACGTTTGTGGAAAAGCAAATGGAGACTTGTAAAGTTGTCAGAAAATATATCTTTCCTTCAGAATATCAAAATATCTTTTTTCCTTCATCATCACAGCAGCTGAATGCTTTGGCCTTTTCTAAATCAAGATAGGACTCTGTTCACAAGAAACTTCAAAATACCCTGAAGGGCTTTAGTGTGATAAAAATAACAAGACTCTACCCAAAAGAAGCAACATAAAAAACTTGAGCTGTCATTTTTTCAAGCTGGAGAACAACAGTTAGTTATGTTGCTTTGTTGAACAACTTTGATAGATGTTGATGTTATGAATTGGACCCTCAGTGAAGAGCATGTCCGAGATGAACATCATGTGGCAAGACGCTCGATTTCAAGAGAGACATTGTCCAAACGCCACTCTATGGATCTATTGATGGACTACATAAAGATACATGACAAGCTGCAGGCATGAAGAACCCGCTGACACCATCACAAGCTACTTTGACAGAACCAGAAGGTCTTCATGCTCGATTAACAGAACATTCCTGACCTTACAATCTCAAATCTTGCACCATAACTGCAGGCTAGAAGAGTTTCAGTAACAGGGCTAATATTGGGAAGGGAACAATGAGCTCTATTGGGTTAGAATGTTTTTGTGAATCTAAAAGCAACTTGACTAATTATGAAGACAGCTGCAAGCAGTGCAGGGTTCAAGCACTCTTTAAATGTGTTCATACAATTACTTTCTAAAATATTTAAGTCTACTTACTTACTTACTAAATAAAAAAAAAATTTAAAAAAAAACTGTGATTTTTTTTTTATTGGTCATTCATGATGTATGTTTTTGCTTATTTTTGTACATTGGTCTATCCATTTACTTTATTATCTCAGCTTATTAATAGATACATTTTAAAAATGTTTTAATCCATGAATGCACCATTAAGCCTGCTTTGGTTAAGGCAGAGGGAAAATAAAGCAGGTTTTAAAAGAACATCAAACATTTTTATTCTGTTTTTTTCAGCCATTTGAATGCAAATTCTTAAAAAAAAACCTCAAACTGTACAAATGTGTTAAGTTTATATATAATAGATAGAACTATCTTAAATGTTAGAACTTTGCTTATGAGTTAATCAAACACAAAACTTTACTTTATTTCATCTTAAAATTGTTGGAGTTAAAACTATGGGCTAGATATAATGTATCCTATTTTAGCAACAACAAATAACTAACCTAATTGAGCATTACAGTCAATTAAATTAATTTGATTAATCTACAAGGTTTTATGATTCCAAGGAATCCTCTGCAATCAGTGCTGTTTAATTAAAAAGAAAACATTTCAGACTTTTTTATCATTTAAAACTGTCCTTTTAGGGGGTGCAAGCCGGAGCAGAGCCAATACAACTGAAAAAAGTCTCGGCAATATTTAAGCTGTTTTTACAATTAAACCTGCGACTTGACTATAACTAAAATGTTTAGATAACATTTTTAGATAAAAAGATAGGAATAATTGTATTTTTCAACTAGCCATAAAAACTATCTGCAATTTCAATTGCTAGAGTAAGAAAACAAGTATAAAGGGCTTGACATACTGAACATAATTCAACATGAAGACCCAGAGCTTAAAAAAAAAGTCAAAAGATGTAAAACTTCTTGATCACACATGTTTGGATACGATTCTTCAACCACAATCATTTAGTAAACCAATAATAGATTACTGGTGACTCAAAAAAAGAGACAACACCGAAGAAAGCGCAGATTAAAAACCCATCTTTGTTCAGGAACGTTGCATTCAAAAACAAAAATCAAGCACTTTCCCTCAGTTGTTCTTTCACTCGTAACATAAAAAGGTCTTGTGTCGAATAATGTCTTATGAAATAATAGAGCAGCAGTGACGCTTTTCTGAGAGATTGTTCCTACTTAAATATAAACAATGTTGGACATTACAAAAGAACTGGTGGGAAGGCTCATGGTTATGCAAGCATGTTAATCGAAAATGATGGGTGGGGACTTTTAATTCAGAAACTGAACATGTTATAAACCACTGTTTAATCAAACGCTCACGTCTCACGATAGGTGTCTTTCAAACATAAATGTTGGAAAAACTGTTTTCCTATATCAAAAATCGAAATTATTTCTGGTACTTAGCTATTTAACTTTAGTTATTTGGAATTTTTTTCAAGAAAATAGCATGTCTCCAATAACATTCAAGTTTAACAATATCTCAGGTTAGCACTTATAAATGCAAGAGTGAGCCAAAAAAGATCAGCACAATCGCAGATGCCTGAGGTGCAGTGTACAGTATTCTGTATGTTGAGAATTAAGATTTGAGAATTAAGAATTAATTTTGAACATAATTTTCTAATCTGAAAAATACTCTAATACTCCCATCTATATTTTTTTGACAGTCAAAAACTGAACACATTGCTACCTGAAGAGACATGTGCTAGTCTTGAAAGCCTGCATTTGTGACAGTGTGTGAAAAGTCTTTCCAAAAAACATCCTGAAGGAACATTCCCTTCGTATTGCCTCTGGTGAGGAAAGCCTGTCTCAGCTTTACAGAGAAAGGAGAGATACTGTCTGTCACTAGTGTGTTCTGATTTGACGTTTGATTGATGTCAAACCAATCCAGATAATCACAACATCTCTAAAGGGGTATAGCTTCCAGGAG
This sequence comes from Danionella dracula, assembly GCA_900490495.1. Taxonomy (NCBI): domain Eukaryota; kingdom Metazoa; phylum Chordata; class Actinopteri; order Cypriniformes; family Danionidae; genus Danionella; species Danionella dracula. The sequence continues at coordinate 1,643,848 of UELW01000744.1, forward strand.
AATTTCTAAAAACGGCTCATAAAATAGAGAATTCCTGATTTATTACACCTTTGAGCTGAAATTCAGTAGAAAAGCATATTAAACATCTAGAAATGTCATTCCTCTTCCGTGAGTTCATCAGGAGTTTCATCTTTTGGGAGCCAAGGTAGGTTTTTTCTCATACTACGGCCGTTATGTGCCGGGACGAGTCTGGGCATGCCCGTGGCCCACTGGTGGATCCTGATGAGCGCAGCATTCTGACAGAGCGGGATGTGACGTGGGGGTCGCTGCTAATGCTAATCCTGCTATTGTCATTCCACGGCTGGCTGAATGTGCTCAGCAGAAATGTCACCTTAAATATGCAAGTCGAGCCCTGCTCTTTCCTAACGCGCTGTTTTAGAGAACCATAGCAGTAGCATCAAAAGGATTGCTTCTACAGCTTGGTGAGCAACTGAAGAAGGGAAACAGATTTATCCAAATGTCTTTCCAGTCCCTCTCATCTTTTTGCTCATCCAGCCAAGTTTCATCTATTCATCTTTAACCATTCTTGTTTCTCCATCAAGAATCTCTATCTTTTTCAGCCTCTTTCCAACTATGTCATCCAATCTCTATATCGTCTTAGTAATTCCTCATTTATATTGGTCTGTTCATCTTCCTGAGGATTTTCTTTTTAAAGGTTCAGTTTCACCCAACTGTTCATCCCCGTGTTCGTATGTAATGCACTTTATATTGGCAAAGTGAATGAAATTGTACAATACAAATAAAATGGCCTTGTCTTGTCTTGCCTTGCCTCAATCTATCTTCGTCAATAAATAAATACGTCCATCCATGTTGAGGCTATCTATGCAATCTCCTGGTTAATTTGTACATTTTGAATCCGTCTGTTCATCCATCTGTCTGTCTGCCTCTCCATTCTGCCAACCATCTATCCATTCTTCTGTCCATCCATCCATCCATCCTTCTTTCTTTCCCTCAATCTCTTGATCTATACTTCTTTCCGTCTATACATCCGACCATCCATTCATCTAACAAATACATCTCTATCTCTATCCACCCATAATACAATCAATCAAGAGGATTTCATCAACGTGAAACAGCAGGATGCTTAAGAGCATCAGAATTTAACCCGCTAAAAAGTAAAAAATAAAAAAAATGTTTCAAATATGTTTTAGTAACACATGGAAAATATCAAAATAATGAAAAGTGAAAATATCACATACTCTATTTAAAAAGTGAATTCCTGTCTGTGTCTTTGTTTTGCTACTTTCTTAGAACAGAAAGTACTTTTTTGTGAGGGAAAAAAAGTGTTTATTGGCTGTTTATAATTCAAAGCATCTATTTTTCCTGGTCATATATCGTCTAGCTGTACTGTTGCTGTGTTTTCTTTCCACTCAGGTTATATAATGTGAGCGAGGGCCTCTGGGTTTGGCCTGGCTCCAGTCCCACACAAGCCTCTCTGTGCTGGTTTTTTCCCGAATCCCTCCAGCTGCCTTTATCACCCCAGCAGCTGACTCCCTCACATGCCTCTCTGCTCCTAATGAGGGTCTTTTGGGCAAGAATGGTGCCGCTTTCTTGTTTACTTCTTTCTTTCTTTCACTCACACTCTCTCTCTCTCTCTCTCTTGCTCTCTCTTTCCAACTGCCCTCAAGCCATTTGTTATACTCGTCTTGGCTGCAGACCGGAGCAAGTCCAGCTGACGCGCACCTGTTTAGTGGCTATGAACAGGATGGCTTTAGAAACGGGGCTATAACGGCCAAATCTTGATCTGAATAGAAAGACTTTTTGATGAACTAGGAACAGTATCTTTTATAAGCTGAGCTGAGTTTATCCGCTTACTTGTGATTAATTCAATATATATGTGCATCAGATTGACCATTTAAATTAAGAATGAGTCATTCCATTCTTGGGACACTTTGTTTAACCTAATTGTAGTGAAAGAAGTAGGGAACAGGAACTTGGTTTAGTTCCAAAAGTTAATAGAAGCCCCACCTTTGTTTCCTAATTAAACATTGAATTAAACAAAGAATCTGTACAAAAAACTAATCTGATGGATTAATTAGATTGTGATGGAACTAAAGACAAAGACTAAGAGGAAAGCAAAAAGATTAGTCACAAGATTGGCAGTTTCTAACTGACCACCAGTGTCAAAATCTCCATCTACAGTATGCCAGATATACACATCAGTTTTTCTACATTTTTTCAAATTAAAACGTTAAACTTCTCTTCAAGCATTAATGTTTAGACATCATCACTAGCTTTTAGAAATAAAATAAAACAACAAAAGTGCTTAAAATGTTGAAAAAAAAATAGGATTAATTCATATTATGAATTTAGCTACTGTGATTATATATTCTGTATACAATTAAGGAATTGTTAGCTTTCTTGATTAACGGGGATTTATATGTATTTATAAACTAAAGTTTAAATTCTGTGATAACCTGCCAAGTCTGCTGTTTGAAAAGACTGCATTATATCGAACACGCTTCTGCTATCGTCCTCTGCATTCAGTTTGTCAGTGGAAAAGGTAAAGCTTGCGCTTCCTAACTGAAATACTAATGGTTCAATGAGACTTTTGTGTCGAAATATTGTTTGTATTGAGTTAGTAAGAACAACGTTATGGATCAATAGCCAGTAGCTTGTGGCAGGTTAGGAGCAGGACTTGAAATCTCAGGCACTCTTTGGGTCAGATGTTTTCCTTCCTCGCTTCTTCAAGTGACACTATCTCTCATTCAAGGCTTAAAAATATATACATACATATACATTTATATATATATACACACACACACACACATACATATATATATATATATATATATATATACACACACACATACATATATATATATATATATATATATATATATATATATATATATATATATATATATATATATATATATATATATATATATATATACACACACTTACATGTATAAAGTATATTTATTTAAATGTAACTATTAATTTAACATATTTCTCTATATTGTATAAAAAATAAATTTTTTGTCAATACCTTCTTTAGATTTTATGGCAGCTCTCCGGCCCTGGAACAGTTAATCTGTCCAGTCACTGTTTATAATCTAGGCAGAAAACCTACTAATGTTAATATTAATGTTGCAATTGACACTACTCAGTAACATCTTTGTTTTAAATCAGTTATACTTCACAGTATGGTTGTGAGTCCTTAAGAGAGCTCCTGTTACCCTTTTAAAGCATTATAAAGTGCTCTAAAGTCAGTAAGATAGAGTGATTTATCATGTGCGTTTATGAAAAAGAGTCCTGAAACTCTGTAAGCAGTTTCATTGTTGGCATGGACACTATCCAATAGTTTAAAATTGGGAAAAGTTGACATCAAACTACCCAATCAGTACTGATCTAAGACACAAAGAGAAAAAAAAAGTAGGCACAAAAATCTAAATTTGGCACTAGACTAAAAGAAACAGCCACTTGCACAAGACTTGTACAAATTAAAATGCCTTCCATAAAGGTACACTTAATTATTTTAACTAATGTTCACTAGAAGAATTTAGTCAACAATAGAAAAGCTTACCAGTTGGAAAACTTAAACAGCACTGAGAAGGTCAACTGAGAGCATGTGGATGGAACTGTCATCTCCCAAAGACAATTGGGCTTGATGGAGGAACTGGTCCCAGCTGGGTGCAGGAATACCAGCGAGGCAAAGAGACTGGTAAGAGACGCGAAAGGACAAAGGGAGATGGGGGAGGAATGAGACAGGAAACAGCTGAGCCTGAAGCTATGGTGATCCATCACATCCTGACCAACTAGCTCAGGTGCTTCACATCCTCACACACACTCCAGATAAATGATGAGCTCCAGGGGCTCAAAACTGGAGTCCCAAAGGATAGATTCCACCAAGCAACCGGTCATTTGTGACTTCTCCATTTGTTGGAAATCTAGAAAAGGAACTCTGCTGGGTGTGATCCATTTCCATGAGCTGATCTACACACGAGTGAGAGCTCAAAAGAATATGACCTTGAGTAGAATGAAGTGGGTTTTTGTATGCTGTCCTGCATGCTGAACCCAAGGCAGGGCTTTTAAATCCTCTTTAAACATCTCAAGGGATCATACCTGCAACAGCCCAGCTGACAAGTCACCTTCTTGTGTCCTCAAGACCAACGTAAGACACAAAATCAACATTTTTTTTACCTCTGAAACAGATAGTCTGTGTTCTGAGGGTTTAAACTGCTATCGATCGGGTCACTGCTGGATATGGCATGACCTCTATGTTTAAGTTATCAGTATGCAGCCAGCAAAAGCCTTAGGAGCAACTTAAGGATTTGCACGCGATAGGAAAAGAGAACTTTACACGACTAACAAGACGATTCAATACATTTCACTGAAACTAAGTCATGGTCAGTGATCAAACGCTAGCTTGTGAAGCTGCTATTGATCCGACAAGCTTCCAGCAGTAGGTGGATCTCTAGGCATCCTGTGAAATAGCTTGGAGGAATATCCCAACCATGTCATTAGCCTAAACTGTGCTTGTGATGGAACCTGTGCACATAACGTCAAGCTAAACACATAATCGATGAAAATCTCAGAATATAAAGTGTAATTGAAGTCAAAGCATTCTGATCCATTTAAATTCACATTAGATTTATATTAAAATAAATTATTACTTTAGATTTAACAGAATATAGGCATTATCAATGTGGAAACTAAAATTAAATTTTTCACTAACGATAATTTACTAGAACAGTTTCCAGAAGAAGAAATCACAATTTATTAGCGCTGGAGTACTCGAAATTGGAGTTGGAATAGAGTTCAATGTTGGTTAATGTTGGACCTGTCAAGCATTCGGATGATTTAATTCTCAGTCTTGGAAATGTCTGACTGTCTCACATGAAACTCAGAACTAAAACTTAAATAGAACTAAATGGTAGCATACTGTTTATAATAATGTGATATGACAAACTGGAGCCCGCAAATGCAGTGTCACGCATAAGATTAATGTGCTTTCATATCCTTGGAAAATACAAGCTTTGCACTCAAGTTTTGTTAAAATAATTTATTTTAAGAGGGTATGTTTCCCAGCGATGGGTTGCAGCTGGAAGGGCATCCGCCACATAAAACATATGCCAGAAAAGTTAGCGGTTCATTCCACTGTGGCGACCCCGAAAGGGAAGAAAGCCAACAAGTCGTCACGGTAGTGCAGTGGGTAGTATGGTCGTCTCACAGCAAGAAGGTTGCTGGTTCGAGCCTCGACTGGGGCAGTTGAGTTTTCATGTTCTCCCCGTGATCGCGTGGGTTTACTCCGGGTGCTCCGGTTTCCCCTACAAGTCCAAAGACATGGGTTATAAGTGGGTAAAAATGATTTTCCATAGTGTATGAGTGTGTGTGTGTGTGTGTGTGTGTGTGTGTGTGTGTGAATGTTTCCCAGTAATGGGTTGCAAGATAATGGATGGAATATAAAGAGGGAAAGGAGATTTTTTTCAATTTGCTGCATCTACACAACAGTCATCACTCTTCCCCTTGATTCAGAAGCCTACTAGTCTCGTGTAGCCACACATTTAAACAACTTTCTTTAGCTAAGTCACAACCAGAAAGCCATTGGCCGACATGTTAAACAACCAATCCCATTTAACGTCACATAATGTCACGTTTCCAGACATTTAAATGTTTTCACAAAAATGGATCAGACTGTTTCTCCAGATTGTCCAAAATGTAGCTTTTTTTATCACCGCTCATTCTCAGGTCAAACGGTAACTGACTCAATCGTGTGGCTGAACTTTGCTTCCTAGCTAAACGAAAATAAACGTGACTCTCACTTCTCTCCGAAACTCTGAAAAATTAAAGCCATCACAATTCTTGAAGTGATTATTGACTGTTTGAAGTCTTGCCACAAAAATGTGCCAAACTAAATAAATATATATATAAGTTTTATGGGCGTGACATCTGAGACTGAGACTAGAAATCTACTGACTGAAACTGTTTCAAAACTGAGGAAACCTTCACAGCTGTTTCGCGTTAACTGACTAGTTTAGGACATGGGAAGCAAATAATATAGCACTTAGTCATGATATGCAAATTTTGTGACGTACTAGAATTTCCCAGAACATGGCTATGAAAAACAGTCAAGAATTTCATGACAGAAAAATTGCAATTTGAAAAACAACGGGTTAACTACTCGTTCTCACCAACATTTTGTTGTTTTGTACCTAATCCGAAAGCCTCCTGCACCTACATAAAACAGCCTAAAATCAAAAAACTACTTTAAAGACGACTCCTTGGAAGTATGTGAAATACAGTTAAGACCTTTTTCATTTAAATAAAACAAAAAATGGTCTGAACTGAATCGGTCCTTTTTTGGGAGAGACTGAAAAAGTAATTTTACTTGGGTAAAAAAAAAAGGCCTTGCTTTTAATAAGGGAAAAACTATTTTGGTTGTCTAATAACTAATAATTACTACCTTCATTAATGATTTAATGGAACATTGAAATTTTTTTTTTTAAGTTTAGCAAAAACTTAATTCTTAAAATAGCTTTTGGCCCATTAACAGGCTCACAGAATTAATGGATTTTACAAAAGATGTGAAAAAAAAAATCATTTAATACAAATGTAAGATTATTATATTAATAATAAATAATGTAAAAATGTTATTTGATATTATAATTACTCTGACTCCGACTTAAACTCTAAATAAAAATGATAATGCATGTCTAGTGTACAATAAACAATCAGGTCAAAGGTGAAGATAGTCCCGCAAATTTTGTCGCGATGCGTGATGGAGTGATCAAAAGGAGACAATTACCGGTGCCGACTCAGCTGAAGAGAGGGAGGGAGGGAGGGAGAGAGGCAGAAAGAGAGCGCCTCAGACTGTCAGCACAATCTCACTGCTCCCCGGAGCTGTGTATTGAGAGACATAAAAGCATCCCTCTGGGTCTAGAAGCACTTAAACAAGCCCTGAGGTGGTGTTCTCTGAGGACAGTGTGAACTTTACAGGCCACCAAAGCTCAAACAAGCATGTTCATGTAATACTACACAGGGCAGACACCTATTGTAAATCACTTGTTATTTACATGCTCATCACTGGAGCTAATTTTGGACCTGTTCTGATCTTAAGCTTGCTAGGGAATGATGAGCGTGGCTGTAATGGCTGGAGACAGGTGCCTCGTTCCTGAACCGATGCAACCTCAGTCTCGGTCGGGCAAGGACAGAATAATCAAACTCCGTTTGACCCCTGCAAGCACTGTCGAGTCAGCACACAGACATGCATCGAGAATTTATTCAAGTATTCAGGCCAAGGGTCATGGCGACGGGGGAGTGCTAAGCAAAGGTCAAGGGTGAAGGTCACGTTCATCAAATCCTTCTTACAGAACATCCCAAAGTGAACCAGGATTAGCAGTGCATGTCGAATTTACAACATTATGATATGGCAGCTTGGGGGTTGGGGGGTTCCTGTTCCCATGGATTATGGGGGGAAAAAACCTAATACAACTAGTTTATGAGCCCAGCACCTGTTCAGACTACGAAAGTGATGTTTACAAAACACACCAAAAGTATAACCTTTCAAGGCTACAGAATTGTCCTAAATAAACTGTAAATACAGCTAAATGAAGTTTACTTTTTACTCAATTTCTTTTCTCAATTTTCTAAAAGTGTAATTCAATCAATGAAATCTTTCTTTAGTTGGCTCAATTTTTGTGCCTATTTAAAAAAAGTCGTTCAGTAATTATTGTGTAAATCTGTGTCAGTGGTACATTGAGTCAATTAAAACATGCTCGTTGAGTCCATTTCGAGGTGAACTTTCTGAAGACGTGAAATTTCTGTGGACTTTGTGGAAAATTGAGTCAAGTGCATTTTTAGGGTGTAGCATTGTCTTGATTTCTGAGCTTCTTTGACTGGTCTCTGGCATACAAAATACAGTTTCAGACTAAAATTGGTATAAATATGTACATTGTGAAAATTATTTTAAAAATAAGTGGTTTAAATCACTTCATAGTGAAAATAAAGTGATTTAAATGTGTTAAAGATGTCAAAAAAGCAACATGACCACTATCATGGTTTGCTACTTGGTTATTAAGAGAAAGACTATACAGTCCTGGTAGGGGAAGGTAAATTAAAAAACATCTCAATTGGAGTTGCAAAAAAATTAATAAGCATGGAAAACATGTTTTGTTCCTTTTTTTCTCTCCATAAAATGCATTACGTTACCACATTTTGCTGGTTAATGGCAAAAAAGAAATTTCAATTAACATGCCTGTTTTTAAAAAGTTCTTATATCCAATATTCATTTATTCTTTCAACTTTATTTATAATGTAGCTTAAACGCAACATGATTGATTCAAACCACAGATCTAGATGCAGTTTTAAGTTACCTCTGCTTAACTTTTCCCATTACGCTAAAACAATTGAGATTTTAAAAGATAGATAAATTAGAGTTGGAAGGAGCATGTGATGGGTAGTGGCAGTGCATTGCTTAGTTTAGGGGCCATCAAAGTGAGCCCCATCTCCCTTTTGCCTGCACTTGACCCCACGTTTCGCCAGAAGCAAGTGATCGCCAGATCTCAGATTTAAAAGGATTATACAAGCGGATGAGCTCAGAAAGCTTGTTTGGTTCTGCCCCACTAAGGCACTTAAAAACAGTCGAAAGCAACTTAACAGTGATATCGATATCGCACAGGAAACCAATAAAATAACTTTTGCAATGTCACTAAACAATTGCTATTTTTATTGCTTCTAGATTTCATTCAAATTTCCACTTTGCTGGATAAGTTGCAATTGCATTACATGGTCACCATTTAAGACATCTTCAGAATCAGTTAGAAAATGCACAGAGGGCATCTGTGGATTTCTTGGGAACCAAGATCTGGGGAATTTCATCTGTTGGAACAATTGGTGCAAGTAACCTAGATTTGATCATTCTAATAGTGAGGTTGATGCGTTGAACAACTAACCAAAATTTTGCGAAAGCTATAAAATCAACGTTTTTATAATGTACAAAACAGTTCATCAAATTATCACAAAATGGAGTAGAACTATGACTGCTCTCAAATAACAAGTTTTAGTGTTTGGTAAATCAACAGCAACTGAGACAATTAAAGTAAACTTGAATTGAAACAAACTTCAAGTACAACATTTGAGCACATGCATGGTCCCATTACTTAAAACAAGGAACCGATGCTCAATTCACTTGAATGAAATTTCAGTTGTGGTTAAAAAAAACGGTCGTCTGGTGTTATTGGTTGTATACTGGTATACACGTTTTTGAACTGTGGAGGAAACTGGTGCGTCAAACTGAAACTAAGAGACAATCTACAGTCTCCCTCAAGAATACAGAAGTAACAAACTGTAGCTGAAGCAGTGCCAAGTTCTAAACTGCTTGCTACACACTTAAAATGTAAAAGATAGTTTAGCAGAGAGAAATTATGTTTGTGATGTTATGTGATGTATTGTTAACCAACACAGATTGGGATGCCACTGAGACTTCTCTGTTAAAAGTTCCCATTGTTGACTCAAACCAGTCAATTGTTATACACAGGTAACATCGCTGAGTTTATATGATGTCCTCCGCATTACATTTGAAAATGCTGAAAAGGCAAATTACAATCAACTATTTCACAATCTTTCCTTTTCCTTAACTCTTCCTTCTCTTTCTTTTATCCCCACCTTCTTTTCTTTTTCTTAGACATGTAGGAAAGGAAATGTCTGTAGTTTACATTATTGATAATATTGTTATTCCTGTAAGCTTAAAAAATAGAAAAATATGTGATGTATGCTAAACAGCTTCCTTCAAACTGTCCAATTGAATCAGATTTTAATTTGTGCTTTTTTTGTCTGAAAATAAATCCCAATATGCAGAATGAACTGAATAACCCACAACTCTCAGTCTTAAAGTGACACGACCCTTGTTGTTTCAGTAAGTCAACTGAAACAAAATAAAAAAAAATCATAAAAAATAAAACCTGCACGGAAAACACCACAGAGGAGGTGACTGAGTAAAACAGTTTTTGCAGTATTACTTCCACATTTACATAGAAATATGCTTATTTAGAACTCAAACTAAATATTAGTCTAGATTAAAATATCGTATACAAATTTACTGATCAAGACACAGATTTTTCACTTGAGTCACAAACACACAAATCAACAAATATTATCGCTACAAAATTAATCCTACAGAGAGTATGCAGCAAATGTCTTTCACTGCCATCAGTGCACACATACCTGGACTGAGCAAACAGAAGACGTCGGGACATCATAGAAAAACTCCACTGAACTTCTACAGCCAGATTAAACACACAATTGTGACTAACTCTCAAGCAATGCGCTGCAAGTGTTGCATCATAGTTTGAACAGACACTAATTTTAAAGTAACGAGAGCAATGCATATTATGAGCTTTATTATATTTAATTGTAATAATTAAACACCTCATCTTTCCATAAGCTGAGATAAATAAGTCTCAAGAACAATTGAGAAAGCAAGTTCATGAGTGGCCCTTCTACAGAAGATGCTATAAAGAGCCCAGAAGTAAAACAAATTTAAAGCAAAGGTGGAATTAAAATGGATCTTTTTGTACAATTTAAACCACTTTACAAACAAAATGGTCCAAAATATGGTCCATAAATGTTTTAAAATATTGTTTTTCAAGGGCACTCAACGTGGCATTACTTGAGAAAATGCCACAACTGCAAAAAAAAAAAAAGTCTTTGGCATCACTGAGAACCTGAAAATCATCTGTACTTATCACATTTAAGACCATTTTAGTGTCTATTTTTAAAAGAGAGTATTTCACATACATCTCTTTAATGCCACGGTGGTTTCGTTACCCTTGAAAAAAAAAAAAAACTAACTCCCTCCAAGTTCAACCTGATGAGTCTGTCTGGGTCATTTCAATCAGTGGATTTTGATGTTTGCATATTTCAGCAACACAAAAGAAACAAGGCCTAGGGACTTGTATTAGCAATTCAAATATTACATCTGTGTAAAAGCATCAGCCAACAACAACAGACCGTAGCTATCCGCAAGAATGCCATGAGGAATACAAAAAGGAAGAGTGAAGATGAAAACAGAGTCGATGAGAACACACAGGTCAGGACTGTAATCATCTGACCCGATCAATAATTAACCAAGGTCACCTTTAATGACGACGAGGCGGAGTGGCATATATTATTCATTCAAACCTCGACATAAAGAGCTGAGCCTAGTGAAATGAGAGAAAGTGAGCTGAAGGATAGGAGGAGTAAATTAAATCAAATAAATAGACCTCAAGAGAGAGTGCACCTCATGTAAAAGGAATGCTGTAAAAATATTAAAATCTGAGCAGACTGTGGGTTTTGTGATGCAGCAAATTCCTCTGTCATTCCCTTTCGGTGAATCACGCCTGGACTAGAAATCTAATCTAACAGCAGTTCACTCAAATGCCACAAGAGGTTCAGAGACACATTCATCACTGATGAAACTAAGTGAGGCGCTCTCAACAGGCAGCAAGCAGCGAGAGAGGGTAACCGCCGGCACTGGAGCGTGTGGATGTCTCCTTTCAAGCAGCAAGGCGAAAAAGAGAGAAAGTTGGAGGCAAACTAGAGGCTTTGTTCATAGCTCACGTGGCAGAAGGGGATTTCCTCGCTCTCCCTCAGAGTCTGACGCACATTCACTGTGCTGCACGCTGGGAACAGAGAACTGATGCAACCATCAAGCAATCCAGAAGGACCAGAGTTAGTCTGAATAAATAAAACAACTTCAAAAGTCTCATTTCAGCAAATGAGCAATTTTCATGATGGACATATTTGCTGATGCATTGTTCAAGAGAAATGAGTGCAAGTAAAGTCTTGTGCATTTCTGTCTAGCCCAACAATACAAACTCACTGTCAAAGTTATTCCATTAACATAATTTTTTTGCACCCTTTCAATAGTAATTGAAAGGTTTGAATTCACTTCAGCTACACACACATACCACAGCTGAAAAAATACTTTTTTGACATTTCGAAAGTGAACTTGCATGACAAAAATAATTTATTTATGATTCAGAAAAATAACAACTACATACATTTAAGCGGAAACCAAGGGGGATTACACCAAAACCAAGTACAGACAACAAACACTGACTGAAAAATTATGATTTTTTTTAGTCATTCTTGACAACTTGCTGACTTTGTCAAGCAACTTTTCATATCCTTGTAGGAGCCACACATTGATCCTGAACACTAGTGGATGTAGAGCACTCTAATTGCTTACTCCATTTGTGAGTGAGCAGGTTGGTAGTAGTGATTCATTTTGTTCATTTTGGTGACTTGGTTCATTTGAGTCTCGTTCACTTAAAAGAACTACTTTTTGAACGATTCATTATTTTCTTTCATCTGTATATAATAATTTCCTTAATTCCCTAACAAGATTACTTGCAAACAGTTATGATAAAGACCCAAAAACTGAGCGGAATACAATAATTAGAGATAATAACCCAGCTTACCTACAAATTACCTTTCCATCGTGAGTAAAAATCAGTTTACTTTGTTAAACAATGTTAGTCAACTGCAATGCCGGAGTTGCATCACACATTAGAACACGAGACTGCACCCTCCAACTAATCTGAGAATATGGTGCCCGTTTAATCATCATAAGGCATTTATTGCCTGAATTAGGCAAAATATAATAAGTATTTACTGAAAAACTAAACAAATGAACAGTTTTGAAAGATATGGAAATAAATTATATTCATATTTATATTTTCAACACAATTACAAAGAGATTTAACAACACTAATAAATATACAACAATCAAAATAGCTCAAGTTGGGATTTCAACATTAAGGATGGGACACGAGGTAAAGAAAATTTTTACAAAAACCAGGAAAAAGGCTAAAAATCGACATTCCACCAGAATCAAGAGTTAATAAATTTAAGCATTAATAAACAATGATAAAGCTTGCAAATGAATGCAGCAGAAGTTCAACAAAGAGAAGACTCTAGAACACCGAGAACACTCAGATCGATGGGCACAATTTAACCAGTAGAAATGCAAAGACTATAGTTGTACTGTGTTTAAAACAAAAGGCGAAGTTAATTAAGCGTACATTTAAAAAGGTTGTGCATGTAAACAATTTCACTGAGTGCTTTCACTCTAAATGCAGAGCTGAAAGTTAAATGAGCTTGGTGTACTGTTCCTATCCCCGAATCCCTCGGGGGAACATTCTGCTCACCTCCACACCGCACCATTTATTTAAGATATCTGGGACTCGATAGAAAAGGTGACGGATGCAGTAATGTGCATTCAGAGCACAGAGAGGCAAACTGCAGCTATAAATGCTCAAGTGACAATCCATCTCTCTAATTTCACTTCATTCCTTCCATCGAATTCCCCTCAGCTCTCTCATTAGTCCGTTTCTCAGAGCAACTGGCACAGCAGACTTTACATCATGTTATGTCACCCTTGTCTTGCTAACAAATTGCCACATTGTGTTAAAAGCACACTTATAAATAATGCATAATGGAAATTATTATTTACTTTAAATATAAGCCTATGGGAAGTCCTTAAATTGGTGGCTTACAATGTTTTGGAACTTGTGCATTCCTGTTGCTCTTAAAGTGGCGAACAGCGGGCGCTCCGCAGTTTAAAACAACTGCCACTGCTCTTTGAAGTATTGACCAAATATTTGCTGACATTGAGGGAGCGCATGTCCTTTCTGGAGTGTTTGCTTGCTATTTTCCACTGAACTGGCCTTCTTTAGAGCTGGTACACGTGTGCCTGGCCTGCTGCCCTTAGATAAAGAACAGAGAGAGTTAGTTAGCGGGGAGTTAAATCAAAGGAATAAGTGATAAGAGTTAAAAAAAAAATGCTTCGAAATCCAGGAGAAGGAGCGCATGCACACATAAATGGTCAAATTACAGTTTATTTGAGATATGGGCCTCTTGCATCCAGAATCCACTTAAAAGATGTTTAAGATCTGAAGCTGCGTTTGATAATGAAACACGAGTTGTGGGAAAGTTGGCATAAGGAACGAACGCTGAAACCATACCTCTGTGACAGGACCACCCAGAAACCAAGCAGAACAACGTGTCCCATGATGGAGATGAGAGACCAATTCACGAAGGAATTCAGTCCAATTTGCATCAACAGAAGGTATGGATATCTGATACTCTGCTTCTTCACTGTAAAAGAGGAAGCACATGACCCAAGAGGATGAACATTTTTAGAGGCCATCATTTTCCTGGAAATACATGGTTTTGGTTTATCCTAAAAACCATGGATCTTTCACCAATTCATCATTCAGAATGCATGCATGCATGTTTGTTTACACTTCATAAAGCCCTTTAGCTTCCTTTACAGCGAGGGTCACATGGTCTCAGTGGCAGTCAGAGAAAGAGGATTAAGAGAGAATCCACTGACGAAATAGTCTAGCCAGATTGGGTCTCCCCTCTTTTGACCCCCCTCTTGCCCCTTAAAGTGTTATTAGAGAAGAGCGGACACATCCTGCTCTCCCAGCATCCTGGCGCTCAATTTAATCTAGACAGAGGCTTCGCAATCCCCAACACCACATCTGAAGCAATTCCATTAACCTGGGCTTAGCTGAGGATCCACCAGAAAATCCTTAGTCGGAGAGGAGTAGGGCTATTCCTGCTCCCAAACCATCTCATCATGTGTCTGCAGCTACCTAATCATTAAGACATTATCAGTGGTTTTAAATGCATTTCAGATTAATATGGATATTACTATTATAATATGCTCGACTGGGGTCAAATAGGGGTTAAATCGAACACAATATGCTTAAAAAAGCAGTCTTATAAACCTTGAGTTTACGGCAAAAACAAAGCCAGGATTTCTTTAGCGTTATTTAATATACACCCCTCCCCACCCCCACTCTGCTCTTGCTGACAACGATATTAACGTGTGAACTCCTTTACGAAACAATTACACGTGAAGTCTTTTAGTTTTTTCTTACTTTCATTCTTCATTCCTTCGGTTTATTCCTTCTGTCCTTCATTTCCAATGCCCTTTCTATTTCCTTGCGTCATTGCACTTATTCTTACTTTTTCCCCCTTCTTTCCTTCACTGTTCTTCATTCCTTCCTTCCTTCTCCATTTAATTTTCTTCATTCTTTCTCCATTTCCTTCCTTCTTTTGTACTCATTTCCTCATCTTGATTCCTTTACTTCCTTCTCTATTTCATTCTTTTCTTTCTTCTGACCTTACTTCCTCATCTTTATTACTTCACTGTACTACCTTCCTTCTCCATTTCCTCTCCTTCTCTCAACTTCATTCATTCATTCTCCATTTCCGTTTTTTCTTCTGTTCTTCCTTCCTTGTCTTTATTCCTTCACTGTCCATCAAATTAATTTCCTTTCTTCTCTCTTACTTTCATTACTTCTGTCCTTCCTCATATTTATTCTTTCATGGTCCATCCTTGATCCCCTCTTCATTTGCTTTCCTTCTCCCTTAGCTGCCTTCATTCATTCTCTCTTTCCTCATTCTTCGGTCATACCTGCCTTCATCATTTCCTTTCCTTCCTTCCTTCTTCTATCCTCCTTTCCTTCTGTCTTTCTATGCTTCTCCATTTACTTTCCATCCTTCACTTTGTTTATATAAAACCTTGACAACACACAACACTTTAATGACCAAAGTATTTAAATGTATGTGTTAATTTGGAATGTACCATTCAGCATCTTCCATATAGCTTTTTCAGGAGGATCTCATCACTGGCTATATGTCATGCAGTTTGTTAAAAGCCTCTTATGCTAATCACATTTACCTACCAGGACAGGTAAGGAAAATTGTGTGTTCCTGCTCCTCATCTCTGGTGACATCAGCAGTGCAGTCAGATCACTGCTGATGCAAGCGTGACTCATGACTTCAGGTAGGAGCCTCGTGTTCCATGCCTGATGCTGCAGTTCAAGTTCAGTCCAGTTCTCCGAAGGTCAGGCTGTCCGTCTGTGAGCTCTTATCACACTGACAGCCCCCTCACCGTATTTCTTACTGCCAGGGTAACTGAGTGACTGACTGATACCCTGGCTGAACCTACAAAACAAGCAAACGTGTATGTGTGTAAAAGACTTGAAAGTTCAGTGTGCCCTGTAAACAAGGATTAAAAAAAGAAATCATGCAAGTGATCGATGTCCAGCAGCACCTGTGATTACAGCTCTATACCAAGAAAAAAAGAAGCATTGAAGACAAAATATTCAGTAATTAATGGAACATTAGAGAAATAAAATATATTTTTTTACATTGTAAACCATAAATCTACTGAAATTTACACAGATTATTTTTCTCTAATAATTTTCAATGTATCTGAATTATGTAATTCAGCAAGTAAAAAAGGAAAATTAATAGGAATGCATTTTGTGATTCACTGTCTTTGAAACTATTATTTTACAAAAATCTATTGCAGCACAGTGAAATAGAAACAAACAAGTCATAAACAAACATGATTCTATTGTTCTATGCAATTATAATAAAATATGAAATCAACACAGCCATCAATAAAATGTCTGGTTTATGAATTTTATATGGATTTCAACAAAATATAACATTACTTCAATGTTCTGACATTTTCATAAACCCCATATACATGAGCCTACTGGTTAAAACTGTTCTGAGGTATAATTTTCAGAAAGTACTCAGTCAATTCATCATTATTGGTATGAAAGGCCATGGACTTCACACGCCAAAATGCCTTTGATATATTGTATTTAAGAACTAAGTCAATTAACAAAATTGAATGTGCCGAGCTAAAGCCAGTGGAGGGAATTATCACAACCATCACAATAGGCTTTACCGAGACATTCTCAGATTATTTAACATGACACAATAGCCAGGAAAACACACTGAGTAAAAACACTCGTTTTAAAATTCATAAATGCCACATATGACCCTGTTTCCATGATTAGTCACTCTAAAAACAAAATCTTCCTTGCATTCCATTTATCAGCCAGAGTTAAAAGAAATCTCTCGTCCAGTCTAAACACCTTCATGGTTTAAATTCCACCAAAACGGTCCTTATCTGGAATCCACAAAGCGGTATTCCAGTGGAAAGAGTAAATGCAAAAGGTGAGTGAGGTAAGTCACTGAAGTTTGCTTCATTTTATGATTTTCAAGAAGGGTTTTTCCAAGAATTCCACTCTCCAATTTGCCAGAATGTCCAATCGACCACAGCGTCTGGTTAGCATAGCCTACAATAAACATCCAGTGAAGATGTGCTCTTCCAGCCACTAATTCCGATCCTGTTTATTTTTTCTTCAACCTTGAGACCTTACTCCACCTTTATGTCCTCACTGCACCACTGACCTGAACTGCCCTACCCCCGCCTACATCGCAGAACATTTTACAGTAACTTTTAACACAGCGTAAGCACAGACACTGTTGCTCAAGTCTCACAACAAACAAGTGATCTATCTGCAAAAGACTTGAAATACTTTGCTGCAGCTTGCCTACTTATTTCTGTCCCAGACAAATTAAACAAGAGAGATAGACTGATTTACCAATTTCGTTATGAAGAACATAATGCAGAAAGCAGATAGTTACATGGTTAGTGACTGTGTTATTTTAAATAATATCTTGGTCATGGTGGTCTAATTGTAAGGTTGATATGATTCTTTTACAAAAAGATCTCTTTTTAATTAAAATTGCTGTCAATCTCATTTTGTAGCCTGGGCTTTTTCTGGAAATTAGCCGAGATTTTATTTCGCAAAACTTTGTTTTTGTTTTGGAACGTCCATTATTCGATTTTCGAGTCAATCTACTCTAATTAAATCACTATAAAAGCCACAAAAAGACTCACCATGGCCCCTTTAAAGTCTTTCATTTTAAAAAAGCCACTCAAACTCTGCGTCTCAAAGGCTGGATGTTAAATTTTGTGCTAAATGTTGACTTCAATCATTACAATTATAATATGAAGAGAAAGTTATGAGAAATTCGTTTTAAGAACAATTCACCATGTGGGAAAGTGTTTGATAGGACCTGGTCACAATAAAGGTTCAATCTACTCTCCAAGGCACTACTACCTAAACCATTTCAATTTTAAACAAATGAAAAAGATTTAACTTTTTAAAGCTGTTGCAGACATAGTTTAAAACGTGTATTTGGCTTTCTTTTATTAGGGATTGCACAACCTTTACCAGCTCACAACAAAAGGAATCCAGGCACAAGTGTTATTTCCCACAAGGAGCAAACAACAACTGAGATCTGACCAATCCAAACCTCAAAACCCAAACAAAGCCTTCCACAATAATATTGACATCCTTGCCTTGTTGGACACTGAGAGAAAGTGGTTTTCCACTAAATGTTTAGTCTTCTTGAGAGCATGCGTCACTGAAGAAAGAACATGCACATAGAACACCACGTGAGGAAAAAATAATACAAGTGTCATGGCAAAATTCTGATTCTTTAAAAAAAAAAAAATTAATTCATAGACATTTCAAAAGGTTAATCTATACTGAAATAACGGGGAAAAAATAGAACACAAAAATACAATGCCTAATAACAAGTAGCTAAATAATGAAGACAAGTAAACAGATAAATAAATAGACCTCTACATAAACAAACAGACACTGACAGATAAACAAACTGCCAGGAAAAAAAATTAAGTTGTAGTGGAATAAAATGTATACATTTTGAAATATTTCACACAGGAGTTTAGCTTATGTCAAACAGCACATAAATGCCAAAATACAATCTGCAATCTAACAGTGTTTAACAGAGTCCTTTCAGTGATGTAGATTCCAGTTAGTAGGGGAAAATTCTAGTCATTACATAAAATGTAAAACATCCCTAATCTCTTTCTTGTTAACGAAAGTACTGAAATCAGAAAGTAAGCTGAAACTAAATAAGTCCACTGATTTCTGTTAAGATTATTTATTCCTTGTGTAGATCTCATGAAGTAGCACGATAAAATGACTATAAAGGTTAAACTCTTCAAACAATTTTCATATATTTTGGGGCTGCCCAAAGGTCCAGCCATAATGGAAAGAGGTCATTGGTGTTCTATGCAATGTTAAGCAGTGATATTGGCAATTTATTTAACCTGATATACCTGGGGAACATAGGAGAACATCTAAGAGACATATATATTTATTAAAGTGTATTATTTATTAATATTTATTATTCTCCTGGCAAAATGGAAGCTGACTCTCACAGAGACAGGGAAAATTAGGGAAGATGTACCGATGACCCGTCAACTCTACTGTTCCTTAATTTAAAAACAAAATAATAATGAATGACAAAAGCTTATCACAGTAAACTAATGGATAAATTATTCAACATAACCAATTATTTTAACACACATGCACATATACCAGAAACACATTCCCCGTACCCATCTCACGTTCATTTTGTTTCAGCCCAGATTTACAATATGGCACATTCGTCCCCATCTGCCTCCCCCCTGCTGATTTCTGAGAAGGAATGTGACCTTGTCTTTTGTCCTTGGCGTGCGCAGAGGATGCACCACTAAACTCAATTTGGCTTTCCCGTCATCTACTGAACAGATGCAGACCAGAAAAAAACTGGCAGGAAATCAGACAGGCAAGATTGACTGATAATGACCCCGATGGGTCAAATACTAGCACATTAATATGCTGGACACCAATGCCAAACTATCTGCAAAGAGCACAAACATAACTTTATAATATTAGTCCATCTAGTCCAACAAAGAGACCTCACATACGCAAACTCCCAGAAATACAAACAAGCTTCTTCTAAGCAGAGACTTTCAGTTAATAATACCAATCCGATATTTCTCAACAGATTCCTGCACAAGTCCAAGATAAGTGCTTTTTTTTCTGTGTTTGGGTTTGCCTGTGCGGGAGGAGCACTGAGATTGGCTTCTCAGAGGTCCACGGCTGTTACAACGTACCACAGTGTGACTGAGATTACCAGAGGCCTGTCAGGTCTAACAGAAAGAGAAATTCTTCTGCTGACTAGATAACACCAACCATGATCCATGTAAAGCTCTTCTTTCTCACCCATCTCTGTACTTCGTAACAGTCCATATCTGGGCGGGGTTCATTTCCTGTTTGTAATCTCCAAACACAGGGCAGGCTATAGACTGTTTGGTTGTGTCTGTTAAAAACAGCTCACAAAACACTAGGTGAGAGTCAGAAAGGTCACTCAAGCAATTACTGAATTGTATAAAAAAAGTTATGTTTAAGCTTTAATTTGACCAATCAAACCATGCTAAAAATCAGCCACATACTATGTTGTGCAGTGTACAGTGTTAGCAACACCACTGTCATGGGTTAAAATACTAGTGCTGATAAAAAAAAAAAATGTCCAAATAAATTATTATAAAGACTTATAAAGGTTTATTTATCCAGAAGGCATCTTGATACGGTCATAGGACCTTCTAGCATAATGCGGCATAGATAGTTGATTCTTGATAGCATCAGTTACATTGTGGTCCCAGAGATAGTATTTGAAGGGACCCTTTTAACCTTTGTGTCTTCTGTAGGTGCATAGTGTGGTAAGACAAGCAGAAAAGAAAATGTTGAACCTAAAATTACACGGGACTATATTGCGTTCTGGAGTATGCAACTTCTCTGCAGTGGTTGTGGAGCTATGCCTCAATGTTTGAACATTGTCTCCAGGAATGTAACTTCTTGGTTTTTTTTTTTTTTACTACTGTTGCAGTCTATAGAAGCCAGAGATCTTTTACCATTGTTTATTGTCAAGATTCTTCTACTGCATCAAATTGGCTGATCCCGCTGGATCTGTTTCTGAAAGAAAGATGCCGTATCATAGACCGTTGACTGATATTACCTTATCTTTACCACCTCCACTCATCATACACCTTATTCTATGCAATTTTTCTATGCAACTTTAGAAATGTACTTATATGACCTGTGTTTACTGTTCAACGTTATTGTGTCATTTAATGTAGAATGTTATTTAATGTACTAACACTGGAGAGTACCCCTGTACAACAACAAATTCCTTTTGTGTGTGCGCACATGCATCTTTCTGATTCTGATTCAATGTCTGTTCAACCTACGCATTGCACTGAACTGCACTGCACTGGAAGTCAACAAGGAAACAACTGGGCTTGACATGAGAAAAGGGTTAATTACATTTAAAAAGGTTGTGTTGGTAATTCTCAGAACTGCCTATTATACAAGAGATGTATCATATGTGTGAAGCAGAAGACAGGAAACTAGGCCCCAGCATGTCCCCCATCAACTGTTTTAGCTCACACTTTCACTCTTAGTGTTTTTGTTCAACAATGAGGCACCTGAGGCTTCTTGCAACTGAAATGAGAATTTTTCTAAGAGAAGATGCTAGATGAATTAAATAGTCTGATGGGGATTTACCTGAAACTCAGAAAAACACCTAGCTCCACTTTGAAGATGACTCTTGAGGGACTGCCCAAATCATCTGTATTAGACCTCTCCTAAAAAAAAAAAAGAAAGAAAGAAAGTGCTTAAAAAAGCAAAGAAACTCATTGATCTCAAAAGAGTCAGAGGATGCTGCACAGTGAGCTCACACAGGAAGTAAAACTTTACAACCCTCGAAACTCCAAACCTGCCTTTTAAAGCCCCAAGTTTCAAGTCATCACCTTCTCTTCAAATTGAGCAACCTCAAAGTACCTCAAGGTTTCCAAAAACTGTTTTATTCCATTGCTTACAGTATCTATACAGTATATCTAAAATTTAAAGTTTAACTTAATTTCATTCATATTTATTATTGAAGACCATGACATACATATTGATATAAAAGTTTGGGCTGTTGTACTAAATATTTACTTGTTCATTCAAGTTTACATCAATTTAAAAAGTTAAATTGTCAAGAAAATGGCAACAACAAAAAAAGTCTCAGTGCTAAATAATTGGCATTCAAATTTTATTTTTGAACTTGTAAAAAACCAGGATTAACACCTGAATGCTTCGGATTATGTTCATAAGCAAGAAGATCTTCAATTTCTGTAACAATACAAAGACCTTGTTGCATTCACTTTGGGAAAATGTGTTGACGCTTGTATAGCAAGCTGGTTTTGTGCACTAAAAAAACATCCTTACAGCAAAAAAAGGCAGAGCTCAAATGGTGCGAATGTCAAACATTTACAGAAAACTCCACAAAATAAGCTTTGTGATCTGTGCTACAAATGTATGAAATGAAACATGAAATCTCAGTAGGCTATTTGACAGAAAGAGCAGTGCAGGATGTGACAGAAACAACGGTTGCAGCCTCAGGTTTGGTTGTATATTGCGTAACTGTAGGGCTCTAAAATAAACTTGAAACACTTATCAAAACAGACTACAAAAAACAAAAACAACAAAAGCAAAAAGCAGGTAGCAGACTAGCGTGACAGCCACAAAAACAAATAGTCCTGTGAGAACCAGGAATCCGAGCCAGAGCAGTATACTAGCAACCTTTTGGAAACCAGACAAACACAGCCAACTATGTCTGGCACCGCCAACAATTCTGAATCCTGCCAAAGAGTCCTTCCTCTTGCCAGCACCAAAGCAGCTCTCACTTACTGAGCAGATAAGAGTGTCAACAGGGCAGGAAACATTGTGGGCCGCCTACCTCAGAGTTCACTTCTGAGTGTGAAAGGAACAGATATTCTCTGACGAATGTTGGGCTTTTTTGTGTGGGAGCAGACAAGACAAATGTGAATGTAAGCAGTAAGTTCAAAGTAAATAATACACAATAGGTCTATTATGAAGACAACAAACAACCCATGCCCAAATACCTAACTTTACGGCAATTTATTGGGTGGTAACAGAAGGGAATTTCTATATTCAAATCCGTTATGTTTACCTTCATGACTATTGTGAAAGGGGTTTATATCTCAAATCACTAAATCTTGTAACATTAAGGGCAGAGATCCTGGAAAAACAACCATTTACAAGAACAATCGTCATCTCACCTTTTCGCCCATTTCGACTCTCCATCAATGCCTTTCCCCCAAGTAAGTAATGGATGACTACACCAGGTGTTAGTGACAACCCATACGTTTCTGCAGCCTGAAGGAGTCCAAGTCCATATCAGAGTCAATATAGATATTTTGTTTTGTTTTTTTTGTTTTTTTACATTAGTGGAGTAAAAAGTAAAAGTGGAGTCATTAGCACTTGCTTATGGATGTCAAACTTCACAATGCTGGTCAATATGCGAGATGTCTACGCTGCACTGTGTCAGTGAGAATGTGAGCTAAGCTCCAACGTAACTGCTCAGACTAGATTTTTGTGTTAGTTCTCCCAAAGCTGTTGCGGCTGCTTCTACATAATTTAACTCTAGAGTAAAACAGTGCACAGTCCCGGAGTCTCGTGTTATTTTCAGTGGTTTGAGGTGCTATTTGACCACAGTCTCTGAGTATCTCCTTGATGAAATCTGCCATGTTTCCATGTACCAACCTGTGATTGGTTGTGCAGTTTTCAGCTGGAGCACACAACTTGACACCTTCTTATTTGAAATATTCTAGAAGAGTTCACAAATGTGGCTTTTCCTCAGAGCTGTATTGTAACTGTACAGTTCGACTCGGCATGATTTAGGGGGTGCATTCTATACCTACACTTTTTTCATGACAGTTTGGATGAGCGGAGTTTATTGGAAGTGATCAATTATTGAGCTGATCACTTATTGTCCAGATAAAAAAAACATAGCCAACTTGAGCGCTCTTGTGCTTTTCAGCAGTTTTTGTTGTATTGCCATCATCTATATTTTAAACAAAACCTTTTACTTGAGTTGTAAAATTCACCAAATAAACAGCTTGACTGACAACAATGTTCTTGTCTTGAGTTAAGTGTATAAACTGAACAAGTCTTACTTTAAGTTTTTAGTAAAGCAAAGTCATACCATCATAAAATAAATTTTTAAAGTTGTTTAACAGTACCCAGAACCTGAATAACCTGTTCATGTACATTCTCAATGTTAGGTAGTCCAGCCGATGAAAATTGTTGTTTCCCATTTTGGACAATTGTAGTTTGTCTCCAGTCAAACCTCCTTGCTTCAGGCTTCAGTGCTAGCATTAGCGGCACTGCCTGTGGTGTAGTTCTTTATGTGCCTTAATGTAAAAAAACTCATCACTGGCTATTAAAAATGGTTTTCTTAAAAAGTCAAAGCAGTTCATGACCTGTTTAATGTAAATGGTGTATTTACAAAACATACAAAACTACTAGGGGCAGGGCCAAAAAGCTAAATGTTTGAGTCATCAGCCAACGACTGAAGCTATAAATGGCAACTACTTTTACAGCCAGAAAATACTTTGGTTCATGAATTAATTGCCAAAACTCATTAAAAAAAATTCTAAAGGTAAAAACCACTGTTTTATTTCTATAGCACAAGGTATTGGATTTCAGTTATTGAATGTTTTTAATCTTAGACATAATTTAGTTTTGGCATTCCCCTCATATTCCACGGTATTGATCAGCATCAATTTTTTCAAATAATCTTTTACATCCAACAGCTTCTTACACAAAAAACAAACATCAGGCAACACATCCTGCCTGCTAATCAAATCGAATATTGAACAGACAACAGGATTGCGATGTATTAGTACAAATGTTTTAATCAATGTTAGGTTACTTTTAGGTTAAGAGCACACATCAAACACAGATTATTGATTATTCTTTATCTAATCAAAACCATTTAAAAAACAGCGCACATGGGACAATAAATAAAGCCCCTGGTGCTCTGTTTTATCACTGCGTGCATCCTTTCTTGTTGACCTCTGATCCTAGTAATCCTCTCCTGACGACAGCATTTTCACAGAGCAAGAACAATATAAGCCTCTACTCTGCTCCGTGACCAACATTGGGGTTAAAATCGGTAGTTTTAAAATGTCGCCAAACACTTGTTAGTGTATAATACTCAAAGACAATGAAGAGAAAAAGGCTAGATGCGAGACAAGACACAAGGGCAGGAAATTATTTTATTAAGTCCTATGTTGAACTTGCTTGTTCGCCCCGCCAATTGGCATAATTGGTTCCCATCAGATCTCTAGATCCTATATAGAAATGATTTGGCACAAAGTGGCAGATTGTATGAGAGAGCATAATCTGAACATTTATAGACAAAAGCCTGTGTTTATGCTGCTTATCAGGGTGTGTTTACAGAACTCTCACAACTCCCGTGTGCCATGTTTGATCGGCGTCCTTTGAGAACGCTGCTGTCCACCAGTTCAGGGAATGATCAGCCCATTATCAGTGCACTGATATGATAATTCAACAAGGTAATCTACACAAGTGTTACTTTCTGGTTTTCAAACAGATGTACCAACATACTGAGAAGAAACCAAATAACTGGTCTAGGTCTCTGTGACCTTAAAAAAAGAAAGAGGCCAAAAGGTCGAATACCAGTGTACTTCATTCAAGGTCTAATACAGGTTTACTTCATCCAAGGCAGTTTTTTTTTTCATTCAAGGTCTAACAGCTGTCTATTTCATTTAAGGTTTAATACCAGCTTACTAAATAATTTAATCTTGAAAGATCTATTAAAATCACCATTATCAAAATATTTGTAGCTAACATTTTTCCCTAATTGAAAGTTACATTAAAAAGGTTTTCCAGAGCTGCATTACATAATACTGTTGAATGTAAAATAAAAGAAAAAAAATTTATAAAATGAAGACGAACCATGAAGATACATCCTCATGGTTATGCCAACAGTACTGCAAAATTATGTGATTTCAGGTTTATGCCAGTGATGGATCAAGTAAAAAAAAAAAAATCAGATATAAAACACTTTATAAGCAATTAATTTCTTTTTTGTAAATTGCTTATTTAATTAATTCTTGACCCTTTGTACAACATGCATAAATTACAGCAATCCATAGACCCATTTACTGTACACAATGATACGTGGGTTGTAAACGGATCTATATAGTTCCAAAAAGAACCACTCACCAAAAAAAGCATTAAGCAACAAAACATTACATAATATAGTGGGAGTTCAAAAATAGTTGTATGTAACTTTCATGAAAGGAAAGAAAATTAAAAATATTTATTAACAACTGTTCTTTAATTGTTTACAAGTGACAAATAAAAAAAAAAAACTACAAACACTATGGATGTTGTAGCACATACGACAAACCCATCCGTCAGCATTTACAGGATAAGTTGGTTGACAACTTGCTACTGAGCTTACGCTGCTCATTTAATCATCCTATTAAGTGATTTAATATATTGGATTAATAAATACTGTACATCTTCTAATTCTACAGTGGATTCTACATTAAAGGGATAAACCTGGGGAGTGCTGAAATATTTGTGAGTTTGCCTTCTGTCTGTTCTGATCTCGAGGAATTTGTTGCAGGGCTGTAGAAAAGTCAAAAAATGTCTTTCATCCTTTAACAGAGGTCAGATTCTGACCAACGTAAAGTTTAGCCCTGCAGGCACCAAACACAGCACAAAGAATACAGATCTCTAGCTTATGGCTTGTCTGCCTTCATTTATTAGCACTATTTGACAACTAAGGGTTAACAAAGGTGATCTCTTCAATAGCTTGAAGTAAAAAAAAGAAAGACTAAGCTGAAAAGGTATGTGACTAACAGTTTATTCTATGCAAACACATAATACAGAGGACTTATTGTCCCTAATGCACAAACAAATCATTAGGCCTGGCAGTTATTCTTCAGTTAAAAGTAAGTTTGTCTTTGACCAACTGGTGCAAACTCTGCCAGCACAAAAGTCAGGTGATGGCAGTGAAACGTGACACTTCTGAAGCTGGCATCGACCCACCAGCTGTTGAACAGCATGAAACCAGAGAATGCCTCTCTCATCCCTACAAAGCCATGAAATCCTGTCTTCCCGGACTCTCTGCTAAGGGTAAGAGTTGTCTTCTTGTAAGGCACCATTGATAAATAGGTCAGCTGTTTCTTCTTCCTCAAGGGGTTTGGAACAAGATCAGATTTGAATATTTGAATAACGATTCACAGCCCTTATGTTTACCAGAACCGCTGTCCTTTGATTACCAGTGTAAATGGCTCCCAGTGGGAACTGGAATATTGTAATTGCTCCATTTGTAAGCTTGTTTAAAAGGTAATTACCCAGCAATGCTATGATCTGTGAATCCTCCTGCTGCATTATTCATCAATGTGAGGAATTGAAGGATGATAATTTGAAAATGCTTACACTTTCAAGACCTGTAAACCATGTGTTGAAATCTGCAAACACTGAATGACAGGCAAAGCTGAACAGTTGTGAACAGACTGTTGTACTGCAATTAAGCGTTTAAAAAAACCTGTCAAACATTGTAAATGAGCAAAGTACAAGCTCAATTTTCAAACAAACAAGCTGTATTGGAAGCAGAATGTTACATTTGGTGACTTCAGATAATTGAGACACTCAAGCACTTAAAAAGCAGTACTTTTACAGCAAAACCTTAACCAGGAGAACACTTTCATGAGGGATTTACTCCTGTGTAGAGATGTTGACTGATCTCTCTAAAATCTCAATGCCATTGACTTTGAGAATCCATAAAAGGTAGTAATAACTCCCAACACACTACAAACATTACTCTCATAATGTAAAACAAACTAAACAAAGTGTAGTCACATAATTATTACAATAAAAAAAACTTGATTACCGGTCAAGAACAAAAAACAAAACAAAAAAAAAACAAGGAATATACATCTGCTCTAACCATGATCTTAATTATACAACAGAAAATAATGTGTTCAAAGGCTTCCAACCCCCCCTTTTAAAGTGTACCTTTGTCAATATAATAAGTCACTTGGTGGCCCACCATAATACATGCTCTGGGGTGTACTTAACTAAAAGATCACCAGTACATGAGAACACCATACCATGACATTATTTAAAAACAAAAGTAAGAACTTAATATTGTGTACTGAATTCCATTGGGAGCCTCTGGGGCTCAGACAGGATCAGGGGGATGTAACATTTCCTCAGATTGCATTTTACTTTACATTTAGCATTTTTTGGCCATTATATGATACTGATTAAAACAAAATATAAAATGTACAGTTAGTGAAACCAGCTTTGAGGGACACTGATGGAAAACGAGAACATTCTCTCATGTAAGAACAAGAGAAGCTGCTTACGGTGAGAACACAGACATGCATAATGATGATGCAGATGCTGCAGAGCAAACAGATCTCTATCAGCTGCTGACGCTGGAGCTTTCACTTGGGCAGCTGCATGGTCACAGGCCCCTCAGAGACCTGCCAAGTGAAATGCATGCCAATGGCAAACTTGAATTGCAGCGATTTGAATTTTACCATTTGTAAAGTTATGAAATATAATATATAATAAGGATACATGTTTTAAAGGTCACCTATTTTACCCTTTTTACACTATGTTAATATCAACCAAATACTTATGTGCAGAAAGCAAAATGTTTAAAAAAGTTATACTTGAACTAGTAAAAACCCATTCTCTTTAGCTTTCTGACTCAAACATTCAAGTGTGAAACAAAGAATAAAGAATAAAAAAACACCAAGAATAGCTTGAGATTAAAGATGAATTCTGTGGGGACTCTTGAGCTATACAAGAAGAGGTCGCTTGTGGCACTCCAGGTCTAAAAGCAGTTTTTGGGAGATAAAAGGCTGTTTCTACATTAAATAAGATATGGTCTACATCAAGTAACTTCCTCAAAAATAAGTTGTGATGAACCTTAGAACTTTTTCCAAACTAGAATGGAAAACAGACTGTTCTCAAAATTTCAACTGAGATTGGATTAATAAAAGGCTACCAATGACAAAGACATACTTCTTGGATCGATGTTGATTGCCCCAAAAAAGCTTGAAAGCAAAATATTGAAAATACAATAACAGCTTCTTCTGCAAATACTCGACTCATTCAACTGGTTCAAAACAGTGTTTGCGTCCTAAAGTCAAACAAAGGTGTTTGACTGGGCATTGAACCAGATCATTACAGAAGAGTAACTGAAAATAAACAAACGTGTTGTTCTTTGCTTCGGTGAGGGTGAATAAAGATGAAGCTTAGCGACACATGAGAGCATTTTCACCTGAACTGCCCCCAGAGAGTCTCCTTTGTTTCCCTGTAACACTTTTATATACTGCTCAATTACACCCATAACCTAACGTGCCAACCAGAAAGTTATGCTTTTGTAAAATAGCAAATATTTTTTAAGAACACATCTAGCAACCTTTTTTATACATCATAAATCAACAGTATGACCAGGTATTATTTACCATTAGTAATAAGACACATATTTGAACATCGACAGAATAAGTATCTCCTTAGGATTTTCTGCAACTAGGGCGGCTAACTATATACAATATGAACTCCAGGGTAACCTTTTCTATTCAGCTACATCAGCATTACAGCATCTTTTTGCTGGCTTCTTGGCTTGAGAAACACCTGCTTTGTCATGTTACGTGATGGTTAAGCTCAAGTAGGCCACTCAGTTTTTTACTCCATTGGCCGACTTCAATGACGTACTCCTGACCCATGAAGAAGAGCAGCTGAACACACAACTTTCATGATAGGCCCTGTTCCTCAGGTGGAATATCTGTCTGCTTACAAAAACCAGAATTGGTGAAATGAGTTACCAAACTGAAACCCAGAGCAAAACAAAGATAGTTTTCAGATTAACTCAATTAGCAACAAGAAGCATTACAAGAAAAAAAAGACCTCATATGACAGCCAAAACTTTCCAGATGTTTGGACAGAAATTCCCCTAAAATGATACAAATGCTCCTCCGAGTCATCACATTCTTCTGGTAGTAAACACAGTAGACCTCCATTTTGCTGCCGAGCAGCGCTGGCTTTGAAGGTTTGTGATGATTTGGGAAGTAAAAGTACACAACTGTGCTCATTTACTGCCCTCAGTATGACTGAGTGGTTAACTTTCATTGATGTAGGAAATGCACCAGAAAACCTTGTTTTTTTTTTCTCAAGCCATCAAGACTGTTTGAACAAGAGTCAGTACAAAGTAGAATTAGCAATGAAGTTGAGACTGAAACTTGAAACTCTACATGATCCAAATAGTTTTAAATAACCATAAATATATACTTAAATGATCTCCCTAGACTAGAGCCATGATGAATGATTTTCTTCAATTACGTTGTAAACACAGACGCCTGATCAATCAAAAGCATCAATCAATTTGAGTTCATGCAGTGTTTAAAAAAATATTTCATATTGGTTAGTTTATTGTAAACTTTCATATGGGTGATACATTTTATATAATGTGCAATAACAGCTCCAAGCAGCAGAAACATGCTGCACGTCACACCAGCAGTACGAGGATGCAGCAAATGATCA
Source organism: Danionella dracula (assembly GCA_900490495.1). Classification (NCBI taxonomy): domain Eukaryota; kingdom Metazoa; phylum Chordata; class Actinopteri; order Cypriniformes; family Danionidae; genus Danionella; species Danionella dracula. Next base: position 1,673,958 of record UELW01000744.1, read on the forward strand.
GTTGAGCTGAAAACCAAGAAATTGGTGGCAAGAATTAGGATACCTTTGCCAATCAATAGGACCCTACCATAACATTTAAAATGTTTAACTGTGTTTGAGTTCATTAGCCTATCCCTGTAGTGTTTCAGACTACAAGTGCTTAAAATAGCTTCAAGCCGATCTTTATTCGGTGTGCAATATTTGTATCTGATCAGTTTTAACATGGTAAAGAAACCTAAGCAATATAAATTTGCATGTCTCTGTCCTCAGTTTGTTTTGATAATGTGAATGAGAGGAAGAGCAGGTTCTAGTTCAAAATTAAAAAATAAGTCAAAATAAGAGGACTAGCAGATTCTGATAAGATTGGTCAAAATATGAGAAATATTCATCAAAGCAATTCAAAAGCAAGAAACAATCAAAGCAAGTCCATATTGTGTTTATGCAGCATTTTACCAGGGTGGTGCAAAATGCATGAAAAACAAAAAACGGACTTGCCAGCATTTTAGAATGATGTGTGAATGATTCAAACATCAGATTCAAATGATCAACATGCTTAAAGAAAATAAAGTTCTTCCTTAGGCACTTTTAAATCTAAATAACAATAATTTGTGTCCAGCATTAGGTGAAAGGCTTATTCCATTGTAAGTGCTACAACTATACTCTTTGAACACAGACAACACTCATTATAAAATCCAATGTATTACTTGCAAAATATTTTTTCCAAAAGTTTGATGCTTTAATTCAAGATTAATTTAGATGATTTATAATGGAGGTTATTTTAAATTCACTGAATAAGTATAAATTAATATATTACAATTTGGCCCAAATTTCAATGGAATCTAAATGTTAGGAACTAAGCTTGACAGCAAATTAAAGATAGTCAACAAAAAGAAACCTTCATACTTAAAGAGAATATGGAAAGTAATCACAATATTTATACTCCATAATATTGATTTAAGTAGATGTCTAGCAAGCATTAAAATGGCCTTATAAATTCAGGTAAAGTTTTAAATATGACTATAAAAAATTAAAGGATGATCACCTGGGTGTTTTATTTCAGTCTATTTTTGTTGTATAGTAAGATCTGGTTTCTCTTTCCGCTGAGAAAGCTGAGATCGGTTGACTTGTCTTGCTGTGATGGAGAGAGTGAAGCATGTGCGGTGGGAAATTACTGTATTCAAATGCTGCAGAGGTGTGTGTTTCATTCTTGGCCATGGCCCACTGGCGGGGGGGTCCCCACATATTTTCAGGAAGGAGTGAGTAAAACAAAGCAAGCGTCAGCATAAGCTCACCTCTAATATTTACTGAATAAAAAACACAGCCTACAAACAAGAACTTTAACAAGGGCTTTAAAACAAATCGATGCAGCGCTTCAGCAAACAGTTCACTCAGATGTGACCATATGTTCATATTACGACATCAATGCGCTGAGGAAACTACACACAAAGCTTAAAATCTATGCTCAGTCCCAATGTCTGCATGCCACAGATCTACACAAGTTTTTCTACTATAACCGAAAATGAGTCAAAAAAAGGCATTTTGTCTCATCTCAAAAGTACGACATGATCCGACAAAAAAAAAAAGTCAATAGATACTTCAACATAACGTTCCCTTAGAGTCAATGCAGTATACTTTTTGTATTGAAAACCCAGTTCAATGCCATCACATTTAAACATAAATACCTATTTAAGCAAAGCTACTAAACTCAAATATTGAGGGTATAAAACCTGTGCTGGAGAAAGCTTGAGGCTGAACTCAATTCACACTACTGAAATCATCATGAAGGAAGCCACAAACAAAACTTTCACTTGTGTTCCGTTGGGTAGTGGGTTTCTACTCATCATAGTAAAAATCTCCTTTGAGGTTGAGCAAAGTATATTCAAATGTAACAAAAGAAGAAGTAAAATTCCAGTTGCATCAAACCAATGGAGAGGAACACTGACATCCTGCTTACGTTTTGCTTGAAAACAGGGAAAGTTAATTTCACATATATTTCTAGCCACCTGTGCAATCTGGTTAGAACAACCACTCACAAGATTACCAAAGATTAAAAGATAAAAATGAACAACAAAGTGACTAACAAAGAATGTTATGAATAATGCTTAATCAGTGCTGAGACAAGACAGCATAGAAGACAGAAAATGGGAAACAGGATGTCCACTCAATAAAAGTTTTAAATATATCTCTGGTTCCTTTTTGATTAAGTCACTATCACAGCAGGCAACGGTGGAATTAATATTGCTGTGCATTAATGTGTGAAATATATCTATTATTGTAATTTAAACATGGTTGACAAATATTTATGTATGCATATCATTTTCATTTCCCCATCCTCATAAAAAAAACTGCTTTAGCTATAGTTGAGAATAATGTTTTCAAACAGATTTTAGAACATGGTTCTTTTTTGTATAATAAACAGTATGCTTCCATTACATTGTTTGAGACAATAACCATTAAATAAGGTTTATCGAAGTTAGATTTTTTAAGATTGTGTTTCCCATTCTCTGTCAACCCTTACAAAAGTTTTACAAAGATGCAGACACAGTGAAAGTTTTCACAAACGCTGGCAACTCTAAACATGACTTTTACGTTTTTTAACATTTTTGCTCTTTTTCTCATAGCAACCCTTTTCTAAACTTTAGCAGTTAGGAGCATTTTCCTATTCTCTGGCAACCCCAAGCAGCAACAACAAAAAAAAAAGTAAAATGATCTGAAAAAAATAATATTTACGACAGTGAATTAAGACTTAAGACCCTACGGAAACCATGTTGAAATGTATTTTTAGCTTAAATATCAAATACATCAGTAATCCATCTGTGATTAATCTGAGATCACCATTAAATGAACTTAAAAGCAACACTGAAAAAAATGTCATGGCGAAAACAAAACAGCATTTATGAATATAAAAAAAGTTTCAATATTATTGCATGTTGTAGTGATTATACAATACATTTACAGTACAAACATATTTCTGTCCTTCGGTGTTTACATAAAAAACCTGAAAACTAAAAGGAACAAATACCAAAAAAACGTTTATTACATGAAATATCCTTGTTCTCAAATGTCCTGATATTGTGTACATAAAGGCTTTACATTTGAAGGTAAAACAAATGCTAATTTTTCTCTCACCAATTCATTCATTCACATTTCCTACTTTTCATTCCACTTACACCAAATATTTTAATGAGATGTAACAGCTAAAGAAAAGAAGTACAAATCAAACACAACTAATGAATACGTGAATGACAAACTTGCCAAGCAAAGTGAAATGCAAAATGAGTCTTATTGGAAAATACAAATATGGAAGTGAATTCGGATAACAATGCTCTCAGTATCCAAGAAAGAATGCTGAGGGTCAGTAATAAGAAAATATTTAAGCTACCAATGAAATTCGAATAAACCTAACATGTATTCCATTAGTAAAAGATAACTTGTTTCTATTTCACACAGCTAGTGGTGCTGTGTGAAGAACAACCCCTTTCATAAAAAGCTCCAGATCTCGGTCACGGATGTTAAGAGAGAAAGAATAAAAAGAGCTGCTCATTGTTCTGTCATAATCCAGGTTTACCTACAGTACACGAGAGCAAAGAAAAGAAAACCACAAACCATTTTTGTTTAATCTCTAAACTTTAAATGATTTCTATTGAATCGTTAGAACAATGAAAACCCCTAAAGTCAAATTTGCATTGCAAATGTTAACGGCCAGAGAAACATTCTGACTATTGAAGCTATAATAAAACCTGCAGAAACTTGAACATTTGTTCTGTTACTTTTTCCAGAAGCTTTCTGGGAAATCAGTACGACAAGCATAGTTCATTTTAATACGACAACTGATATGTTCATGAAGTGCTGGCAGGAGGTCAACGATTAACAGTCACTAGTGTGTATAACTAATTCCACAGACCTATCTTTCCAGGTCTGCCAATTATTTTCATAATTAGAGCAAGAGACATCCATAGGCATGAAAAATGTGTGGTCTTAAAAAAAGAAAAAAAAGAAGAACTTGGCAGTCATACAGTAAATGTTATAGCATAACATTTAAGCACATTGAGGGTTTCTGCAGGTTCCATAAGGTCAAATTTAAGACAGATAAGAATCAAATGTAAGACCTATGTCTTAACTTCAAAAACAAATGCTAAACTTTTTTTACATAGTAAACAGTATGCTTTAAATACATTGTTTAAAAAACCTAACCATCACTTTTATGTTTTTGAAAATTGAAGGTTTTCTCAAACTCTGGCAACTCTACCAGTCATTTGTATTATTATTATTATTTTACATTTATGAGAAATCTCTCCATCTCTGGCAACTCTAACAATCACGCATATGATTTTGAGTGTATATGAGCCTTTTCTCAAACTATGGCAGCGTTAAACATCACTTATGTTTTTCAGCATTTATGTACATTTTCTCAAACTATGGCAATAATAACCATATTTTTTACAGACATAAAAAAGTGAATTTAAGACTTTAAGGACTTTAAGGCCTAAAAACCTGAGTGATAGGCTTGTATAAATCTCAACCCACGCAAAAATCGGGTAAAAAAAGTTCTCAATAAAAACTCTTGCTGATCTAGCAAATAAGCTGAAAAGATGAAATTACAAATATTTTTACATTTTTATATTAAACATCTGTTCAGCTATGAACTGTATTCTATTGTAAAGCTCTTTGGACGGCCATGTAAATGAAATTGTGCTATAAAAATAAAATCTTACATATTATATAACACACACACACACACATATATATATATATATATATATATATATATATATATATATATATATATATATATATATATACATACATACATACATGTGTGTGTGTATATATATATATATATATATATATATATATATATATATTTCAGTGTGAACAGATTTTCACATGCTTAAATGTCTTCATCTTTAAATCTTTAAGTTCACTTCACACAAGCTAAGAAACAATTCTCAGTTAAGTTCTCTCACTAAACCCTGCTGTCTTAGGTATTCAAAGGAATCATCTGAAGGAAGAATCGTAGCTCTACTGAATCTTTCCTTTGCTCTAGAGGCTTTGATAGCTAGAGATGAACTCAATGAACCGCCTTCAACAACCCATGTCGGAAAAAAGCTCAGCCCACGTCAATGGTTCCACCCACTCTGGTTCTCTTCCCCTCCCCCTCCTCCGTGCTCAGCTGACTCGGCTGTCTGTAATGGAGATGAATCTAACATCTTCCTGTCTGTGTGTACTCAGCTAACTCTCTCAGCTGAGCGGCACCTCGGGCTAATGGAAACAAATCTCCAAGAGCAACAACGCTACAAAAACGAGTCTGCTATCAGATCGACAGCAAGGCCAGGCCTGAACCCATGGGCCTCAATACCAGGAAAACAAATTTAAATGGCACCTCACAAAATAGAAAAAAAAAGCAGGCAAAAAAAAGTATAGCAGCTCCATAGACAGGGTTCAAAGCTTCATATAGGAATTGTCACTGTGACATCAATTGTCATTGTGACAACACTTGTCTACATATTTGGGATCCAACAAAAAAAAAAAAAAACACTCCACAGTACAGACAGAAGAGAGAGAGATGAGAAGAGACAGAGACAGAGACGAGAGAGAGAGAGAGAGAGAGAGAGAGAGAGAGAGAGAGAGAGAGAGAGAGAGAGAGAGAGAGAGATAGAGACAGAGACAGACAGGAGACGAGGATGAGTATATATATATATATATAACACATATATATATATAATATTATATACACATATATATATATATATATATATATATATAAATATATATATATATACACACACACACATAAAATAAAAACATGTAAATGCAGCATTTTAATGCCAGTTATTAAAACTGATAACTAAAAAGTATTTTATTGATAGGAGTTGTTACTTTGCTTTTAAATACAGGTATTTAATTAATACATGCATGGTTCAACTGTAATCAACTTTTGTTAGTGCTCCTGAATACACACATATTAATTGATGTTTACCTGGATATTCAGTGTCTCTCTGAAAACACTCAATAATCTCTGACTCACTGCTGACAACACGGGTCAATCTTCCTGACAACGCCAGTCTCCTCGTCATTCCACTTTGAAGCTCAAGGTTCTCTTACAAACTTCCCAAATTATTATACCTGTGTTTATCAATTATTTTCTGTCGTGCCCCCCATAGGAAGAAAAAAAAAAACATCTCGCACACTTCTCGGATGCTCTTATCTGCTGTCATTGGGCTCCATGTTCTTGATATTTGACTTACGAATTGAATAAGGATGTTCGGCATGCCCCTGACAGCTCAGGCACTTAAGTGGCACCAAAACAAGGAACCAGTTTTCACATTACGTTTCGGTCTGGTCCAAACCGGTTCTAGAGGTACCGGGTTTCTGTACCCAACACTATTTACCATTTAGGTGAATATAGGTTAACTAAAGTGGGAATAAGACTTTACTCACCTCTTTATATATATTGGAGCTGCAAAAATCTGTAAAAGAGCCTATCCCAAGGCTTTAATCCCTTACTACTAGTAGAAACATTGTGCCATTAGTAGTTTTCACATTTTCACCTCATTCTGATTCATCATCGTTTTGATAAGATGCTTGCTCATGTTTAGGCTGTGAATATTTGATGCAAACAAAAGAACTGTTTATGCACTCTATGCAAGGCCCAAATTTTGGCATCTCATTCACTCAATGTGGACTCGGGTGTGAAGCCTCTCTCCTGAGCCAGGGGGTGAGGTTACACTGAGGTTACACTTTAATAACATGCAAATAACATGAAATTCTTCAACACAGATTCACATTTTGAACTTTGCAGCAGACACAAAACTTTGGCATAAGTCAGTCTCAAGGTTTCCATTATCCATTCTTGCCAATGCTTTGTTTAACATGCCCATGAATGTTTATCCTAAAGTAAAGGCTGTAGGGATGATGAAAACTCTCAAAAATTAAAGTTTCCAATGTCTCATGAAAGACAATAAGCCTATGTGTTTTCCCAGCAAACATCTAAACCTGCTTTCTTCCACTCAGTGGTTCTATAGTGTTCAGCAGAGGCAGGCTGGCGCCGATGTAGAGAGGAAAAGCCTGATCTGACAGAACTCCACAGACATATCACTGCAGCTGAGTCGGTATGTAGGCCATGTAGCCGCCCCATTGGCCTTTCACTAATGAAACCCAATACACGCAGACAAACTACACACACTGACCTAGGCACGTGCCACACAAATGACAAAAAGTGTTTTAGTCAAATAACTAAAATTGAAATCATTTTTCAGTTTTATGAACTAGTTTTGAACACATTTAGAATGACTGCTTATATAGGTTAAGTACAAAAATTTGTGATAAATTTGTGAAAAAAAAGGGGGCTTTTTTTCTGTATTACGTTTCCTTATTTCTCTACCGTCCCCTGTGGATGTTAGAATAGAAAAAAGATGGTCCTTTCTGAATAAAGAATCATATATCCGAACCAGTATTTAAAAAGTGAGTGTGAGCAAGATTATATAAACAGTGTCTGTGTGTGAGGGCTTGAATGAATAGACTCTGTGTGTGTATGCGAGTTAGCGAAAGAACAGAGAGAACAGAAGGACAACAGAGAGTTTATACAAACAGTCTCAATGTGTGTCGGCTCCTGGATATTAAAATTCATCTTAGCAAGCTTTAGTAGAGAAAGGACGCTCAAACCTTCCTCTGTACAATCACACCTCTGTTCTGCCATTGCTCACTAATCCACACAGATGGCTTTTCAAGAATTGACAGAGAAAGGCTCTCCGAACAGTGCAGAGTGGAAGGAAACCAACACAGATCTATCACAAAACCTTTCCTGTCCAGTGATTTTATTTCTGTGGACTTGTGTCAAGTCAAGTATAGCATGTCTGTTCGGTTCATCTGATGAAAATGACCTGAGTCGTTGGTGGATCCAAAACAACAATTGATGTGACTAATCTAAAAGTACACTTGTTTCATGTTTAGCAAATCAATCAAGTCAAGTTTACTTAAAAAGAATGACGCACTATTACATAATACTCTTACCTAAATTTGCTTCAAAATATATATTTTGCTTGGCATGTACACCACTAGCTGAAAGATGTGACTGACTTGTACACAAGAGAGAAACTACAACAGGAACAATAATTTCATAAAATGTAACATTTACTATGAGAGGATCACAGATATTCCTTCATGATTTGTAAAACCTGCTACATATTGTGGTTTTTCCATTGACCGTGTACAACTATTTACAGAGTGTCTGAAGTCAAGTTTCAAAAGTTTGGGTTTGGAAGCACAAAGTTGGCATAAGCCATATTCACACAGGATTAGTATTATATACTGTAGGTTCCTAGGTCGGTTTGTTATAATTACTTATGTCCTCTGTGAACTTGGTAAAAAAAAAAAATTTTTTAAAAATCTTTTTTTTTTTTTTTTTTTTTTTTTTAACCTAACTTCTAAGGTAATGAGAATGGTAATGTGAATTCTATTCGAAACAACAAATCCATAATTTTGCATGTCTTTAAAGATGTGTGTGTTTTTTTTCAAACATCTTTTGTGAAGAGAAGCCATTTTGAAGAGTTTCTTTAGAGTTCTGGATGCCGCGAGCGGGAAACCATTTGGTGGCAAACACAACACCAGGTAATTAGGGGTGGGTCATTTTATATTGTCACTGATAATACCTGTACAATTATTAATATGGTTTAAAATGGGTTAATTCGCTAGAAAATGGCATTGTCCATCGCCGATGGCAGATAGACATCGCAATGTTGAGTCGACATCGCCGATCCTCTCACTGTTCTCTCACTCGTGCAGGGCCAAAGTGATTGACATGTGGTAATTTCTGTGTAACTTATATTTATTTATGTTATGTTTGTGTTATTGGTAAAACAAAGATCATGTGGGCAAATAATACATTCATTATGAATTACACAATCGCTTGGGATTGAGATAAAATTAATACAAGATTAAACTAATACTAGATAGTCAAGGAACTCATCATACATTTTCACACTGAGGCGCAAGTGTAGAGATCACAAAGCTATCCAGCAAAGGTGAGAGGTCAACACAAGTCACGACATGCTACAGCTGTGCTTCATAAATTAGACTGCTGGCACAACAGGTGCCCTCACAGTTTGGAGGGAGTTGGGATTGTACAACTCCTCACTTTGGTCTTGGTCGTTCACATGCTGAGTTACAATCAACAAAATTAGCCCTTAGGCAATTGAGCCCCTTTTCTATTGGCTGAAGCAAATGGCGGGCATACTTCCATCAGTGAAGCCCCTTGGCACAAGATGAGGGTGTCAGGATCTTTCCAGTATGCCAGACCTCTTTGACCCCCTGCATGTGGGACAGTCACTGGTTACTGATGTCCCTCCTTTTTACATTGAAATTATTCGCTCACCGTAGCAGAGTGGATGATGACAACTTCACTGCAATTGAAGTAAAGTATTGATAACTCTTCTTTGAAATAAAAAATTTGATGCAAAACTAAATACAGCTTTTTAGAAACTGTAAAGTTGCCAAGAACCATATAGCTCTGTAATCACTCCACTAATGCATATGTTTAGAAATATAACCATATGCATCTAGTGGAGAGCAAATACAATCTAAATCCCGCTCAGTGTTAAACTGTTAGGTTTATTAACAACAAAGATACCCATATTTAGATAATAATCCAAAAATAGGATAAAAGACAACCATTTCCCACATGTTCATGTTCTTTGGGGTACTGGTGAAAATAACTATTTAGTCATAAAGACATTCAGATGTCTAAATAAAACATAAGGTGTTGTACAGTAAGGCGTTTCAACTGTAATGCTCATGCTTTTGGCTTTACTGTCTTCAATCAGTAAAATGATTGGAGTCAATAAACTTTGCCATTGGTAAGACCAGGCATTTCCTGCATAAATTAAAATGATCCATTGCCCCCTTACACTTTCAACTAGGGCTGTAGCCATCAAATATTTAAGTAATTGTGTATTGTACAAAAAAAAAAACTAATCGATTAACTGAGTAATTGGATAAAACATGTGTGACATCACGCACCACTTCTGGTGCCTGCCCAGACTCACCTATAGATAGTAGAAGGTGATCTAACTTTATTATTACATGAAAAACGTTTTAAATCCGTTTAAAATCAAGCGGAACATTATGTGTAGGTTACCAATGACGTACCAAAGATCAATCAAAGAGTGGAGCAATACAGCTGAAGGTTGTTCCAGTCAGTTTACATATTGTTTTAACTACGTAGACAGAAGTAGCACAGACTTTAATGTTGAAATATCTTAATGTTTGGATTGAACAATATGGTTTATACTTCTGACCAACATTAACAGATTAAAGATATTATTAATGTTTCCGCTACAAACAGACCATTTAATGTTAGGTTATTTCGACCTGGCGACACCCTTCCCATTGTAACTTTAAGCAACACCTCGCTCTTCACTGATAATTGCTCAGTGTTTTATTTGGCCTTGTCCACAGGTGCCCGGTTAGTTTCCTTATCCATTAACAAAAAAAATTCATTTTACATGAGCACGGGAAGAAAAAAAACTCTGTCCAAACTAAACCGGGTAAAACTATTTAAAGCATTACAAAGAGTAAGTCCACCCAGTAGAGGGCAGCAGACTCCTCAACCCTGACCAATAAGAAAACTTCTTTTAGCTCTGAGGCACAACTGTACTTCCTGTCAATGGCTGGGACATGCTGTGCACACTTGCTTGTCTAGTACTGTAGTTTTCAGAAGATAAGTTTTTACGCAGAGAAGCACAGAATTTAATGGTAAAATTGTCACATTTGCAAGATTGCAATCTTTGGTGTATTTACATCCAGCAGAGAGGCGAAACAATCCAGTCTAGCCATTTTCTGTGCATAGTTCAATATATTTTGCTCAGACATTTGTTGGATTATGCATAAAAGAAACCAAGAATGAACACGCAATAGTTGGAAGAGAAAATAACGACAACAAATTGCCAGAAAATGGGAATGTACTCCCCTCTGTCTTTTTTTGGCTAGAAGGAAAATAACTCAGACAGTAAGAACCCATCTGAGCTGCACAAGATGGTCTCACAGAACAAGAAAGCTGATTCGGACTGTTCAATGGAGTATTTTAAAACATTGCCTAGTTCACGTGAATGCATTGAAGACTGTATAACTAAAATAGGAACAACCGCCTCTCAACTCTGCCCTAGTTTGGACCTGGATTGAACACTTCAGTTTTCCTGCTTTGGATCTCCCACTTATAAATGACAGCAGCTTGATGAGGTGTAAGCAAATCCTGTTATATTGCTGTGGTCTCCAACTGCAGCTCTTTAAATACACACCGTGACTCAGCAAAAGAATGCGAACCTAAGAGGGTAGTTTAGTAAATCACTGTGTCATGGAGAAAAAAAAAACTCATTCATAATCAGTAGGATGATTGGAAATACTGCATGAAAGTGCTTAACAAAAGATGCAGGTTTTCTGCATTTTGGAGAAAGTGAATGAAATAGAAGTTTAGAGCTTTACAACTTAAATTTTTTTATGTAAAAAGTGATATAACTGTACAAAGCCTGAAACATTCTCTGGATCCAGGTTACTGCTGCTTAGGAATTTGGCTATTTTGGGGGCTAAACGGTTTCAATTAGGTTATGTAACATTGCAAGACTTTTGCGGTCTGGAGCATAAAGGCATTTAGAACAACCCAAATCTGACAATGAAAGACATTGCTCTGTGCTTAGACATGATGATGGTTAAATATGGGGAACATAGTGTAACTGTTAAAACACAGCTTGACTCTCTGTTCTGTTATAAACTAAATCAAAGTCATTTATATAACAGTATGTTTGTTTGGCCAGCTTTCCCAGTCATTAAATCCATCTAAAATGCTTTAAGTGTTTACTGGAAGCAGTAAGAGGTAAAACTAACAATATTTCATCTTTCTCTGCAATAAGCCAATACTCCTTGAGGTTTTACGATCAGACTTTCCACTGTCTAAATCAACCACCATGAAGGAAAAACTGCACCAATATGATCATTCATTGAAATACAAGTCACTTTGGATTAAAGCATCTGCCGAACGCATGAAAGTATTCAAAATGGCAAAACAGTGCTGCGATGGAGACAACACACTTCTCCCTTTATGATTAAAAAAAGCGCTTTGATGAGGCTTAGCATAAGCATTACTAAGAAAATCTCCATTGGGAAGCTTGTATTTATGTAAATCTTAAACATTTACAAAAACGCCATGAAGGGGGAATATGAATATCAGTTGTTAAGATGTTTGGGTGAGTTCTTAATGACAGAATGCTTCACTGGGACATGTGTTTTTGACACGTTACTGAAAGAAGATCCCCAAATGCATGCCTGAAGAAAACGTTCCAAGAAGACTTGAGGAATACATATTTCAGTCTTCTTTGAAAGTCTACATTAATTCAAGGTCCAGTATTAGATCCAAATGCCCATTTAAGAAAAAAAAATAGGCTCTCTTTTCCTCATTACAAATATAAAAAGATAAGTAATTGGAAAACAGAGGAAAGTTATCTGTTCAACAATGACTGATTTACTTAACATGAAGGCTCTGTAATTAGAACCATCGTTATCTGTTATATTTTTCTGTGATTATTCAGTGTCAAAGATCATTTCAATGAATTGGATGGTAGATTAATTGGTTCAAAACTAATGCACCATCTTCTTCTACAATTCTGACTTCCTTTGCATTTCATAAAATGAAGGACAAGATGACGTTCACAGGATGTGTTGAGACCTACAAATCAATCCTCGCATGAAACAGAAGACACACTTATAATAGATGACCTAGATCAGACTTCTTCAATGAAAATGTCACCTCAGCTGATTGCGACTGATGTCAGATCCAAACACACTACTATAACAAGCAATGGCTAGATCAACTCGAATTCTAAAGACATTCTGTCATTCAATTTTCACTTATACGATGTTTCGATAGAGTTGATTTTTTTTTTTTTTACATAATTCTACTTATTTCAGTATTTCCCCTACCATTCCATCCAACATAATAATGGCACCTGCGTTTACTCACTACAATCCAATGAAACATGAAGTAAGATTGTATGTTTCATGTTAGGCTTCACCTCTAGTCTTCTGTGCAGAGCGTTATAACAATCGTTGCACTATAGTCTGGTGAGGTAGGCTGTATGATAGAAAACTAGGCTTCTGCTTTCTCAAAAGATTTGATACAGTTTGAGAAGTCAGTGAAAACTTAAAATCATCACTAATGTCCGAATTTTGACAGATGAACACCACACAAACAGTTTGTGAACAGCTTTATCTTCACAACAATCCATTTTATCAGAAATGTTCCTAAATCTGCTACTTAGGTCAGATGTTAATACAACAGGTTGATTTAGCTTCTTTCCAGCTAAATAACTCAAGATCTAATGGCTGTAATTAAACAAACTAACCTATTTTAATCTTCATTATGTAGCCAACAATCTACAGAGCTGTTTTAGTCTGGAAAAAAAAAAGTCTAATGAGTTTGTCGAAATGCTTTGAACTCAATGCACCTAAGGAGCATCTGCAAAGAGCCAATCCTCAGCAAACATTACTACATAAAACAACAACAACAAAAAAAAAGATTTTAAAAACAATAACAATCAAGATAATCTTAACAATGTACACAACATATATTACAGTCGTGTGCTTGTGTCTACATGGTCACCCCCTGTAGCACTCCTCCCAAATCAGAAAACCTTGGGGATACATGGTGTAGGTTTAAAAGAGGAAGGACAGAAGTCTGATTGTTAAGATGTGATGTTAAATGGGTCATTAACAAACATTGCCTCAAATTTTTAATTTTGAGATAATTGAATTATAATGTGATTTCTTCACAATACTACTAAAGCATCATCAATTTAACTAAGTGTAGCATTTGAATAAAGCATCACATCTTTCAGGCTATTAGTTATTTCCTCCTCTGCAGGATAAGAGGAAGTTGTGGAAACCATTTGGCCAGCTGTCTGCTAACAGACTTAACTGATGTTTTTGTTTCCCTAGAATTTATTGTTTTAACACCTTCATGGTGTTGCTTATGTCTCAGAGGAAAAAATTACAAACCAAAGAAACCAAGTTAAAGGCTGTATTTCAGAGAGATACCCTGTGGAGTCTCTGATTGTTCAAATGAAAGGTGGTGACTGAGAATGGTTCAAACAGCACTTTACTCACAGCAGGCATCTGCTTGGCACCATTACTTCATTAGTCAAGAGACATGTCATCTACAACTACAATCACGTCTGCTCTGGAAGCTCCCTGCCAGTTAAACCAACACCTTGAACCTTCACCAAAAGACCGTTAGGTAAATAGAGAGAGAGACAGAGAGGGAGAGCTCATTTTAGATTGCCATTCTACAAACCAACCAGCAAAGAATGTATGTTTTTACACACATTACATTCATTAATTTCTGTGAAACCGAGAAAATAATAGTTAAAAAATCATTTATGTTTGTTTAGGGTTTACTTTCCACAATACAGACCTACTATTCAGTCAGGTGAATAATTTATTGTGTTTGTTGTATGAATCCTATTACGACTGAGCAGCAGAACTTGATATCCTTTTTAAAACACACACAATGGCTCACAACAACCCTCAAACATGAACTCTGACATTTACACAACCCACAAAGGACACATTACTGAACTACTTGATCCACACAACCATGGGTTGTAATAGCCAGGAATAAACTAACAAAAGATGCTAAGATAACGTAGCAGAGAGGATGACTAACATGGCTTGAAGCATGTGTCATAGTGCAAGAGAGATGGGCTGGTGGGGGGTGATGGGTCACTTTAAATAGCAGGAACCAGTGGTGATCGTATCATATTCTCCAGATGGCTGGCTACCTCCTCTCCTTTACACAGCAGCCGACTGAAGCAATTCAAGCCTCCCCAGGGACATGTGGTCTTGTGCGGAAGAGCCCAAGTCATTGAGTCTTCAACCATTCATCTCATAAAAAAGGAAGACTGCTCACTTAGGCAGAGTCACTGTCTCAGTCAGCCATGACAAATGAAGTTGGGCTCTAGGAATTGCCATCTGATCCATAAAACGCTCGTAAAGGCTGAAAGATTCCCTTTTGAGTAGACTGAACAGTTACTGTTGTTAATAAAGAGAAAAACCCTTAAACAATAAGGTTTAACTAAATGTGTAAGCATAACTCATGAAGATGAACAAATTATCGATCAGACATTCTTCTTCGTAAGTGTTTTTAATTGAAGTAGATTTAGAAAACCCATTCAGACGGAAAAACAGCAGAGTGGTAGAGTTGGTAGTCTTGTAACCGGAGGGTTGGCAGTTCGATCCCCGCTAGGTTTATTCTGCCTTTGTGGCCCTGGCCACTTCACCTGCATGGTCCTGTTTGGATGGGTGTGACTAATGGGGTGGGTTTGGTGATTGTCAGGAGGCCGTAGGCTCGGATTGGCAGCCACATCCTAATAATGTGTACATTGGTAACTTCTTTTTCTCCAAAAACTGAATTTACTAATCACCCAGCATCACCTCGAAGGTTAATATGCAGCTAATCTTAAAGTGCTGCAAAAGATTTACCAATTGTTTTTGGAATATGGACCACATTGTAGCGCAGTAGAGGTGTCAGAAGTAAGAAAGACTCTGGTTTAAGGCCAGCCAGAAGGAGCAGGGTAAGCCATTCTTAGAGGAGCATGTTCTCCGTCGCTTGCTTGGGTTATACATAGATAGTCTTTTTACCTAAAATATGACTTACTTTTTAATACCGGCTATTTTAGTAGGTGGTCTAATACTACATGCAGGTTAAAAACTTCAACTACAACCAAGACTAAAATAAAGTTATTAAGAACAGTATCTAAAAAATAAGATAAAAACAGCATCATTATGGTGAAACATTAAGAGACCTGCTTTCAAATTTAGATCAACTAAAAATGGATTCCCTAATCCCTTTCTAACTGACCTCAATCTCTCAATAATGTTTACTATCTTTGTACCTCTCCAAAAGACGCGACTATTTCTTGCATTATTTACGAACTCTAACTCTCCAACCCCAACAGAATAGATCTATAATAGGATAACCACAGTTGTTGATGAGTGAGCTAAAGCAATTGGACTCTGACTTTTCACAAACCACATAACACAACGCATAACAGCTGAGCACTTGGCTGAATATCACATCCACTTATGGAAGCTGCTACTGAAGCTTACACTTCATATCAATGCCTAAAGAGAAACAGAGAGCCAATGCTTCTCCCTCAATCTGGGACGCTGCCAATGTCCTTCCTGACCCCCGGTTTCACAAGGACAGGATTAGACTCTGTGACATTAGCACCATGACGGCCTTACGCTCATCTTTTCGTTTCAATGCAGTGCTTACAGCCAAACTACGCTTAACAAGCACAACTTAGTGTCTCCCAGGACAACAAACAGTGGAAAGAAAGATTTGTTGTGGCTTTCATGTTGAGAAAGATACAAATCATGAAGTCAGACCAAGGCTGAGGCTCTAAATTAATAACAGAAGGAACTTCATGGCAAAACAGACATCATACTTCATTTTCTCGTCATCTATAAAAATATAAATATTAAACAGACTCCTTTGACATTGAAATTCTGAAAGCTGAAGTAACAATCTATATTTTAATTTTAATTAAAAAAACATAACCAGTGGTAAAGTAACACATTATAAATCCTCAAATTACTGTAATTGAGTAGGTTTTTTTCTTCAGAAATGCAAAAATAACATCAATAATTTTCACTGACTAAAACTGTCACTGACTAATGTATGATTGTATGACTAGTGTTTGTGACCTGAATTAACTAGTGTTCGTTATTTCAGTTAAATCCTATGTAAATGTGTGCAAATAGCATAACCTTTATTTTAATGTGCGTTGTGACCACTTTTTTATTAAAACAAATTTTCCCCACAATGAATATTACTGCATAATGGTATTTGTAACCGTAAACTGACTATTGGTTTGTTATTGTTGGTGGTTTTTTACACAACATGCCTGAAATAAAACTGTTGAGGGGGAAAAAAATCAACTTTTTTGAAAGCTACATTTTATATTAGTAAGATACAAGGTGAAATTATTGTCTTCACTACTTGAGTACTTATATAAAAGCTACTTTTTTCCTCACACTTTGAGTACTAATTAGTATGGATGATTTTACTGTAGTTTTGCTCCTTTTTTGGCACATAATAGTCCTTTGAGTATGATATTTCAGCACTTTTTCCACCACTGAACAAAACCAAAACAAAAGAAAGAAACAATAGTATATAATCAAACTGAAGAAACAATATTTATCCATTTTGAATAGAAACCACTTCATCAATACAGAAAAAAAATCAAACAGACTCAAATGGACTATGCTATCAAAAGACTTAAAAATGAGAAGCCCTTGCTTAAACTAAACACAAATAATAACTTCCCATCGGGGAGAAGAACCAGTCAGCTAGGGTTCTGGATCATTAACTTCAACAAAGTGGCATCCAGCACATCGGTGTTCATCTAATCAAAACTAATCCAGCCATGTTGCTGGAGCAATCATTTCTTTATGCTTCACCAGCTGCTACATCTCCCCAGGTGCACCCAAACCCATGCTTCATGAGCACTGAATAATGCAGTCAGCACTATAGTTTATAGGAGAGACAAATGATATGTCAACAGTGTTGTCGACATAACTTGCTTTAGTGTAAATGTACCCATGTACAAGATCTGCAGGTCAGCGTATATGACCCAAGGTAACACAAACCAAACATCCTTCAGATTTCATGCTATAGTATACATGAACAACTTCGATATGTGCAAGATACACTCAATCATAGAGAGCTGCAAGGTAACAGAATGAAATCTAAGCTGTCCAGTTATGTCAGGTTTGCTTTCTAGGGACCTCTTAAAGCTGAGGAGCCTTTCACTGTGAAACATTGTCCTTCTCATTTACAAGTGGGCAAGATGCTTCTAAATTAGGGATGAGCATGCAGAAACACAAACACATCATGATGATTAATGGAATAGACTTCATGCATGACTACTTTCTTGTTCCATGTCAGTTGATCGTCAATTATCGGTTCAGCACCAGAAGTTGTGTTTTACATTTGCATCAATGGATGTGATCGCCGTGGAACTTATGTTGAGGAAAAGTATGAAAACTCACTTCTTAGTTGAACCACAATGAATCATCACCTAATGCAGTGGTTCTAAAATGGTGGTACGCATACCACTAGTGGTACTGGGAAACCTCTTGGCCGGCGGCCGTCATTACTGTGTGTCAAACAAACAAATTTCTGGCTGTGGAACAATAATCGTAAAGACAATAATTGTGGCCCATTGGTTGATTTGGACCAGTCGATTTTATTTACAGGCCCCTCCCTCCAGCCTCTGCAAAAATCTGCCATTTGACCAATAGCGATAATGAGTTTGAACGTGTTTGATAACGGACTAATGCTGCTGCAGCCCTGGGTGTGCTTTGTCTCAGTCTAATCTCACATCGAGTTTGATTTTAAACAGGTGAAATTGGAGTCACCACAGATAAAATGCTGAATTTCTGCGCACTAATCCTCTGCAGGTATAAATCATATGATATCACTTTGAGGTTGTGTAAAAGTGAAGCTTATCATGAGCATTCTCTCCCTCTGTGTGGGTGTGTGCCTGTCATGATAGCAGGAAGATGTCCTCTTTAAAGTTAATCAACAGCTGGCTTTATACCTCACTTACCTTTAATGTCTGCAGCTGGAATGAAGTAAGATGTGCTGGTTCAAGATTAGTTTTATCCCACGAGTTTCATCGTAGGCAGTGGGTTGTACACAGTTTGGTCCGAAGCATAATTTAATACCTAACGGGACAAATTTTCAAATTAATTTTAAAAGAGGAGTATTTATAAAATAATACTATATTATAATTATAAAGACTGAGTATTTGCATCTCTGGGTGGAATAATGTATCAATTCAACAGCTGGAAAAGAAACCATCAGCATAACATGATCAGATGTGTTTAAACTAGCCTTCAAAATTGCAGGCTGGTGTTTTAAAGCAGCATGGCGTTTAATTAATATTTGTCTCTTTCAATTCCCTCTGGACTGACTTACAGTTTGCTTCTTCCCAAGTATAACCCCCCAGGTTGTATTTCACACAGGGATGTTCTTGCTGTTCTTGGTGAGCTGGGGACCTCTGAACACTATTTATGATGTCTGTCAACATACTGTCTTGAAATAACAACCCAAAATTAAAGTATGATGATGACAAGCTCTTTAAAAAAACTCAATTCAGAATCTGAAGCAAAAAGGTGGTGTCAAATGAATTGCAAGAGCATGCTGATTTCTTAATTTAGTGATCAATGGTGAGAAGCTTGTTTCATCTGTACAAATGCAGAGTAGAAAAAAACATGTGGTAAAAAAGACAACAATTCACCAAATGATGTTTACTTTTACAGTGCTTGACTTCTGAAAGAAACAATAAGACAGCTTCACATATGCTATATTCAGAGCATACGTGGTTTCAGCTTAAACAAATATTAAACTAAACTGGTTCAATAGGTCACCTTAAAGCTATATGTATGCATCCTAAGCCATGCCAGAAAAAAACACAACGTCCAAAGTCAATTGCTAAAAGAGTATACAATTGTCAGACAAATGTTGCTTTAAGAAAAATACGTAATTCAAATGTAGTATAGTCGCAGGTGAGACGAAATCAAACATTTGCACCTGTGGCACAAAACATGAGCACGTTGTTTTGCTAAACCAGACAAATGAATTGACTCTCAGTAACTGTTTCTACACCTAAAAATGAAAGCATTCTTACCATTCGCGATGCTTTACAAGAGTTTTTCCACGGTCCCTTTGGTGAAATGTGGTTGTGTCCATTATTAGCGAGTTGCAGGCTAGTGGAGCTACGTTAGCCCTGCTGCTAAGTGTCCGTCCTCTCTCCTCCATGTGCTCGCAGCACGCGCATCGTGGGGCGCTTTGCATAGACAGATCAGAGCTTGACGTCACGGAGAGACATTATCATCTTTAATTACACGAAGCATTTGTGGATTATGTGATAAACTGTATTTAATTGCAGCCCTGATTTTCTTTATAGACACTAAAGGTACAGTTTTTCACACTGGAAATCTATCTGGCGAGCTTTCTGTGAAACGAACAGAGTTCTTATCTTGATTCTTCGGCGACGTTCGAAGAATTTTGCTCCACGTGGATCCAGGAGTGGTCATAAAACATGTGTTTTCTGAAGATTGATGTTCTGAAAGGTAGCTTGAAGTTGGCAGTTATAACACAATGGAAGAATCTGAGGAAAAGAATGTAATATATTTCGGTCACAACATTGTTTACATCTAGATATTTCTCTCTCTCTGGTGGTTTTGGAGTACCTTGAAATAAGAAGCTTGTCTAATATCTAAAGCCAATATTTTAGTACAAATTGTACCATGAAGACAACAAGGACACCTATAAGTATGTGTTAGTTTGACGATTCAACTTGTATTTGTGTGAGGATATTGGAGGATGTTGAGGATTTGTGTCTGAGGATATTGAAAGTTATAACCCTATAGCTCAGGGGTCTTAAGGTCAATTCCTGTAGCACTGCACACTTTGTCAACACACCTAATTCAACTACTGATGTCTCTCTTTCAACAGAATTGTGAAAGTAGCAGAAATTGACTATGGCCCCTGCTATAAGTCTTTTCAAGAAGGGGTTCCTGAAGAGCAAAACACTTGAGACCATGAATTAACCATGTATTGGAGCTTTTAGACATGATTTAATTGGCTTTCAAAAAGACCTGATTGACTTAATTGGTTGCATCAAGTTGTATCTAAACAGTTCAGAATGCACAAGCTCTATGCATTTGTTCCATTGAAGAGAACAATATTGTTATGACATTTTCCAAAAGAAGATGCTTCTTGTCAATCAGCACCTGCTACAGATTGACCGTGTGATCGGATTATATATTATTTCATCAAAATGGTTTTTGATCATATGATCACCTGATTGGACTGGGGTAAAAGGTATCAATTACATGAGAACACCAATATTTGATTTCTGATATTTGGGAATTTATTGCAAATACTTGGATACACGCCACCATTGTTTTCTGCAGATAAATATTATCCAACCTTCTTTTTAAACTGAAATTTACTGAGTCTTGTGATTGGTTAGTATGATAATAACAGGCTTTATACAATATACAAAGTGTATTAATTTAATTTTATGGGCTATGCTTTCTCTAATTAAAATTCTCCTTTCTTATATTCGCAGAATGAAATTGTTGTTGCACTAAAGCATGCAATTCTTCATTACATTGTAAATACATTTTAATAGAACAGTGACAAAGCCACCCTCCTGAAATCCAGGCTAACAAACCGCTTTTGTTAAATCAATTAGATTTTGAATCAATGTAGCAGATAAAACATGCTAGGTATTTACTGTAACTCATGCATTAACAAGGATATCCCAATTATATATATATATAAAAAAAAAACAATATAGGAATTTGACAACTTTATTAACCTGTTACCAACATTAAACATTCTAAATTATAAAATCTTTTTTTAAACATATATTCAAAGTCATTTTTGAGTTGTAGCTGTTTCTTCGTCAAACGGTTGAAGGTCAAAAACCAATTTAGGAGCTAAACAAGAAAGCAAAGAATCAATCCACACGAGTGAAATTTGTGAAAACAATTTATATAGAAACGCATTTAACAATTTAGAAATCAACACCATTTTGAATACATATGAACAATATGTACAAAACATACAAAAACATTAAGTTAAGGCCAACAGTAAACGTAGACCATTCGGTAACTAAAAAATAATATTAAATACAAATAAATCCAACCTCCCTTAACATCAAACTGAGGCAGTGTAATAGTATAAATCAATGTCAGATTGCTCACAACTCTGCCACAGCCTCTCCAGATCTTGAACTGTTTTGGGGCATGGCAAATAGAACGCATAAACGATATTCAGACCATCAATAGAGTCCTTTCAGCTTAAGAGCTACTTAATTGCTGAAGCCTCTGTTTCAAATGTTCACATTTCTTCCTTAATTGCTCTTTAAGGGAGATCAGTTTCTGTTCGTCTTCTTGCATGCTCTCTATGCACTCTGTTGCCTTTTTGAGAATTACAACTTTGGCAGCTTTCTCGTTGTTCGCCACATCAGGAATCACATCCCTCAGTGCGAAGAAACTCATTTTCAGCTCATTCCGCCGTTGTCTCTCGAGCACGTTGTGGGTTTTCCGTTTATCGTTATCCTCAGAATCTGACGTCCTGGGACTTGAGCATTTCCGGCTGTGGCTGATTGGTTTAAATACCCGGATGTGATTCTCAAATTTAATCCGCTTGACTGCAGGTTGCTCACTTCGCGTAGAGGGAGAGGCGGCGTAGTTGTGTTGGTGAATATTTACATGACATCGCTTGAGGACAACTGGGCTTTGATGTGTTGCGCCAGCATCCACCTTTTTCCCACACTTTCGCTTTTCCACTGTAACGACATCGATTTCTTCTTCATCTTCTTCCTCCTCCTCCTCATCATCTGTTTGGGTTAAAAGGAAATAATTTAGATCATGTGCTGCAACAGTAAACAATCAATTTCCCTTTATGAGCACCATCTAGTTAACCGTCAGTGACTTGAGCAACAGGTCATTTTGGAGAGCGAATCCTTCAGATTTCTTAAACTACTTATCCAAACACTGTTTGATAAATTTAAGTTCTAAGTCTTTCTTTCAGTCAGTAATCATATGATACTGCTTTTGTTAACCAAATTCTCACAGAAATAATTATTTAGTTCTTGAGTCATTTATCAAGTTGTTCCACATGTGATGGCATTTTATTAGATTACAATAAATACAAGAAATACAGTTTCGCATGTACTTGTCAAGTAGTCTTCTGTGAAGATGTGACTTAAGACGAACAAAAATAATTAAATGACTCGAAAGACTCGTTCATCATGATGAACAAGATTCAAAAGACCCGAGTCAAGAGATCCGAACCTCCCATTATGAAGAGATGACGTGAGAAAAAATCGACCGTTACAATCACAAGCGACGAAAAACTGACAATAACATATAGCCATCAACTGAAACTTCAAAACCTCACTCAAATACGGCAGGTTTATTTCTGATCGTCATGTTAAAAATAAACACCCACACAAATTAAATTAAGATTATCCGTGATTTCCCCTAATTAATCGGGTTATCTTCCTGTAGTAAATGGCATGCAAGCGTCGGTTAATTGGCGCACGCGCACCAGAGCTCTACCCCGTTGGCTTTCTGTCAGCCTCCGTTACTTAAAGTCCCTTCTAGAAGTGGGCGGGACCGTCTCCACATGCGGCGAATACTACACACATTACCCTTTTTAAACTGAATAATTCGGTTTCTCGAAGCAAATATCCTATAGATTAATGCATCGTTCAAACATACACACTATATAACCCGAAAAACGTAGATTTAATTCATGTTCATGCTCACCAGAATCGCTGTCACTGCTACTGCTGCTCCCGCTGTTTGGCGGCGTGTCCAGCGGCAGTGCTGTGGAACTCGGTGTGGACGACGGTTTGCTCGGCTTCGAGCTGTCGGTAACGGGAAAGGGAAAGACTACCGACGGGTCAATACACAGAGAAACAGGAGTGTTAGTGTCCTGGAGGTAGCCGGAACGACAGGAGTCGATTGAGTCCACCCGGGAAGACTCTTTCCTCGCTGCCTGAAGCGACGCTAATCTCTCGGACACCACCTTTTCAAGCTTCGCCGCCGCGGAGAAGCCGCTCCACATGCAGTCCTGAATAATAATGGACTTCAGAAAGGTTTGGGAGTAGTCCGCATCGCAAATGAAACTGTGGTTGACCACATCGTCCCCGAGAAACTCTGAAACCATCTCCAGCTGGTCGGCTGTGGATGGGAAGGGGTCTGGAAGAGAGGGACGCCGGCTCGGGGAGAGCGGCGGGGTGGGCAGCAGTTCAAATTTCTTCCATATATCCTCACTGGGCGCCGGTGGCTGTCCGTGTTGGTGGCTATAGAAATCCTCCTCCTCGTTGTCGAAATAAAAATAAGGCTGGTACGAATCGTAATCGTAGTCATAATTTTTACACGCCATACTGGAATTTAGTGGCATGATAATGCCTGTAAAAAAAGAGAGTATGATTAATCTCCATTTATTAATGCAACTTGATCCTAAGCATGACTTTACAAAAGTTAATCTTCCAAACGGATCCTTGGTCAATTTAGGCATGCACACAAACGCAATCAAAATCGAATGTAACGTTAACTTAACAAAATGAGAAGATATTCCTGAAGGACTCACCTTAGCTCTGATGAAACTGATTGAAAACTGACAATGCGTTCAAACGTCAGTAAAAGATATAACCATAGAGTGAAGTATACTCCACCGCGGGAGTGGGTTATCGCGCACTTTAGCGACAACTGCACCTCACCGGCTGCTTGACATTTACTGCAAGATTTCGAACAGCTGCTCCCGCGGGTTTTAATACTACGGATTGTTTTCCCCCTCCCTACTCTCCAAGATATTCATGCGCCGTTCCCGCCAAATGAGATTGGCGTTGAGAGCTGGTTTGGGGGAACCAACGCGTCTTGTTAGTTGTTCTGTTTTCTCTTACCATGAATAAAATACGTCACACCAAAAATCTTGTGAAACCACAGCAATTTTAAAAAAGCGATAAACTAGCGCAATGTAACGAGTTGAAGAACGACCTACTTGCTGTTGGAGAAGTACTTGGTGTTATTCCGCGGGGCGGAGCTTTCGATGAAAACACTAGGCGTTGAGTTGTGCTTGAGGTTTGAAGGTAGTTCCGAGAATCAGCGGCGTAGTGGCTTCACATCAGATTTTAACGCTCATTTATGCCTTTTTAAATGTTTCTCTCAAGGCAGATGGTGTGTTATGCAACCTATAATATTATTATGTTCGAATTCTCCATAAGAAATAAAAAACGTCAAATGTGTTTGTTATATAGTTGACCATATCATATACGCATACAATTTTAACTACACTGTACATTGTTTAAGAAATCTAGCGCCCAATCTATTGAGACTGTAAACTTAATTTCAGTCTCCTGTTTTTTCGTTAAAATAAATTTTTGAACATTAATTTCGCATGAAGGCCATTTATACTGGTTAAAAATAATAATAATTAACAATTGTTTCAGTTAGTCGCTGGAATGATAAAATAAGTATTTTTTCTGCTGAGAAACAGCGAAGCTCTTGCTTTTTCTTCCCAAAAGTGGTTTGTGCTCCCCCCTAGTGGCCGTTTGTAATGAATGCTAGGGAATGGGTTTTTTTTTGCCATGCCCTAAAATTCTTGTTAATAAAAATGCCTTATTGTGAAAAAAGCTTCTTTGTATGATCAAGTATAAGGGAATTTTTGTTATTTTACTTGTATCTTCAATATTCTGGTACTCAAGTGGAGTTGCTATTATATGGTGCTTGAACAATGTGAGGATTAACCACCACTGCTTTGACTATTTATTCTACTTTAAAATATTCTACAACTGTAATGAGTATAAATAAAGAAAATGTGAGATAGACAAAAAAGTAAATGGCTGTATACCCTCAACGTAATATCCGGACTTAAAATTGTTCAGATTGGGTTAGGTAATAAAAATGTTGTTTCTCTTCCATCTGTATAATGATGCTTTTATGATGCATGTAACACGGTAGCTTTTTTTTAATCTTTGCCTTCCAACTCAATATTTTTACATTCTCTGACATAATAATGGCATTTATGAGGAAAAGACAATAAATGGCAAAGAAACAGGAAAAATTGAAAAAAAATAATATTTTTTTCCCTCTTTATTGTCATGTTCCTTTAGGACAGGAGTCACCAACTAAGGTCTTGTAGAGCTACTACATTTTTGTTGCAAACCTGTTCTAGTATATCAGACAAGACATTTTTATTTAGTGCATAAAATCTTTGCTTGTGTAAAGGGTGGGTCATAATGGAGAAACCTGTAATCTTGTAGAATTTCCTTTTGACAATAATCTTTAATGGTCTAATTCAGAATGTGTTGTTACAGAATTAGTTAAATACCAACCCTCACATCAAACCATTGTCACAAACACTCGAGGAAAAAGTTGCTTTTTTGCAAGTAATTTCTCATAAATTTCACATTTAGATTTAATCGAATTAACTGAATTGTATTCAAATCAAGAGCAACTGTGATTTAAAAACAGTTCGCCCAGTATTTGGCCACATTTATTGCTCTTTAGAATTGACAAGAGAACACATTAACATTAACTTTAGTCCAGCAGCCTTTCATTACTCTTCAGATCAATAATGAAATGATGAATGCCTTCAACCCAATGAGGCAGAATAAAGTAAGGTTCACCATAGCATGCTGATTACAGCAAATACCAGTCTCAAGAGATTAGAAGATGCAAAACTTTGCTTAAAATAAGCTTTCGTTTACCTGGAAACATCAATTCAACTATTATCAACATAGTTGAATTTAATTGCTCATTTCTAATTCTGCATGAGTTTACATTTAATGTCAAATTGGCTAATAATCTGTAATACAAACACCTGGAAAAGTTATCATCCATCACATGATCACGCGCATGCTTGTGAACTGTTTAGAATCATGTGTTCAAATGCATTCTTGAATTGTGAAACAAAGCCAGAGTTCCTGACAGAGCATGTCCCAAAAGCCTCATGTAAGGGTATGAAGCTTGCAGGAAAACCTGCAGCGCTCATCACTAAAGCTCTTTTCTCATTTTTCATCCATCCACCTATTTCATTTGCTTATACGTGACATGTTTCTATTGTTAATGTAATAATTATTTTTTAAAGCAATGATGATATTGAAGGTTTGTTGAGTCCTCGTATTGCTTTTATGGCTCTTCTAAACTTTTGTTTTTCATGAAATAGACACCGGTGGGACAACATTAGCTGGGCAGGGGTCTGAAGATGATACACTGAAGACATGCTGGAGATGCCATAGTGACGAGGTGTGATGTCCAGTTTGGCTGAGCACAGATTCATGATCAAGGGCTTCTTCTGAGAAAGCACCAGCTCCCTTCATCTGAGGAATGCCACCGTCACCATCTTTAGTCAGGGCACGAGGGGTTCCGGCTGTGAGAGGCCAGGCATTCTGACTACTCCTCTGGGTACTGTTACAGCGTTTGGATTCTGAGTGAATGAGTTCAAGAGTAAATGTCCTGTGAGCAGAGAACTGGACCATATTGGCACAACAGGCTTTCGGTGTCTGCCGGCTAATATTCTAAAATGCAGATCAAACAGCCAGCTTGAAAACATCCGAGGATTATATTGAAGCAGTAAAAAACATTGAAAAACCAAAACGTGTGCTGTTTGCTCAGTGAGGCGTCTGCCCTTCTGTGATGAACAGTAGAATGCAGAGTTAGAACTTATAGTCAGTTTCATTACTAGTCAAATCTGTGAATATGTTCCGTTAAATAATTAACACAACAGTTTCTATTTAGAATGACACAATTCTAATCAGTATACGCTTACAAAATGTTCTACTTTTTAAAATAACAGAGTAAAAAATTTAATTCTTCACATAGGAACATGGTTGGCACATTTTAAAAGCATCTCCGAAGCTAACATTAATTTTATTCAACCACAACAAACACTAATACTTGAACAAAAACCTGTTCAAACAAAATGTTCAACTTGTAATATAATTATTTATATATGTATGCATAGAGTTAATATTACACATAAAAAACTCGCCGTGTTAGCTAATGTTAGCTAACGGTAATGAAAAGTCTTAATAAATAAACAGTTTTTTTTTAAACACAAAAGAAAACAAAAGCATTTTCAAAAACCAAGGCCAAGTTAGTCCTAAATATTTATTTTAAAACATACATTTTGCCCAGAGAGCAAATAACTAACCTAAATAGTTCATAAAGTAATCAGAAGTAATGCTCAGCGAAGAAAGCAATGTTATGTCAACGCAGTAGATGGCGCCCTTTTCCCGCTCTTCACTTTTAGATGGTCTAATCACTAAATGAATTAATAAGAATTGCTCGAAGAAATATATTCTAAGGAAAGTTTTAGATGCCATATCAGTGAGTAAAATTGTCTATTTTTAACTAATGAATTCTTAGCAGATCTTTATAGCAGTTTCACTGTTGACTGAGTTTGAGGACTTTTATCGTAAAATGGGATATTACTGAGTTAAACCTTGTATTAAAAAGCTATACTAGAAGAAGTTTAACCAGTCTTAACCATGAAATACATAAGTAAACATTGGTATCATACATTAATGTCCATACATCCGTTTTTAGTGTTAAGAAAACTTGACAAACAGATCATCATATTTAACCAGACTTTATATATTAATTGAATAGTTTTCCATCAAATACATCCAGAAAGAAAAAAAAACAACTTTCAAAATAAAATATTTTTTTCTAAATAATTGATAATTCAAATGACATAAAAACACTGTCCAATTCTTCCATTTCCTACAATGTACATAATTCACAACATCAGCCATACAAAAGTTTATTTTTACATCTACAACATCTGTTATGTATATTTTTAAAAAGTAGTTCTCTTGATAATCCCCAACTCCAACCATTTGTCACTCTTAAACTTACTTTCTAAGATATCCATCAAGTCCAGTAAAAAAAATCTGTGATATACAGTATATACTTATATAGTCTTCTGATATTTCTCTTAATAATAAAATCTGTTGGTCCTGTTGGTGACCTTGGACCTCTAAATCAAGTTTGTTCTTTCTGTCAAATAATAGGAAAGAAAAAGGAATTACATTCCAAGCGATGGTTTAACTGCATTTAGCAAAGTCTTTTCTTCTGAAAATGTAAAACTTGTAGGACGGCAGTACATTGAAGAACAGCATAAGGAAAACAGCAGTAAATGCACAACATTGCTTTGGTACGAATCCTTATCTTCACTGTCCTGCATGGACAGCTGGAAGACGAATGTTACTTGGACAAAGATCTACTGGAATCCGCTCTCTTAAACTTCTCGCAATGGGCAAAAAAACAAGATGGCAGCTGCCTGAGAAAAAAACAAGACAGCCCTGATCGCCACAATGCACCTGCTTAGTCTTCCTCGTCCTCTTCTTGAAGCTCAACAATGTCGTCCATGCGACCTCTGCCCTGAACCTCGTTCATAGGAGCGGAGTCCTCCTCCTCACCAAGAACCATAACTTCGTCAGACTCTTTATTTTTTTTCTGTTTGGGGAGACAAAGAAAGGAAAATCTTTTTTTATTCAAAGACATGTCATTGTGAGATTAAAAGAATCTATCTTTTTAATATATTTTTATTATATTTATTTTGGTCTCTCTCTGCAGAAGACGGCAACCTGAACATATACATATACTTTCAAGAAAAAGGTATATTTTTCATGTTTGTGTCGTTTTTGCACTTCCTGGAAAAGAAAGTTAACTCAATCTATATAACAAATCTAAAAAATCTTGCATCACTACATCACTACGTGTCTAATAATATCTGTACAGACAGAGGTCTCTCCTCCCGAGCAATGTTTTGGTTAACGTGACTCTTGAATATTTCACATATTTTCAGTAACAGATTTTCCAGACAGAGGCGTAAAGGCATTCTGCTGAATCACGAGGTGACTCAAGACAATTGGTACAAAAATAGAAAAACAAAAACATTTATTTCTTAAAATATTTAGTTTTTTCAAGACTTAAATGCTCACATTTATGTGCACACTCTTTGCAGCACATTTAATGTGAAAACAACCTGGTTTATGCTACGCACAAGACTTCGTAGGATCTAGAACTGGCAAGGATACGATAGGATTTACCAAAAAAAATAAACAATACATTTTTTTTTTATTTTCCTGGTACCCAGTGGAAGAAGTTTCAATCACGCTGAAAAGGTTTAGTGCTCAGCTTATTACACATGAAACATAATACGAACATTATCTGCCTCTAGTTTTATATTACAAATATGTCAATAAATAATAACCAAATATGAGTTTATGTTGAAAAATACATCTCGCTACATGGTTTGGTTTTTGTTCACTTATATCACGTTGCTTCTGTAACATATATTATCGATCAGCAAACAAACATTGTAATTGCCGAAGATTGAACAAGGATTGTTGCTGATTTCCAACAGAGCTGTACATTTCCTAAGTTGCTAAAATGTCTTTCTAAATACATAATCCAAGGTTTTAGCAAACCTTTTAACCAAAAATGGCTAAACTAAACTCCAATAAGACTAAACTAACCTCACAACTATTTTGTAAATCACAAAGATTTTAATCTAATTGTTCATTTCTTAAACCAGTGCCGACATCTGAAGGCACCAAAACAAAGATGCTCCTAGACCCCGGAGGGCCAAAGTTATTTCTGGTCCAAACCAAAAACTGAAGCTGCCCAAAGTGACCCAAATCTGACCCGTGTGACCCAAAACTACCTGTATGTGATATTGTGATGGCAGTCTCAATCTAACATCTCAATTCTGATGTTTTCATATTCGACCCAGGTGTCCTGAATCATTACATATACATTTTGTGTGTGACCTCAGTATCAACATGTTTGACGTCATTGTTTGGGGACAGACAGATTTCTTGGCGTGGCTTGGAACAATCACATTCTAGTGAATGTTTACTTACAGTTTGATGTAAGCTATTTTCTGCACATGTGCACCTCACATCGAGCTGGACTGCATTCACACACAGGATGATTGCAAGCAGCATTTTGTGTGTAACATGAACAAGCACACAAAAAAACGGATTTCCTTAAAAAAAATCTGAATGACATAAAAAAGCCTAGGGAGTGTCTGCAAAGTGCCGACCCCCCCAAAAAAGTACTAAATATAACTTCACAGTAAAACACTCTACTGACACCAAATTCAGCTCATCCATACCGGTTGTTTTGCTTGTTTATCTTTTTAGAAAAATATGATTTTAATCATAATTTATTTAGTAATTAATATAAAAAAACAGTGGGTCAGAGGTCAATACTACACCACCAAACATGTAAACCTACAATGAAAAACAATGAAATGTATTTTAACAATCTTGGTTAAAACAAATGCTCTGATTTGTTATCTTTCAGATGCAATAAACAAAAAAGAAAATCACGATATTCCTGTAAATTATTCTCCTGAGTCTTGACCCATTTTTTTACATTTATTGTGTCCAACAGTGCCAAAAGTTTATAGCTTGAACTTTGAAAGCAGTAAACAATATACATCTAAAGGAGTCATGCTAATGAAACTAGACTTTGACCTAAAAAGTGTATGGAGCAGTGAATCTGGGCTGTACAGTGAACTAGGGAGCGAACATAAACTGTACCTGTTTTCGATAGACATAGCAGGCTGCGATTGCAACCATTGTGGACTCCCCCAGGAAACCAGCCAGCAGAGATCCAACACCAAGAGTGGCTCCATGTACCCTGAAACACAAAGACTTTTTTAAGTATAAAAAAAAATGCTTCAACAGGGATTAGATTTTGCTTCCTATTGCATCCAAATTTGAATTAAGCAGCAATAAATGAATAATGCATACAAAAAATTGTGATTGGTCAGATGGATTGTTCTGCTGAGATGATTGTAATACTTACAGACTGAATCAAACAGTCAATGCTTTGGTAGAGTAACAGTTTAACAATCAAAGAATTTTATTGAATTGCTTCTAAAATATATGTGTCTTTCTATAGTTTTAGCCATATATTTCTTTAAAGGCATGCAAAACTTTGGCAGAATAGAAAATATGGACTTGGTTGTGCTGTGCTAAGCTCTTTGTGTCCTCGGATATTTAAGATCAGTGGTGTCCAAATGAGATGTAAGGGTGCCATTAGGAAAATATAATTAGTTAAAACTGTATCATAATTAGTACAGAATACCATACTTAGGAAATGGTGCTTTTACTACATGGCTGGTTCACTTTTACGTACCCCATATACGGCAACACGATGAGGCTGGAGATGAGGACGATGATGCGAAGCACAGAGCTGGGAGCCAGAACAAAGGTCTTCTTCAGGGTCATGAGCCAACCAGTCAAATGAGCCCGAACGGTCACTAGCAATCAACAGCACGATTCAGAATCATCAGGAAGTCATCCTCCAGTCATATTTTACACAGCAGTCACACCACAGCTATCAGGATTGTTAGATCATAAAAATTAGGTGCATTGCAAAAAAACCTCAGAGGTATTTTAACCCCTTGTTGTGATGTGTTTCTAGGAGTCTGGAGGCATGGAAACTGACGCATGAGCCCTCCTGATTTCTGTTTCCTCTAAGGAACAAGTACCTCGTACTCTAGTGACCAACTGTCTAGACGAGGAAGCGCGGAACCATCAGGTGCTGATTCATGCACTCAAGTTCCTCAAGAGAAGCTCAAGATGTTGCTACAGGTTAAAAATACACCCCTGATTCAACATTAGGTCTAGGTTGATATTATTCATCTATATTTTGTTTCAGAAGGATCATGTGAGAAGGCAAACATGTGACAGCAGCTATAGTTTTAAAGGCATTGTTTGGTGTTTTTTTGCCTCCAAATATTGTTTTTTCATTATGTTTGTCATTATACCACTCATAGCAAATGGTGTGGAAGGAAAACATCAGAGTGTGTGTTAAGTCTAGCTCTTTGTACTTGTAAAGTTATGTTCATGCCAAAAAACAGAAAAGCTTTCATCTGCTATTAAAAATCCGGCCAGACCATGCACCAAAACAGGCAGTGCACATATGAGGGGTTTTATTCCCGATATTTTTCACTTCTCTCAGCACGCAAACTTCAACTACAAATATACAACAGATCCTCAGTGGTAAAATGCTAGCTCGTCGGCTAAAACAGGGTTACTGGATGTTTTATAAGGTCAAATTTCAGATCTTTTTAAGGTCGTTAAGAATCAAATTTAAGACCTATATCATAACATCAAAAACACCTACAAAACTTTAACTTTGCATAATAAACAGTATGCTTCGAATACATTGTTTGAAAGACTAACAATCACTTTTATGTTTCTGAGCATTTACGAAGATTTTCTCAAATGGAGAGTTTATGAGAATTGTCTTAAACTCTGACAACCCTAACCATTATTTTTACATTTTTCACATTTAGGATTATTTTCTCAATCTCTGGCAACCCCAGGCAACAGCAAAAAAAAAAACTTTTTAAGACATTGCGACAACCCTGTAAAGCTAAAGGAGGGTTATAACATTCCCAATGTGAATAGAAAACTTAAAACTCAGCAGATTCTTCTCATCGTAAACTCAGTCTTGCGTTTGTTAAAGGTCATTACTGTCATACACGATGCAACTTTAAGTTGCTCCACAATTTTTCTTTTGAGACCTCCCTACAGACAACGTGTCACTAGTCTAACACAAGCTGATTAGTTGGGGGAAGAAATCATACCGCAAGAAATCATGCAATGAGCCGCAGGTATCTCCTAGTCTGTGCTGCTTTAGCATCATCTTCTCATTGACTTAAAATATGAAACATCTGATAGTTCCACTTTCCTGCTTGTTGGTATTTACACAGCTAAAGACATCTTTCATTCAGATGCTCCAATTAAATTCTGCAGATTCATAAAGTTAGATAAATGCTTTATGAAATACCTGGGATGGGAAAGAAGGAGAATATTTGCAAAGGGGTAACACAGAGCTCAGCAAATGCATGGTCGACTCCTATGATGTCCACCAGGATCTTTTCGGAAATGTGTGGCGCCCAGAACACAACAAAACAGAGCTGCAAAGAAAAACACAGACCATCTCAATGCCCTGCAAAGAACAGAGTACACCTTGATCCAAATCAACTCCTTTAATTTTTTCCACATTTCATAATCTTTCTTTGAAATAATGATGGATCACAGTGTGCATCTGGATGCAAGCATGTTACTCCTGCTCTATCTTTACACTAGCACTATCTTCTCTGATCAAAGTCTTTTTTATGTACAGTTTCTGGGTGGACTGGTTTAAAATACAGTTTGAAACAGTAACTGTGTGCACTAGGTTAGTAAGTATGCATTAGGAGAACTGTTGACTCAGGGAGTGAAAAACAACTCAAACCTTTTAGCACCATAAAAAAGTATACTTAAGTCATATGCAAACAGTGTTTTGTTATGCTAAAAGCACAAAGGAATGTAACATATTTTAAAGCTACAGCTTTACTCTCTAGCAATGGTTAAGTGATGAGGAGACAGACATTGAGAAACAAACAAAGCACTTATGTTATTATTACAGGTTTAACACAAGCCTTTTTGACCAAGTGAAACACATCGATATCATCATGATTATGAATCCTCTTCCATATCACTGACAGAAATATTTAAATAAGACCTAAAATGATGACTGTAGTGAAATGTCACAGTGGAGGTTTGAAACTAGGTCGAGAGAGAAGATCCGACACTGTTACTAAGGCAGAGATCATCAATAAATCATTCAGCAAGACTCTAAAAGCACTTGTACTTATAAGACACTATCAAAATGTATTTTTGGCGGGTTTACTTTGAAGGTTTTAGTGGTTGTTAATGGAGATTGCATATAGACAGACCAGGAATCTAGGTTTAAGTAAGAAAAAATAGTTATGCAAATCTATTAATAGGAAAAGAAATATTTTTTTTAAAGTCACTTTTTTTCTATAGCATGTTTTAACTCAGTTTCTGTCCAAAAACATTTGGGCGTAGTCAGTCATTTGCTGCTGGTAGTGCATTAGTTCTCAATAGATTAAAAAGATAAAAACTGAGTGGAGCTTAGTTTGCTAAGCATTGGTTTGATTAGTTTACTATTAGTTATTGATTAGTTATTAGTATAGTATTATTAGTTTACACATTTAAAAATGTGGTCAAAATTTGTTTCGAGAAATGCACATGAAACTTTTTTTCCTCCTGTAATATTAGGTTGTTTAAAGTGGGACATCAATGTAATCTACTTCATTTTCATGTAAACATTAAGATGCAGGTAGTCATTTGGCACCACCAGACAGATTGATTCACAAACATAATGTGACAATAGAACTTAAATTAAACTAGTTTTAGGATTACGCACGGCCCATAGACTGTATATAACATGGACGTAGCATACACTATGTTTAGTATGATCAGTGAAACAAGCTAAAAATGGGCCTGGTCAAGCATCACCTTCGTGAAAGTGCTGATAGGCTTAATGTTTACATTTTATATATCTTAAACAAACAAATGTAAAAATAATTCACCCCCCTCAAGAGTGTTCATGGTCAAAACTATCGATCTAAATAAAAAAACATTACAGTACAAGGGGTGTAAACATGTTTTTTTAGCTCCAAATTTGGGCATTTTTAACATTGGAATGAATGAAAAACTGTTCCCTGCTAGCACACCCCCCTTACGGCCAGTCGCAGTATTACAGTTCAGTCACTTCTTATTGTGTTGGAGCAGAGAGAGAGAGAGAGAGAGAGAGAGGGGTGGGGTGGGGTGTGGGGGAGGAGGGGGGATTGCCCCTTGCCATAGCCAGAGTAAGGTCTCATTAGAGCATTCTGCGAACAATTGAAAAATTGCACCAAAACAAAGCAAATAAAATTGGTTTATTAACCAGAATGGTCAAATTCATTCATCTAGGTCTTGGACACTTAAATGACCACACTTTTCTTTGTTGTCATTTACTTTTGCCAAGTTTAACACCTTCTCGCAGTTGTCATTCTCTACTATTCTCTGCAAGGTATTCCTCTCCTGCATTCTAAATTAGCTGCATGTTCTATTATACTCTGTGAAAGATTGTGAATGCTGTGCATCATTACTAAGCGATTTGCATAAACCCCATTGTTCACTGCTACTCTACATTCAATAATATTTTAATAAAAATACAGGAAAAATGCTGGGTTCATTTTATGTTTTCATGATTTACAGGGGTGAACCTTACACTGCATTCTGGGATAGCCTGCGGCCTCAGACGGTGCCCTTATATACTGAACACCTGCTGGCTATTGTTGTCTTTTTTCAGTAGGTCAACAGAGAAGGTAACACTATTTGACTATTTGACAAGCCTTGCACTATTTAACTAAAATATTTGGTTAAACAATTAATTTCAGTCGAAATAGTGTCCGTGTTGAGTTAGCAAACTTGCTTGTGCAAGTCTGGCACATTGTGTTTAAAGTTTAAATGAAAGTGAAAACCTTGTGTTAACAGCCAGTTGATTATGGTTTTGTGCTGATTGAGCGGAACAAGTTTTCTTCGGCTCAAAGTTCGGATCCCATGCATAGCAATGTTCTCCTTCCTGCCTTGCTTCTCTTTTGCCAAGTTTGCTTTCGCAATTTAAAGACATGTATATTGCAAAAACTCCAAATAGTAGAATATTAAACAATACAGAAACATCCATTACATTAATAAATGTTCTGTAGATTTTTAGAAATGGCAGTTTTAGGATAGAGAAAAAAGGAAAAAGCCTAGGTTATTTTCTGACAGCTTTTTTTCTAACTTTTTAATTTTTCATCATAGATGGCCTACCTCGTTCGCCAATATTTACTGATTGAAATTTTTTTTGAAAACCACAAAAGGCTGAAAGTTTGATTTAAGTAACATCTTAATTTATCATACATCGGTAATACAAAAACCTCTTTCAAGTCCTGCACCTGAATGCATAAAAGAATTCAATACCTCTTTAACTTAAGACTTTAAGGCAATCTCCATTGTGATAATTTAAAACACACAAAACTATTATGTAACAAGAATGCACAAGAGATTTTCCCTTCATTGCTTCATTCCTAGTAGTTTGTAAATATTTACATAGTTCATTAAACAGTATTTGCATTTGTTTACCATCTAGCAACTATTCACACACATTAAAGTAAACATTACGTAATGCTTTCTTTTCTTTCTTGGGCATTAATCACAAACGTCTTGCTTCTGGCACCACGCTCTGGCACAGGGATCACCAAATCTGGTCCCGGGAGTCTGGACCCATGCACTTTTTTGGTTCAATGATCATGAAACAAACTGTTT
Organism: Danionella dracula; assembly: GCA_900490495.1. NCBI lineage: Eukaryota > Metazoa > Chordata > Actinopteri > Cypriniformes > Danionidae > Danionella > Danionella dracula. Next base: position 1,710,755 of record UELW01000744.1, read on the forward strand.
AGAAACACATTGTCTGAAGCAAGAGTAGTATGTATACTACAGCAGGGTCGTAACCAAAATGCGCAGGGCTCTGGACCTCCAGGACCACACATAGTGACCCCTGATCTAGCGGTTGAGTTGAGACAATATCATCACAGACGATGACTTGCATTCAAATGTTCAACTATGATATAATCCTAAATAGAAACATTTTTCCAGTCTGCATGGCATGTTTCAAACCAGGTCTAACACTAGAGTTCAGTGTTTAAATGGAAATTAACAAGATATAAACAAGAGCAAACTTTTCACAAGCTATTCCTGGATCCTCCATGTGCTGATTTGATTTCTATATATGGGTTGCTATGGCAACAGGGAGAACCTCCTCTTTGGGCTTGACTAATTAAATACATCCCATACAGCAGCAATAGCAGCTGACATTCAAGAAGAAGAGTAAAAATGAAGACTTACCGTTATGGAAAGAGCCAAACAAACAAAAGTGAAGCGCTTGATATGGGATTTTGTCACAACTGTGCCACTGCTGACCAACTTGTTGCTGGGGTTAGTCTGAAAAAAAAAAGACATTTCTTTTCTTCCCATTCACTGTTTCAAATCATATGATCTATTTATGCTTGTGTTGTATATACAACATTGATACTGATGTAAAATTCAACTCAAAGCAGAATAAAGGTCTATTCTCAGACGTTATGTGTTTAAACAAAACACCCATTTCTGTTTTCCTAAATTACAAATCAGCAAACCTCCTCTGTTTACCCAAAACAAACCTTCTTTGTCACAAGTTAGAGATCTACGGGAGTGTTAAAGCGGCTCGTACAGAACCAGACAATTCTAGGAATTATGGTGTGCATGAAAAAGCAAAAAGTGACACTGCGGCTGATCTTTCAGAAAGCTTATCAGAAAAGTAGAAGGAGAAGAATTATTTAACTCCTTTTAATTTACCTTGTCAAAAGCAGGATAAACAGCTCTGAGTTCAGTAAGCCAGCCGTAGGGCATATGACCCACTGGATATGTCGCAGTGAGAACAGCCACAGCCTGGAAAGCACAGGGAACATGATTATATTAATCACCCTCACAGTTCCAGTCGTACGTTTTGAATATTTAATTTTGAACATGTTGAGGTGTGAAAAAAAGGTATCTGCCTGCTAACAGTGTAAGTGGCCATTTTTCATTACATGAATTGAAGATTTATTCCATAAAAGAACAAAAGTAGGATTTCACCAAAATGTTCTGAATGTTTGGTTGGTGCTACCCATTCAAAAAACATTCTTATTTCTCTGAATTTAAAACTATTATAGCTTTTGACATACAATAAACCACATGAGATTTAAGAACACTGTTCAGAAGGATTTAAGAAACAGAGTACAAAAGATCTTACACATAATAAAGTGAAGTATGAAATGACTTAAATGAAAATGAAAGATTCAACAAAATTCTTACAGTGGCACATTCAAATAAATTTACTGTGTACTTTCACAGATGGTGATAGGAAGTTAAAGAAACATTACTTTCTTTACATTTGATTGTCATCTGCTCCATTATCCAAATGTAGTGATAGCACTTTTAGCACAGCATAAGCCATTAAATCTGATTAACAGTAGCAGAATTATCAAAACTATTGCCTTTTTTTTACAATCAAAACGTTATTTCTGTGTCACAGTAGTAACTATATATATATATATATATATATATATATATATATATATATATATATATATATATATATATATATATATATATATATATATATATATATGGGTTGCGGCGGGAAGGGCATCAGCTGCATAAAACATATGCCAGAAAAGTTGGCGGATCATTCCAACAACATAATGGTTGAAATAAAAAAAAAATATGATTCTGGTGGAATGAGAGCTTAGTTTCCAACTGTGCAAATCTGTAAAATATCCACTTTACAATTTCTAATGCCTTTTTTTAACCGGAAAAATACCAAAAAGTACTGAAATCAATCAATCAATGAACCAATAGGTCTATCTATCCATCCATACATCCATCAATTGCTAAAAGGTATTGATCTATGCTAAGCTATGCTAAAAGTGTCATTGCAAGAAATGGAGAGATTCCAAAATGGTAAAACACGAGTGTTCTCAATATCTCAGAGAGAGATGGGGAATGAGTCTATGTTCTCCTTTTACATTTCATTCCACTCAACAATTACTTTATCTTACTTTTATTTTACTTAACATTTTGGTTCGTACATATATGAAAAAAGCCTCAGATGATATTTTCAAAATGTTGAGGTTTACAAGGAAGTTGTATAATATATAACTATAATAAATACAAAAATGATTTAGTTTGCTTCCACATTTATAGAAAACAACTGGTTTGATTACCATAAAAATGGCTTGTAAAACCAATCAGGAGAATTCAGTTAAACGCCAATATGAGTTCTTCTGCTGGGAACTGACTGACCTCTGTGGCTGCTGAGCTTCCCTTCAGATCACGTGACACAAACAGGTTGACGATGGGTCTGCTAATCCGCTGCGTAGCCAGGATGAGAGCCAGCGGCCACCAAAAGCTCAGCATCTTTTTAATAGTGGCATCACCCTGTAAAGCAGAAACAGAGTCAGTGTAGAGTCCAGCTTTAAGAGACGAGAGGTTTGAGGGGCTGAGCCAGAACAAAGGAGAGTAGCAGACACTGACCGGCATGAATACATAAACTGGTTAACACAGAGATTCATACAGTGCCAGCTGGACATACCCCAACCTCTGGTCCACTGGATTCAGGGATGCTGTCATGAATGTTCCTGTAGTAACCCAACCCTACAATGGTGAAGCGGACCAAAGCACCCATATATAGAGAGAGGATGGGGATCAGCAGCGGCTCCACGCACTCCAGGTGACTGTGCAACAAGATAGCCACAAACACAACCTACAGAGAGAAAGAGAGGGCAAAAAAGACGGAGACATTAGCAGCTAACTAAAACACGGCACTCGTTTAAAAGAATAAAATCAGGTCCAAACTACGGTATAAGGATTTTTTATTTTTAATAAAATTTTATAATAACAATAAAAGTTTGACATTAATCTAGACATTACATGACCATTTGTACCATTTATTTTTTTTAAACATGCATATTAATATCCAAAAAAACGTAATTATTTGTATATATTTTTATCATTGACAAAACACCAACCTATAAATTACAATAACTTGAACTTTTTGATGACAAAGCATTTATTTGTCACTATACTGTTACATGCAGCAAAATTAAACACATAAAAATAAAATATTTTTTTACTGTAAAGCATAGGAACTGAACAAATTTGTTAAATAAAAAAAACTGTTGGCTACGGCCATAAAATACATGTAAAAGTAAAGACAGTAGGCTTGTTTTTACTGAGTTGTACAGATTTTATTTGTTTCAGGAGGGATGTGAATAAGTGGCAGACATGGCCATGGACACAGAGCTGTTGCTCCACTATTTGTCTGCGCTTTCACAGAAACCGTAGGCTCATACTACGTAGTAATACTTTTTGTTCTTTTGCTCATAAGAATAATTGTAATAAAAATGATATGTTAAGTTAAGTTAGACTTGTGATAAAGTTTTTACAACAGTTTTATGAATACATTGCAATAGAGCTATGGATTCAGTTCTATGGCAATAGTTTTATGTTATTATTATGCTTATTTTCCTTGATGAGTGTCAATTTCACAAATCTTACTTAACCTCTCATCTATAATTTTATAATTAAGAACTTGATTAATATCTTGTAGTTGAGTAGCAAAAGTGCTAAAAGTAACTTGTAATTTTACAGCATGAGCAGGCAAATTATGGAGCGACGGATGCATTCAAATGCGCATACTTGTGTACCGATCAGAATGTGAAATAAAGTAAGTGACACACGCAGTAGTTTCAAATTCAAAGTATGTGTAAAGCAGTAATCCAAAAGGTCATAGACGGATCCGGTGAGAATCCTGAGTGCGCACAAGAGTCACATTCAATCCCAAAATGCACTGCGGTAAAACACCATCATTGATAATAGTGTAATCAAGTGATATTAAATGGCAAATGAAGAATGTTTATAATTCAATTGTGCTTCTCATATCCATACTATATAGAAGGTACAGTACTGAACTATTTATAGGGAGGAATTTACCTACTTACACTGTGGGCAAACTTAAATGTCCCCAAAGAGGATGTTGTCTAACTAGGGAGTGTGTTTATAACTTCTTTTTTTGCATTATACCATTAAATTGATCAAGAGAGTGAAGCAAGAAGCTGACATCAAGCCTTGTGTGTGCCACAGTGAAAAAAAAGAGTGCAGCTGATGGTGAATGAAAACATTTTAGAGCAGAAGTGAGTCTTTGAGTGAGTAGAGTAGCTTACCTGTGCAATGACATCAGATATGGAGGCACATCCCACCAGGAAACTGTGCTTGTGCTTTAAAAGGATTCCTGCATGAGTCCAAGCCTGAAACCAAAGGATACATTATTCTAAATAAAATTGAAAACTTCATAGTAAAGCAGAAGTGGAGCAGGAAATATATACATTTTAGAGGACATTGTTATAACAGCTAGCTTCCATTCAACACTTGTTAGTTAAATCGAAACGGTCATGGATCAGTCATGCGCATTTTAAAATAATCTATTAATTTGTAATTAATTTAGAGGTGTGGCGTCACAGTGGCGCAGTGGGTAGCACCGTCGTCTAACAGCAAGAAGGTCGCTGGTTCTAGGCTCGGCTGGGGCAGGTGGCATTTCTGTGTGGAGTTTGCATGTTCCCCCCGTGATCGCGTGGGTTTACTCCGGGTGCTCCGGTTTCCCCACAAGTCCAAAGACATGTGGAATAAGTGAATTGAATAAGAACAATTGCCCATGGTGTTAAAGTGTGAATGTGTGTGTGAATGTTTCCCAGTGATGGGTTGCGGCAGGGAAGGGCATCCGCTGCGTAAAACATATGCCAGAGAGTTGGCGGTTCATTTCGCTGTGGCGACCCCGAAAGGGAATAAAGCCGACAAGAAGATGAATGAATGAATGAATGAATAATTTAGAGGTACAGCATTTTAGCCTTTTCAGTTATCAGTTATGAGTACCACAGTTTAAGCTTTCATCATTAGCTTTTATTCACTTTCCTTTTAATTTACCAAAAGGAATAGTTTTTATTCTTTTATAATGATTTAGTGCAATGATGGCAATGATGATTATAAACAAAGCATGTTGGTCTATGTAGAGGATCATGAGCTGTTAACGTGATATAAAAACTGGCTTTCTTTTGAGCAAATACATGTACAAATGCCCTTCGGCCATCTGTGCTGAGCAGCCAGAGCCTGAAACCGCTCTTATTTTAGCACGGAACACATCTCAGGGGCTGGGACATCATGACACACTCACCATGGCATCCAGTAAAGGAAAAGCAGCCAGATAGAGGAATGCCTTCCGGGTTTTACCCCCCACAGACTCATCCACATGATGCAGTTTGTTGATGATGTAATAACCCAGATTTGTATAGGCTAAACAAGGAGGAAGTGAGAACAAGATTATTTGTCAAAATCATGAAAAACGGAATCAATAAAACACTGTTCATACACTGATTCCAATCCATGCTGTGTTCCAGATCGATTGTGTTTGGTGTAGAATAGTTTCACGATAGGCTTAACCCATAAGAAAGTTTAATCACATAAAATTGCTTCTCTGACACAAGGTAGGGTGTTTGAAGGGTTAGTTTCACCCCATAAAACTGTGCTACTCAGACATGAGGTAAGAAGTTTCAATGGTAAGTTTCATCCCAAAAGCTGCTACTCTGACACGAGGTAGGATGTTTCAATGGTACGCTTCAACCCATAAAACTGCTACCCAGACATGAGGTAGGATGTTTCAATGGTAGGTTTCACCCCATAAAACTGTTACTCTGATACAAGGTAGGAAGTTTCAATGGAAGGTTTCCCCCATAAAAATCTTCTACTCAGACACAAGGTAAGAAGTTTCAATGGTAAGTTTCATCCCAAAAGCTGCTACTCTGACACGAGGTAGGATGTTTCAATGGTACGCTTCAACCCATAAAACTGCTACCCAGACATGAGGTAGGATGTTTCAATGGTAGGTTTCACCCCATAAAACTGTTACTCTGATACAAGGTAGGAAGTTTCAATGGAAGGTTTCCCCCATAAAAATCTTCTACTCAGACACAAGGTAAGATGTTTCAATGGCAAGTTTCATTCCAAAAACTGCTACTCTGACACGATGTTTCAATGGTAAGTTTTGCTACACCGATGACAGGAAGAATGTGATGTAGGATCATAAAAATGTGCTACACTACAATTTAAGTCCAAACTTATGTCGGAACAGTTCAACTGATATCTGCACATGTATGTAGTTCTCAAAATCTATGGTTCGAACAATAATTTATTGGTATGCTAGGGCAATTTAGTAAGGTAGGACATATTATTAAAACACCGGCAGACCACAAAAGGTCAGGCTAAGAAAATTAGCGAATATTGTAGAACAGGATGATGCCCAAAAAGTTAGTAAATCTCATGTTTGTTTAAGTTTCTCAGGTTGACTGGTGACAAATGACCCCTCTGTGTTAGAACGCTTCAGATGGTTTACATGACTCTACAACTCTTTTACACTCTCTCAGCAAAAGTAAATAGTCTTTGAAAGGCACATCATTAGTTGTGACAAACATGCTTGGCTGCTTAGTAGTTAAAAATTCATGTCCTCCTTCATGAGAGCAAAGCTTTACATCCAATACTCCTTGGGTTACTGTGGCAACATCCTTTCTCCATGCGCTCACAGAAGAGACTCCCATATGTGCACAAGTGAGTCTGCAGCAAAATGGCTCTGATTTCTTTCTACACATTTCCATGCAACAAAATTGTTATCCCTGCCTTTCTACCCAACATAAGCTTAGATATTCACCAGAGCTAGATGCTAATGAAAGTACGACTACAGTACTGCCTTTGGAAGCTGAAGTTCATTCTTTCATTTTAGATGTGATTGCCATTGTTAATCACAACCCACAAACTCAGATATTTGTAATCCAGTAAATATAGGTGTTAGAACATGTTTTCTGCTACCTAGAAGTCGAAGATGATGAAAGACGGTGAATAAATAACTGAAAACCGGAGGGGACACCCTCAAGTCTGAGAAAACCTGATCAACAAGCACGTTTCAACCAGCAAAAACAACTCCCCTTAACAGTTCTCAGTGATGCAAGCATCATTAAAAATGCAGAGATGAAACAATAATCTGTTCTTGATCATCAACATCCACAGCCCTACAAGAAGTGTGAAAATGAAATACAAGATAACACAATGACACATATTCTGTTTGTGATATCTTAAGACACCTGCAGAGTACTGTTCGTCTTCCGTCAAAAAACGTGAGGCAAAGTAGTACAGGCTTTGCATATTACACAATATATGACACATTTTTCTTCAATAGTTCCAAGAAAAATCATTTTGAGTGTCCTTTGCTAGAGCTGAAACTCAAGGGTTGACTCACAAATCCCTGGAAGTTATCATGTAATTCTAATCCAGTGCTTTTGTGATTTTTGCACATGACCCTCCCACAATAAGTGGAATCAGTGGCTTGAAGGTGCACCAATTATACGAATTTCCTCGAATCACTCTAGTCTGTATGCAACACTTACTTACTCTTTGTATTAATAATTGATAGAATTATTATGATAGAAACTGGCAGACCATCATGAGAATATTATCTGACAGAATGGTGGCAGAGAAGTTACCATATCGCAATTTTCATGGGTTTCCTCTCAAGTTGATCTGTGACAACATGACCCTTCTGTGTCAGCCTGCTTCAGACGGTTTACAGGCACGGCTTCATTTGTGCCAAGATGTGATTAACATGTGCCAAGATGTAATCTCGGCCTCAGACCTCACGCCCAGGGAACGTCGGCTAAAGGTCTGATGGGTTTGGTTCTTTTTTATGGCAGGCACTTCAAGCCTCCTGAAGTTGTGACCTGATTGTTGAATTTGATTTCAAAGGAAAAGTGAGTGATTTGTTTTCGCTCGGAAGTTCAGCGATATGATTGAGAAACGATGATTTTACAAGCTGTGTGTCCCCTCGATTCGATTACAGAAGATTGTTGTTATATCCTTATATCTTTGCGTTATTTTTCGTTGTCTGTGACTTTTTTTTCAATGGCTAACTTATTGCAAGTCGTTCCGTTAAGATGGTGTCATTTTAACTCTCCAGAGCATGACTTTATGTGAAACGACACAGAATTGGTTGTTTTTCATGTCAGTCGAGACTAGCCAAGATGCGAAAAAGCTCTGTCCGATACCTCGACAGTTGGAACTGGCACCTATTCAGAATTAAACACTCGGTGGAGTTTGAGGTAAAACAAGACAAGGTAAAAGTAAACCTGGTAGTAAATAAAGTTTTATTTTAGTCATATTTTACAGGCTTTTTCCCCTGCCTTACTGTAGACAAGTCAAGTTTGGCCTGTTGAATGTGAATTTTTTTTTCCATTGAGTTTAAAAAAAAAATGAATTTGTCCATCTGTTTATATATGTTTTGAGTTCAATTTCTTGGAATTTATCAGATGTATTTTATAGAGGACAGTAACACACAGAGAAAAGCTCTATGATGAACACACATACATGATATCATAAAATTTTGTTAACAATAAAACATATATTTTCAATATTCAGTTTATCAGATTGATTATTCAAAAACTGATAGTGTGACCACCAGCTCCATACTGAGAATTAAAACATTAACAAAATTATGTTTAGTGTTTTAAATGAATAGCTAATTTAACAGACTCTCGCTTATGCTGTAGTGAGACAATTCAGAACCGGAACTTCTGACCCTGCTGGGTTCCAGGACATCCTCGCAGACTAAATTAGGCACTGTTTACATGACTACACCTCTTTTTACACTCTTGGTGAAAATATAACAAATCTCAATAGCAAACCATTAAGTGATTAGGTGTGGCAAACATTGGCTTGGATGTAATCCTATGTAATTCTAATCCTGTTCTTTTGTGTTTATCACATGACCCTCCCACAATACCTGTAATCCATTGCTTAAGAGTACACCAAGTATATGCCAGTCCTTGCTGGATTTCCTCGAACTACAAAATACACAAAAAAGAGCAATGGCCAACCCTAAAGTAAAGTACACCCACGTATTATTTCCCTTCCAGAGGTCTTTCCAGCACAAAAGAAACCACTATTGTGCTACCAGTGCAGCGTTAGAAACACAGCTTGAGTTATCAACCATTGACTGAAGAAATGCAAAAATATTAAAAATCTCTTGACGATGGCAAGGATTTTGTTCAGTTAAAACAGGTAATTCTTTCATAGAAATTTTCAAAAACATGCAATAACCTAACTGCTTGAGATCCATCAATTAAACTTATTTTATATTTGAACCTTTTATTGTTATTTATAATAAAATGTAGTTTGTTCGTTTTATTGAAAAAAAAATACTGCTATTGCGGTAGTTTTAAAACTATGGTACACGGACACCCTGGCCCGCAATAATTCCAGAATCCAGTAATAAACGAATGTTCGAACGAACTAATCCGAGTTTGGCGGGTTTTTCAGTATCTAACACAGGTGTGCGCATGCATGCTCATCGTGGTGGTATTTGGAACGCCAAATTGTTTCAGAGGTGGTACTTGGTGAAACATTTTTGGGAACTACTATTCAATTTCAGATTTGAATGAATTCACTCAGATAATTGATCCATCATCAATATCTGCTTATTTCTTAGCTGGGTCATAGAGTCAATATAACAGGAGAAGCCACCACTGTATCTCAAATAAAATCAGTAAGAAATTACAATAGGACATTAATTAATTACATCAGTCCTTAATTGTAAGAGAAATTGCTGAGTGTTTCATATACATTTTTCTATGTCTCTATGTTCCTCTAAATAATGCTTGGATTCCTGTAATGCTTTATATTCTGACCTTCCAAAGTCTGCCGTTTCATGACTAAAGCCTCTCCAAAATTCAGCTGCTCAAAATGTAAATGAAATTTGGAAACATCATCATATTTCACCAATACTAGAATCACTGCACTGGCTCCCAGTTTACTTTAAAATGTGGTGACAAATGAGCCATCCATGTAATATAACTATTTTTCTTAAAAAGAGGCACAGAAAAACATTCTAGAAATAAAGAGATTGTTAGAACAATTCATAATGAATGAATGAGAAAGAAGGAGTTAAGTTCTCGCACCACTGTGTGTAAGGATGTAGTCAAAACCTACTTCGTGGCGTTTCAGAATGTCCCAGACCATACACAATTGTTAAAGTACTCAAAACTGTTAAATTATTTGTATGGAACATTTTGCTATCAAAAACCATATGGTTAGCACCAAACTTCATTTTTTTTCAATGCCCATTTCGTTCACCCCTATCGTGCAGCACTTTGGGGTACCTTGGCTACTGGACAGTGACCTAAACAAATAAAGTTTGTTTACTTACTTGCTTACTTATAATAATACTTAGAATTGATATATCTCCCCTTTTTGAGAAATAAATGTTATGTATATTTCTAACATGAAATACTAACTACAAATCATCTATTGTTTTAATTCTGAAAACTGATCAAAAGAACCAATACAAGTTTTAATCAGAGCTGTAGATTTTCCTGTAAGCTAAACCATACTCTATGAACCAGCTCTAGTTTAAACATTTCAAAAACCCTCTTGCACATGATTCATTGGTAATAGCGATAGAAAAATTATGGCTTGTTGATGGCCTCCACAGCCGAAATAAAAGAGACGGTTGCTCTACTGCTGACGGAATAACCAGAACATAGTTTAAGGGTGAAATGCTGCTTTAAGACAGCTTAATACGTCACCATCATGACTCGTGTTTGGAAAAGCACGAAACAAACGATGTTCCTGGTACATTTAGAATAAACTCTGTCTCGTGCAGGACCAGAGGTGGCGGGAGGAAATGATAAAGTGGCAGACTGACCAATGAGGGTGTGGAAAATGATAGCCACGGTTCCTGCTGCCACCATACAGAGAACGGCCTTGGTTCGGTCCCGTCTGCTGTTGACAAACACCAGCCCCACGTTCTTGAAATCACTCATGGGGCCTGTGAAGAACTTCATGAGGGAGTAGGCCAGGCCATAGCTGGCCAGCATTTCCACGGCATCCTCCTTTACAGTCGCGATCCCTCTGTTTAAAGCCTGTCAAGAGAGGCAACACAGACAAACAGCGATTAAAAGATCGACTCACATTATCGCTTTTCTGCTGGTGACAGCTGGATTAAAAGACAAGCTGTCATCTCTTGTGGGATTTTCTCAAGATATACAACATTACAGATGTATGCCTTTCATGGTACAACGTCTTCTTCAAAAACATCAAAGTTTTTGGATTTAGCGTCTCAGTGCTGTTAAAAATAACAAGTGTGTTTAAATGCTGCTATATACTTTTACACAGACATGAAGGTAAGAAAAATATGAGACACATACCTTAAAACTATGATAAAAATCAGACAATTAAACCTTTTGAGAATAGTGCAGCGATGCCAAACCCATCAGGACAACGCTGATATGTACAGAAGTTATTTATATTTTTGTTAGTAATCTGTTGGCACTATTCTCTAATATGCTGTTTAGACAGAATAATGTTTATGTGTAAATCATTAATTTAATTAGGAAGACACTGCAGTGGAAAATGAGCTGTGGGGTTCACTGTAGGCGGTGTGTTTAGTTTGATAAGCGATAAAGTCAAAAGAACGTGAGAATGTCAAGTTCTTCTGCTTATCTGCCTCCTTCTTCTGACTCCAATCCTTTGTCTGCTGATTCATCTCCAACGCCTTTGAACAGTTTGCGGAAAGATAAGGGCTGCTTGTTAGCCATAGCTCTTTCTAGCACACATTTTCTGTCTGACAATACATTTTTGTATGCACAAAAGTAATTCTACGTTTAGTAATTCTTTAATCAAAGTTTCAGATAGTTTAGTCAGTTGTGGAGAGTATAGTGACTCATAAAAAATTTTACCATTTATGTTTCTATAATAAAAATGTTTTTTATTTGTATTTTTTAGGTTTATTTCTTGCATTGTTTTGTATTCCTTTAGGATCTAAAATAGGGATCTCCATTTAAACCATTTTTTTATTTAAACAGCATGAAATTACTACGAGTCACAGTTGAAGTGGTCTTTAAAACAATGGGTTTTGACTGAATTCTTGGGATGGATTGATCGTTGACTGCTCTGATTAGTCAAATGTTTTGAATATTTAAAGGGTCAGCTCAAGCAAATGAAATGGCACACTGCTTGATCTGTGCAAATAGATTTGAGCTAGAGCAGGGCACATGCAGGAGTGAAATTCTCACAAAGAACCCAACCTTATTTTCCCTAACGGAAAATTATGAGTGCTTAAAATAAACTAAAGAAGAATGGAGCTAAATAAAAGTTTTTATCACCACTTGAATCTGTATTAGTTAAAAAAAACAAAATCAGTTTCACTTGCCTGCTTTGTTGTAATTGTTTTAAAGGCAAGCACATGGCTGCAGGGCCAGCTCAGGATTTGAGAGGGGTCCGTTCGGCTCGCTAGATAATTGCGCAATGTGTGAAAAATGGGTCCTAACCGGGCAGGTGCTGCATCAAGCATTGCAGCTGGGTAATGGTGCATCGTTGGTAGATGAATCCTCTCATAAACATGCCCCGTGAGTTTAATATATAATTATAGATCAAAATTAACTTTAGTGTCCGGATGTTTCCACATGAGATGCTCTCATGTTAGCGGCTATAAAGCTGAAATCATAGATCCTTCTTTATTCGAGTTATACTGATGGCACTCTTGTTCATCATTGCTGGGGATACGGAACATTTTTTCATGGGCTATTAAAAGCCTTCTCTTTGGTATTCCAACTTTAGTTCAAATGCGGCAGGAGAGCGTCTTGTGTTTGTAAGATGAGGTCACATGGACCAGTCAGTGTATTTAAAAATAAGCTACTATTCTTTAAAGTTTTTTTTTTTTTTTTTTTTTTCGAACAGTGTTAAAACCTTAAACTGAATACCTCTTTGATCCTTTTTAAGCCCCTTGCTTTTTTAACACTGACTATTCATCTTTTAAGAGTTAGGTTTTTACACTGATAGAAAGCAAACTAAAGCCTTATCAAGTGCTGTGTAACCATCAAGGGATGTATTACTACTAATCATAAAAAAAACATTACTTAATGCTAGTTCCTGCCAATTAGTCTCTGAGTTTCATTGGATTTGAAGCTTTTGCTTTAAGAATCTCTTGATTATCCTCAGGCCATTGAAAGAAGGTTTCTGCATGTTAGCTGTATTCACAACTTTTTGTCATAAACACATAATTTTTATCACAAACTACTCATTTTACATCTGCTAAAAACAGCCTTTTAAAAAGGTTTCAGTGTTTTTATGTTTCCTGAACTTGTATTAGTAAGGAAAAAACAACCCAATATAGTTCACAACCCCTTAAAACAATCAATGCCATAGTAAAATTACCTAATTCTGGAAACTCTTTATTGGGTTAGGTTTTAAAGCACTTAATGGTCTAGCCCAGGTCTATTTGTCTGAACTCTTGAAGTCCTGCTCTCCTAGTTTGTCATTGTCTTTTGGTAAAACAGAGAGTGAAGCGCAAACAGCATGGTGAACTCTTTTAGTGTGGCAGACGCAAGCTGCGGAAAAAGCTTAGTCTTTTTTATTGTTATTAGGTGAAATAGCATTTTATCATCTGTGGAAAGCCTTTTGGATCAGTCACGAGACTGCTTCTAAAGTGCCACATAAAAAGGTTTGACTTGAAAAATGTAAGCATTATTTTCATTAAACACGTCTCTCATTATGAAGTGACATATTAATCTAAAAAAGGATCCTGATGCGAGCAGCAGTACAAGTTCTTCCTATGCATCACAAATTTTCTACAGCAACTGCTGCTTTCCTCACTTTCCAAAAACATGCTAGTAATGTTGCTAGTAATGTAGATAGGTGAGTTTAAATTGACCCACAGGGGACAGAAAGTGATTTTTTTTGACTAAATATAGTTTAAGACAACCTGAAGGCACGTAGAAGCAGATCCATGTACCTCATCTCCACAATAGAAGAACACACTTGCATATTTTACATTTACACATTTTGATTACGTTTTAAAAAATAATCTTCTAAAATCTAAGTTCAGCAAAAAAATAAAATTTGGTTGAAACAAACTGCATGAAAAAGTACAGGACTGTAGTTAATATTTGAATATTTGTTAATGTAATACCATTAATATAGTACTATTATATAAATAAAGGTTCTCATGAACACTGCATTTACTGCATTAAAAAGGCCTTAGAAATACCACAATTTACAATTAAATATACCTCAAATATCAGCAAATATATTTCAACACAGACAAAGAGATAGAAATTCATAAAAATATTCATAAATCACATCGTCATTCCTCTCTCATATTTGGATTTTAACGCGACGAATAGCACTGCAAAGCAATTATTATAAAAATACACAGCGAGCATAAAAGTGAGATTATTATTTTAAGAATAGCTTTTCAAGATCACAGGCTTCAAAGGTGTTTCAGTGACCAACCTACATCAGGTATTTACTGATCTAATTCCACTTACTGTAAACTGCACAACACTTGTTAATGGTTGACAAAACAAGGCCAGTTCACTCAGAGGTGACAACAAAAATCAGGCCATCCAGAAGTGCGCATTCATCTCTGACAGATAGCTTCTGCACTGTTCACATGCTGATGTTTACCAATGGCCCCCCAAAAGACCCCTGCGTGACCCTAACCCATAGATGATGATGGTGGTGGTGGTGGTGGTGATGATACAGTGGAAGAGGGTGCTAGGACGGGATGCCTCTACCTCAGCGTCCCGCTCCAAGGATACAGAACCTTACGTCACACAGCACACAATTCACTGACACTTGCCTGTTCGCCGAGGTCGATGGCGATGTTGGTAATGGCCAGCGGTACCAGGAATCGGATGAGAGGCCAGTAGTGCGTCAGAGCCGGGAATTTGACCATGTTCGCCGGGGAGGAGAGCCAACCTGAGCAGCTCGGGTCTGAGAGGATGCGAGGCCGGTCCGAGCCCGTCGAGTGCTGAGTGTTTTCTAGCAGAAATCCGCCGAGATCAGGTCCGTCCCTGCACTCCTAAACAACAACAGCATCATAAACAATGATCTGGTGCATGGGAAAATAGGAGGCTTGCCAGAAATTTCTGCTGACGGCTTCTCCATTGTTCTGCCATCAGTGGAAGGGAAATAAATACATAAAATCGGCCGCGGGGTTTATAGACGGAGCCGCTATTCGGCTCCTGATGGCCACTCGGGTTACTGGACTTAAATCATCATCCTTCCTTGACAACACGTGGGGGCCGGACGGAGCCTGAAGGCCACTCCTCTTGAAACGTCACCAGACGCAGAAACGCCGCCAAACAGCAGCTGACGAGATATCACTTCTTTCTGACAGAGAAGAGCTCTGACCGTGTGAAAGAGCAATTTCCCTTAATACATTTTGTCTACCTTTAAGAATAACGTTATTCTGTTGTATGAGATGCAACATTAGACCAAGAATTCAATTCGACATGACGCTACAATTCTAACGGGATCTTAATTATTGGCCACCAGGGGGAGCTGTTCAGCCGAAGAAAAAGACTGATAGTGCATGTTCAATGTAGGGTCATTTCCATTCCTTCGTTTTCTTTAAATGTGCCATATCACGGCCTTTTTAATCATTTATAGTAAATATTTGTCCCATCTAGACTATCACATAACATTTAATTATAGTAAACAATGTTTTTGAATCATCTCAAATGTTTGTGACATAGAAAATCCAGCCATTTGCGATGAATATATTCAACGTTAGGTAAGCATAAAAAAAAATTGGTCCAAAACTTGCAAAAGCACATTTTCTTTTCATTGTTTATCTGACGTGGTTCTACTACAGTCAGTCAGCGCATTCATTCTTCATTGAAATGAGCTGCATTATCAGTTCCTCCGGTTGGTTAGTTTACAGTGCTATGGCCAATGAGTGTGGCTACAGTCATCGAGCAGGTTTGAGCTCCGAGAAAAAGAAAATACTATTAAAAAAACAAGCATGGACCAATCTAAATATGACTCGAGGCATGCTTTTGATGAGGGAACATTAGTGTTGTCATCAAAAGCATGCCTCAAGTCATATTCAGATTGGCCCATGGAACGTTAAGTTCCAGACATCAAGTTTATCCACTTATTTAATTTTATGGGGACAAACATTTCTTTCTGTGTCTATCTCCAGTGGACAGGGTTTTTTATGTATAAAGGTGAGATGAACTACTTGTCCATTGCAAATTCACTCCCGATTCATGCCGGAGAGGATTTTAGTCTTCAATTCACCTGACGCATGTTTGCACAGTGGGAAGAGGCCCATACAAACCTTTGAGTAACCTGAAAGCGTCACTGAGGAGTGCCCTTGGTCGCCTTCAAACGGTAAACCTTCTAACAGAGAAAGCAAATTTACCCAATATGCCTCGGTCACCCCAAATTAAGTTCCACTCCAAACAAAGCTTGGAACATTGCGCACAAGCCTTTAAAAACTCAGTATAATATCATTTCTAACACTTCAACCTGTAAACAACCGGTCGACATATCCCTTTGAACTAATAAAACCATTAAAACATTCACGTCATGATGGATCAAAAAGACTTGATACTGCAGTGTCAGAGGTCATAGTTCAGTGTATCAGAGCATTCTACTTCCTGTGCTTCAAGATTGATTCTCTACATGTAGCTAGCTCTGTTTGTTAGTAACACTTAAGTAAAGGTACTAACATTTAAAAAACACAGAGTAAATTAACTGTTAATTGCGTTTTCACAATTACAGTCAAATTAACTTACAGTTGAAATAATCAGGGCTGAATTTGTATGGGGCATCAGAAGGGCCTTGGAGTCATAAAGGTAAAAAGAGGGAGAGAATTTACTGGACACTGTACTATGGCAAACAATGGAAAAATTGGTGTAGAGGCACAAAATCCCTTTCCAGAAGCTTTTCATTCACTGCTCCTCACTGGTGGAATGATCTTCCCAACAACATCTGCATTGCCTGGCGCATAAATAAGTAAATGATCCAATAAACAAAACTGATTTCTAAAATCTCAAACCATGAAACAAACAAAAAAAACATGCAAAAGTAGTCAAAAAACAGAGTAATTAACCAACTTGCTTTTCCTGCTCACACCAAGTACAGTAGAGTATTCTCCAAAGTGGTACTAGTGCATGAAATAAAAGAAGATATTGACAATATATAGGTTTATTTACATAAAAAAAAAACTGTTTAACGTATAATTGAATATCCAAATATACTTTTCTCATCACAAAAAAAAAAAATCCTTTCAATAACTTGAAATTGAACTAAATATCTTAAAAAATCACTGTTTGCTCTAAATGGAAAATCGCAAAGACAGTAACTCTGTAATTTTGACGGGATAAAGTAAGAAACTATTTGAGCACTCCTGAGCTTTATGATTGTCACAAACACTCTAAAGGTGTGTTGTTAAAGTTGATGTTTTTTCAGAGGGGGTATTCCACTTAGGTCTACCATGTTCGTCAAATTTGGAAGACTTTTTGGTTTTGGGAACAAGTGCATTGTAGTGTCTATCATCTTCTGTAAGCAAACACACAGGAGGCCAGTCGTTCTTGTGGTCATGCGGATAGTATGTGATGAATTCTTCTGTATCGAACTTGTACAATCGAAAGACTTTGATCGTCACCTGAAGAGAATGACCCAGAAGACACATCTCCACCTGTATTTCAGGAAAAGTTAGAAAAAAAGTAATTGAACGACCCGTTTTGAAGGATTGCTCATATACACTTAAGTAGATTTACATATTTAGGATTCATGCAGACCTGTTCCAAGCCACCGCTGAAGCCTACGTGCCTGAGGTGGTTTATGAGAAGTGTCTTGGGACATTTGGAGGAGTCGCGAGCAAACAGCAGCCAGCAGAACTCCGGCACGTCAGAGCCCTTCAGCATGTCTGCGTGCAGCTGAAAGGCAGCTCTCAGCATCAGAAACTTGAGTGCTTCCAGAAGCTTATACTCCTCCTCAAGACCGGTGAAGAGCTGCTGGCAGACAAGCTCCCGCTTTGCTGAACTCTCACATCGGACAGTCTCAAGCCACTGCAAACATTTGTCAAGAGGTTTAGAAGTCTTTTGCAGTCACAACTGTTGATCATAGGTGATGGTTTAAAGGGAAAAGATAACAACTCGAGAACCAAAAATTTCATTCTGTTTATTTTAAACAGAATACAAAGCTGTGTAATAAAAATATATTACACGTAAGACACTATATCTTTTGAAAAAATAAATTTCAAGCTTTATTTACAGTATTGGGAAATAACATTTATGTTAAAACAGTAATGAAAAGGTATTAATATTTAAATGCATATAATAATAATAATAACAATAACACGCTTTATTTCATAAAGAACCTTTTTAAGCTGGCTTCCTAAAGCACTGACCATAGAACAAAAAAAAAACTGTACAAAAAAAGTGCAAGACAAGTAAATTAAAATCCAGGGCAAGTTAAAAGGAATATATAGCATAAAATGTCAACAATCATAAGCCAGATTTTAAAAAGTAAGTTTTAAGATGAGATTTAAAAATGGTGTAGCTTTGTGCATCCCTGAGCTCACCCAGGAGAGAGTTCCACAATGTTGGTGCATAGACAGAAGAGGCCCAGTTTCTCAGCGTTTTAGTGCGAGTGTGTGGAACAGACAGAAGCTTAGACTGTGAAGAGCAGAGCGTAAGACTGGAGTTGTAAGTGATTAAAGGAGATGAAATGTACTCAGAGGCCAGACCAGGTAGTGCTTTATATGCGAGAGTCCAAATTTTTAAATCCACACTGAAGCGGACCAGGAGCCAGTTCTGTGATTTAAGAACAGATGAAATGTGTTCATGTGTCCCAGTCAAAATACAAGCAGCTGAATTCTGAATATATTGCAACCTGTTCAGAGTAGATCTAGAAACCCCGACCAGGAGAGCATTACACTAATACAGAAGAAACGTTACAAATCAATTGATCAGTCCTTCAGCAGAAGAGAATTACAGCATAGAATGCTGTCTAACTACATTTCACAGGTGGTAAAATGAACACTTGACAGTGGTTTGGATAAACTGCTCGAAAGTCAGACATGGATCGAATGTCACATCAAGGCTCCTCGTTCTGTTCTTTATCTCTAACAGTGAAGCATCAAGAGACAGAGTTAAGACCCCAGTTTTCAACCGCCCTATCTGATGTTGCCACTATTCAGGCAAAGGAAGTTCTCATTCATCCATTTCTGAATGACAGAAACACAGTCTGAGATATAGATTGTGGACATGTTAAAGGTTAGGAACACTGGCTTTCAACCAATGCTCTTTTTAAGCATAGTCAGATTAAAATATTTTCCCTTCATTTACCGATAGTTTTTTTTTCTTCCCATTGATCATTAGTTGGCACCATCAACCCTTTAGATAGGAATGTGCAACAAAAAAAAGCTATTTCATGGCTATATATGAAACGTAACAGTATAAAATAGTGTGCTTTGTGTGAACCTTTACACACTTGCATTGAATCATCTGTGTCTAATCAAAATAAGCACCTCAGCTCTAAGAACTATATGGTGTAATTAGAAACAAAGAAAGTGTATATTTAAGCACTTGCTTCTTTTTATGCTAAGAAGTACATACTAAACAAAAAAGGGCTTGTCATCCTGCTGGTCACGTTAATGGAAAACCTTTCTCTAAAATCCATCAGGTCTAGGATACTCTGAATCCTTCTTGCCTTCAGTGGAAGCTGAAGAGAATGATGAGGGTGCCACAACACACCCAGGATCTGCTGTTTTGCGATGTCAGAAGAATTATACAATACTTCCTGCAGGTTGCTGGATAAACCAGGCCGCATAATCATTTATAAAGCTTCGCTTAGAGTAAAACCACTATATCTTATGCTGATATAACTACTGTAAAAGCTACAAACTATGGAACTATTTGAAGGGTTGGTGTTGCCTACTGATGACCAAAAGTAAAAAATAAAAGTTTTACCTCTTACCAACCGGTAAAACCACCAGCAATATGGAATGTATAATTATAAGATGTCATGTAATTGTAATTTTAAAAAGTGACACTGCATAAAAGTAAAAATGATAAAAAGCCAATGTTGATATTCATCTTTCACATGTCCAAGACCAAAATTAAAAAATCTAGTTTATAAACACCTTTTATATTGAAACAATCTCCAAATCAGTGACATCTTTTATGAAATTATCAATAAATAAATCAACAAGTGAAAATCCTGGATTTTAACATTTAGTACAAAAATACCAATCATCTTGAACACCATTTGTCCCTGTTTCTCAGAGAAACTAGAGAAATTGGCTTCTCTTTTGGACAAAATATACTCCTTTAATAGAACCCCTAAACATCTCCCAAAAATATGAGAGCCCCTCCACAAATCCGCTGACTGAGACCTCTGCAAAACTGACAGGGGCACAAACACCCTTCACCCTCATCTGTTGATCCAACCTCATCTGAAAGCAGCTCTTAATAATATATTAAGTGTGACCAGCCCTAAATAAGTGCCCTTTCAAAATGTTTACAGAACAAGCGTACCCTGTGTAATATCTGCTCAAACACAGATTGAGGAAAGCAGACTGTGCTTGTTTTTCATCCTCTATAATAGATTGGAAAACTATGTTTGCCATTCTGGGACAGAAGTAAATGGTTCAGGCAATACTTACAAGGGAGAGGCTTCTGTGTGAGTGTAAGTTATCACATGTAATTTTTTGTAGTATGCCTCAAGGTTCAATTCTTGCACCCCTTTTGTTCTGCCTGTACATGCAGTAAGTGAACTAATTAGAAGATACCAAATTGCCCACCATCTGTTACTCAGATTTATTTAGCCTTTTCTCCAAATAACTACAGTCCTATAAACTCTCTCAGCAAATATCTTTAGAATATTAAGATGTGCCAGATATTTTTTCAGTTAAATAAAGAGAAAACTGAAGTCAATGAATTTGAGAACACTGATGTTCTCATGTTAAATGGATAACTTAGCTAAACTAAAAAGCAGGTTAACAATCTCGGATTGATTCTGGAATCTGAAATGAGCTTCAACGGTCATCTTTAGGCCATTAACTGAATCTGCTTATCTCAGAAACATTGCAAGGTTAAACAACCCTCGTCATCCTGCTGGTCACTGTAATGGAACACCAAACTTGGCTGTTTCTCAGGTCTAGGATACTCTGAATCATTCTGACCTTCAGTGGAAGCTGTAGAGGATGATGAGGGTGCCACAACAAAACCAGAAGCTGACTTTTGTTTCTGTTAAGTCAGAAGAAGTATACAATACTTCCTGCAGCTCGCTGGAGGGACCGGGCCGCATTATCTTTTCTAAAACTTCGCTAAGAAGAATGTCTATGGTTACTTGCGTAACCCCCGTTCCCTGACGTTCTCAAGGTGAATGGATAGCTTAGCTCTAAGGGTAGAAGACCTGAAAATCAGGTTAAGAATCTTGGGATGATTCTAGAATCTTAACTGGACTTCATCACTCAATGTAAGAGCAATAACTAAATCTGCTTCATTATCATCTCAGAGACATCACAAGGTTCAGATACTTTATTTCCAGTCAGAATCATGAGATCTAGTCTATTCTTGGACTGTTGCAGTTGTCTCCTAACTGATCTTCCACAAAAAAAACATAGACAACGGCAGCTAATTCAGACTGCCGCTACATGGATATTGACCAGAACTAGAATCCAAGACACATGTTTTTTTAAATAATATAATCAGGTGGCCATTTTAATTCCCTATGACTAACTAAAAAGATTTTTGAAAGATGACAAACACAGTTTACAGTATCTCAAAAAAGGTACTATATATATATATATATATATATATATATATATATATATATATATATATATATATAAGAGTCTCTTTTCCATGTATGTGTGAATCTTTGAAAATTACCACTTTTTCTTCTTTTGTATTTGTATCAAAATCTCAGTGTTATAACCTTACCAAATCAAATAATTTGAAAATATTAGTAGTGAAGAAGCACCTTTTCTTTTAATATTTCAAGACATTCTTCAAGATGGCGGACTTTGCTCTTCCTGCTTTCAAATGGAAACTGCCAATCCTTCAGAAAAACCTCATCAGAATCCACTTCTTTTTGCCACTGCAAGAAAAAAAAATTGAGCACTGCATCAAAACAACAACAAAAAAAAACATACAAGAATCTGGTACACAGAAAACCCAGGCCCTTTGATGTGCAACTGCATTTCTGTTTCATTAAGAAGATACATTCAGTAAAAGTTACTGTAAAAAAAGAGATCCATATGGTCATTAAATCTACTTTGCTCAGACACATACCAAATAACACAATTATACTGCATAAAAATTTGCTGTTATATAATTTCATGATTTGCAATTCGCCGTCCTTTTTGAACTTTATATGACTATTTTAAGATATTATTGTAGTACTGATCCAAAACGTATTAAAGTTATCTGGCAAGAAGTGTATTCAGAGTGCATTAAAAAGAAATGTACGGGACAACTCAGAAATGTGGGGGAAAGGTAATCTATGGACATCTGTGATACTGCCTGACGGACAGAGGGGGCTCTAGTAAGCAATCCATGAACGTGGCATATTCTGTACATGCATAGATCATGGACAGAAGTTGATGCAGAAGCCAATGAACTCTTTGGTTGAGACTGCGTCATAGGGGATATAAAAGATCAAGACAAACTGTTTACAGACAGACGAGGGAAAATGTAGCAGCTAGAGATGCCAGCTGATGATTGACGACCAACAACAAACTTTATTCTACATTGGTTGGGTACTGTTTTACATTATGACGACTTTTGAGGTTTTTTTTTTATATTATAAATAATTTACGACTGACATACAAAAACTTTGAGAAAAAGACCAGAAAGGAGTCTTCTGTCTAAATGTTAAGCAACTATGTGCTTAGGACTTGGAGCAGATTCGACTTTCTTTACCAAACCTGAGAATAATCAATTAATTCTTTACACCTTAAAACTTTTTATTTAACACCCTAAAACAATACCTTAAAGTCAGTGTCCTGTAAGTAATCAGGAAGCTGCACGGACTGGCTGAGCAGCTGGAAGAGTGTTGCCCTCAGAGCGCAGTAGTTGTCCCCTCTAACTCTGCATAAACTGAATTTGCTGGCTATTTCTTCATATCCCTAAAGAGAAAGCAAGGTTTGGGCAACATGGGAACAATATAAAGAGAAAAAAAAAGACCAGACCAAGCTTACCTTCCGAATAAGCTGACTTTTAGAGGTGTTGCCTTTCCACTCCCTCTGGCTGTACGTCTGGAGATCTTCTGCTGTGGAAACACTGCTCTGGGTATCTAAAGAGAACAAATTTGACACTGAGTAAGACAAAACGTCTCTTTTATGTGAGTTCACAAAACAAATGAATACTGTGCTCTACCTGATGCTGACTTGAGCAACTCTTCCTCTATTTCATCCTCTCCTCTGTACAGATCCACTTCACTATGGAACAATAACACTTGCTGAAAAGGACTGCATATTAAAAAATAAAAAGCTTTTTTTTATGCTGAAGGTTTGGGTTAAGCTTCTTCTTACAGCACTCCAGAAATAGAGTTTGCTTATCCCTGATATTGGTTCCACTGTAAAGACAAACTATTATGTTCTAAAATAAGATCACCATCTTCCAGGGCATAAAAGAACCTTTTAGCTAAATTGTCACATGGAAAAAATACAATTTATTCAGAGAATGTAAATAGGGAGGGCTTACAGACAAAATGTTTTCCTGAAAGACCTTGAACACAAACTTCTAAACCATGTTGAACAAATGACAATTCTGATGAATGTTGTGATGAAATTTTAGTTTTAGATTAAACATATTTTCCCCTGACAATTTAAGTCAAATTATCATGAAGTAATATGTTGTTCCCATGTAAAACAAAAACCCTGTCATACCTATGCCACCAAAAAATACCTCACATTTTCGATACCATTTTTTTAAAATCAAATAAGATTAGCTTTCAAAGATAATGATTGTGGAGTAAATTGTTTTACTAGATCACTATAACATTATTTGAGGAGATTGCAAAGTGTTCTCCTGAAAAGAAACACTGGTTGATTTTTCATACAGACAGCCTGTGAAGGACAGAAGCAGATCCAGTAAAGAAACGAATACCTTGAGTCGTCTTCAGCGGACATTGTATTCTTCAGACTTTCCTGGGATGAATGAGCCTTCTGAGGATGTTCCTGCATTGCATGAGAAGATTTAGAGTTTCTTTCGCAACTGGAGATGAAAACATCCTTTATAGCTAATTGAGCCTTTACTTGGGTTGTTTGACCTTGCAGAACTCCAGTTGACCTTTGAAAGAAGAAGAGGTTATGCTTCACTGGAGACATGTCCTAAATATAAATATGCTTGCTAAAGTATGTTTATTTATATACAATTATGTATTTTAAAGATTAACTTAAGAAAGCCTTTTAGAAACTTTGGACCTGTGCAAAAGCATACCCTTGAGTCTTTTTGGATTTTTTGATCTGACTCGATGGACCAGAATCACTTGTGAACTTTTTCATAGTTTGGATCTGTTTGGGGTTTAGCACATCTCTTTTACTTGAATCAAGCTGACAAGTGTGCAGAGACCTCCGCCAGCATTACTGCATCAACAGCTGGTCCACCGGGGAAAGAGAAACCAAACATCAGGCCTCGAGTCTTTTACACTCGTGTATTTTGTACAGCGGAAAATATTTTGAGACGTGCACAAAATCTGAGCGAATCGTTTCCGAGTGTCAACAGATGCTACAATCACATCGGTAGTGTAACGTTAACCGTTTCAAGTCGTCGTAAACGACAGTAAATGTACTAATAATGGTTTTAGTAACATATCAAACAAACAAACTGCTGAATTAAGTAAACTTACCTTGCTCATTGTCCACCCAAACACCAGATCCAATAATATAAAGATTTACATACGGAAACAAAAACTTCCTGGTGACACGGAACTGTGGGAAATGTAGTTCAACGCTATGACCCTCGGCTAACACAAAGGACATCATTCGTTTCTGTGAACACGATGAAAAAATTGTATTTGGTTAACTTTATTATTCTGAATGGAAAATATTGTATTCACAAAACTAGAAAAACAAAATATCCACCTTTGTCTTATTTATGGAACTTGAGACAGAAGTCAAATCCTTAAAACTTTGTTAATAAATAAAGTCAAAGGTTCATCAAATGGTTGCCTATACATGAATCTGTGTGTGGTATAAATGTATGAATGCCTCTGTTTTATTGCTTTTTCTTTTCTTTTTTTTTTTACATATAACTTAACCTTTTGTGTCATAACTATTTTGGAGATTTTATATTTTGAACAATAATGACTATTTACATTGTATTATTAATTTATTTTTAATTCTCAATTGAAAAAAGTTATTAGCGTTAAAGAAAATTGTTGGGTCACTAAGCACATTTATAATTTAGTAAATTTGTATAATTTATCTAAAATGTAATTTCTTACACTTCATTAACTATTTATTAGCATGTTTTATGATATATTTTTTCTCAATACAATAGATAGTTAACAATAAGATTTTGTTGTTACCTCTCACGGTGTCCCTTCACACAGATAATAAATACTTGAAAAAGTAACACATTCGCGTTATAGGCACGTCATGCACAGTAACGACAGGATATTTTTTCTTCCACTAGATGGCAGTCTTGGTTGTGGACTCAAGGCCTTACAAGAAAAGTAATTTTCTTTTACAGATTGAGTCTGCCAAGGTGTTTTTTTTTTTTTTTTTTTTTGCAGTGTGCACTTAATTAAATTTTTTTATTCACTTTTATGTAATTTTTTTTATAAGGATACGTTCTAAGTTTACTGAAAGCAAAGCCCTGGTAAAAAAAAAATCACGTTAATTTTAGATCATTTTAAAAGGAAGCAGGAGATCAGCTAGATGTATAATATAGCGGCAAGCCTCTGGATCTTTTTAGCTGTTGTGAGAATGCCTTAAGGAAATAATTTCCATTTTGGGAGAAATGTATAGGAAGTAAAATTTAATTTTCAATGAAAGCAGAGAAAATTCCTGTTAGCACACTCACAAAAAAATAGTTGGCTCTTATACAGCTCAATTCACTGTCAAATCGCTCAATTAGTTGTTTTACTGTTCCATGTTGACTCAATTAATAATTTAATTTACTCAAGTTATGTTTTTTCAGTTATGCTGAAATGTTTTTTTTTTTGGGGGGGGGGGGGGTTCTTTGATGGGACGTACTTTTTAAAATCTAGAAAACAACAGCCACTGAGAGTGTGAGATCAATTAGAAAATATTAATTCAGTCAACTCTTCAACAGAAATTTTGCCAACTTTTTACACATTTACACTTGCATTTAATTGGTTGTGTTTTATTTTGTAGGTCAATGGTCAGACAGAAAACTGTCCTTTACGTTTCAGATGAAACAAAATTGTGTTTCCTTGGAGATAGAACTAGAACTTGGGAGTTTCAGCTTGTCTGCATCATTAATCTTAACCAAGCTGTAAGCAGGTTTTCTTTATAAGACTGGATAAAAAAAATTGATCATGCACAACAAGTCATATCCAGATTGATTCATGCATGTTTGGGTAATATTATTTAAATTTTCGGCTCAATGGCTGTACCCACAACTATTGGGCATAGAACCGTCCACTAATCAATCAGATGAACATCTAATGCAGCTCATTTCAATGATTGACTCAGAAATGTAACCATAGCAGAACCATGTCAGATAATCAATACAAATAATTGTTGAATGTTCTGGCTTACCAAAAGGTGCATATATTATTTGGAAATGTGTGGATTTTCTATGTACCAAGAAGAAAAACCCCAGCAGGGGGCGTGGCAGGATAATGACAGTGGGAGTAACGGAAGTCATTTGCAGATCACAGCCATTTAAGGCGATTCAAAGACAATGTTTGCGATAAGTATTGCTTCCTTTTGAAGGTTGTTAAGGGTGCCGCAATATTCTTCATTTATAAATATATTCTTAACTATTGATGATAAATGATTTCAAAGGGACATATGGCACTAATTGTTGGCGAGCTAGAGGGTGGCCGCATTGCGCCTGCTTTGCTTCGCTCCTGAGGAAACATCACAAACCGGCAGCAGCGTTGCATTGAGAGAAAACACTTCAAACACCACCAAACCTCGCGAGACGCTACAGAGATGCCAGTCCTTGACGTCCACACTTAACATTCTTTGGTTGCGAAGTATTTAATATAAATAAAATTAATATTATCCGAGTACAACCTAAGAGGGGTTTGATCTCGCGCCGTGTGTTCTGTTTCGCTGGCTGTTAGCGGTGCGCTGTGTCTTTAAGAGCCGCTCCTCCCCCTCCGCTCTCCTGCTCGGAGGTGCTGAAACGTCGCCTTGCTCGCTCCACAGCACTAGCAGCCATGGCCGAAATAAAGACGGGCATATTCGCCAAAAACGTCCAAAAGAGGATAAATCGGGCACAGGAAAAGGTAGGCGCCAAATTCGCCACATGTTACGTGTAGATTACGTTTAGAGGGTTTCATTTTCAAAGTAGCGGTTGGTGAATCCTAAACGAGTCGTTTGGTGTGAACGGAGCTGTCCAGCAGATGCTCCAGGCTTCAAGTCTATAATTTCAAATGAAGTATTCTAGATTAGAGGATACTTTCTTCTTCTTTTGACATCTCCAAAGGCTTCTTTCTCATTTAATCATGCCTTCAGCAGTGTTTACGACGCCTAAATGCGCAGACTCGCTGCAATATTAACACGCTTTCCCTCTAAATGCCTGTTATTTTTAGGGATAACCAGGTCAAGTGGTATACTTTTATTCTATTTTGTTTTTTAATTAATATTTAGGATACAGCTCTGCTTTGATTGAGTGCTAGATTAACATGTCACTGACAAGCCAACGTTGGCGATCATTCAGTTTGAATTTGGCTCTGCATCACCTAAATCTGGGTTCTATCATGTCTGGAGAGTGTACCCTGTATTACTGGAAATGCTGGTTGAAGCTGTCATTTTTCTGCAAGGTCAGAAGAAGGGGAGGTGGGGGATGCCCTCGTCTATGCGGTATGAATGCTAGCTTGGGGAGATTTCCTAGTGGTGACCACGAGATGGTGAAGGCCTCTTAAAGACTCACGACAATCTTCATGGTTAAGGAGATGTCTAGGGAGGAGGTTTGGGTCACTTCCTGTTGAAATCATTGATAAATGGATGTCGTTTGGGAGCTTGGGTAGAGCTGAAAGAGAAATGTCTCAGGCGTCTGGTACACAGAGCACTGGTGGGTTGCCCGAGTCCCAGCCCGAGCCCGAGCTGCAGTAAGAGGATTGCTTTGCTTTTAATACCCACAGTTCATTCTCTCACTCTCTCACACACACACGCTGAGCTGTAATGAAACATCGAAAGTGAATGCTCCTTGGAGATCTGGGTGTAATTGTCTCAGAGGTTTGAACTTTTTGAGCGTTAGATGTTTCCAGGGTGAGCTGTGGAAACCTGTCTTGGGGTGACTTACTAGTTGAGATAGTACGGAGCCCCAAAAGGGACATTATTAGGACTTTTTTTTGTGATCTCAATAGTTTTGCCTTCTATCACAAAATATTCTTCCACTAAACATTTCAAAAAAATTCTTGCAAAAGCAATTGTTTTGTGAGATAACATAAATATTGTTTAAAAGGGAAGAACAAATTATACAGGCACTTCAAAGTTTTGTGAAAGAACCCAAAATGATTGTGAGAGAATGCAAAACTTTGTGAAGCAACCATAACAATGGAAAAATACTGCTATGTCCATTTAGTCTTTGATGTTTTATACAAACTGATAAAGCAACACATGTGGTTTAGGTTCATATAGTACAGCTCCAAGATTAATTACATTTATCAGGTCAATAGAACTTTTAGCAACTGTTTTTATTAGGGGAAAAAAACATTTATAGCAGCCATTTATTCTCTATTAATATATCAATGTTTATATTTTCTATCGAAAGGCATAAATGCTGAACAATAACGGTCCGTGTAACTAATTTGCTCAGTCAGGCTGGCATTTACCTCAGTTGTTTGTGTTTAACGGACGGCTTAACTATCCAGCTTGTCAGAAGTCTGTCAGGTTAATGTTTTGTGCCCTTTTACCTTAGACATTCCTTCAACTATTTCCTCAGAAATGTAAACCTTTTAGATGAAATTGTAGCTCATGGTTTTACGGTATTCAAGAGCAATCTCTGTTGTTTTAAACCCCTATTTTTTTAGAGGATGCCAAATAAAAACTACAGGCAGCCTTCAGGAGGTGCAGTAGGTCATTGTCCTCCCATTCTAATGTAGACAACAACAATGACAAACACTAGAGAGTGCGTTTCTTATTCCTTTTCCTATCCAACTCAAAGCCAATTTATTAGCAATGATTTTCTTCTGATGATGCTTGCATAAATTGTGTCGACTGGGTGTAGCAAATAGCTGCTGCCTCTTTTATATGGCTTGATAGAGCAATTTACATACTATTAGACCATAAGAACATATTAAATTAAAGGAACAATTGCCAAGCCGTGTTCAGACCAAGATTAAGAAGGCACAAAAAATATCCCTGAATGTGTGCAAGCTAATTCAAATTTACTTGCTTTTTCAGCAGCTTCCCACATTCATCATCGGTAGTTTCAGGTCTCCCTTACATGACTACTCTAGGGAGCTCCTGATTGGTTAGGCCTGTAATAACCACCAACGTTTATATATTTGAACCTTTGCGTTGTTGATCACAAATCTGGCAGTCTCTGTACCCTTACAGCGCATTGATGGCATTGGCATTGCAGTTCCCACAATACTCGCTCCACACAATCCCATGCAAGAATTCAAGATTGCATCTTTCTATTGACTTAACATGTTAATCACTCGCAAATCACTCTACTTAAAGGGGATCTCAGATGGCAATTTAACACAAGTAGGTTTTGTTCTTTAGGGCATATATGCAAGGTCTGTAACAATCTAAGTTTATGTTTCTGAGTGGTTTAGTAAAAAAACACAATGTTTACCTCAACAAAACCACTTCCTGTAAAAACACACTCTTTCGGGTGCTGTGTCAAATAACTCCCTTTCACCATGCATGTGAGAGTGATATAATAATAATTCAAAGTAAAAATATGCAATATATATTGTTCTTCATGAGGAATGCACGCAAGCAGGATCTCAGGCAAGGTTGTTTGGATGGCTATTCTGAGTTCATTTAGATTTATATTTATGGTAACTTATAATAATCCACTTACTTGTTCTGGATTTTGATTGCGTAAAGTCCGTACCGATCCAAGTTTCAGTATAAACTTCATTGGAGATCCTGCTTTGTACTGATCCTCATTCAAAAACAGTCTGGAGCAAAACGTCTTCAGCAAACAAACACACATTTTGTTAGAACAATGAGAGTAATTGAGCACAGTTCAGAAAGAAAACAAAATCCCAAAGCATTGCAATCCTTCAAAGCCAAAGCAAAATGCGAAAGGGTGGAGTTTATGGTAATTCACTGGAGGGTCTTACAGTATTTTACATATTTCACTGTGAGGTCACACCGGCTCATTCTCAGAGAGTATAAAGCATTTTTTTGTGACTAAAATGAAACCCTTGGATGGATTTTTATCATTTTAGGGGGACTTTGCTCACACATCAATGAGCCACATTTCTGTCCAAACAGCTGGAAACTTTTGATTTTCATCTGAGGTCTCCTTTAAGTGTTGCTAGGATAATTTAAAGATGGTAAAAGCAAGTTTAAAATATATGAGGAGAATGTTTTAGTGACAAAACTCTTATCATAGGCCATGCCATTTGAATAGCTCCTGGGAATTGATCAGTAGTTAATCATGAAACTGTTTCTTCAGAATGATTCGTCCTAAAATGTAATAATAAATTATTGAGCATCTTATCACACATGAGTGTATTTTCTATGTCAAACACATTATGAACACTATCTTCTAAGAACAGTTTGTAGGCATAAATAGCAATTAGGAGATTGATTTCAAATAAATCTTTGATTTCATGAAGGGTTAAGTGGAAAGGTCATCCAGAATGCTAACAAAGTTTCAGTGGAGCACGATCTCCTTTCAACGGTTCAGACCAGCACTTTTAGGAGTAGGTATACAATTTAATTCCAGTGGAACAGAAGATCCAGACCAGGGCAGATAACATGATAAAGGTAGAAAGAGATCGCCGCGTACTGTTGGAGACAGAACACCTCCTGAACCTTCGAGGTGACTTTGATAATCCTGTTTCTTTCCGTTATGAAGATCGAGACATTATTTGACAAAAAATTTTTGGTGCAGCAGTGTCATGCTTTTGATTGGCTTCAACAAGATACATTGCAAAATGTTGTGTAAATATATATTCACTTGTAGATGTACTATAAAAATTAGTTTGTGTTTTGCATCCCACACGTTGAGAAATTGTGTCTTTTATGTCAAATATAATTGTTGCAAAGCATTGTTCAATTTATAACGAACCCGGTTTGATTTTCAATTACTTTAGGTACTTGTGGGGTCCCTCAGTGGCCACCATTACTTATGCGCAAAAGTACAGAATATGATTTCTTTTATAAAACATAACTTTTGAACTTGGGGGAGATCTCTCTTGCTTGGTGTATTAAGCAGGGCGGAGTGTCTGTTTTTAAGGCCTCAGTAGTGTTAATATTTCATAGGCTGGCTGCTTCTGTTGTCTAGGGTTTCCAGACAGGGCTTGGTGTCTTAAGTAAAGGCTGTTTACCTTATCGGGATTTCAGTGTTTATTTTCTAGTTATATATAAAAGTTATAAATGCTTTTTACATGCATTTAAACATGTTGGTTTAATTTAGTTGTATGATTTAAATAATCCACCCTTGTACTTAATTTAGTGTAAGTTGAGGTAACAAAATGTAAAGACATGGAATTGATTCTAGAGAATATAAGAAAATCCTTATGAAATAGTATGAAATAAGAAAATCAGGATCTGGCAAGTGATTTTAGCCTAGTACCCTTGTTTAAAATAATAGTTTGTATTAAGGTAAGTTTATGTAGTGTTCTTTTTAATGAGGTGTGAATACGGAAATGGTTGTTTGAAGTAATCAATTTTTATCATGAAAATAATTTAACTATTAAAATAAATAAATTAAACATTGAAATTTAACATGAAATGATTCAATAATGGAATTCTAGATCAAAATAAAATATGTTTGATTCTTTTACGCTCGTTCTGGAGATGATCTTATTCTCGTGTATATATAATGTATGTATAAGTAATTTGTGTGTATATATATATATATATATATATATATATATATATATATATATATATATATATATATATATATACGTATATATATATATATATACAAATTCAATATTTTGCCTGTTCTTTGCATGCAATTCTGACATGTTTCTGTATCTCTGTGCTGCATCAATTTTTGATGTGATTTAAATGTAGTATGTATATGAGATAATTACATTGATCTATATCAAAGGCCATCATTTGTGAGAGCATTACAAAAGAAACATCCAGATGGCTGGTTCCGACTCCCCCAGGAGAACGTGGAGCTTTTGTAAATGACCTTATTCATGTTCCCAGGGGGTTTGAGCCTGTGGTTTACTGACCCAGACCCATGCAATAAACTCTCTCTTTCACTTGAGGCGTCGCCCTCGAAGCCACAAGATCCACTGTAGACAATAGCGGACATACAGAACAAAGAAAGAATGCTTGTTTTAAATTCAAAACTATATCTAAATCTAAAAATTCTACTAGATATTTGTGGTTGCTTCCCGTTATATGATCTGATTAGTTGGTGCAAGACTCTTTGTACATTCACCTACAAAATAGTATTTTTATCAAGTATTCAAAGATTTTTCATTCGTTTGGAAGCTGTTTTTATTTTACATCAGTTTGTTAGTGTTTTCAAAAGAATGTTGGTTGTTTGCCAAACCAGCTTGGATCCACTGGCTTTATAATGGAATTTAAAAAAACGTTTTAAATTAATTTACAATAATTTATATTGTTAACATAGAAATAAGTTCTAGTTCATTCACAGGCTGTTCACTGCCAATACGCTTTGCTTTACTCAGTGTGGAGGGGCATCAACCAGAAATCAAAACAAACAACAATCCTAGCAAAACAATACAGTACAAAAGTTTACTATGCAAGTAAAAACCAAGTCTGACACAGCCCTCTGCTTACTCAACGCTTTGTTTGAGTAACAGATGACAGCTGTGTTCTTGCATTAGTCATCCAAATCATCATGTGACAGATATCCTCTTTTGTGCTGAGGGACCTGACAGAATATAAAGTAGTTTACTGATGATCGTCCTCCCCCTCAGCTTCTCATTGTTTGCTTATGTCAACTTATCCAGCGAAGGTTCACTCTCGGTTCAAGAATTCTTATAGGAGTTGAGTAAATGCATCCTTTCAGCGTTCATGCAAACCTTCATCTTTGATCTTCACAACCTCCAGGAGATCAAAACATTGATAACGTTAAAAAACAAATAATGCCGTTTTCTGGGCTTAATTTGCTCATCTTGAATAAACATTGAATAACTCATTTTTCTTTTTTTTTTCAGGTTCTGCAGAAGCTAGGAAAGGCGGATGAAACAAAAGATGAGCAGTTTGAGCAGGTTGTGCAGAACTTCAAAAGACAGGAGGTGAGATGAGGCAGAGCTGCCTTTTAATGATGTTTATGGCTCGGTCTGTGTTATTTTTTTTTGCTTGCTAGTTTCTCTGGTTTCTTGCTTTGCTAGACTGAAATGAAGTGTCAAATTAAATTTAAATGACAACTGAATGATTTGTAGAGATTTGTCTGAGGTCACTTCAGTCTTATTACTTTTCTTAAATGCTAATTTTAGTAAAAATCAGGCGCATCCCTTTGCTATTAATTCTGTGTGTAGATGTACATAGACACATGTATAACAGAGGTTCTAATCTGGCCTGCTGGATTATTTTTAAAGGTGCAAAAGTATAGAAATGATGCAATGAAAGCATTTATATAAAGAAGGTGTCTGCTACATCTAAAATGTACACCAGGTACCACACTTCTTTTAATAATAACCTGTCCAAATAACATCACATTTGATCTTTCATCTGGAAAAAACTATTTTATCTGCCGCAAAATATGTTTTTCTTATTAACTCTCAGAGCTGAGGACAGCTGTGTCTGAGACTAGATATTCAATGTTCTCGATTGTATGCCTCAGCGTTGTTTCATGTCAGAACAAAAATAAATGCAATACACGCTACTTTCGGATAACCGGTTAAGTTTAACCAATCAAAGTTTCCAATTTTTTTATATCAAACCAATCAGACAGTAAGCTACTGTTGGGCTGACTTGATGTCTGAGACTAGAGACTAACAGACCTCAATACTTTCTGCCACATACAGTGCTCCCATACAGTAATGCACATTTGAAAACCATTAACTACAGTCATAACATTGAACATGGTTTCTCTTAACCAGCTTTGTAAAAACATCACTAACTGGCTACTATACTTTCACTGAAACCGGGTTTGTAGATAAAACATATTGGAAATGGAAAAAACAAAACAAAAAACATTTGTTGTTATGCACCGATGAGCTATACTATATATCATTGATGTTGACACAAATGTGCAGTTCCAGAAGAAGTTTTTGTTTGCGAATGAAAAAGCAGCCTTCTAATTCCACCCTCTCCACCTGTCCTCACTAATCCTTATTAGACTGCTTTATGCTCTAGTGTGCAAAAGCTTTCAGAAACACGCTTCTCTCCTCCTCTAACCTCCAAAATTCTCCTTCCTGCTAAACCCTCCCCTCATTTTCTCTCTGCTGTGAACACCCCGGTGACCGATGGATGCTTTTAATAGAGAGACTTACGGTGCATGCAGAATGACTTAATCGAGAAATAAATTTGCTGAGTCAGAGTCAGTCACTACAGCTGGAGGAACATGCCCTAGCCAAAACTAAACTCACACACCATATGTGGCCATAAACCAGTCAAAGAATGGGAGAAATGGCGTCATTAACTCCTGTAGCTGTGTAAAATACAGACAGGACAATACTGACTGATTTAGATTATTTCTTACTGATAGGCTATTTAAATTCTTAGAACAGATTTGACTTCTGCATCATTCTGCAGGTATAAAATGATAAGATTTTAGTGAGAGGCTGATCACCAACGCTGATAGAGTTTGCCGTTTGGGCGTGTGATTTCTCCTCGCAGCTGTGCTCTTTCTCAAAACGCTGAGCCTTGTGCAGAGTGCATAGAATGAAATGAGTTCCATCTGTGCATTGACAAAGGATTGCCCTCTATGAGCACATCTTTTGTATGCTGCGGTTTTAATGTGGGGCTGTTATTTTAGCACCAATAAATATAATTATAGCCATAATCTTACTAACTACATCTTGTTTCGTTATCACCAGTAAGCCAGTGTGTGGTGTGAGTTCTTTCACATCATCCAGTTGGATGTTTATGAATACGAATCGCTTTTAGTGTCAGAAAAAGAAAAAGTTCCATTGCATTGTGATGAATTAACTTTGAATCTTATATTTTCTCTTCTTGAGTATGTCCAAATTTAACAGCCGGTGTTTTAACAATTACCACGTTAGATTTGCCTACCCTCACTTTAAATTGAGAACAATAACATATGTTTAACATAAAAATGCTAATTAACCACCAAATTGATTTACATTTTACGGTCTTGGATAAAATGCTATGTATCTATTTTAAAATGAAAGTTAACATGACTTTATAACATGGCTTTATTAAAGTCGAATAGGAAACTGCACATTGTAGGCTGAAACTTCCACTTTCCCATCATTGTATGTGATCTCCTTCAAGTGAATAGATTTTTTTCATAGTGTGACCAGCTCTTTATACTTCTGACTAAAAACTAAGAGAGGCTCACGTACTAAGCCTCACTGCCAAAAGCATTTATAATGTTGACAACTTCCCCTTTCCTAAACACTAGTAAGTGGATGCTAGCTTGTTTGGTTCTGCTGTGTCAACTTCAGCTCTAGGAATGCAACAAAATTTATATTTTTGGCTGTTGACATTCTCTGTCACATTAAAATATCTCCACACTGCTGAAATTTTGAAGAAGGCGCTAAATCATCAATGCACGCCAATTAACCAAACTTGCACCATTGTGTCATTGTGCCACATTTGTAGTCACATCATGTGATGCGGTATAGCAGGTCAAGATTAAATTCAGCTCAACTTTATTTTTTTCTTTTCCCTTTATTGGAACGTCACAAAATAGCAAATTGAAGAGCACTTAACAAGAATAAGATACAGAGACAAAGAAAAAAACTAAAAACTAAATAAAACAAACAGAAGACAGTGGAGTACATTTTGATAGAATTCAGAGAATCAGTTAATTGAAGCGATAAAGTCAGTAAAATTGAGATGATCATAGCTTTAGAGTTCATGGAGGTTGAAATTGCAATTCAGATAATTCAATTGATTTCAATTCAGATAATTCAGCTCAACTTTTGTCGTAGCGTAATCAGAAATCTTACTGTGCAGCCTGAAACCTCCAGTTTCGCACCGTGATATGCAATCCCTTTCAACTCAATGGAATTGTTTTCATAGTGTGAACATGGCATCATGCCACTGCACAGGCTACACAACAGGACTGTAAATCAGGCTTAACTGAGCAGTGTTGCTAAACCATGGGTGAAAAGGTCACGCAATTCGACTGAGCAAACAAAGGGTTGATCTGATGATGATTCAACCCAAAGACAAATCAACACAGCAAAGGGTCACATAAAAAATAATCAGGCAACAGCAGCTTGACCACATGATTGACATTAAAATGTCATACCAAAGAACACAGCTACTGACAACCATCAGATTATATACACACAACAAAAGCAAAAAGACGAAATCCCTTATGAACCATGATAGGAAACGAGGGAACTGCCATAACACATTAGGGCTAATAATCTTTCAATGCTGTGACATGAGAAATGTTCACATTTGCTTGTTTAGGATGCTGATTGAACAGAAACTGTAAACCAGGGCCGTTGCTCACTAGTTAACCCTTTATGGTGGTCATGTCATAAAATATACAACAGAGTTTTTGTTCTTACCATCTTCAATGGGAGGGTAATTATCTAGAATAATGAAGGCCATCAGAACTAAATGTAAAATGGTGGTTTAAAAACTAGACTGGATATGGAAACTGCACTTTCATGGTTTTGTTTCATTCAAGAAAACAGATTGTTAAATGTGATAGACACAGAAAAATAAGTAAAACATTAGTGTACAGTTATAGATTAATTGAAGCTGAATCATTTCTGGACCTGCCCTTTCTCTGATAAAAAAAATTGCACACTTGACACACAAATCTTTGTTTTCGCACATAAACAAAAAGCATAAGCAAATCAAGAATCAACCAGACAAAAGCCAACCAAACCTGAGTGATGCACCCAAGCTACAAAAACTGTAAATTCAGCGCAAAACCACAGATCAGACTACATTCATAGATAATTGCTAGTCAAAGTTAAATGTTTGTTCTGTCGGAAAAATGTTTTTTTGTTACATTTTTGCTTTAAATAGTTGTTTAAAAAGTAAAAAAAATAAAAAAAAATTCCTGATCAAAGGTGTAATTAACAGGTTTAACAAAGATAAATTATATTACCACACAATTAGAAAATATATTGTTCTAAATCAATACATACTTTAGAGTGTATAATAACTACTGTTTCTCAAGAAAAAATGTTAGACGGACTAAAACTTTAATAACATTTAAATCAAGACTAAAACACATCAATTTAAATGTGTGATTTATTTATTGGCTTGCACTCTAAACCTATGTTTTTCTTTTATTCTATGAATTTGTATGCTTTTAATGTCTTATCCCCTGTTTTACTCTTATTGCCTTGCCTAAATAAGGGTTCAATATAGGATTTCATATGATTTTAAACTTGAGTGGAACAAATAATAACAGTAATATTCTAATACACAGTTCGAGGGCTCTAGGCTACAGAGAGAGATGAAGGCATACATTGCAGCTGTAAAAGGTAAACCACTTATTAACGTGTAAACATGTATTTATTTACACTTTCTGGATTTAATTGTCTTGTTATGAATGCAGGGATGCAGCAGGCATCTATGAATCTGACCGAATCCTTACATGAAGTGTATGAACCTGACTGGCATGGAAAAGATGATGTGATGACCATTGGAAAGGTAAGGCAAGCTTTAAAGTGTACCTATCCTTGGCCCCATAATGTATAAAGGGAGATGGAGAATATTTTATAATACTCTATCAAAAACTTTACTTCTATACGCTCAGTTTTAAAAACTCTTTAGTAAGAGTCATCATACAAGTGGTTACTGAGAAAAGACACTACAACAAAATCAGGTATATGTTATGATTTTACACATTGTTTTACTCAAATGCTGTAACAAAAATTAATCAACATGGTTAAGTGACCTGTCATGCACATGCATTTGAAGAAGAAAATTAAAACGTTTCATGGTATTCTAGAACATTCTGATCTGTTCTGAAAAGATCTTGGCCACAATTTTTGGCACTTCTTTCACATCAGGAGGGAATTTATATTCAACCTGAGCCAAAGAAAAAAAATGCTGTATCTTTTAGAGGAATAGGGTGAAGCCAGGTTTTTATGCAACAACTGCATGCATTTCTCAGAATGTATTGTAGATTTCACTAAATCCTGATTATACAGGTAATTTAAAAAGCCATACTGCAAAATGAGTTATAATATTTAAGGTTATTACAATATATATTTGTTTCGGTCCGAGGACTCCCCAGCAGATCTGTGGCAACGCCAGCACTAATCATACATTCCAATCATCTATCTCCCCAATCATCTCAAGCCCTTTAAAATTACCATTTACATTTTGACGTTACTTACAGTAAGGGATGGGGTCAAGGAAGCAGGTTGTGAAGGAATTAAGTGAAGGAATTTGGACACCTGATCTTCTGTGCGTCGAGTGAATAAAGACTTGGAAGGTGTTTAAGATTTTGGATGAACCTAGCTGCAAACTATCTGCTGGTGGTGAGGCTTTTGTCTGTGAAGTGATCAGCGAAGTCATCTGCAGTACGAGAGATTGCAAGAGCGGGTTGGGGTGGGCAGAGGAGTGCACCAATCTTCACTTTCATCTTGCCCAGACTCCCTCACAGATACTTAGTTGCCACCTAATACCAATAATTTCCACCAGCTTCCCAGTTATACCACTCATCTACTAGAACCTTGTTGGATTCATCCCTCGTCTACCTTTGCATCATTTTTCTCATCTGATGTTTTTGCCCAATGAGACATTTATTGTCATATGTTCTGTATCTTTTTTGTTTGGTTTCCTCTCTAGTTGTTGCACACAATGTTTTTTTTTTTTTTTCAAAAAAAATGTTTTGCATTTGAAGAAAATTAGTTTTAAGTAGTTTGTCTAGTTGAAATGTGAAGAAGTCTCAAAATGGTCATTTTTCTTACTATTACATTTGTAGAACAGATGTAATTTTTTCTGTTCTGTTCACATGTGAAATGTTCTTGACCTGTATGGTGCCGCTGTTCTGTGATCAGGTTTACTCTGGTTGTCCCTTGTGTTTTCAGTTAATTAGCTTGTCTACTTTACCAGTTGTATTCTGAGTTGTCCCTTAACCTCAATTCAGTCTCTTCTTTTTCCTTTATTCCATTACTACTCTACACATTTCCTACACAGTAACATCTAGAGTTAATCATACTCTATATAGAGAAGGACCAAAATACACTATAATGGAATTAAATTGAAAATTCTAAAGTTAAAACTTTTTTTATTACATTCAGAAAGAAACTACAAATACCCCTTGCAAGATTTCTTAGTTAGATAATTTTTGCAAGTTTTCAGTGAAAAATTGTCTGTTTGTTTAAATATTTTAACTCAGTTTGAGCATCTTTGTACTCTATCCAGATAAAGGACCAAATAGACTCAAAATAGAGTTCGTTTTGCTCTCGGGATTTTGCGGTGTATTGATTGTGGAAGAGGTGTTGTCCTAGTCTCGAACTGTCAAGCAATGCTTGTATGTAAACCACATACTAATTTCTGTAAATTATCTGTTCCGATCACCACATTTTCAGTTGTTATACATGTAGTTTTGCCATTGTTTAATTTCAACCCTGATTATTTACATTTACATTTATGCATTTGGCAGACGCTTTTGTCCAAAGCGACTTACATTAGGGGAGAGACAATATGCAGTTTGTTACACAGTCTAGGGTCTATCTCAGCTTGCTCATGATAGAAACAACTGATATCAATAAACCATAGCAGGAGGAAAAAAAAATATTTTTTTCGGTTCCTTGAAAATAAGACGGGCTGCAGAGTTCTGGATCATCTGCAGAGGTTTGAGCGCAGAAAAAAAACTGGATGTTTATCTCTTATGCTGTTTGCTACAGTAAATCAGTTTTCTGTTAGCATTCTACATCATGCTCAAGTCTTTCTTCACAATGAATGGCAGTGTTTAGAACATCCTCACGTAGTTACTCCTTGTGTTATTATTTTTATGTTTAATTATACTAGTAGTCATTCAAGTTATAAATGATCAAGTTAGTAATTAGTAGCATTTTGTTGTCGTTCAGACCTTTGACAAAAAAAAACAATAACATGTTCAATGCTTAGTGCTTACCAACATAAGTGGTTAGCCAGTGATGAGTCAGCCAGATGGAATCCATACAGATGATGTTTTTAAGGAGGGTGTTATTAATAGTAGAAAATGGCATATGCTGTGATTAAGAGAGCATGGAGATGTGACTCAACAGTATCCTCAGAGAGTTTGCATTTCATTTACCAGAGCGTGCTCATTTTTGTTTACTCACACCTAACCGAGGGGAGGCATGATGAGTTCAGCTTTCTGAATCTGATTTGCATTCTTTTTTAAGTATGTGAGAGCCAAATAGGGTTTTAATTCCCTTCTACTGAATCTTGAATTTAACACCTAAGCTCATCTATTAATGTAGGAGCCATAGAATCACATTTAAAGGCTTTCACATTGTATTCTCTAATTTGGTGCTTTGTTACACCCTTCATGCTTGTCAGTGTTAATCCTTCTAATGGGTGCACTCTCTCTCCTTGGCAGAACTGCGATGCTCTGTGGGAGGACTTCCATCAGAAGCTGGTGGACTCCACCATCAACACACTGGAATCATATCTGTGTCAGTTCCCAGATCTCAAGGTGCTGATGTCATTCCTCACTTAGAACTAATTCCTCACTTAGAACTAATTCCTCACTTGCTAACTCCATGAGCTAAGTTGTTGAAGCTGTTACATTTGCCAGCAATGCGCTTTGAAAAAATGCTAATTGCTTTCAGCGGATGAGTAACTATGGTAACCACAAGTGTTTTCTCTTTCTGCAGATACGTGTGGCAAAGAGAAGCAGGAAGTTAATTGACTATGACAGTGCAAGGCACCATCTTGAGACCCTGCAGACTTCAACCATGAGGAATGAAAGAAAGATCGCCAAAGTAAATGTGCTGTTTTGTCTTAAACTTAAATATTATGATACTGGTTGAACTAAAGTGCAACATCTCTGTGTAGGCAGAAGAGGACTTGAAAAAGGCCCAAAGGGTGTTCGATGATCTAGATGTTGGTCTGCAGGATGTGTTGCCCTCACTATGGGATGGGTAAGACTCTTTGAAGACTCTTTTTATTGATGTACCATATGAAATGTTTGGTCTGATAAGTTCTAGATAGACACAGGACAAGTCCTCTTAAAACTCACACCTAGAAAATTATTTGTAAATTTGTGATTTAAAACATTGCGGCTGGAAGGGCATCCGCCGGGTAAAAACATATGCCAGAGAGTTGGCGGTTCATTCCGCTGTGGTGACCCCGAAAGGGAAGAAAGCAGACATGAAGATGAATGAATGAATGAATGATTTAAAACACAAATCTAAAGGTGCAAGCAGGGTTTCTGAAGTTTTTTTTAAGACCGTTTATAATAAATTTTAAAACCTATATCATTACATCAAAAACACATACAAAACTGTTTTGCATAATAAACAGTATGCTTCAAATACATTGTTTGAAACCTTTTGAAAGCTACATTGTTCTGAGCGTTTACAAGCATTTTCTCAAACTCTGGCAACCCGAACAATCATTTTTAGAATTTGATGCATTTGTGCTCATTTTCGCAGTCTCTGGTAACCCTTACAATCACATATACATATTTTTTTACATTTAAGAGTCTCATGTCAATATCTGGTAACCCTAAACTTTTCACTTTTAATATTTTGAGATTAAGATTGTTCACAAGAGTTTACTCAGACTCTGGCAACCCTAAACATGACATTTATAATTGTGTGTGTATATAAGCCTTTTCTCAAACTATGGCAACCCTAACCATGCCTTTTAAGATTTGGAGCATGTCTGCTTATTTTCTCAAATTATGGGAAACCTAACCATCATATAAAACGATTTTTAGCATTTTCCTTGGCAACCCCATGCAGCAACAAAAAACACATACCAGATGAGCTTTACATAGACATCAGAAAAATAATTTTAAAAAATTTGGGCTTTTAAATTTTTGACTTTTAATTACTTTTTAAGACTTAGCAGAAACCCTGTGCAAGACTTAAAGTAAAAAAAAAGTTTAAATGAACATAGACACTGCCTTCACCAAGTATGTGGTTGAAACTATTTGATTTTTTTTTACACGTGTTAGGTGTTTTAAAGCAAAAATGATCTTTGGTGATCTTGTTGATGATATTGACTGGTCAACTTTCAAAAAGCTAAATTACTTCTCTCCCATTGTTATTAATCTTTGAGGCCAGTTAAATCATTACCCATCCGTATGTTATATAATACCAGGCTAATGACACATTTAATTATTGCACTTTCAGTTGGGAGTTGGTCTGACAATGTAATGCTCTGACCAATAATATTGATTTATTTTGACCAAAGGCTTTACTGGAATGTACAGTTCTCTATCTAGCATTCAAAATGTATCCATTAGTGTCAGAATATGCTGGCTATGCAAGCTTCTGCTGCCACTGACATTTCTTACAATTCTAAAGGTAAGGTGCTGTTTTATTAAAATCTGTTAACAGACGAATGATAAAAAAAAACGTATTTACACTTGTTCTACTTTTAATCTGCTGGGTACAGCTTACATGGACCATTTCGGAAAAAAAAATAGACATTAGACTTGGGTTGATAAGTTGATCACATTTGGTTGAAAAATTTGACTATTAAGTTGATGACAATACAGTTCGAGACATATGAGCTGGTTTATGCAGCACTATCAGAAAGTATGTTTGCGTCAAATTCCTCATTTGTTTATTTTAAACACATTTTGGTTTACAGTCTCCTCAAAAATATGGACTTTTCCATATTTATTTATGTGTAACTAGTCTGCAGCCTTTTTTACAAAGAGTTTCATCTGTGTGTACTGACTTTCAATACATGAAAATCAGCAGAGATTTGTTTTTATTAAAATAAAAAAATAAAACGAACATGTATTTTAGAGTATGTATTAACTTTTTCCTTCATATGGTTGGGGTTTTTGTTGATTTTGCTCTTGTGAGCAGTGTCCTCTTTTGAGCTGGGAGGCTCAGCGTGCTCAATGGAAGAACAGCCCGGTTACATAATCCATCCAATCAGCAACTTCCTCTCTGCAGCAGGCCCTCCAGTCACGCTTATTTCAGCTATGGACAGAGACATTAAAAATCTTGCTTCAAAGGCAAACAGTAAAAAAATAATTGTGTGTGTGTGTGTGTGTTTTAAATAATGTGGGTGGATTTAGGGATGTTGGTTGTGACTTGCACATGCAATGTATTTGTTTAAGTATTTAAAGAGGCTTGCTAGAGTATGTATAGAGAATAATTTAGAGCAAATGTTTTTGTTATAGCAACAGGCTTTATGCTTTCAGACATCTGGACATTGAGGGGAAAATTTTCAATGATTTGACATTTTTAAAAAGTAAATCCTCAATTTGATTGGCACAAACCTCATTATATATTATACCTGATGCATTTATTTGCAATTATAATAATAAAAAAACTGCTTTTAACCTTTTCCTTTTAGGTTTTCTTCTGGTGGTTAAATGTATAATATGGCACAACTAATTCTTCCTCTCGATTTCTCTCTGCAGTCGGGTGGAGTTTTATGTGAGCACCTTCAAAAACGTCTCCAGCCTCGAAGCCAGATTCCACAGAGAGATCTCTTTTGTGAGTAACATAGGCTGAATGCTAATGTTGGAATGCGGTCTCATCTTAAATGTATTTTTAATGTAATGTTGGGGCAATTTGAGGCACTATGATGACAAAACTCCTTTTTAATTATTTGAGGTTAGAAATCTCACATTAATGGAATACATACAAGAAGAATATTTTACAGTTTGCCCCTGCCTACTTACACAAGCTACTGACACTAGAGATCCAACCCGGTTCCCTTGGAAGCATACATCCTCTTTGTGAATCATACTTGTTTCTTGTCGCATGAGTAACCCTTGATTGATGGACTGTGTTTCTGCTACGTGAGAGCTTTATAGAGCAGTCAGAGGCTACTGTGAGTTCAAGGAGTGTTTATAGGGAAATAAATTCCAATATTTGTGGGCTAACTTTATTGCATTGTTTGTGATCCTGGCAGGCAGTCAAAGACATTCTCTTGTCTTAATTTATATATTAATATGTTTGAGCGCTGAAGGAAATGTGCAAATTTTAACAATGCATTTATTGAAAATCATATCACTAGGTAACTGCGTTTATACAGTATTTGGCAGGCAAACAGGTCAGCCCAGGCATTCCTCTAGATGTAGGTGGAATCAAAAATGTGTTTGTGCTCATATCTGTTAATAGATTATGTTTGCATTCATTGTTTTTATGTATAACAAAGATGTCATTAACCTTATTGGATTGCCACTCATTATCACACAGTCGGTCGTTACAAGGAACTTTGTGAATCTGTAAATTGTGTTTATAATTAGACACAGCATGTGGCCAAGAGTGCGGCGTTGTAGACTTATATTGCCAGAGGGGCATTCAGTGCAGCTTGGCAGGGACTCCAGAGGCCTGCTTGGTTTGCGCAAGCGTGATCATCACTGCGGTCACTGAAGCACATGTCAATTGTTTCCATT
Organism: Danionella dracula; assembly: GCA_900490495.1. Classification (NCBI taxonomy): domain Eukaryota; kingdom Metazoa; phylum Chordata; class Actinopteri; order Cypriniformes; family Danionidae; genus Danionella; species Danionella dracula. The sequence continues at coordinate 1,755,739 of UELW01000744.1, forward strand.
ATTTTTCACCTTCATGGTTACATTTGGGCATTACAAGTGATGAAGATGAGAAATTATTATGTTATGATTTGCATTTATTTTTTACGAGTGTATTATTTTGTAAAATATAATTTTTTTTATAGAAATCACATGCATATTCATTAAAAAGGCAAGGTTATTTGTAACTTATGTTCATTTCTTGCTCTATCTTTTGATTCTAGCTTTGTCATAAGCTTTATGAAGTTATGAACAAGCTTGCCGAGCAGCACTCGGACAAAATGTTCACAATTCAAGGAGCGCCTAGGTAAGAAACAGTCCTCAATCTCCATTAGCATTCATACCCTGAGTAAACACATTTCATAAATACACCATGACTTTTTTTTTGTTTAATTTTGTTAAATCCACAGTATTGTCTTACTTGTAATGTTTACAATGTATTTGTGTGGTTTGACTGGTCCTGTTGATACAGTGTGAAACGGTAAGTGGCATACTGTAGCATAGAATGTTATTAAGACACAGGAAATATACTTTCTCAAAAGTGTTTATAGTTTATGAATTAAAGTGTATTGATATAGCGCTTTATTTAGCAGTAGCTTCAAAGCTTACATGAAATTACTTTATAGTCAGAGCACTTTTGAGTGAGCAAATATCCACTCCGTGACCCTGAATTACTATCTAGAAGACCCTATAGCTCAATAGTTTAGTGTTTTAGTAGAATTAGTCTTGTTTTTTTATAGTGCTTAGCTTAACTAGTTGTATGTAGAGATTGAGTTATTGATCTGTTAATTTTTATGAATGAATTCTAAAATGTATTGTATGGGTAAATTTAGAAAGACCATACTAACTTTACCACATGAACTTGCTTAGAAGATCAACAACTTCTTCGTTTCAAAGCTAAGGACCCTTTTAAGCCAAGCAATTCTTTTTACCGAGCATTTTAACGAGTTATTTACATGCTACCAGGACATTTCTAGTTAATTTTTTCACTACAATTTTTTCATACATTTTTTGAGTAGGTTGAACTTACATTGAAAAAAAAAAACACTTATTTGATTGAGAAATGTTTTGCCAAGTTAATTAATGAATATGTTTATTTTGACCAAAATAAAATAGAATACACACTATAACAGAGAGTGATTTCCATTATTTATTTTATTGCATTGATGCCTATATTCTAGGACTATCCAGCTCCCGCACTATTCCCCAACATTCAAGTCAGTTTTCATATTTTAGAATGAATGCAAAACAGTGACATCATGCTTTATTTACAGTGACTCAGGGCCACTAAGATTAGCCAGGACTCCCACCCCACCTGATGATGAGAGCCCGGACAGCAGCCCAGCTACAAGTCCTAACCACACATTAAGGCCCACATCTCCTGGTCCACCTCGACCAAAATCACCATCACAGGTAAAACCAGAAACTCCTCCAGAGCATAACTTCTTTAGAAGAATTAAAATATGGTGCAATATATCCAAAAAATAAACACTCTTTATGGTATTTCTAAACATCAGCTCAAAATGGGCCCTCCAAAACCACCTCCTCCAAAAGTTACTCCAACCAGAGAGCTTCAGCAAGAGCAAATAATCGACCTGTTCGATGGAGGATTCCCGGAGATCAGTGTTACATCACCACAGGTGAGTAAATAGATGCAAAATCTTAATTCATAATGTAAAACAATATTTTTTAATATTATTTTTGTGGCTTTTTTAGCCAAACGAGAGGCCTGGAGAATCTCTCTTGGATTTGGACTTTGATCCATTCAAGCCTGATGACAGTACACCCATTGGACAGAGCCAGTCACCTGCACCTCAGGTTTTTACATGCTGTGCTTAATCAGCCATTCTCAATAACAAATAAGCTTATTGACATATTTTTATATTTTATCACCATATTTTTGGGATACAGACACTGCCTTGGGATCTTTGGTCGGTAAGTCTGCTCTTTTATATTTAGTCTCTGTTTTGGCACTTATTAAAGAGAAAAATTGTCATAAACAATTTTTCTTGATGTCAAAAGTGCTCTAGATTTTGAGAAAATATGTCTCCACTCTTTACAAATTTATCATTTACATTAATTACTTCTGATTTAATTCCTAGGGAGATGCTGCACAGCCGGCACAGCCAGTAAGTCAAGATTGATTAAACTATCTCAGTGGAATAAATCTGTAAATGTAATTAAAATTAATGGCTGAAATAACCATGGCTTCCTAGACACTTTAAATATAAATGCAATGATTAATGTTACAAATTAAACCATTTCAGCTGAATTCATCTTCTAGTAATTTCTCATATTAATGTGTGCTTATTCTCAACTGCAGAGTTACTCCACTGTCTGTCTCTGACCAACATTTATCATAAAGTAAGACATGTCAGAACTGTAATGATTTGTCACCTTCATTTCCCAACCAGGCCACAGATGCAGGCTTCACTGCCAACTGGGCAGCTGATTTTGGCTCTTCTGCCACTACGGGAATAGAGGAATCTGGAAATACCCAACCTGCTGTGGATGGGCAGGGCTGGCCACCTGCTGATGGTTGGCCTACAGAGGCTACAACCCAGCCTCAAGCCGAAGAGACCAAAGATGAGGTTAGCGTCTGGGATAAGGAACATTATACTGAGGGGAACACAGACTTTGTTCCCTTTGATTTAGGAGGGGGGGATGCCAAACAGAATGAGGGTGAAGAAGGTGTAGAAACAAGTCAGGTAGACTGGGATACAAAACAAGAGAAAGGGGTGAAAGAAAAAACTGGTTGCATGTCAGAAGACTACGGGCGAGATGAATCAATGGGTTTGCAACCAACTCCTGGAATCATACTAACCAATGAGTTTGGTCAGGAGATACAAGAGAATGTTTTGGGAGCAGGGGAAGATAGTTCCGGATGGGCCCTTTCTAGTCAGGTTGACCTAGATGGATCTGGGTCAGAGTATGAGACTGCTGAAGAATGGGGGGATGCCCCTGGACAACATAGCGGGTGGGCCAGTGCAGATGATGAGCTTGACTCTGTTGATAATGCAATTGTGGCTCCAGAAAGAGGTGCTGTCCCTCAACAGTGCTTTTCAGACTGGGGTAGCACGACGCAGGGTGGACCTGACCAGATTGCCACTGCAGATTTGGGATTTAACAGAAATGCCTTTGGAGCCAATTGGGATCCGCCTGAAGCGACAGCATCATGCGTCTCAGAGCTGAATACAAAAAATTCAGAGGAGATTCCAGTGGAAGCTGGGACCAATGAAACTCAAAATGTCTATGAATCTGCTCAGAATTCAGGTCCATTTGGCACTGAATGTGAAGATCCTTTTGGTCCAGGGGATGATCCATTTGCTACATCAGGGGATGACCCCTTTGGTAACGGAAGTGATCCATTTGCCAACACCGACCAAGATCCCAGTGGTTTTTCCAACAGTGATCCTTTTGCCACAACAGGAAGTGAACCTTTCAACACTGAAATGTTTCCTACAGCAAGCACAAAGAGCTTATTTGAATCCGATCCATTTGCAGAGAGCAAGCAAGGAGGAGACCAAGAGTGGCAAGCGGAGACCTTTGCTACTGGATTCACCTTGGACCCTTTTGCTTCAGGGGATAATCAGGACCCATTTGCTAGTGAGATCACATCTGATCCTTTTGCCAGCGAGAGTGGAGGTGATCCATTTAACAGTGAGCAGGACAAGGGTTGGGATTCTACAGAGCCAAAGGAGACTTGCGGTGATGGAAAAGACCGTGAGTTACTGGATGAAAACGTTGGACAGACCAATGGGTTTACCCAGTGGGCAGCCTTCTCTGCACCAGCTGCAGACTCTGAGAGCTCAAGTAAGAGCTCCTGGCAGGAAGTGAGTGATAGTAGTGGAGTCTTCTCATCTGATGGGCAAGGAAACTTTACAACAGGGTGGCCAGGTGAAGCTGTTCCAACTCAAGAAAACTTTGCCTCATTTCCTGCGGCACAAGACATCTGTAATCCTAAAAGTTTTGTTGCAGTTGACCAGGTTTGTCATAAAGAGCCAGAGAACTCAGATCTGTCTGAAGATGAAGTGGCAAATCGGAGATATGGAAAGTTATACCAGGAAAATGATACAGAGCTGGATGAGGTACCTGACTTCCTGCCACTGACTAGTTTAGTATAGAGTAGACAAAACCGAGAGAACTCCCTCTTTTCCTGCCTGCAGATGAAGTACTGCTTTCCTGCAACAAAACCCTTCGGACCTAGACACCCCTCCCTGAGACCTGTTGTCTTCTCTCCTTTGCTTGTTGGTTTTACCAATTCTAAATACGCCATGTAGTGTCCCATGTGTGTGCTAACATACAATGATTTTGAAGTTTATATGTTAATGATTTATTTAATTTGGTGTAGGCATCCAAAAAGACTTTTAATGGATTTTCTAAGGTAAATTGTAGATTCGAAGTTGCTTTATTAATGAATGTCAATTAGTTTGGCCAATGTGACATGCTAATGTGATAGAAGATTATTCATAGATTAAATAGATTAAATTGTAGTTCTCATAGATGTGGACAAAATGTGTGGTTGCTTTATCTGCAACAATATGAACTAATTTCTTCTCATTTTTATTAACATGTTTTGCATCTAATATTTCTGCTAAAGTCAACTATATTTTGAAATGTAGCATGGTAGACCTTTATTTTGCTTGTGTTGTTCAATCACTGTAAGGCATTAATGCTAACGACTACATTTTATCTGAAAATAAATATGGAATATTTATATTTAATAAATATTAAAATATGCAGAATTAACCTGTCTAATCTAGCTGTTTAAAAGAGAAGTGCTAATTCAGGATTGACTGATGTTTTCTTCTTTTTTATGATTTTTCCAGGATTCAACAGTCCCAACATTTGAGGCTGACTTTAATAAGATGGTGAGTTGTTTCCGTGATGGTTAATGGTTTGACTGGATATGTTCTATGCCACCACTGCGGCCTCTGCTAGAAGGATGCTAGTTTGCAACCAGCCAGGCAACTTTCTTAGAGGGACACATCCTTTTGTGTGTGTTACTCTGGCTTCCTGTCAAAAACATATGCTTCAGATAAATTGATGACTCTAAATTCACTAGGAGCATAAGTGGCCCTTTGATGAACTTGCAACCATGGTGTAGCCCACTTATTGCTTAATGAGAGCTGGAGCTATTAACCAGTAGTACCCTGTGATGCTAACCAGGACAAAGTTGACAAGGAAAACAGATGGAATAAGTTCAGATAATAATTTCAACCACATTTAAATCGAGTGCTTTTGCATGTTATACTATGCATAAATGTTTAAACTTTAAAATGTTTGTTGCTAGTCCAAGAGTGACTGCATCTAGGGGAGTGTTTCTCACAGTCCTCTTGTAAATCTATATAAGTCTGAAGCCCCAGAGGGTGATTTAGCTGAGGGAGAAGGGGATGCTGTACCTGCCACAGATACCGAGGGTGCTGCGAGTCCCATCCTAACCTCCCCTTCAGACACACAACCAGAGGAGATCCCTGCTTCAAGCCCACCTGCTGAGTCACCCAATGTGAGTGAGGAACAAGTAACTCATCAAAAATATCATCACCACCATCATCATCATCATCATCATCCCCATTGCCACCATCTTCTCCATTACCTCAGTTTGTTATCAATGCTACTGACGTGTTTACGATTTCAAGACTTTGTTTTACGACTGTTTTCATCCCTCCTCATCAGAACTGTCATAGTCATCTTCATTTTTATCAAAATTTCTGCTAGCATCGACATCTTAAATCAACAAATTTTCCTTGTAAACTGGATTATAACTGAACTTTAGTCATTAATTATATCTGTGTGCTGTTGTCTATAAAGAGCTCTCTGGGGTCCCCAGTTTCTGCTGACAATGAGGCAGTTGAGAAAGCTGAGGTACGTCTCTTAAACCTCAAAACTGATCAAACACAGTGCCATCACTGCACTTAAACACTTGTCCGACACTTAAACAAACAGTTTTTAGAGTTTGATGTAGTCTTTAAAGTTCTTTTGATGAAGTTGTACTTTGTTAAAATAGGGGATGAGACACATTAATATTATTTCCTCTTTCTTTTGACACATTCATTAAACTTTTCTTTGGAATATATAGGATTTCCTGAGGATTATCATGGTGTAAATCTTAACATGATTTAATGGAGCATTTAGTCAGGCTTTATCATTAAATTGTTGATTTAAAAACATTGTCAACCCCTCTTTAGCTCCCAGTTGAGGATATAGAAAAGGAGCAACCCATTGAAGAAGCCCCGGTAACTATATATTTCATAAGTTTTACAAGAGAAAATTAAGGCATATGCAGCAAAGTTACATATGGCCATTTTTGAACAGCATCTGGCATGTACTCTGTAAAAAACAATCAGGTTGCTTTTATGTTGGTCCAAATGTATTATGGATGAGATTCAAGATATGAAAACAGGTGGTTTTATTTGGATGTAAGTGAAGAATTGTAAAAAGCCTGAATATTTTCATTTGCATGTAGGAAACAAGTCCAGCTCAAGAAGAGAAGGAGCCGCTTACAGAGGAGGCTCTGGTAAATCCATTGATATGATAATGACTAATTATAAATTCAGTGACAGAAGTGTTCTCAAATGTTATCTTGTAAACATGTTTTGGCACTAGTTTAAAAAAACAACATCCTACTCATGTTGTAAATGAGTAATATAGGTTATAAAGATTGTCATAGTTGTAAAAAGAAACATGTGTCAATGATGATAACCATGTTTTTGGTCTTAGGCTACTGTTGAAGATAAAGAGTCTCCAATTGAAGAGACTCCGGTAAATATTTAAGTCTAAACAGATCAGCTACAATGTGTTTTTTTTTATGTTATGTTGTGCTGTAATTTTCATTTTAATTTATAGTTGTTGATTGCGAATGAGTTTTATTTATTGAAGCCAAATGATGCATTTTGGAAATGGAAGTGGTGGTGTTTTAAACAATGTTTTAAAACAGCTTCCTTGTATCCCAGCAACTCAAAATATCTGTCTGTTGCATTTAAAGTTGCACAATATATAATAAACATCTATTATATTTTCATGCTTTTTGACAGACAATTGACTCGCATTGCATGACAAACTGTTGATTTCCGCCAAACTTTCATTGTCAAAGTGCAAATGAATACTCTGAAATGTCACTAGTTATTAAGTAATCATCTGGCTTCAATTTGAACTTGCTATGGTTACCAGACTGATGAGCTGGTTTCCACAGTAGCTTGTTTTTGGGTTATGTTTTAAATCTATATGTTGATGGATTGGTTTGTGTGTCATGTATTGTGATGTCATCAAATGTAACCTTCAGTTTTTTATTATATGTTTCATGTTATACATGCTGAAGTTGCAAAGCCTGACTGTGCAACCCACTCTTTGCATTGCAAAAACAAGCAAGATTTTAGATGAAGAGTTGTTGCATTGCCATATTCGCCTATCCAGAATGTACCTTCATATGTTCTTTTACATTTGTTCTTCCCTTTCATTTGAGTTATAAATACTTTCGAACCATGCTTAAGCCAGTTCTACATAGATTAGCATTGCAACCAATCAATTCCCTTGCTTACAGAACATTTAGATACTGGCTCAAGTGATGACTATCATTACCTTGTCACCATTTTGGTTTCCATGGAGATTTAATTTGCACTTCATCATAGAGTGGTAGGCTCTTTGTATGCTCACCAAGTGTCCAAGCAAAGCATACTCGGTACAGTTCAGGCATCAATCTAAGCTTCACTTTTGATTCCAAATCCCAAAGTTTCATATGATTGTCGTATGATCGTTCAAATTTATCTGAGGAAGGGTAACCAAACTACCACATATAACTCACATTCCTCAATCCTCCATAATGTCTGTGAAACATCTCCCCCTGCCAAAGTGCCAGACTGTTGGTGAACTCAAGTCAGTTTTAAAAAAAAACTGGCTTGTCATTTTATGAGGGACCGTTTTCATGTATTTAAGTTGAACTGGTCCCCCCACCCCTCATTCTTACCCTCCGATTTATCCCTTCTGGTATTGTGAGTCGATCCATCCACATTGGTGGCTTGTGTTAAATGTTCAGACTCTGGCTTTCCCTCCTGGCCAACTTTTCTAGATTTTGGAAGCCAAACCAGGAAATGAACCAGATAATATCAAGGGCATACCAACAGATGAACCGGATATACTTGAGAGACAGCCAACAGGTCAACCTGATAAAATTGACCCTCAACCAGGAGATGTTCCTGATGAATTTGAGGCGAAACCAGGAGATGTTCCTGATAATGTTGAGCCCCTGCCATTTGGGGAAACCATTAAAGAGGGTGCTGAAAACAATGGGAATGATGAGGTAGATTTCTACATCAGATTCTCCAAAAGATAAGACATTGTTTTCTTTATGTAGTCTTTTCACCAATCAGTTTTGAACCAGATCTGGTCAGCTGCTGTTTTATTAAGCAGCTTGATATGTTTACTGACAAGCATGGAACTAATATGAATGATTAATCATGATTGTTTGCCATAAATTCATGATGTTGAACCTTTTTTTTCCACATATAAAATCCTTTTATGTATTCTGTTAATATGTGGTATTTGTTCTTATGTAATGTCCCTCATAAATGTATTTGTAAAGTTTACCTGTGTGCTGCATGTCCAACTATTTCTTTCTTTGCCTCGCTTCAGGATAAGATGCCTATCCCTTCAGTCATCATTGAGCCTGCTTCTAGCAATGAAGGTGATGATGATCGTGATGGTGATATAACTTCTCCAATAGCAACTGGTGAACATGGGATGATCTCACAATCGCAGACATCCAAAGACAGCTCTTCTGAAATGCCTCATGGATACCTTTACAAGGTGAAAGAAAAGTAGCAAATGTCATTGAAGGTATAAAAGACTACTTAAAAAGATTACAAGAACTTTCAAATTATGAAAAACAATGTGTTTATGTGTCTCAAATGACAACAAACAATGTAAACACTACAAAATAATCTCAAAGTTCAAATTATTTCAGAGAAAGGTTTATATTTCTCATGAAAGAAAGAATGACTTGAAAACTGGAACCAGAACTCTGCCTCTTTAAATGGCGCGTGGGTATTTACCTTACCTGGTTGACAAACCCCGTCTTTTGGTTTTTAGAATGTCAGAGCCAGAACAAAATAAAGAATTGTGTTCTGCGATGAGTTACAACTAAATATTAAGCGTACGGTTGGTTTTGTGAAAGCGTAGAGTGAGTGTCAGATCGTTTGTTTTGGTTGACGAGACACATGACCACAAGATGGCGCCAACACCTAACTATCCTAAAACTAAAGTTTTTTTTTACCAGCAGTTGACTCAAATAATTTACAGCAGTACAGACAATATAAACAACGTATCCAACATGATTAAAGCTGAATAAGAATATTAAATGCTGAAAGCAAAAAGTAGAGAAGGAAAGAAAGTTCAAACTACAATCTTTTTTTTCTCATGGGGGCTGGACTACTACTCTTGTTAAGATTTTACTCAAATATTAAACAAGTTTAAGAGATTACTGATGTCTTATTTTCACTAATGCGTCTTGTAATAATGATGTCTTGCAGGTAGAAACACTGCATGATTTTGAAGCAGCGAACCCTGATGAACTGGAACTAAAAAAAGGAGATTTGGTCTTAGTCGTACCCACAGAGCTTACTGAAGATCAGGTATGCTTTACCTCATTTCATTCACATTTTGACATGCCACCATCACAGATGATGTTTTCAATTATTTAATTAAATCTACTTTCAGGATGCTGGTTGGCTCACTGGCATCAGAGAGAGTGACTGGCAACAAATAGGAGCCTCAGCAAAGAAAGGACTGTTTCCTGAAAACTTTACACAACGTGTAGAATAAACGTGGCGTTTCATGAGAAGACATGTGGATCTGGACGCTTGCAGACAGAGCCACTCATTATGACGTACTGATGACAGCTGCCAATAAGAAAAGGCAAACACCACTTAAAGGAGATAACTGTTGGAGCAAAAATTGAGACAATTAACCTACTCAGAGCATAAAGAAAATATCCAAGCATGACGTGATAGTATGGTCAATCTTTCCTCTCAGAACCAAGATAAAACCTGTTTTTGTTAGTTTACCTGTGAGCAGCAACGAATTGATGTGTGCTTTGTGGGAACTCTGGTGACTTCCACATGTATTCCATGTCTGTTTAAAGAAGAACTAACGTGAAGGTGAAATCCTATCCTCTCTGCACCAAGTGTATTGTACTGAATTTGTTGCTCTGGGGAGGGTTTTTATCAGAATTTGTAGTGATATAAACTATTTAACCAATTTAAGTGTTCCACGAAACTTAGGTGTTTTCTTTGAGATGTTTGGGATCTTAATGTGACATTGCATCATTGTTAGTGTTCTCTGTAGTTTCACGGCTGGCCGTGCGCGGCTATGGTGGTGGTATTTGGCATACAGTATATTTGATATTGACCGTTTCCGGCTAAAATTCTCTGTGTTTATGCCAAATCAAATTCAGTCCTCTTAATGATTATGGATATGTGTCGAGTTTACAGCATGAGAAATGTTTTGAGAAGAATCTGAAATATTGCAATACGGCTTTGCAAATCAAGACATGTAGCTCCCTATGAGTATGTGTAATACTGTATATTCACGATGACGTCGATGCAGAATTTATCCTTCAATCTATGTGGAAACGTTAATTTGTGAATGATGTTTTCTGTTTGAAGAAATTGTATTTATTCTACTTTATATTTTTAAGCCAATAAAGATTGGGACAGCTTGGGGTGGGAAATTAAAAAAAAATATGCAATATATGTTAGCGGTTGATAGAGTAAAATTAATCACCGTCTTCATCGTTTGGTTCTAAAAAGCAGCATCAATCCTGTGTTTGTAGTGTTAGCATCACTGTAGAGCATTCCTGTGATGTACATATCTGTGCTGATTTATCTGTAAAGTGAATAAAGATAGTTCATATGAGGTTTGGTTGATCTTTTAGGGTCAAATTTAAGACCATTAAGATTCAGATTTAAGGCATATATCATAACATCATACAAACACTTAAACAACTTTTTTGCATAATAAACAGTATGCTTCAAATCCACCGTTTGAAACGCTAACCATCACTTTTATGCTTTTGGGCATTCATGCACATTTTCTCGATCTTTAACAATTCTTACATGTGTCATGTCAATATCTGGCAACCCTAACAATTACCTTTAAGATTATGAGCATTTATGAGTTTTTGGCATTTTATCAAACTCGTGACAACCTTAACCATCACTTTTATGAGTGTTTATGAGCCTTTTCTCAAACTTTGGCAAATCTATCCATCATTTTTACTTTATTGTCATTTAATTTGTCATTTAAAAGCATTTTGTGCTCAAAGCAACAACAAAAAAAAAACATGTAAAATTAGCTTTACATGAACATCATAAAAACAAGATCTGTGAAAATTGATTTAAGAGCTAGCACAGAGAATTTAAGAATTCCTAACATTTGGCCTTAACTTTTAAACTGAAAAAAACTTACAATTTTGACTTTTTTAAGACCCTGAAGAAATCCTGTCTTTTTTATTGAATTGATCGTAAAGACATCACGTTAAATATATGTAGTAATCAAATACCTTAAGTCTTAAAAAAATAACATGGTTCAGTTGAGTGAATTTTGTAACTGACAAAAGGATTTGATAACATTCCCAAATGTTCATGAGCAAAAGACAATAGTATTTATTTCATTAATAAGAGCAAACCCATGCGGTAAAATATTAACCAAAGACAAAAACTGTAAAACTAAACTAAAATATACATTATAATGGATATTAAATGCAGTGAAAGAAGTAAACAGGATAACATTAATGAGAACCTAATGAGAGGGTACGATCTGCTGAAAGAAAAATACAACCCTAAAACTATTAAAACACAAAATATTACACAAATACTAAATATATCGGAGCTTTCAAATCTGGGCTGTGAAAATAAAAACAAACAAATCATGTAATGAAAAAATTTGAGTTGCCTTTTCTAGAGGCTTATGTACATGTGTTGACCTAAACATTCAAAGAATGAAAACAACTACAGTTCACCTCTGATATTTTAACCAGCTTCTAACTTTAAAGCAACACCAAAATTATTTATATAATGTAGACAAAAACCTCTTCAACTACTGTAATATTCTTTTTTTATGTGATTATATTCTGAATTTTGATTAAAAAAAATTGTTTAGCACAAAAATACTTTTGTGGGCATTTAACGTAAACTTTTAATGAAAAATAATATTGAACCCTACAAAGCTCTAATATACGGTATGATGCTTCAAATAATAGTAAGTAGTCTAGGCCTATAATAAATATGTAATCTTTCTGTTTCAGTAGCTTATTACAGTATATAGTAATAGTAAAATCTTTGCTAACCACATCAAATTAATGTTTAAAATTTAGTAAAGTAACCTAAAACAGTAAAACAGTCTTATTTAGTATAGTTCTTGGAAACAGCTGCATCAACCTTATCTACACTCTGACAAACTGCTCAAAACTTCACCAGCTTCACTTCAGGAAATGACATCATCGCCTTATTTAAAAAGCTAATAGAAAAGCTGCGTGGATTCTCTAAAGACATCTGCATCTAGATTTTTCGTCCCACTGATGATGCTTTTGTACGTTGTTCTCCTCATGGAGATACCAGGTAACTCATACTTAATTGAATGACTGAAAATGTTATTTAAATGTTCTGATTGTTTCGTTTGCTTTGATCAAAGCAGCAGTTCTTGGAGTATTAAATCAAGGTCCAAAGGTTTTAGTTAAAGCAGCAGGCAAAAGCACATACCTGCCCTGCAAAGCGAATGTTGAGAGCTACATCCACTGGTACCAAGTCAAAGATGGTGAAGCCCCATCAAGACTAATCTATATCCATCAAGATGGCACGACCACATATGATAGCAACAACGATCAAGCAAATGACTTTACCGTGGACAAAACAAAGCTTTATGACCTAAAACTGAATGGAGCTCAGAAGAAGCATGCTGCGGTTTACTTCTGTGCTTACTGGGACACAAGCAGAGGACCCCACAGTGAGAACACCTTCTCACATCCTGTACATTAACTCTATTGTGTTACCAATGGGAATCTTATTTGTTTTTAAAGCTTTAAAGGCTCTAGCTCCATCATATATCATAATCACTCCTCTAAAAACCTCTAGAGTTCTCCGTTCCTCTGATATGGAGCTGCTAGTGAACCCATGCAGTAGAAAATTAAGGGGGATGGTAGGCCCTAGGCTAAGAAATGTTTAGCCACTGGAAGCTTTGAGGTTTTTAAATCAATACTGAATTTATTTGCAGGCCTATTAAATGTGTGGTGTTGAGCATTTGCAAATACATCTTGAAACGGTTGTTTTTATTGCTCATGTTTTTAGTTTTTTCCCTGCCATTTTAGGTCTGTATTTTGGAGCCCTTGGATCATAAAGCTTTTTAGAATCAACTGCTAAAATGAAATAGCTAGTTAAGAACATCAGGTGAATTTTGAAAGCTTTAAGTATAACAGAACTGAATTGTTTCTTTGCACAAGTGAACTGTGCGAAGACAGTTTTTACAATAATCATGTTAATAAAATGTTTTAAATGCTCTTTATTTATTTTCATTAGGTAGCAAATCTTTTTTTTTCAAATGCCAACATGCATAGAATTGCATGGACTCTATTGCATGAAATAAATCTTTTTTTATAACTATAAAATGTATTAATTAGAATATTGTATATATATATATATATATATATATATATATATATATATATATATATATATATATATATATATATATATATATATATATATATATATAAAGTAATGGAAGCATGATATTGATATCTCATTTAGTATTGTTTATTGTTTTGGTTTGTGTTATCTATCGTGAGAACCTGCAATTTAATACGTAGCTAAAGGAAACCACAAAGAACCTGAATCATTGTCCCCTCCAAATAGCAGCAGATCTGTCTTCAATCTCCAGGAGGGACAGCGTGTCATGGCGGCTGCTGGAAAGAAAACATTCCCGCTCTTTTTCGCCGTAATAGGTGAGAATGTAGTACTAACTTATAACTTTAGTTTAATATTTTTTATATAGTTTTTCCATTTGGGAGAAACTATTGTCTGAGTTTTTACAGTTAATTTGTTTTCCCTCTCAAGGTTTAGTGTGTTTAAATGCACAGCGAATCGTCGTGATACAAGCCAGCGGTAAAGCTGCTCGGATCAAATTTGAGGTGGAAGAGTCGCTTCGGTCCTCACCTCTCCACCTATACCGAGCTAAAGAAGGAGCTGCTTTCCAAAGATTGATGCTCTTCGAAGTTGGAACAGCAACTGCCAAGAACGACCCCGGTGTGTCTCGCAGAATCACCGGGTCGTTGAACGGAGGGGTCGTGACGCTGACCATCTCAACGGTGAAGCGGGAAGACGAGGGGACGTATTACTGCGCGCACTGGAGCGGAGGCACAGTGCTCACTGTGAGAGGAAACCTCCACAAGAACGTGTCTCAAACTTTCTGATTCCAATTAACTATTTCTGTTATTAGGGCAGTGATGCGAGAACCCTATTGCAATTGTTCGTATTATTATTTATTTCTTTAATTATTATTTTTATTATTATTCTTCTTTTTCGTCATTGCGTGGACTTTTGAGGGCCTAAACACAAACGAAGAGTCCCAGATTTTTGCACACGCATCACACCCAGTTAAATTTACGTAAAACTGTTTCGAAAAATGAATTTTAAAATGGTTCTATAGCGCCACCTAACGCGTTTTTGCAGCTATTGCGCAACCAGTTTGTCGTAGGTGAAGGAAATTTGGTGCACGTGTGTAAAGTACCAAGCTGCAACTTTTACTAATATAAACCCTGTTTCCAAAATCGACAGGAAGACGGTTATTTTGCAAAAAAACTCGCAAAAACTTTGACGAACTCCTCCTAGGCGACAAGTCCGATCCATCTGAAAATTGGTGTGGTTACTCATAAGGCATGAAGAAAAAAGATTTTAAAAGTTAAACAGTACGTCTAATGGTCTTTGGGTGGCGCACCAGCAAAATTCACCCTTCAAACATTTGCAACAATGTACATATTTTGAACTTTACCTCTGTTCAAGTTAATTCAATTTCAACAAAAACAGCCTGGCATGATTATCCTTGTCAGGTGAAACAAAAGGATATGCGTCACTGTGATTGCGCTCCAAAATTTGGCTCTACTTAAAAAACTGGCCCCCATAAATGCGACCAAAATCTTCGTTTTCAGCTGTTTTGACACATTGAACATGTTAGAAAGTCCGAAGGTCATGTTCAATAAGTATAATAATTTAACACTGTCACTGAAATCGTATCTTTGAAGACAGCTCTGCAGAGCCCCCTTGAATGCGAAAAAGCTTAACTCGCAATTTAACTAACTAATTTTGTCTGCCGACTCTTAAATCATTTGGGACCAAAAGTTATCAAAAACTTAGAAGTTCGTCGCACGGTCTTGCTGTGGCACCTTAATGAACGTGACCTTTTTTAAACGTGTAGGGCTAAATGGATTTCTTACTGTAGCACTCACATAGTTTATCCAAAGGCATAAAAAAATTATGGAACTACGAGCCTACCCTTCTGACCAAGTTGCTATGCTTAAGTAACGATATGCTTATAGCGCCACCTACTGCCTGTGTGTATTTGTGGCTGTATCTCACATACTTCATCCAACGTACATGAAAAAATTAAGCGTGAAAATCTTGTGATTCTGAACAGATTGATATGCTAATCTTATGATAATCTTATAACACCAACTCTTGTTTTTATACAAGTTGAGCGGGAGGTGGTGCCTTCGGTCTGGTGGACACATCATGCGAGAGGCCTCCCATCCCCCTCCCTTTAGTTGTAATTGTAATTTACCCATTCTTCACTGCATGTTCTTAGTAGACTATACAAAGTGTTATTAATGAAACAATTAAACTTTTATTTGCAACAAGAGTTTTTTTATTATAGAGAAGAAAACAACACAGTTTGTCCAAAACACCAGCAGAACTCATTTTCTAATACTATAGGTCATCATATGACGTGGGCTAGCAACTTATCTTTTAAAAAATATGTTATGAGGGCAATCACAAATAAAATTTGTAAGACAAAATATTTTTTGTATGTGTGTCATCTGCACATTACTGGTGGTGCAGATGCTACGCACATCAAAAATAAATACAACTATGAAAAGAAAGTGGTGATGCTATAACATAATTGATTTTATTGATGCTAACTGGCTGTTCAGGCCGCAGAGGAAAGTGACCCAAAGTCACATTTTTCTTTTTTGCCCATATGCAACTATCCGACATTTCCATAACGGTCTCATCTCAATTCCATTCCATTGAGACCCAGTTCACTTTGTTGTTCTAAATCTGATATAGTCAGGTAGTATTTATTCGACTTTTACATCTTATGGGGACAGGTGTCGAATTTCAACAATCATGGCTGACGACGAAGCTGAAAGCTGTCTGTGGAAGAAAAATTAAGTCTTATTTTTTATATGATTTGTTTGAAATGTTGGCTCCAATTGGAAGTGAACTGAAATAAAGCCACAGAATAGACTCGAAACACATTCTCGTCTATGTTTACTTTCGTTTAAACCCATGTCTATGTGCACCTCACTGCAGACAGGAAGTTGGATGGATACAAGTCACATGATTGTAATGTGATTTAACAAAAAATATATAAATTGAGCATTAAAACCTACAGTCTGTATGCAGTTCTTACTTCAAGTTTGAATCCCGAGTTTGCTGTCATTGTATAGCTCCACTCCCTTTTTCCCTTTCCTACTTCATTTCCCGTTTACCCAAAGAACATTGATATTAAAAAAGTATTTCATTCCAGTTAAGTATCTGAAAAAAATCCCAGCATCAGTGTCCCACTAAAGTAAAGCAGGACTAAGCTTGGTTTGTATCTGCAGTGGTTTAGTCACTGTTTTGTTAAGGAGCACTGTTCTTCAGGATTCCTTGTTCTGAAGAGAGAAAACAAAAGCATTTTTCCATTCCATATGGAATATATTGGATACTCCAAATCTTATTAAATAACAGAGTGAAGCATGTTAATTCATACTTGTGTTTACACCTCAGCTTACTTGGACAGAATCAATCAGCGAAAAGGTTCACACATAGCAATAAACCATCAGTCTTTCACCACCAGATCATATTTTATTAGGTTCTGTTGAGTTTGAATGTAATGTCTGTTAAAGATGTTTTATGATAAATCCTAATTCTCCTCCCTCTTTGTTATTCAATCACTATCATTCTTCAAATCACGCAAAGTAATACCTGTGCAGTTGCTTATTTGACATACGTTGAATGGTGCTTTTGATCTAGATTTTCTTTTATTTTTGCAAAAAAAAAAATTTTTTTTGCTCAGTTATAATCCAGTCGTGTATGCAATGTTTGATTGAAATGCCTGTTTCATTCTTACAGTATAGCTGCACAAATATAGAATGAAAATAGAAAAGAACGCCTCAGTGCTCTGCTTGAGGGAAGGCTCCTCTACTCGAGTAGCATAAGAGGGGGAAACAGATTAATAGTTAGCACCACACCGTCCTGTTTTCTGCTGGAAACTAGAAACACTTTCGTCGCTCACCATGAGCATTGATCTGCAGATTTTAGTTTTGATATTTATTAAACTTTTACCTAAAGGTAAGTCTCATATCGGTTTCACTTTTATACAGCTTGCTGGTAGAAAAAAATACGACTAACTTTGACTTTTTTTTATCTTTTTCATCATCTGTGTTTGAAAAGATTGATATAGGCCGATGGTTTTTGTGTTGTTTTTGCAGCTGATGGAGCTGTTCAGCTGGAACAGAAACTGTCTCTGACCAAAGCAGAGGGAAACTTGGCCATTATAGACTGTAAAATACATATGCAGTGCTGGAGTTACATTCACTGGTATCTGCAAAAAGATGGAGAAACCTTGAAAAGGATTCTGTACGTGGATATGGACGATGGATCCCAAACACAGGATTCTGGTTTTGAGTCTATCAATTCAGAAAAGAAAGCTGAAAATCATTTTACTGTGAAAATTAGCAAGGTGAAAAAGGAGCATTCAGCTGTTTATTACTGTGCTTGCTGGAACTGGGACTCCGACAGCACAGTGAATAAAATTATTCAAGCCCTTTACAAAAAACATGTTTCCTGTATCAGTCACTTTTCTCTACCAAATAAAAAACATGAAGTAATTACATCACATCAAGCTCTTAGCAGTACCTCCATTGGGTATTTTTAAACCTATTAAATCGATACATGCCGAATACATCCTATTATTTCTCCACTCATTAGAGAAAACAGGTTCATGTGGGATTTTTATTTACATTTTTCATAAATATTTTTACTCCATTGCATACCACTCGTATTTCTGTGATCATCTTGACGAGTCTGGGATTGTTTTTTTGTAATTCATAGTGCTTGGAGGTGTTGGAGGCCAATTTAATTGGAGAAATGTTTTAATTGCAAGTAAGGAGATGATTGAGGTGTGCCTGGTGAATGTTAGGGCTTGGAGGATTGTGTTGGGTACTACAAACTTGCCCAAATTACATTAATGTGCCTCAGAATTTTATTTTGGAGATATATGTTAGGCAGCTAAGGTTCTACGGAAAATTCATGCAATGATTATCTCTATGTTCACTCTTCATTATCTAATGTTTCAAAAGAATTCAGGATGTTGTTTCAGTCATGTGTTTCAGGTGGAGAAGGATCCTGATGTCTGAATAAGCTGCTCAGATACGACTACTGTTGCTCTTGATGGAACTTCAGAGCAGACCTGGATGACTTCACCCAGTAAGTTAAAAGTTTGTCTCGATGTAGAGATCAACATCTTTCTTACAAAGTGTTCACATGTTTCACTCAGTCCCCTGAGCAAGTGTAATGTTTTAAAATAGCTTTGTAGTGCATTTTTGTTGAGGCACAAATGACTGTGGGATACGTGAAAGTCTTCGGGTCTGGCACAAGGCTTTATGTGACCGGTAAGAAATAAATCACTTTACTGTAGTCTGATGTGTGCATTTATTATTTTAAAAATGATCAAGGTGAAATAATCTCAAGTGAATATCAGCATTTACATCAATCTTGGTTACTGTATGTATGTTGTCAGATAAAACAATGAAATATTTGTTTTATCTTGAACATTTTACCACTCTGACTTGATTTTTACACATTTAGTAACATCAAAAGTTTCATTCCAGTGATAGATAATGACCCTCAACACTATATATATATTTGATTGTAATCTTTAGAGTTTGACCCCTCGGGAATTCTGACCTTGGATGTGTGTATCCTGTGTAATATGTTTGTATTGTTAAAAGGTATTTGTAAGAGGTTTTATCAGAGTGGGCTACAGAATAAAACAATTTGGATCTGGGACACGGCTGATAGTAACTGGTAGGGGTTTATCTTATATTCTTTACATTTTCGGGATTATGTAGTTGGGAGTCCTAACATATAAATGTTTTAGGTCTATATATTTTGATTATTTTTTTGGAGAGTGGAAGGATTGCTTCAGACTAGCAGTTTTTTATTCAGAAGTATTTGCTATAGACTCAAGCAGAGTGAGACTGGATCAAGATATTTGGTTCTGGGACACGCCTGATTGTCACCGGTATGAATTCATCCACATAGAAATATTACTAAAGGAGGGTTATTCCATTCAAAACCACATACCTTGTTCTTGTTATGTTCTTATATGCAAAATGATACTTTAACAGACTCCTTCTGTTCCTATTAAGAACCCGGGGATGAGAGCGTGACACCTCCACAGCTCTCAACCTACCTGAGCCGATCCTCTGAGAAAGTGACAGCGCTGTGCCAGGCCAGCGGCATGTTTCCTGACCTGGTGAAGTTCAGCTGGGAGCAGAAGACGCTCGATGGAGACTGGAGTCCAGTGGCGAAGGAGAGCGTGGTGGAGCAGAACACCAACCATGACCCGGTGACCAGCATGCTGGTCCTAAACACCGCCCAGGACGACTCTTACAAGTGCACAGTGACCCATGAGGGACACACACAGACAACTCAGAGTGTTGAAATAACGGACCGTAAGAAAACATTAGTTTCAGAATTAAATCTAATTCATTTGTACCATTCGTTACATTTTTTTAAAATCCTTCTAGAAACCAAGTTTAAAATTACATCATTAATTAATTCACCAAATATAATAATGCATTTAAATTAAGTCATTTACTTTTTGTATTTTAGTTCAAACATATTTCTGTGAGTAATTTTGTACCTTTTTATAGCAAAAAAGGTTGCCACAATTTTACATCTTGATGTCACGAACCCACCGTGTACACCTGCCGCAGAGAAGACACCCGCAGCTCATGAATCAGGTCATCTTTTTTGTCTTGTTTTTATCATTTTTTATTTTGTTAGGAGGGCAAAAACACTGTATAACATTTCAACATAAAGTGTCACTACTCTTGAAAAGTGCAATTCTCTCCAATAAAAAAAACAAACAAAACTGATGTATTTGAATGATTATCAATTAGGTTTCTTTGACAACTTTCAATCAGGTTCCAATTAATTTGATTAGTAACGATGTAGAATTGTAATATTATTATATACGATTTAAAATGTTGCTGTTTTCTAATTGACTATATATGTATTTACTAACTTAAAAACATCTTTTGTTATTTTTTTTTATCAGAAAATGGAGAGAAAATGTCCAGTCTGCGGGTGTTTGTCTATGTTTACGGGCTCATGCTGATGAAGAATGGACTTTATTTTGTGGCTGCTTCTATCGTTCACTTCAAGAGAAATGCAGCAAGGAAGAAAAGCTCAAACTTAAAGCCATGAATAAATTTCATTCATGATGATTCTTAAACTGACTGGAGCTCAGTTTTCACAGCTGAAAATGTAAATGGATTCTTCATACTCTGCTTCCAAACTTGTTTGCATCTGTAAAATCAGATATTCTTATATAAAAAAAAAACATACCATTTTGACGTGAAAATTGAAATGATTAAATTGTGATTTTTATTTTTTGGTTTGAATTTGGCTGCCATTTAATGGTCTAATGTAACATGATTTGCTCAATAACATTTTGCTTACTATTAAATATTGAATTGATTATATTGTAACATTTCTGTGTAACTATTCTTACAGTAATCAAAAAAACCTCCATAACACCACAGTATTTTAAGCTAAAAACAAAACAACTAGTTTTTAAATATTTCGGTGTAACTATTCTTACAGTAATAAAAAAACTCCTAAATATCATACTATTTTTAGCTAAAAACAAAACAACTTGTACATGTATTGCAATGTAAAGAAGCAGCTAAAAATAGTAATCTCTCAAAACATTTCATTAGTTCTGGTTTGCGTTATGTTTACGCAGTGGGCAGCATGGTGGTCTCACAGCAACAAGGTCACTGGTTCGAACCTTGGCTGGGTCAGTTGACATTTCTGTGTGGAGTTTCCTTGTTCTCCCCGTGATCGCGTGCGTTTAATCCGGGTGCTCCGGTTTCCCCACAAGTCCAAAGACATGCGGAATAAGTGAATTAAGAAAAAACAATTGTTCATAGTGTATGAGTGTGAGTGGATATTTTCCCAGCTGGAAAGGCATCCGCCGCATAAAACATATGCCAGAATAGTTAGCGGTTCATTCCGCTGTGGCGACCCCGAAAGGGAAAAAGCCGACAAGATAATAGATGTATGATGCCTTCACAGAAACACTATTCACTCATAGTTCACGTTGTTTTTGAAGGGTAAATTAACAATTCTAAAAATAAAACATCACACCCATGAAGCACATTGAAACTCAGCTGAAGATGGACCTCAGCTGGTCTTATCATGTTTACCTAATAGTTGGGCCTAAAGTAAGAACATAAAATAAAAAAATTAATAAAAAACAACCATTACATTAGTTTTAATTGATGAAATTCACTGGATTATGTTGATGCAGTCAGCAGGGAAATGCTTTGAAACAAACATATCCCATTTATTCTACTAAAGATAAAATATATATAAAAAAATTAATTTAATATATATATATATTTATAGAGAGAATATTTTTCAGTAGCATAAACACGCGTGTATATATATATATATATAAATAAACATACACACAGCAGAGGGATCAAAGGTAGTGAGAAGAGTGTGAAAAACAGCAGCGGCAGAGCTGTGGTAGGAAAGTGTGGTGAGGTTTGTGTTCTGGAAAGTTCCACCTCATCACGACCGGGGCATCTTTCATTAGCTGCTGCTCGTCTCCTTCAGCGCTGCTGTTATCTGTGGCTAAACTCAGTTTCTGCAGGGGCTTCCGCTCCCCTCGCTCTCACACCAAAAGAACTGATGCACAAACACACGGTTTAAAAACCAGTTTTAATACACAGACAACAATTCCACCAACATCCTGCATCTGAGGCTTTGTTTGTGGCATTATATCAGTGATCAAATACACAAGCTCCAGAGCAGCAGTTGAAACAGAAGCCCTAACTCGACAAGCATAGCACAAGTACACTAATCGTGGGCAGAAATATTCTTTAACACTCTTGGATTTTGTCTTCAAGAATCGAACAGAGAAGTAAAAGTTAAAAATAAATGCATGCATTAATACAGTTGAGCTATGCTGAATGAACGTGCATTTCATACAGTCTTTCAGTTCATTCCAAACTGCAGAGAAAAGGCAGTTAAAAGAAAGAAAAATCACTTTTGATTTGCTATAAGACCTAAAGCTATCCTACAGCTCATATTAAAGTCCATTTTTGATCCAACAAACAATCTCCGTACAGTACTGCATTAACAAACTGTTATCCTCCTTTGTGAGAAAAACTATAGAACAAATCATTCAAAACACAAATTTTGACACATTTGTTCCCCTTCAGAAACTTCCAAATAATCATTAAAAGCCACATAAAAAAGATTGCACTGAGAGCTTGTGTGAGCGCCAGACATCGTTTAAAGCTGCAGATCGCGTCCCGATGAATCCGAGGCAGCAAGGAACCGTTAGCTCGGGTCTGGCTCACTCACAGAAGCGTAGTTTAAGACGTACAGATTTGAAGCTCATGGACTCCATGATAGTTCCTAAAAGCAGAACATATCATTCAAATTAAGACACATTATTTTAGCTTGTTCCCTTTTAAATATACACTAGCATTCAAAAGTTTGGAATCACTTTGACACAAAACATCTCCAACATATTTGATCCGGTCTCGGGAACTAAGCCCCACTGAGCTGCTGTGCGAAAGGTACAGAGTCTATCGAGCCAATCCAAATCCAAAGCCTGCTAGAGATTCTTCAGGACATTTCTTTCACTTATCTAGAGAAATACACCGCTAGAACACATGAGACTGGCAGAATGAAGTCACTGCTAATAGGTTTTTTTTTTTTTAATGAAACCAAAGTTTCATGATGAAAATGTTTGCTTTTCATTAAAATTCATACCTCGCCCTTTTCTTACATTTACCATTCAGACTTATTTACGATTCAAGAACATTGTGTAATTCCAAACATTTGCTGGTAGTGTAAATATAAATAATGACTAAACACCTGCTAGACGATGGGTTTTTCAAGATCATGTTTATCATCCAGCTCTTCATCGGAATCTGCAAAAATTGAGACAGAGATTTAGTAACATTTCATTTAAAAAAAATTGTCTTTTTGTTTAAAAGCACAAAGCTTTATTCAATCAATCACATTAAACTACCCCCATTCATAAAAGTTGCTTTTATGACATAATTTGTCAAATTATATCACACAGAATTCTAAATCTTTAAATCGTTTTTAGATTTAACTGTAAAATAGTCCCTCGTTTTCAGGAGTCCATTCAAGTAATAAACGTAATACATTTTTCACCATAGAATGACTAAAATATTATTACATGCTTTTAATGCAAATTAACTAAGGGTTCTTAACCCTTTCAGACCCAAATTATTTTAGTCTTCAACACAGAATCAACAGTAGTATGACAACCTAAATAAATAGAGTCAAAGCTCTTATAAAATTCAACTTGTCGTTTCATGCACAGTTGTGTGCAAGTATAACATTAAGAATGAAAACAACCTGATACTGTTGCTTACAAAAGAGTTTTTGCAAATTGTAACCAAGCAATATACTGCAAAACCCTTTTTTATTATTTAATCTGCCATAAACTCACTTACAGTGACGTGTCTACTGTAATAGAATTAAAACATGAAGATGCCATTTGAATGTAACATTATTAAAAGTTTTCTAACATCGGGGGAAAAGTCAATAACGTTAAATTCACATGAATATGTACATTTAAAATACTACTTATTAAAGCACTTTATCTTCCAGAATGTAATGCAGACGAACAGACTTTGACTTTTTAATAAAGAATAATAAAGACTTAATTTCTAAAAGCCACAGTAACATCAAAATCAGATTTTCCTTGAAGAGCGCGAACACTAACCACACTGCACCTGAGCTCTAACAGAGACATTTCCCAGAAAACAAACGTCTGCTACAGCTGGAGAAATGTCCGTTTAAGCAATTTGTTCAAAATAATTAATCATAAGTAAAAACACCGTTACTGCACGTGTCATAATGTCAAATTGAAGAATTTTTAAGACAGTTAAGATTCAAATATAATGTATCGTAATATCAAAAACACATAAAAAACTTTTTTTACAGTATGTTTAAACAGTATACTTCAAATGCATTGTTTGAAACGCTAACCATCACTTTTGTTTTTAAGCATTTACGAAGGTTTTCTCAAACTCTGGCAAGTGGAACGTTCATGAGCATTTTCTCAGACTACGGCAACCCTAATCATTGTTTTACATTATTTAGGATCATTTTCTCAATCTCTTGCCACCCCAAGAAACAACAAAAAATAAGACCATTTAAAAAATGACTTTTGAGACTTTTAAGACACTTCATCTTTACTAAATTTTCAAATTATCCTGAAAAAAAACCCCTCTAACATATTCCGTGGTTTCATGCAGCTCAGTTTGCAATCTTTGACCTGTTCTCACAGGTCCTGCACAGAGCCAGGGAAGCCATTACCTGCTACGGATTCAGGAGGAGAGTAGAACTGCCCTTCAGAGAGCGGTCCTGGGGGCAAGAGAGGCTCATGTTCCATCCGATTCTGCACTGGAAGATACCCTGTCACACAATACACAAACCAGTCACACACCGTGTACTGGTGCACTGTAGAATAGTAACACATAAACCAATCCCATACTAAAGCACGAGTACTAATGTGATTCGATTGATTGAAAACACGTTGCTTTTGTCTGCACAAAGATCTAAATCTCACTGATTTCGTCGCCAGCCTCCTGAGGGAGCACTTTAAAGTCCAGCAGCCACGTCTCTATCCAGGCCAGAATGAAGGAGACGATGGGTAACAAATAACCAAAGGCCCCCTGAGACAGAAGCTGCAGAACACAAAAGCATTGCAGGGTTACTTTACATTAATCCAAATTTAAAATATAACCAAATTGAAAGAAAATCTGACCTTTGAAACAATCACTTTCACTATCAGGAAACCACTGGCGATCGCTGTAGTTATCTGTAATGAGGAAATAATGGTATATAAATACACAAAACAGGTTTTTATTAAGTACCATTGAAGCAAAGCTAGTTCACCCTACAGAAAGTATGCCAAATGCATAAATGGAAATGTAGCTCAAATCAATACAGGACATTAAATAGATAATTCACTCATATTTTAACATTTCAATTAATCTGTTTTGATATTAAAAACATTTAAAGGGTGCTGAAAACTAATATAATGAAAAAAAATATCATAAAAAAAAAATATTGGTTACATTTACATTCTTCACAATACCTTGATTAGTCTGTTATACACATACAAGAACTCATTCGTTTTCATTCAGAGAGCTGTGGAGGCATTTTTCATTAATGGCTAAAGCAACAGCACCCTCTGCTGGAGAAAGGAGGAGAACTAGCAAGAAAAAGCGCAGTACCGCAATGGCCCACCAGTGGCGCAGCTTGAACACTGCATACGCCAGAATCAAGGCAGCAAAGCGGAACACTGCCAGGAGCTGGGGAAGTTAAAAAAACAACATATTGCATATTTATTCAGGGTTTGAACACTTGGTGGCTATGTATAAATATACAATAATAATAATGTTAAGATGTTCTTTTAACAACAAAAAACAAAATAATTAAGCTGTAGACGACTTTGTAACTGAAGACAGCCAGGGATTGTGATGCTGAAACTGAAGCCTACAAATCACACATGTGAAATATAAGTTTAATTCCTCAACTTTTGTGGATAAGAACTTTTTTCAATCAGCTTTCCGAGATCTCATTAGGAAGATAATCATATTTTTCTAAGAAAATGATATAGTGTTTCTTACAACCATGTGACATGGGACTTCCTGCCGATTGATTTGAAATATGAGATGTGGATGATTTACGCTAAATAACTTGGGTTTCTTCACCTTTTAACTTTATATTTGAAAAGGTTTTGTGTTCCTTCTGTGTGTATTTCTTTAGTATATTTTCAGGAGAATGTCACTTCTTTAAGCTTCATTCTGAGTGTCTTGTCTTCTTATCTTAGATAGAAGACAAATGCAAATTACTACAGGAGTTGGGATTAAGCGAGCCCTGAGCTCTGAGAGGAGAAAAAGAGAAATATTTCTATGTTCCTTCGCTTGGAGATAGGGGTCAGTTTGAAAAAATTGACTCCCAAGACCCATCGAAATTGAAGTCAAATGAGGAAAAAGTCTACTACTTGTAAGTTTACTTTTTATCTTAAAAATGCATCTGTTTACAGTCTGTAATGAGAATTAAATGCTGAACACAGCACAAAAACGGCAACAAAGATTGAAATATATACTCAAAGAAGAATCAAGAGTATTAGCATAAATCCAGGACTCACTGGAAACTTACAGGGGCAAAGTCTACAGCTCTAATTCCTAGATACCAGACGGTCTTAAAAAGATGCATTTTGCAAACAATTTAATTGCTTTGTTCACTGTATTGTCTCACATTGAAGCACATCAGTCTTGCTGAAGAACTGTGAGTGAGCTCATTTATGATAAAGGAGAACTCTGAAAGGGAAACGGTGGGTAGCGCTCTGGCTCTAAAGTTTTATCACCGGTTCACACCTCGACCTGCTGCTTGAGCTTCAAAACACGGCAGCATTTTCCGAGCCAGTCTTGTTTTTCTGACAGCTCAGCGATGTGTTGCAACCGAGCCAACATTCCTACATTAACTGAGGTATTTATAGAAAACATTTAATAAAAACATCGATGCACTGATTACACATATCACAATCTCATATCCGGGTTAATGGGTTAATGTTCAAAATGCCATCATTATACCAACTCAAAAGAAAAGTCAAATTGCTAATACTTACAAATATGTCAAAAAAGGAGTTGTGGTAATCATAGTGCATCACCTCTTGCACCAGTTGGTCTGTTATACCTCCGTTGACCTGAATGAACAGAGACAAGAAGATCTCAAAAACTGCCAAAATTAAGAGACAAGATGTACTATTTTGTATTTTGTGTATTTTATCTAACGTATTTTAGGTGTAAAGTATATGAAATGTATGTACTCAGGACAGTATAACTAGTGTTTAAAACCATCAATAAGATAAGCAAGTATTTAGTTTCGACCAGAACATACATTGAGCTCAATAATCCACAGCAAGGTGACGAACAAGAGGTCAAAGGTCACAAACAAACAGAAGGTTCGTCGGACATCTGAGATGCACTTCTTCTCTCCGGCCTCATAGGACTCCGTTCGAGCAGAGATAGGGGTAGAGCTGATGTTCCCCAAGCCCCCGAGAGTGGCCCGGGAGCCCACGCTGCTGCTGCACTGGCTGCTGTCCATCACTGGCAGTCTGAGTTTGGAATCTTACTCCATTCACACTCACTCTTCTGGAGCGTCCGGTCCCACAGACATGCCTTGAACTGCTGTTAAACAGACAGAGAGGCCATTTTTCTCTCACAGGTGACAGATTTACATAAGAAGACATCGTATATCACAAGAACGAGTGTGTTTGTATGGAATGAATTTAATACAGAAAATATCACATGTGTAAATCAGGTTTAGTGAATTATAAATTCATTTCTAAGTTAGTGTTTGATCAAAAAAAAAAAACAGATTTCACAAAAGGCTGTCCTCTTCCACTGGTCGAAAGCTTTACAGCAATCTGATTGGCTGATATGCAGGTGAAATGTTCTGTTCATGAGAGAAAACATTTTCAAAAGATATTCACACACGTAGAAGTGTTAAAATATTTTGTTTTGCGATCAAAATTCAATGACAAGCACACCAGACATAAACAGGCTGTAATCTGAGACATATCTTGGAGTTAATTACTTGCAATACTATGTTGATTTCATGATAACAAAAGATGTAAGCTTTCTTAAAACAAACTAACACGCATGGCTTTTCCAAGTATCTAGGTATGCATACTATCTAGTCCAGCGACTCTTGTCGGGAAGATCATGAGGAAGCACCCGATGAAAACCGAAACAGATGTCATCCATTACAGGACAAGTTCCTCCTCGTTATGTACTTTAACGAAAAACACAAACCGCACGAATGTACATGGCTTCCACATGACGCTTATGTTTAACCAAACCAATCAAATAATAAACTAAGCAATGTAGTCCCTTCCAAACTATAAACACATTTTATGTTTTATTTGTAACTAGTTCCGAAGTTTGACGTTTCAATAAAACGTGAATTTTCGAGGTTGATAACATTGCACCCGTTTAACGTCAATATACGTCAATGTTCTGTTGAACTCCGATGTTATGCTACACGGATAACGTTAAGCACAATAAACCCAAATACGCCCGGAAGAATTCTACAAAATAATAAGCACTATTTCATTTTCGTACATTAGCATACTATGCGAAATAACACTAAACAAGCTTCACGCGACTCGCAATATCTCTACAAAGCACTGTTTGGCCTTCCACATCTAACGCTAGTTAACTCATGTTTAGCATTAAACAAAATGCAAGTTGCCATTTCACTCACCTTTATGATCAATCTTAATGTGGTGTGCGCTTTATTATAGTTACACTAAAATCAGACCGCTTCTGGGTCACTAACAACAGCGCCACATGATGAGTTTCGTTTCCCGCAGACCGGAAACAATAAAATGTTTTCAGAGGGATTGTGGGAAATGCAGTGATTTAGAATACGGATTCGTTTCAAGCGGTCTTATTTTGAAAGGAGGTTCAATCTTAAACGGGCTGGCAGGCTGTTTATTTTTTAACTGTCATGATTAAGCTTAGTCGCCACTCACTCTTGCTTAAGATATAATATAGTCAAACAGTTTTTAATAAAGCAAACAAACATTAACACCCATTTAATGATGGAAAGCACCTCTTCATTTTGCGATACTCGGCTAATTGTAAGCAAACTCTTGAAAAGCAAACTCTTGAAAAGCAGTTAACGTGATTTAAGATGTTTTGTCACTAAATATTTAAGTTAATCAAGATAAGATTGTATTTTATCAATATTTCAGGCTCCTGATTGGAGCTTTCATTCTTGGCATCTGATGCACTCAAGTGAGTTACAAAGCAATCTATCTAAATGTCCTTCCAAAGTCTTTCCAAAACAATGCTGAAATAAATGATGCGGTCAATAGGGGTAAACCAAGGTAAACATTTTTTATTACATTATTCGCAATGCAAACTTAAATTAGTAATAAACATTCACACTATGAGTGACAAATGTATAAATAAATTATTCCAATGAAATATTAATAATTTAAAACACAAAATAGATTTTGCACTCCAGGCTTGTTCAAATCGAGGTTTTGATAATATGCGTAACTCACAACAGATCATCATGGTTTCTTCGAAGCCTTACTGCAGAAGCACTTTCACTCATTTCTTAGGCTTTGTGTTAGTGTAACACCAGTTACTTGAACGCTATCTAGTTAAGAAAACACAAACTAGTGCTGATTGATGAGCAAATATGAGCAGGCCGCAGATCTTCAGCATTCAGATGGCATCCTCTCGGAAAGCGCTGACAGGCAGCTGCTGGGTGGCTGGAACACCGCTGGGTCACTGATCCCCAGCGTCAAGTCAAAGACGCGAGTGGAGGTTGTCACGCTGTTGTTTTTGGTGTAGGTCTCCTGCACTGGATAGCAGTCCTTCAGAGTATAAACACCAACCCAAGCTTCATCTGTATGTTAGAGCATGTACAGTTCAGTCAGGAACATTTAAAACCTGCTCTAGTGTTTTTGCAGCATCAAATTAGCATACTTTTGCGAGCTGGTTTGCGATCAGACCATTCTTGGACCTCGATCATGTCTCCTGGGCCTCCGATGAAGTACTGATCCTCATATGTTGAGTTGATGGGTATATCGTAGGGGTCCCAGGCCTCCACCAGGGGGATCTTTGCGCACTGTTTAGTGATTTCCTCAATCTGGAAAACCACTCCAGTCTTGTATAAGTAGATGTACTCGAAGAACCTCAAAACCAAATAGATATAATGTGATGTGCCTTTTAACTTCTGTTTTATACATGAATAACTGTCATTAACCCCTTAATCCTGCTAAAGGTTGCAAGGGTACCAGCTCACATTGAGATAGCAAGCTGAGATAGACTTTGACGGTGTAACAGATTGCATATTGTTTCTCCCCTAATGTAAGTCACTTTGGACAAAAGCGTCTGCCAAATGCATAAATGTAAATGTAAAACTAAACTAACTTTAAACTGGTTTTGGGTAGAGGTCTGTTCCCCCTCTCTCAGTCAAGTTCACTCTCCACTCAGTCAATAGTAACAACATTTGAGCAGCTATAATTTGTCCCATTTGAGGATTAGTCGCTACTTTCCTTTTGCCATTTCCCAAAATATTTTTTTGCAAATAAAACAGTTGCATCAGATTTCATCTCGTGGAAATATTGGGCTATTAAACCTTTAACAAAACACAGAGTGTATACTAATAAATCACAACTAAATTAAAACATCAATAAAATGTGAAATGACGCTTACTAATGGAAAAAACGAAATGCAGAATTGTTTGTGAATGGTGTGATTAAATGTTTTTATAATATATTATTAGAACACTATTATATTTTTATAATATGTATGTAATGGTTACAACATAATCATTTATAGTATAAAGGAATGAATTAACATTATTTTAAATAGTGTTAAATAATTTTCTTCCTGCTGTTCCTCATTTCCAAGCGTCACAGTGGCACAGTGGGTAGCACGGTCGTCTCACAGCAAGAAGGTCGCTGGTTCGAGCCTCGGCTGCGTCGATTGGCATTTCTGTGTGGAGTTTGCATGTTCTCCTCGTGATCGTGTGGGTTTTCTCCGGGTGCTCCGGTTTCTCCACAAGTCCAAAAACATGCGGTATAAGTGAATTGAGTAAGAACAACTGTCCATAGTGTTAAAAGGAGTGCATGTGTCTTTTTGTTATGATTTATTGTATTTTTATTTTCAATATTTTAGGCAAATATTTCTCTTCTAGCCTGTATTCAATTTTGCTGTTTGCAATCTTTTGGTGACAGTGATTCAATTATTTTAGGATATTTCACATAGTTATTAATATAGCAATATCACTTCATAACTATATGTATTTGACTGCTAGTTTTAAAATGCGTTACATTTTTGCGTTAGATTTTGACCACTTCTGCTACACTGCGACTTAAACTAAACCACAAATAAAAGGAGAAAACCTAAGCAATTTTCAAACAAATATATAAAAAAGAGAAATTGTGTATTTGGAAGCATAACGTTATACTACATTATATTTAGAAACACATCAGTTGATCCATACTTTTTACACGGTGTGTGTCCAGTCTTCTGCTCAAGGATCCTGAGCCTCTGGTTCGGAGCATCGTATGTGACCGCGGCCCGGGTGTTTCTGCCGGTTCCGTGGTCGTACTCGACCGTTCGAGCCTCCCACTGCAGCGGCGCGGGGCACGGCTGCGGAGCCCGAGGCGCGGCCGCAGAAGAGCCGGGGCACGCGGACGCGGTTAAACACAGCACCAGAGCAGCTGAAGCCACCCAGCCGGACATGTCTGCAGCGGGGATTCGGGGGATATTATAGATATTAGACTACAAACTAGTTGAGAAGCCTGTGACTGAAAGGGCTTATTATAAACAAATCCCCGCCGTCGCGTTTATGTTGCGATAACAGTCCCCAGCGCGTCATCATCTACGATAAACCGATTGGCCAAAAATCCCAAAGAAACAAAAATATATATATATATTTTTTTTAAGAAAAAAATAAAACTAATGATAAATAAAAAAATTCCTACGATGATTTAAGTAGGTTATTTAATATAGTTATTAAAAAAAAAACAAATATTTAGGCTTATTTAATGTATTGATATTAAACAACAATTTAGAACAAAAATAGCACTGGTAATGAAATAAATACGTAAAAAATAAATAATAATCATGATAGTAATCATGTTAGATGGGAACCAAAACCTAGAAATACAAATTTATCTTTAGCTTGAATATCATAATTTGTTTCTATTGCACTATACATTTATTTTTTATTTAAGCTACTTAAGTGTATGAGTAATTTCCCTAAAATGAATCTGATAAACAAGCAACTAATTGACAACTCTAAGTAGACTTTTAATTGAATCCATCTCCGCCATTTGCATCAGTTTGTTTACAAGCTGTGGAAGCGACTGCTGTGTCACCCAGACCAGCAGGTGGCAATGGCATTTCTCCCGTTAACTTTGTTTCTAATGTTGTTTGTCTTTTTATCGGTTTGAATAGTTGTTTATTTTTAGTATGGAGTATCTCTTCTAAAAACGTGTCTGTTAAAACCATTCGTACCACAATTAAAGAGCCAGATAAGATGGCTAAAGTGATTGAAACACAAATGTCTAGCGATGACGAGCTGCCTGATGAGGTGACATTCGACGCGTCCAGACAAGCCGCTCTGAAGACTGCGAAAGAAGCACGGGCGTCTGCTAAAAGGTCTGAGGCTGCACCGTTCATAAATTCACTTTTTTCACTCAGAGCTCACCAGATGAATGTTTCCCATTTTTAGAGAAAAGACTTTGCGGAAGGAACAACGAAGAAAAAGGCAGCAACTTTTTCAAGAACAAAAGGTGCTTGTAAAGTACTGAGAGCAGAAAGTGACAAAATCGAAGATAAATATAGTATTAAAAAGTAAATAAATGTATTGTATTTCTGTTGTACCTAGTTAATAATATAATTTTCTAGATGTAATTGGTTTATTTTGGCACCCACATTTTTTAACCCAAAAGTTTCCACTTAATGTTAATGTTTGTAGTCTAAAATACAATATGTAACTTTATATATAATGGAAAATCTCTTCGTTTTATTTTCAGAGGAGTAAACGTCTTCCAGAAGCCCTTCTGAGAGAATTGAAGGATTTTTCAAAAAAGTAAGTTGTTCAGTTAAGACTTTTGTTCAATAAGTTCATATAATAATTTAAAGAAATGTGTGAATAATGGAAACGAAATAACAGCAATCTGTCACTCTTTCTCTTCAGACAGCCTGAAGTTACAAACAACAAAGAAGGTATTGACCCGTGCCAAAGAGAATTCCACACCCATTTTTCAATCAAGATAGAAACAAGCGTGCAAATACTAAAAAACACAAAAGCAAAGATACACATACCAAGCATATTACTTTTTAGATATGAACTTTCTAAACCCATAAAAGTATACTCTACTAAGTGTTTAAAAGCATACAACCCCCCAACGCCATGATAGGTATTTGATTAGTTTAATTTGATAAAATTGTTGGTGTTTTCAAATTTTTTCTAGATGAGGAAAAGATCGATGACTCCTTGGAAAACAATGTTTCCTCAAGGTAACTCCTATAAAACACTGGTACTTAAATACGTTTAAATATACAATATGCAACAACAAAGAAAAATACCATTCTTTTCTAGTTTACCGGAAAACTGCAGTGTGATGAGACTGAAGGATCAGTCTGCCTCTCAGTTACTGCAAAAAAATGCAATGGACTTCATGCAGTCGCGCCTTTACGGACGAGGAACCAGAAGAACATCCAGTGAGTTAACAAGATTACATTCATCAGATCAAAATGGAAAGCTCAATTTAAAATATTTCTAATTTAACGTTTAGATGAAGAACTTCTCTCCCTCAAGATGAAGAGAGGTGAAAGCAAAGATGCTTCTCTAAAGTTTGCTAATAAAAAGCTGGGTGAGTATAGTGTTTGAGATGTTAAAATCCAAAGGCTTGTCTGAAATGTTTTTTTTTTTTTTTTTAATGACGTAATATTCTGATTTATTTTCAGCTCCTGATATGAGGGCAAGGATTGAGCGGACCAATAAGAAGTTTCAACATAAGAAGAATCTGATTCTTTCCTGAGATTTGAAATGAGACAGAACTGCAACATAAGGACTGTAAACTTATAGAATGTTTCCCCAATGTGAATAAATGATATTTCTGCTTCTGCATAGACCTGCTCTCAGCCCTACAGTTTCGGATCAGCTTTTGGAGGTCCTGATGAATCAGGGTTTGAACTCCAGGTATATCTGTTGGCTACAGCTTTTATTAAGAGAGCCATATTATTGTCATCTTCCATCCTTTTGTAATCCTGAATTTGTTTGAAGTCATGAAACAACTTTTACGTGTGGTATATGGGTGATTTACTGCTCAGGATATAATAAAATGGTTAAATTGGGGAAAGGAAATTGTGAAAGATCAAACGACTTAAAGTTAAAAGATTTAAAGCCAAAACAAACATACTGTATAGAAATATTTTTAAACTTCTATGGCAGTTTTCCTATAAATAATCATCAATAAAAAAAAAACCCTGAAGTGTACCTTTTTCTAAAACTTCAAATCGTATGAGGAAATGAGAAATAAATATTGTAGTAAATGTTACTGGATATCAGATTCGTAAAGTTCAAACTTCTCAATCCTACAATGCACCACAGATAACACCATTGAAAAGTAATTTGAGCTTGTCATATGGATACTATCTCTCCTAAACTGTCAGAATAGTTTAATATAATGGAAAAGGAACTTGCTGTGTTTTTAAAGCTGAATATTTTCAATTTCATCATGAATGTTTGTACTCTTAGAGCTGCTCAATGTGTGTATAATGCTCTGTCACCATGGTCAATAAATGTGCCATGCGAGAGGGAAAACTATATAAAGTAAGAAATAATTCATTTGGATTCGGAAGAAATAGTAGTTTATCAGGGGGAAAAAAAATATCAGATTACAGTCCACAAGTCTATAAACAAATACTAAAATCTTCCAAAAGTTGTTTTACTCCTTACAATGTCTGACATATACTGTAATGGCCAATCACCCGTTAGCCTTTATACATTTGTCTCTAAATGGTTACATGTAAAGGTGGCGCATGTGATTTTTTTAAACATTTGTGGACATACTGTTTTCAATTGTCCAAAAATTCCATTTAAATTACTTGTACTGATGCCATTACTAAAACCACCTCAGTTTATCATTAGAGCAATCAAAATCCACATTTATTTATTGGTCAGTCTATTGTTGCCTGTTTTCCTCACTCAAGTTGTTGAACACAGGTGGGCAAAGTATCAAAAAAAAATTACAGAAGTAAAAGAATTTAAGAAAATATTTACTCATGGCAGAGTAAAAAGTAATTACCAAATATTTTACTTGAGAAAGAGTAAAAAAAGTATTGAATGAAACTTTTACTCGAGTAGTTAATAATTACTTCTGATCTGAACGATACAAAGCATCTAGATATCTCTCCTCAAAAGAAAATTTACGGAAGAAAACCTATTAATAAGTTTCTCTTTTTGCGTTGATCGACATGTACAGCGAGTGAGCATATGGGAGAGCATCTACAGTACACTCAAACCACTTTGAGTAACCATAGTAACATTAATTTTACTTCAATGTTAACATCATCACTTCCTGATGTGTTTTTTTATGTGTGAAGCTGGAGTTAATAAATGGCTTAAGCATGCATGCATTGCATCATGAAACTGCTTTTCTGAGAGTAAATTAACTCCCACCTTCCACTGTTGAACTCTCATGCATCAACCTCCTTAACTCTAAATTAATTTGTATTTCCATGATTTCAGTGATGGATGAACACAGCTAGAATTTAAATTAGATGAGACCAAGTAAAAGTATAGATACTACACAAAAAAATACAACTCAAATGTGTAAAATAGACATTTTTAAAAGGTAAAGTACTACTTACCCAAAAAAATGTACTCAAATGTAACCAAGTAAATATAAATAGTTACTACTCATCTACGGTGATGAAGTTTTTAACCCTCTTTTAAAAACAACCATCACTATTAATAATGTTTTGTTCTGCTACCGAACATTATCTGAATGCTTGCACAAAATATTCCAAAGGACAGACTAGTTAAACAGGGTATTTACCTTTTATTACTGAAAATGATAAGACAGTGTTGACAAAACTGCACCATTCTCTTCAATTTAAAAGTACTGATGAGAGCGATGTATTGATGAGGAAAGAAAAACAACATTGGAGCAGACGTGCCTCTCCAGGACTGGGAATGACCTTCATTGCACCATGTTCCTTTCACAGTCCAGCACAGTGCAGGCAATGATGATGAGAAAACCTGAATTTTTAAACAAGACTGAGAGGGATTGGGGTGGAAGAGAAGACCATAGACATCAATACAATACAAACCAAACTTTGGGACATTGCATCAGTCCTGCGGCTTGCAGAGGAAGGGTGCACTTGCACGAAAAAAGGGCAAACTGATAAAGCAACACTCTATACTAAATATCACCACTTGGTTTGACTCCAGCAGTGTCCGCTGTCCATGGTTTCCATCTTCTCCCCCCTTAGTATAACTAAACATTTCCACTCCTTTAGTTAATATATTTCAATATCTGCTTTTTTCGTTAATGGTTAAGTATATAAGCTCACTGCTGCAAACTGCAGGAGTTTTCTCAACCTCACATTCTCTCTGCCAGCTTTCAACCGAGAACAACTATATGTTTTCCGAAAGATTACTGAGAACAATAATTTTCCTCATGCCATGTAAATTATAAACATTCAGCGCCTTATGTACCCCCCCCCACCCAAGACCTCCTACCCTCCCCAAAAATAAAAACACAAAGGGGAAAAATAGAGCATAATGACAGAGGATTTGATCTGACTTCGATAGAAGAGAGCCAGGAGGGTCTGCCCATTTTCAGTCCTAGTCTGTCTTGTCCAGAATCTTTTTAATGGGAGTCTGGGATGACGTGGTCCTCTTTGAGGTGGTGGTTTCATCGGATGAAACCCCTGTGGCTAGTGCAGGTAGTCATCCACTGAAGCGAAAGCACAGGAGCCGCTGCCTGTGCGAGCCATGAGAGACAAACACTGAGCAGACTGACCCACCGCCAGCGCCAGGGGAGGCTGCTTTGGGAGGTTATGCGTCTCTGCAAGAGGACAAATAAAATAACTTAACATTTTTGAAGTGCATGAGTTGTTTTTAAGAGTCAGTGGATAAAAATACTTCTCAGATTTTTATGTTTGTGATGTCACAAATCTCTCAACAGGCTTTTTATTAACAGCATCAATACACAATCTGTTGTTTGTGAAAGTGATTTTTATAGCATGATGTGTTGGCAAAAATGTATACAAAAGTGGGCAAAAATGTGCAAGTATAAAAGTTGTTGAACCAGTACAATTTAGATTCAAGCTTCAAGTGACACAACTGATTCTACTAATTAAGTTTCTCTTCACTTGTTTGAAGCTACTGGTATGTCTCTTGAAACATGGTTGGAACAAATCAGCAAGGATGACTTTGTCCATCCCTGTTTTAGCGGAATAATAAGTAAACACAACACAACCAGTTTCAAACAGTGAATTTCATAAAGATGCTTTAGTCCATTTTATGACGCTATTTAAATTTGAATCATTTTTGTTTTTCTGTTTGATAATCTTCGTAGTTTTAAGGTCCCCACACAGCTAGAAAAACTAAATTTGCTCACTCCCTCAAGTGGCTTCTCTGTTGGGGGCTTTTTCACTAGCTTCACACCTATGGTGTTAAATGTTTTAATGTTGATGCAGTGACCCTCATTGCTCTTGGATGGCGCTCAGGGGTATTGATGTGTTTATGTTCATATCCTCATCTTTATCACAGTTAGTGATTTTAAAGATCTGTTTTTTTCATGCTGTTCTTTGTCCCGTCATGAGGTGGATAAAAGAGGGTATATAGAGCACCACCCAGCTTGTCTTATGTCCCAATAGCCCTCTGAACAAGTCATCAAAAGAGCCAACTTTCATTGGTCAACTGCTAGATTTCGAATTGTGAAAAATCAAAGCGGCAGAGCCAAACATTTTTTATTTTACGCTCATCGTTTGAGTGGACATGTGAGCTTGTGTCAGTACTCATCGTTTTGGTTTGAGGCATATTTGTCTACAAAACCTCAGATCAAAAATGTGTCTAGACCAAGCAGCAACCTCCTCTCCTGCTTTCTCTCTCGATGCGTAATACGAAGCGACTGAATAGTTCAACGAACAGCCACTTGAGACTGACTCCAGGAGTGAGTTGGTTCTCATTCACTCCAATGTCAAACCGACCAATTTTAGAGCTGAATAAAAACACGTTTCCAACCCTGGCTCCATCATGTTTGATGATTCAGATAACTAGTTTTAATCTTCATGGACACTGTAAGGTTAGTGAGTTACTTTTACATTTGTTTGTTGAAGATATATGAAAATGTAAACTTTCAGCCAATCAGACGTCCCATGTCCCATCTCTGTAGATGCATTTTCTATTACTGGGCATGCCCACCCTAATGGTGACATCATGGACACTACGTCCATGTTATATACGAACTATGGTCTAGACAAGGAGCAGTAACCAATCCAAAACCAATTGATGAAAAGCTTCAGCTAGTTTCTCTACAGTGATGAGCTCTACATTTTTGCCTGAGGTTTTTTTTGAGCATTTACAAAATTGATAAAATGCTCTATCAGGTTTTTTTTTTTTAACAGCTTTGAGCACAGATAATTATTTTCAATGCCAGCAAAGGGTTTACAGATTTTTGAGTTTTGCCAACCTACATCAACTAATCAAACATTTAAGAAGACTGATGCTGCACCTAATATTGCACTGTTGAGTGTGGAGCAGACGGGCTCTCTCTGGATGGAGTCCAGCTGGTAGCCCACGGGACTGGTCCATGGATCTGAATATGCCAGCAAACTGAAGGCATCCTGGATAAAGAAGAGATGCATGTACATTTATGACCACTTCAACAACCAAATAAACAGGGTTCCTATATTTATTAAAAGATGGAAACATGCGCAATTTCCAAGGTTTATTATCAAGTGTTAAAAATGTTTTTTCTTCACGCATTTCACGTTTCAAGAATTCAATAAAAATGTAAGCACTTATAGGTACCCAGAATGTATTTGTGGAACTTAAGGCTTGTTTTCTTCAAGCTGATATTCTTTGCATCTCCATTGCAAGCACTCAGGTCAAAACTAAATGTCCTGCAGATGAAGAATGCGCATAGAGGAGTACATAACTCTTAAGAGTCTAAAACATTTTTGCATAAATTGGTCCTTTTTGCCCAATTTAGTTGTTAAATGAAAATTGAGCTAAAAAAGTCATATTGACATTTTATATTCCTTTCAGTACAACCTTGGCTGAGAAACTGTATAGTTATTTTGTTGGTCACGGTTGGCACCTAAAATACATAATACACATAAAATCGTAGAAGAGAGCACCTAATATTTTTACCTTTTAGTTTTAACTTTTTAAAAGTTTAAAAGCAGTTAATTGATTTGAAACTTCAGATTTGAGAAATAAATAGATGTGCCCACATTATAGTGTAAGCAAGCCAAAAAAACAAAACAAAAAAAACACCTGTTGTAATTTCAGGACTATAGTGCACACCTCAATATAAGCGGCGTAGACTCACTTTTACCTTTCAGATTTTTTTTTAACTGTGCTTTTAAATGAAATGTCATTTGAATAAAAGAAAAATTCTAATAAAACTGTCGCCTTTACAGAAAAAGTAATTGGTCACCATCTTTATTTTCATTCTACGCATTAAAACGACTAGTCATTTTCCTAAAAACAGTAATAAAAAAATCTAGCCGATAGCTATTGTTGAAGAAAAACAAACCAGCACATTTAATTAATTCAAATATTTCAGAATTGACCGACACTCAATGCACGAGCTCGGTTAAATATCTAGCACTAGAGCAGACAGGCAGAGTTGTTGATGATTTCCCCGGCTTTACTGCTTGGATAAAACGCAAAGATATGCTATCTCTAGGAAGGCCAGTGTCATTTCAGCAGAAAAAATGTGTATTCTGCTCTAGATCAGTCTGAAGATCCACAAAAGTTTTTAAACATGTAAACACCAGAATTTCCACAATTTATAAGCTTAAGTTTACTTTATCAAGATCATGAATACAATTTTACTATGCACACCATTAAAAACTGCCAGATTAGTTAATAATGTTTTTAATGAGGATATTAAGATATAGATGGGCATTAAACACCAAAATAAAACTTGAAAATCTCTAAGAATAATGCCTCACATAGTCACATCAGCGTTTGAGAGCTCCGAACGCCACTGTATGAGGGTTCGGCAACGTAGAAAAAGATCAAGCCCTAGTCTCTCCAAACTGTGCTTAGTACTTCCATCATGTGATGTGGTATCGCAGATCAAAGTTAAATTCAGCTGAACTTTCGTCGGAACGTAGTACGGAATTTCACCGCGTAGGTAAGAACTTCCGGTTTCGTACCGTCGTATGCGAACCCATTCAAGTCAATGGGGCTGATTTCGTAGTGTGACCAAGGGGTTAGGCTACAATCTTAAAGACACAGATGTTTCTCTTGACTTTTTCCAAAAACTGCTTAACAGTCATGCACTTTAATAGTCGTACCTTAAGCATCTTCTTATTGGCTGAGTTTTTGCCACGGTCGCGCCGTAAATGTTCGCTCATGCTCTGTAGCTCTCTGCCAAATTGGATCATTCGCTCTATGGCAGCCTGACTCCCTCCACACAGCTGTCGCTTCGACTGGTTGCTGTCCACCTCTGCATAAAGAGCATTTGATCCTTTTACACACAATGGTAGGTTTGTATTAGGCATCACAGAAAGTGGACCCAAACTTGGAAAAACATAAGCTCACCCATATCTGCATCACAGTCCTCTGGCTCTATACCATGTGTGGAGCTGCCATTCAAAAAGCCGTTAGAGGATGATTCGGAGACCCCATTTGAGAAGTGATCAACCTCCATCTCCACCTCAGCACTGCAAGGAAAATACCCATTTACTTCTTTCTTTCTTGAAATTGGAGATTAGAAATGTTTAATTTGCTTTCAACATTTTGAACAGAAATCATACCTTGTGTTGGTCTGGTTCCCATTCATAACTCCCAGCTCTGGGCTTGAAAGGGTAGGTGGACTTGACTTGTGACTATGTGCTGCATTGTGGCCTTTGTTTGAAACTCCATTACAATAGTTACCATCTAAACCTGGAGGCAGATAAAGAATGAATGTCATCTACTGGTTATTAAACAAAGACACTCGTTTCTGCTTAATATTTTTCTTCTGAAAGCAACAGCACTCTGGTTCATGAATGGTGCAGACTGGGAGATTTTCATCATTTCATTTATTAATAACTTCATAGTTACTTTTTTTATCAGTTGAATGTTTCATAATAATAATAAAACTGTGCAAATTAAGGATTGTGATTAGTGAATTGTTTCTACAGTTTTAAACCACAGTGTTCGTATACATCATTTTTTAGAAGTGTTTCTCTATTCAGAGGTCAAAGATGGCCCTCCATTTTAAGGACATGTGGAACATGACGTGTAAGAACTGGGAGCCAATCAGAATCTATTTGTGGGAGGTCCTTCTTGCTGACATATGGCTGAAGGAGGAAGTAGTGCCATTTTTGAACAAGACACAGGAGGAGATATGAAGAATAGCAGTGGCAGAAAGATCTTAAGAATTCTGTGTAATCTATTTTAAACAAATGCTTAAGCAAAGAAAAATGGGATTGGAAACCCTTATCTGTCCCTTATCTATTTTTTTAATTGGTATTTAACACTCTACAGTACTACCCATCAATCGCATAATTTACAACGCCAAATAAGAGCATCAAGATACCCAATAGCAGTGTTTATGCTCTCGAGAAACCCTCTGCATAAAGTGCTTGTTGGGTTTCAGTGTTCACTTTTGGCATTTATCACATAAAGTTGCAAGATCTGTCTTTGTAAGCCAGAAGAAAACGAGTCAGTCATGGCAAAAGTAGCACCCAGCACAAATTTGTGTATTTTGAAGTAGCTCAAATTTTTGGAATACATCGTATAAAATATATTGTTTTGATTTTAACTTAAATATCTTTAGCTTAGTCTTATTCTGAGGCTGATCGTGCTTCAGGCCACCTGGTCTTGTAATTCCACAACAGTTTGAAAGTAGCCAAGTTTACATGTGAAAAAGTTATGTTCAAGGCCTCCAAATGACACAGTGGGAAAACAATAGCATTACGTTAACATAATATTATTAAAGTTAACATAACATAAAGCCAACTTGTTGTATGACAGTGACATGTAGATTTGCTTTAAGATGAAGACAGGAAGTGACGTTCAACAAACTGTGGCTAACATTAGCAAGAAGTAACAGTGACATCAGCTTAACATAATAAATGTTTGCTAGTAAGAGCATTTGTATTCCTTAACGCATTGAAAAAATGGATCTGGTCAGTAAACATGACTGGAATTAAATCGGGAGCAAAAAAATGGTATCAGAAAATACTAATACTCTAATTATCTTAATGGGTAGAGAAGAAAAACCCTGATTGGCACCTCCCTGGTTTCTGTCTTGGTAAATAGAAACACCTTTAGAACAACAGAACAAAGCCAGGTAAGGTTATGTGTTCTTTATCTGCAACAGGAAAAACAACTTAAAGCTTGTTCTACCATATTCTTTTGTTACCTCGCCGATACAGAAGCTGCAGCTTCAGAATTCAGAATCTTCTGTAGACTTAGCCAGCTTGGGGCTGAAATCTAAAGAACTAGAGAATCAACAAGCGTGTTTTACTTTCCCAGTTGAGTTAACTATTTCTAGGTGAAGATCGTGATCGAGTCTATTGAACTTTATTTAGTCATCAAATGTGTTTCCCCCCACATTGTTGGCAGTAAGAATACATTTTTGGGCATTCCCAATATGAAATTCATCCAGATTTAACTTCTTTTAGTAGCATCCTACATATAAAAAAAACAATAATAAAAACCTTAATAAGTTTAATAAGCATTAACAAAACTATTTTTCAAATCTGAAACAAGCAGGACTAAGCTTCAGGGTTTTTATCTTGAAGCTTAAAGATTTTAGAAATTCAGGTGAATGATTTTGCAAAAAAATACTACTACTTTTTTCCAAATGACCAAAATTTGACCAATAGACTCTACGCACGACCCACTGCCAATGTATGTCTGCTAAAATAAAACGTAACTTCCGGCTCTGAACTGGAAGTTGACAAAAAACTGACATGTGACATGGAAGTAGTCGTGTAGAGTCTATTCACAAGGTTATTTTTTTTATTATTACAATAAGGTTATTACAAGATTTTTTTATGTAACCAATCATATTAAGATAAAGAACATGACTTGAGTAACAGTCATTTATAAGTCTTTTTTTTTTTTGAAATCACAAAAAAAATAATGTATGAGCGTTCACAAGCCCTTTCTTAAACTCTGTCAACCCTAACCATTATGTTTACGATTTTGAGTGCATATGTTTCCTCACACTATGGTAAATGCAAATGTTTGCCTTTTACTGACAAAGCTGCAGTGAAGCAGACCTGTCAGCCATCTACACGTATGATGCAGAGCAGCTTAAGGAGGAGCCCTATAACCAATGCGATGGCAGATTTCCTCACATGGGACTTGCAATAAAAATCCATTGAAAATATAAACCATTTACAAGCAGTTGACTCAAACCAATTGATCAAACACTATACTGAATTGAACTTTGCTTGATTGTGTTTCTACAATTACTTAAAAAGTGTGAACATGCCTGTCTGATATGCCTGGGAGCTGCTGGCTTTGTGAACAGGGCTGTTGAAGAGACGAGGTGACCCGGGGTAAGTGTCCTGAGACTTAGGGCTCCTTCCACCAAGACATCGAACCTCACTGTCTGTGCCATTCACCATCTCAATGAACTGCCTCACTCTGGAAAAAAGAAATCATCATGTTCAGTGTGTTCATTAGAGTTTAGTTTAATCTTGAACTCATCACACTCACTTCAACATGAAGAGGAGGTCTGGGTTTCTCTCCAGCAGGCTGGGATAAAGTTGCTGAGTGGTCTCTATAGCCTCTC
Organism: Danionella dracula; assembly: GCA_900490495.1. NCBI lineage: Eukaryota > Metazoa > Chordata > Actinopteri > Cypriniformes > Danionidae > Danionella > Danionella dracula. Next base: position 1,799,848 of record UELW01000744.1, read on the forward strand.
CCATTCTCCCAGAGAGAACCAGCTTCTGGATTTCTGAAATCACAAGTGCGTTCAGCACAACATTCTGAAGAGGTTGGGTTATTTAGCTTGGGTGACAACATTCACTTTGTCTGTTTTTGATAGAAGCGAGTTCCTCGTGCACAGCCTGGTCAGTTGATTTGGCAAAGGCCTCGGCGGTTGCGCAGTAGCTGTGATGAACCAGATAGGAGGCCACCATTCTAGAAAGACACAAGCAAACGTTAAACATTAAAAGGAGAAATGGACAGAATTTCTTTTTGAAGTAACTCTTAAAAACCATGTTAGTAGTCAAGCCTGTCTTAGGACTCACTTCTGAATCATGGCTTGCCATTCTCCTTCTCTCTCTCCAATGGGGTAGCGGTCGATCTGGGCTTGAATCTTGGTTCTCCATTCACGCATGTAATCTTCTATGTCAAAGACGAATGGGTGCTGCCCAAAATTAGCATCCACAACCTCCCCTGGGGTCTGAAGACCCACCGTGGGATACAAGTTGGGCTGAAAGCAAATCAAGCACATTTAGTTAAAAGTGGGTTACAGCTAAATTGAACTGAAATTGTACTTGTTTGTAATAAAACATTACTTAATTACATAAATGGATTTAAATGGCAGAAAAGATTGGCTTGCTAGTCCTGCCACTACCCACTAAAACATGAGGCAGTGTCTGTTAACACTTGATTTTAAATTGAATTCGATAAATTATTACCATGTGTCATATTTCAAAAAGCAAGTTTATTGACCCAACATATACACTAGTATGGTAGAAACATCTCAGTTAACCATGTATTTTGGTAAATAGGAACATTCTGACCCACTGAACGAACAAAGCAAACAAGATCCGGCAGGTGTTTGGGATATAATGGCACCTGTTGAATCAGCAGACTAACCCAGAATGCACCGCAGGTTCCAAATTACTTTTAATTATTCTGTTAATCATAAATTTGGTTTGAATCCAAGAAATGAAAAGGACATTGCGAAATTAATAAACATTAATAGGTGCCCCACTTAAGTCCTTTTACGGATCAGGATGTGAACAGGTTACTAGTCACGGGGCTGTCGTGGGCACTGGACAGCGGGCGCCACAAATGTCCCACAGCATCACATAACCCATCTAAATTTGAGTGTCTCATGTGGAATTGTTGAATCCATAGCTCTGTAAAATCACCAACCACTATTTTCCAAAATCACTTAATCTGCAACCACTCCCAACCTACAAGGAGCTTGCCTCTCCATGGCCTGAATAAGGTGCCGAAGTTTCCTTTGACACATGACAAGGAGCGCTAATGCCGTAGCTGAAATGTAAATATTTCTGCTGTAAATCTGACTATTGTTCACATCCGTCGTCAATGTTTTTAAATGGCTTATAACGTGAGTTGGTTTGTGTTTAATAATGTTGTGCATAATTATGATTTAATGGAAATTTCTTCAAAAATGTCTTCCAAAATTGCTTAACAAATTCTAAAACATTTTGCGCAAATGTGTAATGAAAATCCACCCCTATCTCCTTCAACAATCACCAGCCCAATCATCACTCGACCTGGGCAATACCGGCCCAGGTTGCTCTCCTGCTTCTGGGGCCCTTCCTCAGACAGCTTCTCCTGTATGCTTCTATTTGCTTGGCAAATACGCTTTGCAAAACTGAGCTTATTCTATATAACGCAAACTTGTGAATGTACTATCAGTGGCAGTGCAACTATGATGGATTAAAACACAACTACATAATTTAGGAGTTTTAATCAGTCAGGTTGGGGGGGCAAACACATATTAGTCATTGTGATGCGTCTCCTCTCTTCATCCAATGGAAGGAAAGGTCAGGATGACTAAACTGACATACTTTACAGAAATCCTCAGAGCAACATGAGCGGTGGCTTGCAGCCAATTGTGTTTTCTGCTCAATAGATTATTGTTTTAGTCGAACAGGCCTCTATTCTGCCAGCATGCTAAATGGTTCCTACATCTTGAATGTTGAAGAAAAGAAGGAAAGAAAAACAATTGCCAATAATTTTCTTAAAAATTCAGAAATCAAGTTTTTTTTAAATAAGAGTCAATATACAAATAGCTAACTCAAAAAGGAATACGTTTTCACAAGGCATTGTGCTGGTTTTCATTCACTTGTTTTTAAAGGAAGTTGGTCTTTAAATAGTAAAATATTGAAACTCAAACTGTACAATTCAATGGTCTATGCTAAGCTAAAAGTGTTAGAGCCTGATTAGGAAGAGTTCTGAATTGATTCTACAATAAAAGTGGACTGTTATAGGGATATTTCATATCAATTAAAAGCAACATAAATATAATAAAGGACTTTTATTAAAAGCGGAGACTCACCGGTAAATCTGTAAACGCTACACCTATAAAACAATAATATAAACATGTCCGTTAATATCTGTGGTAAGCAATAGATTCAAAATACTCAACATTTTACAATATAAATCAAAACATTCAGTTAATACACATTCATAAAATCATGCTGAGGTTTAATACACAGTAAATATTTAATCGTAAATATTCAATACCGAGACTGTGTCCATTTTTTGTGTAAAAACAAGTATTGTTGATCAGGTTCACACAGCAGCCAATCACATCGCCTGTGGTAAATGTGGGGCCGTATGGTTGTCCGGTGCCAGAGGAGCAGAAAGAGTGGCCATCGTCACCATGGTAGCCATAAGAGTGTTTATCCCATCCTAAGAACATAACATTGCACGTATGCTGTTGATTTTTTTTAGAACATTGAACATTTAAGAACCTGACAATGCTTAAGAAATAGATCCACACTCTTTTGACTCTTCGCTCACACACAAGTTGTAGGAAACTCCCAGAAAACCATAAATGTGGATGATCAAGGTCATAAACACGATTCCCATTCAGATAGGTATAAATCGAAGGAAACAAATATTTTTTAAACACTTATGCTTATGTGAGTCTGAAAACCAATTTACCTGGGAGTCTGTTCATGTTGACACCTTGAGCAGACAAGCCAATGCCCATGTACCTGGTGACACAACACACACAAACGCTTAACTGCAATTGGTTTAAATAATAGAAACTCTGGCCATGCCCACATGTAAGGGGCAGTTAAAAAATATTGCATCCACAAGAAAATAGACTACCACCCACACAAAAACGTGCCTTAAAACACTGTAAAGAATATGCTAATTCATTAGATGGCAATTAACTCTTAACTCTGAAGTTATTTCAGCTAATTAGAAGCTTACAACCTATTTTCACTTTACGAGTTGTTTTTCCCTTCAATGTCTGTTATTAACTTTGTCTAAACTCCTTTACCAAGGTCCTTTACAAAGTGAATAATTTTCCTTTTTATTGTCAAAACATTATTTTGCAGTTTCAAAAATTAAGTTAAGGTCTCCTCTCGTCTGTCTGAATTGAGATTCACATGAACATTCGAATGGCTTATCTGCAGGTGCATTTCGCAAGCTAGAGTTTAAAGCTGATGCAGTGACACTCCTCGTTGTTGGATGGCGCTCAGGGGCAGTGATGTGTCTTTCATTAAAAGAATGAATCTGACTCATAAGTAATAATTCTTTTGAATGAGTCAATTGTTTTCTTTGGTGCGGATTACACTTGTAATAATCAGAAGACACCAGTGAATTTACCCTTTTATTTTGCTCTATTTTGGGGTCTTTATCATGACATTTTGCAAGTAGATCACATTTTTCCAATAAAATGTATGCAACATAAAAGATTTGTTCCAATGAATCATTCTTTTAAATGAACAAGAGTCAAAAGAATGAAGCACCAAGATAACCAAAACTTCCCATCACTAATCATGGGGACAATGCCCAGTTGCTTTATAATCTTTGCTTTATTGAATAACTCTTGAAGGTAAGACACCAGCAATACAAGCTTCTTAATGTCCACATTCTCTTTTTTTGTGATCTCTTCCTCGGCTGTTTCATGTCGTGGTTTTCTGTCGTGAGATTGAAGTGGCTCCTTCACGACCCTAACCCCTCATCAAAATAGCCAGCTTTCAATGGTCATTCTCTTTGCGAAAAACCTATCCTATATGGCAGAGCCAAACTCTCTTTCGTTCACACCAATCGTTCGGACACATGTGTGATGTGTCCTTGGCACCTATGGTTTTCGATCGAGGCGCATTCTCGCACAAAACTTTTAACCGAAAGTCTCCAAGTTTACAGATGGATGTACCACGTAACAAAAAGATCTAAATCAAATTTAAACCTGTGCACTGTCATTTTTGAAATCCAATTTTGATCTTTGAATACACAAAAACAAAATGGCTCTATACAATATTATCACAGCCCTACTTTGATCGCAACTGAAGAAGCATACAACAGTAGCGCACACCAATCAGGCGATAAGTGATGGTATAGTCCAGAGCTTAAATGTAAGTTCACAACAAATAAAGAAAGTTGCAGTAATTTCCATGCAAAAGAAGATGGAAGATTCAATAAATCCAGGCAAAGAAGGCGGAGTGGTTTTTATGGTACGGCCAATAAATATTTGCACTTTGGCTGATATTCACAGCTTTGCCAACAAATGAAGAGAATCCTTGAGTAGTAAGATGAAGAAAACAAAAACCGCTGGATTTGCCTGCCGGAAAAAGCAACATTTTCTTGCTTCCATTCAGGCACATTTACTGTTTTATTTTTATTTTTATAAAATATCATGCCATTTACTTGAAGTAAAACTTACATTTTCAGGACATACTCAAATAGCTTTAATCAATAATAGTCATTCTATAAAAATATGACAACATAGGCTACATTCAGACTGCATTCACAATCTGAACAGCTCAACTGTGATTTTTTTTTCTTCAAATCTGACCCAAGTCATTTTCATATGAGGTCATGAATCTGATAAATATATGAATTTTTGCAATATGTCCTCAGTCTGAACAGCCAGGTCACATTTATCCAGCTTTTACATCATTCTATTGTGACATACATGCCTTTCTGGTATTTTATATATTAGTAAATGACAAATTTTAATAGTTTACAGCATCCAACTAAAATTATAGCAAGTCTAGGATGGATATGACGCAACCCATCAAGAAAAATCAAAGTGCACTCATAAAAAAAAAAAAACAAAGTGTAACAATTTACAAATAATTACAGATATAATGTGACATACCCATCTCGTCCTTTGCTGACTATTTTCACCTCAAAGTAATAGACCCCACAGGCAGCTGGAATTGGGTGTGTTGCTCGAACAGACGCCGCATCTTTTGGGGTCTTTCCGTGACCTGTGAAACAAACCTAATAATTTAAACTGGCAATTATTGAATGACTATCACAACAAACTATTAAGTGTGAGCCCCTTTCACATTGGGCTCCTTGATTCAATTCTGAGCACACTTTTTGCTAGTTTGAAAGCCATCCTTTGGTTTCTGGGCCCTGATCTTTAGAGAATTTACAAAAGTAGTCAAGGAAGTGGTTCAAGTGATCCAGGGCAAGAGGCAAAGCATCTGGCTCAAAAGGAGTTGCCTGCTTTACACAAGTTTCCATAGGAACGGAGTAGAAATTACAATTGCAACTCCTTGAAACTCACCTTAAATGACGTGAACATCTGAGGCCCTAGCAGAAGTTGAGACTGAAACCCAGATCTGTACCAAGGCCTACATGATCAAACTCTAAAATAAGTAAGTGTATTATTTTAAAGTCAATAAAATAAATATCTAATGAAACAATCACACACTAGCAATCCTGTAAATGTTGGCGATCTTTTGGAGCCAATAGAACACTAAACCATTCCATGAGAGGATGCTGCATAATTTTACTTTGTATTATTATTATTGTTTTATCACCCTAACATGCGTAACTAGTGTAAAAATTGTATCTGAGGTATTTTTTTTAAACAATAAATAATGTATTTGCTATCAAAAGTGTACCTCTTTTCCCTTTTTAACTACTGAAAATGTATCTGGCTGGATTTTTTTTTACCAATTAGTATCATTGACACATATTGAAACAGCAAACTGGTGAGCTTCCTCATTTAATAGTAAAGACTTCATTAAGAACTGGTAATATAACCAAGTGTACCTGAAACCTACCTATCGTCAGACTCAAGCTCTAATCAATTCTGTGGCCTAACTGAGAGAAATATCAGACACCTTACGGGAATCAAGAAGCTAATTGAATATCTTAACACAGGCATAGATATTCTAGCAGTTTCATCTACCGAGTTCCAAGTACAGCTTTGACAAACATACGATGTCAACAGAAAGCCTGCCTTGTGTCTTTGCAGATAAACACTCCCGCACGCGCTTGGGCCTTCCTGAAGCTTTTAATGCGACAGGCTCCCTCGGTGCAAAACGTTTCATACAGCAGCAGTGTGTGCGTGTGTGTTTGTGTGAAGAGATGATGTTGTCAAAGCAGATGACAATGACTACATTCCATCCATGAAACCCCAGAAAGAAAGTGCTTCCGGAAACTACAACACTAGCATCTTTTAAGCACACTCATCTCCAGGGACGTACGTTAACGAATTGTACACCTTACAGTGTATATACAATTAATTTCCCTGGTTGTGTTTACAAATACATCCCTCAATAACACTTTAGCAAATTAGAAGGGGCACCTGAAATGTAGTTTAACAACCAAAATTGCTGACAACAAGGGAATTATGCTAATGATGCTAAAGTTGGACTGTGTTTTATTTAACGTTAATTGACATGGTATGCATTCTAGCCTAAACTCACGGCGATTAGCATTTGTATTACTTTTTATTGACTAAACTCTTGATTGACAACGTCTAAAAAAATAGCGTTTCGGCTTAGCAGGTTTTTTCATACTTGAATGGGCTTGAGGGACATTCAGAACACGCTGGAGCAATCGCAGGTGTCTATATAATCACTAATTTGAACTATACCCAGACACGAGACGACATCGTTAATGACCTCGACATCTGGCTCGACAACAACTTAATGTTTGTGCTCATCCTCAGCTAACTCGGTTACCTTTGTAATGCACCCGGAGGTTGTTTTGAGATAGGCCGATGTAGCTGAATTTGTCTTTCGGGCTCCAGGATCGTGGCAGCGGGGTCTCCTGCTCGTTGACGGCTGGGTAGAGGCGCCTGAGCCTCTGGTTGAGCTCTTTTTCCTGCTCGTTGAGAGCCAAGTCTCCGTGAACCACAACCGACATCAGAAACCCACAGCCCGATGACGGTCCTGACATTGCGATCCGAATCCTGCCGTTGATACCAGTAGCTTGCCAGCTATCTTTAGCTGGTCAGCTTACAAACAGGGTCCAGTGGCAAAAACGACAACTGTCAGACCCTACAACACCGATATTTTAAGGATGTCTTGTTTGGCTTGGAAGGCTAGCCAGCCAGCTAACTGCGATTAGCCCGCAAACAGCCTCTCTGATAAGAGTTAGCAAGACGCTAGAGAGAATTAATCACGTCAATAGAGCGAACCAACGACTTACAAAATCATAACCAGCACAAAGAAAGTTTATCCAGGTCATTTAAGACGATATCTGGTCGACGGGACAAAGGAATTTTCATAAAACCAGCAGAAACACAACAGCTGAGGGAACCCCGATCTTTTGTTTGTTGTTAGTGAGAAATCCAGCGATCTGATTGGCTCTCCCAAGGTCCAGTCATACTTCCTCGAGGACTTGCTTGAAACATAGTTGACTGGGCATAAGCTAGTTAGTTGCCAAAACATTAACTTTTTCTCGTCTGGGACTCGTTGAGGTGGCTGCGTGTGGTAATTTACTTGTTTTTTTTAAAGAGTACGGGAAAAGCTTTGATTTACTCACTCGAACTTTTTGTAAAAGACCCAACTGTGGTGAGGTATTATGTAGCATCTTTTTATTGGTGGGGGTAATTTCTGTAAAAACTAGAAACCAGGTGCATCAAGTAACCTTAACCTACCGTTTTTCATTTGAAACGTTTTTTTAACAAAGATTACAAACCAGAATAACTAGCTCAAGGTTTTGTTTGGATACTTGGGTCGTTTAGGCTTGTTTAATCAACTACTATGCTTTGTTTCAAAACACAGATTGAGATATTTCATCTCATCTTTCACTTATTATTATGAATTGCCACGAATAGTGGTAATTTAATTTCTTTCCAGCCAATATGGTCATGTCATTCATTTTAGTAGACACCGAAATGTTTAACGGATAATAGGTTAGCTCTTTTGTTTAGATTGAAAACACTGATTACTCCAAGATTGTATGATATAAATGAGCTCTAAACAGGCATATCATCATCTGATTTTGAATAATTTGAAGCATCTTTATTTTAAATGTTTTGAAATATTTCAAGCTTTTTTATCAATTCGATTAAATGTGTTACTCACTTTTCTCGTGGAATGTAAAATGCATGTTTGTTTAAACAAAACAAAATTAAACAAAAAGAAGGTCCACGTGTGAAACAGGTTCTGATGTTTAAGTCTTTATGATACAAAATCAGCTAAATGCATTTCTAACAAAGTTACTGAGTATCATTACAAACAAAAAGAGAAAACCTATAGGGTAAACATGTTTTTAAAAAAATCACATTTAACAATCAAATACACAGAGCGATAAGGTTATAGAAAATATTCTTATATTGATTACATATTCTGTGTATTCTATCACAACACCATTTTGCATTAAACTAAGTTCAACACCCTTTTATTGTAGATATTTCAGTACATATGAACATCTCCAGGAACTCTGCATAAGTTTCATCAATATTACATGGCAGGACTTTTACAGTGATCAAGTATAAAAGCTATTCATTTTTCTTTGGTTATCATGGTGGTACACAGTCCCAAAATTCACGGCAAAGGCATTGGCAAAGACCGTACACCATGATGATGAGGAGACTGACAGGTACCAGACTGACCATCAACACCCCTATTGTGGCGTGTTGCATGATTAGCAAGTAAACACCCAGAGGCAGTGAGCTGAAGTACAGGAGCCCAAGCAGCCAAACCAAGACTCGGGCTGAAGTCTGACACAGCATCGTTGCACAGTTCCAGACTGTCCATCTATTTGTAACAGATGCCATGGAGTCCAGACTTGAGGAGCGGTAGTTCCTACCTGGAGATGGAATAACGGACTCTTGCCGAGGCTCCATGATGGTGATCACCACATAATTTGACCGAACTGAAGTTGGAGATGCTGAGGCAGAGTGACCCATCAAGGAGGTCAGGCGTCTAGGACTGAGAAGAATTTCTGCCTGGGTCTCATTCAGGTTCTGATGCTTCCACGTCTGATTGGAGAGGAGCAACGAAATCAGATTATACTCATCTGGCAAACTATCCAAATTCTCTCCTGGAAGATCTGTGATGTAGCGACAGAATGGACAGACCACCGCATTCGGAAAAGATTCGCCTAAATCGAGTATTTTTGCTAGGCACTTGGCACACAGACAATGGCAACACTTGAGAACCTTTGGCCTTCGATTTGACAGGTTGTAAGCACAGTAGCAGATCTTGCACTCCAGTTCCTCTGTGGTGAAGTCACCCAAAACAACTTCCTCTGGAAGCTGTCCCATCATATCTCCTTCTTCTCAGCGCTTTCTCATTGGCTGGTTGTAGTCAAAGCTGTGCGGGATCATAGTTGTAAAGCAGCTGGCAAGACTCCTGAAGTCTAGATGATGTTCGTGGCAGATTGTAACATAGCAGGGTCTGCGATACCGTAGGTCCGGATGGGTTTGTGCAGGAGAACTTTTCATGCACTTTGTGGAAGGGTGGGGAGAGGCCACCACCGTAAAAAGATAACTGTTAACACAGCAGTAGAGAACAAACAGTCCAGTAACAAAGCAGGCCCTGTAAAACCAGGGCTGGAATTTTCTAGCCACGGCTTTTGTTGTCTGTGAAATTTGGTCCAATTAGTGGCTCTGTACTTCTTTCTGGTACAGTGTACAGCTTGATCAATGCAGGGCTATTCAAATGAGAGAGGGTTCATCTTGGCTGAGCGCATGCAAAGTTAAGTAGCATGAAACAATCGAAACCGTTTTTCAAACTTTTTTTTGAAAGGCTGCCAGTTCAGTATAAATAGTTCACTTCTGCAAGAAATTAGGTCACTAGTGTTCACCGAGCCTGTTTCTCCAAGTCGGTTATTGGTGGAAAAATTCAACGCTGAGCAATATTTTAGAAACATAGTTTTTTGGCAATGAATAAAGCATTTCTTACATTGTTAACTCTCGACGCAGTAGGTAAAAGAGTCACAAAGTGTCACTGTGACTTAGTGAGATATTTAACTTTTTTTAGTTGACATTACTTCTTTTATTTAAAACATGGGTAGACTAATCACAGTTTTGCTATCATCATCACTACAATCCTTTAGAGGAATTTAAAAATGAATTATGATTATTTATTAAATGCTTCACTATTTATAGGGTGCTTAATAAATTATAATAATTATTATATGAAAATTATATTAATTTAGCTTAATATGGTCTTTAATGAACATGCAGTCAAAGTGATATTGACTCCAATGTCTGATTAGTGAGTGACTATTGCATAACATTTAGTTATTGTCACAAATCTGAATCTTCAATGGCCTTCAAGGTCTAGGTATTTGTGAAGACATAGCAACTAGGAATCACCATCTATTCACTTCATCAACAGTTTTAGTGGCGGGTGCAGAAGTTGCTGTAAAACAGTCAGACAGGTGGCGCTTGGTATGACAGCAGGAACTTTGGGTACAGTGTGTATTTTACAGAGTCTTTAACATGGTGGTCAGTTTAAAAGGGTTAAAGACCCCCCCCCCCTTTATTACAACCACAGGCAATATAATTCACTTCTTCTAAGAGGTCAGCAGGGGGTTGACTGCACTGGAACAGAATCCAACACATCATCTGGTTGGAGATGCTCCAGGTATATACACATACGGTGAAACATTAGCAGAGTAATTTTACAAATAAGCAGTTAGGAGACTAAAAATTGAACAGAAACCTGAAAGGATTTGCTGCAAAAGAGAACTTTGGAGAAAGGTTTAGTTTTTAAAATGAAGGCAAACATTGTCAAAAACGTTTATAACTCATTCCTAAGCATTTTGTATGCTTTCTGCTCTATTTACAATTCAGTCCTTTTAAAGATGTGTGTATTTGGAGTGTAATATATATGTGAAACATTTGACTGGTAATGTGCAAAAATTAAGAAGTACAGTGGCAATGTTACAATTGCATGTTGAAAATAGGACGATTTTTTAAACTTAATACATTTTTAAGTATTTTACAGGAATTTGATATTAATTAGTTCAGAATGTAAAATAGTTTGTTTCTGTGTTTACAGATAATTGAATAGGTTTTAAAGGTTCATTAGTGACAGCATTCAAGTAACCATCATTGCTTTGTGTAGACAGTTACTGAGTTAAAACTTTGCCCTCATTTATTGTTTGTGTTGTCAAGATGCCATTTTTAAGTAAAGATGAATAAACAAGATTTTTGCTTGATGTAATAAATGTGATGTTAAACTATAGCAAAATAGCCACCAGAATTTCAGTGTCACGTTATTGTATTTATCTTTTAAGTAGAAAACTGTACTTTTCTGACAATAAAATGGTAAAAAAAGTTTCAAATAAGACAAGTTATAAAATCTGACCACATGAATTGTTGTGTTTGTGTGCAAATGTGGCTTAGATGAAAGTTTACTTTCATATCTCATGGATTTTTGGACAAATGTTAAATCTTTATCGCTGCCAAACTTTCAAATTTCTTCTCTTTAGAATGGGAAACATACTGTCTATCACCTATTCACATATACAGTTTTCTAATCGTAAACCTCTTTATCTAATTCTTTACAACAAAAAAAAGAAAGCAATGAAACTTTACATTTTATTCAATGTTTGTACATGGCACTTCTCACTTTTCTCCTAGCTTTTCTCCTTTTCTTTTCCTCTTTGACCCAGTATTGTAAAGTGACCCTTTGATTGACACTTAATATTTATGCAATACATGTAATAATTCAGTGAAATTATTTCGTAAATATATACTTGATCCATTGTATTGGAACTTATGCCTCAAGAAAAGTGTAATTTTTAAATAAAAAGCAAGCTATCGCTCAAGCCAGCCTATACTGCATCCTAGCGGTGGCAGACTTAACTGGATTGTATAGTGTATCCTTTAGAAAAAACGAATGAACTTGTCTTAGAAATAACACAAGGTTTCAATAAATTATATATATAAAAAAGATGACTACTAAGGAAATTATTTTCTATCATTCCACAGGACAACAGACAGAAAAACGTTTTTCAAAAACAAAACAACAAAAAAGAGTAATTAGCTGATTCTGCTGCATTGTAAGGGGAGCAAGAACAGGTGGAAGTCAAGCCACTAAACGATGACGCGGGAGTTCCCAACAGCAACCAGCGTCTGCCGCTGAGTGACGTCAGCGTAAACAACAACAAACGCAAGCGCGCCGCGCGCAGCTGAGCCGGGGCGGGCACGGCTGGCGGGCGGGCAGCAGAAGCGCGGCGGAAAGCGGCTTGGTTTCGTTTGCAATGGCGCTTCGGGGTGAATGCGGCAGACGAGAAGGCTCGCTGGAGGAGGATCTTTCCGCGGAGACGCTCGGCTCAGGTGGACCAGAAATGGCGGAGATAAAAGAAGAGCATCCTCCTGGTGCTCATCCGCTTAACAGTTTATTATCTCTGATTACCTGGAAAAGACAATTATGGACTTCCGCTCTGTTCGCAACAACAAATTTAGTTTTCTGGTGAGTGTGACGCAGGGATTTTTGCACACCAATTGAATGAAGGTTGTTTAGCGTGAACATATATGACACCTTTAAGACAATATGAGAATATCATTATGATAAATAAAGTCTTATGAGTTTATTAACAGCAGTCATCTTTATTGTTCTCAGGAGCACTTTCACGGTTTGATTTTTCCTCGGTGGCCCCAAAGGCATTTTTCCTGGCCTATAAGACTGGACTGTGCATATCATTTAATTTAAAATGGGTTATTTTTTTTCTATGTTAGTGCAGAGGTTTTGATTAAATATATATTGTCTTTATCTGTAAATGGTAGTCCTAGTTTACAAACCTTGAAAAATGAGTTTCGGTCGGTGATCTGCACACCAGATATCCCATTAAAGTTGTTATTTGGCTGGAAATGTTTATTCTGTCCTTGGAACACAATTTTAAATATTTCAAAACTAAAAGGCAGGGGCTCCGCCATATGCGTGCAAGGTATTGCATCTGACAGTCCTATAGAGGAATAAAAACATTAAATATATTCTCCATCTGCCATCAATGGCTCATAACGAGCATTCTGAGGTGATTAGAACATAATTTACTCACTTTCCCTTATAGATGTCAGTTGCTGTGTCTGACTGCATGCAACACAGCACACACACACACACAACCAAAGCAATATTTGGTTGGTTTTCCTGACAAAAAGTGTTCTCGTCCCTACAGAAAGCTCAGTTTGAGACTTTGAAAGCAAATGGAGTTCCTGGATGATGTTTCTATACTTTTCCGGAACCTTGACAGCTGCAGTTCCCTGGTTGTTGTAACTTAACCTAATGACTAAATTTCTCCTTTGGAGATGAGCATCCTTTTAACGTGACTTTATGGTTTATTTTGACCCTATAAGACATACTCTAGAATGCACTCAGTTTACAGAAACATTTTATATTTTGATATCTCATGTTACTATTTTGACTTACTCCAAAAACAGGTTTTGTAGTTTTCAAACGTCAACACACACTGGCTGATTTGCGCCATCTTGTGGTGGGGGCTAAATTGCACTACATATTTTCACATTTATAAACATGTACAGATCATACATAACGGAAGTGGAGTAAATGTCTTACTTAGGGCCAGGTGGAAGGGTTTTGTTTGTGAAGAATGTTTTGGTATATTGCCTGGCATTCTGCAAAATGGCTATAGATGTTTGGGAGAGCAAAAACTGAAAATATTTTAAGGTCTGATAGTAGGTCCAAGAGTGTTAGAGCTTATCAACACCCGGCTCTTTTTATTTCAGCCTCTGAGTCACATTAATATCCAATATTCAGTACTCATCCCTAGACACTGCAATTTGTTTTTCTGAACTGTTGCCACAGATTTCGACTGGCCCTATACTTAGACTTTGTTGACCTGTGCCTGCAATAGTTTTAATATTGTAGTAAAAAGTATTAGAAGTATTAATCACTTCACTAGAAGCAAAATGCTGATGATTTAGTTATATTTTTGTGGTTGTTTGAACACAATTACAATTCTGAATACAAATGTACTCAATTGCATATGTCTAATATATTTACAGACTGAAATGTGTTTGCTGATCAAGATGCGTTTATGGACAAATTCAGATTAATAAATCTAAGCGTGTTTATGCTATTTTACTGACCACTAACTAACCAACTATTTATCATCTGGGGAAAAAAGAAGGCGAATTCCTCAATGCACAAAATCTCTCATGGCTTGAGTTTGTTTAAAGAAATCTTGTTGTGGCATGTGGATAAACGGTGTATTTGGGTTATAAGAAGTAACTCAGTGTTCCCCTCGGAATTAGTTTCCCCCTCAAAGCACATGATTTTACGTAAGTGCTAACTTGTAAACAGAAACACAACAGCCCAGCAGAGTTTAACAGTCTTTGAAATCTCTGGACCTCTGGTGTTTTTTTTGTTTGTTTTGCCTAGGTGCTGATGCTGTTTTTTTCCTCGTTTGCAGGTTTGTCTGTTTGAGCCCATGCCGAGTGTTCACACTCATCTCCTCATCGTTAGCTCTTCTGGTGGTGATGGAGCTCTTGGGAAGTGTGACTATTTACAAATCAAGAGGTTTGGGATTGTTTAATTTTGTTTGTAATATTTCTTTCTGTCCATAACATGGAGACAATGCACATATTTATTTTCATTTTTGTAGGAACTGCACTGTGGAGGAGTATGTCAAGCAGGTAAATACATGCACAAACACACCTATTTTTAGCTGTCTGCTTTACACAGCTTTGGACTGTTCCAAATCCCGAGCTAATCTACACTTGTGTTATGCTTTGCTCTATATTATTAGTACATTATATTTTGAAACAAGATATTTTCAAAAGACGTCTCAAATGTTCCATAGGGCCAATAAAAGAATGTATTATGCTTTAAAAAATTTAAATGTAATATTTTTTCTAATAGATTTAGAAAATTACTTAATAAACACCTATTTTTGCTTTCAATTATCAGAGTTTTTTTTCTTTTACATTATTTTTTTTAATTGAAGGGACATCAAATGCAGCTCTGATTTCACTCCTTTAGACCTTTGTATTTCAAGCCTTTTCCTTTACCAGTATGAGTCAGACGTATGACCACTAGATGGTGCTCTAAATCTCTTCCTAACATTATTGATGACATACAGCAGTCTTTTAAGCTTGTCATGTGAGTTTACAAACATCAGCTCGGAGATCAAGGCTAATTCAAAATCTAATAACAAAAGCCCTGACTTACTCAGATAATTAAATTAGGATAATTTGATCAAACTTTATTTTATCAGCAAATCATATTCTCTGCGAGAATGAAAAACAGCCCAAATGTTTGCTTTGTTAGTGTTCTGCATTCCATGGTTTTAATGGAAGTTGACTGTGCTGTGTCATTGTTCGCATGCTTATGGTGAAAGCTAATGCAATAGCAGTGTTGTGCTCAGTGAGTGAGAATCCAGCTCATTAATCTTCAGGCTGGTGTTTATGCAAGACAGGCTTCATTAAAACCTCCAGCAGTTGACCAACAGCTGCTGGGTTGCCTCAGCATGTTCATTTCTGTCGGCGTTGTTGATGGGAGTCATTTTCTAACAGTTGTCTTCACCATAACTTCACTTCTTTGCCCTCTTTAGCTATGGGATTAAGAGCTTTCTGCAGTGCCTGCGTTTTGTATTTTAGATGTTATGTAAGCATTGTTTTGCATTAAAGGGACAGTTTCCCTTAAACAAAAATGAAATATATTTTGGGGAATTTTACGCTTGCAGTGCTAATTATCATTCAGGAAAGAAGATCTGAATATTTGCTTTCTAATGTGACAACTTGTATCTCCCCCATTTTTGAGTCTTTCACTTATTCGCTCTAACTAATACTTGCTTAGCATTGCAAGCTAAGTGATGAGCAATTAAGCGTACTAGACAAGCTGCCCAAGTGAGGGGTCTTGGACCAGGAGTGGCCTGGGCCTAGAACATCCTTCCCCAAGAGTGTGGTGAATGGGTAAAAGATTGGATAGCTTGCACAAATGTTGATTGTTGCCGATTGGTATGTGATTATAAACAAGCTTGGTAATGAACTAAGTGGGAGTACCTGGTTAGAGATCAATTATAAGACAAGCTTCTCTCAAGCAAAGGTTCATTGTTTAACCAAACTTATTGGTTGCATGGTTTTGGTCATTGTTGAATAACTGGTTGGAGGAGCCATTATCAGTTTGATCACTAGATGTTGGTAGAGGGGTAGAGGCAACTTATTTGGTAAAGGCTTGGCACATCTAGTGAGAAAACATGGTTCCTGTAATACAAGAGCAAAGGGAGCCACATTTGACTAATTGTGCCATATATTAACATTTTATTTGATTCAGGTTAACATTTCTACATTAAATTAACAATATGGATGGATTATGATATTATTTCAAGTTGATCATGTGGAACGTCTTTCCACATGTGTGCTGGTAGATAGGATTCATAAGCTTCACTTTACTGACAAGCTATTTCTACTGCCTGATCATAAAATATCCATCAAGATTTAGCAGAATATAGCTCTCTCCTTCGTGGCAATTGAAGTGCTGCTTGGCAGAAAAATACTTTGAAACCATAATGTTTTCACATCCGTGTTTGACAGCAGCGCTGATGTTTTTGGGTTTAGTTGTCAAATTTCGGGTATTAGGATGTGTAACATAAAACATTGGATGGAAAATAAATTCAGAAAAATACTCAGTTACTCAGTAATTTTACAAACTATCATAAACCTTTGGACTCGATGTTTGTAGAGTATTGAGAATGTGTCAATATATATTTTTATAATAGTGTATTTACATTATAAAATCATCATAGACTTCTAATCTTAGATCAAGCCTGTCAAAGTCGGCCAAATTAAATGTAAATAACATGTTCTTTTGAACTGAAGAACAACACACAAGAGGGAATGGTCTCTTTAAAAGCTTTAAGAACAGTTATTTTAGTCTAGGTAAGTCAAGCGTGTGCTGTTTATGAATTGTGACGTCTACACTGATGTGTGCTGGTGGTCGTGTGGTGTTGTGAAACTTGAGTTTATGTTTCAGACAGTTGCGTGTCTAACACAGGAATGTCGAGTAGAATTACGTCTGATTCATCGGTGCACTGATGCAAGTGCTTTCTTTCATTTGTCCACTTTCCCTATTCGAGAAGCTTTGGAGCATCCAAACAAGGAAACCAATCACATCTGGAGATACTAAATATCAAAGGGTGTGTTAAGAGTCTCCGCGGCTCATTGGGGGACGGGGGTTATGATGGTTGTTATGTGTCCATTGACCGACTGACCAAGGAGGTGCCTTAGTCATGATCAAATGACCAAATAATAAATAGAGAAGGATATAAAAATAAAGAAGGGACCAATGAACAGCTCTGTTATTGTTATGCGAAGGGAAGCCTAGCCATCTTTTCTTGTTTTTTCTTCACAAAAATATTAATATTTTTAAAATATAAAATGTCATAGACTTTAGAATGTTTTAGCCAAGAACGATTACTAACATACATCATTGATTAGTTCCTAAAAATGGAAATGTCTTTGTAAAACCAACTTTACATAGAAAGCAAACAGTATTTTCAAATGAGACTCAATACAGCTCTATATATGTATCGGTTATAAATATTTGGATATTGTTTTATATACCGCAGATATTGCAAGTCATCGTTTAGAAATATAATTAAATGAAATGAACAAAAACAGAAAGGACTGGTCATTTTAAAGCTTAGAATGGATGCAAAAATTTTTAGGAATTTGCTTTCCAGTTAAAGGGAACATCATGTTCCTGAACGGAGATCCATTTTCAGTGAGAAATCAATCTTTCAAAAATACTTTTCTTAGAGGGTCTCTTTCTGTGAAAAGGGGGTATTGGGGTGTTCTATGGAGTGTTTGTACATGTGTGTGTGTTCATGCAGCTCTCTGTCAGAAGGCTGCCTGGGCAAAGCTATGTGACTCTGGTATTTTTAGACCTGGGTAGTTGAAATAGTGAGGCTCAGGCCTTGATCAACATAAACACCGACTTGTGTGGCTTGTGTGACACTGTCTGATACCTTGGAACTTATCACTTGCACGATCACCTTTCTATGTTGAGACCTCAAACTATTGAGATGAATGCTGAAGAGCATGGATCAACACTCAGGTAAATGGAAAGAATGCAATGTAAGAATGTCATTTGATTGTATATATTTTTTTTGGGGGTGCAAACATGGCATGGATTGTAGGGGTTACGCTAATGATGTTGCTTAATTCGAGTTCGACTTTTCCTAATATAAAGACTTTTGGGGTCATTGGTTGACATGTTGCTTTAGTTTCAGCTTTATTCCAGGGTCAGTTTCTCATATAGAGTTGTTTTGAGTTAGAGTCTGTCAACATGAATCCGGGTCATGGCGTCTCGGTGGCGGCCCTTGCTTTGGAACAAATGCATTGGGGAATTTGATGTTGATTGTCACAAGGACTTTGCAATGCATGTCCTGATACGTGCATGAACACAACACAGCTATGAGACCTTTTACAGGCTACTGTGATGAGACGTAAATGCACAAAGCATTACAACAGCTGAAAAAGCATTTATTTGGGAACAAGAACATTTCTCCTGAGCTTAATTCACAAAATTTACTCGTGAATTTTCTCTTATCAGTCCCCAGCTGCTCATTTGGGGCTTTTTTTAGTGCCATGTCACTGGGGCTGAGTGTTGGATAACTAGCTTTCTGTGTTGTTTTAGTGATTAGCCTGGGAGCCAGACTATATAGAGCCAGACAGATGGTCAAGAATTGTGGCATTCAGTATCTCCTCACCTGTTAATGGAACAATAAAAGATTACCAAACTAAATTATTGTTATTAATAACAACACAATTAAGTGATTGAACATTACAACTCAAAGTAAGCAAGAAAATCACAAAGAAAAACTAACTATTGGTCAAAATACATATTAATACATATTAATACATAATAACAGCCAAATACACATATTAAGCATACACCCCATCCATCATCACCACCCTAGCTGGAGTCCAATTTAAAGAGATTTAGATAATAAAAAAAACACTCAGTCCTGTTTCAGACCTAAGGAGAAGTGAATTCAAGAGATTGGGGAAAATGCTGATGAGAAGGCATTCAGCGCACCTTCAGAACACTGAGAAGACGATGACTAGTGTAGCGGGTGAGCCAGGGTCAGTGATATATGATTTAAAAACAAAAATTAAGGCTTAAATGGGAATTCCTCTTAGAACAGAGAGTGGGTGGCATCATTCTGTACAGCCTGTAGTCTTGCTAGCAGAATAGATATTAATTAACTAGAATTGTTGTTAACTAGAATAGAGGGCTTACACAACCCAAGAGCTGACACATCCATGGATTTCTTGTTCACAGGCAACATTTTTTTGGGTTCTTTTGTAGGTAATTGTCTGCCAACTCTAACAGGGAGGAAAGTGGACTCGTATTAACAGTATCCAGTGGAATATTCAATTAAAGACAATCTGTATAAATTTAATTGGACAAAAGTTATGTAAAATAAAAATTTAACCCTGTGGGACTCCAAAGCCAAAGAACAATCCAACAGCCCTACACACTCAAGAAGAAGAAGAGAAAATGACTCTGAAGTGAAGAGGGGCTCTAAAGCAAGGCCCTAAAGCAGGGCTCTAAAGCGGGGACCTAATGCTGGTGAAACAATATATATATTTAAAAACGGTAGGCACTGCCCTTTGTGAAAAACAGAAGTTTAGCTGCCCCATGATCTGCAATGCTACTAATAAAAAAAGATATAAAACATTTAAATCTAAAAATATTTTAAGGTTTGTTTTTAGCAAGTAAAGTTTGTGGGCTTGTAATTAAAACTGACAATTAATTCTATAATTCTACAAGGTAGGTAAAGATTATTCTATTCATTTTCTATGGAACACTTGAAAAGCTCAGATTGGCAGGGAGATAAAGCAGGTTGTTGGCTTTCACTCATAAAGGCTGCCAACTTGGTTAAAATTATCATCCCTCTAACTGAGAGGTGTCTTGAATGGTTGGTAACCACATCGACCAAAGTAACATTCCAATAACCAAAGAGTCAAAAAAGGTCACAATTAAAACTTCCTAAAACTTCCATATGTGTTTGGTAAACTGCTTCACTGTTTCACTGAGCATTGCTATTCCAGCAATGCTTATTAAGCGTGTTTGGGCTTAGCTGATCCAGTTTATTGAGTTACTAAAGCTGGGGAAGCAGGTCATGTACATGCTGGTACATGGCTTAGCTTTTTCAAAGTAAAAGTTAAAGGCTTGTTCACTATAAGGTTTATTTTAAGTATAAATACATGCGCAACCCTATTGTTTCTTGATTAAAAAAAAAAGTTATTCAAAGAAGTAATTTCAATGTTATAAAATATGTACAGTTTCAAGGCATCTTTTTAAGGTTTGCAATGAGGGTCCTGGGATTCAATTCTGGATGCGTAAATGACTAACATAGCAGCTTACAATAGAAATAATGTAATATATGTAGGACTTATTTAATAAGGCGGAACTCTGGTTGAATACAGTTGTCCATTATGAAAGAATAAAGAACAGCATATATGCTTGAGTTTGCATTTGTTTTGTTTGTAAAACTTTTTTGTAATTCATATTCATCATAATTCAGCATATAGATCTCACAACATGTGAAAATATTATGATTTAGCCACTTTTTCTGTACGTAAACTCAATATTTTTTATTTGGTTAAACATAGACAGCAATATTTCAAGACTTATTCATAGTTTTGACTTACAGGTAGTGAAAAACCAACATTCAGTGTTGAATATTTAACCTATAAAGTTCTCTATGCCTGAGTCAGCAGGTTTTGAAATGGTAAAAAAAAATACTTGATAGTTTTCCAGAAGACAGTCATTAAAACCCTCCAACACATAAAGTTCTTCACTAACAAAGTTGGCTGATCACTTATGGCTGCGTTTATTTAGCATATTCATAAAAAAGTTGAGTGGAAGTTAAACGGGCTTGAAAAGCTACACCAGCAAAAGAACAAACTTGAAAGTGTACTTTGATTGCAAGGAATAGCCAATCACAATTTCATCATCTATGAGGCCATTACTAGCACTAACCAATGAAAAGAACATGATGATGGTCTAAATTTCCTAAAACAATGAAACCCAAGATGAAATCTCTTGATGCTAAAGGCACGTGAATAGTAGAGCTCATTGATGGGTTCTGCTCAGGGGTTGAGCAAGCCGGATCTCTCTTTCCTTGGCACATTTACTTGTCTGCCACATGGTCAATATAGTGAAGTGCTAATATGAGCTCTGTTGCCTCACAGTCACATGCACCCCATGCGCTCTGTCTAATAGGAAACCTCCGGTGGGGAAACATGTCTCTGCAATGCTGGAGGTTACTGCTTTATGGTCTTATGGAGGAAACGCTGCTTGAGGTGATCAGCAGGAGAACTGCTAATGGCCTGTGTTGCGTGTAGCATGTTTCTGCTTATACATCAGTTATTTTGATTGATTAGCTAGAGGATTTTAGCTAAAAAGGATTTTTATTGTAGGTAGCTCCTCTAAGTTCATTTTATCAATGAGAAATGTAGGGCGACAGCTGTGAGAGAAGTGAAGTAGGGACACATAACCGCAGATAGAGGGCATTAGCAGCTACCTGTTAATAGATACTTATCTTGTGCCAAGACCTTCTCAGATTCCACCTTCTAGAAGTCAAACCAAAAGATGTATATTAAATTGTAGTAAATATTATGAATGTGAATGTAGTTGATATTATTTTCATGGGTCATCACTTTGCTATGGTTATTTAGTCAAATTTCTTCAAGCTGTTTGCCTTTGAATACACTGAAGGGTTATGCACTACAACAAATGCAGTAACTGTATTTTTTGGGGGGAAAATGTATAATTTTCATTAAATTTAAGGCTTCCTATATGGGACAAAGCATCTTTTTTCAAATTTTGGTGAAGAGTTTTGAGTTGGAAACTATGGGACACAGTCTTTTTTTCACATAAACTAATTGATTTGAAAAGAGAATAAAACACTGCAATATAATCTGTAATTACTCTTTTTAAATAGCCATACTCATTTCAAATAGTGTTTTTATATATGATTTTTAGACTTTAAAGCAAACCTCTTGCAATACATCGGAAATGTTTTTTTTTTGCATTTTCAAGATGCAAAAGTACTATATTCAGACATCCTACCATCCATCTTCTTGTCGGCTTTGTCTCTTTGGGGGTCGCCACAGCGGAATGAACCGCCAACTCTTCTGGCATATGTTTTACGCAGCAGATGCCCTTCCAGCTTTCCCATTTTCCATTGCTGGGAAACATCCACACACACTCATTCACATTCATGCACTATGGACAATAGTCTTTAACCCATTTGCCTGTACGTCATGCCTTTGGACTTGTGGGGGAAACCGGAGCACCCGGGGTATTCACGGGGAGAACACAGAAATCCACACAGAAACGCCTCCTGACCCAGCTGAGGCTCAAACCAAACATTCTTGCTGTGAGACGACCGCTATTTTCAAACAGCCCATGTTAATAGATTCTGTTTACTATTCTTCTAGAAATATTGGGCAGCTGTTAAGAGTCAATATGTCTAAAGTCCTGTGTTTTTCTTTAAGGGACTCACACACTTTGGATGTTATCAAACCTTTTTTAGCATTATAAGTGTGTTACGAAATCAATTAAATGAGCCAGTAGACACTCCCAGATGCCCCATCTATGTGCAGCTTGAGTACATGCATTACATTTAATTCATTTTATTCAAGTGTTAGTAAACAAAATATTTCAAACTAATTGTACTTAGAGAAAGGGTAAAAGTTTTGGAACTTAAGAAATACAATAAAGCATCACAAAGGCATTTTTAGAACTTTTTCTCACAATTTTTAGAACCTTTCCTCACACAGTCACACAATGAATGGAACAACTGTAATAAAGCGCTTTATGAATGGAAATAAACAGAAAGCTAGTATTTCAAGAACACAATGTGAAATACAGCAAGCTGAAAGCATAAGAGTTTACAGAAGAATTTATATCTAATAATTCAACCACAGTGTTGCCATCCTCTCTTTCAATGCACTGCAGCCCATCATGCGTTCACACTCATGCTTTCTCTTCTTCTTTAAAGGGCACACTTTAACTTATCTTGCTTGTACTTTTCTATAACCTATCATTATTAGTCTGTTTGTTGCTTTAGCCAAAATGTATTAATGCATCAATTTCAGAAAGAGGAGAGGTTAGTACATCAACATGTAATTCTTTATCGGCGTTCAAGTACCAACCCCAACTTTCAGTCCATGTTTTTTCAGTGTTCAGTGCAAATGCAGACAATACAGGAGCGATGACAAATCTGCCATTTAAGCTTTTATGAGTATTGGTACACCTCCAAGAAATTTAGGAAAAAACTGAAAGCTCAAAATACTACCTAGTGTTATTTTAAGAAACAATAATTTGGTTGAATTACATTTACTAGGTTAGTATGAATAAGTAATGCTTTTAGAAGTCACATCAAATCAGGTTTTATTGAAAAGCCATCATAAGCCACGGCCAGTTCCATCGCTGACCTGTCGAGAGACAGTGTCTTCTCCTCTCCTACACTCTGGTTACAGAACAAACACAGATATGTAAATACATTGGGAAACTCCATCCATCTATCCATTTTCATGTCGGCTTTCCTCCCTTTCGGGGTCACCACAGCGGAATGAACCGCTAACTCTCTGGCATATGTTTTTTATGTGACGGATGCCCTTCCAGCCGCATTACATTGGGAAACTCTTACAATCAAATTAATTTCATGCATCTCTTGAAAAAAAACTGTTTGGCTTCTCTTCACATTCTTTTGGGGGTTGACATCGTAAAGGCACATTCCTTCATCAACCCTCAAACTCATAAACACATGATTACCATACAGGACTAACAGTCTTTTAGGTCAACTGAAATGATCGTATTGTGATAATTATTTTCAATGACAACTTGTCTGCAAAATCTCCCTTTAGTGAACTGAATGGAACAGCATCTCTTGTGGTAGACAGTGGTCTTTGTCTACTTTAAATATAATAGGACTGTTTGTACATCAAGTGCTGTTGGTACTTAATCAACCAAAGGAGTAAGGTTTTGAATAACAGATTATGTCCATTCATCTGGACAAAAGATTGGACAGCTTTGCGTCTGGTTGGGAATAAAGGATCCAATACATGTTTACACACTTTTTATACATATAAATATAATTAACGCCAATGATCTAAAAAATAAACAAATTTTCAACTAAAAGACTTCCTTCAAACAAGAGAGGTTCATAAGAGCACTTTGATGGCAATAGTTTTCTGTTGCTTTGTTAGTTTGTAGCACCAGATATTCAAATATAAAAACACTTCATATTACATGACTCACTCAAAAACACGGAGAGAAACATTAAACATTTAAAGTGCTTGTTATCATCCAATAACCTTCAATAACATTTTTAATACATGTCCAGATTTTCAGTTCTTTAGGTCAATAAAAACTCCATACAGGTATGTGTTTTGACTCTTCTTACTGGTCAAGTGAACGCAGTGAAGTTGTTGGAGTGATCGCAGATTGAGCTCTGAAGACATGCTATCATAATGATAAAAGCCTGCTGAGAGCATCAGTTGTCATTTATGAGGTTTTCTTTTTATTTGTAGCTGGGAGGTCATAGATTCAGTCCAAGAGAGCAGATCTGGATCAGGAACTCCATTCACAGACTTCTGGTCAAGCCTCAAGCTGTTCATCGAGGAGACTTCCTCTTTTAAACAGCAGAACCCAGGCAAGGTATGGGAAGACTTGCAAGCTTTTCAATCAACTCCAAATAATTCTAACAGCAAAAGTTGGCTTATATTTTTATTGTAAAACAATATATGGAATTGTATCATTCTAATGCTCTTAACTGTAACAATTTAATCTCATAATACGCACCTCTAAAATAAAGCTGGATGTTTAATAATTCTTAATGCTCACAGTTGAAAAAACGTAGAAAAAAAGTTGCACAATATCTCAAATTTGAGTCTTTAAATTGGTTATTTTATTACAGTTCTGTCTGCTGGTGTGCAGTATGTGCTCTTTTCTGGCACTACTTGGACGGTACATTCCAGGGGTTGTTATTTCATATACCTTGGGTAAGTACTGAAGCGACTATACACACACATTGCATATGAAAAGTTCTCGTAACAATGAATGCAACCGGCTGATAGTGAAATTACAGGTTGCCTATAGCATAACAGATCTTTCCCCACGTGAACGAGGACTCGCAACATTCTCACTTAGTCTCTGGTTTCTGTCTCTTCCTAGTAGTCAGCAGGTTCATAAACTCTCAGCTAAACGTGTACAACATTTCACATGGAACATTTGTGCATCTATTTACTGCAGTGCTGGGCTTTTTTCTCTGGCCATTGGTGTCGTCACAGGAGTTTGGGACGTGGTTGGAACCAGTTCTGCAGAAACTGGACTTTGGTGTGGGCGAGTTTCTTCAGAAGATCAAGGAGAATCATGGTATATCCTAAATACATATACATTAGAGTTGTGTACTTGCCTGTGGAGCTTACCACATTCATGTTTTTAAATAATATAAGCCCTCTCACTGCCAAGCTTTCCAAAAGATTTAAGATTGCCTAAACTTGAAAAAAGGTTTGTATCAACTTGAGATTTAAGGCAAACTCAAAGCACTGGGCCTTCCTTCAGAAACATGTTTTTTCTTCCTATATTTCCAGGGCTTAGAAAGAGCTTAGGTTATGAACCAATACACACATGAACAAAAAATTGAAACAAACACCCTTCAATTATTGTTTCAAAACAATACCCATGCTAAAGCTAGCAAACAAATGCAAACTGAAAAATGAATGAACATAATCTGGTCGTCTTTGGCTTCCTTGATGTTTCTCCCTTCCTGTGTCCCAATCGGAATACTTATACCGCAACCTTAAAGTAGATACTAATTTTCATAAGGAAATGTACTTTAATGTGTACTGTAGTGTAGGGAGTCTACATGATCTGGGACTCACTAAAACATCATGAGATGGACGTAGTTTTGACTACGCTATTGTGTCCATTAGTTTACACTTCAGAATCTTACATGATAAAGTACACATGCGAGCACTGCTGTTTGGATATTGTGCTGATTGGTGCTCATGGTCTTTTGTTTGTTCCACTCTTCAAACAATGAATCCATTTAATTTTGTCCAGTCACCTGCTCAGTGGAGTAGTTGTGCCACATCATCACGCACCACATGTGTCAGAACTTCTTTTTCCATTCCTTTATATTCTAATAATTCAAAAAATATTCTAATAATAAATATAACACTCTCTATATTGATATTGTTTATTTTTGTACCTCTTCTTTAAAAATTAGTCGTATTACAGAGAGGGCTCATTTGTTTGGGTCCAAGAGAAAACTCCTTCTGCTAGAGCGTAGTAAATTGTAAAGAGTAAATTTCCAGGACTCGCTCAGACACTTTTTTAATGTACACTACGGTTTAAGGACACTCTATTTCTCATTCCGCACCCATATAAGTGTGAATAGTCCACGGATTGGGACGTAGCATATATTGGTTCAACACTGAATGCAGTCTGCTAGGTAATATATTTTGACAAATATTGATATTAAAAATCAAGATACAAATTCCAAAGGTCCACTTATTACACTGAGACCTAGGGCAACTCACAGGACAATTATATGTGAAACTAGAATAGTTTCAGCTCTCCAGCTAAACATTATAGTCCATAAAAAAATGTACAACTACTCTTTGTTATAATCTATATTACTTCTCCAGAGAAAAGATTGCTTCAGTCACAAACCGATAGAGAGAGCATCGAAGCAGATCTGTCTGCACTTTTCCCCAAGGTCTGTAGTGTACACAAATATTTTCACAAGTAATTTTCCTGATTTTGAGTGTGCTCATATTAATATCTATATGCTAGATGGACTCTACTGTATGCAAAGAGCTGTCCATTTCAGAAACGGAGGCCTCTGAAGTAACATGGACAGACAACGGCACTTTCAACCTTTCACAGGGGCACACACCTCAGACAGAGAACTCTGATGGTAAGGTCCTCTCTTCTGCTTAATGCTCTGAGTTCACAAGGCTGATTATTATGGCATAATGTTGATTTCTGTTAATCTTTAATTCCATTGGAAATTTAGTCACTGGCCAATTTATTAGGTACAATTTGTTAGTACTAACTATTGGAGTTACTCAGAAGAGTATTCTTCAAGCCTGGGTTGTAATAGGTAGTTATTTTAGCTTGAGAAGGCCCAGATACTGTTCTAGCTTTTAAACATATTTAGATTTTTCTGATATAAATTTCTAACCGCTACTCTTCCTAACTGTTTCAAGCTACTGACTTGAAACTAAGGTTGATTATGCTAGTAGCATTAAAGGATTCTGGGAAATTACTGCACAGCCTGAGCAAAACTATGTTTTAAAAAGTAGACTCTAGAGGTTATCTTTGACTTAACATTTCCATTGAAAATAAATGAGGTTTGGGTACTACAATATTTTATAGACAAGCTAGAGACATGGGGGTTGGGTTATGTTGCTCATAATGGCTTGGTAGAATTTTTTATTATGCCATAAAACCCTCCATAGCAACCAGAGTGTTTACCCTAGTAACCATTTCACAAATCTATATCTGAGCCCAGAAAATGTTAAGTCATGAGGGTTGGTTGATATAATTCATATTGACTAGGGGAAGTTTATATGATATTCACTGACCTCTCTATTGCAACCATACTGTTTACTCTAGTAACAATTTTCAAAGTTTATATCTGAGCTTAGATAAAAAATTCTGACATGGAGGTTAGTTTATATGACACATATTAACAAGGAGCGTCACGGTGGCGCAGTGGGTAGCACGGTCGTCTCACAGCAAGAAGGTCGCTGGTTCTAGGCTCGGCTGGGGCAGGTGGCATTTCTGTGTGGAGTTTGCATGTTCTCCCCGTGATCGCGTGGGTTTTCTCCGGGTGCTCCGGTTTCCCCACAAGTCCAAAGACATGCGGAATAAGTGAATTGAGTAAGAACGATTGCCCATAGTGTTAAAGTGTGAATGTGTGTGTGAATGTTTCCCAGCGATGGGTTGCGGCATTCCGCTGTGGCGACCCCGAGGGGGAATGAGGCCGACATGAAGATGAATGAATGAATATTAACAAGGGGAGGATTATATGATGTCACTGACCCCTCCATAGCAACCAGAATGTTTAACCTAGCAACAATCTTCACAGAACTCCATCTCTTACTAATTACAGGATGGTTTGTATAAGAAGCAAATTGTTTAAACGGCTAATACTTTTTAAACTGTTTGAAACTTTAAAGAGCTTCAAGCTTTCAGGTTTTCTCAACTGGCCAAAGGTTTATCAAACTTTTGAAGATGGGCTTTCTCAAGTCAACATGAAGTTTACAATCCAAATTATAAAATCTAGTTGTTGACTTACTATCCTATCCAAACGGTCTACTCACTCTATTTTGAAATCAATAATCCATTACCACTGCTTCTTTCTCTTTTAAGAATCATCTGCCCTGGGCAGAGCTCAAAATCCTAGTTTATTAACAGTATTGAACTAAAAAAAGAAAATGAAACCTTCCCCTTTCAAAATCACTTGAGCTATTCTTTCACATTCTGATGCTTAGTTTAGCTGAAGAAAGGCATGGTTTCAGCTGTCATTTTCCTGGTTGATTAGTTATTCATGTTATAATCTATACACTTAATAAAGTGGTCAGTCTATATCTCTTTGATCTCATAGACTTTCATTAAAAGAATATTCATTTATGGTTTGCAATTTACCAGACTCAGATCGGCGAAGTGACGAGGAGGTCTTCACAGGTGGACTACCAGAGTTCCCCTCTCTGGAAAATGGTTTGGAAACAAATGAAGAAGATGAAGAAGATCTAAGCACTGGAATCCCTCCAGTTTATCCCAGCATAGTGGCCTTCACAAAGTCAGAAGAGGAACCATCAGTCCAGGCTCTGGAGGTTGTACAGAGGCTGGCAGGAGACATGATAACAACCGCTGTCACCACAGCGCTGCAGGAACATCTTGAGACAGCAGTGGCACCATCACTGGTCCAAGCACTGGCACATGATTCAGACAGTGAGCCTGAGGACTTTGAGCTGTTGGACCAGTCAGAGCTGGAGCAGCTGGAGGGCGAGCTGGGGCTAGACCAGGAAAAACCTAGCAAACCTTCAGGCTTCCTGTCCAAACTGCTGGGCCGCCAATGATCTTCCTGTAAGAGGGGTTTCCGCCTTCCCTCTGTGATGGGATGTGGGTGGGAGAATAAATGTCGGGTTTACAGGGAATGGTCCAGAGCAATTGTGGTATTCCATTGTTTTACTTTACTTTTAGTTTTTTTGCTATCAAAACAAATGGTGCTTTCGAAATGGTGTTCTTCCCTACTATAGTACGACAAAAATGTATCTTGTACTGAGCCTAGGTGGGTATGGAGTTGCAAGAAATCCTGATTAGAGGAAATTGGCAAACTTATATTTCCAGACGAAACATTCATTTTGGCTCTTTCCGATGCGGATTAAGTGTAATTATATTGTGCATTTTAAGTAAATGAAATGATAAACATTTTGTTGCTGCCAAATAGTGAGCAGCCTCCGTTATTACTATCCCAATACTGAGGCCAAATGAGCTAATTTAATCAAGCAGTTGTAATGCGGTTCATTTGATATCTTGTTATAGTTTTTGTGCTCAAATCGAACACACAAGTTCACGTACAGGGACCCAGGATACTATTTCGGATGCACCACAGGTTTTCTATAGAGGTATGCTAAGGCCCAAAGTATACTTTTTATTTTAATAAATAAAATTTTGTGCATGTGACATTACATTTAAATAATTGTTAAATTTCTCCAACTGCATGTTGCTCATTAAGCTTTTGCAATAGTGTGTTTGGCCACAAGGAGGCAACAGAGAACCAGCCCAATTGTCTGCAGGATTCAAAAGAAGCAACAAGAAAAGTTCTGTTTGCTTCAACTTTTTACTTTATAAATGAGTTGATGCAACTATATTTTACCTAGAACATTTACTTTCCAGTTTTAAGACCTTTGTATTAAAACGTGCCAATAGTCAATGATTAATGTTTATTAAGTCTAAATTTTAAGAATTGTATCAAATCAGGCATTTTTGGGTGAGTTTTTTAGGTTTAAAAACACCCCAGAAATGATAAAATACTGCTACTAGCTCATTTGAGTTTATACAAAATGATTGACTACAAAATGAAGTATACTTTGGGCCTGAATGTATTTTTTTACTAGGTTTTTGTAAAGGGCTAGTCTTGGTGTAGCAGGGCCACTGGGATGCCAGCCAGTGACCAGAGAGATGTGGACCAGAGTCAGTTAAGGTATAGTTTAGCTGTTGATTGGCTGTTAGAACATCAAATTTTGCTGCCAATTTTTTTTCTATCTTTGCTTCCGAAGAAGGGGGCTTATAATGAACTGACAATCAGAGGTACAGAAATAAGAAGAAAATTAAATATCAGCATTTTACATTTAAATATTGTGTTTTTAGTAAATATACATAAACATGTACACTTTTTATGAAGGCTACTTAAAAAAGGCTGAGAGTCTCTGTGTAATAATTTGAGGAAACAGTCACAATTGTTGCTATTTGCATCTTCTTTTATAGTTAAGTAGTGTTTGGCAATTTGTAGTGGCATAGAAGTTTTAAACAAGTAAATATAAAAAAAATTCTTCTGTTGGCTGATGACCCACACGATTGGTTTTGGCATGCTTCACTTGTCACTTTTTATTTTGAAAGTTGACCTGTAGTACTGCGATATTACAGTCTGGAACAGTGTGTGTGTGTGTACTATATCTTGACAGTGTGAAGCTTAGCTCAGTCTATGCATAGCGTGCAACTAACGTTAGTCTAAAATCAAGCTAAAACTTTCAAATTGATGTTTGTTCAGTCGGATTGGATTTGTATCAAGCTATTTCAATAGCTCAAGCTGAAAATGGTTCTAATCAGTGTTGATTTGATAATATTTTACTTGCAAATTTAATTTATTTCTATCCATCTCTGTTATTAGAATAATACCACAACTGACATGTGATTGCCTTACATGCCTGTGCAAGACTAAATAGTCAATTATAGCTTGAAATTGTAATAAAAACGAGCTGATCATAACACAGATTTGTGTTGTGTCTTGTATTGTTTGGAGGTAAAGATTGTTGAAGACATTAAATCTGAGGGCCTTTTAAGATTAAAGGTATGATTATGACAATAAAAGAAATGTAAAGAAGCTCATTGAGAACTTTTTATCACTAACAAGAAAGGAAAAATGGTTTGTAGCTTAACTTGATTCATAGCCCCACAATAAAAAAATCCTTTTAAATAGCATTGTAAACAGATGTCCCAAGATTTACAAACCTATTGTATATATGAAATATGTTCACTGCTATTTTGACAGTTAAATTGTGAGTGATCACAACTGTTTGCTGGTTTCCCAGGTGAAGGGGAGGCTCGTATTACTCATAAATCTGAGGCTTTCAACTGCAGTTGTTGATTTATTCATCGTCCACCTGTAAAACTAGAGATCTATCCATCAGCTGAACATTTCCTCAAGTCAGCAGAACCAAATAAACTGGTGTTTTAGACTCAAGTCTGTGCACGGGTCATTTATTGTACAGAATCAATACTTTATTTCAACTTTTAAATAGGATTTAATCAGCTCAGTAAGTTACTAACTTAACATACTGAAACAATTATAAGGCAAGTTTTCCATAATTCTGCTTCTGGTGGTCCTTTACATGTTGAGGCTCAGTAGGGGATGCTTTTACAGCGCTCTGTTTGTTTATGGAGTGAGAGGCTTAATGTGGTGTGATTTGTGTCTTAGGGCCAAAAGAGAAATTAAACAAGGCACGTACAATCCCTATTTTCACACAGGTATGTTTACTTTCTTCATGGACGTCTTAACAACTTTTTGTTGTTTTGATAAATTTGTTTTTCAGATGTAATCACACATATTAGGTATATATATTTAGATATATTACTAACTTTGAGAACTTATCAACATTAACCTTAGTAATATTGTCAAACAACAATTAGGCGAACTGCATAAATTCTTGTTTGAAGATGCAGCTTCTTGTAATTTTTGGACAGTAAATTACACATAATTTCAGTTTACTTGTTTTTCCTGAATTCTTTTCACAAAGATGTTGAGACCCTACAGTTCCAAACATTAACTGAAGAGAGTATAGTGTTTAAGAGACTCTCAAGAGGTATTTTTAACAACACGCTTTTGTTGTTACATTAAAAATGAAGGGAAAAATCTAAATACAATAGTTTTGAAATCAGTTTATCACAAGTTAAAAATATAACAATTTTTGTAAAATACAAAGGATTGAGTGGAAATCAGTTTTCGAGTTATTGATTATTCTGGGGTTACTGTAACTTCAGGAAAGTTCATGTAGTTTTTTATGTTGTCTAGGTGATTTTAAGTCTTCTGTGGCGCCAGGTGTTTTCAAACTGAGCAAATGTCACATTCTTTAACGTGTGGTATGTTGAAATTATGAGGCTGTATCATGTTTGCCTGCTCATCTGCTTCCAGCTTGGATTGCAGGTTTATGTGCTATGAAAACCACCTGTTTGCAGGGAGCCTGCCATTTAATTATATGCATGCAACGGTGGACGTGCTGATCCGGCTGCCCTATATCATCATGATGAATGGATCGAAGCCTATGTAACAACGATACAATTTCAATTTCAATCATAAAAATAATTTGCACATTTCAGAGGAAATTATTGATACTAAAGGTAACTTTAGCTTTAGTTGAAAACCATTAAAGGCGGAATTAAATAAATGATCAAATCTGTCATTCTTATCTGTGTTCTGGTAATAAAAAGCAGTAATCTTGGATTGTTAACCCTCACTAGATTTTTAATAGCATCCTGTGCACTTCTGGCCTTCAGTTGTCATCAGCACTTTCTTATGAGTGACACTTTCTGCCTTAACGCTGGAATCTAAGCAAGTGTGGAGAAGCGAATATGCTTCTTGAAAGCTGCTGACAGGACTCTGCTTGTTGGGGAGGGGTTTCCTTCTTTTTCAAACAGCATGGGTCTGGTTTTTAATGAGCTTGCATTTCACTTGACCATGAATAACTAGACTAACGCCTTCTGAGTGAGGCAGATGGTCCAAGTTTAAATGTGTGTTGGTTCAAGTGTTTCCTACATGCTAAGAGACATCATATACAATTAATAGAATGTACCGGATTAAACCGTAAACAGGCATTTTAATGTCATTTTTGTAAACTTTATTGATTACTTTCCGTCAACACAGCTGAACAAAAATTAAGATGAACCTGAAAATTAAGATGTCTTGGATTATATCTTAATGCAAAACAAGATACATGTATTTGAAACAATACACCAAAGGGAGCGCACAAAAAAAATACAAAAAACAAAAATATGCAAAAACGTTAAAAAGATACCAAAGATAAATCTATACAAACTAAAGAAAAAAACAAAAACAAAAACAAAAACAAAACAACACAAAGTGAAAATAATATGATGCTAAACATACAAGCTATGAAACTAAAACAAAACAAAGCTAAATAATTAAATCTAAGATCAAACAGCAAAAACACTCCCAAAACATAAAACAAAACAAAAAACAAAAAGCTAAAATTTAAATCAAAAGGAAACAAAACAAAAG
The DNA here is from genome assembly GCA_900490495.1 of Danionella dracula. Classification (NCBI taxonomy): domain Eukaryota; kingdom Metazoa; phylum Chordata; class Actinopteri; order Cypriniformes; family Danionidae; genus Danionella; species Danionella dracula. The sequence continues at coordinate 1,833,594 of UELW01000744.1, forward strand.
GAATCTAAAATAAAAATTAAAAATTAAAAACAACATTAAACAAAATTTTATTCAATGATGCACCTGTTGTTAATTTAGTATTGTACAATTTTTTAAAACCCCTTTTGTTTTTTTTTATTTAAATTTTTTTTTACATGAAATAGTAGGTAGCTGGCACCTCATTCCTCAGCCAGTAACAACGAGGCATGTCTTAACTTTTTCTGAATTCCCCCAGCTGCATCTTACATCTTTGCTTCTTAAAAAAGACTCCCATTGGTCGATGAGTTGATTTTGAAAGAGCCAACCAGAATAAGGCTAACAGCAAGCTCCTGAAATCTGACATGCCCTTTGAGCTTAATGATCATGGAGCTGCTTAAAAATGTTGCCGGCTGCCACATAAGCTCAGAGGGTTTGAAGGGGAGTGTAAAGCAGTCAGGACGCCCCTTCAGAGCCCACCTGAATATACTATCATTTCAACTGGAAAAGGTAAGCACTTCTAATGCAATATTTTCCCCAGCTGACAGATACTAAGAAATGTAAAGCTTGGCTTGAGAATACCTTGTTACTTTCTATCACGAGCTTGTCATGTGAAAACATGACAAATGTTTTGTTTTTCAAGAAGGTACTCAGAAGTGTAGGCTGTCAAACAAGTTGGAAAATAAGGATTTGTTAAAAAACAATATATTTAATGTACTTCCTTCATGTTAAACAAAATAGTGTTGATGGTAGTTTATTGAAGATTTGCATTGAAGAGTACTTGTGCACTAACAGGATCAAAATGTGATGACATATTGTGGTTAAAAAACTGGTGTAAGTATGTAACATTTTCAAAAAGAAATTATTTTTTAAACATCCTTCATATTAAATGAGACAAGCGCGAATGTAAAATAACAAATGCAGTTGTCTCCAAGCTTGAGAATCTCTCACACATTGTTTTTCATTTTCAGGTTCAATTAATCAAGAAAAATGGCAAGGCTGACTCCATCTGTGGTGATCTGTGGATTGGCCCTCGCAACTGTCCTCATGTCAGGTAAAAATTCAATATGACCCTCCAACTTATCTCAATTCCAATAACAATAACACAAATTACATGAAGCTAACAAAAACCAACCCTCCTGCTTTAGAAACATCTAAAAAACAGAAGACGACAATCCTATTTTCTGTGACCCCCAATCCACCCTGCTTTTATGTTCAAAAACCTTCCATATAATGAAATGGAAGGCCTTGAGATGATTAGCCTGCAAGTTTTCCACGAGCCATAAACATCTAAAGGAACCCACTGGAAGTGCTGATATTTGCCACAGAGATGTTTCTCATACAGAAGGTTTTATGTCCTTCAGTTTATTTTACAGCTCTGGCAATTACAGCCAGAGCCTTGAGGCTTGCTCTTCCATCTCTTTGTAGTTTAACAGGTAAGCTTGCAGGGGGTCCCGGAAGTCTACATTCATAATTGCTAGAATAAGACACAGCCATTGATGAGTCCCTGCCTTCCATGCAGCGATAAGACCGCATTAATCATTTTCCATCATCCAATAATGCTTCTTTTAATTATAGATTTTTCTTTCTTGTCTGAAACAGGCTTCCTGTGTGCTGGTCCTGTTGAGCGGAGTGAAGATGTTGATGGTGAGCTGATTATTATCTTTTCAACTAACATCACTGCTTTTATGGGATCCCAATAAATACGGAATCATTATGGAGAACACTTTAACGATGGTTACTCACAAATGGACCACAACGTAAAATAATCTGAAGTATATGTTATAAAAATGAGAAATATCAATACACTCCTTGAACAAAGACCTTGGGAACTTCATCTATAAAAGGATGATTTGTAAAGGTCAAGGCAAGTATCTGCTGAATAACAATCATTGTCGTTCTGGGCGGACTTTCTTGCAGAGAGTGCTTCAGAGGTGAAGGCAGACAGCACATCATCACTGACGAAGCTGGCCCGCAATAAGAGGAATGTTGCCTACTACAGAAGCCTTCCTGATTTCTGGGGCTGGTACAAATACTACATGGAGACCAACAACCAGGAGGGAGTGAGTAGTCTTCAAGTGAAAAAAAACTGTATGGCAGTCATATTTAGAGTTTCTTTTTAGCAATGAAAAAGCATTTTTAAACAAGTTATAAACTTTAAGTCAGTGGTTAGAAAGGACGTATTGTTCTGACGATATAAGCAGTAGAAAAAAACTACACCAGGTTTAAGAGCTGTTCACTGCTGCAAACAAGTTTATTTAATGCATTTTGGGAATACATTTAGATTATTAATTAGGATTCAATGAAAAGAAATATGTGTAAATAAAAAAGTGACAACAGAAAAGAACTAGTTTTTTTGTCGAGCTGTGTATTCACCGGTGTCATAGTGTATAGTCCAAAATTTTCTCTGTCAGATGACAACGAAAATCTTCTGTGAACAACTAGATTTCACAACCACTGGTTAAAATCCAAATGAGTAAAACGATTTACAAATGCTTTAAAAGTGTTATAGTGCTAGAAACTAAAGATAGAATTAATTGAATATTTGATCAACAACAATGTTAACAACTAATTTAAGTCACAATTTAGCCAACTAACTAACTAACTAACTAACTCATTTAAATCACAATATAAAACGAATTAAAATCTCTTTAATTCGATTCTATAGAACAACTGGACAGTAAGCTTACCATCTGGCAAACCACACATCTTCCAAATAAGAGGAAAATCTCTATTTGGTTTTTGGAAAAGATGAATATAGCTGTCACTCAGTGTTATCTGGTGTCCTTTTGCAAACAGCTTTGTAGTTGTTGGTGTAAAATAACAAAAACAGGAAAAACTATAATTATTTGTTATTTGGGGACAAGGTTTAGAGATAGGTTTGGCTATTTGTGTCATTAAGTTACATTTTATTTTTTATTATATGACGGAATAAATAGAAAAACCATGTTTAAGGTGACAGTAGTTGAATAGTAAATCACCATCTTTATTCTTTCAACAGATTGAGAGCATGGATCGGATGTACCTTATCTACCTGCAGAACAAGCACAGAGCTGAAGAGGGCCGCTCTTACAACCATTACCTCACTCACCTGAGTGAAATTTACAAAACCTGTGCCAACTCAGACGACCCGGACTGCATTGCAGAATCCACCAGCAAACCCAAAGCAAAACTCGTCATGCCTCTCCCCATCAGACAAGCAAAAGTAGCAGTCTGCAACCCTTATCTTGACCCCTACTGCCTGTACCCAGTCACGCCAAAAGTTCCAGAAGAAGAGCCAGCTCCTGCCCCAGCAAAAGTCCCTGCTCCAATTCTGTCACCACTGCTCCCATTTCCTCTGAAAACTGCTCCACCTCACTATTACTACGCTCCGGTGCTGGAGCCATTCTTATCAGCTGAGCAGAGATCAGAGCTCTTACGTATCTGCAGTCCTTCAGACACTGAGTGTTTGCAGTACCATCTGCGCGCTGCTTATGGCTACAGGCCTTCACTCAACCCTCTGCCTTCTTATGCTCACCTAGCATGCGATCCCTCCAAAGACCCCCTCTGTCACCCCAAGCTGGTAGCCAGGTCACCCTCTGGTTTGCTTCATCTGTATCCCGCCTGTAACCCTGCCACAGACCCGCTTTGTGTTGCCAACGTAGTGGCACCTGCAGCCCAAACCGCTGAGGGTGAAGAAGCACCAAAGGACAAGTTTTGCAATCCTTTGTTTGACGAGGGCTGCAACCCTCTTACAGCTGCTAAATTTGCTGCACTCAACAAGCCCGCCTTGGAGTTTGCACCAAAAGATGAGCCAGCGCCCGTCAACCTGGCCTGCGACCCCATTTATGATCCATATTGTCTGATTGGTGGAACTGCTGCCCTCAGGAAGCCTGCTCCAGTTCTCCCAGAGTTCCAAACTCGTCACCGTCTTGGTGTTCACGGAAAGACCAAGGAAGGTTACGACTGCTACATGTTCTACGATAAGGATTGTCACCCAGTGGAGAACCAGGAACTGAAGGCTGTCGCTAGCTCGAAACCACACTGTCATCCATATGACCCCAACTGTGGTAAGTTTGCTGGCCAGCCGTCCCCTGTAGCAGACTCAGCAAAGGTAGCCAAAGATGGCATCATCGAACCCCATCCAGACTGTGACCCAGAACTTGATTACAACTGCCGCTTGCGCAGAGCGGAATCTGCAGCTGCAGAATTAAGGGTTGAGCCTGTCCACCAAGAGCAAAGTCATGGCTACCCAGTACCTAAAGCTCTGGCTCCTGAGTATCCCGTTCCACGATTGGAGGACTTCCTCAGAGGATATATGGGAGGATACAAGAAATGAGGATAGTAATGTGGATGAGAACTTGGGAAACCAAAATTTCAGGATCCGGATCAACCAGGAATCTACAACATATCAGCTATGCTTTTTATTCATGTCTAATTTTGTGATAATTCTCAAGTTGGGAAACATATGAGTAGATTTCAGTCTTTAGATGTTGGTAATGTGAAGCAATATACAGTGTATGTATTTATGTTTGAAATAGCGTAGGATTAGGGTTCTTGAATATGACAAACTAAGACCAATAAAATCTGTCTGCTTCTATTTTTTTGTTTTGTTATTGATCATACCGTACTCAATATTTATACATTTATCATTTGCAATATCCTTACATTAGCTTTGAATTCCTTTAAATATCATGTTTCATTGTTATATTAAAGTAATAAATAACATTGGTGTTTTTATTCTTCACAATGTATGCCTCAGTGTTTAGAACATTTCCATATTTTCTAATAATTTCAAGTCAATGATGTCATAATTAGCAGAAATATTGAAAAACTGAAACAAATGACAATTTGTGTAGCTTAATTGCTCCAAATGGCAATGTGAATATATTTTTTATCTTTAATAAATAAATCTGCTATACACAACGCAGTGTGTTTTACAAACATTGAGAACTAATATATATTTTACATAATTTCAGGTGACTATTGTATTAATAGAAGAAAAAGACAAGAAATTTGTGAGGAAACAAACAGGAGGTCCTATATTTTATCCATGAAGATTAAAAATCATTAGAATTAAGTGTAGAGTGACCTAAAAGTGTTTTCAATACAGGCAAAAAACCGTGTTGACTCTTATAATTTAAAAAGGGAAACAAATAAAAACATCACACTACTCGCAATTACTGGGAAATACAACTGAAAAACTTTATTTCCATTCTGCTTGGTAGGCAGTTTGTGTTTATATCACAAAAATCAGTTGGTAGCCAACTCAGCAACATTTTATGTTCAGACTGCTGGGTTGATGTTGGTCGTGGCTTTTTCCTTAATGGCTAATTGGCCTCAAATACAAAGCAAAGGCCAAAAAAAAGTCTTTGAACAGTTTGTTAATGCCCCAGTCAGCATGAGCCGGGTTTGTGCTGACTGAACCTCTGCGTGGCCTGTGAGTACCTGCGGGACCAGCTGAGTTTCATTACCGGGATGGCAGAGGCCTGAATGCTAATTAGGTTAAATTCATCCTCTGAAAACTACAACTTTAACTAGTTATGCACATTAGGAATGGTATTTAGCAACCTTTCATTGTCATCTGTTACAAAATTTTCTAAGAGCTTAATAATAATAAAACCTGTGAATTGCTGTCAATCAGAGAAAAATGGCATTCTTAAAAATAGTTTGTTTTACATTTTAATAAAATTATTCCAACAAAACTTGTGCATCAAGTGTGTGAAATAAAATAAGATAAACAAAATAAAGTTTGGTAATACAATATATTAAATTTTTGATGTTTAAGTCATTGCTGTTGGTATAAGGTTTGACTTATGTTAGATATTATGCACATAAGACACTTTAAATATGCACACAAACCCCTTAATACGTCACTTTATCTCGTCTTTGCACACCCCTGGACATTTCGATCTTTGTAATCACTCCATTCCCTATTCCCACAATTCTTTATTTTTTCTTATGTATTTCTTATTTTGTATCTTGTATATACATATATTTTGTTGTTTCTTAGTTACGTTTACTTACAATATATCTCAAATTAACTTTTTACTATTTATTTCCAAAATATATATATATTCTGGGTCAGGGCAGTCGTCCAAGCATTTCACTGCATATAGTACTGTGTATGACTGTGTATGTGACAAATAAAATAAAATTCCTAATTGAATAGAGTAGGTTCCAGTGTTCCAAATCTGGCTCCACAAGCAGTTATTGAACTTAATGAATGTAAAGTTTGACTTTTATCTGATTTATCTTCAGCCCTTAAGGAGTAATGTCTCATTGTAATTTTAAACCAGATGTTGCACTCGCTGTAAACCACATATTTATGCTCCTAAAACTATCAATTTTAGGATGGAAGAGTTGTTTAGGTCATCTTTACACTTCTTTATGCTAGTGGGATGTACTGATTTAAACTATTTCCTAACTTTCATTCTGATATTTTTTTAAACAACTTCTTTTTAACTATATGTGTCTTTGACAGGGGAAAATATTTGGGAAATGTTAAATATACAGGCATTTATTTTATTAAACTGGAGATTTCAAAGTGTACATTTCCATAAAATGGATCTGATGTATACAATAACATCCTTATCTGAGAGAACTCAACTTTTGACCATCAGTATCAACCAACAACATGTTCCATTTTGCTTCAGTTATTTGTAGAAGTATAAATACAAATATAATTTAGTACAACATTTATTGTTGTTTAAATATTATTTTACGTTGTATATTGTGGGACTTTAAGAGGCGTCCAATGCGTATTCAAAATGACCAAGAGACAGATTGCCAACTGAACGAGTTTTAATGACGATCTCAGCAGGGAGAAATCAACAGCAGTTTACAGTGCACTGGAGAAACTCTAAACAGCTTCTGAGTCCGTTTTCCAAAACCCTAGCTCTTTATCTCCTCTCAAGCCGTTTCTGGGGAAACGAAACCAGGTGTTATTTTTCGTCTCCGCGACTGGTACAAGACTCCTCTGACGTAGGATGGTCAGCTCCCTGCCTGGTACAGGATGCCTCCTGTGCTCCTCTTCTTATCTGCTCAAAAACAGGATGTGCCATGGCCTTCAGACACACAAAAAGGCTCACAAACCTTCATGAATCTCTTCTTATTTAACTCTTCAGTTTTTCTTAATCAGAATTTAAAAGGCAAAAAGTTGGTTAGCAAAATAAGTACTTTTAAATATATAAAAGGTAAAATATAAATCCCACAATATATAATACAAAAAAATCTACGCTGATCTCACTGAGAAGATGGAAAATCAGGTGAAATTTTTCTCCTCAATGAATCATTTCTCCAATATGAATGCTGATAAAAAATAATGAATGCTGATAGATAATTTAATTCAACATGAATTTTTATAATTAATTGTATTAATATGATATGTCAAACCAACTAAATATTAAGTAAACAAACACTTAACATAACTCTAATTACCTTGAAGGTTTAAATTGAATATAATTACTTGTTTCTAATTACGTGCCAAATAGTAAAAAAATGTAACGCACCAAATGCAGCCGGAAGTACTGGTTTTTCTTAGCCTACCGGAAGTAGAAACCGTAAAACAGAAGCGGGACTTTTAAGTTTAGCTGCGGATACGTCTTGATTATCAAAGATATGGAGAACTTGACATTTTCAACAACTGGTTGAATATCACTGGAAAACAGGTCTGTGTTTTAATGCACATGTATTATGTAAGTTAAATCGTTGTTAGGCAACTCTTATGGTCATTTATCAGCCAAAGAAGCGCTAAATTTACCATGAAGACAACTGATCAACATTGTTTTTAATCTGAATCTAGACGAGTTAATTTAGTTCCATAATACATTGCTCTGGTCTCCATTATGAGTAAAATATATTATCTCTCTACAGTAACGTTAGTCGTTGATAGACATACCTCTAATCCGACATGTCTGCGCTTTGTTTACGTTAACGTTACCCAAGATTTAGTTGTCAACAGCAAGTGAACCACCAGGCAGTGACTTGTTTCGTTCTTTAACATTTGTGTACTACTTGTTAATGTTTAATTCCTAAAAAGAGCACAAAAGAAAATAAAAATATATTAAGAAATATACATGTGTTCTGAAAATCACACTAGCAAGCATCAAGTTGATAAGCATTGTTAAATGTGTTAACTAAGTTATTCCGTTTCCTAACTCATTACATGCTTTTGCACTTTTTTAATTCTCAAATCTTAAATATATTAATTTTCAGGGCAAATCATGGCAGTTGGGGAGCTCTGCCTTATCGATAAAGGTATATCAAGGTGGGTTTGTCTCTTCTTGAGTAGTCCACAAGTCAGCAGAAAGTAATATTATGGAAACTGACTTCACTGAATATCACTATTTGTAGTCTCCTCGAGGTCCCACTGAATCCCAGCATCTCATCCCTGAATCTCCACAGCAACGGGCTTGGCAGGATTGAAGGATTGACCACAGCATGGCACATCAGACATCTGGACTTGTCATCCAATCAAATCTGTCGGATAGAGGGATTGGGGTCCCTGTCCTCTCTGCGCTCATTAAACCTGTCCTGCAATTTAATTTCTAAAGTAGAAGGTACAGTTCTATTTTGAGGTAGAAAATGCAGTTGTTGTTTTTTGTTGCAAATACTGGGGAATGAAATGTATAAATGATTTGCTCAAATGTACCTTGAACTGCTAACTGCTACAAATCACCACCTTTATGTTATGTTTTCATTTAACCTTTTACAGGTCTTAATGGCCTAACAAACCTCACGAGATTGAATCTGTCCTACAATCAAATAAATGACCTTACTGGTAAGTCTGTGAGTAATCCTGTAAAAATGTGGGATGCAGAGTGGTTTGTTTTATTATTAAAGAATTTAGCATTTCTTAGAAAATTTCAAAAGATTCATTATTAAAGCTAGATTTTAAATTGAAAGTAGCACCAATCTTGCCACAAAGTTTTTCAAAAAGCAAATGTGCTCTTCAAAAAGATTTGGCAAACAAATAAATAAATGAAGCCTTTATTGCAATGATTTGAAAAATAAAAATTGCTGTATTTTTTCCATTGGAAATATAGCAGATGCATACATTTATGACTTAAGAAATATATTGCTAACACTTGCTCACTTGTGTAAACAGTTCAGGGCTCGCAAATTTTTTAAATCAGTGGTAGCCCTTCGGGCAGGCACTCTTCAGTTTTTGGTAGCCCGAATAAAATGAAGAGATTTTTTTATGTAGAACATTGTACAATATAGGAAACAAAACATTAATCAAAAGCATTTTCAAAACAAATTACAACAACTGTATTAAAGTCAAATTTACAATCATCAACTCGAATATTTGGTTCTAACTGAATAGAAATTTCTATGAACTTGTAATAAAAAAATGTAACATGAATCAGTCCGATTCTGAATATGACATTTCAACTCCACTTTCTTTTTGCCTCATAGTCAGATTTTTCAGAACTTTTCAGCTTTGTGGCAGTCTGTGTTTCTTTGGCTGTCCCTTCTTCACCCGGATCTGTCTTCTATGGGTCAGCAGAAATAAAATACCTCCGTAAATCCATGCGCTTATTTTCTCCCACGCACACAATTAAACGTACGTGATATTCGAAATTCTCTTCACTGAGCAAACAATGTCCATCTCGTTTTAGCTTGCTGCGAGAAATTACATGCGTCAAGTGAGTATAGTAATGACTGACAACAAATACTTCCCTAACAATCTGTATTGCCGCTCCTTGTACGACATTTGCGCAATGGTGAAACAAAAATTAAAGTGAACTTTTTAAAAAAGCGAGCGCAAATTGAAAAACTATTTCAATATTTCACCTATTTACAGTGGCTCCCCATTTCACCAAAACTACATAGAACATAATTACCCAATTATATTTGTACGAGAATGCAAAGCATTAAAATATATTGTTCCTCCCTGTTTTATAGCCGAGCAGGCAGGATGGAGACACATTTTGGTAGCCCGACTGGAAGACGTATTAGCCCCGGGATGTTGGGCTAGCGATTTTGCGAGCCCTGCAGTTCATTATATATTGCTCTTTTAGGTCTCTTGTACCTCCATGGAGGGGAGTACAAATTAAAGTATCTACAACTCCACAGCAATCGTGTGGAAAGTATGAACCATCTGCTCCAATGCTTGATGGGACTTCAAAACCTGAAAGACGTCACCTTAAGGAAAGATGGTGCAGGAAATCCAGTCTGCTCACTGCCAGGTCTGTTTAAAAATGAACAAAAGTTCCTGAGAAAAACTTAGACATGTTGTTGAAAATCTCTGAAATGACACATTTTGTCTGCTACTTAAGACGTTTTTATGTTTTAGGTTACAGAGAGATGGTTCTTCAATCTCTGCATCAAGTATCTGCTTTAGACGGAGTAGACTGTTTTGGAAATGCTCGCTCAATAGCAGAGGACAATCCTTTAGATGTTCCAGGTCTTGAGGACTTTGTGGAGTTTCTGATTTCATCTGACACCAGTGTTAATGGAGAGCTGGTAAACTTTAGGTTTTAAGTGAATTTTAATCTTCTCATGGTTAAACAGTGTAAAAGTTGAGTCTGTTTGTGATGAAGGGGAAGTCAGATGCTCCTCTTACAACTCCACGGATCAATGAAGTTCTGACTGAGTTTAGACAAAGAGGGGGAAAACCGCCTGCAGAAGATCAAGAAAATGATCAGCGCATCAAAAAGCTGGAAAAGCAAATTTCCCATTTAATACAGAGGGTAATGTATGAAAAATAAAGATCATGACACTTTTCTTTTCTTTTACAAAAAATAATTGATACAAAATATGAATTTCTATGCAGGTTCCCACAAGTGATGGACGCAACTGCTCTTTACCTTCTTCATTAGCACGTAAAGCAAAAAGAGACACGGATCAAACTTCAGAGAGCGAAAGTGAGAGTGCAAAAGAGAACCTGTGGCATTCTAGGATCCTGTCTCATCCCAAAAGCTCTACAGTGAAAAAAACAACAAAGGACATCAAATCCAAACAATGTGATGGGTAAATCAACATTTATGTACATTTTACAATATGTAATAAAAATGTTGCTAGCTTGCTAAGTTAAAAGGAGATTAGAAAAATGTATTTGCTCTGATTTTGAGCTTAAAGGATGTTTTCAGAGGGTTTTTTCTTCACTGTTTCTTCACTTGATGGATGATTCATTTGCTTATTATTTGTGATCTTTCTGCCCCTTTCACCATGCGTTTATTTAGCTTCTTCTCATGTTTTTGTTGCTAGTGTGACAAATATTCAGAAGCAGAGGTCCACAAAGCCTGCTGTTGTCCCACGGAGGAGGACTTCAGGTCAAAGCTCTGGATCTGTGGAAACGGCAGAATCTAAAGAAATCAAATCAAGTGTGAAACCTTCTGAAGAAACCTACAGAGTATGCAAATGGCTCTGTTTAAGTTTATCCCTAAGGTAATCTTGAAGAAAAGATTAAGTGTTTGGGTTTTTATTTGCAGGCGATTGTGGAAGAGCGAGACCAGGAGCGTGAGCGGCGCTGGAAGGCAGAGCAGGCATCTAAGAGACTCGGTGAACAGATCAAGAACCTGCAGACTCGAGCCAGTGAGGAAAAGGACCTGCAGAGCTTAGCTTTACACACCACGGACAGGTGCAGGCCAAGATTCCTCTGCTGTATATTTGAAAAATATGGTTTCACTGAAGTTGTTTGATTTGACTTCCACAATAGACAAATGGAGAGGTTTAAGTGAGATTCACTTCTGTCTCATTTAAATAAAAACATGCATATTACTTTAGATTTCTATCCAATTAAGAACACTTCAGAGAGTCTGGTGCGTTTTTGGCTACATGCTTGCAAAAGGAATTTAAGAACACAGTTTTTATCGTGTCGCTGTGATGAAAAACACTCCTATCATACACATTCAGTGTATGTGTCAGTGTATGGGACTTTCTTGGTTATCCAATTGTTGATAATCAAACTATTTCTCTATTGTCAGTGGATGAGTTTTTTTTTTAAGGAATGAGGCATCATGTCCATCCACCAGTTTCATAATCTGCTCCACACACTCTCTGAATGTTGTAGCAACCAAGATGAGTGTTAGGATCTGATTGACTGAGAGTCAAAGTATGAAATTCAAATTTGTATTATTATTATTATTATTATTTACACAAAAAATTCAGCCCACAGGCTACAAAATCTTTGCACAATTACAATGAAGAATTCTATTAATGGACACACACATGGAGTTGTTTATTGTTTTATACAGAGTAAACAGTCAGTTATATGATCAGATTTGAAAAGAAAGAAAAAAAGATTTGTGGCTAATTTAAGCCATGAACCAGTCGCCTTTGAAATTCTTTAGCTACCAATGGTTTGGAAAAAGTTTTTGGCTGGACTTTTAGCTCTTAAACCTGGATATGAACTCTCTGGAGAGTGTAATAGAATAATCATTGTAAGTGATTCTCAAAGAAGAATGTATTTGTATGTATATTTGGGAGGAAACAGGAAGTGATGTAGAGAGGCGGGATTTATACTGAAAGTAATCTCAAGGAGGGCCCTGGTTCACTCTCTTTGCTTCCGAGTCGGCCCAGAGAAGGGCTGCTCATTTCTCTCTCTTTCTCTCTTTCCTTCCTTCTCTCTCTTCTCTTATTTCCTTACTCTCCCTTTCTCCCTCCATGATGCTTGCAATGTGATCACATGCTTCGTTGATATCAAGGTATGAGTTGAATTCATGTTTTGGAACAACTAATAAATTGCTGTTTGCGATTGTGTTCATAAATCATGTCTCATGAGTATAAAAATTCTATTACAAGAGGAAAATAATTAAATTCCAAATTTTCTAAATATGATAACTTAAGGACACATGATGATGCGCCATCATTCCTTTTACAAGGAGCTTTCTATGCTCTTGTTGACAAATGTAACTGCTTTAATATAAACCCTCATGCTTTCTCTCGTCATCATTTGCAATTATAATAGTCATTAAGTCAAGGTCCTCAGTGAAGGATATCTTGGCAATTAAATGACCTAATATTATATTTATTTAATTCACTTTAACAATGCATTGATTAGTGGTGGAGTTGGTCATTCTGTAACTGAAAGGGTGGCAGTTCAATCCCCACCAGGTCCATTCTGGCGTTGTGGCCCTGGGCAAGCCACTTCACAAACTGGATGAGTGAGACTGGTGGGTGTGTTTGGCGGTGGTCAGGAGGCTATTGCTGCAGAATGACAAACTGCCCCAGGGCAGCTGAGGACTACAAATGTAGCTTAACACCTTTGAGTGTCCAGAAAAGCACTATATAAATTGTTATTAGTATTTCTATCTCGTGTACACATTAGCATGATTTATGCCGAAAATACATGGTTTTGTGTGTAATTTGCTTATGAGTGATGGTACACCAGTCAAACATTGACATGCAATTAGTTACAAATGTAATATTTAAAATTATCATCGTGTTGGGAACTGGTGTTTGTGACTATAAACTTCATTACTAAGTGCCTCAAGGACCTCCTGTCTCAGCCCAATGCAGCTTGATGCTCCATTGAAAGAGGGATTTATTCTATTTGAATGCAGTATATGCTGTTAAACGTCTCAAGTCATTTAAAACCAGAAGTCAAGGCATGGAGAACACGCTGTGTTTAAATGTGAAAAGGAAACTTTTGTAAGCACTGAACGAAATAGCAAAGCTGTGAAAAATGGTGCTCATTAACACTATCATTTTTTTTCTGTTCAGACTGAAAGAGTTGTTGTTGAAGGAGAGATCGAATCGGGCTGAGCTGCAGACTCGTATGCAGGAACTTGAGGAGAGGAACATGTCGGCGCTGGAACAGCTGGAGCAGATGCACAAGCGTGAAGAACAACACAAGAGGGTGCTTCGAAGCATGGAGGAGAGCAGTGCCCAGGCAGAGGATCTTCGAGTGCAGCAGCGGGCACAGGAGGTACACCACCACTAACAGCAAACGAAAGATCCACAGAATTATGTTCTTTTTAAAGCAAAAGAACCATGTTTTGTTTTTGCTCAGGTGAAGAGGACTCAGGAGTTAGAGAACAACGCTTGTGCTTTAAAGAAGGAAGTTGAAATTCTCCGTTCCTCATCACGACAGCTCAAAGAGAAGCTCCAGCAATGCCATGAGCTGAGGACATCCAGAGAGGAAAAGCACCGGTGAATGTTTTTGCTGTACAAGAAAGGACTGGATATTAAATAAGGAAAGCAGATGTTTTCATTGAGTGTTTGTTTGCTTTTATTTGTTGTACAGGAAAGAGCTTGCAGCACGGCTGGTTCCTGGTGGAACTGAGTTTAAGGAGGCAGTTTCTAGAGAGGTGGGATTGATGGAGCAGAGTTTTGTTCAGAAACAGGTTGATCTGGAACAGAAGATCTCCGATGCTAGAAGACAGTACACTTCCCTGGAGAATGAGTTTCGCATTGCACTCACCATTGAGGCACAGCGCTTTTCTGAGGTAATGGTTAAATAAAGTATTCTTGTAATGTAGTTTAACCTCTTAAACCCTTAAATCTTCATGTCCAGTGAAGAGCTTTTATATAGTTTTGCCTAATAGAACAGTCTGGAAAATGAGAAAGAATAACAATTTCCAATTTGTTTTAAAATAATAAAACAAGAGGTAACTTTTGTTAATTTCACTTGTCCGATGGCTTTCTGCTGATTGGTTTAGTTTGTTATGAGACCACATGCCAATCAGGGATTGAGATATGTTCTGTGGAACTTGCATTATTTGTAGTTTTCAGTTTTAAATTAAAAAAAAAAAATTTAAGTTAAAACTTTCTAATAAATAAAGATTGAGTTACCAAAAAAAAAAATTATATATATATATATATATATATATATATATATATATATATATATATATATATATATATATATATATATATGAATGGTTTATAGTCTTTTCATTTTACATTTGCTATAGAAAACTTTTGAATCTTAATAAAGTTCAGTCTCTTAAAATATACAATTATTTCACCCTCTACAATTACTGCAGTGAAATCAATGCGGGTACTGTAGGTTTTTGAATTAAAGGGGAAGAAGCATGTAACAAATAAAAGGAAAATTAAATAATGGCATGTTAGTACAAAGGGTTAAATGTATTCCATGTAGCCATGTAGTTGTAGTTGAGAGTGTATAAAAAATATTTAACTTCTTTAATGCATTTTATTGGTTTAATTTTATATTTATTGTAAAAAAAAAAAATACAAAAACGTAATTTGTTTAAATTGTATTCAGTAAACTCCACAAAAACCAGAATTACCTTAAGGGGGTACATTTGAATGATGTGAAAATGAATTTGTGTCTGAGAAAATGAATAAATAAAATATAATAACAAATCTATGCAAATCATTTAATTATTATTAGCTTCTAATAATCAATAACTTAACATAAATGGGTGTCACGGTGGACAGTGGGTAGCACAGTCATCTCATAGCAAAAAGGTTGTTTGTTCGAGCCTCAGCTGAGTCAGTTAGTATTTCTGTGTGGAGGGTTCATGTTCCCCCCGTGATCGCGTGGGTTGACTCCGGGTGCTCTGGTTTCCCCCACAAATCCAAAGACATGCGTTTTAAGTCAATTGGGTAAAAACAATTGTCCATAGAGTATAAGTATGAATGAGTGTGTGTGCATGTTTCACGGTGGGTCGCGGCTGGAAGGGCATCCGCTGCATAAAACATATGCTAGAAGAGTTGGTGGCTCATTTCGTGTGGCGACTCCGAATGGGACAAAGCTGACAAGAACATGGATGGAAGTTACCATAAAATTGGCCAACCACATTTAACACAGATTTTTATTGCAAAAGTGGGTTTTTATAAATATGTAAAAATTGCTTAGGTTTTTGATGGGCAAAATTTAGTTTTGCGTATTTTTTGTAGGTAAAGGAGGCTTTTGAACAGGTGTCTACTGAACTGCTAGAGGTGAAATCAAGCCTCAGTCACAGTCAGCAGAAAGAGAAGCAGTCAGCTTCTCTGGTGCAGGAGCTCACAGGCATGGTGAAAGAGCAGAAAACACGCATCGCTGAGCTTCTCAAAGCTAAACGAGAAGCCACCACTGACTTCAAGGTAAAAAGGATTTTACTGATTAATATAATTTGATCTAATGGTTTATTGCAGAAATAAACATTATACTACAAATGTGAACACTACTAGAAATCTTGCTAATTGTTCTTTGTGTTTGAACCCTTCCTCAATTGGTGCTTACTAGATGCTCTGTTTAACATACTAGACCCGAGTGCAGTCACTGGAGTCCAGGTTAGAAGATGATAAACGCCTGACTGTACAGGTAGAGCTGCTGAAGAGAGACAAGTCCAAGCTGATCTCGCAGCTTACAGCTCAGGAGTCAGTCATCGATGGATTGAGGGCAGAGAGGAAGATCTGGGGCCAGGAACTTGCTCAGCAGGGTGCGTTGTTCACTTTAAACATCTTTAAAACAGTCTAAAGAATTAGAATTGAGTCTGGAGTTGAAACAAATGCATGTTTTATTTGTCTAGGTGCATCTCTGGCACAGGACCGTGGTCGACTGGAGGCCAGAATTGAGGTTTTGTTAGCTGAACTGGAATCACAGAGGAAGCAGTGTGACAGAGACACTGATGCGCTCCGGATTAAAACAAAGATAGTTGAGGATCAGACTGAAACGATCCGGAACCTGAAAGAGGTGAGCTTCTCAATGCTGAAGATGCAATGATCTTGAACAAAAGTTGAGGGTGCTTTCACAATGGGTGTGATTTGATCATTCTGTACCTGATCACAGTTTCCTCCCACTCTTCAATCCCTTCCTGACACTTCCATATTTGTATTTATAACCTCACATTCCTGTTTGCTACTCTTTGAACCCTTCCCCAGACTACCTTCTCGGGATCAGATTCCAGGAGCAGAACGATTAACTGAACAAAAATGAACTTATCCCGGGAACAAGTGTGCTTGGAAACAGATAATATATTCCCCATTGTGACATTTTGGATCCTAGGGGTGGGGCATATGGCATCGTCCACAATAATACCGGAACAATAATTAATATGGTTTTAAAATTTCATACTGCATAATCTGACACGAAACTACAAATCTAAATATCTCTATAGCTATATTGTTAGTAATTTTCTCTAAATTACTATTTATACAGATGGAATAATATATAGTTTTCTTGTGAAGATAATGATTTGCTCTTTAACTGACTATTTCAAGAGAAACTTTTTTTCTTCTGTTATATTCTATATTTTTAGATGCAATGTGTGCATTTTATGCCAGTAAGTTATGAAATGAATTGTCTACAATTACATTTGTTTGAAATGGTTGAAATATTCTTATCAAATATTTTGTCAATCTGACCTCCAGAATGAAATGAAACAATGACTAGTAGTGAAAGTGACCAGTTGGCCAGATATGGAGTGACCCATACCCGGAATTTGTGCTCTGCATTTTACCCATCCCAGTGTACACACACAGCAGTGAACAAACACACTGTGAACATGCACACGGAGCAGTGGGTAGCCATGGCTGTGGTGCCCGGGGAGCAGTCGGGGGAACTGGTGACTTGCTCAAGGACTCCACAGCAGTGGTTGCTGAAGATGGGAGAGCAAGTGTTTCGTTCACTCACACCACCTTCAACTCGATGGATCTGGGGATCGAACCAGCAATCTTCTGATCTCAAGTCGATCACCTTATCTACCAGACCACAACTGCCTTGCCTACTATATAACCTGATTCCATAAAAAATCTTATGACTTTATGAACTCTATAATTAATGATGTGGACTATTTGTATTCTTCCCCATAAAAATCTATTACAAAAAGTTTAAATACTTTAAATCTACAAGAAAACAAGAGAGCACTTACTCTCATAAAATCAGTTGACCTGGACTGATTGAATTTTTTCTGACAGGCCTTAATGGAGCGAGATGAACAGACTCGTAAAGTTAGGGATGAGAGTGTACGGGAGCAGAGGAAGCTGAAGCAGCAGCTGGAGGAAGAAGTTTCATCAGCTGCAGAACTCAGAAGCACTGTGGAACAGCTCACATTTAGGAAGGAAGAGCTCAAACAACAGCTGCTTGAGAAGGAGACGGAGCTTGATGAGGTCAAAGAGACACACAGGTATGGCGTACGTCTCAGGAGCAGCTCATTGAGAATGGGAGTAAAAGCAAGTGTTTATGATATACCTGTAATACGTTATTGTGATCTATTTCCAGATCTTCCAGTAAGAAATGGCAGGAGAAAGCTGATCTCTTGAACAGGCTTGAGAGCCAGGTAAAGCGCATGAAGGAGGGGTATGATTCCAAGGAGAGGGTGCTGATGGAGGAAAGGGACAAAGCTTCAGAAGCACACCGGTATGAGGGAGTCTTCTGTCTTAGCTGACTGATGGACACCAGATTGATTATATTTCAAGCTATGTTTTTGCATTAGAGTGGCTGTGGAAAAGCTTCGGACGGTGGACGATGCATTCCGGAGACAGCTGGAGACTCTCCAAGCTTCCCACCAGGCTGAACTTCTGCGACTTGCTAATGACAAACAGAAACTGGTAGAAAAAGGCAATCAGAAGGTGAGGCAGCTTTTAAGAGGTTTCAAAAATTAAAAAGTAAAAGCATCCTCTGATGTTTTATAAGATGTAGTTTCAGAGAAGGTAATGGTGGATTTCTTTTTCAAGATCTATTCATCTTTTTGTTTTAAACACAGGTTTATCAGGTAGAAGAGGAAATGCGGCAGTTGCTTGAGGAAACTGAGAGCAATAAAAGACTCATGGAGGAAAAAATGAGACGCCTAACACAAGTCCTAAAAGACTTTTAACAATTCATAAATCATTTTTAATTAATTTACATGTCACATCAGATAAATATAAAGCTTGTCTTTTGAAAGTAATGGTCCGAAAAATAAGTGCACAGTAATGTGTATATAGTTTTTATCATTCTTTTTTTATTTAACTCATTAAATTATAAATTCTCATTCTGGTTTTTAAACAGACAACTTAAGGGTTGTATTTAGGATAGCAATTATATGGGAGAATATTTGTTTCTAAAAGTTAAATAAACAAATGTATTTTTGTCAGACTTTAAAAACATCAGTTTTTTTTCTTTTCTTCAGTCTATATAACCCTTATTTATTCATTTATTTTTAAGACCAAAAAACTTTTATTCTCTCTCTCTCTCTTTCTGTCTGTCTCTCCTCTGCAAAATTGGCAAAAACTACAAATAAGAAATGCTACTAAATTCACTTGCACCATGGGAGAAGTGAATATTGCATTCACACTCAGTTTCTCAGTAGAAGGGCATCCGGAAAATCCTTGTTTACTGCTTTTTTTTTTAACATAATTTTTAATACTACCAGACATGCCTACTGTGTGGTGTGCACTGAATAGTATATGGAAGTATGGCATTTTTTGATGATAATAACGAGTACAAAAATTGTTGATTTATTTATTTATTTTTTACAAATTATTGGACTAAATTACTAACATGTTTCATTCGTAAAAATGAAGACCTGTTTACGAAACCATTTCTATACAGTCCAAATGACACTTAAGAAAAACAGAGGAGAGCTCAAGCGAAGACGTTGCCATAGTAACACTAATACAACGTCATTTCCTCTTTTTTTTAAAAACCCTGGAGCCACAGCGGTACCGGGCTGGTCGCGTAGCCTGAGGTAAATAAGTGCAGGAGATGTTCATTGGTCAGCCTCACCGTCACGAACCAAACCGAGGTAAAACTCTTCCCTAGTCACCTGGAATTTTGGAGTAAAGGTGTTCTAGCCCTTAACCGGGCTCCTGTGTGATATGGCCGAGTCAAACAGCTCGAGTTTTCCTCACGCGACTTCGAACGGGTCCAGTCGCCATGAGAAGAGTTTGGGGCTCCTCACTGTCAAGTTTGTCACCTTGCTTCAAGAAGCCAAAGACGGAGTGCTCGACCTCAAAGTGGTGGGTTAAAAATTAAAAGCGGTGGTATGAATGAACGGACAGAATGTATGAAACTGATTTAGTCAGGACGCAAACAAAGAAACGAACTTACTTTTATTTGAAAGCTACGTGTTGTTGTGTTCTCTTTGTCAGAAGTGAGTTACACAAACACCAAGTGGTGTATTTAAAGTTAACGAAAGCATAAAAAGCCCTCTAGAATTATTTTGGTATTGTGTCAGAGTTAGTTTTAACTAACCCACGGGAGACTGACGACAGGTGTTCGTTCACCTGTCGCTTGAGGCAGCAGACTCGAGCATACGCAACTAGTTTCCCCTCAGTGTTTTCGCCAAACATTTTACTGTAAAATAAAAAAGAAAGTCTTTCAAGCTATCGAAAACTAAACAAATGAGGTCAACTGGTCTTGTTCACTTTAATAATAACGTTAATTTAAATTAATTAATGTAAATTAAGATATGAGTAACGTTAGTTAGTTTGACAATGTTTTTATCATTGTTTTTATAAATTTTGTCATTGTGTTCTGCACATTAACTATCAATTCCAAATTTTTTTAGTTAATCTGACCCATATAATGTCATGTCATTAGTTGTATTTTTTTAATCAATTACGTACACAATTTGCAGGTTTAGAGTACTTTTTATGTACTTTACTTGCATTTAAAAAAGCACCTATTTTATTTGATCTGATTAGAACATACAAATGTTTGCTTTAAAATTATTATTATTATTTGTACTATTGTTGATATTATTTACTGTGGAGGGGATAGTGTTATTTAATGGTTCTAGTTTTTAATGGATAAAAATTGCTTTGTTACGGAAATGAATTTTTGGATTTATATACTAAATTATATACTATAATTAATTTTTATACTAATATAAATTTATACTAAATTTCCCAGCGATGGGTTGCGGCAGGGAAGGGCATCCGCTACGTAAAACATATGCCAGTGAGTTGGCGGTTCATTCCGCTGTGGCGACCCCGAAAGGGAATAAAGCCGACATGAAGATGGATGGATGGATATACTAAATAGATTACATCATAAAACCATATAAGTAGAGAATTTGTGAGCTATAGATGTGTCTAAAGGATTCTGAAGCAAAAAGTAACTGCACCCATTTCCCTCTGTGCAATTAATCAATTTTGAAGCGAAATTAGGCAGAAAGGTAGTCAATTCGCGGTGCTTGGATTACAAAATTGAAATAGCTGTTCAGTGGCAGTAACTCAAATGGTTAAACTCTGAATTATGATCCTTAACAGATTTATTCATGGCTAAAAGTAATGTATTCTCAACTATATTGTGGATGTGAAACCTGAAAATCATTTATCAAAACAGAGATACAACCTGAATAACTAAAATTTGTAAAAAGTAACTGATTTTGTCCCAATAGGCTGCTGACAGTTTGGCCGTCAAACAGAAGAGGAGAATCTATGACATCACGAATGTTCTGGAAGGCGTTGGATTGATAGAAAAAAAGACCAAAAACACAATTCAGTGGAGGTAAATAAAAAAACTGAAGTTTGCAGTAAAACTTAGATACAGTCTTCATATTCATATTTTTGAACTACGCATTGTCCAGTACAATATTCCAACAAAAATGCTTTACTGTTTCTCCACCAGGGGGGAGAGTTCAGGCTGCCAGCCTCAGGAAGTCCTGGAGGAGTTAGAACTTCTCAAGGCAGATATTGCTGATCTGGAGGTTCAAGAAAGAGAACTTGACATGCAGAAATCCTGTCTCCAACAAAGCATTAAACACCTGAAAGAAGACCCATTCAGCTGCAGATATCCTTGCAGATAGACTATACGGTTGTTTTTTTGAGATTCTTGTCTTATATTTAATTAGCAGTCCCAGAGAACAGGCTTTGTTAGAGGAAAATACCTAATTATATATTGAATGGAATGCTGTTTTTTTGTTGTTGGGTGTCTGAGTGGCTCTAGTCTAGTTTTTCCAGTCTCTATTCACTGAAAACACGGTTTATGCTCTGATTACACCAGACCAGACTGATTACACAAAATCTCTTTAAATGCACTCAGCAGGCTCATTTTAGACCCACAAAAAGAGATGGTACAATTGTTATGCTCCTGCCAATATAAAGGTGCCATATGATGATGACATGAATTTTCCGACATTCCTGGCATCTTGAAGTGTTGTTCACTCTTCAAAAACATGTCTCAAGTAGCGTTCAGATTAGTCCACGCACGTTTGAGCAATCCTTTATTACTTCTTTGTGAGCTGAAAACGGCTCGTTGCCTTAACACCACCATTTTCCCTATCCCTACCCAAACCCTAGCCACTTGTCAGTCATATGAATTGCTAGTACAGCCCCTCTCTTCGACTAGTGGGAAACACAGTTTGACCTGTGAGTTTATTCTCTATGAGCTTATTCTTCAGAAATGGCTTATTTTTTATCTGCCCATCAGAGAACACTTGAAGATCACTTTTGTTTGTGAGCAGCACTTCACATTCACCTGATTTGTCAACAAAGAACAGTTCGATAAAGGATTTATGATAAGGCTGGCTCTTACACTGGGTCCTTTTCTAACTCCTGTGTTCATTGATTTGGAGGTCCACGCAATGTTTTTTTTAATTGTGTTTTATAGCTTTTGCTAGGTTTAGATACATTAGTGAGATATGCAATTTTAACTCTTCTTGCATCAAGCCGAGCACACACTACAAGACTTTCCTAATCCTATAAGGAAATCTGGTTCCAACACACACATTGAGACTCTTTGCGTTTTATCTTCCCTCAAATCCTAAACATGCCCACACCGCAGGATGTTACTAACATTACATGCGATTGTGTCCAACTCTCGCGTCAAAAAGTAAAGATTGTGACCAGATCATTTATTGGCATTAACAAAAGGAATACTTCATAAAACAGTACGCCAACATTAGAAATCATTCAGTCTAAAAGTAAGCCTGTCTCATTTACCTTGTTAGCACGTAGCTGAGGAGCCTTTTTTACTGCAGCTTCTGATTCATTCTGTGGACTCAAACTCTGTGTTTCTTGTTCACACATATACAGAGCTGTTATGTGATGCATAACCGTTGTCTGTTGATTGTTTTAAACCAATAACACATGTTTTAAGCGCCGCTCGTTGTGTGTTTCTACTCAATTTGGACTAACAGGAAAGCGCTGGTCAGTAGCGGCGTACTGAAAGCACGTCTGTGGGAGGCACCGATGTAAACTAAGCATTTTGCCAGCCCATAAATACAAGCTGTTTCAAAGACGTTTTTGTGAAAAATTATGCATTTTGAAAATTGTTAACACAGCGTCACGGTGGCGCAGTGGGTAGCACGGTCGTCTCACAGCAAGAAGGTCGCCGGTTCTAGGCTCGGCTGGGGCAGGTGGCATTTCTGTGTGGAGTTTGCATGTTCTCCCCGTGATCACGTGGGTTTTCTCCGGGTGCTCCGGTTTCCCCACAAGTACAAAGACATGCGGAATAAGTGAATTGAATAAGAACGATTGCCTATAGTGTTAAAGTGTGAATGTGTGTGTGAATGTTTCCCAGCGATGGGTTGCAGCAGGGAAGGGAATCCGCTGCGTAAAACATATGCCAGAGAGTTGGCGGTTCATTCCGCTGTGGCGACCCCGAAAGGGAATAAAAGCCGACATGAAGATGAATGAAAATTGTTAACAGTGCAGCGCTAGTATAGAAATCTAATATTTATTCTAAGTGATATAACAAGGGCATAATATGGGACCTTTTAAGCTGCAAATTACTGAGGCATTTGTCTAGGGGTGTCTAAAGAAAGAATGGCTTAAGACAAATAGAGGGCCTTAAATGTTGGTTGAAGTTAGTCCGTGCAATGCTGTGGCTCTCAGAACTAACTTTTGACACCCCTGCATTAGTCATTGCCGGATGTTCCTTAGCTTTGTACACGTATAGCTATGTGACGACTGAAGACATATGTGATGCATTCAGTGGTGACACTCTGCTGGCTATCATGGCCCCGTCTGGAACACAACTGGAGGTCCCAGTTCCAGAGATGGTAGGATCCAACAATTATGCAGTATTATATTTCTTTTCTTTAATTGCCCTATCATTTCCCACAGGGCCTTCATGGCCAGAAGAAGTACCAGGTTAATCTGCGCAGTCACTTGGCTCCCATCCAGGTGATTCTGATAAACCAAGAAACGGACATTTCCAAGCCTGTTGTCGTCTCCGTCCCCCCGCTTGATGACCTCTCAGCTATTCCGACTCCACCAAGCACTCCATCAGGGCCGCAAAGGTTCCCGATCTCATCTGACCAAAAACACGAGTCACTAAAACGCCCTGCAGAAGATCATCACCTCACACCAGAATCGCCATCACCTGAGGTTCACATGGGTAATACCCTTGCTTCATCTCAATTGCATATTTGTTAAAAAGGATAAAGTAGTCAGATATTTAAACCATTAAAAACATCCTTGAGATTTTTTATGTATAATGTGATTTTCTGTATCATGAAAAACAATCTTAGTTTATAAAATAATCTGAATTTTGACCTGGGGCCTGCTCCATGAATGTGGCTGAACTAGCTTCGTCTTAAAGGATCGCTTTTGACTTGACAAAACACAATTGTTTCAATCGTGCTTAATTGGTACCATGATTCAGTTCATCAACTTTCTTTGTCAGGGTTAGGGTTAGGGTTAGGCTTCGACCCTTAAGCTGAGATGAGTTCACTGGTGCATGTAAATAAAAGCCTGATGTAGGCATCGAATTATTAATCACGATGAACATAGAGCGAGATAATTTTTTTTCTTTGCAGAGGAGGACGGGGAGTTTAAACATATATTTTGTGTCATAGTAATTCTGTGGCTGATTGTGTGGATGCGCAAGGTAAAGAAGCACATTCTGTATTAATGTAAAATTGAGTGTCATGTCTGATATGCGTATGATAATGGTAGCATATTTTTGTGACGCGTTAATTTCAATATGCTAACTTTTTTTAATGTAATGTTAACGTGTTTATGGTTGTGTTACAAAAAAAAGGAAATGCTTACTTGTTAACATACTAAATGTATGTTTACGTAAAAAGGGAATGGCTATATAATTGTTTTTCCCTTTTCTTTTTTTAAAGATGTAATACCAACGCAAAACAATAATGGTAGCAGATAAAAATGAAGGTCTAGAGTAGGTTAGGTAAGGAGCAGGTTAGCCGTATAATGTGTGACTTCTACGTGTCTACATATGAGCAGTTGAAGAAGCTTGCGATGTAAGGTATTCCTTCCGCAGAGAATCTTTCATGTAAATATGTGTTGTGAAAGGCTGAGGGATTCTGTCTCTCCCTAAAATTCTTTCCCTGCGAAATGCTCTTCTAAAAATGTGTGCAGGAATATGCACATGTTTGGGAAGAAAAGGGGAAGTTACTGACGCTTGTGTGTCTCTTAAAATTTCCTTTTATAACTGTTGATTGGATGAATGTTTGCATGCAGTCTGTGTGCAATAGGTAACTAGGGTGACCAAGATTGATTAATTCCTAGATCTTTTCATACTACCCAAAACCCAGGACTGGTGCAAACTAAATATAAACTTAGCTGGCTAGCAGATCAGGATGTTTCCCGGCTTCATCAAACTTGGAAAAAGTGTGTGTACCTGAAAAATGTACATTCTTGATTTGTTAAATATTGATCCTTTGACCCACCAGGGGCATTGTCTCTTCCCCTGAGGGCAGGTTCACATTCAGGAGGGCTGACTGCATGTTTGAAAACAGACAATGGTTAACCTAATGAAAATGAGCTTTACTCAAGTAATCCAAAGCAGACTAGATTGATTATTACTTTTTTTATTATTTAATTGAACAATTATATTTTTTGTTTGTGAGATGGTGGTTGAGCTTCACATTTCAGATTTAAAAGTCAATCTGTGCATTCGAAGGTGCCTAGTACTTGACCGTTTTGGGTGTAAAATCACTATTAGTGTAGCATATGTGCTACTTTTTAATATATTATGTTGTGTAGATCAATGGACACTCAAAGAGCTGGTATTACCCATAATCCTCTGTGCCATGAATGTTTACTCAAATAATAAAATGTAATCCTGATAAATATTTGACCTCAACGTTTATCTATAGTAGTGTAAAGAGATTTTAACACAACATTCACACCGAGCTTGAATAGAGCAAACAAAAAAGCTCTGCTCTCGCCTGGATGGCCACTTGAACATCTCAAATTCACTCGCTTCACTCTAAACTGAAAATCTGCTCGACTCACAGTGGGGTTGAGCTTCTTGCAGAGATGGAGAAAGAAAATGGCAGACTTGATGTGAGACTTGAGAGGGTTTTTGTTCTTTATTTACATTAGAAAGCTGAAAACATTTGACATGGTTTTGTTCTACCAGAGCCTTCAGAGACGCACACAGCTTTTATTTGGCTCGAGCAACAAAGCTTTTAACTTACCAGGTTCCCTGATTTCCTCACTTACTGCCTTCCAAGCAAGATTTTTCTTATACGGTAGTCATAAATCACTGAATGTCTGTACTCATCACACTTGTCCTCCATGTTGTTTTTAACTTTCCCTCTCAAGAAAAAACACGTCACTACAAAAGAGAGCTCCTGATTTCTTGGTGAATTCTCACCAAAATTCAATGTTTTGAACTCGAGTGTCGCTTGCCCTGCGCCTCGTCAATTCACATGAAATCATGTCTTCAGATAGACTTGACATGAAAATCACTCTCAACTCCCACATTCAATGTGTAACTGCCCATTAGGGTTATATTTTCTTGTATTTGGAAGGAAAAAATTGTTGCCCTGACATTCTTGTAAATATCTTTTTTCATGAAAATCCTATTGATGACCAGTTAAGTTTCTTAAAGTGAATGTAAAAAAAAAAAATTATGAATTATGTACATTTTATACATATTTATAAGATGTGTTTGTCATGAAGAAGCACAAGTGTAGCATAAGCAGGCAGCTCAGGACGTGTTAACATCAGCTAGTGTCCTCTGGTCCTCTTATTGGCTAGCTTCTCTGTTGTAAGAAAATGAGATTAACAAAAAATTTAGTGACGTACAAATTTGATATATTTCTATTCTTTTTCAAGTTTAACATTTTCCCATTTTTTCTTCCAAGAATGCAACACAGAGCCCCCTGCCAGCCAGTGTGTGTTGATGCAGGTCTCTCTAGGCGGACATGAAGAACACCAGAGAGAGATGGGAGGTCAGGATCTGCAATCCATGCTGGATGAAATGAGAGATGAGCGAGAAGGTAGTTTGCATGCACTAGTATTAAACTGCTCTAAAGAAACCCTGCATTTATTTCTCCTTTGTCTCCTTTTCTTGTTCCTCTAGGAGTTTCCCACCTGATTGATGAGCTGATGTCTTCAGATGGTACGCTCCTTTAAATTTATTTTGCCTTATTAGGCGCTTTAACACTATTCAGCAGAGCCCCCTTGTGGTCAAAAGCAGCAAGTTATAAAAAAAATGTTGTAACAAATTGAATATTGTCCTCCCCTACTGTAAGTCACTTTGAGTCTGCTAAATAGATGTAAATGTAAAAATCTTGTTCTTTTTTGCTGTTATTGTGTTAGTTTGATGTTGTTTTTAAATGCTTGATTTCTGTGAATGTTAAAAGTTTTTAAAGCTAATAACCCGTGTTTTCCTCTGTAGTCTTCCCATTGTTAAGACTGTCTCCGAATCCTGATGTGGATTATAATTTCAACCTGGATGACAACGAGGGAGTCTGTGACCTGTTTGATGTTCAGATTCTCAATTACTAATGCCTGATTTATGCCAAAAGTGTCGGCTTCTGCTGCCAATGGATCAAAGCAGAGGTAAGCGGTCTCCTTTACCCCCACACTGCCAACGACAGCATTCCTGAACCTCGAACTTTGACTCTCACTCAGTTTCACGCTCATTTACATTTCATCCTTAGCTAGTCTTTAACAGTATTGTCCTACCTTATGTATCAGAGGAAGGAACTGTAGACACATGCTGTCTCTTGTATTCTTGTTTGCTTTTTCCCCACTCATTGTTCCTGATGAGTGATGGTCTGTTCCATTAAGGTGAAAAGAGGCAGTTTGGTTTCACTCTGAGGAATTAACACATCCTGAGCATGACACTGTAAGATTTAGCGGTTAACAAGATGTGCTTTATGAGAGTCTTTTTCTCCCCTGCATCATTTTTACATCCTTTACTACATACTTTTTCATAATGTATGACATGATACTTTATGAAAAGCTAAACATATTATATGTCAGTCCTGGAGAAGTCAAAGACTCCAACTGGAAAGGCTTTAGATTTTTTGTCTATTTAAGCTACCCTAATTATTATTATATTTATTATTAAGCACTAATTAATGTTATGGTTTTTGTTGACACTGTTGATAGCTCTGTCATGCTCAATTTCTGGATACCACAGTTTGCTTAATTATATGTTTAATTATATGACTGCCATTTTGGAATATCACGGTTTTTCCTTGTTGTGAAAAGCTATATATACATGTATAAATATAAACTGTATCTATTAATTATTGTAAATATAGTGTTCAGTGGAGGACATACAAAATGTTGAACTGCCTTTGATAATCTTTGTTTTAAAATTCAGGTTTTTGTTGTTGCTGGAGGTAACTTTATTTTCTCTTCAGGTTTTCTACTCAAATGAGGAATGTTTGGTTTTGCTGCACTTTTTTTAGTTTATGTTTGGTATAAATCAATAGATATTTATAAAATACTGTGATTTTGGATTTATTTGAAACACTGCAATACAAAACACTGAAGCATTCTTGTGGACTGACACATCTCTGCATTTCTTACTCTATAAAAATACAAAATCTAAACTTGTGACCTCGATCCGAACATGTCTTTTTAGTTCAGCAATGCAAAGAAAGTGCACTTTTAAGTTACCAAGTGAAAAACAGCTAAAGTATCTTTTGATGCATGTTTTGTGACAAATTTTTGTTTTAAACCAAAACTACCTAAATTGAAATTGACTCAATAACATTCACTTTTCAGGTGAGTAATGGTATATATAGGTCATATTAAAAACCAAAATATCATACCCTGAAAAAATGACCAAAGAGCTATATTTCATTCAACAAAACATTAACAAACAATGGTTGATTTACTTATTTCTTTATTTTAGTTTTGAGTTTAATATTGTAAGTAGTTTGCCAAGTTTATCCATCACAAGCCTCAAAAGCAGCTCGAACTATGGCAAAGGAATGTAAAAAATGTGAAAGCACAAACTAAATGAAATCCAACCTGAGATGAGGTATAGGTGATTGATATTATTTAAGACTAGATTGGATCAAGTAGTTTTATTAGATGCAGAAATGGTGAAGAGACTTACATTTCTACTTGAAGAGTAACCACCTCTTTTTTTATATATCTTTAAATATATTTTTCATTAAAATCTTATAGATGACAGATTATATTTCTTAAACTGAAAATGTCAAACTTAAAAATATTCATAAAATCTACCCTGTGTAGAATTTATGATGACTAAAAAAAGTATTTGTCATGAAGACTCTGTTGCTGACATGGCATAAAGAAATGCACAAGAGTCTAAATATTTTACTATATTTTCAAACGTTCTGGGGCTGATAAATTAGTCTGGCAAAGACCATATGTGTTTAGTTTGAAATGATTTTGAAGCTGGTTTCAAATCAAATTCCATTTAAATCTGGGTCAAAAAAGAATTAAGATATTAATAATACTTTTTTGTCTGCAAATTTGAGAGTAATAACCAAAACATCTGAAGCGAAAAAACAATCAATGTTAATATTTGTGAAATCAAAATGTCAGATAAAGATACATTTAATAGCATATTTTTCTTTAACACCGTTCAAAATACATTTGTGTTATAAATGATTACAGTTATATAGGTTTCCCTTTGTACAGTATACGTTTTTATACAAGGTTTATATGAATGGTAATTGCTACTCCAGAAAATGGAACAATTATATATATATATATATATATATATATATATATATATATATATATATATATATATATATATATATATATATTTATAATTGTTTATTTGCAAAGAACAGAGAATGAAACTAAAACAAAAGACAATTAAAAAAGCAGTTAAATATTTTATTAAAGTAAGACTTGAACGGCACTCCCTCATGGTTTAATGGGTAGAGAGCAGGACTGTAAAGCCCAGATGTTACTCGGTTCAAAGTTTGAATCACAACAAAGACTATTATCCAGGTTTTTATTGTAACATTAAACAATACAGAAATATCCATTACATTAATAAATGTTCTGTACAATTAAAATGTATTTAAAATGTTTTTCAAAAGAGAGAACAAAGTTGCCCTTCTAGGAAAAAAGGTGATGTTTAAACATATTCATTCTTTTATTGAAAATACTCTATGTAAACTCTGCCAAGCAAACATTTAAATTCACATTGATATGATATTATCTGGTCATATTGGCATGACATTTTCAACTACAATGATTTAAACTTCCCCAGTAACATAATTGGCCCAATAACCATCCTTTGCATATCTATACAGTTATGTGTAGTTATCATGTTATACGAAGCGCAAACTGAATCCACAACAAGGTCAAGAAATAAAGGTTAAATTGTAACATAATTTTCACACTACATACCATACCCTCGATTGAGTCCACTGCCTGTTCAGAATGATCAAATAGAGAAAGTGCTCGTGTCCTGTGACTGTGAATGAGAGCTCAAGGAAATATTAATCTCTTGTGGCTCTCTCACGTGTGCCAACCTTCTTCTCCTATGGCTAAAATCCTTGACCCATTTCAAGACATGCTGTCTGAAGGAATGACCAACAAATGTGTACAAAACTGGATTGAGGCAGCAGTGCATCAGTGCCAAGCTCTCAGTGATTTGAGTGGCCCTGTCCAGCTCTTTACTAACCCCACAATGAGTAACGAACATAAATACAATATCCATGTTGCGCAACATTTTGAGCACATTGTAGGGAAACTGAGTGAGCACAAACACTCCCACCATGGCCACCAAAACCCGTATAGACTTCCACTTCTTCCATCTTCTCTGTTGAGGGAGCTTCAACAGAGTTCGGCCGATACATAAGTAGCAGAACAGCATTATTACCAAAGGGACCAAGAAGCCAATAACCACTTCAACCACCTCCAAAGCAACTTTAGCTTTCAGTGCCATGTGTGTCTGGTATGTAGCGATGCAGCTGTGTTTGTAAGGAAGTTTCCTGACTGTTGAGAACACTAAATCAGGAATTCCAAGAAGAACAGCAAGAGTCCAGACAGCGGAACAGATTATCCTGCAATGCTTCTTTTGAAAGGCAAACACTATCCCTTCATTTCGGGCTCCTCCCTTTAAAGCCAGGTACTGATCCATGCTGATGAGAGCCAGAAGCATCATGCTGGATGTGAAGTTGATGGTGTACAGAGCAGATACCAGTTTACAGACCGTGACCCCCAGAGTCCAGCCATGGACCGCATTAGCCGCCCAGAAAGGCAGCGTTAGAAGCAACAAAAGGTCTGCCACTGCCAGGTGAAGAATAAATGTGTCAGTCATTGTTTTCAGTTGCTTGCAGTATGCATACACAGCCACAACCAGAGCATTGCCTGCTAAACCTACGATGAGAGATAAGGCAAAAACAGCTGGGAGGAAGATGGTTGCAAAGGAGCGCACGTCTGCCTTCTCACAGATCGTCTGATAGTCTTCATAGCTGACGTTATAACTGCTGTTTTCATCCTCGGCGTAGTCATAGTTGTACTCTTCCGAGTTGTCCATTTTCTGGAGAAATGAGAGATGAGATTTAAGCAAATTATGTTTTATGTCGTGGCAGTGGATTTTTCTACACAGGAAGAGGCCGCATCTGGCAACCAGACTGATGAGGGATTACTGCTGCAGGCATGTAGCAACGTCGTTCCAAACATTCCATCTCCGTTTCATCAAAAGCATGCATCCTTAAAATCACAGATAAGCCGAAAATAGAGATAAGCTTCTGTTCGCTTTGAAATTATTTCCAGGCTTGCTGAATGAGCTATCTATTTGAACCCTGTTTACAAGTAACATCATGCTTTAAATTTCAGCTTCAATTTTTTTTAAACCGCAATCTGACCAATACTTAACAACATCTAGAACTTTGTTTAACAAGGGTTGTTTTTTGCTTTTAGATAACGAGTGTACTTTCCATTCAGCTAAACCGATCTGGCTGTTCACTGTATTGGATCATGTTACACTAACGGTCTGAGTTTGCAATGTTTTTCTAGAACCCATACACTGTAGTGAAGAAGTATTTTGGCATAATGTGACATGCCTCAAGTAATTCTTTTCTCAACAAGTCATTTGAGAAGTCAACATGTGGATCATATTTAACTTTTAATTTTCCAAACATTGTATAGTTTCTTACCTTGATGCACTCTGCTTTTCCTTGAAGGGGAGATGGATTATGTCTTTTCTTCCTGTTAGAACAGCGCTGTTGTGTGACTCGCTGCCTGTAGAAATCAACACCCACACGGCCTCACAGTCTTTTCTTTTTTTGTCTGCATTTCCAGGTGTTTCATAATGTGCCATTGATATTTAAAACAAGTATGAATGGGTGGTGAAAGTGCTCATGGTTAACTTATTGTGTAAAAAAAAATACTAAAAGTATATTATATAAGTATATGTTTAGAGTGCTATAAATTATGTACACTATATATAAGTTTATATTAATATATGTTAAACAAATCAATAGGTTTGACTAGAATTATTCTGTGCTGCATTCATTTAAGTTCTAATTAAAAAAAAATACCCTTTACTCTTTAATTTTTTTTTTTTAATCTTTTTTTTGTGTTTTAGAATACACATCCTGATGCTGATGTGTTCTTACTGCTGAATTTTCTGACTGCACTTATTAGGCCACTCTGTGCAATTCTAATTTCATATCGCATTCTTTTTGAAATTATTTGTGCTCTCATGAAGGATGTTATAGTTCCAGACGTTTTTTAAAGCGTTCCTGGTTTTGTTTTCTATCACCTGCTTGTGAACCCCCCCCCTCCTAGACACACTAGTTTAGTGGTGCGCAACAGGTTTGTTTATTTGTATTTGATTTGTTTTACATATTGTTCACACTGTTTGATTAATTAAAGCACATTTGATTTGTCAAAAAGTTATATATATTTTGTATAAAAAGTTATTCTTTGTGTCCTGTTGTTCCCAGTTTTAATTTCTGTTCCTCCACCTTTTTGTTACACCTTGACTCGTGACACTATCACCTTTTTGGGGTTGTAACTAAGGAAAAAATGTGTGTTTATCTGATATTTTAGAAGTCGGTGGGTTACAAATACACTTATTTGGCTTTTTTCATCCAACAATTCACTGGATCATTTCAATTCACTGGATCATTTCAATTCACTGGCTGCAATTATTCAAATGTAAAGAAGACTGAACGTAAATTTTCCCTTCTCGTCCATTTCAGTCAACGTTAGTTTTCATTTCTCTTCACCCTTTTTTTGTACACGAAATGCAATGGTTGTATGGAAACACCCTCAAAGTACGCTGTTCTAAGACCACATTTTAAACCGCAGGCACACAATAAATGAGTTTCATTTGCAACCATTTGCTTTATTGTTTTGATGAACACAATATGGATAATACAACAAATTGAACCAATAGATCAAGCAGACTTTAACGTTGCATTGATGAATAGGACAACCTTCTTGGAAAATGTTTTTTTTAAGCTCAGGAATATTTAAGCTCTATGCAGGACAAGCATGGTAGCATGTTCTTCTCAAGCTAAATTAGGTTTCCTTATACAATCCAAAAGCATGCTTCACAGGTGATTGGTGATGCTCGAATGATACTTAATGATGAATATTGTGGTGTTGTGATGACCTGGTGACCCATCCTGGGCTATCTAGAGGGCTAATCCTTGTTTAAGTTGGAGACCACTTCAGCCTCTCCCAAGACTGCGTTAGTGCGTGGGCTTACTGGGGCTCAAGCCCTGGGGCCTATCGTCCAAGGGGACATGACCACCACAAACAAAAAATTAACAAATCACAAAATCAACAATAGAGATCAGCTGTCTAACGATGACTCGGTCACAAACCAATGTGTCTTTCTTTCTTTCTCATTCTTGATGACGTTTTCTGGACAAGTTTTAACTAATTGTTTTGATTTTATTCCAGATGAGCTGAAATTGTGTTGTTGCATGTGAATGTAAGATAATGTTTGAAATGTTAACAAATTAATTAAGAAAACAAGTGCAACATCTTTCATGTGTGAAGTAACATTTTGTTCTAGCAACAACTGAGTTTTGGGAGCTCGTCCTAAAAAAAGAGTTAACAATGATGTCTCTACAAAGTGACATTGTAAGAGTCCTTGACTATTCTAGTCTGGTTAAACTATTTTCAAGCTGCAAAGCCTAAAGAAATACCATTTAAATAAAAAAAACCGACCAGTTAGTGTGTAATTACTTGTTTTGTCACACTTGTTTGTTTTTCGAATTTATCCAATAATTGTAAAAGCATTCTGTGATTGTGTTAGTGTTCAGACCTAGTGAGGAGCCTTAAAAAGCACCCCAGGGGTTCTTCTGACCTCAAAAAGGCCCTGGTCACCCCCCACAACCCTATCTTCATCTGTTAATAAGATTTATGAATAAAAGAAACAAAAGTGATACTAGCTTTCACAAGCGGAATACAAGGCTAAAACATTGTTTAATATATTTATGTTGGTTACATTGTATATGAGCATGATTTCAGGAGTCTGTAATGAGAGAAAAACAATGCATTTAGGACACTTTTTTTTTTTCCTCAGTTGCTGTATCTTTGGTATGTTAAATGTTATACTTGCCATTATTGGAAAATTGAAAGCATTAAAGCTTTAGCTTCCATGTGAGTGACTATTCCATCCATCATGCTTAGCTCGTACTCTCCGTCGGATTCTTTCATTGATGGGAGACAAAATAAATTTAGTGTAACACATCGAGCATTTTAAGACCATATGGGATGCTGACTGATTTGAGTCTGTGTGGATTTACCTGGTCAGAGATATCACCTGATTCTAGAACACTAAACTTTCCAGGACGATGCTTTTTTCGCCTGTTGTTGTTGTTGTTCTCCTGCCTCTTGGTGCGGATATTAACAATCGACTGAGAATTAGAAATGAAGAGGTCAATGTAAAACGTCTCCTGTAGTGTTAGTAACAAGTCATGAAATTGTTAATTTGTCTGGAGTTGGACTGTACAACTTTTAATACATGGATAGAATTGTGATGAGCTGCTCGTGCTCCTTGCAACACTAGAGAGCAGCTCTCGATTCCTGATATTGACTCAGTCAGTGCTTCAGGGTTTATGAACAATTATTCTGCATTTGAGAAAATCAAGCAAACTTTTTTCGGTTTAACTTTTAATTAAATAAAAAAAATATAATTAAATTGCAATAATATTATCTGTGTGAGCTTTTACAAACTTTAAATATTTTTATTACACAGTTTTTAATTGTAAAAGTTGCAAATAGTTAAATTTTTTAGCATTTTGTCAAATACTCCTAACAGAAATATGGGCAGCAAAAAATGCACTGAACCCATGATATTTACATCCAGCTTTACATCTAAAGTACAAATGACACAAGTTTAGCTATTTTTTTATCAATTAAACAATAACTCAAATTATATATATATATATATATATATATATATATATATATATATATATATATATATATATATATATATATATATGTGGGTGTGTGTGTGTGTGTGTGTATATATATATATATATATATATATATATATATATATATATATATATATATATATATATATATATGCTTCAAAACAGCTTTACAAAGACGTAATGTGTATAAACAGTTTAATAAGAATTTCTATTGGCTATGTAAAAAATAGAACTATCATATACTGTTAAAATATGAACTGTTCTTCTTAAAATCTTAAACCTTGTTTAGTCAATTAAACAATTTAATTGTTATTGTATAATTACCACAAAGAGTCCTATAGTTGAACGGCTTCCTTGACGGGTCTGTTTTTTCTTAGTCCTGCCATTGCCCTTTGTATTCAAAAATAAATCAAAAGCACTTAATTTTAATGGGGTCTTTGCTCTGGTGGACTGTAATGAGGACAGTGGTAAAAAAATATACTTTAGGTAGCTCTTTAAATGTAGTGATTTCAGAGGAGAGAGCAGTTTATGGTTGGGTTGTCAGCCAAACCCTGTAGAGACTGTATTGCGAAACAGCAGCATCTGGAAACATCTTTTCAAGATTGCACAAAAACAAGTCTGAAAGATGTGTGCTTACAGTGTCTGATGCAACAATCGGGTTAGCTGGATTTTCCTTCTCAGTGGAGATTATCTGTCTTTGAGCATTCTGTAAATGTTAGAACGCCTTGTTAAAAATCTTTTTACACACTCCAAAATATTTTGTTATTTCAGGCATTGACTAAGCTTCCAATCTTGAAATTATTGAGTTCCACATACTAAACAGTAGGCATACAGACACAGATCACATCAAAGCAGTAATTTTTTGGTATTTAAAACAACCTGTAAATATATTATGATGAGGGCTGTGGCTTTTTTTAATAGGTAAATGCATTCCTCACCTGAAGTTGAGGGTGTTCCTGCTCCTCTGCATAAAGAAACGCTGGAGTTTCATTACCAGCTTCTGTCTCTGCTTCTCCATGCAGACTGGAGATGAGCACGCTGAAGCACAGCAGACCTAGTTGCACGCAAACCTTCATTCTTGAAGCTTCTGCTGTCCAAACACTCTTCATCCCTGCCTTATACTCTCATTTAATGACTACCAGATGTTTAAAGGGGCAGAAACAGTTTGAAACTAATTTATTGGTCATGCTTGATAAAAACTTTGTAGTGATCTTCAGTCTTATTGCCACCAACGTTTAGTAAGAGATTTGGAAGGTCAGAGTGAAATGAAAAAACTGAAATTTGTCCTGCCTGGTACATAGCATCCATCAAGGAGTATTTGGTATTGAACGCATTACTATATTGGTCACTTTTGCTGTAAAAGTGGTGCTCGACTCTCGAGCATCATCCAGATGTACAGAAAAAAACTCAAAGACACTGAGAAAGAGAAGGATACACACAGAAAACAGCATAAAACATTTCAGCCAAGCAGAGCATCATAACAAATTCAACCACAACAAGTACAAACTAGGGGCAACAATACCAACAAAGCAAAAAACAAATATAGCAAAAGGCAATGGATAATTTAGACAGCCGATGCAAGCACTAACTCAGTAAAAAGTATTTATTATTGTGTTCTGGCATAAATGCAGCTTTGTTTGATCTGTGCTGTTCATTCAATATTCTGCTTATAAGAGCGAATGAGAATGTCTCTATAAATAAACAAACAAAAAAGACTACTCTGACGAATTTATATAAATATATGAAAGACATGGTATGCCAAAAGCGGTACTGCATTTACATTGGATAGATACACCCACAAAATGATTCAAGCCTCTCTTAAAACAAATAGTTTGATTTGCAAAAATAAATCAATATTATCATAATTAATATTATATAATTCATAGGTTTAACATAAAATATATTAATAAACACGTCTCTGAGATGTTAATTTAGGAAGCAACTCATGAACTTAGCCTCTCGTATTTGTTCAAAATGCATTGTTATATACTTGTTTAAACAGTTCTTCAGAATTATTTTTGTGTTGTAATCATATATGTTATGGTGCAATATTTATATTTGAAAATACACAATATGATACAATTTTCAAAATCCAATGGGGTTTCCCTGGAGGTTTAAATCCTTTTTGTGACCCCATTATTTTTTAATATTACAACTATTAAGTTTGTAAAAAAAATCTGTAAATCTTTTATAAATCAAATCAGATTTTATTGAAAAGCCATCATCAGAAGCAGCCAGACAACTAGCCTCAGCTCTGTTTGTGTCCACGAGGGGGAAGAGCGTCTCCTTCCCTTCGCTCTGGTTACAGAGCAAACACAGATATGCAAATACATTGGGAAACCTTTCCAATCAAATTAATTTCATGCTAGTGTCTTTCAGTTTAAATGCTTCCATAAAAATGGAAAAAGCATATAAAAAGTAGTTTGTAGTAAAAATAGTTTGTCTTCTCTTCAAATTCTTTCAGGGTTGACATTGTAAAAGATACATTGCTTCATTTTTCCCAACCTCAGAAACACACAAAGGCTTTTTGGCCAACTGAAGTAATCA
Organism: Danionella dracula; assembly: GCA_900490495.1. NCBI lineage: Eukaryota > Metazoa > Chordata > Actinopteri > Cypriniformes > Danionidae > Danionella > Danionella dracula. Next base: position 1,871,459 of record UELW01000744.1, read on the forward strand.
TATTGTGATCATAATTTTCAACTAAATATTATACTACCATTGTTAAAGCCAATGGTTGTTTGAATTCCCTGCATAGCAAACGAACAAGTACAATTGATGATTGTTAGGGACTGTGACTATGAGTCATATTCAAAAATATAAGTCAAATTTTCTCATTTTCTGCTATCAAATACTATCAGGTGGAGTGTGATGATTGGTCATCTATAAAATTGATGTTAATGAAGTTTTTGTTCCTTGTCATAGCAAAAGACATAACATTGTCAAATACTACATGACTTTTAATTAATTTGTGGTTAACAAACAACAGCAGTTCCTGTTAAATATATTAGGGCAGCTGCATTTAATATTATCTAGATAGCCTAAACCAGTTATATAAAGGTACGTGGTTGTATTTTTTTAGTTTACTTTAGATCGTGGATTCACTCTCCTCCATCCAGACAACAAGTTTCCAGCTATATGCTTTTAAAACTATGTGTAAACATTAAAAGAGGACACATTTTACTCAATATGTAAGGCAGCATCAGGTCAAAACAAAAATACCACATTTAAACATAATGTCAAGGCTGTAACATAGAATTTCAGATTTAAATATTTTGGCTCAACTACTACTTTCAGTGATATTAGTTCTTTTATTGAACACAATTATTCAACATCTCTTGACATACAAACAGTATTTTAGCATTACTTGTGTTCAAATTCTTGCATACTGTACCTTTTAAGAGATTCTTTCCGTCAAGCACAAGTTTTTTTTTTCTTTTTTAATTTTGCAGAAAGCTATTCAATGATTTCCAATATGTTTAAAAGTTTGCTAGCAAACAGTGAATAAGTGACATTTACAAAACAAATGTTTTATTGTTTTATGACAGTCACAATATAGATCATACACTAAATACCAAACAGAAGCCAAACTGAGAGGAGTTTTTTTTTCTCATGGATGAATGCTGCTGCCTTGTGGTGTCTGATGGAATGATAATCTTTTAAGCTTGAAAGTAAGTTATTGGCCACACGATGGCACTGAAGTGGGTGCTGCGGATTCTCACATTGGTTGCCTATCCAGGTTGAAATGTCCTTCTCATCTAAATTGGATTTCCTTCCACAATCCAAAATACGTTCATTATGTGAATTGGCAACTGTAAATGTCCTGCAGGATTGACACTCGATGGCATATAATGTGACCCCGTGATGACCCGGTGACCCATCCGGGGTCTATCTGCAGGGCTTTGCCTAATCTGAGCCGGAGATTACTTCTGTCACACCCCCTCAACTCTATCTTGGATTGATCATCTGTTTATAAGACACATGAATAAAGCAAGGCATGAAAAATAATATGTTTGCTCTCACAAGCAAAATCCAAGGCTTAAACATTGTTTATAAAAACATAGGAATGCTCTCTATTTACTGTGCGATATCAGGAACCTGTAATTGGAGAAAAACAATGCCTTCAGAAAACTTTCTTTTTAGTTGGTGTAACTTTGGTATGTTGGTAAATGTTATACTTGCCTTTACTGGAACACGGAAAACCCTAACGTGTTAGCTTCCATGCTAGTGTATTTTCCCTCCAGCGTGCTCATCTCGTTTAACTCTGGTAACTGGAGGTGGTTTCTTCCATAAGACATAAAAAAAAAGCTTTTTTAAGACAGAATTTCATGCCGAACGATAAAGAGAAGGATTTGCGTTAGTGTTCACCTGCATATTGATACCAGCACTTAATAGAGTGTATTTTGAAATGCGTGGTCTTTTTCGTCTGTTGTTGATATCCTGCCTCTTGCTGCGATGATTGACGTTAGGCTGAGAATTAAAAACCAAGAGCTCAGTGGAATGCAACTCTTTAGCGGTGTACATGGAGTCAGATGCAGTGAAGATGACTACAGGGTAGAAGGACTGGATTTGAACATAATTACAAATGCATTGAGAGAGTTTTATCTTCTATTAATAATCTGTTTTGCTGTATCTCAGAGATCACATGATGAATGAGTATGCAATCTTTAATTACAATTTTAGGTCCCTTGGTTATTTTTGTTGTTCATAATCAATATTAAAGGTGCAGTATGCGATGTGTAAGGCCAGTGTTGACATTTGGAATTCACAAAACATAGGCAATCTTAAATCAATCTCTGATACTTATTTCCCCATTATTCCATTAATCTAAAGTTTCGATTTTTATTAGCATTCTATTCAGTTGTGAAGAATTTCTTATCTAAGTTTTAAGATATTTTAATGTTTTGTAATTGATGATTAATAAAATGACAGAAAGAACTATTGTAAATATATTTATAAGATTACCATATCTTTAGATTATGTTGAATCCTCACAAAAATCTGTTGGGAAAATGTCTTTTTAAACAAACTTTTATTTTATTTTGTTAATGTATTGTTGTTGTAAAAAGTAATAGTTTGTTTTAAAAATTATTAAAAAATTACTGTGTGTATCTTAGAATTACCTTGGAGGCTTTACAAGTTATGAAATGACCTCCTGCTGGTGGCCTCCATCGTTTCATAGGCCTGGTGTTGTCCTTTAGAGCCTAAAAGAGATCAAAAACACTCATTTTCACTCTGGTATTTGCTGTGGTGGAGTGTTACGAGGACACAACATTTTTGGCAGCTTTTAAGTGCTGGAATTTCAGAGGAGAGAGCAGTTTATGGCTTGATTGTCAGCCAAGCCCTGTAGAAAGACTGCATTGCCAAAATGGCAGCAGCTGAAAAAACTAATTCCAAGACTGTGCAAAAATAAGCCTGCAGATGTGTGCTTAGTGTCTCAATCGAGTTAGCTGTATTTTTCTTCTCAGTGGAAATGGTCTGTCTTTGAGCATTCAGCAAATGTATTGTTTTCTGTGCAAATGCTTTGATGCACACAAAAGGATTTTCATTCTCCTCAGGCACTGACTAATCTTCCAAAGCAGAATTTTGAGATTAGCGAGTTCAACATGTTCAGCAAAGGACAGCACAGATCACACCAAAGCAGTATGTTACCATATTAACCATAACATTAATGATGCTGTCTGTCTCCATTTTAAAGATAAATGCATTCCTCACCTGAAGTTGAGGGTGTTCCTGATCCTTTGGATAAAGAAGCATCGGTGTTTGTTTGCCAGCTTCTGTCTCTGCTTCTCCATGCAGACTGGAGATGAGCACGCTGAAGCACAGCAGACCTAGCAGCACGCAAACCTTCATTCTTGAAGCTTCTGCTGTCCAAACACTCTTCATCCCCGCCTTATACTTGCATTGAATGACTACCAGATGTTTAAAAGGGGCAGAAACAGTTTGAAACAAATTTATTGGTCAGGAACACAAGATGGAAAAACTCACTTGAGGCTTTTATTGTTGTTCTCTCATGTTTATTTATACTGCACACTGGCATAAAAAACATATACTGTACGACATTTGAAAGTACTTTAGAGCTTGGGATGGTGGAAAGCTTTTTGAAAGCTGTTTCAACGCAGTTCATTCACTGGACCTACATGTGACCAAGATTAAGTAGAGGCATCCCTTGCTGAAGCTGTGCAAAGCACTTTGGAATGCAAATAAATCCTTTTTATCGTTTAGTAGCATGTATGAAAGTTGTACTAATTATTAGAAACATGACAGCATGACATCGGCAAAAATTGGCAAGGGCCCTTTTTGCACCTGCTATTGTGATGTCAATAAATAAAATCATGCTGCTGGGCTTTAAGCAAGAAGGGACAACTAGGGGCACTACTGGGTTGGCAAAATACTGGTTTGTTGCACAAACTTCAATTGGTCAACAAAGAAACTACAGAATAAAATCTTGAGAGGGATTTGAACTCTATAAAAATTAGGTCCAAATACACTGAATAGAGTTCAAATAGCACTCAAACTGAGTTGAAATATCTACGAGGCTCTCTGTCATTATCTAAACTACCAATTATTCACCAAAACCTAGTGCTGAATTAAAGACTGGAGCAGCGAGATTAATTAATTATTGTTACTACTACTCATTTCCATTCCTGGTTGGACTTTTGAGGTCCCGAACATACGAAAAGTCAGACTTGGTGAAAATGTACATCTAATTTTGGTTTCAAATATCACTTTAGAAAAGTGACTCTGTAGCGCCACCTAACGCATTTCAGTTGCTAGTGCTTAACCATTTTGTCATACATTAACACAATTCATCACAGATCTGTAAAATACAAAGATGGAACTTTTACTAATATAAACCCTGTTTCAAAATTTTATAAATGAGCATTTTAGCTTGTGAAATACTTTGACTAACTCCTCCCATAGATTTTATCCAAACTTCTTCAGTATCATCATAGGGCATACGGCGTGTTAAACTGCGAAGATTTTTGGCTATGATAAAGCGTGTGACCGTGGCTATGGCAGTCGGTGACTTTCATATTTTTGATTTGAAACAAGAAGTTGTTATAGCTCGGGCATCCAATGTCCAATCAGGCTCAAGCTCACCCTCATCGTAGTGTGTTGATGACATTTTTATATGACAACGCATGTTACCAGTTAAATCACCTTTTTTAATTGTACGCCTCTATTTCAGGCAATGTATGCAAATAAAATTAGTCACACACAGAAGGTGACCAGTCAGATTGTCTCAGGTCGCCGCGAAAGCCATTTACAGGAGATGCGGAATTGTTAAAAAAAAAAAAAAAGTTTTACCATATAGTTGGCTGCCAAATGGTGCAAAGTTACAGATTTTCTCAGAACAAATTGTAAACAATTTTAACAATCCTAGCATATTAGATAATAAAACATTGTACAACAAATCAAATGCTCTTGTTTAAGTACATTGTGTTTAACACAACATATTAACAAACAGAAATACATGTTTTCGCTACGTGTTTATTGCTTTAAGCAACTTTTAATAGTATTTCTACTCTTAAGGTCATGGCATTAATGGCACAATGTGTTAAAACAATGTGAAAAACAATGGTTTGCTCCGCGGTCGAGTCCAAGGTCTTGATTGTCTTTCATTGGATATCATCTGTATGTAGGACACCAAGTCCTACAAAAAAAAGTCTATTGGGCAGAGTTCTAAAATTGGACAACAACCTGGTTCTTATCATATCTGCAATGTTAAATTGCAAAGCTATTTTGGATGCGATTAAGGTATCCAAGGTATCCCGGGGCCGTGCAGGGAGGTCAGGGGATGTGCAAATTTGGATTTGAAACGGGAATTTGAAAAAAAGATCAGCCATACAATGTCTGATCGCTCCCAAACTTTGTCATGAGAGCTCAAGTCTGAAGTTCTGAACACACGCATATCACGACACACCCAATTAGTCAAAACGCCACTTAAAAAAACGTTCTTAAAAGGAAACAGTTCTAGTAACCATTCTAGGGGCAAGGACTTTTTAAAACAACGAGTGTCATGATGCTTAGCACTATGAATTGGCCGAAGGTGCGAGAACCATTTGATCTCTGCTTGCAGCTTTAATTAATATATGTATTTCGCAACTTAAAATTCAAAACAAACACATACATATCAATATAAAAACGTTTGATTAAATAAATACATATCGTATAAGGCCCAGTGTTACTTTAGCTCTATGCAGAAGAAACAAATACACTTGAACAGATTGTCATTAGATTTTACAGATTTAGATACACATGAATCAGATAAGATTTTATTGATGTGTTTGCAGTATAATTTTAACTAACAATTTCAAAGGTGATACAATTGTGGGAAGCGTCTTCCTTCAACGGCCGCAAATCGTATTTTGCATAAACAAATTTGTACTTTTTAACTTTTCACATTTCTCTTAAAATATAAGCTCCCTCTGCAAGTTAATGTACTTCATTTCTAGCTGTCAGGGGCCCCTCGCACTCAGGGACCTAGTCATTTGCCTTGTTTTACAATCATGTTGCGGCGGCCATCAGTGCAAAAAAAGTATAAATAGATAGATAAATAAATAAATAAACAAATAACATTTTGTAACCAACCCGCTTCCTGATCTGCATTTTTTTTAATGGTGCACTTTCTGACATGGAGAGCAGACAGTTCCATCATTTTCCACTGCAGATGTCTAGATGCAAACTGTTATTGATGAATGCAATGTTTATGTTTCGACCCTGCTTGAATACATCAGGAGGTTAACTCAGAGATATTATAAATATGATAAACTATTATAAGACGACTGATGAGATGTGAGAGAATGCACGTGCTTGCTTTTCTTTGTGTCACCTGATAGTCTCACTCAGGTTGATGTCGAACCAATTCCAGACATTTCTGATTTAAACGTCATTTTACTAAGCGGACATTTGCTGACGTCATGTCTCCGAGCGCGTCAGAGGAAGCTCCCGTCTCGAGCGCGCGCAATCAGGAGCTGATTGAACCCTTTCCTGAATGAACCTCTCATCAACGGTTTATCTGAAGCGGGTCGCTGCATAATCGAGCTCGATCGCGGCGTAGTAAAGTGTAGTCCTACGTATTTCACAGAGAATTGTGTCTAGCATTGGAACAATTATAAAGGTTTAATTGGCACCTTTATTTCAAGCGACCCGAATATCATTAGACATATTTTTGGACGAGTCGTTCATTTCGCTCATTTCGGGTGAACCCGCGCATCACTGGCGGCCATATCATCCTAGCGCAGCCTAAGAAGAAGTGTGACCGCTGAGCATGACCAGAAGCTGGATCAGGTGCTCCAGAGGGACCGCAGCGCACCCTGTAGCTGCTGGAGGTTAGCGGATCCGCAGAACACAACAGGTGTACGCTCGCTCTCCCTCGCTTTCTTCCCATTCTCACGACGCGTTGCCTGATCTTGTCTAAAGTTGAACGTGGAACTGAAATTGTAGACCTGGTTCAACCGAACTTGGACCTTCTCAAGGTGTTTGTGTCTGAATCACGAGGGCTTGTTTGGCGCGAGTCGATGAAAGCCGAAGTAAACCACCGAAACGAGCCGAAGACGCGACAGTGAGTAACTTTATAAATATACTGCTTTAAACCGCGCTCATGAATTGAATAGGCATTTATATCAGATGTTTAACAAATATGCTTTCAACTTTTTTTTTTATATTTGTTGAATGTTAAAACATGGAATGGTTTGATTATGCTAATTGGAACGCACTTTGTATTTATGAGCAGTTATATTAACTATACTGAGTATAATCGTTTACTTTCATTGCTTGAATAATAATTGAATTGCTTGTTTACGGAAATAAATTGTCAAGTAACAAGATACTATTATTTTTTTATGGGGAGCTAATGCTGAGGATGTCAAAATTAATCTGAGGTGGAGGAAGAAAAGTTGTTTGTTAAATAATGAAAAAAAAAATATATATTGTAAAAAAGTTTATAATAAAGTTTATAGCATCTAAAGTAGAATATCGTGTATGTTAGCATTTTATAATAACTAACCACTACTAATCATTATTTAAGCATCAACAAGTAGTTAATGATTAGTTTATGCAAATGTTACGTTATTGTGTTACACAATTGTACGTTTACCTTTAAAGGCTTTATTCTTGGTTTATATGTCTATATATAATGATTTATTTAGGATCAGTTAATTATTTATAAATTAAACCGTTCACTATTTAAAAACAGTTAGCTATGTAGTTTTTTATTGTCTTTGTATGTTATTGCTCGAGGCTTGCTTTTGATAAGAATAAAACGAAAACATAAAACATAAATAAATCTCGGAAAAGTTTATTTTACATGATTCGACACCTTTAAGCACATTAGCATAATATAGATGTTTATAGATGCTTATAAACCGAGAAAAAGAGAAAATTATTTAGAACTATGTATTAAATCAGTGTAATCATAATTTGTCTGGTTTTTTTCAATCATGCTTTTTTCAAGATTGGCGTAATTGAAAAAAATAGTTGTGTTCTTATGTGAAAATGTAAGATGTGACAGCCACAATTTCTCCGTCATAAAACAGACCCATGTTTTTGCCAAAAACACTTTCTATAAGCCAATCAAATGTCATGTTAATAAAAATGCGTCATAATCTGCTTTATTCCTAGTTTTCCACTAAACTCCTTTGGCTGGCAAATTCTTTTGCGTCCTGAGAACTAATCAGACTGTAAAATCCCACCCCATGACTTCTGTTAATGCAGAGCTCTGTTTTATGGCTCTGCATCACCTTATACCATTGGCGATTGTTTTCAATTTTGTAAAAAAGAAACTATAATCTAAACAAAGTCAAATAATAGACTTTCCTCATTAATATGGTGATCCCAGTAAAATTAAAGATTTGTTACTCTGTGTGAATTATTCCTGTTATTGTAGCCTTATATTGCAGCATTTTGTCTTCATTTAGTGTAGAATTTTACTTAATTTTAGTTTAATCAGACCTGTTTTTCCCAAGCTCTATGTCTGATGTGGATTTAGATGTTTCTGTAAAAAAGTAGCGCTATTTTAATAACTTTCCTCGAAACTCTTATAACATCAGAACCCTGAGCTGCAGATGGATTTAACTGTTTTATGCAATGTGGTTTAATTAAGAGTTTTGCAAGACACTCACATTGATTTCGTCATGAGAAAGTCTGTTTTACCAAGTACTTTACTGCTAAAATGCACAAATAAATTGATTTTTCTTGTGGAATTAATAGTAAGAAAGGCA